>OW618038.2:14786423-16106225 GCA_939531255.2 Thera britannica
TCTCGATTATCTCCTCTACCGGAATGGCACCTACTACCTCAGGCAACAAAGATTGTATTCCACAAGTGGGGAACACCACAGATCGATCTTTTTGCATCGGCGACAGCACACGTGGTGCCGACCTACGCGTCTCTGGATGTGACAGACTCAAGAGCCCATCTACACGATGCTTTCAGCCAAGCTTGGAACTACAGCCTAGCGTGGGTATTCCCTCCTCCATATCTTGTACCACGGGTACTGACACATCTCAATACAGCTACAGGAATTTACATGCTGGTAGTCCCGCGGTGGCCGAAAGTGTTTTGGAGGCCCGACCTACGGAATCGCGCATTGGCAGCTCCGTTCACAATCCACAATCTTGCGGAAGTTCTAATAGACACAATGGCAGGCAGGCCTCCGCCACAAGTACAGGAGCTAACGCTGGAAATATGGAAATGTGGGGGTGGTCGGAGAGCTTAGAACGCTGGTCCCAAGAACAGAGAGATTTTCTTTTCTCCAGCTGGAGAAAATCATCCCTAAAAACATATAAACCAGCGTGGGAGAAGTGGACTGCATGGTCCAGAGGTAACACTGTCAATACCTTTAAACCATCAGGTGCTGATTTAGCTAGATTTTTAATATTTTTATTTCAAAATCAAAATCTTTCTTATTCTACTATATCAGTGTACAAATCAGCAATTTCTACACTTTGTGACCCTAATTCAGAACACAGGTTAAGCTCCCATGTCCTTGTCAAGCATGCACTAAAAGCTATCAGAAATAAGAACCCTAGCGTAGATAAAGCTCCCATATGGAATACTGATTGTTTAAAAGGGTGGTTACAAAACACCCCGGTTAATGAAAATAGCCTTTTTGAATGTTCAAAAAGAGCTGCAATACTGCTTTTACTGTGCTCAGGTCGACGTGTTCATGATTTGTCTCTACTATCAGTTGATCCCAATAGTTGTATTGTCTCTGAAAACTCAATAACCTTTTGGCCTAAATTCGGATCTAAAACAGATTCCTGTACTCATCGCCAGTCCGGCTGGAAACTTTTAACAAATAAGGATAGTAAAGCATTGGATCCTACTTTATGGCTTAAAAAGGTGATATCTTTATCAGCTGAAAGACGCAAGGTGTGTAAATCAAACAATTTATTCTTGACAGCTTGCGGACCACCCAAGGCAGCCACTCCGACTATCATTGCAAACTGGGTGAAGAAAGTTCTGATGGAAGCAGGGATCAAAGCCAGCCCTGGAAGTGTTCGCCCAGCCGTAGCGTCTAAAAAACTGGATCCAGGATTGCCCTCTCGAAGAAATCCTAGCTCGAGGAAATTGGAGATCACTGGAGACTTTCAGAAAATACTACTGTCGGGTCATCAAGCCTACAGATCCTCTCTCAAAGACAAGTAGCTGTTTTGTCCCAATTGATTAACTGTTTAGTTAAATGTAATATGTAGCTTTATCTTGCTTACCTACTTAGATAGTTTTAGATATAATTAATATCAATTTTAATTAAGTGTATCTGTTTCTAATAATTGCTAGAAATTTAATTTGTTGATTTCTTGGATTAAGTCCATTAGTAAAAATGTGTAATGTGTAGTCTATATAGCTAGCCACCGCTGATTAACTAATTATGGGTTTATTTGAATAAAATACCTTTTCCTCAAAAAACTTTTTACTGAAATAACCTGCAAAACTTACCTGATAGGTATAGAACATAGGTTACAAAGCAAATAAAATAAGTAGCTTTCATATACATTGCCTCATGTTAGAAATCTTATTAATAAGTATCTTTCATTTAGATACCTTATAAGGCCTTAGAAAGAATCAAATCACATTGGCGCCTCTTCCTTCCTTCCACCAGGCGATAACAAACTAATCTCAAATTATAAATTATTCTTCAAATAAGGCTAAGAAGCTTAATGACGGCGTTTTACCTACCAATAAAACGCCTATTAAGCGAAGTAACTTATTTGAAGAATACATTTTATTTCTGCCTGGTGATAATACAATAAACATTCCATTTTTATTTTATTATAATGTTGACATACGGTTGACATAAACGAAGATGATCGATGTTTTGTTTGTTTTTGTGAATTTTCATTCATTCACTCCACAGACAACAAACAACGAATGCCGGTGACTCACTCACATTTTACCATCAAAACCTTCGTGGACAAAGTATAATTCACCCGTTCCATACCATAGACTAAAAGTTTATATAAACTAGCAGGCTAATAGAAAAACTAGCATTCCACCGCGGCAAAGGCGTGATATAAAGTCTAGCCTACATTGTAGAAATCCTGTATGAAACGATTTATTTTATGTTTTACTCTATCGGACTATTAAATTAGTCTGATAGAATTAAAAAAATGTGAGTGGCATCATCGTATCATCGGTACTTTCATTTGAGATCCAATGAGAGTATAATCTGCGGAGCGCGCTAGGTTGACACGCGCGCCCTCTGGTGTTAGGAAGGAGAAATAAAGGAGTGGGAAATTTTACCAATCAGAGGCCAGAAATGCACTACGCGATGGGGAAAACAGGGTTGCCATCTCTCAAATTATAAATTATTCTTCAAATAAGTTACTTCGCTTAATAGGCGTTTTATTGGTAGGTAAAACGCCGTCATTAATAGTAGATTGTTAAACAACCAATTATACACGTAAATAGAAAACGAGTCTTAGTGTGTTTTTACCGCCGTGTGTTACACGCTTTCACTACGATTGCGAGAAAATAAAATAATCCAATAATTACGGTCACTACCAATTTGCAATAAAAATTCTAAGCATTTTGCGATTTTTTTAGGGTTCCGTAGCCAAATGGCAAAAACGGAACCCTTATAGATTCGTCATGTCTGTCTGTCTGTCTGTCTGTCTGTCTGTCCGACCGTGTCACAGCCATTTTTCTTCGAAACCATAAAAGCTAGACTGATGAAACTTGGTGAGTAGATGTATTCTGTGAACCGCATTAAGGTTTTTACATAAAAATAGAAAAAAAACTATAAATTTTGGGGGTCCCCGTACTTGAAACTGAAACTCAAAAATTTTTTTTTCATCGAACCCATACGTGTGGGGTATCTATGGATAGGTCTTTAAAAATGATGTTGAGGTTTCTTATATCGTTTTTTTCTAAACTGAATAGTTTGCGCGAGAGACACTTCCAAAGTTGAAAAAAGTTGGTCCCCCCCCCTCTAACTTCTAAAATAAGAGAATGATAAATCCAAAAAAAATATATGTTGTATATTACTATGCAAACTTTCAACGATATTTGGTTTGAACGAGATCTAGTCAGTAGTTTTTTTTTTATACGTCATAAATCGTAAACAGCAAATTTTATTTCATCGAACCCATACGTGTGGGGTATCTATGGATAGGTCTTTAAAAATGATGTTGAGGTTTCTTATATCGTTTTTTTCTAAACTGAATAGTTTGCGCGAGAGACACTTCCAAAGTGGAAAAAAGTTGGTCCCCCCCCTCTAACTTCTAAAATAAGAGAATGATAAATCCAAAAAAAATATATGTTGTACATTACTATGCAAACTTTCAACGATATTTGGTTTGAACGAGATCTAGTCAGTAGTTTTTTTTCATACGTCATAAATCTTAAACCGCAATTTACCTTTCGACGAACTACAAAAACCTTTATATTATGTTAACGATGCTACGGAACCCTTCATGGGCGAGTCCGACTCGCACTTGGCTGCTTTTTTATTTCTTCTGTAGCCGCAACGCAAGGCATTCAACCAAAGAGATTACCGATTTGAGTTCCATTTTCAAAAATTAAATTTTGTTTTTTTTTTTGAAACAGTAATAAATCGAGTCTTCATTTATGATTATTCTACTTATGTCTCAATGCTTTTTGTTTTTGGAGACTCATTGTTACTTGAAAGACAATAATTATAAGTTTAAAAAACTTGAGAAACCGACTTCACTGTCAAACGGCTAAACCGATTTTAATCAAATTTGTTTGGGACAATCTGGACGTAAGAATGGCCTTCCAAATAAAAAAATATTTTTTTAAATCGGTTCATAAATGACGGAGGCATGCAGTTACAAACATTAAAAAAAATATTAAAAAAAAAAATGGCAACACCGATTGAAAAAAAATTAAAATGGGACCAATCTGGAAGCAGTACCTTTCAGATAAAAAAATATTTTTTCAAATCGTCTCACAAATGACAAAGTTATGCGGTAACAAACATAAAAAAAAAAAAATTCAACCGAATTGAGAACCTCCTCCTTTTTGGTTGGAAGTCGGTTAAAAATAAATAAAAAACCTTTGGCGCTAGAAGAAGAAATCCAAATTTTTCTTGGCTCTGGTACAATGACGATATTTATGAGAAAGAGTGAAAAAAAACTAAGCACTGAGGGTGTTATTAATAATCCTGGCGTAGCGTTGGACTAGTTAATCCGTGTTTTGTCACATTTGCTCGAGTTGACAATTGCATGTCAATGCAAGAGACAAAACACGGATTAACTAGTCCAACGCTACGCCAGGATTATTAATAACACCCTGAGGGTTTATATTTTACATTAATTTGCTAGATTACTTCTTATATTTAAAAATACTGATAAAACCGGCAAAAAATAATATCAGTCATACCCCCGAATACTGAAACGCAACTCAGATTTAAGCACGTCTCAAGCGACGAATATTTGACAGTTTTCAATGAAAATCTGTCAAATATTCGTCGCTTGAGACGTGCTTAAATCTGAGTTGCGTTTCAGTATTCGGGGGATAGCATGGAGAATGTAACAATATTCTTAAACGTCTTGGCGATCAATGTTTGTATACAACTGCCCGGTTCCTGCAACCAATTTAAGTACAAAGGATAAAAAAGTATTAAAAGTTCTATGACGTCACAGCCCAATAGAACAAATGGGAGTTACCGCGAAATATACACATAAATTTACTTACATATTTATTGCAAGCAATAGTAAGCCATACGGATCGTCATACGTCAAATCATCTTCCATCGTATTGGCTAGTATCAAACTGTCACTTTTAAACTAGCCCATTGGCTTATATAAATTCATTAAATTAAAATGTAATTTAAATTTAAAAAAAAGGTTTATTTAAATTTAAACTTTCAATTTACCAAGCATGACGTGCCCAAATGTATGCACGAACAAGACACTCGTTCATTCTCCCAAACATACCAATTCATTGTTATTAATGACATCTAATAAGGAGTGTTCATATTACCGAAAATGAGCGTCACATCGCGTCGTGACGTCATACAAGGTGATTATAACGTAACTTTACACGACAGTACTCGGAGATGCAAACACCCGTCGCTGGATGAGGTCGTGCTCGAATGTGAGCGGTAATCAGGCTTTATAAAAACATGCACATCTGATTTTTTTTTCTTCCATATGTCCGGTAGCGCTGTAAGAATCGTCAGACGATCACCAGAATTTTACCATTCGAAAAAAAAGGGGTTTTTTTTCTTTCATTTTTATTTTAGATAGCTAAGCTGCTATCACACCTGATGGAAAATGAGGATGCAGCCTAAGATGTAGCATGCTTAGCCATAATCCACCTTTTCACTCTTGTCTAGAAAATTGTCAAATTATAGCGTTCCGGAAATACTGACGCCGGTAGAGAGTTCCACTCTTTGGCAGTTCGTACTATAAAAGTGGAATCAAAACGCAAATGTATTTTGTGGTGCAGTACTCAATTTTTTCTTTTTCTTTCTGCCCTCATCCCTCTTTATACAACGTGTATCAAAATATGTGTACTATGCGAAGGTGGGGGGTTTCAGACCACAATGGTGATCAGTTGTGGGGGGGAGATAATTAAAAATTCCTATTTTCAGTTTCCCATACAAAAATATTTAATTTCATAATGCCTAAATAAATTGACAACCCTATCCTTGTAACCCCTTGACCCCTTGACCTACTACCTCTATAGGTCTACTACTACTACCTACTACCTCTGTAGCTGAGTTTAGGGTTGTCACTTTGTATAAAGTCAGCTGTTCATGTTGAAACTTCGTTGCAGTTTTTTTCAGAGATACCAATCGAAGTTCGAAAAGTCGTTGAACAAAAGTTGTTCCCCGGGGGGTGGAAATTCACCCCCCTTCAGGATAGTACACATATTTTGATACACGTTGTATAGGGTCGGCACAAGTCTGTTTCCTCCACTCCCCTCTGTCAGGCGGCATCTGCTCACATATCCATCCAATTCATCTTTCATTTCATCTTTATTTCTAAAAAAAGGCTATTTTAGAGTCAGGTATTGCTTACTATTTTTTTCTGGCTTTCACGCGCATACATTGTGTAATGTACTGAAAGTATAGTAAATTAGATGATTTAACTAAAAATGTGAATCCGTTATTGGCTGTATGTTAGAAATTTAAGTATTTACATAGTACCTACTCGTATATTAAAAGCTGTGTATTTTGTTCTAAAATAAAATAAAATGATCATCATTCCTAGTCAACGTGGAAACGCTTTTCTTACATCACTGATGAATTTTATCCCACGCAAGAGGTGGGGCCCTATTTGAGCTCGGCTAATTGAGGCTCCCAGCCACTTAGCAAACAACATGGTAGCACCCTGTATCTACACGTCGCACGTCGGAAATTTTCTCTCTCTCTCCCTGTATAATTTGTGATATCTCTTTAATTTGGGATTGGCTTTTTTTCGACTTCAAAAGAAAAATGGCGGTTCCCAATTCGGCTGTGAATTTTATTCACGTTTGTCATCGCATAAATCCGTAGTTTTTTTATTGAACTCACGACATTAAGTGGATACCATCGCCTCTAACAAAGCATTGCCTCGTAGGTCACGCACATCAAGAACGTGCCCTACGACCCTAATTATTGCAAGGGTATCAATAAAGTGTTTATGCCTATAATATCATGTTTTTGTGTTCGATTGTTGCCGAGGCCGCAACTAAATGTTGCGTGAGTTCTATCGTCATCACATGCTACGTGGGCAGCTGATTGTTCTCCTGACAGACTCTCGATCGCATCATATTACAAGTCTGCAATTGACAGAGCACTCACCCACTCAGCGTCAGATAATGTATTACTTATCTAGTTTTTTGACATCGGTACATAAAAAAAAGAACAAAATACTCGTGACGAGAAAACGTAGGTACGGGGCGGGAGGACACGTTATTTTAAAAAAATAATAAATTAAAATAGTTTTCCAAATCGGTTCGGTTTCCAATCGGAGGTTGACCTGTATGCCTCAAGTTTATGGACGCTGGGCAGTGTATCGTAGGGCACGTTCCTGATGTGCGTGACGTACGAGGCAATGCTTTGTTATAGGCGATGGTTGCCACTTAACATCAGGTGGGCTATATGCTTGTTCCAGCAGCTAAAATAATAAAAATTCATTTAAAGTCTCGTGACTCCCAAACGAAAACCCGCTCAAAAACTGCCACGGAGGCCGTGGGTGAAGCTCTGAGTATACTCTCAAGGCCTGCGCACATCTAGGCGATGGCGATCACGTGATACGCTGTCAAATTTGACAGCGATATTTGACAGTGTTTCAGCGGATCGCCATCGCCATCGCTTAGATTTGCGCAAGCCTTCAGGCTGGAGAAAAATGTTTTAAGCCTTGTTTTTGATCAGTATTAATCGACCTCACTTCGACGGTGACAGAATAAATTTCCATAAATCCAATATCGGCTAAATACTCGCTAATCGCTTAGATCGGTTCAAAATTGAATACGCCCATAAACAAAATCTGGATCGCCAATTATGTTATGCAAATATTTAGACTCAACCACGGTACGTTGAGCCCTGATTTTAAATTGTGCCAGGTAAATTTCGAGGCCAGACATAGGTCTATGGATTTTGGTCGTTAAAGTAAACATTGAAAAGGTTTCTATTTAGTTTCATGTGTTTAGTTTACTTGATGGTGTATTTGTAAAATATGATATGAATTATTTGTACATTACTCACTTTATTAATTAGTTTCTAGTTTGGCTTAAAAAAAAGCTGCACATCCCTTTCTTGGAGCTGTTCAGGTCATTTTCGTTTCATAACTTGTGTTACGGGTGCTGCGACAACTTGGTGTGTAAAAAAGTTATAGAAAGTTAATTGTATAAAAAAATCTGTTCTGGTTCTAGTGTATCTGTGGTTGGTTTTCAATCATCCATTAGTGCCTTTTCACATTACATTTTTCTAAGTGAAAATATTGGGCGGGCCTGACAATTTTTGAGGCGGTGAAAAACCAATGAACTCGTGACACTATTACGTCACCTGTCATGTAACCGACACCTCTTCGGCAAAGATCGACAAACTTCGCCAAAATATGGGGAGGGAGGGGGGGACTATGTTTCAAGTTAACGTTGCTAAGATTTTCTTTTTTTTTATTACGGTTGCCATGATTGTGTGACAGTAGCTGTCATGGCGTCGCGAACAAGAACGATGCAATGCGATAAAATAAAGCACTCGCACACAACAAATACGAGTGAGTGGGACATCCGATAAATTAATCAAATCCGTCTCTGTCTTACGCCAGTCTTCTCCATTAATTCTCAACTACTTCCAATTCCCAAGCGGTTTGCCTCGTGATGGCTGAGCGTCTCATGGCCACTTTTCCGAAATCGTGTTCTATCTTCCGTTGTGCCTTTTTGCTACCTCAGGGTACAACGAATTAAGTCCGGAATTGGGGTAATTAGGTTCTTTGAGTAAAGAGTATTAAAAATCAAATATCAAATCAAATAATATTTATTTCAGACATCAATCCATCCATATAGCTTTGTAAGTAATAATGTAACTTAGAAACTAGTGTTCAGAGTGTTCCACAAATTGTTCAGAAGACAGTTCCACCTTTCAGAAAATACATTCACGATGCTTTTCGGGCTGTCACGGACTCTGCTTCTAAATGACACGCATCGCTTGCGTAGTATGGCGTGAAACCGTCGACTCTGTTTAGAGCAACAGAAACTCGACAGCCACCACATAGCACCCTGAACGTATTATTATATTGGACCCGTACGGCGTATGTATAGATATAGACGATGTGTCCAGTACCTCTAACGGGAACCAATCGTATGAAATCGGTGTGCAGTGCCTGACGCTTTTGTATGGAGAAACCAAAAGCGCCCCTAGCGGATTATTCAAGAAGCATGAATTGCGATTGCGAGACGGTGACGTGTCCACGTCAGCTGGTGTACGATTGGTTTCCGGTAGGGGTACTGATCGAAGTCGAAACTGGAGAAGGTCGTGCTTCTGTGTGCAGTGTGTGTGCAGCAGCAAAAAGGTCTTGACTCAGCATAATGCTATGCGCTGGTATGGTATTTTATGTTTGTTACTATTAGGTCTACGACGCTACACTACATGTGAAAAGGGCTACGCTGTCAGAAAGTATAATGCCCTATGATGGATGATGAAATCTGTGCTGGTACTGTTTCTGTTTTATTATTTGTGTTTATGTATTTGTCTGTATGAATATTCATAAGTAATGATTTTTGATGAAATACTATTGATTAGAGATTATTTTTTAGATCCTTTTGGAATGTACTTTTTTTAAACAACTATTTGATAAAACTAGCAACTGATGTTAAGTGGTAAGTAACCATCGCCTTTAAGAAAGCATCGCCTCGCTCGCAAGTCATGAACCTCACGTGCCCTACGATGCACGGCCATGCGTCCATCGTTTTGAGGTATACAGATGTTCAGCCTCACGTCCAGTAGAGTTTATATATGGAGTCCATTTTTATTTAGCCTGCAAACTGTAATATTAATGTAATTATCTAAGGTTTGCAGCAGTTTAATGTTATTAAACGAGGCGTGACCTAGAAAATAATCTTGAGAGCTCTTCTAGCGTTCACGCTGTAAAAGTTAAGTAACTCTATAAGCTTCATTTTAATCCCGAGTTAGTTTTATTTTCTGCTTTTTTTTACTACTTGTTGATGGAACAGTTAGATCGCCTACCTGATGTGAAGTGGTAAGTGGTGGTAAGATTGCATTGGAGATTCCAAGCGGATGGTATACGATTTGGTAATTTTTATATATCAATATTTTACTTGGTAAAAAGTGTTGATTATACAAAAGAGCGGTAATAACTACGTCGTAAGTTAGAGATTAGGGGTACATTTGGTAAGGATGTTACTAAACCAGAGTTAGGGGTGTCATCTCACTCATAGTGATGGCAAAACTAGCGACAGAACTATAATAACTTACATTTTGGTGGGTTAAGGCACCAGCTGCGTTGGTCTGTCTTCCGTGAGCGCGTTAAAATAAATTAGAATGCTGCTTTTTTTTTAATAATTTGTTAAATGATTTTCACTGATATTAAATGTACTAAATTTAACTTCAAGTATTTATCAAGTAAAACTTTTTACTTCTCAATACTCAATACTATTTATTGCATACACACGGTTTAGCTTAGGTACATAATTACATAGTTCTAAGTTGAATGTCAGTATAACATGGACCCTGTATAGGGTAAATCAACATGGAGGTAGGCCGAGGTTTATAGATAGTAGTAGGTAGGTATATAATATAGATTGAATTGAATTAAATGTTTTATGCTAACAAACGTGTTCACTTTTTGCATGTGATTCCCGCCCAAAATCAAATCACGCGAAAGCGTGTAGCGGTAGTGTTTACTCTGTGGCATAGAAACCCAACCCGTCCTTCTCGTGTTGACTCTGTGGCGTAGAGACTGTTTCTGCTCTGTGGTGCAAGCGTTCTGAATCCCGACCGTAGTATTAGTCACGTGTCACTGGGTTTGTTCAGACGCCACATCAATTTGGCTAATTTTGAACGTGTCGACATTAAGCGGCAAGGCATTTTGGAGAGAAGAATTTGAGGAAAAAATTGCAAGTGCGAGTGAGGATAGCGCACTGAAAGTTCTAAATACGGAAAGTGATGATTGTGTGCCCACAAATCATCACTTTCCGGTTGGCATAATGTTACGAAAATTGAGTGTTTTCAAACACATAATGTTAGAAAATTATGTGTTTTTAAATACACCATTTTCGTAACCTTTTATCATTGTTTATTTTAATGATTGCATCACATTGAGAACTTGGATTCTAGAAACTAGGATTGAGGAAGATCTGTTACCCAGCTGTGGGGCTATATACCTAGGTATACCTTCTCTTCACAAAATTGTCACTTTGCAAGTCATCATAGGAAATACTCCACAAGATAAGTAATACAAGTATCTTTTCCCCGGCACATAATACTATTATTATATTATACAAAAGATACACCAATACCCCGTGGGCTCTAGAGAGTACAAGATTTCTAAGCAAAAGTTTGAGCAAATAAGCGAGCTATTTCATCGAAATATCTTATTATTTTACAGGAATATTCGCAACTTTGATGTTACGTTTTACCTATAAAAAAATAAAAGTAAAAGGTGTAATGTAAACTTTGAGCAAAAGCCTAATAAATTCTGTGTTTAGTGGTTAGAACTTTCATGTAATGTTAACTTGAATAGTTAAGAAAATTACAATTTAATTTAGAACAGGAAAATCGTCTGCACATTCTACACATCGTCAATTTCTGGAAACCATTTCAATTTTCTATTAAAAACGAAATTGAATCACGGATGACTCGACTAATCACAATATTGGACAGTAAAGTTATGTCAAATTTTGAAAGCAAAAATCAAGTTAAACAACTGTCAAATATTAGCAACTCCCAAGCAACTAATAGTCATCTGTGAATCCGGGCCTTATCATTCTTTTAGCTGTATCAGATATTCTTAGTTTAGTTCCGCAGTTTAGTGGGGTTCCTCTCGTGGCTTGGATAATAAATAAGCTGGATTCTCTGGACTTCTCCGGACTGGGATGTTGAATAAAAGAAACAGATTACAGATTGAGATGATGCGCTTAGCGTAGCGGTAAAAAGTTGAAAGCAAAGTGTCAGACTAGGGGCTATCAAAAAATTTGACTATTTGAATGTGACGTTTCGCATTCGTTCGAAAATGGAACGTGCGTTTGGCGTCGTACCTGGTAGGTATTTTGAAAAACGCTTAGTCGTTTTGACGGAGGGATGAAGTAACGTAAAATACCTACTATCTGTAATTTTGTCGGTCTGTATTTTTATACAGATAATAAATCAATCTCCATCAAACCAATCCTTTCACGAACTCACAGCTCGTCCCAAATCAATTCATCAATTTGCGCTCGCTTGTTGCGAAAGAAACCCCTTCAGAAATCTTTGAGCAATCCTTTGAATACCCTCAGAATTGAAGACGATCAACAGAATATGTAATCGAGACGGATACCCACATTACTAGATGTAGGTACAAGTCGGGCAAATTAACATGACGCATGACACCTGTCACGAATGACGTTTGTGCAAAAAGCAGTTGTAATCGTAATCGGTTGAACTAACGTACTCGATATCGAGTTCCGAGCCAGGACAGGAGCCTAATTCTCGGGCCGACCGAGATTTTCAATGTCCCTTAAATACACATTGGCAATGCACAACCCCGCACTTTTCTACGTTTTCCGTATATCGTAGCTGTCGAGGCTTCTACGATGAGGTCGTTGATGAATTACTTAGGGAAATCTGCCATGCTCTCTTAGAAAAGAAGCAATAAAATAAAATTGCAAAATGATCGAGATCAGCCCGAGAATTAGGCCCCAAGTGTCATGTAAATTCACGTGGAATATAGCTAGTGAGATAAATTTAACTTTTGACGGAACCAGACGTTGGAGGACGATTTCATTTTGATAACTGTCACTGTATCTGCATCTTTGATATTTAGGAGTCATTTCGGAGGCTAAAAGTTATTGAAGTAGGTGTGAATGTGTTTCATAAACCAACATAATTCTATTAAACACATTCCCAAGATCGCCGTTATTAAGAATTTTTGCAAACGGCGCAGTGAATCACAACCAACAGTCACTCAACGGTCTCGTCGGGTAGGGTTGGGTCGGGTCGGGTCAGGTATAAATTCAGGTATAAATACCGGTCCGCCCGAGGGGTTGATTCACTTTCTGCTCAGCACTCGACAAGGCAACACGTCCTAATAGTGCACAGAGAGTCGATTTTCCTGAGGATGCTTCGTAGAGAGGCGAATCACGTGTCGAATCTTATTAAGTTTTTTATTTCTTGTGGTATTATTGTTGTGTCTAATACACCTTATTTCGCTTTGCAGGATTTGCAGGTGTTACGTGGGGTGCACACACAAGTCTACATTAAGTTAACTTACTTAGATTAGATTAGCGGATTAGTACTATATATTTGTTGTTCTACTTAATTTATGTTTAACAATGGAATTCCACAAAGTCACGCCTGAATCTATTAATTAACATAATTCTATGTTTTTTTATTATATTTCGTTAAACAACAAGTTACAGACATTTTGAGAGATGGATGCATAAAAGACCCTCAGAAACGTGCTGTCTATGAGACCACTTAGAGCCAAAATACATCAATGTAAAGGATATGAGTTTTAGTCATGCCATGCTATGAACACTTATCAGTTCAGCTTCATGTCTCCTAACGCTCTAATAGGGGTCTCTATATGGCCTCTAAAATCAAAGTAGACCAATAAACTTTTAGTATGTAACCAATACAAGTTGGTATACTGAATCTAAACCTATGTATTTGATACGTAAAGCAAAAAGGGCTGGATATGGGTTTCCGCCAAATCCCATAGAAAAAAACCCCAGTCCCGGCGCAAAAGAATTGTATCTCAGATTTTAGATAATTATTAGTAGAAACAATATCAGGTGTCGCTATTTCCTGATTTCGTGGCTAACATGTTTTTTTTACCCAGAGAAGTTTCATAGACGCTACATGCAAAAATGACACTTTTTAGGAAAAACTTCGTGTAACTGTGCTAGTTGACATTGAATTGGCAAAAAATTTATAAAACACATAATATAAACACATTATCACTTATGTAATAATGTACCTATACCTATTATTTCATTTTTTGAAAAACTTTATTTTACTGATTAATTCACTCATTTACGACACACACGTGTGGATAATTTCCAACTACAACTGTTTGGTAATTCCCGTTGACTTTATAGCTACGAACTGATTCTACAAATACCTACTAAACTTACGGCAGAAATCTTCCTCACACATCCTAGCATATTTTTCAGGCAATCTAGAATATACCTACTACAAAGTTGGATTCTATAGATTTTTCTGAACGCTTAATTTTTTTTAAAGAGCTTGTTTCACGGATTGCTAATCGATTGATCAAATATTTACCAGATATGCAACTCAAATTTTTGCTTGCCGTAAAGATATAAACAACTGTTAAATGTTTAATTAGGTTATTAGCAACTCATGAAACAGCCCTTAGTGATTTAAATTGTCCCATCTTTTACAAAAATTTAATTCTACTAGCCAAATAAATTAGTATCTGTCTGGCTCTCAATTTAGTCTGCCAAAATACTCAGAAAAGAGTGCCTGAATTATTTTCCCACAAAATGGCCTGCGAACTCATTCCGTGAATCCTCCGGCCTGTAAAAGTAATTAGTCGAACCGCACCATTTCAATTAATGTAATAGCCCATTTTTAACCGAATGGAGGAGTTTTGGAGGGGCCCGTTTTAAATAGTGATGAGTTGTCCACACGATTGTTATTTAATTGTTGATGTGATCATTCTAACCAGTTTGAACTGGACATTCTTGGGAATCTTTTTAAAAGTACGGTTATGCAGTCAAAGAATTTGATGAATTTTTATAATTTTGAATCAAATTTTCATTCTTGCTTCTTATATAAATTTCAATATATGTATATAAAGACAGTTCTAAAACAAACACAGGTTGATGAATTTTGAGAAAGTCATGTTGGTTTTTTACGACGTTTGAGAAAATTTTTGCAAGCTTGAAGTCAGGAGCCCATAACCTGTCAGTTTCCAAATTAGCTGTCAACTATGCATACGAAATCGACATGTTATTTGGAAACTGACACGTTAAAAGACTAACGACCGTCGTGCGTATAACTTGGTTTACGTCGCAACGTATTTACCAAGAAAGAAAAAATAAATAAGCTCACATCTTAAAGGCGTGGGACCCACCGCTGCGCACGGAGAGGCTATACGCACGTGTATTGAGCTTCGCTTTGTAAGAAAATTTATGTAGTTGTTTCCACTGCATCCCACGAAGAGGCTCTTCGTGTACTCCAGTGAAAACGTAGACCCACGTTGTCGAACAAATTAATACATGCACAGCGTGCACCGCGGTGGGTCCGCGACTTTAAGCCTCACTGATCAGCAGAGTGCGGGGCAGTAGCAACAGTATTTTGAGGACTGTTGTAGACAGCTGGACGTCTCCACTGTGAAGCGTATGGAGGAACTTACTTCTCCCATTGATCGTCCACCAGCACTTGCCAACGACAGTGTTATTTGGTACTCATAACATAGATCTTTTGGTACTCATAACTCTTGAAAAAGAAAAGGTATCTTTATGGTTTTACTCGAACCAAAAGCATAGTCCAGTTCACTTGATCCAATTAATCCCATTTTCGACTCAATGTCGACCTTTCATCCAATTATTTTTGTCGGAAATAAAAACCTTGTCTTCTAATTTCTCCTTTCTTTTTTTATTCCGAACCGAGAGCTTAGCTTAGTGTACATACCAGATAGTACAGTCTGCTTCACTTGAATCTATACAAGTCGTAACTATAAGGGCCTGAAAGTTACTGTGCCTTCTTCTCGTGTCACTAGCTTTTTCGGAATAGTGTGGTGAAAGGACTTTATGTGTGCCTCAAAGAGGCTTCTTTCATGCAAACAAAGTCCTGAAATTTAGAAGAGTGTCACATTAATGCAATGGACATTTACAAAGCAAAAACTATAATAATTTAAATATACCCTTTACGTATCCATTGCAATGCTGCGACATAAACTTAAAATTTTACATTCTGGTGCAGCTGACTGTACTAACGCAAAAGTAATAAAATCAAACCATTTCCCCTTCGTTACAATACTTTAGGAACATTTGAAGGTTTTAATTAAAAGTTCAACATTTAGTATGAAGTTTTGCCGAGATTTAGAAGTCTACCAACACACAGATGGTTGAACAATTACAAAACCGTTTACTTAAATCAGTTTTATTATAACGAACCCCACAATATTGAATCAGTTAAAAGTTAAATAAAGCAATTACTTTCGATAGAAAGTTTATAAAACAGGCCAAATGTTAATAAAAAAAATTGGGTTTTTTTTTTTTAATTCGTTGTACGTGAATACTTCTCGTAACTTCGGGGCTTCCCCCTCCTCCGTAAGTGATGTGTTAAAGTCCTTACTTAACGTTATAAATTCTGTGATTATTTAGCTATCCAGTGGTGTGATTGAAATTTCGATGGAGATGATAGATATGTAGCTGCAATCAGAGGCGTCTCTAGCCCATGTAGCGCCCGTGTGCAAACATTACCCAAGCGCCCCCTAGTAAGTGCGCGTTCAAAATGGAATGGATACAAAGTACAAGTAACAGCACATCAAGTTACAACAAACTGTCAAATTTCCCCAATGGGTAATTAACTCTATTGCTTGGAGATTTTTAAGAAGAAATGCAGTTTGATTACCACAATGTCCTGTTGACTATATTTAGAATTATTATGCAAGGTGTTCTGGTGTAAACCCTAACAAGCCAAAACTTATCGAAAAAGAACTTAGAGAAAAAAAAAGAGGCCAAGTGCGAGTCGGACTCGCCCATGAAGGGTTCCGTAGCAACAAGTAACATAATATTAAAATATATATGACATAAAAGGTTCTTGTAGTTCGTCGAAAGGTAAATTGCGGTTTACGATTTATGACGTATAAAAAAAAAACTACTGACTAGATCTCGTTCAAACCAAATATCGTTGAAAGTTTGCATAGTAATGTACAACATATATTTTTTTTAGTTTTATCATTCTCTTATTTTAGAAGTTAGAGGGGGGGGGACCAACTTTTTTTCACTTTGGAAGTGTCTCTCGCGCAAACTATTCAGTTTAGAAAAAAACAATATAAGAAACCTCAACATCATTTTTGAAGACCTATTCATAGATACCCCACACGTATGGGTTCAATGAAAAAAAAAATTTTGAGTTTCAGTTTCAAGTATGGGGACCCCCAAAATTTATAGGTTTTTTTCTATTTTTGTGTAAAAATCTTAATGCGGTTCACAGAATACATCTACTTGCCAAGTTTCATCAGTCTAGCTCTTACGGTTTCGGAGAAAAATGGCTGTGACATACGGACGGACAGACAGACAGACAGACAGACAGACAGACAGACAGACAGACAGACATGACGAATCTATAAGGGTTCCGTTTTTGCCATTTGGCTACGGAACCCTAAAAAGGGGGAAAATGGTTTAAAAAAAATCAACGCACAGCCTAAACCGTAAGTTCTAGAAGATGAAACTTGGAGGGTGTGTTTCTATTATAGCCTAGAAATGCATTTAGAAAGAAAATTTGAAAATTCTTTCTTTATGAGGAGAAAAAAAGGGGGGGGGGGGTGGGCGCCGAGTGCCAGCGGCGCTCGTCGGCCCCTATGATGTTATTCATCAAATATTAGAAGAGCTCAAGATGCTATACAAAATCTATGCAGAGCGGAGCTTTTTTTACGTTGGTCATTGAAAGTGCGGCGCCCGGCCAACGCGCCCGCCAAGTTGAGCTCCTTAGCGGTCCTAAGGGGCGCCGAACGCAGAGCGGAGCGCTTTTTACGTTGGTAATTGAAAGTGCGGCACCCGTCCAACGCGCCCGCCAAGTTGAGCTCCATAGCGGTCCTAGGGGGCGCCGAACGCAGAGCGGAACCCTTTTTACGTTGGTCATTGAAAGTGCGGCGTCCAGCCAACGCGCCTGCTGATAGTGGCCGAGCGCCCCGCCGCGGCGCTCGGCGCCCCTAGGAACGCTGCGCCCGTGTGCACCGCACACCCTGCACAATAGGTAAAGACGCCGCTGGCTGCAATACTAATCTGTATCCCCCGATTTCGCTATCATTCGTTTTTGAATGCGTCCCAAATACGATTGTTACAAACGTATTTGATTGTAAACTTTTATCTTCGAATAGTGAAGTTGGAAAGACTAGAGCACCGCTCAAGAATTTACTCGCAAAGTTGTTCGATTAGTGACATGTGTTCCTGAAACTTAGGTGCGGTTGTCTAAATAATGGGTTTCGGTACGTTTGTCTGCTGAAAACTTTTACAAGATTTGTTACTAGGTTTACCTAAAGTTTTGTGGCGTAGCCACTTAGTTATTTAGATACCTACGATGACGCTTTTTTTAACGTTAGTAAATCCTCATGGATTCTCTTCCAACGTGGCGACCAACGGAAAAGTTATGTCACACTCCTACCGACTTAAACAGCAGATAAATATTTCGATTATTACTTTTTTTATTTAGCGATGGCTAATTGTCCTAAAGGGGAGAGCCCATTTGAGGTTATTTTAGAACAAAACTTTCTGGCACTATGCATGGCGGTCGTTGCGCGGCATGCTCGTATTGTGCGTAATTTACGAGTATAATTATATGTTCTAACATAACTCAACCTATACAAATCAGATCCACCCTTTAAAGTATCAAATACAAGATTAAGTATCCAGAGCCAGAACAAAAAAGCAAAAATTCACGTTTGAATTGCTACAGTGTAGGTAGGTATTATCTACTTGTGTTTTAACTGGCATCGTAATAGCGGGGTGTACAATAACATGATGTACATTATCGCCTCCCGTATTTTTAAGTATTCCCTGGATCTCTGGTGTTGATGACAATGGCGATAATAAGAGCTTGTGAGAGCGCCTACTTTCTACAGACATTGATCTATCGCTGTACTCATTTCGCCGCGTCTGTTTGGCTGCAGCTTTATTGTTTTGTTCTCATAACAGCTAATGAGTTGAACAAACTACTCTCGTGTCGACGTTAGTTTACAATTTTGTTCTGAACTGAGTTGGATAATCTCGTTATAATATTTTAGTTTTTAAATTTAGTTAGCTATAATGGGTTACTATTATAGTGTATAGGTAGGTAATTATGCAGATTGTTTTTGTTTTGTCTTTTTTGCCCGTATATATCAGTCTCTTTCCTATGAAATGTTATAGAAAGGGATGGCTATATACCAAATCTTCCTAAATGCTCTCTTGAGATGAGTCGCTTTGTCCTTAGGTACTTTGATGATGAGTGGGACCAACCAATGAGGCTAGAAACCGGATCAAGGAGTTTTTAAGCTTTATGGAACAAGCATACCTACTACTTATTGCGCAGCAAGGAGTTTTTAAGTCAATAACTCGCTCACTGAATTTATTTTTGGAATTAAATGTAATGGAATAATATACGTGCCAAGGTCAGGAAAGGTGAAGGGTCAAGAAAAAAATACACATTTTTATACATTTTATTACAAAAGACAGCGAATTGCACGTGTTCTTTTATTGACAGTTACTATTATTAAACCAGAAAAAATACATTACTTTCATACATACCTACTTAATAATAGATGTTCTAAGCATTCATTTGTACCTACCTACCGAACAATTTATAGAAAAAGTAATTCCGACAATGGGCTCAATTATTGACGGAAATACTTTTATTTAAAAAAAACACATCAATCAGGAACATTGACACAAATATTTAAACGACTAATACGAAACTATAATTTTATTTACATTTTATATGTCCACAATTTTTACATACATTTTTAATTACTATTTTATAAGCATTTACAGGGTTATTCATTATTAGCTGCAAATACTCAGGAATTAGGTTCAACAAATAAAATAAAAAATATTTATTAAATGATTTTTTTTAAGTTTTGTTATGAAAATCCCGAGAAAATCGATAAAGGAATCATTGGCGCCTGACCTATTTTGACCTTTGATCCGCGCCCGCGCGCCGTGAGTGACACTCTGCGTTCAGTCACCGCCTGGGTGGGTCATCGTCCTGTTCTCCGTGGCAATCATTATGCAATAGCCGTAAAAAAATTAATAAAAATAAAATTTTGATACAAAAACTTGAAAAAATTTTTGATCAAATTTAAAAAAAAATAATTTCATACATATTTTTTATTCTTTTTGTTGAACCTAATTCCTGAGTATTTGCAGTTAATAATGAATAACCCTGTATAATGAGTTCTCCACTATTTTTAAGAAGTAAGGTACTTAGTAACTCTCTAACTATTAAAGTCAGCTAGAGAATTTTTACACTATTTTTCAAACTTTAACAGGGAAAAAGCAGAAATGTCATCTACATAAGGTAATCCGCTAAGGAAGTTTCTTGGAAGTGACGCCTTGCTGAAGAATTTGCAATCTAGATTAAATTATTTCTGTGGTAAACTACGTTAGTTGAGGTAAAATAGTTTATTTTAGTTAGTGGCTACATAATTTTTCGAACTTTTATCCACGGACACTTTTTTTTTCACTGCACTTGTTCTGTAAAATTTATTGGTAGGTAATTTTTGACCAGCCGTAATATGAAGCTGATTCTTCTCAGTAGATCCAGTGATACAGCAAAGCAGTCAATGCAGCACCGTACATTGAAGATATCTGAAAAGAAAAAAAAAAACATTTTCTTTAATAAAATAAAATAACAATAGTATAAGTTTGGCAATAATATGGGATTGGGTAGGGCATGTAGCTTGTATGCCGGACGTTTTTTGGGCCGAACTATTAACAGATTGGGTCCCACAAATTTGGCGTCGTAAAGACCCCGGAGAAGATGGCGGGACAATCTCGATTGTCATCTGGGGTGCAATTCGAGCAACACAAATCACTCAAGAAATCGGTGTGCATTGTCAATTTTTGTTTGAAAAATTTGAAAATGGAACGCGGATTCAGCGATCAAATTGAGCCGTGTTGCCAGAATAGCAGGGATGAACGACTGGCCCACTGTTGCCAAAGATCGAGAGGTATGGAAGAAGGGGAGAGGGGCCTTTGGCCTGCAGTGGGACAACCCGAGCTAAAATAAAATAATAATATGCGTTTTAAGATTTGAGAAACCGGTTTAATGGCCAAACTACTGAATACATTTTCAGAATTTTTCAAATTGGCTCATAAATGACAAAGATAAGCGATAAAAACATAAAAAAATTCAACTGAATTGAGAGCCTCTTATTGTTGTTTGAAGTCTGTTAAAAACAGCCTATGTTTCCAGTGTTTATTTCTTTATGATGAGGTAATTAGGTTGGTACTTTAGATGTTAAATATTCATAAACAAAGTGGAGAGAACGTTTTTTCACTTATTTGAGTTACGTAGGTTGGAAAACCCATTGTTTCGCTTTGTTGATGCGTAAGGCAACATAAACAACGTAACAAATATTTTTTGCAGACGTGCTGCGTAATATTATACCTAGCCACGTAGAGAAAAAATATTTTCATTTCATCCTATATAGAAAAAATCCTTCATAAAAACCTCAAAGCGGACGATCACTGAAGATTTTTTTTGTGACGATAAAAATTAAGTTATTGAATGATTTTTTTGACTAGCTGATGGAACAGGCGATGGCCCACCTGATGAATTGGTAACCATCGCCTATAATAAAACATTGCCTCGTAGGTCACGCACGTCAGGAACGTGCTCTACGACGCACTGCCCTGCGTCCATCAACTTGAGGCGTACTGATTTCGCCTCACGTACCAACAATATCACCGGCACCCACACCCTTCAAAGCAAATGACTAATCCTCAATTTTGAATGTCGAGCAAAGTATTTAAGAGCTTCCAAGAAAAACGAGAGTGTTGAGATTATAATCCTGGAGTACAGCGAGGGATTTAAATTGATTTAAATCCCTCGCTGCACTACTACTATTTTACTACTACTTACAAATTTATCCGAAGCGAAGACCATCTTCAAAGAGAACACCGTACTTTTAATTATTCGTTGATTTATAGTTAACAAACGGTGACTTATGTCAATAAGAATATCGGTTGAAGTAAATGGTCGCGCAATCTAGTCAAGCAGTGTGCAATCTAAAGTTAAAATATTTTTATGACCAACAAGAGTAGAAAGCTGTAGAAAAGTGAACTGGATAAATAAACGGAGTGGAATATAGTTTTGTTTTAAATAAATGTTATTTCACGATCCTATTAAGATTGCATCGAGTTCCACGCTCGGGTTTCAAGTCATTTATTTTATCGGGGAGTTGCAGAGAGAAATATATTTAAACTAGCTGTGCCCGCGACTTCGTCCGCGTGGAATAGTGTCTTTGTTCGTGGAAGAGTTTTTTTACGCAAATAAACGGTTTTGTTCAATATTTATTTACTATTAACTTGATGCAGGTAATTTATTAATGACAACTGTGGCACAGCAGACTACTGGTCGATGTAGAATCAAGAGGTGTAGGTTCAAGGTTCAGATAACACTAATTTTGATGAGTAGTGGAAGCGTAACAACATGTTGACATTTGAAATACACTGCTCGACAATGATAACTTGTTTGCGGTTTGTAGTCTCGTGACAGCGAAATGTAACTCAGATGTCAGACAAAATGAGATATTTATTCCCGTAGGTAATTCATGCACCAGACCTAGTCCAGCTGACATAAATAAATCATGATGTTTTCCCTAAGGACTGTAGCATGGAGTTCTTTATAAAAATCATTTTAAAAGTATTAAAAGGGTCGGTAACGCGCTTGTGATGCCTCTGGTATTGCAGGCATCCATAGGCTACGGTAACCGCTTCCCATCAGGTGGGCCGTTTGCTTGTTTTTTTTTTTTTTTTAATCCAGATGATTTCTTTTTATGTACAAAAAGAAATCATCTGGAATATATCATATTATGGAATCAATGTGTCACTAATAGGAATGCCCGCTCACCATATAACATTAACTAATAAATGTGGTGTAAATTGCTTACTGCATTTGCAGGGTTGTTTTTAGGAAAAAAATGGCTCGATTAAAAGTTTAATAGCTCAAGAAATATATGATTTAATAATCTAGATTATCATTTACTTTATAAAATTATTAATCTACCAGTAAAAAGTCCGACACACGGAATAATATTGAAACGGATGGCGAGCCGCCGAAACACGAAACGTGAATTTTATATCACATTTCGTCATTCTCAGTACTAATATAGATCCATCACTGTATAAAGAGCGGATCCAATAAATACATCCAAAGTGGCTTAAAGTCATAAATATTATTACTACTGGCATTGAAATGTGTTTTTTATAGCGGGCGTAAGATTTGCTCGGGTTATTGGAGACCCACGTTGCTACGCACGACACACATTGTGAGAAGATATATCTTTAAATGTCTTAGGCCTTAAGGTCGTATAAGGGTTAAATATGGTTGATAGGTTATTAGTTCCTTTTGCGTATATATTAGGATTCTGGCTTGTTTTTCTTGGAAATATTTTTAATTTATGTTGCCCACTACAAGATAAGTTTTTTTATTTTATTTTTAACCTGCCACTGCTGGGCAAAGGTCTCCCTCAAAATCTTTCGATTATCACGATCTTTGGTGACTACCCACCAATCCTTCTCATGAGCTTCGAGCTTCCAGATCGTCTCACCAACATTGTTTCGGCCAGTCCCGCATCCCGTACTCTGGCACTCAAAAAGCTGAATTTGAAATATATAAGTAAATATAAACTTACCATTAAAACTACAACACCGATACAATAGGATCCTTATCAGAAGTGATCACAGTTTTGTCTGCAAACATGTACATATTAACGCAGTCTTGGTCGTTAGGACTCGGATGGCTCTCCGGTTTCTCATCAGGACTTATATTATCTCCATCCTCGTACCCTCTCTCGTTGATTTTATATCTAACTAGGGGGATTTGAGTCACTGTTGATGTCAAAAGTGATTCCTGAACAGTATCGTTACCATTACAAGTCTTCTCTGATCGAAACATCCCAGTTCTTTCTGATTGGTTGAACCTCTTCTTAGCTACTAGAGCACCTAAGCATGGTAAGATCTGCTTGAATTCTTTTCTGAAGTTTTCGTTCAACCACGCGTATAGGAATGGGTTGTAGCACGTCGACGACATTGCTATAAAGTGCGTGATGAAAAACATCACCATGTAATACTTCCAGTCTTCCGCAAAAGAGTAAAAGTCACTGCTGATGTTTATCAAGTTCAGTGGAAGCCACGACAAACCGAATATAGCGACCATCGCTATCAGCATTCTATTCGTTCTTCTCTTCCTTTCTCTCTCCGCGTCTTCTTTTTTACTGTTCTTACTCCCCGGTCTAGTTTTTAATCTATCATTTAATTTTATACTAACACATGTATAGCAAATAGCCATTACAATGAAAGGTATAGCGAATTGCATTATAACCGTCACAGAACCAAAGGCTTTTCTTATTTGGTCTGACGGCCATTTTTCTTCGCAATATATATATTGCGATTTAGTTTGTAACGCCATGTACCACCCATAGGGAAATGTGACTAATAAAGAAAATACCCAGATGAATATAATGAGGCCAACGCAAGTTTTAATCTGCATCCGTGGTTTGAATGGGTAAATAATAACGAAGAATCGATCAATCGCTATTGAAGTCAGCGTGAGAGTAGAAATGTAGATGCTACAGCCTTGGGCGTAAGGCATGATATGGCATAGCAAGCTTCCAAAGACCCACCGACCGAGGAAGGTGTAAAGAGGGGTAAATGGAACAGCAAACACGCAGAGTAATATATCCGATAATGCGAGGTTCGTGATGAAGAGATTAGTGACGGTTTGCATAGCTCGGTTCCTGATGACGGCGTAGCACACGAGAGCATTGCCGAAGAGTCCTATTATAAAAATAATTGTGTATGCTGTGCAGAACACTGCCTGCACAGCTTTGTTTTCAATCGGGTTATCATGGGTAGCGTTCTGGTATTCATCCGCTATAGTGCTCAATGTGTCGTTGGGTTCTACAGTCCATAATTCAGTCGGCATACTTCCTTCTTTTTCTTAACTTGGCATCATAAACCTTTTAGGTTTGCTACAGTGGTCATAATTTTGATGGTCTATTTGTATGTCGGTCCTTTGGTTGTGTACTGTGATCATAATGTGGGTTTCAATGTTTTCTTAGAATGGAGATTCATTGGGATTTGGTATCATAACTTGAATATTACTTCGATCATTCTGGAACTCTTCAAATATCTGTAACAAAGAAATATAGGGTGTTAAATTTATATTATAAACGGTATATAAATAAACCATAATATTACGAAAACTTATCATCACCGAAGTTGTAAGTGTCTGCGCAAAATTTTGTTCTTGCCTTGATATCATTTTCCGCAAGTATTTACGAAACTTCTAATAAAGTTCTGTACTATTTTCATTCGTTGTTAATTTCCTGGTGCGAGGGATGTTATGTTTCCTTCAAACCAGTAGAGTTACATTCTTAAGTAGCAGTATGAAATATCCAGCAATATTTATTAATATTTTTTTCTGCTTGGACGTCTTCTGTTCGTTGTTTTTAATAATTTGGCGAATACCATTTGGCCGTTAGTTGAGTGGCACACACACATGAATTATTACATTATTTTAGTCTCTATTTTTAAATGTCTTTATCATGCCCTTATTCTGCTTATCTCGTTTAAATAAAGGTGTTGTATTATCAAGCCTATTTCAAGTTATTCTGTTACTGTGGGGTGTCCTCCTTAGTGACCTTTGTTTCAAGGCAGTGTCGGTGCCAGTTAAATCGGGAACAATTATGGTGAAACAGTTATGTTCCCGACAAGTGTTTATTCAAGAGTCTTTTTTTATGTTTATATACGCAATCGTCTACGGTTTGGTTGTTTTTATTTGGTATTATTGTTTTTGAAAGCAAATCTAAAGGAAAAATACAATGTTAGATCCACTCTACAAAAACCAATGATGATATTATTGGAGGAGAATAAATAGATGGAGTTCTTGATTATCAAAAAAATGTTAAGGCAGTTGCAGGAGAGGTACCTAATAATTATATTATACACTGTCTATCACTTATATATTATATTATTGTCTTATGATAAAAGAAGTAATATAATATGTTTATTAGTAGTAGTACCATAATGAAAGTATAAGTAGTAGGTATAAGTTTATGAAGATGGAATGTTAATTTTCCAACTGTTAAATATCAGAGTCGGTAGAGCTTTATAGATGTCACAAGCACCCCTAAAAACAAACTCAACTGAACCGAATGATCATTACTCTTAATCAGAAACGGGAAGTTTGAAAAATCCTTTCCATTATTTCCTATAAAAAATCTCATTATTCTTCGCGTTTTTGGTGGATATCGATTGAGAAATAAGGGTTTGTTTGTCACGCTTAAGTTTGCAGCGGTGGTTTTTAAAACCCTGTATGAAAAATTACAGTCATTTATTTAAATTTACTGAAGTATTTTTCAAAATCTAGCAATCTGTTTTAATTTTTTTTGAGTATTTTTGGACTGAGAAAAATATTTGTTTTCTCCCACCCATTACTGTGCAAAGTCTTTCTCTAAGATTACAATTTTGCTCTTTATCGAGCCCTGACCCTTCTCTCGCCCTTCCTTTCAAAACCGTCTTCTTTTTCTTATCGTGTCACTGATTCTTTCGAATCAAGTGTGGTGAGAGGATATTAAGTTCGCTTCAAAGAGGATCCTTTCGTGCACTTTACACATATTGTCGAACTTTTAGGTCAATTTATACACAATATTGATTTGTTTATTTAATATCGCCTGAAAATGAAAAAAAAAGAAAAATTTATAACAATATCACTCTACGTAATAAAACTGTTGTTTGTTATGCTCAAAGCTTTTATTTAAAATGCAAATATCCAAGCTGATTCGCTCGATTTGAGCCCACAAAGGAAATAACTACATTTGCAAACCAATTTCACCCAGTATTAAACAATATGCAATCGTTACGCAATCATTCGTATTGTGTTATTCAAATTCAAACTAGAATAATAGTTTTAAACGTAGGTAACTTTCGATCGGTATGATAAAACATACTGAATACTTTACTCGTGTTCGCGGGTTCGATTCCGATCAACCATGCAATTACTGAAATATCTATGAATGCAGTTCAAATTGTTTTTTGAATTCAAATAATGTCTTCTTTCAGTAAAATGTTCTATCTACAATATTCAAGGCCCTTCATGTGGCATATCTGTGGGACACCCTAACAAAGACAAAATGAGTAAAAAATATACTATGTTTTAAAAATATTAAAAAACTATGGCTAAGTACTGTGTCTGTGGGCGGTGAAAGCCTCGTCCAAATGCTTCCATTGAAATCTCTTTCATATCCATTCAATTCTATTTTTTTACCAGCTACTCGCAATGTCGTCTCTCCATCTTTTGGGATGACGTCTTTTTTGTCGTTTTTTGTCCTGTACACTCCAATTAGTGGCTACACTCATCTGTTTTGATTCAATCTTTTTCAGTCAATTAATTCAGTTATCAGGCTTTTAATACGAAGACATCCTTCACATTCGCTGGTCAAGTTTTTTTTCCTTTTCAGCATCAAAAATTACAGCCATTGATAGCTACATTAATAAAATTATAGCTAAGTGTAATGTATTGGTATCTCGACAATAGAAATATATCGTTTCGGAACGTGACTAGAACTCGTGTTTTCTATTTTAGAGGTTTAATGTCGGTGTAGTACGTATAAAGGATTTGCGTCACAAAAATCTACAAAAAACTTGCCACCTATATACGACGTAGATTCTAGAAGTATTTGTGTGGGTTGCCTAGGTAATTGTAGTGAATAGTACAGATAAGCTGGTGGTAGCAACTTCGGTTTTTGATCCAAAGATCGTGGGTGCAAATCCGACATGAAAATTTTTCTTTATTTAGTGAGATGGTGAATTTATTTACACAAAGAAACTTACAATTAAACAAATATTTGCAAAATGTACAAAATACACAAGAAACAGTTGAGCTATCTGCAGACCGTTACAAACGATCTAGAGATAGCTCAACTGATCCAAATCAGTACCAGACGGAAGCATCCCCAAGACGCTGGCGGCATTGCCACGGTGAATAGCAATGCTTATACGCTGCGCCAAATACCCACCAGCCCTTGGGTCACGCGTCGCTTCGAAATTTGAAACAACGCTTTATTTAGTTGTATTAAAAGGGTAGGTGAGTCTTGCATCTAAGTCTATTTTATAATCCTAAATGATAGAACTTTAGTTACTTCATGAAATAGTAGTAAGTATAGTTATCGTATTTATATAGTTGTAAGTACTAACTAAAGCATACTAAAGTATACTATATACTACAAGGAAATAGTTAGTATTCAGACCGCCCGGTTCAAGCGTCCCCATTAGCAGTTTATTACCTCTTTCCATAATAGTTACCCAGGGTAATAGGTAAAACAGTGTTTTCTAAGAAACGTTGGCCGTTATTGTCTCTTGTCTCTAGGCCTTGGCAGAATACCAGTGTTGCACTGAGTGGGGTGACCTACACGGTGCAATAGATACTGAGCCAGGGCCTAATTGACCTTTATTTACACAGTAGGCACGTGCCTACCTACCGACCTATTTTTTTAATTGTATCTAGTATTTAAGGTTTTTTACTGTTTTTTGTTTTAAATAAAGTAAGTAGGTACTCAACTTTATTTCTTTCTTATGTTATAAGTTGGCAGTAGGTAGGTACCCATTGTGATTGTCCTACGGTCAATAAAATGTTTTTCTTTCTTTCTTTCTTATTTAACGGTTATAGAGCTATTGTGGTGAAAGGATTTTGATTTTGCCTTAAAAAGGTTCCCTTAAACTTTCTTGACCTTACTTATAAAAATTATAGTTTAAAAAACTAAAAAATCACGCTTATATAACTAATTGAACTAAAAAACTAAAAATAAAACTGTAATAATCAATTGAAAAAATTATATTATTGTACAAACAAGTAAGTAGTTTTATAAACTATAATTTTTTCGCTTATTTGTATAAGCGAGGTGGTCTGTGCTCGTGGCCCGAATTTTAAAGACGTGTCGTGCCTAATGAAATAATATTTAAAACAATTGTGTTTTTATTAAGCCTTGAACTTTGGTGAGAACGTAATGACGGTGGTCAGATTCTAAGAAACTCCAGCTGAAGTGGGTCAAGTGGTAGAGTTAGAGTTGTAACGTTACTCTCGGAGTTAATTCATTTATGCTAAGCAGGGAAACTGAGAACCTAGCTCCAGATAAAATACAATTTGGAGAGAAGAAAAGGATTTTATAGTTCTCATTTATATGGATAAGTAGTTTAAATTTCTTAAGAAGCAGACCGCCGTCGATGACCTTATCACTAATACACTTTGACCTTTTGAAGGATATGGAAACACTGAACGTAGGTATCGAAAATTGCGAGCAACTATTTTCAAAATTCTAATTCTAAAAAAAAATACTTATCTCACTATAGCCAGTATCTGGTCGGTCTGAAAGCTTTTATACTCCTTCATGTCTAAAAAGTATTTGATGAAATTTCTATGGGACTAATCTGGATTACTTTATATAAAAAATCAAATTTCTTTGTTACTAAACTGTGTGCAACCGGATTGCACACGGTTTAGCAACAAAGGAAATTGAATTTTTATCTGAAAGGTTACCAGGTAATCCAGATTAGTCCCATAGAAATTTCATCAAAAGTTCAGGGTTCAGCAGTTTGGCTATGAAGTCGGTCAAGTTATCATGTCACTGGTACCAGTGTGGCGAAAGGATTATAAGTGCATCTCAAAGACGCTCCTTTCCTTTTTCGCAATTTCATGAGAGGATGGAATCATGGTCCGTGAAATAGATTAATCCCGTAAATGTTGGTCAAAACGGATTAAAAGACAGGTAATCACAAGGGACCCTCCGAAATTTGATTAGGAAACATTTTCCCGGTTCCCGAAATAGACCCTTAAATCGCAGATTAATTTTTACGAACATACCCGTCATGGAAGATATAACTTTTACTGACTTACCCGTATGAATACGCACGGAAGATATAACTAGTCAATGATTTTTTTTAACATAATTGCTATCTACTTGTAACTTAAAAGTATAAGCATGGGCAAAAAACTAGGTGGTTGTCACGAGTTTTGGCGTCAAAGACGGCCACCCCTGAACAATACCACGGCGTAACAAAATAATAGCCTTTTTTTTAACTAGGGCATAAATAAAGAATTATGCCTAACGGAGTATAATTTAAATATCGTTTTATGTACCTTAAAAGCAGCAAAACAAAACATCGTAAAATGCTAATGATAAGGCGACAGATTTGGTTTATTTTAGTTGTTATTTATTACGAGATCCTTCGTTCGAATTCTAATGAAATAGTCTGTGAGACTGTTTGATTGGAGCTTCAGCAAGGTATTGTAAATTTTGTTTTCTGACATGTAAGTTAATTTAATTGTCCCGTTGTCAGACATTAAATAAATTGAATTGCATTTCTATTTCCTTACCTTCTTAAAAAATATAGTTTTTACGGCAGTATACTAATTTTTCTAAAAAAGAAAACGCTATACCTACATTTTTAGTAATTCTATATGATGATAAACATTTTTCCCTGTTTGGCTTAATTATCGCCTTTGATTTTGTTAACAAACAAAACATTTTAGAATAATATCCGGAACGCTATCAAGTTCAGTTTCAAAGTCAGGAGTTTTCCGATTCGTTTCAACATAACATTTTACGTTACCTTTTAAATTAAACAAGCAAGGCTATTGTTAATATTTCAAAAGAACAATTGGCCTTTTCATTCTGAATAAAAAATAAAAAACACCAAAACAACAAGGAACCAAAATAAGCTTTCAAAGTTGCTAAAGAAAACTGTTTACTGAAGCATTCATTTCACTTTTGATAGGGATTGGCAGGTTTCCAAGAATGACAATATTCTGAAGATTTGTACCGACACTGACGACAATAGAATCTACACGAGAGAAATCATGCGAGCAAGCCTCGCTACAGTAAATCGAGGTAAATCATACAAGTAATACTGCTCCATATTTACCTACCTCACCTCAATCGTATACAGGTATCCAGTATCTGGTCGGTCTGCAAGCTACTATACTTTTCAATGCCTAAAAAAAATAAAAACACAACCGAATTAAGAACCTCCTCCTTTTTGATTTGAAGTCGGTTACAAAAGTGTCCCACGCGATTAAGTATTTCTATAAGTTCTTTTTAGGGTTCCGTAGCCAAATGGCAAAAACGGAACCCTTATAGATTCGTCATGTCTGTCTGTCTGTCTGTCTGTCCGTCCGTATGTCACAGCCATTTTTCTCCGAAACCGTAAGAGCTAGACTGATGAAACTTGGCAAGTAGATCTATTCTGTGAACCGCATTAAGATTTTTACACAAAAATAGAAAAAAAACTATAAATTTTGGGGGTCCCCATACTTGAAACTGAAACTCAAAAAAAAATTTTTCATCAAACCAATACGTGTGGGGGGGGTGTTTATGAATAGGTCTTCAAAAATGATGTTGAGGTTTCTAATATTGTTTTTTTCTAAACTGAATAGTTTGCGCGAGAGACACTTCCAAAGTGGAAAAAAGTTGGTCCCCCCCCCTCTAACTTCTAAAATAAGTGACTGATGAAGCTAAAAAAAATATATGTTGCACATTACTATAGAAACTTCCAACGATATTTGGTTTGAACGAGATCTAGTCAGTAGTTTTTTTTATATACGTCATAAATCGTAAACCGCAATTTACCTTTTGACGAACTACTAGAACTTCTAGAACTCTATGTTATATTACTTACAGCTACGGAACCCTTCATGGGCGAGGCCGACTCGCACTTGGCCACTTTTTTAATTATGAAATTGTTTCATACTTTAGTAGCAATAAAAAGATGATGTCAATGATAACCTAAAATTACTGTAACTTTAATAATAAACTGTTATAACTAGTCGCAGTGTATTTATTACTTTTTGCCTTTTTCTAATAAGAAATGTCTGAAATAACATATTTAAAAAACAATAAACTAATAAAGAACTATACGATCTCTAGATCGTTTGGAACGGTCTGCAGATAGCACAATTGTTTCTTACGTATTTTGTACATTTTGTAAATATTTGTTTAATTGTAAGTTTCTTTGTACTTTTAATAAAGAACTGATATGAAATTGTACTCATTGAATTTTGTATAGTGACAACGCTTTAGTAGACAGTGTAGTTCTCTACGCATCGTAGTATTGCTTCAATAAATTTTCTATTGTCGCTCAATAGAAACACAGCCTTGTCGCCCAGATAAAGGCTGACTGCGATTGAATTTATATTAGACAGTACGTGAATAAATTTCATTGTCAATAGTGAACGAAAATACCGTTTGTTCCCAGTAGGTAGTTCGGTTGAACAGTTCTCTTGCACAGAACTACTGGAATATTTTTCCTTGCACTAGCTCTGCAATGGTGTATCTACAGCATTAAATAGTAATAAATTAATTGTGGGTAATTTTAAATTTAAATTATTTAATTTAAAATTTAATAATATAAATTAAATTAAATTTTTCATCGTTATTTTATAAATTGTATTATTTAGTAGTATTCGAATATGATTTTTAATTGTTATAATGAATAAATAAATTGAAACTGAATTTCATATTAGACTTTGAACCGAGATGCAGCGCGGGTGCTCTGCATTTCGTGCTAAGCTTTTGGTCGCCCGCACAAACGGCAATAATATTAACTATAATATTGTATGTGTGAGATTTTGTTAAAAACACGTTGTTCCCCACATATATTAATTTGATTTATGTGGGGCACGACATGTTCTCTTAACATTTCGACCTGTCAGCTGCCATCTTATGATGGTAGATACGTCAGCACGACGCCTGGGGGGTATTGTCCGCGTCACGTAAAAATAACGCTGGATGAAGCTGGAGGAGGTGAGTTTGTGCATGCAAAACCCGCATCTATTTGGTGGTATTAGATGCGAGATTTGCATGTGCAAACACACTCCCTCTTCTTTTTTCAGCTGTTATTTTTACGAGACGCGAACTTAACCTCTTAGCATAGTTAAAATTATCATTATATACTGTAAATTATTACTATTATCATACTTTAAGGGTTTGGCTGTTATGTTTTACGACCAGTGGCCAGCCTGACGTCAATCCTCTTTGGGATTACATGCTAGCTGTGTCTAGGTCGACTATGGGTATTACTAGTACCTATCGTACCCATAAAAAATATTATAACGAACTTAAAGTTTGTATAACCTAACCTCTATTTTTATTTTATTTTCTAGGTTTGACTATCTTTAACTATATACAATTATGACTTTATATATTTCTGATACGCCCTACTTTTGTACGCTAGTGTTTGGGACAGGATTTTAACTATTTATAACTATGAGGTATGACTATGACTGTAATAGTTTATATATGTTTTATGATCGCGAAAGTTTAAAAAGTACTATATACTATGACTGTTTGTAAATGTACTTATAGTACATTCTAGCAATAATACACACAGCGTGTCGCATTATATTTTTTTGTTTTCCGTAACTTGTAAAATGTAAAAATAGTTGCAACAGCGCGAAAGCAAAAAAAGGCAGTTTTTACAACTTTTGTATCAAAATATAGAATCGCTTGTATTGTGTAGCTTGCGCCGAGTGGAGTCGTCGGCGTGTGAATAGACGGCCATTCACACGCTGACTACAATTTATTTCCTTTGTCAAGTTTCATTTTATTCCAGCTCCGACCACCGCATATACCTACATACACAGGCTGTTTTTGGCTCTACAGGGTGTTGTGGAATTTATGGAAATGGATGCTATTTCAAGGGGTGTTTTTTTTACAAACAGCCAGGATGGCCAACCTGATTTTTATTATTGCTTCGCAGACTTAGTTCAGCTGGGGTAATTACTGTTTCGTAGACTAAATTTATTTAGCAAGCAGATAGATTACAACCAAATTAGCAAGTAGATTTTATGCAATAAACTAAACTAATTTACCTGTCTTTTTGATAGCATTGCGTCCATCAACTTAGTCTTGCGCGCATGTAAGCGTTCTTCATTAGAACCCTCATAAATGTACACAAGGCTTTAAATCGTGTAGCAGGAAGCTTCATGTGCCTGTATTTTTACCAGACAAAAAAAAATCGGTTGTCTGTAAAGTCAGTTTACTGACGATAGTTGAACGTGACAACGTCATACAGCTGTCCACGCGAACGCATCGCTCACTCAAGTAGGAGAGAGACAGATGTCGAACGCTACCGAACGCGGAGGCCGATTGTCCTCTTAGTCGCTCGTTCCGCGGTCTCGCTTACACTTCAAGCCTTAAATGGAATGCCTCAGAGCGAGGTAACGCCGCATGAGTCATGTTTTTTCGTGCGTGCAGCCGACTCCATCGAATTACTAGATACTTCATAGAGTGCTTTCTCGGCCTGAAATAATTTTACGACTAAAGTCGGAGCAACGAGTAGGAAGAATGTAAAGTCAAAATCAGTCTCCATGACATCATGGAACTGGATATTCGACAGATTTCATTTGCAGATGACGTCACGTCTCCGGATACATAAGATGAATTTACAGGCAATGAATTTCATCGTTTATCATGATGTTTTTGATCTCGTTTCTCGTTTTACGTTTCTGAAAAGGTGTTGAAAATATCCGCCTAGATCAATCTAGTTTTAGCACTTGGCTAATTTTTAATAGGACACGCAATCAAAACCACAACCGGGTGTTTGAAGTTGATATAATTCGATTTAGACACTAAATTTAAAAAATATTTAATTAAAATATTCCAAAAGATTTTTTACTGTTGATAGCTAAACGTTTGACAGCCATCACACCTGATGGAAAATGAAAATGCAGCCTAAGGGGGAACACGCTTAATAATCCACTTGTTCACTCTTGACTTGAAAATTCTTAGGTTGTAATTGTTGTAGTCTATGGTCAATTGTCTATGCTTAAGTTGTAAGTCTGTCAGTGTCAAGTAGAGCTGTCAATCTTGTCACTCACTTGTTCATGTCGTCGTGTCTTCTAAAAAGAAAAAATATGGAGTACATTCCGACTTAATGTTTTTACTAAAAACCCTAGCCCGCCTCCTGTCAGGACAAATAAATAAACAGTAATGTAAACTATTCTGTATCAGATTCTAGTGCTCCATTATTTTTGTCACAAAGTGTTTTTCAAACACAACTTTCTAGGACACGCTGTACTTTAGGATCGGTATAAATTGCTAGTTTCCGATTGGGAATACCAAGTATACTTGGTCAATGGTGTAAACGTTCTCCGAATTGCTTCCATAGAATGAAACCTCGTTGTCCATCGACACTTATTCCATGAATATCGAGATGGGTAGCATTTATGATTTCACCTCCGAAATACAGTGATTTCCGAAAGTTATAAATTCTGTAGGTGTCTAAATTGATCCCACAGGATAATTATAAGACCTTCTCTTATATTTTTTCTGTGGGATCAATTTAGAGAGAAGGGGCATGATGGGAAGATCCATGCAGCCTATATAGCGGCTGAGAGACGCTCCCGATGTCCAAACTGACCATTCTCATGCAATATATTATGTTCTTTCCACCCAAAGGTTGTCTGGAAGAAATTGATCTTAGCAACGAGACCCATTGTACCTTAAGTTTTTAAATATTTGAAGGAATCTATCCGGAAGAAATCTATGCTCGAGGCTCATTTCCAATTTATTCTGACGGTAACGGCTTTTTGGAAATTCAAAAGTCTCTGCAATGAAAAGTGGCGGAATGAAAATGTTCGTCGATTTTCAACTTGATTTGTTCAACGTATCACGATCACATACTACCTTTTGAAACTGAATAGACAGAATACACCGATAAGTTAACGTCACAAATTATGTCAAAATGTGTTCATGATCGCACTGGTGCAAGCGAAAACCGACTCTAAGGTGACGAACATTTTCATACCGCCAATATACATGGTGGACTTTATGTAAGGTACGACAACACTGCGGATGTGGTAAGGAACAAAAGCTACGTGGTTTTTCGGCCGGTAACAATAGAAATTTGCCTGCAAATTATAGCGTCCACGCAAAGCTAGGTCGCACTCTCATTATTTCTGTGGCTTGGAAACGTGGCACTCGCAAAACGTTTGTGTTTATTAGGCTTTGTGTGCTAGAACAGCAGCTTGTAGCTCGAGTGCAACCAGCGTAATGGCAAATAGTTTTCTATTTTTTTGTTTGTATTCAAACAGACAAACAACGTCACAATAAATCATAGCAGGTAAACATCGCAGTGATAAATGTGAACCAGAGTAGTTTTCAATGAAAATAACCTACAATTATTATTTTTTGCTACTTAAAAAGTAGGTTCTAATAAATTCTCCGTCACAATATCTTTGTAAATTGTAGCCTATGTGTTATTCTGATGTATAAACTATATTTTTGTAAAGTTTCATAAAAATCCATTCAATAGTTTTTACGTTAAAGAGTAACAAACATCCACCCATCCATTCATCCATCCATCCATACTTACAAACTTTTGCATTTATAATATTAGTATACTAAGCGGCGTCCATAAATTACGTGAGGTGTTTTAAAAAAAAAAAGAATATCAAGTCTAATTCAGTCCATAGAGAATCCATGCGCGGTCTCAAGAGAGACTATGGAACCAACATGTTCATATATGATTTTCAGTAAAATCATCGCGACACGACCAAAATAGTATATATTTTTTTTGTTTAAATAAAAAAAAAAATTGTGTGAGATTTGACTCGATCCTCTCCCCCCCCTTATACATCTCACGTAATCTAAGGACGCCTCAAAAACTTTTAACATGAGACAGTCGAGCTATCTCAAACCCGTTGCAAACAAATAACCTACAAAAACAGCTTGTCAATAATTTACTTTCTAGAAATACGTTCTTGAATGTTTAACTGGATAATTATGGGAAACCATTAATATTTCACTTGTAAAATACGCTCTCTAAATGTTTATTTCGCCTTATAGGCCTACCTCAAGCTCTGTCTGGCTCTGTCTCTTGCTCTGGTTTCGAGTCTGTGTGAGTGTTGTCTAAATAAATCCCACGTCCAAACGTCACACACACATTAAAATACACTGTTGAGCACGCACACAGACTCAAATCAAATCAAATCAAAATAGTCTTTAATCAGTTGAATTACAAGAGTCACTTTGAAACGTCTTATAGCTAGGTGAGTCTAGGTGCCAGACTCAAAACCAAAGCCAGAGACAGAGCCAGACAGAGTTTGTGGTAGGCCTATTGTACTAAACACTTCAGCAGCATTCGCTATTATTCACGTTTTTGAACGGCTGAGTTATATCGTACCGGGTGGGAGTAGAATTTTTATGATAGACATTACAACGATTTCATTTTTTTTACGGTTTATGCGTTTTCCACCGATAAAGCGTTGGACGCTCTCCCCACCGGATGGACGATACTAAAGATCGCGGCAAGTCTCTGGATGGAGAAAACCCAAAATTGTTGTAGACCTCTTTGTTAATAGTCATCATCGTCGTCAACAGCCTGAAGAAGTCCACTGCTGGACATAGGCCTCCCCTACACATTTCCAGGAAGAACGATTCTGAGCCCTTTCCATCCACCGACTTCCTGCGACCTTAGGCCGGTTACAGTGCTTCACCGACCGTCAGTTTGTATCATTCAGTGCTCTGCGTACCAGTAAACTGACCGGACGTGGTACAGTCGCTTTCAGTATCGATAAGGTTCATGTTTGGATGGAGTTTTGACAACAATAATACACGCATGCGTGCGGTCGGTGCACCGGTCGGTAGAGCGCTGAACGCGTTCATTTGTTTACATAGCGCGTCAGTCGACCGACGGTATACGCATGCGCACGCGCTCGACCGACGGTCCTCGTACGCAGTGCGTAGCAAAATACGCGTGCGTACGGTCGGTCTAGCACTGTACGGTTTATGAATTTTCATACATATGACAAGCGCGACTGACGTACGCACTGACGGTCGGTCGAGCACTGTAACCGGCCTTAACAATATCGTCGGTCCGTCTGGTGGGTAGGCGCCCTACGTCTCGTCTTCCGGTTTGTGGTCACCATCCGAGAACCTTTATTCCCCAACGGTTGTCAGTTCTTCAAGCTTGACCTGCTCATTGCCACTTCAACTTACTAATTCTAATAATTTGTAATAATAGTAGAGTTTTTGTGTGGCTCGGCCGGAAACTACTACCACCATGCCTATTTCTGCCGTGAAGCAGCATTGCTGTGTTTCGGTTTGAAGGGTGTGGGTGCCGGTGAAATTACCGGCACGTGAGGCTGAACATCTGTATGCCTCAAGTCGATGGTAGCAGGGCATTGCATCGTAGGGCACGATCTTAACGTGCGTATGATAAGCGAGGCAATGCTTTGTTATTACTTATCAGAGCCATATGTTTTTCTTTCAACAAGTTGTATTTAAAAAAACCTTGTAATAAAATTATACCGTTCTGAAAAAAAACATACCGGAAAATACAATGTATTATAAGGCTAGATCTTTTTTTGGTAGAACAAAGTAATAGATTAGATGACAAAATGAACAAACAATTATAAACCCCTTGTTTACGAGAGTCTTGATGATTACGGTGACAATATTTTAGCGGTTGAGAAAATATTATGAGACAGTATTTATAAAAGTTTGATTAAATTTGCCAAATTTTTTATGCTTTGATTTTTAGTCCAACACAACGTTCATTAAGAAATCGTTTTTTTTGACAACTTGACTATTTTTGTGGACAACTCGCGTTGGACTAGAAATTTATTAGTCATAAATATTATAAGTTTATAAAGAATATAATTTTGTTACCAAATTTTACCTTTACGCTAGGTTAACCTCATTGTATTTAGCCGTAAGGCCATTGTAATGCCCCAGCGGGGCTCATGTTTTGGACGTTATTACCCCATAAGACCTTTATAACACATGAAGCAATGATTATATTGAATTTGAAATTTACTAAGTATATAAAAATTGTATCGTTTTCACAAAAAAGACCACTGGTTCCAAGACATTTGCCCTGTATTTTCTATGGTTTGGGATTTCCCCATACCATTGCAGTTAAAAAAAATCATTATTAGGTACCTATGTAGGTGTAACGTAAGGCATCTAACGTCCGTCATGAGACGGTCCCGTCTTTAGCAAACACTGAGTGGAATTATTTTCAATGTTTGTTGAAATTTGTTAACAAAGCGAAAATTTATTGCTTTCCTTATTAATGAATAAACCTAGGAGGAAGCTAATTATTATTCATTGAATTCTCTGTATTTTACATTTTACTTAAAGTGGGTAGGATGGAATGTTTTCCTTGTTTTAGATAAAATAAGTGGATAATTAAGTGGTATTTTTTTGCTGTTATTTGGCTGTTTTCAAATTAAGCAAAACTGTGCTTAAGGTTGTTCGATTCCGATACAAACTGAATTTACACAACTATGGGCAAACAAAGTATAAATGTACACTGAAATAGCTGTAATAGAATTTTACAGTGGTCTTTATTGCCGGCCAGTTATATAAAGTTAAACTGTAGGATAACAGAAATATTAATAAAAAACCAAAAAAGAAATTTTTTCGTCATTCTTTCTAACGGGTACTAGCTTTTAGCATAGAGCCAATTTTGTACATCACTGTTTCAAAATAGACGTAAAAGTCTGTTATTTCTTTTTCTGAAGCCCCGACTGCCACGACCAACGGCTGACACTCCAACTTTACATAACTGGCCGGTAATAAGGACCACTGTAAAAGCCTATTACAGCTATTTCAGTGTACATTAATACTTTATTCGCCCATAGTTGTGTAAATTAAGTTTGTATGGAAATCGTACTCCCTTAAGGGAGATCAGTAGGCCTACCACAAGCTCTGTCTGGCTCTGGTTTTGAGTCTGTGTGAGTGTTGACTAAATAAATCCTACGTCAAACCTTCACACGCACAGCTTAATACACTGGTACACAGCAGTACACAGACTCAAAACCAGATCTAGAGACAGAGCCAGACAGAGCTTGTGGTAGGCTTACAGATAACTGATAGAAATCTAAATACGGAGTACAATAGATTTTTTTCTTGAAGGCCTCGTGGCTCGTGGGGTTTTAATAAACTTTTCTTGTTTTTACTTTTTATTTTGGTGTAAAATTAATCTTGGCGCTAATCTAAGCGATATGCGATGGCGCTCAGTGAAACGCTGTCAAATATGACAGCGATATTTGACAGCGTTACTGATCGTCACCGCCATCGCCTAGATACACGCAGGCCTTAAATTAATAGTCTATGCTATTCATAAATTGCTTGGTCATTCTTTTTGTATTATTACTTCGACTAACGTGACATCAAGGCGAAAACAGCGATCTGCAATAACACGGTAGAGCTCGCTGCGGTATCACCTTGATGTGGCCGGGCCTAAAGTTAAGCCACTTTCTGCGCAGCCAACAGATGTGTACCCGCTATATTTAAATAGTTCTTCCGTGTTTCAGAGTCACGTAACGCTGTCGGACCCAACTTACTTTTTATTGGAACATTTTGCGGTGAAAGGAAATTTTTGGCAATTCGTGTAGTTATCATTGGCATGCGGGAAATCTAAAGCGTGTGTAATCTTCATAAGATAAAAGTAATACCAGTTAAGTAAGTAGGTAGTGACTGTTGAATCATGACGAGATAGGGGTGCTGAAAGGTATCAGCCTAAACAGGCTGTGTTTTTATTACATTAACATTATTTTGACGGCATTCATAGCTCAAAAGGCCTACCATGAGCTCTCTCTGGCTCTGGTTTTGAGTCTGTGTGAGTGCTCACCAGTGCATTATACTGTGTGTGTGACGTTTTGACGTAGGATTTATTTAGTCAACACTCACACAGACTCAAAACCGTAACCAGAGACAGAGACAGACAGAGCTCATGGTATGCCTACTGTTGGTAGTAGCTCTGCCTTTTGCGCTGAGGGCGTGACCTAAATCCCCACCTAGAAAAGTAATACAAAAAAAAAGTAACTATAAATATAAACATAATTTAATTTTGAATCACAAATACTTAGTCGTAGTAGAGCTCTTTGTGAAGGGCTCGTCCGGGGAAGTACTACCACAAATGCCGTGAAGCAGCATTGATGTGTTTCGGTTCGAAGGGTGTGGGTGCCGGTTTAATTACTGGCACGTGAGGCTGAACATCTGATGCCTCAAGTTGATGGACCCAAGGCAGTGCATCGTAGGGCACTTTACTGACGTGCGTGGCCTACGTACCCACCAAATGCTTGTACCATTAGTATCAAAAAAAAATAAAAAACTAGATTTTCGTAGTTTTGTCACATTTCAGCTAGTGTTGTTTTCGAAAATAGGGTAAATGTGATGTGAAAAAGTGTTATGAAATTATCTGCACTTAAGAAAGCGAAGAAACGTGAAGACTAGTTTGCAGCATTAGAGTTAGGTCTTAGTTTTAATCTTTGTTAGCTCAGTCTAGCGCGCGTTATAAAACGAGTCCTAGCAATTTGTCTTTAAATTGAATTTGGCATTGCAAAACACAATTGTGAATTTTTCAACTGTTTTTAAAAATATATAATGTACATTACCATGCAAACTTTCACCGAAAATTGGTTTGAACGAGATCTAATAAGTAGTTTACCTTTCATTCAATAAACTCAAATATTAAAATTTCATGGGCGAGTCCAACTCGCACTTGGCCGTTCTTTACTCTAACACTAGCTTGCAGCAGGTGAAATGTAGAAGGTATCCACAGAATTTGGAGCTAAATGTTCAAATATTCACTAACAATTTCTACACCATTCCCTTGCGTAGCCCGTCTGTAAAATAATGTGCATTTGGTTCAATTCACTTGTTATTGCATTTGGCGGGCACCTGCGGAGTTCCTTTCATTCCAGTTTCTGGGAAATAGGAACATCAAATTGCAAGCGAATTTGAAGAAAATGTCAATATCCCTAATTTAAATCCCTAAACTAGTTCAGGGGACAGAATATACCCAACCCATACAGCTACGACGGATATTATAATTCGAGTTACAATAGGCACACTTACAGCACACTTACATATTATAATATACAAGAGCATATGACTATACTAGCTTTAAGTAAAGGTCGTCTGGAAGAAATCGCCCCGAGTGATAAGATCCATTGCAGGACAATCTGTTATTTTCTTTAATGTACTAGTGATTAAGTTACTCTAAAATGTCCGCAATAAAGTTTTTATTTATTTATTTCTAATTTGAATAGGGGGAATAAGGTCTGCACTGAAGTCCCGTGATAGGGTGTATTGTGCATTGCCCCCCTGCCTCATCCCAGCCCAACTCCTTAAAATATAAAATAAGTTAGCGTCAATATCTCTTATCCCACTTTATTTATTTCATACTCTGTTTCTCAATCTGGCCTCTCAGTTCAATTGGTAGTAGCTCTGCCTTCTGCGCCGTAGGTCGTGGGTTCCATCCCCATCGAGAAAAAATTTTTGTGAGGTGAACGTAGATGTTTGTTCTTTTTCTGGGTGTTATATTGCTCTGCCTTCTGCATCGTGGGTTCCATCGTGGGAACAAATATGATATTTTAAAAATTGGTTTACAATAAAATTGTGTTTTATTCGTATCAAATAACCTCAGGCTTGCTGATAATAAGTAAGTTGTTTCTTAAACAAGTTGTTTATCTTATTTGTTTGTTTATCTTGTAGTTTGCCGTTAGGCAAGATTTATAATGAGAACAATGACGTAATCTCAAATCAAACGAGCCTTTTAAGCTGAGTGGATTAACCTAATCCTAGATTAAGTATATAATATACAGTCAGCTGCATTACATGTAGGTATAACATTCTTAAAGTTACAGTGGCATCACTTTAGTAGACATATAAAGGGTAAAAACTGATTTTATGTTCTTTTGAGTTTTTGAACTGTAAATATACATTGTACAATGTTGCGACAATCATGAAGTTCGGTTTAGAGAATATAAATAATACGGTAAAGTTACAAGCTGTATACATTCTAATGCAGCCAACTGTACATGTCTTCATCGTCTTTCGTTGTTTGCTTAGGAAAAACCGTGTGTAAGACCCAAAAAGGTCGAAAGTGTTCTATTTTTACAAAATTAGGGTAGGTGTAGGGTGCCCACCTAACCTTATAGGTATACTCACTTTTTTCTACAAAGCTCTTTATGCCTAAAACATACCCTTACGAACTTTTAAGAAAACCAACGAACCCTTACAAGCCCTAAAAACTCCTACTAATCCAGATTGACCCCTACTAAACCCTGCACAACAAATTTTTCACTCTTGCTCACAGAAACCGGCATTGTTACGATACCAGAGCGAAGCAAAAAGATCATTTCTTCCGCTAGGGGACAAGTTTTTATTTTGTAAAAGGATAATTTGTTGTGTTTTAATTTTGTAAAAGGATCATTGATCATGAATGAAGGTCGCAGGAGACACCTGGACAAGAGATGCACAGGACAGGAGAAGCTGGCAGATGATGAGGGAGGCCTATACCCAGCAGTGGGTGATAAAGGGCTGAGATGATGATGATGATGATGAAAACGATTACGAACGGTAGGAACCGAGCCGTAGTTTGTTGTCTGTTCTTCTAGGCTTGGTCGCGTGGAACTGGCACCTAGACTCACCTTAGCTTTAAAAATTAAAAATAAAGTTTGTTTATTCAGATGTCACAAGATCCATTCCTAAAACTAACACAACACATACAATAGCAAATCAAAAAATAATAAAATAAACAGAGAACATTACAGTAGGAGTTCACACGAATGGTTAGTTAATGTAATAAACTTGACTGGCATTGGGATTGATTAAGGCAGCCACCCAGTAGTTTTGTAGTGGGCTGTCCCATCTGCCAGCCAGTACTCTAAGTATACTGTTGGAGCTAGCCAACATTCGAAGCTATTTTATTACGCATCAAGACTTATCATTTAAGACGTATCAAAGTGATCCTTGTGATACTAATGAATAAATACATATTATTTGAATTTGGTTTTCTTTTGATTTCATGATTGCCGCCGCTCTGAAAACCTGCCTACTTTTTTCATCTTTTGACGAATTTATTATAGATATTTTATTATGGTTGTACAATTCACAAACAGATAGGATCAAAATAGAAAAGGTAATAATCGTTATTACCACATTTTGGCGAAAACAACTTCAAACCAAGGCTGAGGTAAATAATCTTACCAAGGTATGATGTAAGGTATCTACTTAATGAGATGGTTATATTTCTGGCCTCTCAGCTCAGTTGGTCTCTGCCTACTGCGCCGTAAGTCGTGGGTTCGATTCCCACTGAGATTTTTTTTTTTATACCACCAGCTGATGGAACGAGCATTTGGCCCATTATAACAAAGCATTGCCTCGTACTTCACGCACGTCAGGAACGTGCCCTACCATGCACTGCCCTGCATCCATCAACTTGAGGTATACAGATGTTCAGCCTCACGTGTCTGTAACTTCAACGTCACCCACACTCTTCAAACCGAAACATAGCAAATGCTGCTTTACGGCAGAATTAGGCATGGTGGTAGTACTTCCTCGAACGATCCCTTCACAAAGAGCTCTACTACTACAGAATGTGTGGTGAACAAAGCCCCCGCCCCCTTTCCTTCTAGACAACTTGGTCATCTATCAGTTTGCATTTGCTGTGGGATTACAATCTCCCAAAGAACAGGGAGACGATCTCGGGCTCTACCTGTTGGTCGTCCTGAGCGAGACCATATAGCTAACATCATCAGTCCCCGTCAGGTAAAATAGTTTTAATAATAATTTTAGTTTTAAAAACATTCATTGTTTTCACATCAGGCTAACATTTATCCATTTCCAAATATAACCTCACACAATGTATATTTTATCGTAGAGTCAACTAGAGGTTCTCACGGGTAGGCTATGTTACATACACAGTATAATAATATGTAGCTAGGTTACAAACTAAATTGTGTAAGCTAAACTTAAGAATCAACATTGGAAAACGCATTGTGAAAACGGGTAATAAAAAAGTAAATAAGGGTTGTTATTTATAATGCACCATTATGTAGTAAAACTTAAGTGGTCAAAATTCCTTTTCAGATTAATGCTGATGCTCGAGCGTGCAACGCCTGCTGGCTAAGAGCATACTTATACGCTCCAGAAGTGGTAGAAGATGAAAGAATAATCATTCCAGATGACATAGTAGAAAGCGGATCAAGTTCTGTAGCTGAACCTGTAAGTGTCTCTAGCTCTGACTTTGAAAGGGACAGCATTCATCAATTGGAAAATGAAAATATGCATTTAGATGGTTACAGTCGAACTCCAGATACTTCAAACCATTGTTTTGTACCAGAGTGTGCAAATATCGAACGCCTCAGAGTACCTTTGTTTCTGAAAAAGAAGATACTCAATGATAACAAAATATATGTCACTGAGAAAAATGCCGATTGGAATGACCGAATTTGCGGCTACTATTGTAACTGTTTCGTAGGAAAAAGAACTGTTGGGAGCTGTGCTCATGTAATGACAATTGTTTGGTATTTAGGGTGGGCAAGGCATCAAAATAATATTACACCACCTGCACAATTTTTGGACCATATCCTAATAAGAGAAGATGTTGAAAATGAAGAAATTGAATAAAAAAATTATCAATTTATCAATTCTTGTTTCATTTAATAGCATTAGTGCTAAAACTAGGTTTTCGACCATACACGGCACTCTGTTCTGTCTGTTGCATACAATACAAGTTTATGTCTACCTAGTGTGAAGTGTGAACATAAGGGAAGGTAAGGTAGCTCATAGCCACTCATAGCGATGAGGAGTCACCATGCCTTGAAAATAGGGCTCTATTGGTTGTCCTGCTAAGTTTGAAAGGGAACGGTTGTGCTTCTTAGAAATGAATAATGGTTGAAACGTAAGGGCGTTGTGCGGGTTTGCTCAAGGCCCACTCCACTAGATTCTGTAAATTCCAGTAGGTACTTCAATCTGGATTTTTTATCAAGTATCCTCTAGATCTAGAAGACTAATGTTAGTTGCTGTTTCGATCTTTTGATGAATTGAAGGGCGAGAATTACCTTGCACTTGCACCGTCTGTCATAGAGGTATTTTTTGTTCTAGCGCTGGATATTTGTCATTTTGCCAAGTCGTAGTTAAGTGCTGCCAACTTTTAAATTAAAAATACCACACACACCCATGCAAACCCAAGATCCACACAGAAATTATCAAATCATTGCAATAATTTCGCTAATGTCCTATCATACATCGTACTAATGACAAAAAAATCGTATTCCCCTATCAGAATCAACGTGTTGATAGAGCTGATTATGAGTTTTCAATAGTTTCATCGCTAATACAAACAGTCTTTTTTTTCAAAAATGGCGAGCTTTAGAATTTTTTTGTTTTAACAGCTAAGCTAGATTTGTCAACCTCTATACATATATAATATTTAGATAGAGGTTAAGAATTAAAAATATTAAAAAACCATATCAGGACATGTCTTTTAAAGGCCTGCGCACATCTAGGCGATGGTGATGGCGTTCGTGTAAAACGCTGTCAAATATAACAGCGATATTTGACAGCGCTTCTGCAGCTTGCTATTTTGGAAACACGGCTCGATTGAGTGATCGCTGAATCCGCGTTCCATTTTCAATTTTTTTCAAACTAAACTTGTGAAGGTGGGGGGTTTTGAAGGCCTGCGCACACCTAGGCCGCAGGCGATCAGTGAAACGCTGTCAAATTTGACAGCAATATTTGACAGCGTTTCACTGATCGCCAGCGGCCTAGGTGTGCAGGCCTTTAGTATTTGGCTTCAACATAAAATATGATTAAAAAGGGGGCGGCCAATGCCACGTCCAAATATTTTACTTTTGGCAGATTATCAGTAGGTACAATAGTCATTATTTCAGCATATTCGAGATCGTTGAATGAATATATAATTTGAGCTGGCATGAAATAGATTATGGCTTTTTGATGAGGGTATGTGAAGTGTGTCTGTCATGCTGCGTCACGTGAATACGTAACTACATGTGAACACCCACGTACACTTAAGACGATGAACACCGTGAAACTGCGTGGCCCGGCAAATTGGCAAATTTTTATCATCCGCACTAAAAAGTGTGTGTGTGTGTGTGCGGGCTGGTTTTTCCGCAAGTATAGGCCGCAAGCGGGCCCTTTTTGCGTGACCCTTGACACGTGTTGCTTGGACTTTTTTAGTTTCTACGACATGCCGGTTTCCTCACGATGTTTTCCTTCACCGTTTTGAGAGCACTGGTATAGTGCACATACATTTTTCGACAGAAAAACTCATTGGCACACGACTGGATTTGTGCCCACGACATTCGGATCGGAAGGTGGGGCCGCTACCACTAGACCACCAGTGCTCTCTGACTGCGTGGCCCTATGACCTGGTCACTCTGCCCTTCGGCAGCTAGCATGTCAAATTGCAATGTTTGTACCTACTATTTTCGTATCTTATTTTTATATACAACGTAGGTACTTTATTAATACTTTGAAGCGTAGCGTGTGCTGTCTTTGAAACTTTTGCTTTTGTATTGTTGCCTACGTCTCACTAAGTGGAGTAGAAACTAGATCAATATGGTGAAAAGATTGCAAAATTATGCGATAACAATGATCAAAGAATAAAAAAATAAATACAACCGACTTGAGAGCCTTTTATATTTGGTTTAAAATAATTTTGATCACGATTTTCTACTAAAAAGTATACTTATGTATGCAAAACCAGAAAAGTGAGACGTGCGAGAGAGAAGATATTTCACGGGGTTCATCGCCTTAACTATAAGGTTATCAGACACCAGAGGGCGTAGCAAGAGTTGATCTTATCACTTTTGGCAAGTTGTGGTGTGTTGTATATAATGTACACTCTTATATATACAGGGTTATTCATTATTAGCTACAAAATTAAATACTCAGGAATTAAGATCAACAAATAAAATAAAAAATATCACGACACGACAAATTTTAGAAGTAGTAGAGCTCTTTTTGAAGGGTTCGTCTGGGGAAGTAGCACTCTGAAGCAGCATTGCTGTGTTTCGGTTTGAAGGGTGTGGGTGCCGGTGAAATTACAGGCACGTGAGGCTGACCATTATGTACGTCTCAAGTTGATGGACGCAGGGCACGTCGTAGTGCGGCGTAGGGCACGTTTCTGACGTGCGTGACCTACGAGGCATTGCTTTTTATAGGCGACTGTTACCACTTATCATCAGGTGGGCCATAATATGCTTGTTCAATTTTTTTTATACAACTTGAATATGGAGCAAGCATATGGCCCACCTGATATTAAGTGGTAACCATCAACTATAACAGTGCATTGCCTCGTAGGTCACGCACATCAAGAACGTGCCTTACGATGCACTGCCCTGCGTCCATCAACTTGAGGCATCATACATTTACACGTACTATAATATACCTACATTGAACTTGAATTGCACTGAAACGGGGAAAGTACAGTAGTCAAAAAACTTTTAGTTCGTAACTACTGTAAAGGAAAACAGTAAAACTTAAAAGTACTTACACGTATTTGTTTCCCAACTTCCGACATTAGCAGGAAACTTTGGTGTTGCTTTGTAGTTTACTCAATACTATGCAGAAGTTACTTTTACGGTGCTCTATCTTCGTCAAAATTAATATTCTAGCCGAATATACAGGGTAGAAAAAGACTGCTTACCTAATGCCGAAAACTTCATAGGAGATCTTTAGGCGCAAAAGTTACAGGGTGGCGATCCTGAAATTGGTTATGAGTCTCAAACTTGCTTGCCTAGCCTAGCGACCAAGTGTCTCTTCCACCAAGACATGTCGAGCGTTTCTTCATGAAGACACTAACCTCATAAGCACTCTCTTTTCTATTATCTAATATTATATAAAAAATTGACGCTATTTCTTTTATATATTTTTATCTTGTATTGTGTTTTGTTTTGACATTGTATATTTTTAGCCATTTTTATCATCTTATTTTAATTGATTGTTAGTAACTAATATTATGTAAAAAATAACATTCCTAGTATTACAGTCATTGTGACAATGTGGTAAATAAATGAAAATCAAATTCCAATGTTCACCCTGTATAGCTGCGAGAGCTTTTAAGTAGTTTCGTAAGCCGATGATACCTAACAAAATGAAGAATAGAAATATAAGTTTAATAAACTTGAGAATTCGACTTCATGACCGAATAAACCAATTTTTATGATATTCTATGAGATCAATCTAGAAGGAACGAACCTTTTAGATAAAAAAAAACAAATCGGCTCATAAATGGTGAAGATGGCGTTTTAACGGTAAAAATAGCTTAAAGGGAGAGCAATCAGGCGGTAGTGATCCTTTGGCTTTTAATTAAAAAAGTAGTTCAAATATTTAAGAAAAGAAGAATCACCCGAGAACTAATTATCCTACAAGCAAAAAAGAACCTTACTATCTACTTTTGTCGTTTGAAAAAGGTAGGTAAGGTACATTGAATGAATTAATAAGTCTTACAGAGCTTTATAAAAATATTCTTTGGAAATAATTTGCATCGGCGAGCGTCAAGCTTGGATTCATTAAAATCCTGTTTAAAACTGTGAGTAAAAAGGTTACTTTGATCAGGAAACTTTAACTATGAATATTTTAAATAAGGTGACAAGAACTTGACTTCACGAACATTTTATAAGGTTCAACTTTGAGCGAAACTTTCTTAATTGAAAGTTCCTATGGCGATAAGCACATGGTACTGTACCCGTAGTCTAAGTTTTACTAGATCAGTTTGAACTATTCGTTTTGCTTACGTGTCTCTTCGACAAATTCATCATCCGCACTTGATGTGCGGGCTTGTTTTTCCGCAAGGCCGCTGGCGGGCCCTTATTGCGTGACCCTTGGCACGGGTTGCTCGAACTTTTAGTAGGTTCTACGACACGGTGGCGTCGGTTTCCTCACAATGTTTTCCTTCACCGTTTGAGAGTACTGGCATAGTGCACATAAATTTTTCGACAGAAAAATGACTGGATTTGAACCCACGACCTTCGGATCGGAAGACAGAGCTGCTACCACTAGACCACCAGTGTTCCTCTTCCTACGTGTCTCTTTCTTTTGTATGAATGATGACATGAGACAACAACTCGTTCCGATCGTTTCTATGTAACATTTGTTGTTGTTGTCTCATCTTCTTCATACAAAAGAGAGAGAGACACGTAGGAGAAACGAATTGTTCAAACTGATCGAGTAAAACTAAGACTTGTTCTTCTAAACTCAATATTTTTCGGTTTATTGCCGTTGTTATGCTTGCTGTTGCTATGCAAAGAAAGACCTATGCTCAGGGGCATATTAGGTCTTTCTTTGCTCTTGCTATTCACCCGATCTTGGGCTACCCTCATCCATCTGTGGCCTACAATGTCGTCAACGAATCGTGTTATGGACGTCAGACTATTATTATGCTGTTATTATTATTTTAGTGCTACTATTATTTTGGTTTTGTAAAAGGATCATACAAAAAAACGGTAGAAACCAAGCCCGAGTTTGTTGCCTGTTCGTCTAGGCTTGGTCGCGTGAAACTGGCACAATAGACTCACCTAACTTTAAGACGTTTCAAAGTGATTGAAAAAACTAAAACCAATAAAAATGTATTACTTTTAAATATTTTTTTAGAAATAAAAAAAACTTATCTTTCAAAAAATATAGAAGCATCTAACTTAGTCCGTATCTAAATCTTTTAAGCCGGTCGAACACTATAGACTCGATATCTTTCCTGTAGAATAGATAAAGTACCGATGCTGTGACCTACTTACCAAGAGTACATTGAACACGCATTCAGAACAAGCGAACTAAACTGCTCAATCACACAATCGATTGTTATGCGGGGCAATTATGGACGCCAAATTGTCGCGAATGCGGGCGCGGAAAATGTACTAAGCATGAACAAAATACTGGGATCGAATAACGCAGTGTTTGCGTGTTTGTTTTTTATTTGGGTTCTCTAAACTGAAGATCTACCAAAAGCTCTGTCTGGCTCTGTCTCCAGGCTCTACTCTCGATTATGTGTGAGTGTTGACTAAATAAATCCTACGTTGAAACGTAACACACAATAATCGTATGTACAGTGGGATACAGCTCAAGTTACCTAAAAACAAAGAATAAAAAAAGCAGCCAAGTGCGAGTCGAATACGCCCATGAAGGGTTCCGTAGCATCAAATAACATAATATAAAGGTTTTTGTAGTTCGTCGAAAGGTAAATTGCGGTTTACGATTTATGACGTATAAAAAAAAAACTACTGACTAGATCTCGTTCAAACCAAATATCGTTGGAAGTTTGCATAGTAATGTACAACATATATTTTTTTTAGTTTTATCATTCTCTTATTTTAGAAGTTAGAGGGGGGGGGACCAACTTTTTTCCACTTTGGAAGTGTCCCTCGTGCAATCTATTCAGTTTAGAAAAAAATGATATTAGAAACCTCAACATTATTTTTGAAGACCTATCCATAAATACCCCACACGTATGGGTTTAATGGAAAAAAAATTTTTTAGTTTCAGTTTCAACCCCCAAAATTTATAGTTTTTTTTCTATTTTTGTGTACAAACCTTAATGTGGTTTACAGAATACATATACTCACCAAGTTTCATCAGTCTAGCTCTTATGGTTTCGGAGAAAAATGGCTGTGACACGGCCGGACAGACAGACAGACAGACAGACAGACATGACGAATCTATAAGGGTTCCGTTTTTGCCATTTGGCTACGGAACCCTAAAAATGACTCTTACTGCAAGGACATAAGAGCTAGCAGTGTATAGTCTGATGCGTATCCTTGTGTACCTCGCATAGCGTCTACTATACGTGAGTGTTGACTAAATAAATCCTACGTTGAAACATAACACACAATAATCGTACCTCGCATAGCGTCTACTTATAGGAAGTGCCATTTGGAAGAAATATTGTATTCTTAGTACTTACGTATTTTCAAAAAAATGTAGATAAGTATTATAGCAGCTATTCTGGTTTCTTTGTTTCTTTCTTTCTTCCTGGCAAAGTGTAGGGGAGGCCTATGTCCAGCAGTGGACTTCTTCAGGCTGATAATGATGATGATGAGTACAAGCTTTGCTTAGTTTGGGGCTACTTAGTGTAGTGTGGATTGTCAACAATATTTTTTCTTCTTAATGAATGGCATCTGTCCTTTTCGGATCAATTTTGCCAGTGTCGCGTAGTTTAATGAGAATGATGATAATATTGTATTACATAGATAAAAGAATTAGTTTCATCTGCCGCCACTTTTCAAATTCGGGGGCGAAAAGTGGCGGCAGATGAAACTAATTCAGATAAAATACTTTTCCGTCAAGTCGTCAGTCGTCAATCACAGGTCGGTCCTACCCTATTGGCATAAGAAAAAAAATGGCCGTTTTTTTCCAAAAACCATCTGAAACATTTTCGATCAAATCAGAATATCAATTAACACACTTTAATTCCAACTGCTAACACTTTGAGCTAAGACCTCAAGTAATTTTGGATAAAATACAACCGAAATAACACAACAGAACTCAAAATAACACCAGAGAAACAATTAAAATCAAAAAGCTATGTGATTTCCCGAAATGATAGAAAACGAATGTCAACAATATTTACTTATTTTGGGCGTTGCATGCGTCATGCGTCATAAAGGTGATAAGTCGAATGTGCCCCCAAATTGTACTGCAACACACAAACATTACATTGCTGCTGAACGGTAAGAATAGACACGGTGGCATTCTTACACTAAAAGCTTTATCACTGATACAAAATTAATCTTTAATAATGTAGGAGGATGTCGGACAGCAAGATAAGTGGCCGTACCTAATTGAAGACCGTTGATGGGTAGCGTAGGATCGTGATGGATGGCACCAACACAGGCACACGACTGAAGTCAGGCGTTTTGACGTTAGACATTTGTTACTGACGCTTTACCCCACATCTCAGAAAAGACTGAGACTCAGCTCTCTCAGCTCAGTTGGTAGTAGCTCTGCCCTCTGCGCTGTAGGTCGTGGGTTCGATATGAACCCCCCACTAAGAACAAATATTTGGTGATGAACACAGATGTTTGTTCTCTGACTGGGTGTTATAAAGCATTCTAAATATGTATTTACAAAAAAATAATTACATAGGTATTATATCAGCTAAGTATCTGGTTCCCATAATACAAGCTCGGCTTAATTTGGGGCTAGATAGTGTTTTGTGGATTGTCTACAATATTTATTTATTTGCATAACTGCATAATATAAGTTTAAAAAAACTTATCGAAAAGTATATTACCGTCAAATAAAGTATTTTTTTTCAAATCGGTTCATAAATAACGAAGATATGCGATAAAAAACATTAAAAAATAGAACTGGTTTGAGAACCTCCTTTATTCCTTTATTTGAAGTCGGTATTGCTACAAACAGTGCAGAAAGTGTTTATGTCTGTTAGCTCCTTTTCAATCTATGCGAATCAATCCACAGTCAATCAATATAGATACACTGAGTTTTACTTCGAATCTACTGCGTGATTTGTGATCATTGAAAGCCATTTATTTCTGCAGTCAGTATCGTTTACCCTTTTTTTTGTATAAGTAATCATTATCATTTATTTGCCTCAATAAAGTGTATACATGAAAGATCTTAAAAATAATAAATAAGGGTCACTCATTTCCCGTAGCTGGGATGCAAATTTGATAACCTTGTGACCTTGTTTCCAAATAAACATATTATATGATAGAAACCCAAACATTTACACAGATATTTGTCTTTTCCGATTCTCCCCATCAGCATAACATCACAGCTTAAAACACTCACTAGATGCGCAAGAGTTTTTTAGTTTTCCAAATCTCAAATACCACTCGATTTTTTTCGAAAACCGCTTCGATGCAATATGGCCGCCTGTCACATTGACTTGCCATGTCGTTTCTTCCGCCGGAAAAGGTGCCAAGTGTTCCCTTTTTGACTTTGACATTTACTAGCCAGTCGACATGAGGCCAGTCGGCTTTGTGTCCCTGAAAATCGCACCAGATTCCGCCTCGGGCGAGTTCCTCTTTTCGCGGTAACGCCTGCGCGAACCGTGGCGCGTCAGCAGTCCCCAATCTGTAGGAGTCAGCGACACCTCAATGCCATCACTGCCTCACACGCACAACTGGACATTTTTTCGGATAAATGGTCAGTTGTTGAAAAATTGTGCTTGCAATACTGTGAGAACTTGGAATGCAAACAGTAGATTTCTATCAGTTTCTATTATAATAGACAGTGATCTCTTTAGAATTAGGTGAGTTAGTATTAGTATCTAACTATTTTTCTATTTATCATAAGGACATTTAATTTTGATCTCTTTTGTTATTATTTTTCTAGATTTTATTATTTTGTTTTATGTAGGTCTCCTACATACATAAGTAAATTTTATATATTTTTATGTGTACATAGCTTTAAGTAACGTATTGGATATGTCTGTAATGTTACCTAAGATTTTTTGCAATAAACTAAACTAAACTAAACTAGCATTTTATTTGATCTAAAATTGTTAGGAGCTAACATATAGTTATAATTTGATAAACAATTATTTGATAGGTATTTGATTTGTTTCCTACGATCGAATACATTTAAGCTTTAATTGACCAATGATTTCTTGTACCAACAGCGCCAGGGGCCTTTTGGGATGTATGCACTTATTTTGAACTGTGTATTATCACTAAAGCAAAACCAGACATAGCTGTTGAATTAAGATAACACGTTTTGTAGATACGTCACGAACTATCTAAAGGCAGCATTCAAAACACTCTCCCAAAATAAAATAGCACCTATTTTAAGGGCCTACATGAGGTGAAACCGAAAATGTAAAGTAGCATTTTTTTTCGTTGTATGGACGAATCCATTTATTTTTTTTGTAAAATATTACAATTAAATGGTGTAAAAAAATTATGATTAGGCTAGAAATTCTCCTCAACTCACAGGGTTCGATAAAATTGAACGCAAAGTTTGCCAAAAACTCTCAATTTTTTTTGGATTTGAAATGGTTTTTTTCCGTTGCTGTTAGAGCCATTGCAATGAAAGTTTTGTTCCCGTTTACCTTAATAAATACGTAAAAACCTGATGTTATTGCATTTTTCTTAGTTGCCGTAGTTTTTATAAAAAAATAAAATTTTCAAAAATATAAATAGATAGGTTTCTGTACTTACTTCTCAGTACAGCCCGAGCGGCCAAGAAGGTTGGACCTATGTCAAATTTCGTGACATGACATTTCATCTCTGACTACGTAAAATATACCCTAGATTAAATCATAGCTACTACTGGTACTATAAATTTGCCACAGTGTAACATAAAACAAACTGTCACAGTATAACGAAATGACATAAAACCATCTTCATCGTACATTATGATCGATAACCTGTATTCACATCATCATCAGCCTGTAGAAGTATATATTTTATGTAGCATATAACTTATCAAGTACATTCTAGGGCACGTTCCTATCGTGCGTGACCAGCGAAGCGCAATGCTTTTGTTAAATACCTCCATTTTTGTAGTTGCATAAGTAGCTATCTTCCTATCTACCCAGTGCTTTCCGTCATCATCATCAGTAAGTAGAAGTCCACTGCTAGATATACCTCCTTTATACATTTCCATTAAAAAACAATTTGCCGATTTCCCACGATCTTTAGAATGTCATCGGTCCATTAGGTGGAGGGGCGCTCTGGTTGCTTAGCACCGGTTATATTGTCGTAGCGACCCGCTTTTTGATTCTAAAGGCGTGTGTTCAAACCCCGTCATGCACAAATTAGTTTATCTGCCAAAAAACCTATGTGCACTATGTCAGTACACTCTAACGGTGAAGGAAAACAATAAATGAAACCAACGTGAAGTAGCAAAACTTTTGAGGCACATTCATAATCCACCACACCAGCTTTAATTTTCTATTGACATGACAAGAAGAAGACTCAAAAACTAGTAGCCGATTTTAGGCCTTTATAAAAATAGTGTCGATTTTGCAAAGAGTTTGGGAGCCCATTACAATGAAAAGGAAGTATATATATATATATATATATTATGGACAATCTACACTACACTATCTAGCCCTAAACTAAGCAGAGTTAGTATTATGGGAACCAGATAGCTGATGTAATACTTAAATACATTTTGTTTGTAAATACATAGGTACTTGGAAAACAATATAACATCCAGATGGAGAACAAATATCTATGATCACCACACAAATATTTGTTCTCGGTGGGGATCGAACCCACGACCTATGGCGCAGAAGGCAGAGCTACTAATAAATGAGCTGAGAGCCCAGTCATAACAATAATATCATGGGTTTTGAGTATTTTTGATTGCCGTCTTTTAAATCTGGAGGTGCCTGTAATGTCCCGAATTCTGGAACTTTCTGTCAAAGGCTTCATGCACGGTGCGCTCAAATACCAAAATACATGTGCCTATTTCTATACACGCAGCAAGGAGTTTCCCAAGATTTTGCGTTTGACAGAACTTTGAAGAGTCAGTTGGGGTTGTCGAAACTCTAATATAAGAAAATACAATAATATAAGTCGAATAGACAGTGTTATTTCACAATGCTTCACTGATCTCCACCGCAATGAGCACCGAAGGCCTAAATGAGTGCAAAGCTTAAAGCCACCCATAAATAATTTCCATTTCAATTCATTTATGAATTGAAATGAAAATTATCTATGCATGTAATGTATTGTATTATGTATATCAGTTATCTAGCACCCATAACACAAGCTTTGCTTAGCTTGGGGCTAGATCATGTTGTGTGAATTGTCCAGCATTATTATTATTATTATTTATTTCCATAGGCATGAATTCTATGCACTAAGTTATACTTACTAGATTTACATACAGATCTGGAAGTATAACCTTTTAGATAAAAGAAAAATTTACTAAATTGGATCATAAAATTAAATGACGAAGGTATGCAGTAACAAACAATAAAACAAAACGGCTTAGCCGATTTTGATGAAATATTACTTTTCAGAAAAAAAAAGATTAAAAGGGAGAAGACGAAAGAGAAGAAAAAAGATAAGAATATTATTGTACAAAAAAAATTGCCCCCCTTGCCCCCCAGGACCCCCCCTTTTGTGAGTGCTACCGGATGCCGTCGAGATAGGGGGTTTTCGATTAGGGTTTCGTATAGAGGGTTTCTTCCTGAATTGAAAAAACAAAAAAAACACCCCCCTCTTGCCCCTTTTTTCACCCCCCCCTTTCGTATCTTCCAAGCGGAGTGACTTGCAAGACTTTTTTTTTGGGTCATGTAGGGAAGGTGAGATTATTTTGAAAGCAAAATAAATTTTGCCCCCCTCCCCCCTCTAGACCCCTTTATTATTTTTGACCCTTTTTTTCGAGTGGAGCATTGCGGCGAGCGAATGGGGAACAGTGCGGCGAGCAAAGCGAGCCGTGCTGTGACCCCCCCCCCCCCCTAAGCCCCCCAGAACCCCCTCCTCCTGAACCCGGGGGGAGCGTCGCGGCGAGCGAAGCGAGCCGTGCTGTGACCCCCCCTCAAGCCCCCAGAACCCCCTCCTCCTGAACCCGGGGGGAACGTTGCGGCGAGCGAAGCGAGCCGCCACGCGACCACGCCCCTGAAATTTTGAACCCCCTCCTACTGAAATTTAGGGTGTCTTAGGGGTGTGAAAAAATGTTCACTAGACTGAGTTCAAAATTCAAAATGGCGGCTGTGCCACTTCCGGTTTTGCAAAAATCGTCCGATTAAGGTCGTTCAAACGGTTCATTCGACTGAGGACTATGATTGGAGATTGAATTTTAGGTTTTTTAAGGTGTTTGATTGGATCTTCACTTGGTTTAGGGTTCCGCCCCTGTGGGAACGCATTGAGGACGCGAGCTGCTTGCAGCTCGCGATGCACGCGACCCGGTAGTCAACGTTTGGGTTCCTTCCAGCGGTTTCGACCCGTTAAGGGTTTTGGCTTGACGTACAATTTAGGGTTCCGTATAAGGTTTTGATTGGGGTTTTACTACATTGAGCAATTTGATTAAGTGTTCGACTTTTAGGGTTCCTTAGGACTTTGATTGGAGTTTCAACTACACTTAGGAGCTTGATAATGTTAACATTTTTAGGGTTCCTTAGGACTTTGATTGGGGTTTTACTACATTGAGGAACTTGATAAAATAAACAACTTTTAGGGTTCCTTAGGCCTTTAATTGGAATTTTACTTCACTTAGGACCTTGATTATGTAAACAATTTTAGGGTTCTTTAGGACTTTGATTGGGGTTTTACTACACTGAGGAACTTGATTCACTGATCGACTTTTAGGGTTACTTAGGACTTTCTTTACTACTTTTTGGGGTTTTACAAGTGCAAGTGTAATGTAAAACTGGGAGTAGCACACCGACACGCGAGCTGCTTGCAGCTCGCGCACACGAAAAAACTAGTTAAGGGGCTGACGTATGGAAAATTTTCATACAAACGGAATACCAAAATGATTTCTAATTTAGACAGATTTACACTATATTATTGTAATAATTGTATTTGCATAGTATTTATCTAGGTTCCTCAACAGTTTTTATTTCAAATTACTTACCTAAAATGAAATAAACACCAATCGCATTTTGCACATTTTTATGCTAAACTTATCAAGTTTTCTACCTATTGGTTTCGTACTAAAAACAACAATATCTTACGTGTTTTTTGTTAAGGAACCTAGTTTATATTGTCTAGTTACAGAATAACAATACTATGTAAAGAATACAAAAAGTTTTCAGTCATCATTTTTGGTATTACGGAACACGATCAAATTCATGGCATTTTCGAACGGCTACTATTGCTATCGCGCACGCACGGTGCGGGTGGCGGGGTGCAGGGGGAGGAAACGCTTGAAGCACACGGGACACTTCGGTTGTGTGTGTGAATCGCTCGGACTTCGGACTAGTTAAATACCTACACTGGCATAAAACATAATGCTTAGATATTTGATAATTGTTAGTTTAGGAAGGGTACTAAGTGAAGATGGGAAATACTAAGTACCTAGGTAGGTTGTAGGTTGGGTAAACGAAATTAAGGTGCAGCACTAGGTCAAAAAGTCTGCCGAAATTTCGAAAAAAGCCAACATTTCGACTAAAACAAATTATGAACCATTAATTTCTATACAGGGTGGAATTTTGTAATGCCACCTGGAGGGAAAGTACTCTTAATACTGCAGATAGAAAATTTTACTCAAAGGAAACATTCCTTTATTTTTGGATAGAAAGCAATTTCTAAAATTAAAAATAAAATAATTTTTAAATAATTTTTTTTTTTTGAAAGGAATAAATTTATTCTTTTAAAGAAATGAATTCGTTAAAAGAATAAATTTGTGTATCCAAGAGAATGGAGCCCATTTCAAGCAACTAATTTCAAGTAACTAGTTAGTTATCCATTTTTTGTAAATAATTAAATTAATTTAAGATTTCCTGGTTTTTCTTTCATTTAATTTATCATGTTTGTTAGAGAGATTTCATCCTTATAATTGACTAACGATCGATGCAATAAAAGTACAAGGTATAATTTTTCTGATTTTAGCCGGTTCAATTCCCGGGTGTGAGAGAATTTTCGAAAAACTTTGAATGCAGTTTGCTTTCTATTCAAAAATAAAGGAATGTTTCCTGTGAGTAAAATTTTCTATCTGGAGTATTAAGAGTACTTTCCCTCCAGGTGGCATTACAAAATTCCACCCTGTATATGAAGTATTGATAAAAGGTCTAAGAAAAATTACAACAAATTATTTTTTTTCTTTATTTATTTGTAGTTCAAACAAAGCAGCCAAGTGCGAGTCGGACTCGCCCATGAAGGGTTCCGTAGCATCAATTAACATAATATAAAGGTTTTTGTAGTTCGTCGAAAGGTAAATTGCGGTTTACGATTTATGACGTATAAAAAAAAACTACTGACTTGATCTCGTTCAAACTAAATATCGTTGGAAGTTTACATAGTAATGTACAACATATATTTTTTTTGGATTTATCATTCTCTTATTTTGAAGTTAGAGGGGGGGGGACCAACTTTTTTCTACTTTGGAAGTGTCTCTCGCGCAAACTATTCAGTTTAGAAAAAAACGATATTAGAAACCTCAACATCATTTTTGAAGACCTATCCATAGATACCCCACACGTATGGGTTTGATGAAAAAAAAAAATTTGAGTTTCAGTTTCAAGTATGGGGACCCCCAAATTTATAGTTTTAGAAAAAAACGATATTAGAAACCTCAACATAATTTTTAAAGACCTATCCATAGATACCCCACACATATGGGTTTGATGAAAAAAATTTTTTTGAGTTTCAGTTTCAAGTATGGGGACCCCCAAAATTTATAGATTTTTTTCTATTTTTGTGTAAAAACCTTAATGCGGTTCACAGAATACATCTACTCACCAAGTTTCATCAGTCTAGCTTTTATGGTTTCGAAGAAAAATGGCTGTGACACGGCCGGACAGACAGACAGACAGACAGACAGACAGACAGACAGACAGACATGACGAATCTATAAGGGTTCCGTTTTTGCCATTTGGCTACGGAACCCTAAAAACTGCTACCACTCAACGTCCGGTGGAAATATTGATAAAAGGACTGAGAAATACTTGAACAAAATAGTTTTTTTTTTATATAACTGGAGCTCAATAAACAGAGTACCGCTCAACGTCTGGTGGAAATATTGATAAAAAGACTTGGAAAAATTTCAGCAAAATATTTTTTTTCTTTATTTATCTGGATCTCAAAAAACCGACTACCGCTCAACGTCAGGTGGAAAGATTGATGAAAGGACTAAGAAAAATTGGCACAAAATATTTTTAGTCTTTATTTATCTGGGGCTTAAAAAAACTGCTACCACTCAACGTCAGGTGGAAATATTGATAAAAAGACTTGGAAAAATTTCAGCAAAATATTTTTTTTCTTTATTTATCTGAATCTCAAACAACCGACTACCGCTCAACGTCAGGTTATAATATTGAAAAAAGGACTAAGAAAAATGGCTACAAAATATTTTTATTCTTTATTTATCTGGGGCTTAAAAAAACTGATACCACTCAACGTCAGGTAGAAATATTGATAAAAAGACTGAGAAATACTTTAACAAAATAGTTTTTCTTTATATAACTGGAGCTCAATAAACAGAGTACTGCTCAACGTCTGGTGGAAATATTGATAAAAAGACTTGGAAAAATTTCTGTAACGTTCACTAGAAGTTGCTTCATGCAATCAAAATTGAGTTCTATATAGTAATTGTGATAAGACATAAATAATTTTTTTTTCAGTTTGTTTATAATCATTATATAAGTATCCACCTATAGTAGGTTAGCTTGGTACACTTTTTTCGCGAGTTTTGTGCGAAAGCCGAGGTCCATGTAATTGTAGGTCGATGTTCGCAATCGTTGGTTTTGCGAATGTAAATAAGCAGAATAAAAGCAACCTAATTGCTCAACGAATAAAGTATATTTTTAAATGCAGTCACATTATTAGACTTTCTGTACTTTGGTAAGTGAGCCGCTTTGCGTGTTTTTTATTGCTGTGTGTGTGTGATCGATGAGGTCTGGCGAACCACACCCCACCTGATGTTGAGCGGACCTCCACCCATGATCTTCAACTGTAACGTCATGACTGGTTTTGAACCCACGCCCCCCAACCGCTAGGCCGATGAGGTCTGGCGAACGACACCCCACCTGACGTAGAGCGGATACCCACCCATCATCTATTACTGTAACGTTATCACTGATTTTGAACCCGCACCCTCCAACCACTAGGCCAATGAGGTCAAGCAAACCACACCACACCTGATGTTGAGCGGACTCCCACCCATCATCCTCTACTGGAACGTCATCAACCACAACTCCATCGCTCCGCGCCGGGGTCAATGGCTCTCTCAACTCAACTCGGAGTCAATGGTTCTCTTTACTCTTCTTCAATTTGGTCCAGAACCCGCACAAACCCTACCTGATGAATAAACTCACTCGTATCATGTTAGAGAATTTCCTGGTGTCTTTTCTAAGTGCGTAAATAGCTACTCTGAAGGTTCTTTATCGGTTCAGGAATGTTGTTTTTTTTTTTCACTTTATTCTTGCATTCAGAGCATGACCAATCCTTGCTTATTGAATACTAGAAAAGCGAAACAAGCAAGCAATAAGCTTAGAGGGTTAGTCAGGTAATGCAGCCACAAAAAATAAAAACATAAAATTGTAGGGTGCAAAAAGTCAACTCTCTTTGACCAGATTTGAACTCCCGCCCACCTCGTCCTCTCAGTGTGAATCCGCACGCCCTAGCCACTAGCCTATCTGACGCTTAGTAACGTTGACGAAATTAGGCAATGCATAAAAATCGTTAGCAGTGGCTGACGCACACGCACAAGCGCGGCACTATGGTTGGATTCACGTATAGAAGTAGCGCGTCACACGAGCGCCTGTGTGTGTATACTACTATTATATATTCCGTGGCGCCCGCATCAAATGAATAGAGATAGCTATATTCGGAGCAGTTTTTGCTCACGCCTCGAATTGAAGTTGCGAGCTGTGTACGTCGGCCCGTTAATATTTAGGCATCCGATTTAGGCGTCGCCTAGGTTTAGTGAAAACGGGTGTTAGTAACGTTGACGAAATTAGGCAATGCATAAAAATCGTTATCAGTGGCTGACGCACACGCACAAGCGCGGCACTATGGTTGGATTCACGTATAGAAGTAGCGCGTCACACGAGCGCCTGTGTGTGTATACTACTATTATATATTCCGTGGCGCCCGCATCAAATGAATAGAGATAGCTATATTCGGAGCAATTTTTGCCCGCGCCTCGAATTGAAGTTGCGAGCTGCGTCCGTCACCCTCTTAATATCTAAACTTAAACATTACGGTATTCTAAATCGCTCCATTGACTTATTACAATCGTACTTGACTGATAGAATCCTTAAAGTTGATGTGGGCGGTGAGAGATCTTTTGGGTCAGTTATTGACATAGGGGTGCCACAAGGTTCGATATTAGGTCCTTTCTTGTTTCTAGTGTACGTAAATGACCTTCCTTTTTTGGTTAAAAAACTATGTGAAACAGTACTATTTGCTGACGATACCTCATTAATTTTTAAAGTCGATAGATAGAAGGCTAATTACGATGACGTTAACGCATCTCTGTCGTAAATACTTAACTGGTTTAATAATCTTTTACTTAATGTTAAGAAAACTCATAAGTTTTATGAAAAAATATTTTTTGAGTGTCAGTTCTAAGTATAAAAATCATAATGCGGTTTACAGAATACATCTATTTACCAAGTTTCATCAGTACATATAGCTTTTACAGTTTTGTAAGTACCATACTTCAAGCAAATAAATTATTTCTTTTCATTTCATTTCATTTTTTTGAAAAAAAGTGACTGTGACATACGGATGGACAGACAGACAGACATGACGAATTTATAAGGGTTCCGTTTTTTACCTTTAAAAAATACAAGTGTTCATTCACCGACTACCGACATTTATGAACTTGCAACTCACTCTGGTTTTGCATAATATGAGGAAAATCTCTCTTGGTGGAAGGTTTCTTTTATTAAATCTGGGGCTATTTGCTTGTTATACTATATAAATTAGACTACTACTACTACACTACTATATAAGTTAGATTTAAAATGTAGCGTTCGTGGTAGTTTAAAAAATACCGCACAGCTTGCCATTGTTATCACCAATCCTGGATGAAAAATATGCAATGGAAACTCTGCGACGGGAATCAGCTAACATAACAATTGGGTTATATTTATTTACTGAATATCTGTCTGTGTTTTTGTCTAACGAAGCGTATTCTAGTCAACACTTTGTAATGTCGTGAAAAATGTCAGACCCAAGCACAGAATAAGTAATAGTTGGTATCAAATACATGAATTCACAGCTCAGGTCAGGCAACGCCATCTTTATTTTAAATTTTTCCAACTTTCCGGTCGTGTTTTGTTTTTAGACCAGCGTATAGCGGAGGCTTAAAGCCCTTTGAAAAGTTACCTGATAAAATTTGTGAGTCATAAACTTCGGAAATCCTTGCTCGGGGCTTCTTTTATCTTTGGTCAGGATGCATTGCCGTTTATGTCAAAAATACTAATTTAATTTAATACATAATATTAATAATGTATTATATTAATTTTTTTTTTTTTTTCGTTAATGTATCAATCCTTTTTAACCGACTTCAAATAAAATGAAGGAAGTTTCTTTGGTTTTATTCATTTGGATTTTTTTATGTTGTTATCGCATAAATAAATAAATAAATAATTTCGTCGTATAAGAGCCGATTAAAGAAAAACTTTTTTATCTAAAAGGTCCCTGCCATATTAGTCCCATAGAAATTTCATCAAAATTGGTTCAGCAACATGGCCATGAAGTCGCTTTCTCAAGCTTTTCAAACTTATATATACTAGCGGCCGCCCACGGCTTCGCTCATCCCATTCCTATTACGCCCCGTTTCCGTTACTTTTTCGGGATAAAAAGTATCTTAAGCTACCTCCCCACTAATTTTCAGCCAAATCGGTTCAGTCGTTCTTGAGTAGTAGTTAGATAAGAGTAGTTTTTTTTGACTACAATATTAAAAAAAAAAACTACCGCGACTTTCTTTTATAAGTAGGTAGATAAATATAATTTTATATGTTTAGCGTCAAGCATCAGTACCTAATAGATGATAACTTCAAATTGCTGATTAAATAAATAAATAAATAAATAAATAATGCGGACAATCCACACAACACTATCTAGCCCCAAACTAAGCAGAGCTTGTACTATGGGAACCAGATAGCTGATATAATACTTAAATACTTTTTTTTTTGTAAATACATATATAGAATACAATATAACACCCAGACAGAGAACAAACATCTGTGTTCATCACACAAATATTTGTGCTCGGTGGGGATCGAACCCACGCCCTCCAGCGCAGAAGGCAGAGCTACTACCAACTGAGCTGTGAAGGCAGTCAGAGATTGAAAATTATTGCTGTTTACTGGCGACGTCAATCATTCGTGTACCAAGATACGCGCAAAAACTATTTGCTTGTTTGCTATTTGGTTCCAAATTTATCACCTCAACGTCATAAGAAAATATAATGAAGCCGTGTATTTAAATACTTATGGGATATAGTAAATTTTACTGTGTACAGAACGATTTGCAGTAACTATTGTAAATAGTTACGTCAACTGTAGGCCTACCACAAGCTCTGTCTGGCTCTGTCGTTGGCTCTGGTTTTGGGTCTGTGCGAGTGCTGTCTAAATAAATCCTACGTCGAAACGTCACACACACAGTATAATCAAAATCTGTTTTAGCGATTAAGTACTAACCCCTAGCCTTAAGTTCTATTAACACTATTGGACTAAGTTGTCTTAAATAAAAAACTATATTATTATTATTATTATACACTGACATCACTCACACAGACTCAAAACCAGAGCCAGACAGAGCTTGGGGTAGGCCTACTGCTACTCAGTCATATTTGTTAGCATTATAATGCGTGATGATAATAAAAAAACCTGACTCATACCATGTCAAATCATATTGCGAAATTCTCTATTGGATGGATGAAAATATTTTATTCAAAAGCCTTTTTCGCTATACATATTTCGGTCACGTCATGACAATCACAAAGTGAATAAAATTGTTCCAGAATTTCTCCCATAAAATGTAAATGGCCTAAAAGTTGACAGTCGAAAAATCGACTATTGCATTGGAACATTCAGTAGTAGTAGAGCTCCTTGTGAAGGGCTCTTCCAGGGAAGTACTCCACCATGCCTATGTCTGCCGTGAAGCATTATTACTGTGTTTCGGTTTGAAGGGTATGGGTGCCGGTGTAATTACAGGCACGTGAGGCACAACATCTGTAAGCCTCAAGTTGATGGACGCAGGGCAGTGCATCGTAGGGCACGTTCCTGACGTGCGTGACCTACGAGGCAATGCTTTGTTAAAGGCGATGGCATCAGATGGGCCATATGCTTAGCCTAACGCCTAGCCAGCATTTTCCATCAAATGAGTATTCATGCTTTTGACCCAAAATTGACTAATGTAGCCCAACCACAACCTCATTACAATTCTGAATTTGCTGAACGTACAGCATAACTCTGTGAATGACAAATATGCATAAATTGGGATTTGCACAGTCATCAAAAGAGCTCCCCAAGGAAACATCGATCAAACATTTGAATAAGTTCACCACCACGGCTGCAAAATGTTTTGAATTGAATGGATATAATGTTTATGGGTACATCCGTTTAATCAAACCGTTTTGTATACATAAAAAAAATTACATGGATACATACATAAAATCACGCTTCTTTCCCATGGGGGTGGGCAGAGATCACGAATTTCTATTAGCTTTGTAAAAAAATTGGCTGGCTGGGGTGAGGTTAGCCGTAAGACAATGCACAATACGCCCCAATGCGGGACTTCATTCAATGCTTAATCCACCTCAAATTATAACTAGAATAGTCATCCCCTATGCATTTCCAGAAAGAACGAACGTCACTATCAAAGCACTCTTTGTGTTAAAATGGGCTTTGTATCTCATAGAAATCGCACATTAAACGGAGGATTAATAGTTTATTAAGGTACGGCCACATCTAGGATTTTAGTAGTTGTAGAACTCTTGATGGGTGTGGGCAGTGTATCGTTGGGCACGTTCCTTACATGCGTGACATAAGAGACAATCAAGGATTTTGTCCCTGGAGACAATGCTTTGATAAAGGCAATGGCTACCATTTAAAATCAAATCATGCCATCAAGCCATATGCTTTTTCCACCAGCTTGTTGTATGCAGCTTGTCGATAAGTGCCGTCTCAAATTATGCAAAAGCGTTTTTGATTTTCTGTGCATAAAAGAGTGTGTAAAAGTACAGAATAATAATAAACGTTATTTGTATCGTTACAGCTGTCATTGAAATACAGTTTGGAATGGTTTCTTTAGAATACGCACGTGGGCTAAAACATGTTTCACCACTCAACTGTAAATCTAACGATTACAATGTAAACCATGGGGGTTCGACGAAGGACAAACTCAATACGCGGATGTAACGGATTCGGACAAGCTTGAGTCACACTACTACTTTAATTTACTTTATTAGATTGTTCTAGAGAATTCTAGAACATTTATGCAAAATTTTGACTTTTAGCAAAGTTTTTCTAATACAAAAAGATAGACATAGAAAAGGCTATCTGATAGAAAAGGATAGGACACATACATTTCACTACTTTTGCCTCTAACAACCACCGCTTCTATCCAAAATCTCTTATTCGCAGCAGAAAACCAAGAGGGATCTACCATCACAACGGAGAGTAGACCCCAGTTAGCACTGATATAAAAATCCTGTACGTACAAACACATTGGGTTTTTATATGTATATGATTAATGCTGTGGTTTTGTCTGTAAGTATGATAGTCAGTTTTTATTTACTTGTCTCAAAAAATAAGATGCTAGAAATAATAAAACCTTTTGTGACGAATTGACGACTATATTTTGAGCACAAAAAGTGGAAATTTATAAATACCTGTCTGAAGACGAGCAATTGAAGGGTCCTTATCGCAGCCGTCTTATTCAGAACAGATGTTAGCTAAAACGGTTGTCAGAAAACCAATCTTCACCAACGACCCTATCCGTCGGTTAAAATCTATAATGGAAAATAATAAATAAAAGAAAAAAGAATATACCTAATATATTGTTTTTATTTAATAGCATAAGGCTCTGGTTATTTTGGGGCTAGATAATGTCATGTGGACAATACACACAATATTTATTTCTTCAATGAAAATCACTTTACATCAGGTGTGATGGCAGCCAAATGCTAAATTGACAAATTCAAAGTCGTAGAATGTAGAGAATGTAGAGAAAATTAGTCCTGGGACACCCTGTATAGATAGATGATATACCATATCTCTAAACATAGTAGGGTATAACCCAATGGTACTATACACAGGCTGTATTTTTTTAAAGGATTCGGGTCCATTTCCGTCAAAAGTAAAAAAAAAATGAAAAATAAATAAATATGCTGTTATTGTTTTCTTATAAATCGAGGGCAAGACTCCTTTCACGACTTTTCCCTAACTCTAGTGGTTACGGATTTGGCCATCACCGCCCTTCTCAAAAAAACACCCTGTAGATTATTTTGGTAAATTACCCAATCACAGCAATAATTCTGAAAGAAATGAAAAACATCGTAAAGTGCTTAAAGAAATCGCGATTAACATAAACTGAGATAAACAAGTAAGACCTAAATGTTTTCAGCAAAAATAATCGATGCCATTAAAAGTACAGCAGCTGGAATACCAATCGGAAAGTCTCGATCGAAATAATTGGATAGAACGACGTGCTTGAATTGGAACGAGTGGCTCTTTGTCGATGAGTTCAACTATTTTTAATAGTCGGAAATACAATCGAATCGAAATCGAGTCAATTCGGATTAAGTCTGAGCTTGCTATCTTTTCAATTCTATCTTCGCGTATCAGAGAATATAATCATCAGACCGATTAGTAGTATAACTCTTTGTGTGTGGCTCGTCCTGGGTCTTTTTCTGACGTGCATTGCTGTGTTTCGGTTTAAAGGGTGTGGGTGTCAGTGAAATTACTGTGAGGCTGAACATCTGTAATCCTCAAGTTGATGGGCGCAGGGCAGTGCATCGTAAGGCAAGTTTCTAAAGTTCGTGACCTACGAGGCAATGATTTGTTAAAGACTATATTAGGTTAAGGCGAGGCGAATTTACGACACCCACGAGTGGTGATAGAGAGGTCTTATTCCACCTTTGCCTACGCAGAGTCTCTCAAAACTCTTCTTCCTGCTCTTATCCTACTTTATGTGGGGTCGGCACAACCATGTTCTATCAGCCGTCATCTCTGTTTTCACTTCTATCTCATCAATGTCATCTATCACACAGTTCATCCATCTTTTCTTTGACCTACCTCTACCCACATATCCATCTACATTCATACTCATCACTCTCCTAGACACAATCATGACATACATCCGCGTACCACGCCAGCCTGTTGCTCCTCATTTTTTCTCACTCTTAAAACAATGCGAAAAATTCAAACATTTGTTTTGTCGGTAATAAAAAAGCATATAAAAACTGAAATTTTACTGCGAACAAAGCCACGAGTGATCGCTTGTCTCGAATAAATCTTTATTATGGTTACAGTGAGTAAAGGTTTTACAATCATCCCGTTTTATTGCTGAGATAAAGACGCAGACAAATTGTAGCTTATCCGGTTATCTCATGATATTAACGCTATATCTTACTGTTTGTGATAATATTATGACTATTGACGCTGAATAGAAATTCTGATATTAATTCAATACTAGCAGTTGGTAACCGAGCCTCGAGAAATCATAAGAGTCATAATTATTATCATCTTTACTGGTTTATTCTTACTGAACAACGCCATCTGCTGGACATGCTTGCAGTTAGTTGCTCACAATCGTCAATAGATGGCAGGAGCAGTCACATATTCAGTTTATGTTTAATTATTGAACTCGGAAAGAAATAATCATTTTCTAAAAATGAATCCTAGCTAGATCAATTTATCGCCCCCGAAAACCCCTGTATACTAAATTTCGTGAAAATCGTTGGTGCAGTTTCCGAGATCCTAAATATATATATATACAAGATTTTCTCGTTTAAAGGTATAAGATTTTGGCCTTAGTTTTTAGTTGGTAGTAGCTCTGCCCTTTGCGTCGGAGATCTTGAGTTCGATCCCCACCGAAAACAAATATTTGTGTGATGATCACAAATATTTATTCTCTGTTTCTTCTCTGTTTGGGTGCTATATTGTATTCTAAGTTTACAAAAAATGAATATAAATACATATTCAGGCATAATCAAATAATTATTTTTAAGCCAAGGGCGAGGCCTAATTACCCAGCAGTAGGTTAAGTCGAGCTGTGGATGATGATTATATAATCATCATCATAATCATCAGCTATCTGGTTCACATCGTACAAACTCCGCTTAATTTGGGGCTAGATAGGGCTGTGTAGATTGTTCACAATATTTATTGTTGTTATTATCCTGAAACGGTAAAGTAAAATACCGTGAGTTTTCCAGTTAGATTATAACAGTGATGCTGGGTTTGTAATAGATATGTATCGAATCACAACTACAGCAAATAGTTGTACGTGTCAAATTTAAAATTTGGGCGGTACACTGACGACCATAGACATCCTCAAAGAATCTTGAGTCCGGAGCTTATAGGGGTAGGTACTTAAAGCGAACAGATTTGAGGGGCTACCTATACTATACCTGGGGATTTAAGCCGTGAGACTGTATCTGTTTTCTGTTTTCAATTCACTAAAGACTCGCGCACTTAAAGATATATTTTGTGAAAATTGTGTTCTACATTTTCGCTACTATACGTAGATAATTACTCACACTGTAAATACATTTCTATTTGTAGTACCTAAGTATCTACATAGTTTATTTTCTTTTGTCTTTGTTTTTGCGCGCATCGCGTCTAAGTACTTAAGCTTAGTGTAGGACGCCCTCCGGCAAGGTGGGGCGACGATCTGCGAAATGTAGCGCCACAAGCACTGGAGGACAAGAGCCGAAGACCAGACTCAATGGCGCGTCTTGGTAGATACCTACGTTCAGCAGTAAACTGTAAGACGTTATTGATGATGATTAAGATCGCAAAAACTGTATAATAATTTGGTTCTGTACTTAGATAGATAGATAGATAACTCTTTATTGATTACTTACTATGACACATATAGGAATACAGTATTTTGTATTTTGTATTAAACAATGGGCGGCCTTATCGCTAACAGCGATCTCTACCAGGCAACCTTGGGATGGACAGAATCGAACATAAACAAGAGAGGGGGGGACTTTGATTTGATGAGATTAAATAAATATTACGAGTATTTTTAAAAATATTACCTACATAAACGTACTTACAATATCTAAATATATAAATATACACTTAGCCTCCGTGATACAGGCCTAGTCTCAGAAAGAGGTCCACTGGTAACTTGCTGTGTACCGGCGAAATTACTGGCACGTGAGGCTGGACATCTGTATGCCACAAGTTGATGGACGCAGGGCAGTGCATACGTGCCTGATGTGTGTAACCTACGAGGCAATGCTTTGTTATAGGCGATGGTTACCACTTTACCGTACATTATAATACTTTGGGGATTGTTACTTTGGTTTTTTTTTGGTGGGCCCTATACTTGTTTCATCAGCAGTTGTATAAATAGAACCTAAAAAGTTCGAAAAACATTTCAAGTGCTCGAAAGGAACCGCTTTGAGGCGCACTTAAAAACCTTTCCCCACACAAGTTCTAAAGAATTAATGTCACTAATTCTTGATGAGAAGGTAAAATAATATTGATTGACAATAACATCGATCAAAGAATATTATAATGTCCCAAAAGTTAAGAGCCGAGCGGGATTTGATTTTTGAGTTGGATTTGTGATTTCCCCAAGTGTAAGTGTACACACTATAAAATAAAAAAAAACAACACGTCACTCAACTAATGTGAAAATTGCTAAAGTTATGTTAGGAGCACTAAAGCTAAGCTAGTAAGCTGGTTTTCCGTGACACCAGATGATGTGGTGGTACTGACGATATCAACCGTAGGTATAACAGTTGTAAGCTCTTCAAATTCATCTTACATCACTGTAATTGAGCTGTAGACATCATAGTACAAAAATAAACCATGAAGTAATTCGTTCTAGAAGACCCTCCCTGTTACTGGTACCCTGGTATTCTAAGTTACTCGTAGGCTAAAAAAGTTTGTTTTTAGGGTTCCGTAGCCAAATGGCAAAAACGGAACCCTTATAGATTCGTCATGTCTGTCTGTCTGTCTGTCTGTCTGTCTGTCTGTCTGTCCGACCGTGTCACAGCCATTTTTCTCCGAAACCATAAGAGCTACACTGATGAAACTTGGCGAGTAGATGTATTCTGTAAACAGCATTAAGATTTTTACACAAAAATAGAAAAAAAACTATAAATTTTGGGGGTCCCCATACTTGAAACTGAAACTCAAAAAATTTTTTTTCATCGAACCCATACGTGTGGGGTATCTATGAATAGGTCTTCAAAAATGATGTTGAGGTTTCTAATATAGTTTTTTTCTAAACTGAAAAGTTTGCGCGAGAGACACTTCCAAAGTTGAAAAAAGTTGGTCCCCCCCCCTCTAACTTCTAAAATAAGGGAATGATAAAACTAAAAAAAATGTATGTTGTACATTACTATGCAAACTTTCAACGATATTTGGTTTGAACGAGATCTAGTCAGTAGTTGTTTTTTTATACGTCATAAATCGTAAACCGCAATTTACCTTTCGACGAACTTCAAGAACCTTTATATTATGTTACTTGATGCTACGGAACCCTTCATGGGCGAGTCCGACTCGCACTTGGCTGCTTTTTTTATACAACTAGCTGAACAAGTAGTAACGTAGGGCACGCACTTCAGGAACGTGCCCTATGGTGCACTTCCCTGCGTCTATCAACATGAGGCACACAGATGTTCAGCGTCACGTGCCAGTAATTTCACCGGCACGCTCACCCTTCAAACCAAAACACAGCAATGCTGCTTCACGGCAGAAATAGGCATGGTGGTAATACATCCCCGGACGAGCCCTTCAGAAAGAGTAATTTTCTCAATATTTCCTTAGATTATTACCAACGTACTACTATGTAAACCTTTGTTTTTTCGTATATAAACATTTTTATTTATTTATTTCAGTGGGTATTAAACATCGTTACAGTACGTTGGTAATAATCTAAGGAAATATTGAGTAAATTACTTGTGATACGAGTGTAGTTCTAAGCTTGCTAATTAGTTGATTAACCAATGCATATGACGGCGTTAGTTTTATGGTAGCTGAGGTTTATGCTAGCCATTAACGTCATACTAGGCGCTTAAGGTGGCTGATACTGTCAGATTAACATCTAGACGAGTGATATTTCAAATGACTCGCTAATATCGTTCAAAACAACACAGTATTAATAATTTAAGTTATACTTTTAATTATGTTTTTTATACAACCAGCTGATGGAACAAGCATATGGCCCACCTGACCATCGCCTATAACAAAGCATGGCCTCGTAGGTCATGCACGTCTAACGTACCCTAGGATGCACTTTCCTGCGTCCATCAACTTGAGGCATGCAGACATTCAGCCTCACGTGCCAGTTATTTCACCGGCACCCACATCCTTCAAACTGAATCTATTTCAACTGACAGTGTCAGCCAAAGAATAAACAATGACTTTATTCGGCAGTTACCTACAATTATGTTAGGTGTTGGACCCAGAAGGTTGGTCAACCTTGGTTTTAGATATGTTCATCCTAAGATTTGCCTACATAAAAAAAATCGGTTGTCTGTAAAGTCGGATTACTGACAATAGTTGAACGTGACAACGTCATACAGCTGTCCACGTGGACGCATCGCTCACTCAAGTAGGAGAGAGACAGATGCCGAACGCTGCCGAACGCGGAGGGCGATTGTGCTTCTTTGTCGCTCGTTCCGCGCTCTCGCTTGCACTTCAAGCCTTAATTGGAACGCCTCAGCGTGAGGTTACGCCGCATGAGTCATGTTTTTTCGTGCGTGCAGCCGGCTCCATCGAATTATAAGACGTTGCCACGTCGAAAACTACACGTTTACTTAATTAATCAACTATATTATCAAAATCATTGATTGCCGTAGTAATTAAAACAATCACTGTGGTTCTCACCTTGGACGATTGACTAGCCTAGAGGCCTTAAATGCGAGACATGAGTTGGCTGGATGGAAAATATTTAAAACAGACGCCAGAAGTAATCATTTGATGGAAATGATGTTTTTATGAATAAACATAAACACACGAAAAGATGAATTATGAATTGACCGAGAGTTATTGCAGTTTGAAATGAGTTTTAAAATACTTTCATGTTGTTGATTTGCTTCAGACGTATGTTATAAAGGTTTAGTTAGAACTAGCTGATACCCGCGACTTCGTCCGCGTGGATATTTGAGTTCGTTTTTTTTAGTTTGATATGACCAACTGCTAGTTACCATTGTTTTGAGCTTGTAATTTACAGTGTATTTGAATTTGAAAGTGAGTGCTGTTGTAGCCGATTTTTTTCAGCAGTGTTTAGTTTAAGTATTATAGATGTTTCCCACGATTTTGTCTTAGTGGTTATCATCGGTTTTTTTGTATACATTTGTGTGTATTAAAACCTGGTGCCAGATGCTGCGGTAGTTGAAATTTTTTTAATGTTTTTTTTGCGTATTTTGTAAAGCCCTTTTACGTGATTTTGTTGAAGTGGCTAATTTGGGCTATCGTATTGACATGACTTCAGCAGTGTTTAGTTTAAGTATGATAGATGTTTCCCGCAATTTTGTCGTAGTGGTTATCATCGGTTTGTTTGTGAACCTTTGTGTGTAATCGAACCTGGTGCCAGATGCTGCGGTAGCTGAAATTTTTTTAATGATTTTTTTTGCGTATTTTGTAAAGCTATTTTTTGTGATTTTATGTTGTACTAGCTGATACCCGCGACTTCGTCCGCGTGGATATTTGAGTTCGTTTTTTTTAGTTTGATATGACCAACTGCTAGTTACCATTGTTTTGAGCTTGTAATTTACAGTGTATTTGAATTTGAAAGTGAGTGCTGTTGTAGCCGATTTTTTTCAGCAGTGTTTAGTTTAAGTATTATAGATGTTTCCCACGATTTTGTCTTAGTGGTTATCATCGGTTTTTTTGTATACATTTGTGTGTATTAAAACCTGGTGCCAGATGCTGCGGTAGTTGAAATTTTTTTAATGTTTTTTTTGCGTATTTTGTAAAGCCCTTATAAGTGATTTTGTTGAAGTGGCTAATTTGGGCTATCGTATTGACATGACTTCAGCAGTGTTTAGTTTAAGTATGATAGATGTTTCCCGCAATTTTGTCGTAGTGGTTATCATCGGTTTGTTTGTGAACCTTTGTGTGTAATCGAACCTGGTGCCAGATGCTGCGGTAGCTGAAATTTTTTTAATGATTTTTTTTGCGTATTTTGTAAAGCTATTTTTTGTGATTTTATGTTGTATTAGTGGCTAATTTGGGGTTTCGTATGCGTGTTGGTGTATAATCGAATCAGATTTTTATTATTTGACATGACCAATTGCTGGTTACTATAGTTTTGAGCTTGTACTTTAGAGTGTATTTGAATTTGAAGGCGAGTGCTGTTGGAGCCGATTTTTTTCAGCAATGTTTAGTTTAAGTATGATAGATGTTTTCCGCGATTTTGTCTTAGTGGTTATCATTGGTTTTTTTGTAAACATTTGTGTGTATTAAAACCTGGTGACAAATGCTGCGGTAGCTGAAAATTTTTTAGTGTTTTTTTTTTTGTATTTTGTAAAGCTATTTTTTGTGATTTTATGTTATATTAGTGGCTAATTTGGGGTTTCGTATGCGTGTTGGTGTATAATCGAATCAGATTTTTTTTATTTGACATGACCAAGCTGGTTACTATAGTTTTGAGCTTGTACTTTAGAGTGTATTTGAATTTGAAGGCGAGTGCTGTTGGAGCCGATTTTTTTCAGCAGTGTTTAGTTTAAGTATGATAGATGTTTTTCGCGATTTTGTCTTAGTGGTTATCATTGGTTTTTTGTAAACATTTGTGTGTATTAAAACCTGGTGACAAATGCTGCGGTAGCTGAAAATTTTTTAATGATTTTTTTTTGTATTTTGTAAAGCTATTTTTTGTGATTTTATGTTATATTAGTGGCTAATTTGGGGTTTCGTATGCGTGTTGGTGTATAATCGAATCAGATTTTTTTTATTTGACATGACCAATTGCTGGTTACTATAGTTTTGAGCTTGTACTTTAGAGTGTATTTGAATTTGAAGGCGAGTGCTGTTGGAGCCGATTTTTTTCAGCAGTGTTTAGTTTAAGTATGATAGATGTTTTTCGCGATTTTGTCTTAGTGGTTATCATTGGTTTTTTTGTAAACATTTGTGTGTATTAAAACCTGGTGACAAATGCTGCGGTAGCTGAAATTTTTTTAATGTTTTTTTTTCGTATTTTGTAAAGCTATTTTTTGTGATTTTATGTTATATTAGTGGCTAATTTGGGGTGTCGTATGGGTGTTGGTGTATAATTGAATCAGATTTTTAATTTGACATGACCAACTGCTGTTTACTATAGTTTTGAGCTTGTACTTTAGAGTGTATTTGAATTTGAAGGCGAGTGCTGTTGGAGCCGATTTTTTTCAGCAGTGTTTAGTTTAAAAATGATAGATGTTTCCCGCGATTTTGTCTTAGTGGTTATCATCGGTTTTTTGTAAACATCTGTGTGTATGAAAACTTGGTGACAAATGCTGCGGTAGCTGAAAATTTTTTAATGTTTTTTTTTCGTATTATGTAAAGCTATTTTTTGTGATTTTATGTTATATTAGTGGCTAATTTGGGGTTTCGTATGCGTGTTGGTGTATAATCGTATCAAATTTTTTTTAACAGTGTTTAGTTTAAGTATGAAAGATGTTTCCCGCGATTTTGTCGTAGTGGTTATCATCGGTTTGTTTGTGAACCTTTGTGTGTAGTCGAACCTGGGCCAGATGCTGCAGTAGCTGAATTTTTTTTAATGTTTGTTTTGTGTATTTTGTTAAGCTATTTTTTGTGATTTATCTTTTTCCGTTTTTTCTTCTTTTAGGGGAAAAATTTTCCTATTTTCTTTCTTAGTGCACCTCTGCTTTATTAGAGGAACACATCTTCTAAGTTTCATGCTTCTAGGGCTAACGGTTTAGGCTGTGCGTTGATTTTTCTTTAAACCATTTTTCCCCTTTTTCTCCTCTTCGGAAAATAATTTTCCATTTTCCTTTCTTAGCGGATGCCTACGTCATAACATCTACCTGCATGCCAAATTTTAGCCCGATCCGTCCAGTGGTTTGGGCTGTGCGTTGATAGATCACTATGTCAGTCAGTCAGTCAGTCAGTCAGTCACCTTTGAGTTATATATATATAGATTAGTGGCTAATTTGGGGTTTCGTATGCGTGTTGGTGTATAATCGAATCAGATTTTTATTATTTGACATGACCAATTGCTGGTTACTATAGTTTTGAGCTTGTACTTTAGAGTGTATTTGAATTTGAAGGCGAGTGCTGTTGGAGCCGATTTTTTTCAGCAATGTTTAGTTTAAGTATGATAGATGTTTTCCGCGATTTTGTCTTAGTGGTTATCATTGGTTTTTTTGTAAACATTTGTGTGTATTAAAACCTGGTGACAAATGCTGCGGTAGCTGAAAATTTTTTAGTGTTTTTTTTTTTGTATTTTGTAAAGCTATTTTTTGTGATTTTATGTTATATTAGTGGCTAATTTGGGGTTTCGTATGCGTGTTGGTGTATAATCGAATCAGATTTTTTTTATTTGACATGACCAAGCTGGTTACTATAGTTTTGAGCTTGTACTTTAGAGTGTATTTGAATTTGAAGGCGAGTGCTGTTGGAGCCGATTTTTTTCAGCAGTGTTTAGTTTAAGTATGATAGATGTTTTTCGCGATTTTGTCTTAGTGGTTATCATTGGTTTTTTGTAAACATTTGTGTGTATTAAAACCTGGTGACAAATGCTGCGGTAGCTGAAAATTTTTTAATGATTTTTTTTTGTATTTTGTAAAGCTATTTTTTGTGATTTTATGTTATATTAGTGGCTAATTTGGGGTTTCGTATGCGTGTTGGTGTATAATCGAATCAGATTTTTTTTATTTGACATGACCAATTGCTGGTTACTATAGTTTTGAGCTTGTACTTTAGAGTGTATTTGAATTTGAAGGCGAGTGCTGTTGGAGCCGATTTTTTTCAGCAGTGTTTAGTTTAAGTATGATAGATGTTTTTCGCGATTTTGTCTTAGTGGTTATCATTGGTTTTTTTGTAAACATTTGTGTGTATTAAAACCTGGTGACAAATGCTGCGGTAGCTGAAAATTTTTTAGTGTTTTTTTTTTTGTATTTTGTAAAGCTATTTTTTGTGATTTTATGTTATATTAGTGGCTAATTTGGGGTTTCGTATGCGTGTTGGTGTATAATCGAATCAGATGTTTTTTATTTGACATGACCAAGCTGGTTACTATAGTTTTGAGCTTGTACTTTAGAGTGTATTTGAATTTGAAGGCGAGTGCTGTTGGAGCCGATTTTTTTCAGCAGTGTTTAGTTTAAGTATAATAGATGTTTTTCGCGATTTTGTCTTAGTGGTTATCATTGGTTTTTTGTAAACATTTGTGTGTATTAAAACCTGGTGACAAATGCTGCGGTAGCTGAAAATTTTTTAATGATTTTTTTTTGTATTTTGTAAAGCTATTTTTTGTGATTTTATGTTATATTAGTGGCTAATTTGGGGTTTCGTATGCGTGTTGGTGTATAATCGAATCAGATTTTTTTTATTTGACATGACCAATTGCTGGTTACTATAGTTTTGAGCTTGTACTTTAGAGTGTATTTGAATTTGAAGGCGAGTGCTGTTGGAGCCGATTTTTTTCAGCAGTGTTTAGTTTAAGTATGATAGATGTTCTCCGCGATTTTGTCTTAGTGGTTATCATTGGTTTTTTTGTAAACATTTGTGTGTATTAAAACCTGGTGACAAATGCTGCGGTAGCTGAAATTTTTTTAATGTTTTTTTTTCGTATTTTGTAAAGCTATTTTTTGTGATTTTATGTTATATTAGTGGCTAATTTGGGGTGTCGTATGGGTGTTGGTGTATAATTGAATCAGATTTTTAATTTGACATGACCAACTGCTGTTTACTATAGTTTTGAGCTTGTACTTTAGAGTGTATTTGAATTTGAAGGCGAGTGCTGTTGGAGCCGATTTTTTTCAGCAGTGTTTAGTTTAAAATGATAGATGTTTCCCGCGATTTTGTCTTAGTGGTTATCATCGGTTTTTTGTAAACATCTGTGTGTATGAAAACTTGGTGACAAATGCTGCGGTAGCTGAAATTTTTTTAATGTTTTTTTTTCGTATTATGTAAAGCTATTTTTTGGATTTTATGTTATATTAGTGGCTAATTTGGGGTTTCGTATGCGTGTTGGTGTATAATCGTATCAAATTTTTTTTAACAGTGTTTAGTTTAAGTATGAAAGATGTTTCCCGCGATTTTGTCGTAGTGGTTATCATCGGTTTGTTTGTGAACCTTTGTGTGTAGTCGAACCTGGGCCAGATGCTGCAGTAGCTGAATTTTTTTTAATGTTTGTTTTGTGTATTTTGTTAAGCTATTTTTTGTGATTTATCTTTTTCCGTTTTTTCTTCTTTTAGGGGAAAAATTTTCCTATTTTCTTTCTTAGTGCACCTCTGCTTTATTAGAGGAACACATCTTCTAAGTTTCATGCTTCTAGGGCTAACGGTTTAGGCTGTGCGTTGATTTTTCTTTAAACCATTTTTCCCCTTTTTCTCCTCTTCGGAAAATAATTTTCCATTTTCCTTTCTTAGCGGATGCCTACGTCATAACATCTACCTGCATGCCAAATTTTAGCCCGATCCGTCCAGTGGTTTGGGCTGTGCGTTGATAGATCACTATGTCAGTCAGTCAGTCAGTCAGTCAGTCACCTTTGAGTTATATATATATAGATAGTCACATTTTAAAATAGATACTACTAGGTACTAGGGAGGGTAGGTAGGTAAGGATAGGTAGGTGCTGTTATTTAGCATCTACAGTTTAATAAATAGGTACCCAAAAAAAATCTCCTCATAAATAAAAAAATAGTACATAAAGGTAACTACTAAAGTCTTTCGGGAAATCAGAAATATATAGAAAGGTCTTTGCCAAGCTGTGGGCCGAAACAGGCTAGGGAAAAAAGTACATCCGGTTTCAGTAGGTACGTATTTCAAGCATGTAAAAAAAAAAAAAAATATGTAATATACCTGAAAATTCAAACTGCTATTATAAATTTAAAGTGATTCAGTATTGAAATTAATAGGTGTTCTTTTATCAAGTTAAAAATAATTAAAAACTCACCAGAATACTTTGATCCGTAAAACCGCCAGTAATTAAAAAGTTCTGATATCGAATCACCAAAAAGTCCGTAGCACTCGTTCGTAATTTGAATAAACTTTGGTGCGTTCCGCGTCGCTTCAGCCGTGTGAACCGGCGAGTGATCGGAGTAAGACTGGGGTGCCTGTGCCTGATAGGTACCACTGATAGGGCCTGCCGAATCTGTCGTCTTATTAACGGCTTAGCGAAAAATAGCAAGGTTTACGACATATCGAGATTGTTTGTTAATGGCTCCGGGAGTGAACAACGTAGAACTTTCGAAAACAAAGCAATAAAATGCATTGTTTTGAGTTGATGCTTTTTATGGATGCGAGATTTAGGTCTTTTTGATCGTGTAGCATCTGTGTTTAGGGGTATTTACACCAATTTCCGACTTGATAAACGCGATACAATGAGCTATGATAAGCGCCACTAAAAACTAGCGCCATTTAAAGCCTTGTTTATAGATCAGCGTTCTGCTGTCAAAGCTGCTCTTTTTTTCGTCAGCTTTTTTATAAGTAGGTTGACACTTAAAACATTCCTTTTGTGAGTTTTAAGCCCGGTTCATATTCTAAGACCATCCGTTCCAGTATGCGGATTGTCATACGTCATAGGATTATCTCTATTGACTTATATTATTACAGTGACTGTGTGTTATTGTAGTGTCACTGTAGTGACAGTAATATGATGTGCGAGCGAGAAATGATTCAAGATAAATTGATTCCTTTTCTGTCATTTTGGGAAGCCTTTTTGTTTTTAATTGTTTTTGTGGTGTTATTTTGAGGTCTATGTTGTGTAATTAACCAACATTACTTGAGGACTTAGCCCAAGATATCTAGATTTGAACGAAATTGTTTCCGATGGTTTTGAAGAAAAACGCCACTATTTTCTTCAAAGCCAATGACGACCGACTTGTATTGACTGATTTGACTTAAAATTATTTTTTTATGTACTTAATATTATCACATGGCATCGTTATCCGAATGGACAGATGCCATAAATTAAGAAGAAGAAGAATATAATTATCAATGAGTAAATAAAATTTATAGTTGCCAAATTAAAGACCTCAGTAGTTCTATAGCATCAATTACAACGAAATTATAATGTCGAGCATTTAATTTGAGCCCGCGATTGATCAAAGGCCTTAGCTTTGATCAATTGGGAGGTCAGCTGGTTCTGAGAACACGTAGCAGTTTTTGTGTTTCACTCAGTTTTATACAGGGCGTCCCATGGATATGCCACATGAAGGAAAAATATCTTGAATATTGTAGATGGAACATTTTACTCATATTATTAGAACTAGCAGTTGATGATTGGGTATTTTTTTTTTAATAAATTGTTTTTTTTTTTTGAAATTTTATTTAAATACGCAATGAGATAGAAACATCCGGAAATTGTGTCTCGAGTGTTTACGTAGTAGTTCAATACATGGCGTTCTCTGTCACACTAATTCGTGATGATATTATAAAAAAGTTGATTATAGAACACGATAATACGACATTTTTTTAAAATTGTGTATCTAGATCGATTTATCGCCCCCAAAATCGAGAGCACTGGTGGTCTAGTGGTAGTGGCCCCGCCTTCCGATCCGAAGGTCGTGGGCTCGAATCCACTCGTGTACCAATGAGTTTTTCTGTCGATAAATTTATGTGCACTATGCCAGTACTCTCAAAACGGTGAAGGAAAACATCGTGAGGAAACCGGCGTGTTGTAGAACCTTAAAAAAGTTCGAGCAACACGTGTCAAGGGTCACGCAAAAAGGGCCCACCAGCGCGGCCTCTTTGCGGAAAAACCTGCCCGCACATCAAGTGCGCATGATAAACTTGCCGAACTTGCCGCCCCCAAAATCCCCTGGATACAACATTTCATGAAAATCGTTGCCCCACAAAGTGGAGGGGATTGGGAGAGGCTTTTGCCCAGCAATGGGACATAGAAGGCTCCTAATAATAAAAATAAAACAGAAAAACGCGTCCATTTGAGAACTTCTTTAATATCTTTATACTATTACACGGGTATTTATCGCGTATATTACCTTATTTTATTTATTTTCCCGACGTTTCAGTTAAATAAAATAAGGTTATATACGCGATAAATACCCGTGTAATAGTATAAATATGTTTGATGATCGCGAAAGTAACAATTTTAACATTCAACTTTTTATCGAGTTCTAAGTGGTTGAGCACTATAAAAAACAAATAAATATTGCAGCTATTAATCTAATCTCAGTTCATAAAATGTTATTTGCCAAAATCCCATTTTGTGTACGTCAATAACGAGTCATAACAACTTGCCGATTTTGTTGTTTGAGTGACAAGCTTGGAAAGTAAAATAGGCACAGTAACCGAAGTCGGAGTTCGGCTACCACATTTCGTTACTAAATTTATTTTTTATTTTATTTATTTGTAAACAAATAACATACAAGTAAAATTAAGACTAAATACATAATACTTGTAACATAAACTAAGGTGTAGACATTGAAGGCAGAGACTAGAATACATTGGACACAAAATCTGATAGCAAATAATAAATTGTTTTCGTTTCGCCTATTAGTCTCTCTCTATTGTAAGGAGAAAAGAAGAGACAGCAAAAATATTTTACGTAGAAACGATCGAAACGAGTTTTTGTCTCATCAATTTTCCATACAAAAGAGAGAGACACGTGCTCATACGAAAACAACATTCGGTAGACGAAAGGTGGTAGCAAAACTCCGACTTCGGGAACAGATGTGTCACAACTTTAGGAAGGGTATCGGAGTAACATCAAAGTGCTCCCTTCATCCCTTCCTCCTCTGAAAGTGATCTTTGTGATTGATTCTTGTTGTAAAGCCTTGGCGGCGTGACCACAATTTTGCCGATATCACGTCATCCGCGTTTTTTATTATGCAATAAGGATTTTATTTCTATCATCTATCAAAAGAAAATAGCTTCTTTTTTGTGATTTTTGATATCCTAGATTCGAACTAAAATGAAAAACTCGCGATCATTAGACAGGTATCTTTTTTAAAACTCAGATTCAGACTTTACGTATTTGACAAAAGCATTGCGCACATCGATCAGCTGCGATCTTAGATGGCGATCAGTACATCGCTGCGATCTTTGACAGCGAAACACGGATCACTAGCAAATATCACTGCGATATTTGACAGCGATACACTGATTGCCAGTAAGTATCACTGCGATATTTGACAGCGATACAATGATCACCCTCGCAGAACGTAGCTGATCGCCTAGATGTGCGCAGGGCACAACCTTTTTAATTTATGTCTTAAAAAACCTTATAAAAATAATGATGTAGTTTTATTTTTCCGCTTTATATTTTCACTTCGGAACTCTAAAGCCTTGCGTACATCTAAGCAATCTGCGATGGTCACCAGTGAAACGCTGTCAAATATGACAGCGATATTTGATAGCATTTCACTGATCGCCATCGCCATTGCCTAGTTGTGCGCAGACCTTAAAAGAGTTCTTGATAGTTTGTTTACAAAATAAGAGCTACTGACCTAAACGTATTCTTTATTATGTCTACGCGTCATTAAAAAACATTTATAAACAAACACTCTATGAAATGCTATCAAACATTTCACTGTTTTATGTTTATATGCGGTTAAGTGTCTTCGTAAACAAGAGCTGGTAAGTAACATCAGACCTTGATTTGTTATTAAAAAAATATTGATCCATCAGCTTCAAGGCATTAACCCACTTTATGCGGGGTCGAGACAACACGTTTTCGTCTTCCATACCCCTCTATCAGCAGACCAACCACAAGCTCTGTCTGGCTCTGTCTCTGGCTCTGGTTGTAAGTTTGTGTGAGTGTTGACTAAATACATCTTACGTCGAAACGTCACACACACAGTTTAATACACTGGTGAGCACTGACACAGACTCAAAACCAGAGCCAGACGGAGCTTGTGGTAGGCCTACAGCCGTCATGTTTGTATTGGGTTACTCTCACAATGCCACACTTTTTTCCCACTCAGTAATACCATGGATTTTGAAAAACAAATGAGTTGTTACTCCTCAACAAGAACAAATACTCAAGTATAGCCCACAACAGCATGTCTATAGGTTCAGCCTGAACTTTGCGAAAGATGACATGGATAAGAAAGGAGAATGATACTTTATTCTTATCCATTAGGCCTAAGATGACCGACGTGACATATGTCTTCGCGAGAAGACAAAATTTTGTCGACATCGATTCGTTTGTCGATTACGGTAAGATGAGCATCACGAGAGAGACAGCTGTCGTCGACGACTCGCCTATGTCGTGAAGACAAACCAGTGATCATTTCTACCATATTCTACCATAATCTACCATTGTATTTTTATTTTTTAATGGTTTCGTTCATTCAATTTGATACCTGTGACTGAAAAAAAAAACCCCGCCAAAACTAAAATAAAATAATAAGGAAGCAAACGGAATGAAAATGTAAGTAAATACCTATGGTACCTCTATTTATTGTTAAAAACCGATAGCACTAGCAAAATAGATTCATTGTATTCTCAAAATCGGTCAAACCTATGCTGCTAGCTATACTTGTTTGTCTTATTATTTCAGGGTAAGAAGTAACAGAATCCAAATAGAGTTTCTTTGCCGGTATAATATGTCCGAGCACTATGAATTTGCGGCAGGTGAATATAGCTCACTGCAAAGTGTCCAACAAATAACAGCGGGGTGGAACCGCCTCAAGACCGACGAGTTGAGCCTAGGTAGGACGGTGGACAGTGGAAAATTGTACGTTTTGATAGCAACCACACCTGTTTTGACCTTTTGCTATTTATCAATGAGGATTTTTAAAGTAGGTAAAAAAAATTATATATCGAGGGTGCAGTGTTAAAACCCTCGATATGTAAGTACCTATTAGTTACTTTAATATACTCCGTAGTACATAACTACCAAGTTTTGTTTTCAGTGTCCATTGAGCCGTACCTAACTAAACTAACTCATAGAACTACACATGTACCTATTTATGTGCGCAGACTAAGCAGTTTTCACTAAAGGAATGATTGCAGGATGCAGGATAGAGAATACAGAAATACCTTTATGAGCATGTCCGTATATTAATGTATTTGTTTCTTTTCAGATTCCACGGGCCATCCACAAACCAAACATTCCACCTTACATAGGTATTTGCATAACTTGTAAATAATATACCTATTTTAATTTAAGACAAATAAATTTATTTACACACAGAAAATTGTCTTTTTAACTAAATAATGTTGAACTAATGAAGAGGGCTTTCTTTGTAGGTGCTTATGGTTGATAAGGTTATTAAAAAATCAAGCTACCAATAGTGATAAATATTATTAAGGCTTTTGTAATATTCTATTCATTAACATAACGTAGAAGTTCTGCGCGTCTTTGGCCTTGTCGAAGCAGACCCGCAGGTGATAGAGGTCCTCTGCAGCCAAATCTCCGTTGATAACTTCTTCGTTTTCGACTCGTACATCTTCGTCCAATGTCACCCTGTTATTAAAATATTTTTACTAAAGTATTAGATAGGTAGGTAACTATACTCAGTTTTTACTTTGCATAAATTCGTAGTGTAGTAGGTAGTTCGTAGTTGGTAAACTGAGATCCAATGAAACTTCTTCACTATTTAAACATTGAGTGAATTGGGTAAATGTATGAGAAGTGTTGACTCACACTAACCTAATTTGTTATTATTAATTTTAGACCTTTACAATAACATTATAAGCAGGATAACACATAGAAATCTATGGGTAGTTAACCTCAAATGAACTAGGTACTGCTACCTTCGAATGCACCGCCCGCAGCAAGGTAGGCCCCTACTAGTTTTAGGCTCTAAATCGGGTTTTAGACGTTTGATGAGGTAGAATTCCCAGGGTTTTGATAATCTCCAGAGGCACTGAAACTCTATCTGAACAACATCAAAAAGATCACATACCACATACGTCTCTGATTATTTTCCGTTGAATCTTTCTGTTTTGCTTATCAGCGTACATCGCAATAACATGATTATAGTAAGGTATCGCCATCCTTTGAAAAGTTAGCAAAACAAAATCTAAAAGACAAGCGGAAGACTTATCTCGTTTTCAAAAACTGTCGACGAGAAACTTTCCCGCGCAGAAACGTCAAAAGACGAGAAAATATGGCGGTCATCTTACCATTTGACGACAAAATTCAAAAATCAAAATTCGAATTCCGAGTAAGTCTTCATTTGACAGGATGATGACGACATATTTAGACGGTCATCTTAGCTCGTGTAGAGATATAGACATATCTCTACTTTTGACGAGATAAATCGACTCTCGTGGCGGTCATCTTAGGCCTACATGTCATCTTTCGCAAAGTTCATCAATTTTTTGGCGTACCATCACCACGTAATCCATCTTCTTTCGTTCATTACTCTGCAAGTAACATGCCTTTATAAATAATTAAATAAATAAATAAATAAATATTATATAGACAATCCACACAACACTATCTAGCCCCAAACTAAACAGAGCTTGTACTATGGGAACCAGATAGCTGATATAATTATATACTTTTTTTTTTGTAAATACATACTTAGAATACAATATAACACTCAGACAGAGAACAAACATCTGTGTTCACCACACAAATACTTGTTCTCGGTGGGGATCGAACCCACGACCTACTGCTCAGAAGGCAGAGCTACTACCAACTGAGCTGAGAGGCCAGTCAATCAATTGAAGTCAGTCAATTGTGAAGTTTTAGTCAATTGAGGTCAGTCAATTGAATAAAATCAAGTTTTTTTGGGGTATTATCTTGAGCCCATGATTAACCAATGCGTCCTTGAAACGAGTAAGTATCTAAATAAAATAAATTAAAAATAACTAAACATTAACAAACACAAAAAAACAACTAAAATAAAATCAAATGAACTTCAACCTCTTTCATTTACTCTCATACTAAAAAAAAACATATAAAAGATCTAGAAAAGGAAAGGACATTTGAATGTAAATTATAGGACTTATTAATAAAAAAATGCTATTATAATTTAAATGACTTTCAATGATACACTGCCTGCGTTATAATAATAATTTAATTGACTTCAATAGAACACTAACAACTAGCTTTTAATTTACCTATTTTTTTCAGACTTCGGCCCGCTTCCACTCCAAATATTGCTATGCCCTGTACATTAGGGCCTATTATGTATTCACCATTTTTTACTTTACTTTAAGACCTCACCATGTAACATATAATAATTGCAATAAAATAAATAATATGAGTATGAGAAAAATTGCATAAAACATTTACCGATACCCAATGTGAGAGAGATCTACTTTAAATTATTGTTCATCTTTTGACAGGTTTGGTTTTTATTAGTAATAATAACATGAATATAAAGAAACATTTTAGTTGTCAGTTCTTGCATCAAAGTGAAGATAGGTTAAAGTACTCAAACAGATTCCTTGGATTTTGTTTACGTGTCGTTTGAACTCAGTAGATTGATGTGTCGTAATTTTATATTTATGTTTCATTCATGTGTTTCAAAATGAATAAAAACAGAATTGACTGGCCTTTCAGGTCAGTTGGTAGTAGCTCTGCCTTCTGTGCTGTAGATCGTAGGTTTGATTCTCACATAAACTTAATATTATAAAAAGGAAAGATTTGTATGTTTGTAATGAATCTAATCAAAAACTATTGTCCGAATTTTTATGCGTAAATATTAATATGTTTAAAAAATAAATATCCACCCGTGCGAAGTCGGGACAGGCCGCTAGTATACTATAAATGTCTCCCTGGATATTCCGACTGTAAGAGACGACTGTTTTATGTATATTTGCATGATCTGTCTGGGTGTATTTGAACGCAGAAATACCGTTTTAGAGGTCATAAAATGTCTCCCCGGGTGCGTCATATAACTGGGGATGAAGTGGTTCGAAGTGGTTGTTCTGCGAAGTTTGAGATGCTGCTACACATTGTCCTAATCATTTTATTGTCAGTGGTTGGGTAGATCTCAGAATCATTGTCCAGTAGCGTTGTAAGTTTGTCCGGTAGCGCTGTAAGTTTGCCCTGCAGCGCTCTACACATTACCCTAATAATTTTATTGTCGGTGGTTGGAAAGATCTCAGTCATTGTCTGGTAGCGCTGTTTTGTCCGGTAGCGCTGTAAAATTGTCCTACAGCGCTCTAAACATTACCCTAATAATTTTAGTGTCGGTGGTTGGAAAGATCTCAGTCATTGTCTGGTAGCGCTGTTTTGTCCAGTAGCGCTGTATGATTGTCAATTTGTCAGGCAGCGCTCTACACATTGCCCTAGTAATTTTAGTGTCGGTGGTTGGAAAGATCTCAGTCATTGTCTAGTAGCGCTGTTTTGTCCAGTAGTGCTGTATGATTGTCAATTTGTCAGGCAGCGCTCTACACATTGCCCTAGTAATTTTAGTGTCGGTGGTTGGAAAGATCTCAGTCATTGCCTGGTATCGCTGTTTTGTCCGGTAGCGCTGTACCTATTGTCCAGTAGTGCTGTAAGATTGTCCGGTAGTGCTGTAAAAATCGTCAGACGATCACCAGCATTAAGTCCATTCGAGAATCTTTTTTCCTGGAAATAACAAGAGGCCTATGTCCATACATATTTGGCAAAGCTTATTATCGCTTATCAGATATGTTACCTATCTGTTTTTCATCACAAAAACACGAAACACAGATCTAACAATGTACCTACTAAATCTGAGCTGCAGTTTTTAGTTATATTTGGAGAAACAACGATCGAGGATTCGGCGACGACGTGACGTAACGTCTATTATCAGATCACAGACACTGTTTTCATTTGTCAACTTCCGTCCGAATTTGTGTTTAGTTTACTTGGGGCGGTTAGCACAACTCTGTAGCGGAACCATTGCAGCGGAATCGCTACACGATTTTCGCTCGTAACATTACTGCATTGTGTCACGAGCGTAGTTAGGATTCTAGTAGCATTACAAATGTATATAAGAAAAGAAACTGATATAAATAATAAAATGTAGACAATCTACACAACACTATCCAGCTAATTGATATTATAATACTTATATACTTTATTTATTTTTTAAATACACACTTACTATACAATATAGCACCCAGACAGAGAACCAACATCTGTTTTCACCACACAAATATTTGTTCTCGTTGGGGATCGAACCCATGCCCTCCAGCGCAGAAAGCAGAGCTACTTCTAACTGAGCTCTGAGGGCAGTCAAAATATAAAGATATTATATACCCCCCGACTCAGCTTTTTGTTGCCTGATAGGGCAGTAACTACCGTGCCAAGCAGCGCTGTAGCTGGGATTCGTAAGACACAGCTTATACATGCAGAGAGAAGTAACGCAGAGAAATAGATTCCTAGTCAAAATCTATGCGTTTAAACTTATAACGCAGTATTAGGTAGTTTCGTCTTTATTTCGCTTGTTGACAAGTCTTGGCAAAACTACTGCGGTTGCACTGCTATGGTTTCGCGGGCATGGTGCTAAGGGCATCGTCGACGTGTCGCCATTTTGACGCAATTACACTTGGGGCGTTTTGGACACGAAAAGTTTAGCGTGAAAATGGAAATTTATGCGGGATACGTTAGCTTAGGGAAATAAAAAAATACTTTTTATAATCCCCCATTAGCGAAAGTGGCTCTTTCAGCAGTTCACAAAAGACATATTTTTTGAGATAATGAAATCGATTGTTTACAAGTCAAATAACAGGTACATAAACTCTTATTTTCAACCATCTTAGAAAGAGAAGAAGTAGTTAATTATTTTTCCAAGTGCCCTTAAATTGAAATTACTAATAAGTTAGGTATTTTATGTTAAGAAAAACTGATTTGTAAGGCATTTTGATAAATAATGAGGGACTTCAACGTTTTCATAGAAAAGTTTTTTATGAAAAGCTTAATACTTTTTGTTTGTTGTTTTATTATTATATCTCGTACCTACCTATCACTATCATCATCATCTACCTATATCAGTACACTGCTGGACGTAGGTCTCTCCCAAGACGTGCCACTGAGCCTGGTCTTCGGCTCTTGTCCTCCAGTGCTTGTGGCGCTACATTTCGCAGATCGTCGCCCCACCTTGCCGGAGGGCGTCCTACACTACGCTTACCTAAACGCGGTCTCCACTCTAGTATTCGTTTGCTCCAACGATTGTCTGTTCTACGGCAAACATGACCGGCCCACTGCCACTTCAGCTATCTATAGGTATGCTGGCAGTTTCACTAAGTGATAGAATCAGAAATGAGGATATCCGTAGAAGAACCAAGGTCACCGACATAGCTCTTAGAATTAGTAAGCTGCTTGAAGTGAATTAGGCAGGTCATATAGCTCGAAAAACCGACAACCGTTGGGTAATAAAGGTTCTCGAATGGCGACCACGAACCGGAAGACGAAAAGTAGGGCGCCCACCTACCAGATTGACCGACGACATTGTTAAGATCGCGGGAAGCCGGTGGATGGAAAGAGCTCAGAATCGTTCTTCCTGGAAATGTGTAGGGGCGGCCTATGTCCAGCAGTGGACTTCTTCAGGCTGATGATGATGACCTATAGGTAGGTATTTGTAAAAAATCGGTTCATAGTACTTACCAAAAATCCTTTACCACAAGGGAAAACTCCACATGTTAAACAATAGTTAAGCGAGTGTAAAGATGAAGTTTTTATTAGTTTAGTATTACAATCCTCGGAGTAAGTTCGTAACAAAGTTTTGGGTCTGAGAGCTGTACCAACTAGGACGACCTCTGTGGTGACTAACTGGCTGAACTGTTGGCCTACCAGCGCTGTCTGGCTCTGTCTCTGGATCTGGTTTTATCTATGTGAGACTTGACTAAATAAATCCAACGTCGAAACGTCACACACAAAGTATACACAAAAATACACTGGTGAGCACTCATACAGACTCAAAACCAGAGCTCTGTCTCTGGCTCTGATTTTGAGTCTATGTGAGAGTTCACTAAGAAATCCAACGTCGACACGTCACACACACAGTATTATACACTGGAGCACTCATACAGACTCAAACCAGAGCCAGAGACATAGCCAGACAGAGCGTGTGGTAGGCCTACTGGTATTAGCAATGTGGTCGTGACCAATGTTTGCAAGACTGGTAAACATTTGTTTCGGAGCTCGCACATCTGGATCCCCTGCGAGGGCGATCAGTGTATCGCTGTCAAAGTTCGTGGCGGTATGTGCGGATGTATGCAAAACCCTTTATGCTGAAACTGATCGCCATCGCAGATGCAGATGATCGCTTAGATACGTGCAAAGTCTTTAAAGATAGATATTATTATGAAAACTGTACCCAAACTCCCAGTGCATTTACAACATTTCGTTACCAAATGTTGTTTTCGTTTCGCCTACGTGTCTCTCTCTCTTGCATGGAAAAATGATGAGACAACAACTCTAACTACGTAACGTATTTTTGCTGTCTCTTTTTTTTTTCCATACAAAAGACAGAGACACGTAGGCGAAACGAAAACAACATTTAAAAACGAAATGTGGTAGCAAAACTCGGACTTCGGGTACTGGATAGCAAATATATATTATAAAGGTTGTAAAAATAATATAAAATAGGGTGTAAAAGTTCACTCGCGAACACTGAAGGTGAATACGTCAATAGGACATCACTGTAGGGCTTATCTCTACTAAGCCTAACGAAGACACAATACAAAATATACAACTAACTTGAGAATCTTCTTATTTTGAAGTTGTTATTTATTTTTATTATAACTTGGTCAGTGGATTACCTATTGTTGAAAACGCGGGTAACCAAACTAACCACATAACATAAAAAGACACTTCTAATAAATAATAAATAAATAAATAAATATTGTGGACAATATTGTTGTAGGTACATTATTTTATTCTATCACTAATAGTTTCGGCAGCGCATTCGACGAAAGACATTTTAAGACTCATTTTTCTACACCTTCGGTTACATTGTTCAAATTTTACCAAGGATCCCTAATTTTTTTCAAAATGAAATGTAGCCTATGTCAAATTGGAAGAATGTAGCATTCTATTGGTGAAAGCATTTTTTAAATAGGCCCAGTACTTTTTGAGCCTATTCATTACAAACATACAAAAATAGGTACAAATCTTTCCTCTTTATAATATTAGTATAGACAATAAGTACTTTTAGAAAACATTGATGAGCTAATCCAATGCCGTGGATCAGTCAAATCTTGCTATCTTATCTTGCTTTCAAAGCACTCCTGAAATGTTGGGCCGCTATCATTATCTATCTACTTCAATGAATACGTAGATTTGGTGTCATCAGGCGGATAACCTTTCGAAATATTGCTTTGTTAAATTTGTTTCATATTTAAGTTCTTTGTCTAATTTATGTGAACTATGTCAATCAACCGGCGAAGGAAAACATCGTGAGGAAACCGGCACGTCGTAGAACCTAAATAGTTCAAGTGCCTGAAAGGAGCCTTTTAAGGTGTTCTTAAAAATATTTCATCACGCACTGGTTTGAACGCAAGAAGTGGAACTGGCACCTTGAGTCTAGGTGCCTAAGACTAGCTTTGGAGCCCTATGGATCACGGTCTGAAATAAAAAGTTTTTTTTTTTAAGACGTTTCAAAGTGAATAAATACACTATTTTTATGAAACAACGGGATATTTACCATGATTAAATTTTGATGAGTTGACTTCCGATATTTCAGCACAGTTGCATGCACCATGATCACGGTTGAACTGAAGTCCACGAGTAAAAGAAATGTTATTGGCAGATAAATCGATTTTATTTGGAAGGTTATTCTTACGTCCAGATTGTCCCAAACAAATTTGATTAAAATCGGTTTAGCCGTTTGACAATGAAGTCGGTTTCTCAAGTTTTTTAAACTTCTAATTATTGATCACCAACATAATAAACACTAGTACAATTCAACAAGATAGTGCATAAAGATACAGAGTCAAGTGCTATTAGAATTAGGTACAGATAAAGACAAAACTAAAAAATAGAGTATTTTTTTACATTGTAAGAAAAACTCTAAAATCTCTCTCCTCGGCCTCTTAAAAAGTTACAGAATCTTTATGACAGAGTTATAAGTAAAAGGTTTAGCTTTATTGCATTGCAGCGACCTCCTTTATCAGATTGTGTAATTTCTCCTAAGCTTGGCAGTTCACTTGTTAAATCTTTCAAGGTTCCAAGAGGGTTGAAGTGTTCTGTACCATAGTACGGAGGTCGGAACAGAGATGGCGCTAATGCAAGATTCTCAATTATATTCGGCTGAATAAAACAAAATCTACGTGATTATGTAACATAATAAATAAAATAGGTCCACTTAGCGTGGAATGAAGACAGGAAGATAATGATGAGCGAATAAATTATAGGTACAAGAAAATTGTTTTACACTGAAAGTAAATTTTAGCGTAGTTGTCAGGATTAAATTGCTCTGTCTTCTATCTGTTGGATATTTATTATGAGCCGATTTTTTTTTAATATAATTTGCCGACATCGCATTTTTTCATTTTCCGTTTTTTACCAAGTAATGCGAGCATTACGACTTGGCGACAGAAAAGTATAGGTGATAGTAAATCTCTAGATCTAGATGAACTCTTTCAAAGAGCTCTATTACTAAGTACTCATAAATGTAATAATACTGTACTTTACTACTAGAACCACCTACTAGCGGGGTGCGGAATGACACATCGTTACGATAAGTAGGTATGTATTTACAAAAAATATGCAAGTACTATAATATATCAGCTATCTGGTTCCCATTGTATTAGCTCTGCTTATTTAAAGGCTAGATAGTGTTGTGTGGATTGCCTAAACCTATTTTTTCCAATTTATTATTGTACATAACACGATTCAACCCGGACTGACTTATTAATTTTCGTTAAATTAAAAAAGCTTTTGTAATGATTTCTAGGTAGCCTACAATAAACTCATACAATAATGTGGTTAAATACGTGAGACGTAAATCTGACATTAATCTGGAATAAAATCCCCGTGGCCAACCCGTGCGTAATGAGTCCGTCATATCCAATGTGTTAAAACGCACTCCACAAGCAGGGATGTATTGAGAACTACTTATGAGGGGCTGACTCACAAATACTGCAAAAAAATCTATATTGTATAATATATTTTTTAAATTTAACCTAATGTCTCACAGAATTCTACTGAATATCGATTGTGCTTGCTGATCAATTTTATGTAGATATTTATAAAAAAAAGGCGTTAGTTAAAAACAATGCCTTTGTTTGGATATCTCACAGATTAAATGCTTGGTTTTTTACTCAATCGCATTAGAATGGCTATGTTGTTTATAAACCATTACTATGTCCATTGGTGGCATTCAGTGAAACGCTCTTAATTATCACATCTGCACAGCAGAACGCTTATATGAACGCAAGGCATTAAGAGGGCATCACACAGGCGACTCTTTATACAAACGTAAGAGGTTAAGAGGCTTAACGAAGTAAAGCAAAAGCTGAAAACTGATCATCTGGATCGAGAGAAGATTTTTTTTTATAATGATGTAAGCTTGCATACAGACACATACTACCTGCTGTTATTTGCTTTTATATTATTATATACCTCATAGTTTTTAATATACCTACATAATCAAACTGAGTGTATAATTGAAGAGCGAGACCCTTTTACTGTTGAAGGTCTCGCTCTTCAATTATGCTTATTTTTTTAATTATACTTGTGTTAGAGTCTAACACAAGTTTTATAATACCTAAAAGAGGGTTCCAAACTTAGGAAATGTATCTAGGCGATGGCGATGGTGATCAGCTGAAACGCTGTCAAATATATTCGTGTTTTTGACAGCATTTTAGCTGATCGCCATCGCCTAGATGTGCGCAGGCTTTAAAGGTATAAACGCCCCTTGCCTAAGCCTGATTTCGCCCCTGAAGTAAAAAAAGTAAAATGAAATAGTAATCCAAACAGGTGCGTCACTTCTGTCATTGACGCCCACTCTTTTTATAGGGTGTCCACGAGACCCTTTAATGAGCGCCAAGGTATGATTTTTTTTTTCTAGACAATTAGCTGATGGAACAAGCGTATGGCCCACCTGATGTTAAGTGGTAACCATTGCCTATAATAAAGCATTGCCTCGTAGGTCACGCACGTCAGGAAAGTGCCCTACGATGCACTTCCCTGCGTCCATCAACTTGGGGATACAGATGTTCAGCCTCACGTGCCAGTAATTTCACCGGCACCCACACCATTCAAACCGGAACATTTCCCCGGACGAGCCCTTCACGAGCTCTACTACTAATACTACTGTCTACTGTGTGCTACTACTACTGTCTTTAATTAAACGCGGTTTTGGAAGGCGATGTATGAATGTTGGAATGATTATTAAGCATCCTTACCTCGTCCCTTGTCGGGTCAAAACAAGATGGTTATTTAAATTGGCAAAAATAGGTCAAGCTAGAGAACTCGTTTGTATGAATTTAAATTAGGGTTTGGAGGTGTCGACTGCTTTCACGGCTCAGTTGGTAGTTCTGCCTTCTGCGCTGGAGGGCGTGGGTTCGATCCCAACCGAGAACAAATATTTGTGAGGTGAACGTAGATGTTTGTTCTCTGTCATATTATTGTTTTCTATGGTATTATTGTTTACTATGGTATACATATTTTTTGTAAATACATACATTTACAAAAAATATGTATACCATAGTACACGATCTGCTTAGTTTGGGGCTTGATAGTATTGTGTGGATGGTCCGCCTTATTCATTTATTTATTGTTTATGCTTCATAAGTTTAGTTTTTGAAAAAGATAAATATGTAGTTATTGTTTTCTCATAAATTGAGGGTATGACTCCTTTCACGACTTTTCCCTAGCTCTTGTGGTTTCGGACTTGGTCATTACCGCCCTTTTCAAAAAACCATCCAGTATATTATAGCTGCATGTGCGGTCACTTGAATATTTGTATAGAAAATACATCGTAATATGCCTTGCTATAATTTATATTAATACTAGCAGTTGGTGCCCGAGCTTCGCTCGGTATTTTTTTTTGGTAAACTGTTGTTGTGAATCTTATTTAAATACGAATTACTAACATACTGATTAAATATTAATATTTTTCGATCTTACCGACATAATAATAAACTCCACTACTCGTCAATAGATGGCGTTCTCTGTCCCACTAACTCATGACTTAATCAACTGATGGCGCTAGGAGTTATGATTTTATGATAAAGTTGATTATTTACTTTACGATTAAGGGGACATTTTTTAAAAATGAATCCTAGCTAGATCGTTTTATCGTCCCCGAAAACCCCTGTATACTTAAATTCATGAAAATCGTTGGCTCAGTTTCCGAGATCCTAAATATATATATACCTATATACATTATATACAAGATTTTCTCGTTTAAAGGTATAAGATATAACTAGAAAACAGAAACCACAAGAGTGTCATATTCCAAGAAAACAAGGCGTGCCACGTTTTTTGTGCGGGACCTCGAAAACCGGGGTGGTACGAAGACTTACATTTTCCGTTTGACAAATTCAAGGGTTTATGCCGTCCTACTTACAGTCTATTATTTTAAGAAGCGAGAAAATGCTGAATACGAGCTATAAAAAATCAAAGTAGAAGCTCTAGGGGGGAGGAAGGGTGGGGTTTCTTAGCCAAGTTTCCTTTCTTCAAACGCTGAAGGCCTGCGCACACCTAGTTCGCTGGCGGTAGCGATCAGTGAAACGCTGTTAAATATCGCTGTCTAATCTCAAATCTGACAGCGATATTTGACAGCGTTTCACTGATCGCTACCGCCAGCGAACTAGGTGTGTTCGAGCATTAACGCGAGAGCCGACTGCAGAAAGACAATTTGGCTTAGCCCCTAGGCCAAAGGCTGACATTTATTTTAGCAATACGACTGAGAACTTTTCGGCGTGTGGGGTATCCCACCAAAAACATAAATGTAAAACAGGAGAGCCAAATTCCATCCAAAAATTATGCTTTACCGCAAAAAGAATGGAGATAAATGAATGCCAAGTTCTATGCAAAATCTAAACACATGATGTTTTCCTTCACCGTTTGAGAGCACTGGCATAGTGTACATACATTTTTGCGCAGAAAAACTCATTGGTACACGACTGGATTTGAACCCACGACCTTAGGATCGGAAGGCGGGGCCGCTACCACTAGGCTACCAGCACTCTAGATGATGATGATGATGATGATGATGAGCTTTTCCGCTTCTTGCCATTAGGGCGGACATGACTGGCCCTGCCTATGGGCGATGACGCACCCCAAGTGCTGTTCGCGGGTCTAATAACATCCCTTGCCTAAGGGTGTAGTAGCCAAATAACCCGTGTGTCCTTTGAGCATTTATAGCAAAACTCTGTAAATAGGACTATTTATTCACATGAAGAGTTTATGTAATGGATAGTATTTATTCTTTTAAAATAAATAAATATTATGGACAATCCACACAGCACTATCTAGCCCCAAATTAATCAAAGCTTGTAATATGGGAACCAGATAGCTGATGTAATACTTATATACATTTTTTTTGTAAATACATACTTAGATTACAATTATATAGTATAATATAATACCCAGACAGAGAATAAACATCTGCGAGAACAAATATTTGTGTGGTGAACACACAAAATTTGTTCTCGGTGGGGATCGAACCCACGACCTAAGGCACAGAAGGCAGAGCTACTACCAACTGAGCTGAGAGGCCAGTCAGTAGAACACGAACACATTAAAAATGTAAGTCAACTACCAACTTTTTTCGCTGTTACATATCGCTTAGATGTGGCCGTACCTTAAAAGGTAGAACATTTTAATTAAAACAAACAATTATCCGATTTTTTATGCACCAAAGTTTTTTTACTAGTTTTCGTACAAGAAACTTATTGGTTTGGGGATTATGTAAAATGTGCGAGCGAGAAATTGTTTGACAGTTGTCGGCCTCTTAGAAGCAAAAGTTATTCGAGACAGAAACAGCTTTGATAATAAACACAACAAGCTTTACCAACGGTCGTAAGACCCATCAAAGGCCTTAATAATTTTGTGATAATTGAGGCAAAGTACTTTAAGCCAGCTTTGATAAACAACAAATGTTCATCATCAGGTGATCAAACAAAGCATTGCCTCGTAGTTCACGTGCGTCAGGAACGTGCCCTATGATGTACTGCCCAGCTTCCTTCTTGAGGCATACAGATGTTCAGCCTCACGTGCCTGTAATTTCACCGGCACATGCACCTTCCAACCAAAACACAGCATGCTACACGGCATCTATAACATGCAAATGACCCTATTCGTAAGAGAACACAGAACTTTTTTTTAAATCAAAGTCAGAAAGTAAGTCTTTTTGCACGCCCAGGAAGACTGGTAGAAAATGCTGTTAGCATTAAGTCCTCCTAGCACATAAGTTTGTGTTTAAAGTTTTAAATAAATAAATAAATAAATAATAGCAACTATAATAGACGTAACAAAGATATGGTTATTAAGCCTCCGACCACCTTAAAAACATTTGACAACAGCCCATACATTCGACTTATAACTATCTATAACAAAATTCCTAGATAAATCAAGGACCAAACAAAGGATTCCTCTTTTCGCAGCCGACTTAAAAAATTTCTTATCGCTAAATGTTATTACACCGAAGAAGATTTTTTATCTGACAAATTGTAAGTAGGTAGGCACTCATATTAGGTAGGTAGATTGTATAAAAATTATTGCTATTGTTTTTGACATTTATTTGAAATTGTAAGTAGGTAGGCAGGCACTCGTATTAGGTAGTTACAAAAGGTGAAGAATCTGTGAAGATTGTTACTATTTTTGACATTTGTATTACTTACTGAATTGTCAAACAAAGATATAATAAGATTTATTGTTTAGTTAGATTCTATAAATAAGAAGTTTGTTACTTAGATTTACCTAATTTAATTTAATTTGCCGTAAGGCCATTGTAATGCCCCAGCGGGGCTCATGTTTTGGACGTTATTACCCCCTAAGAATAGGTATGGTGGTAGAACTTCCCCGGACGAGCCCTTCACAAAGAGCTCTACTACTAACAACATAACTTACTACAGCATTTTAACTAAAAGCCGTTTTGAAACTCGGTTAAAGCTTTCGTGAAAGCATTACCTTTGAGACACTCGTATAATGAAGGTCGTTACCTTTGTTTGAGCTCATAACGAGTGTTTGTGCACTTTTACTTAAGAGCACTGACGACTAATAGGCTCTTTCCGTAGTCAACGGTTTCTTAACAACAAATGCACGCCTTAGAAACTGCGTAGAATGTTACGTTCAACTTGAGTTGTTTTTTTATAATTTTAAGCTGACGCTTTGTTGTAAAATAGTTGTGGCTTCAAATTCCACTCGGTTAGTTTATTAGTATTTTGTACACTCTTAGTTAAAATCGAAACTGAATATAATAAATACAAAATATCGGTACATCTAAAATATCAGCGGGTCTTGTGATCGGTGAACCGCGTTCGATTTTTAAATTCAGGCGATCACTGAATCCGCTGTACTGTGAGTTTTTAATTTGTTTTTCATAAATTTGAAAATCGAACACGGGTCATCGATCACGATTAGCCGTGTTGCAATTATTATTGTTTTATTATCGAAAATTTGAAAATCGAACGCGCGTTAGCGATCACCCCGATCGATGAGCCGTGCGTGTTGCAATTCTTATAAACAAAAATTTTAAAATTGAACGTGGTTCAGCGAGCACTACAACGAACGAGCTATGTTGTAGGAAAATCAGGGCTGATTACTAATTTATGTACTGTGTTACACATTAGGGGCAGACGAACATCAAAGCGCACGGTATAACGAGGGCGCAAACTGTAATTTTCTTATCAGTTTGGTCGTTAACTTTTGCAAGGTTCCGGAGGTATTCAACTTTTTTCTTACAAAATATCATGAGTTTCTTACATTCGGTAGATTTTTTTCGTGTTGCGGTGTTGGCGATGTTTGTAGGTTTTAATAAAATTTACACAAAGAAACTTACAATCAATACAAGTATTTTTTTAAATGTTCTAAATACACACAAAACGTTACAAACGATAACTCAACTGATCCAAATCAGTGCCAGACGGAAGCGTTTAAGATGCCGGCAACATTGCCACAAATAAAAAAAATGCATAAAATGTTAGATTAAATTTTGCTACAATAATCACAGCAGTCACAGCGGGAAAACCAAGAAAACTGAAGACAGCAGACATTAAATCTTACAGTTCATAAGTTTGAGCTACACACTGATGTGAAAAGCAGTAAACTTCACGTTAAATTGTGATAAAGACGCTAAGCGCTGTAAAAGTGTATGAATATGTCCAGCATCAGTGTTTAGGTGGGTACCTTATGCCTTGCGCACGGGTTTGAAGAAAAAGATGGCGGTTTTCTTTAAAACCATCGGAAACATTATCATTCAAATCATTTCACACGTTAAGACCTCAAATAATGTTGGTAAAAATACCATCGAAACTACACAGCAGAACTTCAAATAGCACCAGAAAAACAATTAAAATGAAAAAGCTGGGTGACTTCCTAAAATAACAGAAAACTAATCCATTTAGATTTATTTATCTAGCAGGCCGTTAAGTCTGTTTCTATCTCTATTTGCTGACATGAAAGTGACAGTGACAAGAGACTTTTGGCGAGCCGCTACAAAATGGCAGGCATTATGAATGGAAGGGGTCAGAGTTTCGCACGAACCATCCACCATCAATGCCTACTTTACGCCACGTCAATCACCCTAAAAACCAAAATCTCCCGCAAGTGGCATTACACTGTCCTAATTCTATATCAGCGTCCACTCAGGCTATATAACGGCCACAGGAGGTCTCATACACCACAATATTTAATTACAAGGCTTTTCTCGCATTAGTGACGCTCGTAAACTACGCCACGTAAATGTTTATGAAAGTTTCATAAGAATTTTCCATCCATTTTTTCAAGGTCCGGTATTCTTTAAGGAAAACCCATGTTATTTCAGTGTTATTTTTATAGCATTTTGTTATTTAAACAATCGATCAAAACACCTCTTTATGAATAACAAAAGCTCTCGACATTCAAGTTGAAAAGAAATTATAAACGTCATTTCTATGGGTTCTTCCAAAAGTTTTTCCAATCATCTGAAGGTAAAATAATTCTTTTGAATAATGCCTTATTCACTGAAAATATTTACGTTTAGCGCGTTTTGTGAGCAATACCATCGCGATTTTCGTGCCGCTTCTTTATAAATAGGGCGGCTATAACTTAAGCTTACTGAAAATTGAAATAAAGAAGTACCTACATACCTACTTATGTTTTATTTGAAGTGAAACCTGTGTGTAAATTACGGTCTTTTGTAGACATTTAAAGCTAAAAACATTTCGGAACTTTATTCTTTATTAAGTTTTTGAGATGTGAGTCAACTTCGGGATGACAACTCGAATTAAGAAGCAACTGAGGAAAAGGCACAAGCTCCACAGACAAAATTCTGGAAAAAAGCGGATAGCTCGAAAAGAGAAACAACTGAGGATAAGGCCGCAAGCCCCAAAAAAATACAGACAAAATTCTGAAAAAAAAGCGCCTGTTTGTCCTTGTTTTCCTGTGATAAGTGATTGCGCATGCTGTAGGTAAGTTTATGCGTAAAACAACACGATTTGCTTACGGATGGCTCATTACACGCCCCAAGAATACAAGTGCTGGTAATGAGATGAAAGTTACAAATGAGATGTAACTTGTTTGTTTATCTCTTCCTTGAAATGTGGAGATGGCCTTGTCGCGCGTGTTGTTGATCAAGATATTTTTTAGTTCATGGAATTTTTTAGTAGTTAACTTGCAAAATACGCGAGATTCAGCCAAATACCCAGTGTATTTTATTTCAATTTATAATGACGTCCGCATTCCAATTTCAATAAAAAAAATACCATAATGTGTATTATGTCAAAACATAAAACGATAAAGGCCTGCGCACACCTAGTTCGCTGGCGGTAGCGATCAGTGAAACGCTGTCAAATATCGCTGTCATATCTCAAATCTGACAGCGATATTTGACAGCGTTTCACTGATCGCTACCGCCAGCGAACTAGGTGTGTTCGAGCCTTAAGACAAGTTAGTGTGGATTCGTTAAAGGCCTGCGCACACCTATATAGGTCGCTGGCGATAGCGATCTGTGAAACGCTGTCAAATACCGCTGTCAAATTTGACAGCGTTTCACTGATCGCCAACGCCAGCGACCTAGGTGTGCGCAGGCCTTAAGGAGATACTTTTTTTATTATTTAACCTTCGTTGTCCCACTGCTAAGCAAAGGTCTTCCCCAAAACCTTCCACTCGTCGCGATCCTTAGCGGTCTCCCTTAATCTTTCCTCTGGCCGTCGAGATCGTCGTGTATACAGGGTGTCCCATAAGTCAACGTCCAACCGAAAACGGGGGATGCGCCAAGTCATAACAGTTATTAGAAAAATATAAAAAAAAATATTTGTTAGGTAACTTTCGAGTTATGAGTATTTTAAAAAAACAAGAAAAACTGACACCCTGTGATGATTTTTTAAGTCCTGTGACTACAAATATTAACTTTTCATAAAACTTTTTTCTGCAACGTAAGCATGAATAACCCTTCTGTAAATTACAATTCAAAATTAAGCAATAACTGCCTCAGTTTTCAATGAAATCGTGGAGTTTTGGCCATCATTTCTTTTCAGATAATTACATCACCCAACTTTAACCGTCTGTACCGCAAAAAAAATGTACTACACTATCATGGCAAGTAACTTTAAAAAATGGTGCATTTATCCAGGATTCCAAAATGGTATAATACTTGCTAGAGTACTCCTTAGATTTGGAAATAAAAAATGTTTTTTCAACTAAACCGGATTTTCAATTATTTTATTTCAGGAGATAAAATGTTTGTACCCTTTAAATTATGGACTTAAAATGCCTACGCTGTGTTTTTAAGTCGCTCACAATTTACAGGTACAAGTAAATACCATTTCGACAATGCAAGTAAACAAATAGAGCCACCATCTTGTCGAAAGAGTAATAACCATTGGTGTTCAAGTAGTTTGTTAGTTTTAGGTGAAAGTTTGAAATAAAATTCAATAGGATTATTAGATTCATGTAGGACTGCATTTCAAGTATTAAATGGAACGCCTCAGAGCGAGGTAACGCCACATGAGTCATGTTTTTTCGTGCGTGCAGCCGGCTACATCGAATTATAAGACGTTGTCACGTCAATAACCATGTAATAAGACCGGCGACGGGCGAAGGCAAACTTCAGATTAAAATCACGATTGAAGTAATCCTATGATTGAATTTTATTTCAAACTTTTACCTAAAACTAAAAAATTACTTGAAAACTTTATTTACACTAAGAAACTTACAATTAAACAAATATTTACAAAATGTACAAAATACACAAAAAACAAACACAACAACAAGAGCTCTCCCGATCGTTACAAACGATCTAGAGATAGCTCAACTGATCCAACTTGAAAACCCATGGTTATTACTCTTTCGACAAGATGGTGGCTCTAACTGTTTATTTACATCGTCGAAATGATATTTACTTGTACCTGTGAATTGTGAGTCACTTAAAAACGCAGCGTAGGCATTTTAAACCCATAATTTAAAGGGTACAAACATTTTATCTAATGAAATAAAATTGATTGGAAATCCGGTTTAGTTGAAAAAACATTTTTTATTTCCAAAACTAAGGAGTACTCTAGCAAGTATTATACCATTTTGGAATCCTGGATAAATGCGCCATTTTTTAAAGTTACTTGCCATGATAGTGTAGTACATTTTTTTTGTGGTACAGACGGTTAAAGTTTGGTGATGTAATTATCTGAAATGAAGTGTTGGCCAAAACTCCACGATTTCATTGAAAACTGAGGCAGTTATGGCTTAATTTTGAATTGTAATTTACAGAAGGGTTATTCATGCTTACGTTGCAAAAAAAAGTTTCATGAAAAGTTAATATTTGTAGTCACAGGACTTAAAAGATCATCACAGGATGTCAGTTTTTCTTGTTTTTTTAAAATACTCATAACTCGAAAATTACATGACAAATATTTTTTTTTATATTTTTTAGATAGCTGTCATGACTTGGCCTATCGTCCGTTTTCGGCTGGACGTTGACTTATGGGACACCCTGTATACAATTAATATTTTTTTCTGTATTAAACTTCAATGTTTAATTCATAACTTAGTTATTTTAATGCCACCATGACTAATATAAATGGTTTAACAGCAGTACATTAGATACTATTGCGCAAAGTATGTAAGTATATTTTATCCGAATCGGATTAGCTGCTCTAAAAAAAGAAATGATGTGGCCCCTATACAATTAGGAAGATTGTATTGATTTCAATAAGCAATCAACTTGGTCAGTCTTTCACCTTTTGAGATAGCTTAATCGCCTTAAAGGTAAAAGCTTTGATCACGATTCCTTCCATTAGCTAAATCAACACCTTTGAAATTGAATGTTTTCGAATGTACAATCAACTTGCGGGTCTTCAAAATGTTGTCTAGGTGACTGATCAAAGTGACGCGTGACCCAAGGGCTGGTGGGATATCTGGCGCAGCGTATTAACATTGCTATTTAGCGTGGCAATGCCGCCAGCGTCTTGGGGACGCTTCCATCTGGTACTGATTTGGATCAGTTATGCTTAACTAGATCGTTTGTAACGGTCTGCAGATAGCTCAACTGTATCTTGTGCATTTTGTAAATAATTGTTAAATTAAAAGTTTCTTTGTGTAAATAAAGGAAGGTTTCTATTATTAACATGAATTTGGTATAATAGCAGGGTACATTTTTTTTACTGAACTTACGCCAGGGGTTTAATAAAAAAAAACTCTTTCAACTTCATTCTAAGAGTTAGAAAGAGTTTTTTTTCTCTTTTCCAGCAAACAATCTCGTCATTAATCATATTCATATTTATTTATTCATTGTTTCATGTGTATTATAGGTCTTAGGGGGTCATTGACCTATGTATGTCTACTACTAGACGTAGTACTCTCCAAGGATGCGCCACTAAATCCAGTCTTCGGCTCTTCTCATCAAGTATTTGACAGCTACATGTCAGATCATTGCCCCATCTTGCCCAAAGGCATTCTACATGCATAAGCTTAACTGAACGTGGACTACTCAAGCATTCCTTTGCTCCAGTGGCTGTCGGTTTTGCCACAGACCACCAAATACACTTAAGAATATCATCAAATGCCAGAAAGTCATCTTGCAGGAGTTCCATTAGATTCTTGCAGGTAGAACTTTGTTCAGTTCAAATAAAACAAAATGTACCTAAAAACTAGAAAACACAAAGCAAATCTCATTTAATTTAACATTCGACAGAGCACCGTGTTAATAACTCCAACTCTATCGAATATACGTGGGCAAACATAAAAAAAAAAGCAATTATAGTCTTAGAAAACACCTGGTTAGTCGTTCACTCTACAATGTGTACACTCAACTTTAGAGCGCAGATTTTGAAAAACAATGTACTCTTAGCCGACCGTCGCGCTGAAGAAAGTTCAGTCCGAATCCAGCTCGCGGCCGACGCGTACGAACGCCACTCTCCTACACGAAGTATACGATAAACTTATAACATTCAACCTTCTTGGGCGGCTGCGTTATCAAGGCTGCACTTAAAAAAAAATACATAAACTTTTTTCGCACGGGGCGTTTGACGTTCCATTTTCAAACCAGTCACAACTTTGTTGAATAAAAAGTGCTACGTTGTTTTTGTTTGCGACTTTCTGCTTGTTATCTATGGACTCAAATTAAAAAACAAATTAAGTTAATTTAAATTGTGGAATCCGAGAAATTCGACGTGCTGTAAATAATTTGGCTACTGATCCTGATTAAAGTAAGTTTTAAACCTTACTTTTATGCTCATAAGTAATTAGATAAGGCTATATTTTAAAATTTAGGCAACACCTTAAATTTTAAAATATAGTTAAGTACCTAGAGGTTCAGATACACCTATTTACGCAGATATTTTTAAAGAATGTGAATGTTCATTTATTCTTCTTCTTATCATGTCACACTGTTTCGAATCAAGCGTGGTAAGCTCTATTAAGCTAATTAGATATTAACCACACCTGATGATTTCAATATCTGCGGCTCTTTTTTAAAGACAAACGTATCCCTTAAAAATAAATTCGTCACTAGTGAGCTATATTCCACACCGATGTTTCTGTAGCTAATAAGAGTATAAATATTATTATAACATAACTAGTGGAATCCCGCGCGACTTCGTTCGTGTTAAGCTTTTTTCATAAAATTGAATAATCAAAATCTGAAATTTCTTTATTTAATGGTATCACAAGGATCACGTCGAAACGTCTTAAAGCTAGGTGAATATTTTTTGGAAATACATCAACGTCCGCGTCACCTTTTTTGCGGGGAATTTTCAAAAATCCTTAGTGTACCTACACCTACCTACACTTTTCATGCACTTTTCCTAGTACCAGTGCACGAAAGGAGCCTCTTTGATGCGCACTTAAAAATTCTTTTATCACATCATCATTATCAGCCTGAAGAAGTCCACTGCTGGATAGGTCTCCCCTACACATTTCCAGGAAGAACGATTATGAGCTCTTTTCATTCACCAACTTCTCGCGATCTTCACGCTCGGGACTTAAAACGTAGCTAGAATTTTCATTATTTATTTTGCCCAAGCTATTCGATGTATTTGCAAAAATATATGGGATATAGTACCTAATGTAATATACTGTAATGCCTACGCATTCTTTATATAGTACCAGTGCACGTTAGTCATCACGACTTGAAGTTTGTTAGGATTTTACCTGAAACCCTATTGAAATTTTACAAATTTCAAGACATGAGGATTTTACCTAAAGCCCCATCATCCAAAACCAGAAAATTGAGCTAGGGACTGAGAGGACCTTTTACACTGACTGTCTAACAGTAGACTTCTTCAGGCTGATAAAAGGAAGAAAGAAAGAAAATACAATTATTGACCACAAAATGATACAAATAGGCCAAATTGCACACGGTCAATTAGGTCCCCTGGCTCATTATACTGGATGATGGGCTTTCAGGTACCTAACCACTGTAATTGATAGGTACTTCATGAACTTTGTATTTCTAAAAAAAGATAAATTAAATTAAGATAAATTAAAAAAAAAAAGGTTGCCCAAATATTGGCAATATTTGGGCAACCTTTTTTTTTAATTTATGTTTTGTCGCTATGCGACCACACTGCCCTATAATAAAACAACAATTAAAACTTAACTTAATCTAAATTTATACAAACTTATTATTGTCTAGCTAAACCAATTTCTGCTAATTTATATAACATCTTGGCTTGATCCGACAAGGGACAAGCCAAGATGCTATTTATCATACCAACATTCATACATGTTCTGATCTGGCATTAGTATATAGGTGACTGAACTCTTTTTTTGACAAACGTCAAGAGGTTTAATCTATACAGGTTTTATCAAGCAATTCTCATTAGTAGAAGTGCCAACTCCTAGATAAGTCCTCATAGTCAATACGCCTACGTTCATTCAAGCACAAAACATTTTTGTTATCGACAGGTTCGTTGAAAAATCTGGGTCAGCTATCCTATTGTGGAGTATTATCTAGTCAATTAATGTTTTCCAGGCATGCTTTTATGTTTTCATGCGGCTATTAATCTGCATACATCAAAAGGTTTTCCACGTTATGGGATAAAATTGTAAAAAAAAACTATTTTAAAACCAAATATATTATGAGGCTAGATCAAAACAAAAATATAAAAAAAAATTATACAACTAGCTGAATTGCATAATAACTACTAGCCATTAGGCGTCTCAACGGAATATTTAAGACCTAAGGCATTACAGATTAGTGCGCGATTAAAATAGCTTAGTAGATGCAATTTACTAGCTTGTTTGCCTTTGTTTTGTAATCTCTGACTATAGCGGGTTTTCCCATTTAGGAGCAATGTTTTATGTCAGATGTAGAACTATATCTAACTATGAAATATTCAAATTTTTCAAACTGAAATTCAGCACAAAATCACTTCAAAGCTATCGCCTAGGTTATTAACATTAAACTACATTAACCAATTTAATGACAAAGCTATAAAAACAAAAAAAAATACCTTTCAGTTTGGGAAAAAAAACCTTTATAAAATTATGTGTCTGATAATAAAGATCAAACCAAAAACCTCAAGAAATGTAAGTAATACTGATATTGGACATACTTATCAATACAGTGACACCAAAAATATTGACAGAACCTTGTCATTATGTTCGGTTGGTTCGTTTTCAAATCTATACAAAATCCTATGACGGCGATAGATAATATTTACATAGCATATGTCAACAAAATACACACATAAAATGGTAGTTTATTTTCGTACATGAATAAATACGATTACAGAAATTCGTAAGGAGACTTTCTCTGTCGGAACGTTTTGAAATAAGTTTTGTCGGGGTGCTATATTGTATTTTATCTAAGTATTCACAAAAAAAAATATAACTATTATAACAGCTATCTGGTTTCCATAGTACAAGCTCTGCTTAGTTTGGTGCAAGATAGTGTGTGGATTTTCAACAATGTTTATTTATTTATACATTATTGAAAGAGGTTTCAACGGTCATTAGAGTAAGATCAACAAAAAACGTAATTTTTTATGGTTTAGTTGTAATACCGCTGTTGAGCGCAAGTTTTAAAATAACCTATTTCGAGGAAATTACTTACTTTTATCAAACTCAAAAACTCAAACTCAATAAAATTTTATTCATTTCAAAAACAAGAATCACTTTGAAACGTCTTAAAGCTAATAGGTGAGTCTAGGTGCTCATTTCACGCGACCAAGCCTAGAAGAACAGGCAACAAACTACGGCTAAATTCCTACCGTTTTTTTTTATATGCATATAGGTATTTAATATTATATTCTAACTGAATTAGCCTGCCACATTGTTTTGTGTCGGAGCTTATTCTGGCTTGACAAGGCCAATCACGGAGGCAGAGTGAGTTATATCTGTGTTCGTCTTATTATTTTTGCTAATTCATCGTGAAAATGAGTTCGCTTTTATCCCTATTATTCTATCCTTTCATTCCACAAATTTCGCCCAAGTGATCCATTATGTTATCATCATCATCATCAGCATGAAGAAGTCCACTGCTGGATATGTCCAGCAGTGGACTACTTCCCTCCTCCCCTCCCCTACCAATTTCCAGGAAGAACGATTCTGAACCCTTTCCATCCATCGACTTACTCTCCTAACAATTCCGTATTAGATCTTAACAATTCCGTTGGTCCATCTGGAAGGTGGAAGCCCTACCTTTCGTCTTCTGGTTCGTGGTCGCCATTCGAGAACTTTTATTCCCCAGCGGCTGTCGGTTTTTCGAGCTATGTCGGTGACCTTGGTTCTTCCACGGGTATCCTCATTTCTGATTCAATCTTGTAGTGAAACTCCCAGCATAGTTCTCTCCAAAGCTCTTTTTGCAACTTGGAACTTGTGCACGAGCCCAATAGTTAGCGACCAACAATATGTTATATGCTACTAAATCTATAAATGCAGTTTAAATTGTTTTCTAAATTCAAATAATGTCTTCTTTCAGTAAAATGTTCGATCTACAATAATAGAGGTACTTTCCCTCTATGTGGCATTTCCATGGGACGTCTTGATAGGCTACACTTATCTTATGTAGCATGTTGACTTCATACAATTTTGAAGCACTTGCGGTATTTCAGGTGCCCAAATTTATCACAATACCCACTTTAGATTAAAGCAGTATACCTCTAAGTTCCTGGTCCATTAGTGATTGTGGAATCATGGCAGTGTCCATCGCTTTTATCTATTCTCGATTACTATAGCCCACTCTAAAGACTATGATTGACTATTTGCCATTGCATGTTTACGACGATGGGCTCTCACAGTTCGATTATATCAGTAGGCCTAGTACAAGCTCTGGCTCTGTCTTTGGCTCTGGTTTTAAGTCTGTGTCAGTTTTGATTAAATAAATCCGACGTCGAAACGTCACACACACAGTATAATACACTGGTGAGCAGCTGGTGCACTCATACAGACTCAAAACCAGAGCCAGAGACAGAGCCAGACAGAACTTGTGGTAGGACTACTGAATTACCTACAGCCAAATTCAATCTTTCAAAAATCGCGATAATATCGTCTCATTTTGCAATTCTTTGAAAGTAACACGCCATGACAACATGTTTACCTACCGATGTGCCACCAAATATCTCTAAAGCCCAAACAACTTGATAACGTATCGCAGATCTCGGTACTACGGGATTATAGTGCTATCAGCGTATGTTATGTGAAATTAAAGGTTTATAAGACTTAGCGAGTGAGTGATAAGCGGTTGACAATATTAAACTGTAATATATAAAAATGTCTCATAAAATATAACCCCCTCATAACCTCTCTCTCATTTATTTAGTGAACACTCACACAGACTCAAAACCAGAGCTAGACACAGAGCCAGACAGAGCTTGTGGTAGACCTACAGATATTATGAAAACTATAGCAACGAAATGACACTATCTCATACTCAAGGTAAATTTGATGAATCATTTCATTTCATTTCATTTATTCAATAATAATCCTTTTATAAATCAAGATGAATCAAGATCCACCAGAAATCAGGATGAATCAAGATTCATCCTGATTTCTGGTTTCGTAATTTATATAATCATCATTCACCATCTACCGACTTCCCGGAATGGTCATGGTCACCATTAGAGAAAAATAACATTTAAAAAAATCATCATTATCTTCCTGCCCTCATCCCACAGTAATTGAGGTCGGCACAAACAGGTTTTCTTCTTCCACTCACCTCCATCATTCGTCATCTCAGTGCTCCTCCTTTCCAGTTCATGTCATCCTTGATCTTTTCTTTGGTCTACCTCTTCTTCGAACTACCAACCACATCCATATCCAACACTTTCCTCGTAATATGATTTCATCCCTCCGCATGACATGCCCATACCATGCCACACTTTTACTTCTCATTTTGTCCGTCACCCGCGCCACTTTCAGACTTCCTCGAATATACTCATTCCTTATTTTATTATCATTTTAAAAAATGTTCAAATAAAATTGTTACATAATTCTATACATTTCAAACCTACTCCTTTTGATAATCTCTTTTATCTGAAAAAGCAATATAAAAGTTTGTTAGAATCGGTATGTAGTAACATACAATTTTACCTACCTACTTACTAAAATTTTTGTGAGTACGCATAGTTTAAAACATTGGATTTTCTATATTGATTACAGCCGAAGAGAATAACCAAAACAATATTCGTAAAACAGGTTAAATTTCCTAGGAATCTAAAACAAAACTATTCGCTTCAATATTTATTGAATATCGTACCCTACTAATATTATAAACGCGAAAGTTTGTAAGTATGGCTGGATGGATGCAATGGATGTTTGTTAATCTTTCAGGTAAAAACTACTGAATGGGTTTTAATGAATTACACATATGCTACAATTTATAAAGATATTGGAGGGGAACGGGGCGTAGCGGGAACGGGGCGAGCGAAGCCGTGGGCAGCCGCTAGTATGCTAGTAAATAACGTTAATACGTCTGTGCACATATACATACCTTTTATAGGAAGCATAGCGTGATAAATCAGTACCAATTTGGCTTTCAGTCCGGTAAGAGCACCTCAGACCTACTGTCAAATTTTACAGATGAGGTCAATATGCACCTCAATGAAAAAAAACTTGTACTTGCTCTTTTTATAGACTTCTCACGTGCTTTTGACACTTTGGTGCACAATCAGCTTATTACCAGATTAGACAACTGTGGAGTACGTGGCCCTTTACTGGCCTGGTGTGAAAACTATTTACAAAACCGAAAATTCGCTGTCAAAGTGGACAACACGTTCAGTGCACCTGTGTCGGTAACAGAGGGCACGGCCCAGGGCTCGGTCTTAGGTCCTTTACATTTTTTGTCCTACGTAAATGACATGAGTTACTGCATCACAAATTGTACGTGTTACCAGTTTGCAGATGATACCTGCCTGGTAGTCGCTGATAAAAATCCCCAATCAGCTTGCCAACGTTTGCAGTCGGACTTAAACGCTCTTGCTAAATGGTGCCACGATGCTGGCTTGGTGCTCAATTCTAATAAAACAAAATTACTAATTATTAAGTCTCCATATAAAGAACCTGCCCCTATTCAACCTTTAATAGCTCACGACCACAGCTGCTTGCACACAGTTAGAACGAGTTGTAGTTGTCCCTCCATAGAGGTGGTTGACAAACAAAAATACCTTGGCCTAATAATAGATCACAAATTCAACTGGAGTCATCATATCGAGCATACCTGTAATAAATTGCGACATTTTCTTGCCAATATTACAATCCTCAAAAACCGCATCCCGTTCAATGTTAGGCTAATATTGTATAATGCATTGGCAGAATCATATATACAATATGGCCTCAGCAGTTATGGCCGAACTTATAAAACATACCTGGATGACATTTATAAATTACAATTACGAATTCTTAAGACCCTAGTTTCACCCAAAATAAAAAATCAATTTCACGACAATGACAATGGCCTTTTTAATCATTGTAAAGTTTTACCCGTGCATACTCAAGTTAATTTTTTAATACTAAAAGAACAATTTTTTAATAATTCTTCATTAAGCCCGATTGAACACCCTGTATACACTCGAGCCATTTCTAGAAACCAGCTTTGTGTGACTCGCGCGAACAATGCGTACGGCGAGCGTACAACTGATTTTATTGTCGCCCGGCTTATCAATAGCTTACCTTTGGATTTACGCAACAGTTTGACACCAACCAATATAAAAAACAAATTAAAGAAGCATTTTTTGACCGTAATTGGTTTACGACAGTAGGTAATGGTTATTTACATATGCTTGCTGGTGTGAAATAATTACGGTCATAACTACATAACTACCTAGCTCCTCAGTTTAGGTATCTATTTACTAGACAGATAAAATTATGAAAACGATAGAAGGTTTAGGTAGGTTCAACTAGGTTGTTTATGTATAGATTAAGTAACGCGCTCGTGATAGCATCAGCACAAACCTTAGTGGTTTTTTAGATGCTATTTTTAACAAACTAATGTAATTATGTATAATGTTAAAATGGTAAATAAAAAAAATAAAAAATAATTATTTAGCCGAAAACTTTTGCTCAAGTTTGATTGAGGGTTTTCCTAACAACAGGGCGATATCAATATATTTGCTCGCATTTCGGGCCAACTTCTCATTGAGTTTTATGTCGCCATAGACAACACTGGTAGCTCTTGTGTTGGGCGAAGATTCATTCGTATACGAGAATAAATTTTTATTTCTATACTTACTGACCCTCTTTTCATTATTTTCTTTTATTGACCTATCTAATGTGTCTATAGTAGTAGTCTATACTTGGTTCGAAAGAACGACTGATACGCTAAGAAAAAGAAGAAGTAGCTTAAATAGATTGTCTAAGTTAATAAAAAGATTTCATTTATGTGTTTATTTTTAATGACTGGCCTCTCAGATAGTATTTTTACCTTGTGCTCCGTAGGTCGTGGGTTTGATCCTCACCGAATGTTTTGTGTGGTGAATGTTGATGTTTGTTCTCTGTCTGGGTGTTATATTATATTGTATTTGAATCATACTTATATTTACTCATACCTACATAAAAAAATCTGCTGCTGGTTCTCATAGTACAAGCACTGCTTAATTTGGAACTAGATAGTGTTGTGTGTCGACATAGCTCGTAGAGTTAGTAAGTTGAAGTGGCAATGGGCAGGCCATATAGCTCGAAGAACCGACAACCGTTGGGGAATAAAGGTTCTCGAATGGCGACCACGAACCGGAAGACGAAGCGTAGGGCGCCCACCCACCAGATGGACCGACGACATTGTTAAGATCGCAAAAAGTCGATGGATGGAAAGGGCTCAGAATCGTTCTTCCTGGAAATGTGTAGGGGAGGCCTATGTCCAGCAGTGGACTTCTTCAGGCTGATGATGATGATGATGATGATAGTGTTGTGTGGATTATCTACAATATTTATATTTAAAATGTAAGACTACCCAATTAGAATCCAATCAATGACTTTAAAATAACTTAGTATGGCCGAAATACCGAACAAATAAACAATGTAGAACCATCTATTTGTCTTTTATAAAACAAAAGTGCGATGTTTTACCGAAAACATATTTTCCGAGAACTTTCCAAGCACTCCGTGTGCTTTTGAAAGGGAATAGAAATCTGTTTCAAATTGCCAAAAATTGCCTGCATAGTTTAGCAACCCGTGCCACTCGACCCGATGTAGTTAGCTGGCTCAGCTATCTATCCCGATATAAGTACCGATGGTAGGTAGAGGATAGTACCAAAGCAAAACTCGGGCATGTCGTGTGTTGAACTTTGTACCCGAGCTCACAACACGACGAACTGAATAGTGGTATCTGCCTTTCTTATTTTTGTGTAAGCCTATGCTGACTTGGTTTTTTGACTACTATGTCTTCTTTTTCTTCTTCTTAATGCATCTGTCCTTTTCGGATCAATTTTGCCAGTGTCGAGTAGTTTAATGAGAATGATGATAATATATTACTTAGATAAAATACTTTTCCGCCAAGTCGTCAGTCAAAGTTAAAGTCAACCCTACCCTAATATTGGCATAGGAAAAAAGATGGCCGTTTTTTCCTACTACTACTAGTATGACGACTATGTCGATCAGGCTGTGTATTATTGTCATACAGTTTTGATGTGGGAATGTGTCAGCTAATACCTTTCATTTGATTAGTGTCATAGTATGTGGGTTTTATAAGCTTTTTCCTGCACTATCCTTCTCTACTTTATTTGTTTATTTAAGCTAGCACCATTTGTCTTCATTCCAATTCGTTACAGACTGTGATGTATCATTTTTTAACAAAGAAATATTTTATTTTATACGCGATAAAAATTTTCAGTATGAGAAAATTCATTCTCATACCCTTCTGTTCGGTTTTTTTTAGTCAGTTTGGCTTACTTCCTCTCAAGTAATATAATTATCAGCTGCCAAACCTTTGAGTCTTTAAGGGTACCTAAGCTCTGTGAAATATGTATCAGCGAATCAAAAGTCTACACCCTGAGAGGACTATTTCAATGGGTAGCTAGTTATAGATGTAGATGTACCTAGCAATATCCGTCTGCTAGCTACCAGTCTACGTACATCGAATGTCCCTGCCCATGCATTCAAATGCGACAAGCGTTTGCTCCATTTAAAAAACGACGAATAGGTAAATGCAGAAGAAAATCTAGCCAGTAGAAATTACGTTTCAAAGTGATCCTTGGGGTATATTGAATAATACACTTTTGATTTTTTGATTTTGACTGTAAAATACTTGCATCTTTCGGGTAACGAGAAAAAATATTTATTTACAAAGAATAACAATGATTAAAGTAAATACCAAAGTATTCACAAAATGAACAAGCTAAACAAGAAACAGTTGAGTTTTTCTACTACATTGATTGAGGTGACACTATTAGACGTCGTCAAGCATCCGTATCCGTACCGCTATGAAACGGCGCGGCGCAAACTACTATTCGGCTCAATAAAAGAAGGAACATTATGTTGTAAATATTATCAGGCCAAAAATCATAAATGTTTTTTAATCCATTGATGATTTTATAATTAAAGACATTTGACTATGAAAAATTTAATTTTGTTAAAAATTTAATTATTATTTAATTTGAAATGAAAGGAAATGAAATGTATTTATTCGCTTGAAGTATGGTCAATTTTGAAAAACTTCTTATTTGTGATGATTGATTATTTCTTGTTAATAACTTTTGTAACTATCATGGTTTTTAACACTATTTTTATAAAAAAAAAGAGTTTGAAAGAGGGTAGATTGATTTGTTTGCCACTAGCATTTCATTTACTCGTGGACTTCAGTTCAACCTGTTCAATGGTGCATGCAACTGTGCCGAAAGTCAAAACTCCCAAAAATTTAATCATGGTAAATATCCTGTTGTTTCATAAGAAAAGTATTTCTTGTTTGTCTCTTCTAACTAAAAATGTATGTATTTATTTCAGGCATGATTGTATGAACATTAATGAATAAATAATGATTATGATGATATGATGAGTGTGAGAGTAATGATTATGATGAGTGTTACCTACTTATGGAATATTTTAGTGTACCTATGTGCTAGTAAATATAATATCATACCTTATTAACATAATAACTTTCTTTTTATTTCGTCTGTACCATTTACATATATATTAGGCTAGGTGGAAAACTTGAATAATGTTTTATTCAAATTAGAAAAACATCAAATAACAGCTTTTCATCTTAAAACCTTAAAACATCTATTGTGCCGATCGATCCCAAATAAACATGTCAGTTGTTAGTATTTCATTTCAAAGGAATTGAATATTTAGGCTATTTTATTTATTTTTAGAACAGTCCCATTATTTGCCAATCTTACGCTTTTTGTCAAAGTTGTTTATCTCTGGCGACTGTTTATTACCTAGAATAAACATTTTTGTTTATTTATCTAAACATAAAAATAATTTTAAATAAATGATTACTGTAAATGGATGAGGTTGGCATAAAATTCTGTAGAATTTTAAGAGCAAAGAGAGCTCTAAAATATCAGATGCTGTCTCGAGGATCAAACTTCGGGGGTTTTACTACTGTTTACATTACATTATAAAAATTAGGATTGGTTAACAGGAGTGTATAGTATGCGTGAAGGTCAAAGCTTCTTACTTAAACGAAAATGAACTAGAGAAAATATATAGTACTAATACGCTAATCTAATCTATGTTAGTTAATTTGATGTAGACTTTTGTGCGCATCCTACGGTACACCCGCAGATTCTGCAAAGTGAAATATTAGACACAACCAAAATAAAAACTCAACAAGATTTTGACACTCTACGAAGCATCTTTAGGAATATTGACTCGCTATGCACAAAAGGACGTTTTGCCTCGTCAAGCCCTGACCAGAAAAGCTCGACGAGGCAACTTTAGAACACTAGAATACTGGTATATATAGTTACTAGAATACTAGTTGTTACTAGATTCAAATTCAAGCCTTTCTGAGTGAATAAAGAGCAATAAACAGTATTCTTGGTTCCTAGCCAAATAACTATTTTTTCGGTTATAATTATTTTTTGTTTTATAACGATTCGCGTTGTTTGAAAGATACTTGAAGTATTCGCGATATTGACGCAGGAATAATAAACAAATTTATTTGAAGAACATTGTTAGTAGTCTAATTCTAAATCACAAGTGCTATTTGTAGCTTTTCCTTTGAATTTATGAGTGGGAGTACAAGGTATTTTATTATTTGTTTAAGTGGTAGGTATGTTCTATGTAATATGAATGATTGCTGTAAGGTAGAATAAAAATGCGCTACTAAAGTCATTGCACACTCATTCTTGTGCAATTTGTAAAAAACGAATTGTACCAACTCATACTAATGTATACCTACTCGAATTGTATTAAGCCAAGTTACGACCATTTTAAACATAAAATATACAGAAAATTAGATCGAAAAAATATAGAAAACAAAAATGTCGATCATCCATTTCATTTATAAAGCTTTATGAATGAGCATGTTTTTCATAACCGATCTGTAGGCCTACCATATGCTCAGTCTGGCTCTGTCTCTGGCTCTGGTTTTGAGTCTATATGAGTGTTGATTAAATAAATCCTACGTCGAAACATTGCGCACCTAATATGCGCAATGGTGAGCACCCACACAGAATAAAAACCAGAGCCAGAAACAGAGCCAGACAGAACTTTTGGTAGGCCTATTGAACAAGTCCTCATAATCGCACAATGAGCCATATAAATCTTATATCGATTGCCCGAAGCCATGAGCTCCAATTATCTAATCCTGAGTATAATGGCCAGTTTATCGGTGCAATTTATTGGACAACATAAAAACGATCGCATGACGAAAGCGATAGCTGCTACGGTAATAATTGAGATTACCATGCTATTGCTGTGTTCGAGCAATAACACTCCGAATTTCTTGCTAATAGATAGTAACAATCAGTGACATGGCTAATTTAACTTATTATATAGCCCGTCGCACACATAGCTATAATATTATATTGACTTTTCTTTTTCTCTCTCTACTTTCGAATTGTCAAAAAACAAAGAAGGTTTCATTTTTATCTGTAAGATTGTTGTTACACTGTTAGTAAAACCAATAATAAGTAGTAGTTTTTTGTGTCATTAATTAAAGGGCAATGTTTGCACGAGTCTCGATAATTTTGTGCACTAACTCGGTTCGATTTTGATGATGTTTATTGAGCTAAATGTTACCTGATTTATTACAGCGGGAGCATTGGTTTATTCATATTTGGAACCCATTTTGTATCCAAATGATTTGAAATGGTTATTTCATGCGCGCATAGTTATCACCATAATTTACCGCTGACCGATTGGAAAATTATGCGATTTCAGTCAGTTCGATTGTTTGGGTTTTATTCAGTTTCTGAATCAATTTATATAGATTCAGGTGATAGTTTAGACATATATGACAGAAAACAGTATGGTTTATATTTCACGTATGTAAGTTGGAAATCGTGTATGCTTATTATTCTGGCATATTTTGATACGCGTTTTATTTTACTTTCATCTACCACACCGCAAATAAATATCATCATCATCAGGCTGAAGAAGTCCACTGCTGGACATAGACCTCCCCTACACATTTCCAGGAAGAACGATTCTGAGCCCTTTCCATCCACCGACTTTCTGCAATTTTAACAATGTCGTCAGTCCATCTGGTGGGTGGGCGCCCTACTTTTCGTCTTCGGGTTCGTGGTCGCCATTTGAGAACCTTTATTCCCCAACGGCTGTCGGTTCTTCGAGCTATAGGATTGCCCATTGCCACTTCAACACAAACAAATATATATGCAAATAAATATAGATTAGATTAATGATGTAAGGAAATATACGGCTTTTTATTTATTTATTATGACATACAAAGTAGGTACCGTAGGTAGAGTCTGTTCAGAAAGAGAACCGTCGTGGTCAAATTGTGAACTAACGTTTCGATTTTTATATGGCAGCTCATCCCTTTTTTTCTGTCAGTATTTTGCATCATAAAAAATAAATAAAGAAATAAGTAGGTAGTACAATATTTGTGATAGGATCAAAACGCAACAGACGCGCTATTGTATTGCACACTAAACAAAAAAGGTAATTAAGCACAGCAGCGCCCTCCAATCCCACGACGGTTCTCTTTCTGAACAGACTCTACCTTAAACTGATAGTCCTAGCTACTTAAAATTTGAAGGGTATGTTCTTTATGAAATGTATAGGTATACAAAAAATTGGCTTTTGAAAATTTAACCCCTAAAGAGGTTAAGTGAAGTTTGTATGGAAGAATCTTAACGCGAACGAAGTCACTCGGGATTATATTATATTATCAAAATCGCGAAAGAGAATAACTTCATTAGGGAACGTGTCTTTGACTAGTTATTAGAAGATGTTTACAGTGCCTAATAAGTACAGGCGCAAGTACAAGGTGTGAACCTATTTCCTATATGATAACATAATATGAAACACGGCTTTCTTTCTTTTTCGTCTCCTAAGTAACACAGTAGTGGTAAGTTGAGTAATATTAAGAATGATTTGTAATATATTTCTCCCTGTCATTTTAGAAGCATGGATGGCCTTAGAGACGCCTCAATCCCTTATGCATTAACATACGTACATTTAATAATGTTTTTCTTGTAACATCATCCTATCATGTTTCAAAAAAAGAAAAATGTTATGTGCCTTCTGATAAATTTATAATTTTCAAGTGCCTTAAACTTTTTCACAAGATCTTAAGAGCGGGTCGTGCGAAAATTTGAGATTTGTTTTTGAAAAATTCATAACTAAATAACTAAGTGACATTTTAAAAATCGCAAAAGGACTAATTGTAGACTATACATTTGAAATTAATTCGAATTTAAGTGTGTTAAAAAAATATACTATTTAACATGACATTCTATTTAACGCTGACATAAATACGATTTTCATTAGCGTTAAATAGAATGTCATGTTAAATAGTATATTTTTTTAACACACTTAAATTCGAATTAATCTCAAATGTATAGTCTACAATTAGTCCTTTTGCGATTTTTAAAATGTCACTTAGTTATTTAGTTATGAATTTTTAAAAACGCATCTCAATTTTTCGCACGACCCCCTCTTAAGTAGTTCATAGGTACCAAAAAATATGAGAAAATATCGTCGTATTTATACCTAATTGTTGAATTGCCAAAACAAGAGTCAACGAGAGAGAATTCCAGAATTGTTTGGCTCTATCGGCCTCATTGACTCAAATAAAAATGATCAATCAGAATCAGAAGTATTCATATCAATCCTTATTTGTTAAATAGTTGAAAGTACATTACGTAGTTTTCAGAGTGATATAATCACATTATTTACTTAACTACATATGAATAATATCTTGTTTTGTATGTTTTGCTAAGTAACAAATAATGGCTACAAATTAATATTACTAAAGGCCTTGCCAAGTTTTACGCAAAGTGTTAAAGTTTTACGTTCAAGTGCCTAACGCGGTGTTGCCTAAACCGAAATGTTTTGCAAACTAATTTGAAACGCTAAGTAGGCTTTTGAAGGGCTGTAACGTAAAATTGGTTCGGAATTAAAATTTGAAAAATAAACCACTTCGCAAATTGTATTACTGTGACAGAGACGAAAACGCTCACCTAAAGTGAGCGTGTGAAAGATGACATGGATAAGAGAGGAGTGAATGCAGAGCTGACGGCTGTCAGAGGGGAATGGAGGGGGGAAACATGGTGTGCCGACCCTTCATAAAGTGGGATAAGGGCTAAGAAGAGGCTGTTGCTGAAAAATTAACAACTTCCCTTAGTAATCAATTTCTTTAGTTTGAGAGCCTTATTTCTTGATTGTTTTTACACAGTTTTTTTTTTAATTTTGCTCTATATATAGTATACTCTTTATACGTCAGTGCATCAACATCACTTTATATGTAAAAACCATTTAGTAAATACAGATATTAAAAGATCTGTTATTTGCCTAACCAAATTTATACATGCCAGCGGAAAAAACATCATTAATTTGAATTCATATTTGATTCCCAGCGAGCGCTGCGGCTTTTTAGCCGGATTAATTTTCACGGCTAATAAAATTTAAGGCCCGCACACACCTAGGACGCTGGCGATGGCGATCAGTGAAACGCTGCCAAATTTGACAGCGCTTCATTGATTGCCATCGCCAGCGACATAAAAGTGCGCAGTCCTTTAAGAGACGTCCATAGATTACGGTGAAATATTGGTCTCTTTTTGGCACGCAAGTTCAATCAGTTTACTTTCCCAATTCAGCTGTTTAAGAAGGGTTTTATTGTTCGTAAAGTTTTGGGTAATATAATTATGAATTGTAAGCGACGTTATGAAAAACACACAAAGTCTTTATTGAGGGGAAATAAACATAACCGATAGAGATAATATCTCTATCGGTTATGTTTATTTCCCCTCAATAAATATATATATTATATACATTATATATTATATACATTATATATTAATATATATATTATATACATTTGCAAACGCATTTACCTAGCACAAAACAATATTTTGTCACATACAGTAATTCATTATTTTCAAAAATAAATAAATGTCCCAGCGCAATACTGCCTGACTGTAATCATAATTCAGAACACCATACAAAATTGCTGGTATTATTCACTGACCCCAACCAGCCGTTTCCACCAAATGCATTAATAAATATAGTTTAATTTCTATTCTAATAGTGATTCTAAGCAATTTAAGCAGTCCGTACCAGAAATATATTTCATCCGTACCGTTAGGGTCAGTTTTAACAAAGGGTCGACCCACTATAAATCACATACATCCGAAAGGCCCAACACTTGGCCAAGATGAAAACTATTAGAAAATGGATGCTATCAAATACATGGAACTCATAACATCCTTAGTTGTTGAGAACAAAAAAGGAAAAATTGTTGGCCATCAAGATGGAAGGAAGGGAGAGGAAGAGGAAGACTAAGGATTAGCTACAGGAGCCAAATAAAAGCAAAGATCACCGTCATGTATAAGGTGTCGTTATAAGATAGTCGTACAAAATATCTGGAGAAAAATGCATAAATTACGCCAACAAGAGCATTGCTCCTAAATAAGAAGAAGAAGAAGAACGTCCTAGTCTAGAGAATCATAATTCAGAACATCATACAAAATTGCTGGTATTATTCACTGACCCCAACCGTCGAAGAAAGAACAACATTCTAGTCTAGAGAATCTTTTATTTTCATCAGAATATCCGCCGGTTTTTTTGGTCACTTATCAGGATAATGGAAAAATCGAAGGAAAGAATGTCTGCGATATTCGCTGTTTCTGACGAGGCGTTCGAGTTATTTGGACTTCTACACAATAAAACCCAATAAAACTCGAATACCGAATAGCGATGTGAAGTGCCACCATTATATTTTTAACACGACGTTCATCAGAGGTGGGCAGAGTGATGCTGTTTTGAATCTTATTTCGATCATTTTTGCACTCTAAAGTCCCGTTTTTCTACCATATCGAACGTGTCATTTCGAATGTACCATTAAATACACCTACGACTGGTGTGCACTTTGCAACCAGTGCTCAGCAGTGCATTATACTGTGTGTTTGACGTTTTGACGTAGGATTTATTTAGTCAACACTTACACAGACTCAAAACCAGAACCAGAGACAGAGCCAGACAGAGCTCATGGTAGGCCTACAGTATAGGTACGTTTGCATATCAGCAACGCTGTACCTTATTTGCTATTCCTTTTAACGGCTCTACTGTACCGAGCTCCATGTCGAAAGTACGCTGCATAAGGAATAGTATTTAACGCAAATAAGAACCTTTTGCCATTTCTTACCAATGGGTAGTGACGTAATGACAACCAGTGACAACTGACTTTGAGCGATGTTTCAAATTGAGTTACATTTTTAGGTTAGCTTTAGTCATTGGTTGAAAACTAAGGCTAACCAAAAACAATTTTTAAAAAGCAGCGCTATATAAGCATTTTAATTACAGCTAAACTGTTAGGTTCATGTCCTGAAAAAAAATAGTTGATTTATCTTACTTAGAAATCATTTTGATAAAAAAAATATTTACTCATAAGAATTTTCAATTTTACATTAGGACATCTTACCTTACTTAGAAGAATTCCCTTCTGATTTGTTTTCGTATTAAATAATATTTGTAGTTCTAGCCCACGCCTGTCTTATATAACAATGATCCTTGAAAATGGATCAAATATGATTTTGGTAGGTACCTATATTCTTTACAAAATTATTGTAATGCCAAGGATTTCAATGCCTTCCCACGTCCAAAGTCACATAAAAATAGATGCCTTCGACCTTTTGACAAGCTCTTCGGCTCTTTAATGTCAGTAATTTTAATAATGTAAGAAATTTATAGATTGGTACAAAAATACCTGATGTAGAGGTACGTCGGTCCTATCAGTAAAACTCAAGTAGGTAATTAACTCATATATTAAGAAAACTATGATAGATCTTGAAATTTTGAGAAGCGAGGTATGTTTGATGACAAACGGGAAAAGATTTGGTAAAAATTATTTGCGTAAAAAAAAATATGGTAGGTAAGTACAGTAAGTAAAACACAAATACCTACCTAATATCACACAAAAAAGTAAAGTGCGTTGTTAGCGCAAATTAAGGAGGTCACTGTGTTTTCGTGCGGGTTTATTATGGTTCTATTTTACGAAAAAAAAAACAAGGTTAATTCAAATAAAAACTCTTTAAAAACAAGCTGTTGTGAAGCAATTTATCCTAAATCATTTTGCTGTGATGTATAATCGGCCATAAACTATAAATTACGTCATAAACTTATACAAATAGAATCATTTATATAAGTGTCTGGCACATAACATCAGTTTTATGTGAGCATCATCTATTTAATTGGTCTCGGTAAGAGGATTAGCTGATACGCGGAAAACAGACGGTGTCAAACGAACAGCGATATGCTTGTGCTGATTGGATAATTTGTGAGAAAAGCCTGGTGCAAATCTAATATCGCTGTCATAGTTGACAGCGTTTCATTGATATCCACCGCAGTGCGCAAGGTTTGAAGAGTGTAAAGTGACATTACATTTGAGCAAAGAGTGAGAGGGAAAAATAATAATTGTAGGTTTAGTCAAAGAGTATAGTTATGGAGGGGGGTTTAGTTACCTAACGTGCCTAAAAGCAACGAAATTAAGATGACTTTAATGAAACACGTCATGAAAGTATGTAGATTGGATTATAAAAAAAATTGCACGAAAGACAGATTTAAGCCCAGTGCAGACAAATAAAAAATAACTATAGTACCTACATATTATAGGTAAATTGCTTTGAAACATTTCTTACAAATTAAAAGTAAGTAGTTTTAAGACATTTTTTATTTGTCTGCACTGGGCTTAAATCTTAAAGTTTGTAATTCAGTGTTTGATAGCTTAAAAAACCTATCGCAGATCGTCGGCCTACAAGGTAACTACACAAAATTAAAAATATATATATAATATGAATATGACTATGGTCATGTTAAATGAAATATGGTTAAATAGCACATAGCACATATATAAAATTACACAGACCGTCATTATTTTATTACGTTTTAACCATATTACAAAAAAAACATGGTGGCACTAAATTAATACTTTAGCGTCAAACCTATGCTCAAGTCAAATATTGGCAAAGCCAATTTACCTCGCTTCCAAATAGCCAACGAATCACGTAACTATAAATTAATTAAGGCTCACAGTATATCCTATAGTGCTCAATTCAGGAAATTGGAGCTACCGGCCGCAAACATCCGTTACATTGCCACACCAGTGAGAAATGTTACAAATTCAGAGTGAAAATAGAAAACCGTTTGCAGTAAATGAACAGATTAGTTCAGGTCTATATTGAGGCAAATAGATTTCATTTTATTTTTCTATAAAATAAGGCATGTAGACAGCAGAAATCAGCTATTTTCGGCTTAATAGGCACCACAAGAGATCACATGCGTGTAATTTGAATTGATTACAACAGTCAAGAACCAAGGTCACCGACATAGCTCTTAGAATAAGTAAGTTGAAGTGGCAATGGGCAGGTCATGTAGCTCGAAGAACCGACAACCGTTGGGAATAAAATTTCTAGGCGACCACGAACCGGAAGACGAAAAGTAGGCGCCCACCCACCAGATGGACTGACGACATATAGTTAAGATTGCAGGAAATCGGTGGAAGGAAAGAGCTGAGAATCGTTCTTCCTGGAAATGTGTAGGGGCCTATGACCAGCAGTGGACTTCTTCAGGCTCATGATGATGATGATGATGACAAGGATCTTTACAGAAAATACATCGAGGAAATTATAAATTCGAATCACTGGTAAACGCTTGTATAGAAAAGAAAAATATACCTAGTACTCATCCATATTGTATAAAGCAACCTGTTTGCAAAAATAAAAAATACCACAAAGCCACTCTGCTTCCGACATTGCAATCCCCAATCACTGTAGTGGCCAATGGGTTTTGTATATCTCAAAGGCTTTTATTTCCGCATTGTGTTCATTCAATCAAATGTATGCTTTCCAAGTTAAAGCATATTCAACTCAATAAATACTCGGAATTGTTGACCAGAGCAATCGCACTGCAGCATAAAAAATACAAAAGCTCTAATCAAAATTGTTCTAACATTTTTGAAAAAAATAAAAAAAACCTTAACATAACTCCAGCAAAATACTAAGATTCAGAAATCAAGTTCAAGTCAGAGCCGTTATTAAAACTTGACCCACCACTATGGCTCACTCACCATTTTCTTTTAGTATTTTGGCACACGTTTTGTTTTAGGTTCCGCACATTCTAAGCCATTTTATTTATTTGAGCTAAACTTATCTATATATATATATATATATATATATATATATATATATATAATATCATGGGGTATTGGTATAATATGTCCCTACTCTTACTTTTGGTAATTTTCCAGTACATTAGCTTTTGCCCACTTATGTTGGTATTCTCACGTATTTCGGCATGAAATACTTTTTACTTTTAGATCGAACCTAGCTTAGAAACCTCCGCTTCGTTTTTAGGCACGGTGCCAACATTTTAGCGCTGTTTCATTTAGTAATTTATGAAGGCATATCAGTAAATTGGATCTGTTTTAGAGATAAATAATTAAGATGAAACCTGACATGCATTTCACAAATTAAATAGTTAAGTTTTCATAATACATACAAATAATTTCAAACTCAGAAGGGAGTCAGTTATAGAAATAAAAATACACTAAATATAATATATGTATAAGTAGGTTACAAAATGTACAAACGTTATTCAAGTTCAATGTGTGTGTGGTAGATTACCACTTAACATCAGGCGGGCCATATGCTTGTTCCATAAGCTAGCTGTATAAAAAAAATGTTCTGAAATTTAATATAACGAAATTTATGACGATGAAATCTATTTAAGACGAAAGTATAACCGTTGCACTTTTATTATTCGGTAGTAAAAGATGGTAACGCTTATAGCCCCTTCCCACCGGTCTGTGATATCGCGCACGGAGGCGGATCAGCTCGCACGACACACCATGGGAACGGTCTCATGCGCCGAGGTGCCCGGTAGCACAGGAAGCCTGTCTGTGTGCGTTGCCGTGCGTCGTCGTCGGTTGTGCGCGATGATCTGCAGAATCACGCACCGTAGGAAGGTAGCATAATGTTGTGGTGTGTTAGATGTATATTTAATAAGGTTATCTGTCTGAATGTACTAAAGGCCTGCGCACATCTAGGCGATGGCATTGGCGATCAGTGAATCGCTGTGAAATATGACGGTGATATTTGACAGTGATTCAGCTGGTCGCCATCGCCATCGTCTAGATGTACGCAGGCCTTAAAGTAGCTACCGATATCAAATAATTTATTAAAGCTCCACGGGAATAATCAATGAACATACACGTGATCTTACATACAGGGTTATTCATTATTAGCTACACAAACTGACAGGGCCTAATTTTTGGGTCGTGAATATTGGTTTGGCCGAATCAATTTAATTCCTAAACTGATTTAAGTTTTTGTACCAAAAATTTATTTTTATTAATTTCTTTACGGCTATTGCATAATGATTGCCACGGAGAACAGGATGATGACCCACCCAGGCGGTGACTGAACGTAGAGTGTCGCTCACGGCGCGCGGGCGTGGATCAAAGGTCAAAATAGGTCAGGCGACTCAGGCGCCAATGATTCCAAAGGATATTCTTTATCGATTTTCTCGGGATTTTCATAACAAAACATTAAAAAATCATTTCATAAATATTTTTTATTTTATTTGTTGAACCTAATTCCTGAGTATTTGTAGCTAATAATGAATAACCCTGTATATCTCGCTCAAGTAACTTTCACCCACACCCACACCTATTGAAGTTCGCTGTTCGTGCGTTATAGTTGAGTATAGGTACTTTCAAAGTATTCTTCAACTTGCTGGGTGCTATATCAATAAGGTATGGAACTGAGTTTGAAACTTGAATGAGAATCAGAATTATTTATTGCCAAAGATAGTCAAGTAAATCCAACGTCAAAACGTCACACAGTATAATACACTGGTGAGCACTCACACAGACTCAAAACCAGAGCCAGACAGAGCTTGTGGTAGGCCTACTGGTGTGCAAAACAACTTCCTTATTCCCTTCTCCGTATTTCTTTCTGTTTGTTCAGGCTTACAGTAAGGAAATACCTTCCCTACCTTTTAATAAACATTATTTCGTGCCTATGGACAATTTACCATTCAAGTGTTAACATTACATGAATATTGAATACACACATACAAAAAAAAATAGGCTATTGGGCTGGCTGAATGTTATAGCCATGTGAAACTGACAAAAACCATCTTAATGCATTTGTGGCAATCACTATGCCTCCTCAACCTTATATATTTTACTAGCACCGACGGTCGGCGTTTCCCTGGCATTCCAGAATGTTAAAGAACATTCTAGAACGTTCAGGAGCATTCTATCCTAGAACATTTTGTCACAATTTTGTTTTTATAGAAAAGTCCTTTCCTGATAGAAAAGGATATGTAGACATAGATGTCCTTACGTGTCCAAACGGGAACGAGTAGATTGCAGCTTGTCTAAAGAGACAGATTCTTCTTTCATTTAATCCGGTTCAAGTTCCGGATATTATTTTACTCATCTCGTGCCGTCTCAAGATTGTATGTATTAGGGATTAACAAGCAAACAGATAGAACGGGCTTTCGATAGTGGAAACAGTTCACTGTAATAATAGGTAGTCTTTATTATTACGGTTTGTGGAATGATTGAAATACTGAGACCGGTTTTATAGAAAAGTAGTGGAATTGCGGGTGACTTCGGTCCTTTTTTCCATACAAACGTCAACCCCCCCCCTCCCCCCCCCCCTTTAGGGTAAAATTTTCAAAATACTCTATTAGTGTACCTGCACTTTTCACAAAGTTGTTCAAAGTTGTATGTCAGTCACTCGTACCTACTACTTTTTTATATGGTATAGTATTGTAATATGCGTTTGTTCTACCAGTTAAATTTTATAAAAATTTACTATAACGTCATAGGAAATAATAAACAATCCTTATTCACCGTCCGATAACGTAAACAAAACATAAAACAATTTTACTTTTATTTTATGTCTTTACGTAAATTACGAATAGATTTTTTATGTTTTGTTTGAGCTATTTAAGCTGTAACGTAGTCGGCGGTTTATTTGTTACTAGCGGCCTGTCTCGGCTTTGCACGGGTGGACATTTTTTTAAACACATTAATATATATTACTATAGCCTATATTACTCAGGGCGAATGTAGCTTTCCAATGGTGAAAGAATTAGTGAAAACGACACAGTAGTTTTTGAGTCTATTCATTACAAACATATTATACACACAAAAATACAAATCTTTCCTCCTTATAATATTAATGTAGGCTATTATAGATAGAACTTCATAACAGTCATAATCATTTTCAGAGAATATTTTTATTCTCGGATACAGAACAGAGTGTTTTCTTTTCCCTGTGGGATTAATCCACCTGTGAAAGATATCATTTATGTATTTATAACTGAAGAAGCGACGTCTGTCAGTATGTGTTAGGATGTGGATAGATATCGCCCTTGTGTGGAATGTTATTTTCAATAAATATATTTATAAATGCTAATGCCACGTATTACCAAATCTTTATATCTAATAGACTTATGCCTCTTGAGGGGAATAATAATAGGCACTCATGATTTTCGAAAATTCACACCCGTAAGTGTTGAAAATGGAAGCAAAGGAATGGAAAGTTTGTTTGGAATAGCTTCAGGCAAACTAAATCGTGTGGAATTCCACTAATTCTCTGTATTTAAACAACAACCCATGCAATTCTGGAAACAGGATTAATGGTAAAAACATCAAGTATTAGGCCTACCACAAGCTATGTCTCTGGTTTTGAGTCTGCGTGAGTGCTCAATACTGTGTGTGTGACGTTTCGACATAGGATTTATTTAGTCAACACTCACACAGATTCAAAACCAGAGCCAGAGACAGAGCCAGACAGAGTTTGTGATGGGCCTAATGGTTGGAAAAGCTTTCAGGAGTAATGAGAATATTTCTGATCAATCATTTGCATAAACATACTAATGATGTAGCTTTAAAGATTACAGACATCAAAAAAACAAGGATAATGCTGTGTGTTTTACAGAACAGCGGTCGATATTTGGGCACAAACATAAATCAATATCGTGGAGATTTCACACAATACTATCTAGCCCAAACTAAGCAGAGCTTGTACTGGAAACCAAATAGCTCATATAATACTTACGTTTTTTTTGTAGATTCATACTTAGAATACAATATAACACCCAGACAGCGAACATCTCACCACATAAATATTTGTTTTCAGTGGTGATCGAACCCACGACCTACGGCGCAGAAAGCCTGAGAGCCTGAGACCTCTGAGGTGAGAGGCCAGTCCAAAACATACGCCAAGGTTATAGCTGTGGGTAGAAATGTGTCAAAACAGCGTCGATCAGCATCTTCCTCTTCTTCTTAATTAATGGCATCTGTCCATTTTGGATCAATTTTGCCAGTGTCGAGTGAGGATTATATTACATGAATAAAATAGTTTTTAGTCAAGTCAAGTCAGTCAATAGATAAGTCGACCCTAATTGGCTTTGAAAACAAATGCAGGCCGTTTTTTTCCAAAACCATCAGGAACATTTTCGGTCAAATCAGAATATCACATAATACACTTTCATTCCAACTGCTAAGTAATGTTGGTTAAAATACCACCGAAATTGTACAACAGAACTCCAAATAACACCAGAAAAACAATTAAAATGAAAAAGCTAATCCGCCAATCAGCATCAATATCTCAGAACAAAAAAAAACAAGAGTGAAAAAACGAGAGCGTTTTTTTTGTTCTGTGATCTTCTTCTTCTTCTTAACGCGTCACTGAGTTTCGTGTTCTGTGATCAATATCATAATCAAATCAATCTTGGAATACCCTCAATAATGAAATCGCCAAACTTGCAAGGTCTAGAGATCCTTGAGAGTCTTTGAGAGGTATCGGCACTCACCTAGAAACTATTTTTGATTCGCAGTAAATGAAAATAGCTTTAGGGCGCTTGTACACGCTAAGAAAAAACGCCGGGCCTACCCAAGAATTCGTGTCGTAACAAGAAAATTACTGTGTACACTGCTCGCAGCGGTGCACGAAAAAAATCTTATCTGCGCAAGACAAGAATTTTGTCTTTTCCACACACGAAAACGCAACAACGTTCGCCGCGTCGTGTCTTGCGCAGATAAGATTTTTTTCGTGCACCGCTGCGAACAGTGTACACAGTTATTTTCTAGTTACGACACGAATTCTTGGGTAGACCCGGCGTTTTTTCTTAGCGTGTACAAGCGCCCTTACGGTAATGAATTCTCGCTGGATTCCACAAGAACGCTCCCGAAATAATGAATCCGAAGCTTTTACTATTATATTACGTGGAACAATTAAAACTTAAAAACGATATAGCCTCGTTTAAAATGGATGGACGGCATTATATAAGTATTTGTGTGGTGAACACAGATGTTCGATCTCTGTTTGGGTGTTATATTGTATTATAAGTAATAAAAAAATGCATACTAATATTATATCAGCTATCTGGTTCCCAAGTACAAGCTCTGTTTCGTTTGGAGCTAGATAGTGTTGTGTGGATTTTCCATAATACTTATTTAAATGTTAATGTTTATTTTAACATCATTAGGATGATTATCATAAAAAAAGACTTAGTCACTTGAACCTGAGAACACTGCTGAACCGGTTTTCTTAAAATTTCAATGGGTCCAATCTGATAAATTACCGCATAGTAACAAAAATATTTTTTTCAAATCTACTCATAAATAACGAAGCTTATTACCGTTTAAATGAGATTTATACTAGTGTTTACATATACACAATCTACTGATATCAGATAAAATGTGACGCAAAACAAAAAAATACTGAGTACTTACTAAAACAACGCTGAGCTCGATGATTGTGTAAATAAGCCGCTCGATTTGTAAACCAACCTGTTTGCGTAGCTCTGCCGAACTGTATGTTAATGGATCTGATATAAAAGCTTTTTAATATTCCCATTATATCAACTTACGTTGGTGAAACTACACTTAAAATAACACTACGTTCCCCATTCTATCATTGGATCACTAGACGCACGGAAATGCGACATCCATACATGGTAGATGTTCCAACTGTCCGCAACAAGCGCTTTGCTTCAACTTTTATGTTGCGGACGGCCAAGGAGTGGAATTCCTTGCCGGGTTTAACTGTACGGGAATGTTTTAGAGTACAGTGAACAGGTATCTTCAAGTTAGGCCACATAGATACATTGGGATGGGTACATTGTAGAAAAAAAAACATAGCCATACACAGACTTCCGAAAACGAAAGTCCTTGTTGAAGTCGAAACTCTTTGGTGATGGGCTTCTTAACGTCTTTGCAATCATTAACGTCGAAACTCCTTGCTGGAGACAAATGCTAGAGGCATAGAAGGAGGTATAAGCTTATTTTATTTGTCCTGCTGGCCTACCATGAGCTTCATATGGTTATGTTTATGGCTGTCAAAATTGTGTCAACAGTGTCAACACATTCAAACCCAAGAAGAAATGAACGTGTGGGTCAGCCGATCTATACACAATTTGACAGCAATGGAGCTCGCGGTAGCCCTGCTGTCTTAAGCCATGGTTATGATCTAAGCTAAGACCATGGTGTAAAAATCATAAAGCATATAATTTGTGAAAAATACATTAAAATATCTTAAATTTTTTCACCTTTATACTCGTACTTAAAGACAATTATCATCATTACTTTATTTTCACTAAATAGATATTAAGTGAATTTAAGGCTGCCACATTTGTAGGTATATTTTCCGCAGTGTGACGAAGGTTGCATAACAAATCCTTACCTACCTATTTTTGACGCTTGTTTTCATAAATCTATTTCAAATCAGTGCTACTGGCGTTTATAAGTGTTCAGTAATTAGTTTCTCCGTACCTACCTCTGATTCGTTTTTGTCCGATTTGTTTTTGCTGTGTTGACAGTAAGCTAATTTTACCTTCGCATACACGTGGTATATGAATTATGATAAATATTTATCGATAACATGTTCTTACGTGGGCAGAAAGTAGAAAATTTTCATTTGTTTTGTTTACCTCTCGACTCAAGGTTGGAGCGCGGCGCCCACAAGTTTTTGCCAACTCAGCCTAAGCGAATACTTTTTGTTGAGTAAAGTAAACACTGATAAAATCGGCATATTTCCTCGTAAAATTTAAAGCCGTTTGGTTGGAATGCAGCCATTATAAAGGCTTCAACAAAATGTTGGTAAAAAACACAAAATCACACAACGGAACTTGATAGTAGTAGAAAACGGATAAAAAAGCGTTGTTAGTTGTAAAGTTGCCAGAAACAAATGATATCAAAAGAGTCCCTTCAAAAAAGTTTGACCTTAACCTTGACATTGACTTAAAAACCCAGTGTTTAAGTCCCTCTCTCTTTTTAAAGTACGCCCAAGAACTTTATGCCCAAACTTCTTGAATTTACTCGAAAGCAAAAAGTTAGGGCCATTAAATAAAATAAACTTAATAAAATAAAAATTTGAAACAATCCAGCCCCATGTACTATGGTTAGGCCTACAAATGATTGTTCTCTGTCTAGGTGTCATATTGTATTCCAAGTATTATTTACAAACGAAAATATTATATGAGTATTATATCCATCTGGTTCCCATTGTACAAGCTCTGCTTAGTTTGGGGCCAGATAGTGTTGTGTGGATTGTCTATAATATTTATTTATTTGTGCCAGTGACTCATTTTCATTGCTCTTTGTCGTAATTTGTGGCGTCCGTTTCATGCCATAATATTAAAGGCTTGATGTAATAACGTCCTCTACTGAGAAATAAGGTTCAAAGGCAGTACTTTAATTTCCTGTATTGGCTAACAACCAGATACTTCCTTATCTAGACATCTTTATCTAATGAATTGGGAGACTTTGATCTATTTTCTATATCCCAAGTCAACCTTCAACCCGTGTATTTCTGTGAAATTTTCGGACCAAATCATAAAACTACGAAATACAAAAAATATTTACAGCGTGTATTAAAAAAATTAGGGTCTTACTTGCATTGAAATAATTGCTAAAATTAAACATGTATGAACAGTTGTTAAAAGATTGAAACATAGGTAATTTCTTAAGAACAGGCAAAAACATAATTTCTTTAGAATAGTAATAATATAAGCCTCTTTAAGGCGCACTCAAAATCCTTTCAACACACTTGGTTCGAAAGAAGCAGTAACACAACTTAAAAAGAAGAAGGAAGAGGCATTATTAAGCATGCACAATTTACTAGCTTAAACTATGCTTATTGGACAAATCGGCCTTGGCCTTATCATAAATAGCAAAGCTGACATAGCCACGGCCCTTTTCAATTTTCTCCTAACTCCTATTTTTTTGTGGTTCTCTGCTATTTTGTATCAGGATAATTATCTGTGTATTTATACATTAACAAATGCTAAGTATAGTACTAGGCAATATATCGCATCTGCTTATTTCGGCTTCATATAGAGGGTGTTAGATAGATAACACTTTATTGTACACCACAAGAATAGGAAATCACACATAGCGAAAACCTAAAACTATAGCGAAGCACAATGGGCGGTCTTATCGCTATGAGCGATCTCTTACAGACAACCTTTGGATGGACAGGATTTGATTCAATAACGAGAAGGCGGTGCCATAAGGGCTTCTACACTATACATTATTATGAGAAATTAGACAGCTTATTTAAACTAAATGCAATGTGTGGGTGTAAAGGGTGTTGTGCGTCAAAAAGAGATAGCGCTCTACGAAAGCAGAAAAACCGATATGCAATATTTATTTCCTACAACCGTACGCATAAGTAAACACAAAATATCGTTGATATCACTAGAGTGAAACATGATCTTTCTTGAAGGCTGCAAGATTTTCCAAAGGCCAATAAAATTACCCATGCATTGGGCTAGCCAAAAGGCCTTCCAAACTAGGGTGAATCGCCAGAGGGTACCATGCAAGTCACGTTCCAATTTTGTAGCTACTGTCTGCACAGATTTGGATTGTATTATAGAACGCAAGTGTTTTCCTTATTCCGATCCTAAAGAAGGTTGGATTCCAGTTTAGCACTTTGAAAATCATCACTGATAAAATAGTGAAGAGTTTTCCACCTTGGGCACATCTATAGGATTCCCAATACATTTACAACATTTCGCCTATTGTCTCTCTCTATTGTATGGAAAAAGGTTGAGACAGCAAAAATACGTGACGTAGAATCGATCCAAACGAGTTTTTATCCCATCAATTTTCCATACAAAAGAGAGAAACACGTGCTCACACCTAGTTTCAGCACCTAGATGTGCTTTATGAAAGGCTAAGTCAAATCTGCATTGGCCATATCTTTTTGTGGACAAATATGTTATTTAATTGATGCAAAAGTTTGTTTATATCAAAAAAGGCGGGCTAATTTACAAAGTCTGTAACTGCGAATTATAGGTTTCAGAACAGACGACAAGACCTGGACTAACGACCTTGTAATCAAAATATTATGCCAGGGTCAACTGTAAAATTATTCAAATAGCCAATTTGATTTTACGTTGTGACTGCCTTACCAAGGGCGAGTTCAATAAAGTAAGATTAATAAATTGATTCCGTAGTAATTTGTTCACGAAATGGAATTGGCAGGCAAATTGCTTGGGTACAACCGGGACATCTTATTCTCGTTACAGACTTGTTTTCTCGCCTGTTTTTAAACAAGCCGGTCTACTCTTGAACGCGATTCCGATCCCAATCTTAAATTTTGACGGAACTTTGACAGAAATCCTAAGGGTTTTTTGGCAGAATTCCGTCAAAACTTAAAACTGGGATCGGAATCGCGTTCAAGAGTACCTAGTAGACCGGCTGTTGTCAGTACAGTATGTCAGTCTACCACTCAGAATAAAGATACCAATGTATTTTATACTAGGTAATTTTGAATTTGGAACACATTTTGCAGGCATTATATGCAATGTGCATGTGTGCGTTTGAGTGATGACGTATCTTTTGTTGTGTAATCAAAATCTAGTCACAACTGTCAATTTTGACATTTTGAACTTTGCTATATTGAAACTAAACCCACCTCTGACAAGGAACGATTGCAATAATATGACTGTAATGTTGACGTAGCATGAGATAGCGAATAGGATCTTCACGTTGTAAAAATAGTTTAGCAACATATTATAGATAGCGGCCGAAAAAAGATGGTAACAAGATACGTGACCGCTTTTGTTAGTATCAAAATTTAGAATTATTTAATCACTCGGCTGGTCATCATTCGAAACGTAAAACAATTTTGAATTGAGAACTGGATAACTTTATCTAACTTACATTGAAGTAGAAAGTTTATCTTCCTTTCTGCGATGGTCTGACTAAATAAAATATGCTCAATGAGTTCCATCCTTTGAGATCGTACGCTAGAGCTCTTTGTCTTTTTGTACTTCTTGATGACATTCTGAGACAATTTGATTTAGAACAAGATATCTGTATCTTAAGACTTTTCTTATAGTGCAGTTTTTCTTAAAAATTGCTGTTATAAAATGTTTGTTATTTATGAACTTACATTCCCTAATTCCCTATGAATAGGTTTAAAACTGTAACATTACTCATACTCTTATTTACCAATGTTTTTAATGACGGCAGAAAAAAAAACAAAATTGGCGGGAAAGCGGGAAAATTCCGATCTTAATTTGTTTTTTTAGAGAATGTGGAGTTTTTTTTGTACTTTCGTATATAATTAGTTTATATTCCTTGTTAAAAGTACAGTGTTTGCCTCAGGCTAAAGATTTATTTAGTCATAGTCCCTCGAATTATTGGCGCCCGTCACGCTCGGAACCAAATAAGTTACTTTTACCCTTAGGGTAATAATGTACCATTCCACATTCGTTTACTGAATCTATATGAATGTTCTGAACCTTCTTAAGAGGGGCCGAAAGGCTCTGTTGGTTTTTTAATTAGAAACCAGCGAGGCCAGCTATAAACCAAGTTAAGGCGCTCTTATTTCGCAAACCATTTTGAACACCATGCCTACCGCGTGTGTTGTGTACAACGTGTTACAAAATAACCCGTAAAAAATATAATTAATTATCAAAACCAAAGCCCTAGTAAGCTGTCATGTCAAGGCCTGCGCACACCTAGCGATGGCGATGGCGATCAGCTGAAACGCTGTCAATTATCGTTGTCATATTTGACAGCGTTTCAGCTGATCGCTTCGCCATAGCCTAGGTGTGCGCAGGCCTTCAGGGAACCAAGTTATTTTAACATCCTATACACCTACATACCTACATTACATACCTATTTTACCCAAAAATTCCAAAAATGAAATGGAATTCCGCAAAGTCACGCCTGAATCTATTAATTATCTAAAAATTGTCCACTTTAATAGTTTTTCTATTTTTCATTTATAAATGTAAATAAAAAAATATTATAATAATAAAAACCATATTGTGAATGGACTCGTTATAAGGCCCCATATAACTTCCTTTCAGCTTTACGGGTAGTTTTGTAACACCCTGTATACACATAGTACAGGCTGTTTCATTGCATGCCTACCGCGTGTGTCGAAATAAGCCAATACACATAGGATAGGCTGTTTCATTGTAGTGGTGACCTTTTCACGGCACATTATTTTTAACTACCTAGTGTTAGGCGGTTTTGGGAATAGGACATCCCTACTGAGACCGGGTGACGAGTCACATCACTAGTAGAAGGAAAGATGGAGTCGTAATGCGTAGATATTTGGTTTGCCGTGTAATAAAGTAATACAGAGTTCTACCACGGAATGCACAACCAGGAATTGGCTGCCAAAATGTACATCAATTCCGGGCTGTGCTTTCCAAACCGTACAATCCGTGGTTGTACATTCCTGTCTCCCGTTTCTACACTTTTGATACCGAAATTTTCCAAAAAGCCAACTCTAATACGAACGAATAAAAATGTACGTACAGGTAAACTTAATTTAAAACTCCACTGAGCAGTTACAGGTTGCAAACTTCAAGTAAACTAGTTTTGAGTTTCAAACATTCCTTTTGCTGACTAGATAGAGTAGGAATACAAGTTGTACGTCCAAATATCTAACAAGGAAAGTGCAAAGTAAGAATTAATAACGGGATGACCATTAGAAACCACGCTGTAGTTTGTTGGTTGTTGTTCTAGGCTTTGTCGCGTGGAACCGGCACCTAGGCTCTCTCCAGGTGAGTCTAGGTGTCTTAGTACCAGTTCCACTCGACAAAGCCTTAGAAAAACAGGCAGCAAACTACAGCTTGGTTATGAATTTAGTTATAGGAAAGTATTTTTAAGAACGGGTAACCTTTAGGGCCTGGCCACATCAAGGTCTATTATAATTATCTCGGTGTATTATATTTTTTTTTTTATTGAATTCCAACCCCAGACTTCCAGTTCCTATTATAATTATAAAAATATTTTTTATCTGAAAGGTAAATACTTCCAGATTGGTCCCATAGAAATTCCATCAAAATCGGTTCTGCAGTTTGGCCATTATCAGTTTCTCAAATTTTTTAAACTTTTATTATGATGGTAAAACTCGGCATAAATATATATAGCTTTTATATTTACAGCAACAACGTTGTTCACGTGAACTTGGCGGCAAACTAGCTATGTAATAACTTAACCAACTCATTTGTGGCGTGAAGTTTCAAGGGTTACTCGTTACTCCTCGTTAGTTGCTAGTTGCCATCACTAACCAAGCAAACATGGTATTTACATTTAGCTTGATGGCTTGTTTCACGGCTCCTAAAACTCTGTGTGAAAACTTATTATACTTTTGCACGTAATGCGACAGACGCATGTTTCTCTCTCAAAAATAAGCACAAAATTTGCAAAAATGGGATAACATTTTTTTCCAGTTATTTTGATTTTATAAACCAAACTGCTGAGCTTTTTCTGTGAGAAAGTTCTGTGAGACCAATCTGAGAGTAACGACTTCTCGTTCGGAGTTTTCGGAAAATTATTCTTTATTTAAAAAAATATTTCTGAATAGGTCCGTTGAAAAAATATATAGCAAAGCAATAAAATATAATAAAGCAATAAAAATAACTGAATTGAGAACCTCCTTTTTCTTTGAATGTACGATCGATACGACGATAATTTCATTCGCCGTTGTCGATTAGGTCACGTTGCGTTGGAAAAAACATGTTTTTCTACGTTTTTACCTTCTTCTGTCAGATTTGATGATTCCGACACAAATCGACAGTCGATTAACGAAGTGAAATTTAAAATATTTCGAGGATTTTGTACTTTTATAAACTGTTTGATTTTGTTATTTTTTTTTCAAGTTCTTTCGTTCAATTATATGCAATTAATTTTAGTAGGTCACTTACCTAAACGTCTTATTTTGGAAAACAACTAATAATAATTATGTTTATCTATAAAATTATTACTTTTGTCATATTTTCAATGCTTTGGATTGCATAAAGACACTAGTTTTGTTACCAAGCACACAATTACTTATAGTTATATTGGTAGGCACTGTAGTACCTTTATCCAAATCCTATACACCTGTCTTTTTATGGATAATATACCAAAATGTGAACTGCATTTTTAGTTTATTATTCATACTACCTGTTTCTACCTTCCGTAGTATTATCTGTGTTAGTACATTTTTTACACTTAGACTGTTCATGTTCAGTAAGCCTACCACAAGCTCTGTCTGTCTCTGTGTCTGGTTTTGAGTCTGTGTGAGTGCTGTCTAAATAAATCCTACGTCAAAACGTCACACACACAGTATAATACACTGGTGAGCACTCACACAGACTCAAAACCAGAGCCAGAGACAGAGCCAGACAGAGGTCATGGTAGGCCTACAGTTTACCTTTTTAGAAACAATACCTTATTCGAACAATATATTTCTGTTGCCAAACATCTTATCTCAGGCAGTTTTCTCACGAAATTACTTTTCACGGGACAGTAGGCACATTCTTTTCGGCATAACATCACTCCCGTGACAGCGGTCTATGTATTTCACGCCTGTTTAATTCCGTGTCGAAGTCCATAAATACCATCTTATATTGAGGCGCACTAATGAATGATACCGAGCTCGTAAAACAAAAGATTTATTGCGTAGTAATTTCAAAAGCTATTATTTAGAGTACTCTTGTCTGTCTGAAATGATTAGTTCGAAGTTCAAATGGTGTGATTTATGCGTAGGTCTTTGTGAAGGGCTCGTCCGGGGAAACTACCATCATGCCTATTTCTGCCGTGAGCAGCATTGCTGTGTTTCGGTTTCAAGGGTGTGGGGTGCTGGTGAAATTACTGGCACGAAGTCTGAATATCTGTGTGCCTCAAGTTAATGGATGCAGAGCAGTACATTGTAGGGCACGTTCCTGAAGTGCGTGACCTACGAGGCAATGGTTGTTTCAGGCGATGGTTACCACTTAACATAATATACTAATTATTCTATCAGCTATTAGTTGTATAAAAAAAGGTTCAGCTAATTGGCAATATATTTTATTTTATTTTTATTTATACAGGGTCTATCACTCAAGCGATCGCGTAAATCGATGTGAGTTGTCAATTTTTGTTTGAAAAATTTTAAAATGCAACGCGGATTCAGCGATCACATGTAGCTGGAATCGACGACTGCACTGGCGACCAGTGAAATGCTAAACATAAAACTAGAAAAATTATTTGGTATCTAAAGGGCATAAAAACAAAAAAAAAATGAAATAAACACTCTCCGCCTTCAAAAAAAGTATCTTACGCGCAATACCATGATTAAAATGTAGCCTTTGAATAAAATAACGGTTAGCTTTAAAATTGCCTCAATCTTAAGTCAGGGTCTATACGGTCTCTGTGCAATAAGATTTCCCTAATGTCAAAGAGCTCTAGATCCAAATGATCACAGAACCGCGACTGAAAAGACTTTACGTCGTTACATATTCTTTATTGCGAAATCATCATCATCTTCCCTGGCCTACCATGAGCTTTATATGGTTGTGGTTATGGCTGTCAAAATTGTGTCAACAGTGTCAACACATTCAAACCCAAGAAGACAATGAATGTGTGGGTCAGCCACAATTTGACAGCCATAGCCATAACCATATGGAGCTCGTGGTAGCCCTGCTGCCCTTACCCCACACTGCATGGGGTTGGCACAACAGGTTTTCTTCTTCCACCCACCTCTATCATTCGTCATCTCAGTGCTCACTCCTTTCTTGCTCATGTCATCTCACGCATTCCATCCATCTTTTCTTTGGTCTACCTCTTCTTCTATAACCACCATCCACATCCATATCCAACACTTTCCTCGTAATATGACCCTAATTCCTCCGCATGACATGCCCAATATGCCCATACCATGCTAACCTATTACTCCTATTGCGAAATATAGCCTAAAATCTCATAACTCGAAAGGTAAACCAACCTTTATCACTGTTCAAAATGATGAGCTGTAAAAAACACTTAGGACTTTGTATTAAAATATTCGCGCTAATAGGTAGGTACTCTAATTTAAGACACACCTAAAAATATTTTATGTTGCTATCGAATAATATCGAATCAGATTTTCCTACTCATCATGTACCATGCTTATCATTATTCCATGCTATCCAGTAGCACCTACCTTATTACTATTAGGAAATTTCTAGCCGATCGGCTAAGTTATTTATTTTATTTTATTTTATATGAATGATGGAACAAGCATAAGGCCCACCTGGTGTTAGGTCTACCAATGGGGACTTTTCTTTTGAAAAAAACTTGAACCCTGATGAAACTCACCAATATCGGTTAATATTGGTCTGCTTCTACTGTATTGCTACACCCTTAGGGTAAATTATGTATTAATTAAAAAAAACTAGTCCTAAACAACAACTTAAACTAGCCCCAAACTAATAGGTACTCACCACACAAATATTTGTTCGCAGTGGGAATCGAACCCACGCCCTCCAGCGCAGAAGGCAGAGCTACTACCAACTGAGTTGTGAAAGCTATCTAACCAAAGTCCGCCTTTGCTGACAGCAACGATGAAAATTTCTCTGACAGGCCAAAGGCTTTGTTGCATTTGAAGGTATCTGTTTCATAACCCCCATCATTGTTCCAGTACAAATGTCCTTGGAAACAGAACGACCTAATTCATTCGAAGGATCCTGGGGCTCACGTTAATTTGTGACGACGTTAACGTAGCTTTAACGACTTCAAATGTTTTCGTATCGCGATTACAATTTAAGTGGCCGTTCTGTTCTGGGCAAGTGAAGGATGAACAGCGAAATAATTTGGAAGTTGTTAATTCTGAACACAAAAAAACACAAACGAGAAGTTTAAAAAATTACAGCAAAACAAATTTTCGAATTACATCATGAAATCAGGTAGGCCACAAGCTCTGTCTGCCTCTGGTTTTGAGTCTGTATGAGTATTAACTAAATGAATCCTACGTCGAAACGTCACACACACAGTATAATACACTGGTGAGCACTCCCACAGACTCAAAACCAGAGCCAGACAGAGCTTGTGGTAGGCCTACTGGTAATATTAGGTAAGATGTACTGTTACAAAAAAGCTCCTGTAAAATCATTCAAAATGAAAGCTTTTTCAGAAATTTTCTTTTACTTCCATTAAATTATTACCCTGCCAGTAATAGCGTATCCTTTAAATCAGAACAGACAAAGGCCTGTATTCATTTGCCATTAAAACACACATTCAAACATTTTACAATAAAAAATGTTTAACTATCGTGCCAGATTTTCGTACAATCACCCACGTTACTGGAGCGCGTTATTATTTTTTACTTCCTCACCGTAAAATATAGGAGTCAGTCAAACCGGAGAATTATTATCAATAAGAACGGGTTTAGAGTTTATGCAAAATGTTAGAGGCATAAAAACTTATTAAAAAATTATCTTTGAGGTCGAAAAAACCTCGAAAAAGTGATCATGGTCATTATTTCGGTGCAAAAGCTTACACTCACTCATTTCGAACACTAGATGTAACCGCTCAAAATCAGCTGGGCGATTGTGTGTCTGTTGCAATCAAAAGTTCGATACTAACAAATAAATAATACTAACAAGGAACAGCGATCACATATCTTGTTGCGATCATTTTTCAACCACTTGTCGTGCTAGTTTTACAAAGGGAAGTTCCTATTCGCTATCTCATGTTTATTACGTCAACATTCAGACTTGTTGCAATCGTTCATTGTCAAAGATAAGTTTTGATTTAAGTTTATTGCAATCGAAATTCTGTTAAATTATGTCAAAACTGACAGTTGCGAATAGGTTTTAATTGCAATAAAATGTACGCGGTCATCTGACAGGGTTAACTAAATAAACAACATTATCTAGCCCCAAACTAAGCAGAGCTTGTGCGATGGGAACCAGATAGTTGATATAATACTTAAATATTTTTTTTGCAAATACATACTTACAATATAATACCCAGACAGAGAACAAACATCTTCGTTCACCACAGAAATAATGTTTTCGAGACCAACTGAGCTGAGTGGCCAGTCGAATTGGCTTGTTTTGTTACATCCATTTTCTCTATACAAAAGCCTTATACTATTCGGGTACCTAGATAAAACAGTGGCAGAGCAAAATTGTAGTAACGTTTTTAAGCTGTGGCTTTAATGGTGTTATTGTTATTATAACTTAGTTAAGTTGTTGTGTTGAAGCTAATCTTCAGAAGTGGAACAATATTAAACTTAATTAATAATTCAATTACGGTTTAACCGCTACTAACTTAAGCCCGAAGTTAACGCTACCAACCAGAAGAATATTTAAAATAAGGTTTATAACTCGGGAATCCTGGCAATTCCAACAGGTATTTTTACAATTTGGGAAGGTTTTGCAATTTTATTGCATACTTCGGCTTTTATATTGTTTTCGCGAAACTGAAACATCGCGTCGGATTCTGAACTGTAGAATAAGCCCCAACTAGACTTTACAAATACGTTAGCCTTATTTCGGAGTTGTTTTTTGTTTCGTTTCTAGGCAGTTAGGTTAGGTTAGGTTATATTCCTAATTTGTGCTACGATATCTTTACATATTCGTTCAAATACTGATTAAAACAACCATGCCAAAAAATAACAGTATCAAACAGTCAAAAGATGTTTTATAAATTTCTCTTATGTACCTTTGTTGTATGCAGGTGATTTACGGGTTGAAGCCCATTGGCCATGGAACGAATGAAATATTGTTTCTGGCATGTGTTTAATAGTTATTCGTTATACAAGAGTGCAAAGTTGCTTTTTAACCACGTGCTCAATTTGATTTCCTCGCTAACGCTCAGGGTTCTAATTTTAAACCACTAGCTGCGCTCGCGATTCAATTTTAGAATCCTTCGCTTGCTCTGTCTTCAAATTGAGCACGTGGTTAAAAAGCAACTTTGCACTCCTGTATAACAAATAACTATTAAATAATATTAACTCCAGGAAGTAAAACGTTCGCTTCATTCAAAGTTGAATTCGTTTCAGTAAATTCCCATAAAATTCTGTCTTCAGCCCACATGTTACCGACTGACGTAAATGTCGTCTACATTATTGTTTGGTTTAGTGCCGGTCGTTTCCGTTACCATGGCAACCGACTGAAGAGCTCAGTAAACGGGCTATCGAGAATAAGTATGAACATATTTTTTTCAAACGAGCTAGAAATCATAAAAAAGGTGAAGCGTGTGGCATACGCACTTGGTGAAAGTATACTTTTGCCAATGACGGTATATTTGTTATCATAAGACACTGCTATTCGCCAAAAATTATCCAGTGGTAAAACACTAAATCAACCAGTCCCTATTTATCAATTAGAACCAAAAAAAATTGGTGGATGGAAAGACCTCAGAATCATTCTTCCTTGAAATGTACAGGGGAGGCCTATGTCCAGCAGTGGAACTCTTCAGGCTAATGATGATGATGATGACCTAAAAAATAAGCAATAAATAAATATGTAAAACAACATCTATATTTTTTTGGGAATCAGTAAGATATTATGCAGGAATTGGGAAAGAGATCAAGCAAAAACGTGAAATCCCTATATTCTAAAAAATCATTTTGTATTTTTACTCTAAGATTTTTCTCAATTCAAGGGTGTACCTATGCCGTAAAGTTGTAAAACTGAAGCCTGAAGTTCGTTCGTCTTGGTTTCTTTTTATTCGTGTTTATACGTTCAAAGATGTTAAGTAAATATCTGAGTTTTATTGGATGAGCAAGTTTAATGTTATCTGCTCGTAAAATAAATCAGTAAGTGAATGAAACGTACACAAAGTAGGTAAACAGTAACCTCGTTGCATAGCCGATTGTGAAGTACGGTTACGCTGAGTCGAAGATGAGTCAGTAAATCGTTTATTAAATCCTAACAAAATATTGTCCATGCAGCTTATTATTATTCAGCGTAAAAAACCTATTTAAACATTTTGTAGCACATAAAAAAGTCTAACAAATTTATTTTTATTGCCCACAGATGGATTGGCATCACGTCCCAACATGGCGTCGTTAACTTGATATCAGCGTACAATGCAGCTCGCGATGTGGCGTCACCGATAGTCAGACATGACCCAGCGGCTATGACACTCAATGGCTCGTCGTACATAGGCGGGGGCGTCTGGATCCTCACCAAAACACTCACAGGAGAATCAGTCGAAGTTATAGATGATCCCAAATCGAACAAAACTACAGATATCATTGACGTTAAAGTAGTTCAAGTAGCTTTCTGCATTCTCTACACCCTAATCTTCGTCCTCGGTGTCTTCGGAAATGTCCTTGTCTGCTTCGTGGTCTTTAGGAACCGAGCGATGCAAACAGTTACTAACCTTTTCATAACGAACTTGGCGCTATCAGATATTTTACTATGTATATTCGCTGTGCCTTTGACTCCCATGTACACGTTCTTAGGACGATGGGTTTTTGGGCGATTATTGTGCCATCTTATGCCGTATGCTCAAGGTACAAGCGTTTACATCTCAACTTTAACACTTACCTCAATAGCAATAGATAGATTCTTTGTTATAATTTACCCTTTTCATCCTAGGATGAAGCTAAATACTTGCATATTTATCATAGTATTTATATGGATGTTTTCGTTGGTAGTTACTTGTCCATACGGTCTCTTTATGGGGATCCAGATCACCAACAATAGAACATATTATTGCGAAGAGAGTTGGCCTTCCGATAGATCTAGAAAAATCTTCGGGGTATGCACAACAATCCTTCAATTCCTAATTCCATTTTTAGTCATAGCGCTTTGTTATACCTGTGTAAGTATAAGATTGAATGACCGAGCGCGGTCAAAGCCAGGTGCTAAGAATACAAAAAGAGAAGAAGCAGATAGGGATAGAAAGAAGAGAACAAACAGAATGCTCATATCCATGGTTGCTATATTTGGCATTTCATGGCTGCCCTTGAACCTCATAAACATCTTCAATGATTTCTACGCTCAGATGACTGAGTGGAATTATTACTTTGTCTCTTTCTTCCTCGCCCATTCAATGGCGATGGCATCAACTTGCTATAATCCCTTCCTATACGCATGGCTGAATGAAAACTTCAGAAAAGAATTTAAGCAGGTGCTTCCCTTCTTCGAATCAACGGGAGGCGTTAGAAATTCATATCACTCTGGCAGAGTACCAACGCACAAAGCTGATAAAAACGTATGCAATGGAAACGAGACAATACAGGAAACTCTCGTTGGAACTTCCTTCAACAGAGGACCGTCGATTAAGCATAGGATATTAGACGGGAATGTTAAGAAGGATAGAGTGGAGGTTGAGAGCATACTTTTGGAGGATAAAACAATATCAGCTACGTTTCACACGAGGAATGAGAACGTCAACTTGCACTTGATCCATGAAGAGTCGCAGGTGAGCGAGCCCAAAGAGAAGACATCCACGTAAATGTAAGTATTTTTGGATATCTTAGCATTTGATACCATCAATGATCTATTTTACATAGACATATTTCCCTAAAGATTTGGTACGGCAAAGAATTACATGGGAATTAAATATGGCTTTATTTTTTTCCTTCTATTCATAAACCTCCCCAGCAATCCTAGTTTCAAGTTCTAAATACTCGTAGCATTACTTTCAAAGTTCAGTTGACAAAAGGCATTTTATTTTCGCCTCCCCTTTTATTTGCTTAATGATTCAAGTTTCTCACAAACACTTTCCTGAGATTCCGATAAAGTTAATTACAGAACTCACTTCTCTTTGCTTCTACTTTTAAAGTTATACGCCCCACCACATGTTATGAAACACAAAATGCATAGGAATGTATAATAGTAGGCAACAAATATTGCACATCGGCTAATTTCGGCGATGTGCAATATTAATTATTGCCTACAACCGTATATTATTTATCTGGACCCATAAAGGATGGATGCAAAATAATGAAAATAATATATTCACCATTTTTTTTTGTTTATTATGCGAAATGCTTTCTTTAAAACAAAATAAGCATATTTCATACCTTAAATGTTTTTTGTTATCATTATAATGTTTCATAGAAAAGTTTAAAATTTTGCTGCTACATAAAAGTCTATTAAAATTTCAATTTATTAGCACAATCTTGAGTTATCTTTATTATTATCGTTTATTAGTATCTTCCATCGTCGTTTAATTAATCACCCTTGTCATCACGGAGCTCGGAATCTGTCAGAAATTCAAATTGCCTTCGAATAAGTAACACAAACAAGACTCGCTATCATCCGAAATTGATAGAGCTTGCCACAATAATTACTACCAGTTATTTGTAAACGCTTGTGGCGTATTTTTGGTTCGTTGTGTTTGTGTTTGCACACTCGTGAGACACAGTAGGTACGTCTCAACGCGTTTTGCATTCATCTCGAGTTTTGTTTTCAATATTGAGTATTCATTTATAATCATTAATACAGTGTTATTGCTTTACTTGGTGTTTTTTTTATTTATTTAAAAGACTTAGCTCTGTCCTTAAAAAGTTAATAAAGTTATTATTATGAACAACGGGATATTTACCATGATTGAATTTTGTGAGTTTTGACTCCATGCATGCAATTGTGCCACAAAATATCGGGAGTCAAAACTCACAAAATGTAATCATGGTAAATATCCCGTCGTTCATAAAAATAGTGTTAAAACCCATGATAGTTTCAAAAGTTAAATAAAGATTTATCATTAACTAATAATTTGTTTCTCCATTTCAGATTTATGGACATCAACGATAGAAGAAAATTACTGTAAATATAATTGCAAAGAAAATTTAATTTTCTATGTATTTAAATTTTAAAAAATGTTACAGTAATGTCTATATAGGATTTTTACTTTGCTTGCTGTGATTAAGTTAAGTGTCAAAAATAATTGTGAATAACGAAATATTGAAGGAAGAAAATAACTTAGCTTCAAATTTATTAAAACGCGTATTGTTAAATAAAACCATTGTTTAAGAATCGTTTTGCGAGTATCCAAAATGGCCTACCATTCTGTAAATAAAACCCAATACCTCGTACCGTTATTGTTGTAAATTTAATATCTAACAAAAAGTTTGTTAAATTACTTTTAGGTAAAAAAAATTAGGTAAGTACTTAATTTATTTGCGTTTCTCGAAAAAAATATGAGCCCACATTTTAAACACGACTAGTTTTTAATGCTTTTGTAAATAACGAGTTTTCTAAGCATGTAAAAATCTATTCGTCGTTTGAAATAAGTTTTTTTTCGGGAAACATAAATCTATAAGATATTGTGTATATGTAAATTTATTTTTAAAATGTTAGTAAAATAGTTCCAAATCCTATTTCATTAGCTTCTTGTAGAAATTAAATTCGCATGTGGTTAGTATCTAGTGTTATAATGAATTGGAGAATAAAATGGGAGTTAAAATTAAATGTTTGTACAAAAAAAATATTATTATTGTGTCTTCATCCCAAAACATTTTAAATTCAGTCATAACAGCCTACCAAAAGCTCTGTCTGACTCTGTTTCTGTCCCTGTCTCTGATTTTGAGTCTGTGTGAGTGCTGACTGAATTAAACCTATGTCGAAACGTCACACATACTGTATACTTAATACACTGGTAAGCACACACAGACTCAAAACCAGAGCCAGAGAAAGAGCTTGTCTACATTACTATTATTTACCAAGATAACCCGACTTTCAGTAAAATTCAATTCAAGTTTTTTATTTCAGACTTCACATAATAATTGGGTCATTACATAGGCCATAGTAGATGCAACATAAACACATTAAAACTAAAACATATTAAAACTCAATATAAACTAAAGAAAGAGAGAAATTAATAAATAAACACAATTTCTAGGAAGACTATTGTCTGTAGACCTACCAGAAACTCTGTCTGGCTTTGGTTTTGAGACTGTGTGAGTGTTGACTAAATAAATCCTACGTCAAAACATAGACATAGTCATAATGGCGGAGTCGCTGGAAGACTTAGGCACAATGCTCAGAGACCTCAATATTGTCTCCCAACAGGTGGGTCTAAACATGAACATGAGCAAGACAAAAATCATGTCTAATGCTCATGTCACACCCATGCCGGTACATGTTGGGAGCGATATCATCGAAGTTGTGGACCACTATGTTTATTTGGGTCAAACGATCCAATTAGGTAGAGCCAACTTCGACAAAGAGGTCAGCCGACGAATCCAACTCGGATGGGCAGCGTTCGGGAAACTGCGTCACATCTTCTCGTCGCAGATACCACAGAGCCTCAAGACAAAAGTCTATAATCAGTGCGTGTTGCCAGTGATGACTTATGGAACTGAGACGTGGTCGCTAACTATAGGCCTCGTGCACAAGCTCAAAGTCGCGCAACGAGCTATGGAGAGAGCTATGCTGGGAGTTTCACTACGTGATAGAATCAGAAATGAGGATATCCGTAGAAGAACCAAGGTCACCGACATAGCTCGTAGAGTTAGTAAGTTGAAGTGGCAATGGGCAGGCCATATAGCTCGAAGAACTGACAACCGTTGGGGAGTAAGGGTTCTCGAATGGCGGCCACGAACCGGAAGACGAAGCGTGGGGCGCCCACCCACCAGATGGACCGACGACATTGTTAAGATCGCGGGAAGTCGATGGATGGAAAGGGCTCAGAATCGTTCTTCCTGGAAACGTGTAGGGGAGGCCTATGTCCAGCAGTGGACTTCTTCAGGCTGATAATGATGATGATGAATGATGACGTCAAAACATCACTCACCCACTGGCCAGAGCCAGAGACAAAGCCAGACAGAGCTTGTGGTGCCTACTGTTAATAAAACTCGACTCGTGTATAATTTGTGTAGGTTTCTAGGAGCTAATTGCAAACATGAAAATCTAAAATTATGGAAAGCAAGTTCAAGAAATTTCCACTTCCACGAACGCTGAGGTAAGTTGTGCGTCAAATCGTTTCAATACAGATCGTGCACAGTGCACGAAAGGAGCTTTTCTGAGGACTTAAATTCCTTTCACCACACTTGGTTTGAAAGTATCATTGACACGATAAGGAGAAGAATACCGGTGGTTCGACAGAACGAGTGACACGAAGAGAAGAGTCCAGAAAGAGATCAAATTAGCTTTGTTCACTGTTCGTAAGTTTGTCTTCTTGAAGTTTATCAAATAAATTCCACCGATATTTGAGACCGTTTGAGATCACTGGTCCTAAGTCGTGGGATTCAAATACAATCGTGTGCGGTTGTAGGCAATAAATATTGCACATCGGCTTTCTGCTTTCGTAGAGCGCTATCTCAGTTTTGAGTCTGTGTGAGTGTTGACAAAATAAATGCTATGTTAAAACGTCACACACAGTATAATATGTACAATGGTGAGCACTCACACAGACTCAAAACCAAAGCCAGAGACAGAGCGAGACGGAGCTTGTGGTAGGTCTTCAGAATGGGCCCGCTCCGCTTACGGTGGAAACCGAGCTATATTGTTTTCAAAATGATGGTTACTTCGTCAATCTACGAGTATATTATTTTATTACAGTCCGACTCTTAGTTACACGAAAATTACATTAAAATACATACTAGCAATCAATCATGCTAGAATACCACACGAATGATTTATTCATCCAACACGCGTCATATCGAGGTCGTATCTACCATTTTGGTTTGATTACTTAACTGTTTAATGTTTGGGCTTCTGATAATTTTATTTACTTGGTTTCCTGTCTATAAAGTATTTTTGTACACGAATTTGTTGAATGTTTTACTAGCAATGCAAGGGTAAAATTACTGGCACGTGAGGCTGAACATCTGTATGTCTCAAGTTGATGGACGCAGGGAGTGCATCGTAGGGCACGCTCCTGGCGTGCGTGACCTGCGAGGCAATGCTTTGTTATATGCGATGGTTCAACTAAACACCAAGTGGGTCATATGCTTGTTCCATCAGCTAGTTTTATAAAAAAACTCGGATGTCTGTAAAGTCGGTTTACTGACGATAGTTGAAAGTGACAACGTCAGACAGCTGTCCACGCGGACGCATCGCTCACTCAAGTAGGAGAGAGACAGATGCCGAACGCGGAGGCCGATTGTGCCTCATTGTCGCTCCTTCCGCGCTCACGCTTGCACTTCAAGCCTTAAATGGAACGCCTCAAAGCGAGGTAACGCCGCATGAGTCATATTTTTTCGTGCGTGCAGCCGGCTCCATCGAATTATAAGAAGTTGTCACGTCAAAAAAAACGAGTCGGTCAGAGAGTTCTACGGATTTTCAGTTAAATTGACGATAATTGCAAAGAAAGAGTACCCAAAGAAAAACCAGAACCAAACAAACTCCACTCCAACGAAAGAAATATGATTTATTTAAAAACTTTCTGCCAAAGGTTAACAGAACAAAATGATTAAAAGTTTCATGGCAATTTTAATTTGGGCTGCGCCAATCTCGTCAGTGCTAGTCACACGGGCGTTAGTTATAATCTTGTTTAAGGTAAGTTCACTTTAATTAGTTAAGTTGTGCTTTGAGAAGTTTACCACACTTGCTACTGCAGTAAGGTAGAACAATGAAGAGTTCACATACTGTGGTGCAGTTGGCACCTTGTTCTTACTTCGCTTCGTCTATGGTTACTGCTAAGCTTACTTCTTCTTCTTATTTAATAGCAATGCTCTTAAATAAGATGTCGGCGTAATGCTTGCATTTTGAAAATGCATTTTTCTTAGAGATTTCTTACTTTCTTTCTTCTGATGGAAGAAGCATATGGCCCACCTGATGTTAAGTGGTAACCACCTGTAACAAAACATTGCCTTGTAGGTCACGCACGTCTGGAACGTGCCCTACGATGCATTTTCTGTGGTATTATCTCTCTCTACTCCATCATCTTCTAAAAGGAAATTAGGGTATTTTGTTCTTTTTAACCTTGCCTATGTCCGTTGTACATGTCCGTACATCTTTTTTTGAAAGTAATTGTTTTTATAACATTTTACTATTGTCTAAGTGCCAAAGAAGCTAAAATGTACGACAGTAAGCCTACCACAAGCTCTGTTTGGCTCTGTCTCTGGCTCTGGTTTTGAATCTGTGTGAGTGTAGAATAAATAAATCCTATGTTCAAACGTCACACACACAGTTTAACCCTTTACTACCTACCCCCTATTTTTGTCACATAACTACCTACCCACGGTCTGTGAGACTCTTGCAATATTATGCTCTGGCAAATAAAAACTATGGCTTCTGGGGTTAAATTGGGTTTAAAATTCTGTTTGTAGTAGTTTTAAGCGTTTATTAGAATTATTGAAACATATAAAATCAACATAGTTTAACACAAAATTTAAAATCTACCTAGAGACTCATAAAATACCGAAAAAAATTAACAAGTCTAGAAAATGTGATCCATGATCCATGGAACTTAGAACCTTCCCCTTACTAATTAAGCTTAGTTTAATAACCAACTTATACATCTACATAAAAATATCTATCAGAAAATACTTATTTCACCAAAATTGCAAGTGACCAACTTTACAGTTTTTCGCGGCAGTTTATGCACACAATTTTGGAGCACCCAAGGCAAATCGACTTTTTGCATTGAAAACACAGGTATTGGCTCTTGCGTTTCTTCTTGGTATTACAGGTAGAGCAAGTCTTTCGAGTTTCCAACCTATCTTCATCAGCACTACTGCCTGCAACAGCCAGGAGTGTTTCCTCATTGTGATGAAGCACTCGACTCAAAGACATCTTGATATCTCGCGGAATTGACATATTTAGCTGTCTTCTTTTTTTTTTTTTTTTTTTTTTTTTTTTTTATGTAAGTCGCTGATGGAACAAGCATATGGCCCACCTGATGTTAAGTGGTAACCATCGCCTATAACAAAGCACTGCCTCGTAGGTCACGCACGTCAGGAACGTGCCCTACGATGCACTGTCCTGCGTCCATCAACTGGAGGCATACAGATATTCAGCCTCACGTGCCAGTAATTACACCGGCACCCATACCCTTCAAACCGAAACACAGCAATGCTGCTTCACGGCAGAAATAGGCATGGTGGTAGTACTTCCCCGGACGAGCCCTCCACAAAGAGCTCTACTACTACTACGCTAGTTTTAAGCGTTCTTCGTTCCATGTGTGGCCTCGTGAGCTGCCCAGCCAGTTTCTTCCTGAATTGGAATCAGCTCTCAGTCTTTCCAGGTTGGGTGGACAAATTTCCACCCAACCTGGAAAGATCTGTCCTGTCCAGTAACCTGTAAAATATGGCTTCCAGCGGGATGTCGTCGTCAGAAGATTGTGTTCACAAACTTTCAGTACTTTTGGGCCCCAAAAAAATACCTTCTTCCGTCAGCGCCAAATCTTCTTCAACATCTATTTCAGAACCAGATTCGTAAAACTTTTCTAGCACCAAATTTTCACCAACGTCACTTTAGACATCACTATGGCCTCCGTTTGGTTAATCATTGTAGGGTCATCCTCTAACCAGCGCGCTATAACTTCTTCATTGCATACCTGCGGTCATTGAGACACTAACAAAAAGCTTTTTACTCACCATCGACAAACGAAGGCACGTGTAACCTCGACGAGCACAGGAGCGGTACTGCGGTGTGCGGGGAGAAGGTACATGGACGCACGAAATATAAAATAGCACGTACGCTTATTTATTCACAAATATATGTTCATGAGTGTCTGTGAGACCGCGGGTAGGTAGTTAAGGGTTAATACACTGGTGTGTCACACAAACTCAAAACCAAAGCCAGAGACAGAGCTTGTACTAGGCCTGCAGTCTTCTACAAAAAAATGATTAAGAACCAGCTACTTGATGGAGCGATGTAGCTAAGTGTTGACGCCCATTAATACTCTCGTAGCTTGCGTGTGACATTCTGAAGCCTAGTACGCACTTAGTGACTTATTGCCAGTCTCACGACCTGTGAGCGATCATATCTGCCAGCTAAAAACATTTCCGCCTCTACTTTAGACTCTTCAAACAAATATGGCGGTAATTTTATATAAAGTCCGTCTTTTTACATGCTCTATATTAGCTTCACTTGTATGTATGTTTGTAACCGACTCCTAAAGACGCGATTTTGACCCACTTTAGACGGTCAGATTTCGTTCAAATTTTGCACTTCTGTTAAAAACCGATTACAAATGTAATAATTCGATTAAAATATCCGATTATCTAAAACAAAATAATTTAATTTAATTTAAAAAACTAAAAAAATATAGTTTGAAAAACTCGAAACTATATTTAACTTAACTTTTTATAACACGCTCTACAGAAAATCCAACGAAAAAATAGAAAATTAAATTTATTTACACTATTCATAATCCAATTTTTTTTACATTTTATTTTCTATTTTTTAGTTGGATTTTCTATAGAGCGGGTTTCATCGTTTTTTTTAAACTATTATTACATTCTTTTGTTTTCGATTCATTCGGGGATTGTCCACGATATTTATTTATTTATTCTGAGAGCTCTGTGGGTGACCTTGATCCTTCTACGAATTTCTTCGTTTCAGATATACATTGGAGCTCGCCAAATAGGTCAAACTGAAATTTAGCCCTATGATTAAATCATAAATTAGCAAAACATGACTATCTGAGAGAATGACGCAAGTTTTTGGCACGCACTGAGTTTATTTAGTAATATAACATAGTTATTAGCATTGTTACTATTACCACTATCATCATCAGCCTGAAGAAGTCCACCGCTGGATTTAGGTATTTCCTCGAAAAAGAATTTTGAGATTTTACCACCAACTTTTCTAAAGTCTTAGCATTACCATCGCGCATATCTAGCGCGATGGCGATCAGTGAAACGCTGTCAAATCTTGCTGTCATATTTGACAGAGTATCACTGATCACCATCGCAGATAGCTTAGATGTGAGCAGGCCTTAAATCTTTACAATATCCTTTGCAATATTCCTTTTATACATAATTATAATTCAATATTCATGACATAAGAAAATATAATTCAAAACCTGTCAACGGATAAAAGGATAAGTAACTTATTATGTTATAAAGTATTTAAGCCCTCTTTTTTACCCGTAAAAGCTTCCAGAATAACCCATTTCGTATACACAAAATCTTTTCAAAAACCCTGTGTTAAATAGTTAAATTATCATCATCATCAGCCCGGGGAAGTTTATTAAGCCTCCGTTATACATTTCCACGTAGAACGATTCTGTACCCTCTCCATCCACCAACCTTTCACGATCTTGACAATTCCATAAAAATAAGAAGAAAACAATGTCATCAAAAATAGTTACTTAGTACGGTTGTAGGCAATAAATATTGCACATCGGCTTTTCAGCTTTCTCTCTCTGACGCACACTACGCTCTATGAAGCCGAAATTAGCCGATGTGCAATATTAGTTGCCTACTATACTAGACCACTATTATTTAGTAAGTTTTAAACTTTCGCAATTATAACACATACATCATAATAGACGGCTACAGACTTTCACCGTCGTGGAATCCCGTCATTGGTAGGTGAACATTCATTGGTTCCCGTCATTGGTTCTAAACTTAGCATCTGTGTTCACCACACAAATTTATTCTCGGTGGGGATCGAACCCACGCCCTTCGGCACAAAAGGCAGAGCTACTACCAACTAAGCTATGAAAGCAGCCAAAAAATGCAGATGTAATATTACCAAATACTAAACGGAAAATTCTAGTAATTTTCAATAAAAATCTCGCCGGTGTGATGAAAAATGGAATTCATGTCTTTCACTGCAGTTGATGAGTTACCCTAACTTTTGAAGTGTGTTACCTTACTCATACACTGCACGTTCTCTCCAAGATACCTAATATACAGGGTGTTGTGTGAGTCTATGATGGAGATCATATGAAAAAATCTGAGCAGTGAATGACCTATGGTACTCAAACGTTTACCACTGAAAACAATCGAAATAATTTTCCAATTTCGTTTCTTAGTGCTCCCCTGTGCTATAAAAGGAACCGACCCTGCAAGTTTCATGCCTTTAGGACTTACGGTTTAGGCTGAGCGTTAATTGTCAAACAGTCAGTAACGTAAGACTTTTATATCCCATATATTTATATTATATAATATATTATACAGGGTGGAATTTTGTAATGCCACCTGGAGGGAAAGTACTCTAAATACTGCAGATAGAAAATTTTACTCAAAGGAAACATTCCTTTATTTTTGAATAGAAAGCAAACTGCATTCAAAGATTTTCGAAAATTCTCTTCTCCCACACCCGGGAATCGAACCGGCTAAAATCTGAAAAAATTATACCCTGTACTTTTATTGCATCGATCGTTAGGGTAAATTATAAGGATGAAATTACTCTAACAAACATGATAAATTAAATGAAAGAAAAACCAGGAAATCTTAAATTAATTTTATTATTTACAAGAGTAGCTGCCTTTTTTTCGACAGGTATTGTTTGTTGTTATATTTTTTGTGTGTACCGTGTTTTGTGACGTAAAATAAATATTTTCTATTTCTTTTCTATTTTCTATCTCTCCGTGCTATCTGTAACACCCTGTATAAAGATAAAATATAAAGTGCAAAGCAATGTGTTGGCTAACTCGTCTAACTTTGTTGTTTGTTCTTGATTTGTTTCTAATACTTTTCTTGCAAATGCGGGTACTTTTGTTCGTTTTATCTTTTGTAAACTTGGCCATCAAGAAGTAAAGACCACACCTTAGGTACAGATATTTTTTTTGCCTATAATTTCATGAGCTTTTAGGCAGGAACTGGCAAAAACTAGAATAGAATAGAATGGCGAGTTCTGTTGTACGCACATCGTTTGACTTGACTAGTCTCTCAGCTCAGTTGGTAGTAGCTCTGCCTTCTGCGCCACTGGTCATGGGTTTGATCCCCACCGAGAACAAATATTTGTGTGGTTAACGCAGACGTTTGTGCTCTGTATGGGTGTTATACTGTATTCTAAGTATGTATTTGCAAAAAACAAAATGTACATAAGTATTATATCAGCTATTTAGTTCCCATAGCTCTGTTTAGTGTGATGCTAGATAGGGTTTTAGTATTGGCTTTGATAGCTTTTAATTTTACTTTTGTAAATGTTTTATAGTTTTAGGTTATAGCATAATAGTTATAGATTTGAATGATACAACTTCGTTATTCTGAATGGTATCAGACTTCAATTCAAAAGAAATTGAGGCTACCGTAAGCGTTGTTAAATATAACAATATTTTTATTCAATTTCGGGACAAATAATAAGTCCATTGTTTTATTTTCATCTTTATTATCAATTCTCCGCAGAAGTTTAGTAGAACCCGAAATACTTTTTACTTATTCGAAGGTTCGGCAGTTATATCAAAACCTTTCTGCGTTAGGTGCACGAGGGTTGTCGAAGGACTTAAACGCATTGCGCGACCTAACCAACTGTTGTATATTATTTTATTGATTTTATAGTGTTTACTACACTGAAGGTCACAAAGATTTTTATAATGTCCCAAGAATTACGAGCCGAGCGGGATTTGAACCCGCGACCTTCCCCTTATGACTGCTACGCCATCGGATCCTAATCACACTCGACGAATAACTCATAGGGATGTTCGGCACTAACGCGGCCGTGGCTTCATCTACAGGTTTGACGTTACAGTCAACTACTTACCGCTCGGCTCGTACCTTTTGGGATATCATAAAAATCTGCTGTTTTATATCAGGTATTGTATTCAATGGACCAACTAATTCAGCAGTTCAACTGTAGAGTAATTGCGTATCTTTAGTTGCAATAAAAATCAAGTCCCATCTATTTTTATGAACAACGGGATATTTACCATGATTAAACTTTTGAGTTTTGTTTGACTCCTGATATTTCGGCTTTGAGTTGAATTTGAGCTTCGATTGCAATAAAACTAATTGAAACAAATGTATCTTTTACAAGGAACGATTGCAACAAGACTGAATTTTGACGTAATAAACATGAGTTAGCGAATAAGAACTTCACTTTGTAAACTAGTATGGCAAGAGATACCATCATCATCATCTTCCTGCCCTTATCTCTGCAGCTCTGTCTGGCTCTGCTTCTGGCTCTGGGTTTGAGTCTGTGTGAGTGCTCACCAGTGCATTATACTGTGTGTGTGACGTTTTGACGTAGGATTTATTTAGTCAACACTCACAAAGACTCAAAACCAGAGCCAGGGACAGAACCAGATAGAGCTTGTGATAGGCCTACAGGTTTTGTTTCTCCACTCACCTATCATTTGTCATCTCAGTGCTAACTCTTTTCTTTCTCATGTCATCTTTGACACAGTCCATCCATCTTTTCTTTGGTACAACTCTTCTGGCAACAGATAGTATAGCGGTTGAAAAATTATGGCAACAAGATGTGTGATCGCTGTTCCTTGTTAGTATCATTTATTTGTTGGTATCATTTTTAATTGCAACAGAAATACACAATCGCCAAATTGATTCACAACGGCCGTATTGTAACATAGCAAGTCTTCTCCAGATGGTTTCCAGGAAGAGCAAAATTTCATTGCATTGTACATGTACAATGCTTGAAATTGCTCTTCCCTGGAAACCATCTGGCGCTTCTGGGGATTTCTACAGTACGTGATCAACATTCAATAACCTGTATTTCCAATAGTTATCGGTTAACTGGCCTGTGTCTGACTGGCTTAGTCTGAAAGATACAACTAGGTATTAAGTAGGATTTCCTCAATCCACCACGTAATCAAACTCCCAGCATAGCCCGTTATGGAACTTTCAAGCCCGGTTTCCACTGCGAGCGGAACGGACCCATTAATGACTCCGTTGAACTCGCAAACGCAAACTGCATACTTGTATTTCCACCAACAAATAGTCGGACGGAAAGAGCCGAGCGTGTAGAAAGAGTAGAAATTTGAAATGAGTCATTAATAGGTCCGTTCCGCTCACAGTGGAAACCAGGCTTTAGCGTGTATAAGGCCAATACTGATCACACAAATATTTGTTCTCGGTGGGGATCGAACCCACAACCTACAGCACAGAAGGCAGAGCTATTACCAACTATTAAGAGGCCAGTTGAATATTTATTTATTATTAAGTGTAGGGCGCCCTGCAGCAAGATGGATGGACGACATGGTCAGGGTCGCGGGGCGGCAATGGTTTAGACTGGCACAGGATCGAAGTAGATGGCACAAACTAAAGGAGGCCTATACCCAGCAGTGGGTGAAGTTGGGCTGTGGATGATGATGTCGACCACTTTTAAGTCTACAACTACAAGTCATCACTAATTGAATCTATCAATTGATTTAAGAATTGAAATCAACTCCTTACTGGTCACGTGTCCACTGAAACACTAAAAAACTAACACAAAAAAACTATTAAAGCCAAGCCGTTATTGGTGCATGATCTTTTAAGCTTGGCCGCGAACTTGCGCCTAAAGTTCTATGACCTAGATTAATTTAACTTCAAGACGTTTTAAAGTGATATTTGTGGTTCCATTAAATAAAGTGGGTACCTGACAAGCAAATCGAGCCGCCTAATGTGTTTGAGCTCCAAATGTCACTCGGACAAATGGGTCTAAAATTCCGGGGACATTTTCCTGTTTCAACCCTTTTACGTATTGTTGGAATGTCCTAGACATTCAATACATTTATTGCTTTGACATCAAAGTTATGAAGTGAGAGTTGATACATCTTTTTTGGATACAGATATGACTTCAGGCGCTTTGATCCCTATATACTGACCTCTCCGCTCAGTTGATAGTAGCTCAGCCTTCTGTGCCGAAGGTCTTGGGTTCGATCCTCACCGAGAACAAACATTTTAGTGGTGACCACAGATGTTTGTTCTCTATCTGGGTGTTACATTATATTCTAAGTATGTACCTATGTATTTACAAAAAAAAGTTGTGTGTAATGTATACAAGTATTTTCTCAGCTGTCTGGTTTCCCATAGTACAAGCTCGGCTTAGTTTGGAGCTAGATAGTGTTGCGTTGATTGTACAATATTTATTTATTTAAATAAGCCCAAGTTGTATGCCTATAAACTAGTTTGTATGGTTGCTTTCGATTAACCTACATCAAGTAATAAACGAGTAATACTGGTAGTAGTAGTATAGACCAATAATTGGTCTAGGCTAGGGTAAGCGAGCCGCCTTTGATCTTAATCATGTTGGTTACCGTAGACGAGTGTAAAGCCTCGTATTGATGGTAAACATATTTTCACAACAAAATTAAATCAACGTGTTGCGGAGTTGCTGTCAACATGTTGCTGGCAGCTCTGTGTGTACAAAGTTTCCAGCTGCATTCTTGCAATTTATCAACAATGTTGCTCAATTGTTGCGAAACAAATATTTACAATGAAAACCGCACAGGGGGGCCATAACTACAAAACGAACGTGCCCTACGATGCACTGCCCTGTGTCCATCAACTTGAGGCATACAGATGTTCAGCCTCACGTGTCAGTAATTTCACCGGCACCCACACCATTCGAACCGAAACACAGCCATGCTGCTTCACGGCAGAAATAGGCATAGTGGTAGTACTTCCCCGGACGAGCCCTTCACAAAGGACTCTACTACTAACCTTTATTTCTATAGTATTGAGATTAACATAAGGCTACCTTTATTAAAATAAAAATACAGGAATAAGCTACCACGCAAGCGAAACCACGTCTGGCATTAGTATCATATTAATACAAAAAAAAACGTTGACAGAGCACATTCTCCGATGTGCCAAATTATGAATTGTCCCACATTGTGAGTCGAAACGAGCGAAGACCGTAATTGCATGCTCACCGCACACTTTTTACGCGGCTCGAGTAAAAGCCTTTTTATTGGACATAAAATTATTTTGGTACGTAACGTCGCTTCTGTGGCGCGTATAATGCTATCAGAGGCGTGCTGCAAAATAAGCGCTTTGAGCGTGTTTTTAACCGACTTCAAAACAGGCAGAGGTTATCAATTCAGGTGTATTTGACTGTGTGGATTCTGTGTACCTTTAAATTACTAAAATAATATGGTTCTTTAAACTTAGCCACAAAAAATGTCTACCTTTGGTTGTACGCGAAAACAACAAAATATTAATATACAATATTAGATAAATAAAATATAAACTATCTTGCTTATAAAAATTAATACTTACTGTTTTACGTATGAAAAAATAAATAAATAAATAATACGGACAATCCACACAACACTATTTAGCCCCAAACTAAGTATAGCTTGTCTTGGGAACCAGATAGCTGATATAATATTTGTAAATATTTTTTTGTAAATACATTCATAGAATACAATATAACATTCAGGCAGAGAACAAACATATTTGTTCACCACAAACATATTTGTTCTCGATGAGGATTGAACCCACGCCCTCAAGAGCAGAAGGCAGGGAGGAATAAGACACTTTTCTTTTTGTAATGTACTCGTATAAAGGCACAATACATTCCCAAGGGTGCAACGGAGGTTAAATGTGTTAGGAAATATTGTCTCTCAAAACTAGCAAATGCAATAAAATCAGCTCACGTATTGTCACTGTTGGGGTCAACAAAAAATCAGCGTTGGATAGAAACTAGTATGTTTGTACAACAAAACGCAGAGCCAACAAAAAATTGCGTAATTTTTTGTTGGTGTTGTTGGTTTTATTTTTATTCTGAAAACTTAAAGCCATGTAAATGTTTATACAATAAAAAATTCAATGGTTTTGATTTTATTTTATTGGCATTCGGAATACATGCAGCCAATTTTAATACAATACAACATTCAGATGGTTTACATGTGAAAACGAAAAATGTAAGGTTCTGCTCTTTTTTAATAAACAATCAGACAGCATCGTCAATTGTAGTGCTGAATATTTTAACTGACTTCAAATAAAAAAGGAGGTTGTCAATTTGGTTGGATTTGATTTGATTTGATAAACTGATCTGAAGAGTTCTCTTTTTTATCTGAAAGGTAATACCAGAAATTTTATTGAAATCGGTTCAGCCGTCAGGCCATGAAGTCGGTTGTTCAAGGTTTTTAAACTTTACTTGTTCGTTCTATTTTAATGCTAAGCCAAAAAAGCATTTTATAATACACAGACACATAATTTAATATACAGGCTGATTTTTTGAGAAGAATGGTCATGGCTAAGTCCGAAATCACGAGAGTTAGGAAAAAGTCGTGTCCGTCAAAAGTAAACGTTTTTTGAAAAAGATGAATATGCATTTATTGTTTTCTTATAAATCGAGGGCATGACTCCTTTCACGACCCTTCCCTAACTCTCGTGGTTTCAGACTTCAGACACCAACCTGTTTATAGGGGTGAGTACAAAATCTTTATTCGGAACATATTTTTGGTCTCAAGAGAAAAGGAACGGTCTGACATGTAATAGACAGACCTATCGTCACGGGCCGTGAAGCGTGACATGGGATGATAAGGAGCTGAGACGCACTGGACCAAATCTACCCCACAGTTCGATCGGCGTCTTGAGCTTTCGACCCCTGACCAAAAAAAGAGGTGTTTTAATAGGTTTGATGTTTTAGGCCCGTATTCAGGCATAATGTTTGAGTCAAGTCAAGCATAAATTTTTGACAGTTCTTCATTGAAAAATGTCAAATACTATGCTTGAGCCATGTTTGGTGTCTGTCCGTCCGTATGTCACAGCCACTTTTTTGCGAAACTATAAAATGTTTTTTCATCAAACCCATGCGTGTGGGAGGGGGTATCTATGGATAGGTGTTTATAAATGATTTTGATGTTTTTGTTGTATTTTTTTTATAAACTGAATAGTTTGCGCGATATAAACTTCCAAAGTTTAATGTGTGTCCGTGCCCCCCCTCCCCTCTCCCCCTTAACTTCTAAAATAAGAGAATTATAAAACTAAAAAACCTCATATTTTTATATTAGGTACATTAACATGCAAACTTCCATTGAAAATTAGTTTGAACGAGATCTAGTAAGTAGTTTTTTTTAATACGTCATAAATCGTAAACCGCAATTTACCTTTCATTCAATTGGTGCTACGGAACCCTTCATGGGTGAGTCCCACTCGCATTTGGCCGCTTTTATTTGTAATTTATATGCAAATCTAGAGTACGATTAATATCTATTCAAGTCGGATCAGCTGTTGAGGCGTGATAGAGCTCTAAACATCAAATTAAATATACAACAAAAATGCCTTCAAATTATAATTTTATTATTAAGTATGATTTATGCGTAGTAGTTTTAATACATAGTACTCCTATCATCTCACTTTTTAGTATTTTCGTAAAATTATGTAATTTTTTAATTTTGTGGTGTGCACTAATAGTATATTATCTATTTAAACGTTAAATGTTTGTTTTCACGAAAACCGTAAACAGCACGTAAGCTGAATTCTTTTTTTAATCGTGTCACTGGTTCTTTTGAATCAGAGTGGTGAAAGGATTTTAAGTGTGCCGCAGTTAATAAATGAATCGGTAGGTACTTATTATCATTCCGAAAAAGTACATCAGGAACAAGATAGAAAAGCGGATGAATGCCAAGAGAAGCCACGGGCAGGCGTTAGTTTATGATAAACACACTTCAAACGTTGAAAGTACAATTCAGTGATATTCAAATTTCGCATCCTGCAGGGCTACCACGAGCTCTATATGGCTATGGCTGACAAATTGTGTATAGATAGGCTGTCCCACACACTCATTTTCTTCTTGGGTTTGAATGTGTTGACACTGTTGACACAAGTTTGACAGCCATAGCCATAACCATATGAAGCTCATGGTAGGCCAGCTGTAGGACTTGATTGCTTTAGCTAAAGTTCTCAAGAACTTGACAACGTCTGTAGTGCCTCATTGACAATTTGTGGTCGTGAAATGAACAAAGTTGTATAGTATTTATGGTACAGTACAGCGGTATAACTAGCGCTAAGTTCTTACCTACCCATGTGTTAGGGTTATGAATATTATCTGTTAAATATTTTTATTAATTCTTATTAATTTAAGTATTTGTTTGAATGTTGTATTGATAAATATAATGCTTCACTTCCTGCGGAAGTGTCTTGGTTTTTACCATGCTAAAAACCGAAAGGGCGACACTGGCTCGTAAGGCGGGTAGGGTAGGGATAGTTGGCGACTGGGGCGTCAAGCGTCATCGCCATTCGAGTACTAGCTTTCGATCTGAGTGGCTGTGTGGTTGAATACGCTAATTTTATGTAAAAGTGATGTACTAAAGAGCTAGTGATTGGTGTTTTGGACATTATTATCGGACCATCCCTTAAACATGTATGTAGGTATTTGTTATGCTATATAACAACTGTTAGCCGGTTTTGGGAATAGGACATCCCTACTGAGACCGGGCGACGAGACACATCATTATGTGTACACACACAAAAAACACTTTCTTGAAATCGAGCAAAAAGTGAGAATGGAACCAATAGTAGTGTCGAAACCAATAAAAGAGTGCGAAAGAGGGTAGATTGATTTGTCTGCCAATAACATTTATTTTACTCGTGGACTTAGTTCAACCCGTGATCATGGTATATACAACTCTGCCGAAGTATCGGGAGACAAAAGTAACAAAATTAAATCATGGTAAATACCGTTTATAAAAATAGTGTTTAAAGCCATGATAGTTTCAAAAGCTATATTAAAAAACTAATCTGAAATTGAGAAATGCGTTCTAACTTGAAAAGTACTAACATACATAATATTACTACTAATAAATATAGCAATAGCCAAACCAAGCTCGTATTGCAATGTGCTACGGCGTAGCGATACGCCGTAGCCCATCTACGCTGTAGACTTCTCTGCATATTTTGTCGGACTTGAGCAGAGCTTTCTATGCGACAAAACTCTTCAAAAATTCAATCATTCTTCCAAATGTCGTGCTATTGGAGCACTTGTCTTCGTTTTTGCTTTGGAATGCAATATCGAACTAGGTATGCTTTTTACCGTCCGAATTCCTGTCAAAAGTGATGGTTTCTTAAAAAGTAGCGTCCGTCATTATGACATTAGCCTTAATAAACAACAGGATTTATGCCATATTCGTCCCTAGAAAGTTCGGCCCATATGAAAAAATCTTCGTTTGTCCCACTAGGTATTATGCCTTACTCGGCCCATAATATATTTTATATCATAAAATCTTATTTCGTCCCACTTTTCAGCTCCACATTCGGCCCACGTTTTTTTATAGGCAAATTATAATTGATATAGTACAGTTGAAGCAATAAGTCTTTGCTTGACTTGTCTATAAAATAATTTTAGTTTAAAAAACTTGAGAAACCGACTTCATTGTCAAACGGCTAAACCGATTTTAATCAAATTTGTTTGGGACAATCTGGACGTAAGAATAACCTTCCAAATAAAAAAATAATTTTCTAAATCGGTTCATAAATGACGGAGGCATGCAGTTACAAACATGAAAAAAATTATTTAAAAAAAAATGGCAACACCGATTTTAATAAAATTAAAATGGGACCAATCTGGAAGCAGTACCTTTCAGATAAAAAAATAATTTTTCAAATCGGCTCACAAATGACGAAGTTATGCGGTAACAAACATTAAAAAAAAAAAAAAAAAAAAAAAAAAAACATACAACCGAATTGAGAACCTCCTCCTTTTTGATTGGAAGTCGGTTAAAAAGAAAGTCGTGTTAGTTACACTATTTATAACTCAAGAACGGCTGACCCGATTTGGCTGAAATATGGTGGGGATGTAGTTTAGAACCAGGAGACGGACATAGAATACATTTTCTTCCCGAAAAGTTAATGGGAACGGGGCGAGTAAAGCCGCGGGAGGCTGCTAGTAATTTCACAAAATACACTTCACTGTGAACCACTTTTTTGGCAGTGTGGCGTAAGACAATCCCCCATAGTATAGATACCTTCACTGAGATGAAAAAAAAACAGATTACTTATAATTTTCAAGTTTATTTTGTGTTTAAATATAATTTCAATGTAATACAGTACATCGGATGATGCCGTGGTGACTAAAACTTTTTAGTTTTTTTTAATTTATTTAGAGGGGCTTGTCGCTATGTGACCACACTGTTCTATAATAAAACAACAACTAAAACTAAACTTAACATAATCTTATTTTATAGAAACCTCTCCTAGCTAATCTATTTCTGCTAATTTATATAACATCTTGTCTTGACCCGACAAGGGACAAGCCAAGATGCTATCAATCATACCTACATTCATACATCTTCCAAAACAAACTAACCTAAATCTATCATTTCGAACACACTCCAGCAAAACATGAGTACGTCTTCCAATGTACCACATTTGGTACAATTCGGAGATAGGACTTTTTTCATTAGAAAAGCAAACTTGTTTTACGGGATGTGTCCAGAACACAATCGTAACGCCAACTTTAGCCAATTTCTGTTTAGCGAAATATTACTGGATAACAAGATATTTGAGGTTGTATAGTTAGGAACCAAGACCACAACTTCGTCTTCGTGGTTACCATTAAATATATTTCATCCCCCCAGCGGTGACTAGTTTTTCGCGCTTTAATCAAAAAAATATTAACCCATTTGTTTCTCAAAGATCACGTTGAACGTCATAAAGCTAGGTGAGCCTAGGTGCCAGTTTATGGCCTAGGGTACGCCATATTCGATCCACGCCATATTGGCCTGCCCACTGCCACTTTAGCTTTCCTGCGAGCTATAACGGTATCAACCGGTATCTTGGTTCTTCCACGAATTTCCTCATTTCTTATTGATTTTATAGTGTTCACTACACGTAAAGAAAACACAAAGATTTTTATAATATCCCAAAGTTAAAAGCCGAGCGGGCTTTGAACCCGCAACCTTCCTCTTGGTAGGGGGCTGCGATGACCGCTGCGCCATCGGATCCTAATCACACTCGACAAATAACTTTTAGGGACTGTTCGGCACTAACGCGACCGTGGCTTCATCTACAGGTTTGACGTTACAGTCAACTATTTACCTGCTCGATAACCGAAGTTGCATTCAGTTGAATCGACGAGAGATGTCACCTAGCTTTTTCATATGTTTTATTGATTTTATAATGTTTACTAAACTTGAATAAATCACATTTTTTTTTACTATTTCCCAAAAGTTAAGAGTCGAGCGAGATATGAGTCGCGGGTTCAAATCCCACTCGGTTTTTAACTTTTGGGATATTATAAAAATCTTTCCTCATTTCTGTTGTGAAACTCATGTAGTGAAACACCCAGTATAGTTCTCTTCAAAGCCCGTTTTGTGACTTTATCACGCAGCTCTACTTAAAATCTAAAACAGTGACCTACTCATAGTGTTTACATGAAGTTTTTATCCCTTTATATTGTTTCAAATAATGTTGTTTTCAACTTCTCCATCCCAAAACAGCCAAATTGGATGAAAAGTTGGGAACAACATCTAAACTCCGTCTGAACATTATTTAGCAACTGGAATCGAGATCTTGGTGTATAATTAAATCCTGCATTAGATACAGGCGCCTTTAAAGGAACCACATGCATTATTAAGTAAAAAAAGTCGGTTGTCTGCAAAGGCGGTTTACTGACAATAGTTGAACGTGACAACGTCATACAGCTGTCCACGTGGACGCATCGCTCAATCAAGGAGAGAGACAGATGTCGAACGCTGCCGAACGCGGAGGCCGATTGTGCTTCTTTGTCGCTCGTTCCGCGCTCTCGCTTGCACTTCAAGCCTTAAATGGAACGTATTAATTTAGGAAAAATCACTTATCGTTTGAACGCAGCTTTAACTTGTTTGCTTACGTCATGGCAACTGTAGTCTACTACACTAAAGTTAGTTCTGTAGAAGACAGCCTAAAGTAGGCAGGCTACTTACTATAGTTTAACTTGAAAATGCATTTTCTGTAGCTACGATTTAAGTTACCTACTTTGAGTGTCACAAGTATTTGTTGAGTTTTTGTGATCGAAATAGACATAGACCAACAAAAATACACCATAAAAATAAAATGAAAAAGAAAGATGGTGGTGAATAAATATATGCCGTGTTGTAGCACCAAAATGACGCTCATAGAGGGATTTTTAGCATGCTTTAAGTATTGACTGACGGAAAGCCTTGCGCACATCTAAGCGTTTCGCGGTGGCGATAAGGGAAACACTGTCAAATATGATAGCGATGTTTTACAGCGTTTCACTGATTATCACTACAAAACGTTTAAGATGTGCGTAAGGCTTATAAGTTGGAGGATTTTACTAACAATATTCAAATCGAAAACGAATAGAAAGAAAAATAGAAAAAAAATAGCACGTTTTATAGTACAACTTTCCTGAAATGAAAAAACGTTTTTAAACATTTACCATAGGTATATGAATGAGTGATCGCTAGAGGTATTTATAAAAACCAAACTCATTTGTGTTTCGAACAAAATAAAATATCCAAAAATGTATTTATTCAGTAGTATCACAAGGATCACTTTGAAACGTCTTAAAGCTATGTGCCATTTCCAAGCGACCAAGCCTAGAACAGGCAACAAACTACGGCTTGGTTCCCACTGTTTTGTATGATCCTTTTACAAATTTAAAATAAATAACAATATTATTTTGTACCGCGAACTTTCACATTTACACATTTATATTTCAAGTGCCATGTGAAACTAGGCCGTGACATTTGGCCTCCTGCACATGCAGCCAATCACAAGCGTGCTTGACCCAGTAGGAACGTGACCCTACATAACTAAACCAGCTGTTATTTACAGACTGTGGTGGTCTTTATTCGATTATCTACCTTCTTTAAGTGGTTGTTTTGGTACTTTTTGCCAATTGCTTTGAAAGTAGTAATTACTGTTTGGGTTTTCTTTTATTCCAATTTGTAGAATGGAAGTAGGTACTTTATGTGGAATTGCTTAGCAGCAAATAGGGTAGTTTTCCGAATGAGATAAGAATAACCATACCTTTTTTTAATCTTAAAGTTAAGGAGAATTTTTGTGAAGAAATTAGAGCCAATAGATCAAAATTGGGCTTTTTTAGGGGTAATTCATGAGAATTTTCTCATAACCCATGCCAATAGGGACAAGAATTTTTCATAACGACGCTCATCAACATACCTCTCACAAATACACGTACAAATGAAAAATAACACATACTTTATGAAGATTGTATTTTATACTAGTGGCCGCCCGCGGCTTTGCTCGCCCGTTCCCGTAACACCCCGTCCCCGTTGTTTTTTCGGGATAAAAAGTATCCTATGTCCTTTTCACGGTTCTAAGCTACCTCCTCACTAATTTTCTGCCAAATCGGTTCAGCTGTTCTTGAGTTATAAATAGTGTAACTAACACGACTTTCTTTTATAAATATAGATTCAAAATCAAACTAAAATCAAAAGTGTCATTTGGGACACTTTGTCCCAGCGAAATTTGTCCGAGACGTCAGCTACTCAAATTAATTCTGTTGTATCACAAGGATCACTTTGAAACGTCTTATAGCACGGTGAGTTTAGGTGCAAGTTCCACGCGACCAAGACTAGAAGAACCGACAGCAAACTACAGCAACTATTGTTGCGGGATATACAAAAAAAACTGTTTTTTGTGATATTCTGATGTTTCTGCGCACATCTAGATCGCTTGTTATGGAGATCAGTGTATCACTGCAATATATCGCACTGTCAAAATTTGCGGCAGTGTGTGCGGATGTATGCTGAAACTTATTGCCATCGCAGATTGCCTAGATGAGTGCAAGGAAGAAAGAGTAGAAAGGAAAAATACGCTGTTTGTATGGGAACCGCCGTCTCCAGTTTTATATATTCACTATGTATGTGTATGTGTGTGTATGTACATAGCGATAATTTTATTGTTTTAGGAAAAATTTGCTCTAATATATAGGGCGCTATATATCACTGCCTACACGGCAACAGGTAATTCCGTCGTCGGTATTTCTAAGGCTGCAATAAATCGAGTTTATTACGTTATTATAACACATTTAGCGTAAATTTTCTCTCATGAGCTTTTAGACGACTTTTATAGCGCCTTTATCCAATTTGCAGGTTTTACGTAGGTATGTTATGTGAGTATGACATAGGTAGATATTGCGTCAAGTTGAAAGGTTTCTATTCACTTGAATCTTGGAATGGCCTCTCAACTCAGTTGGTAGTAGCTCTGCCTTCTGCGCCATAATATGGCGCAGAAGGCAGAGCTACTACCGTCTTGCCGACTTGCCGGCCGACGAGAACATTATGTTCTCGTCGGCCGGCAAGTCGGAAGCAAGGTTTTGAAAACTCAAAGTTTCTCAAGTGTTTTAAACCTTGCTTGTATTTCATCATCATCATCAAACTATATCAGTCTACTGCTGGACGTAGGTCTCTCCCAAGACGCGCCACTGAGCCCGGTCTTGGGCTTTCTCCTCCAGTGCTTGCTACATTTCTTAGATCGTTGCTCCACTTGCCGAAGGGCGTCCTACACTACGCTTGTCTCCACTCTATAGTATTCGTTTGCTCCAACGATTGTCAGTTCTACGGCAAACATGACCAGCCCACTGCCACTTGTATTAACTGTCGTGTAAAATTCGTTTAGGTAAATGCTTTCTTTCACCTGCTTCTATATAAAAGTTTCCAGTTGAAATTTGGAGTCATTTACCTGTGAACAAGCCAGCTGGTTGTCATTGAGTGTGTACCCTTGCCACGTACAAGCTCGAGACAACGACAATGTTATTCAAATATACAGGGTGTCCCAGAAAGTATGGTCAAGCGAAATTCCAGAGATAGAACAGCCTTTGGGATACCCGAATCACCCCCATGTATGTTCCGCGATTTCTTATAGTTTTCGAGTTATGAATTTCCGAATTTTAGAAAATTTTCGACTTGAACAACTTAAAAAATTCTAAAAAAAAAAGTAGAAAACTTTCTTAAAATTTTTTTTTTACTACTGAATTCTGATGAGTGTTTCTTTTACGCATAAAATAATTGGCGATGTAAATGTAAAGGGTGTTCTATCTCTGGAATTTCGCTTGACCATACTTTCTGGGACACCCTGTATGCACGTCCAAAAGCAAGCTTGTCATATGTGATGACCCAACAACCAAAAACAACTTTGCACAAACAATACATTTTGTACTCCAAATAACAACGAAAATCTAAGATAATATCATGGAGAATAGCTACAGTAAATACCGTTTTGCTTGTAAGTTATAAACAACATGTTTCAGAGGAAAACCAGTTTGTTCTCAGTTTTGTTTTCATGGATTGGTCTTTGGCTATCTGTAGGCCTATATCTGTTTGGCTTTGTCTCTGGCTCTGGTTTTGAGTCTGTGTCAGATGTTCAGCCTCACGTACCAGTAATTTCACCAGCACCTTCACCCTCCAAACCGAAACACAGCAATGCTGCTTCACGGCTGAAATAATAGGCATGGTGGTAGTACTTCCTCGGACGAGCCCTTCACAAAGAGCTCTACTACTACTAAATCTCTGCTACATGTACCTTTTTCGCTATCATATTAAAAACTTGGATGTGCAGAACGCTTAAGGCCTGCACACATCTAGGCAATGGCGATGACGATCAGCTGAAACGCTGCCAAATATGACAGCGTTTCAGCTGAAAGCTATCGCCATCGCCTAGATGTGCACAGGCCTTTAGATGTTCGCAAAGCTTTAGTGCAGTGTCTTAACTTGGAGCCAACAGCGTGAGCCACGACTATAGTATTTTTAGATAAAACATTTTTACGACTCCCGCCGGCAACCTGGAACATTAAACGGATAAACTGTTGTTTTCATTGTTCAAGAGTTGTGGGTTTGAGGAAAAGGAAAATAAAAACGTACCTGTGTTCTAGTAAGTCCCGATCATCCTTAGACGTTAGATAGTGTATAGATACACAACAAGGTATTAGTCATAAGTCTTAAGCATTTATTGGTAAAATTATTTACAGATCTTGACATATTAAAAAAATCATACTAATAAGTGCACATACAAGTAGATTGCACCTAAGGACATTAATAAATAGTGTTACATTCGATTCAAAATATGTAATTAGCAATATACAAAATGTCATCCAAAATAATAATATTAATAGCAATTCCAATATGAACCCTAAATTCGTAAAAACTAGAGCAAGGAGTTGGTATGTCGAGTACACTTTGCTCAAAGAGTTTCTATCGAGTATTTTTGGCCTAAGGAGGTTGCTTATCATTGATATAATCGTTTTTTTTATACTTCGAGCAGCTTGATCGAGCATATTATGACCTATTTTGATGTTAGGTGGTAACTATCGCCTATAAAAAAACATTGTCTCGTAGATCACGCACGTTAGTGTTCAGGAACGTTAGTGACCACGTCTCAGTAACTCTTAGCATCCGAAAAACCTAGGTTTCAGATGTAGTGACCCAAATGTATTGCTCTCGTGTGTAAGCACAAGATAATTGCACTGAAATAATTAGTAATTAAGAGGGAGGACCACTTCACGCAAGACCTTTTCGTATTTCGTTTATTTCAAACAATTTAATGTACAAAAGGTAAAGTAATTAATTTCAAGTATTTCCTTTGCAATTAATTTTGAATAGATTAAAAGGGTCAAAATTAGTTAAAGGCTTCTTTATTTGTAAGTACTGTTTCAGTTCAAGTTAGGGAATAATTGAGCACCCATGCAGTGCTGGATAAGCCTACTCCACCTAAAACTCCTCCCAGGGACTATCATCATCATCATCATCAGCCCGCTTGCACCCACTGCTGAGTATAGGCCTCCTCTTTATTGTGCCATTCTTTCCGGTCCCTCGCGAGTCTCATCCACTCATTCCCAGCACTAGCACTATAGCATCCCGTAAATAGAGACTAAAGCATCCCGTAAATAGGGGCATGACCAGAAAAAGTTCCTTCTTTTATCCTAATAATATAAAAAATTTCGCTGGGCTGATTTAAATGAAATTTAAAATAGCTTACCAACCTTTTTACCTAAAATAAACACCAGGTACGGTAAATAGTTGAATACGCCGAAAAGTAGTATTAAGGTAAGGTTGTAGTTGTAAAGGCTTTTAATCTTGGTAGTATACACAAAAATGCCGCAAGCTTATGGTTTTGTCAGGTTACGCATATTTTTGTCTAATGCAAAAAACACACAAGACAGTAATTAAATATGCATAAAAACACTTTTCCAATCGTTAGTATAGCGTTGTATATATTTTGTTCTCTTTTTGAATCATTAGTTCCAACACAACCGCTATCTAAAATTAAAAAAACTTTTCTAGAATGCAAAGGAAATGTTAAAAAAAACAACATGCATAAGTAGGTAGGTAGGTGTCTTTGGGCCACGTGTGTGCGGTCAGTTTTAACAAAATGTATGAAAACTGTAGGTTCTCCAGCGGTGGCATTCGTCGAACCATAAAGTTGGTAAAATAATGGAACAATCTTATCAAATGTATTAATTGTCATGGGTCTTCGATAAATTTACAAAGTTGAATGAAATAGCCGTTTAAAGTGGGTCAAAATCGCGCTTAAAGGAGTCGATTACAAGCATACAAGTGAAGCTTATAATAAAGCGTGTAAAAATTTTCTATAAACTGACAGCGTGAACCCCGGAGTAGGACAACTCAGATAGTGCCCTCTTACTTTACCCATATATTTTAAAACTTCCAAAGGTATTACACGAAGCCAAGGAAGTCAAAACTTTTTGAAATATACGTGCACTTAGATAGTTTCAAAAGATAGATGGTGCATAGACAAGCCAACATGGTTGTGTGCGGAGTATGACGTATGACTGTTATAAAACAAAATAGCTTTTGTGTCAGTAGTTAGTAAAAAATATTCTTATTTCATTTTCACAAAGCAATTAAACTTTGTCGGTGTACTGTGGGGTGATCATAGCAAAATAATATGAGGTAGACGGATCAACCACAGAACAGAAAAAAGTAAAAAGTAATTCTCTTTCCATACTAGTCTCGTCTACATTATACAATTTTTGATCAAAGCGGCAAGTGAAACTAATTTCTTTAATATTTCTAAAGCCTTGCTCATATCTATTACTTCTGCAGTGGCGATCAGCTGTCAAATATAACAGCGTTTCACTGATTGCCAACGCAAACCGCTTAGATGTCCGCAACGCTTATAGGTGTCTAATAATAGCTTTCATAAATCGAAATCTAAGAAGAGCACGGACCAGATTATACGCTGAATTATTCATTAAATCTCAATTCGTGTCACAGGAAAGTGATTTTCACTTTAGATCTACATAGCTATTTACATAGCAAAATTGAATTTTTAATTAAATTATTTTGCAATATGGCCTCTGCGACAATCAAGTTTCCATTGTCAAATTAAGATTTTCTCTTTATACATTTTTGGGATAATGAAAGTTTGAGATAATTGTGTTTTTTTGCCTTTTTTCTTGTAATATTACTTTCTTTACTCTCAGCCTTCCCCCCCCCCCCCCTGAGAGGGGGACACCTTGAGAGTAAAAAAAGATTTATATAGCGTCAGGGGCAACTGGTGATTACTTCAGCTCTATTTGCGGGACGCTATAGTGCCTTGGACAGGGAGAACAGGCTTGCCCAGCACCTAATATACCATCCTGACAGCTTAGTAAGCAGAGAGAGCAGAAGCATTTTTAACATAAATTTTCCAAACAGAAAAATGACACACGACTGGTTTCGGACCCGCGACTTTATTGAAAGGTATATATTGCTACCATTAGGCCGCCACTGAACTCATGTAACCTACTCTTTTTCTTAAATTTAAGAGGTAACTTGTCAGGGTTTTGATGCAGCTTTCTCCAATTAGGTCTTTCTAATGCGGTCTCCTTGACTTCCTTATACGACATGACAGCGACTTTTTCTTTTATCTGGCTCACGTAATTCGAAATAGGAAGGTTCAAATACGTAATTACGTCATTGGCTGGGGATAAATGTATGAAAATTTCGATTTCTCATTGGTATGGACGTGGCATTCTTGGGACTAACCAACTTATTCTTGTTTTATGTACCTACTATTACCTATGGTTCATGTTTTTGGCAGATAAAACATTTTCCTTTGTAAAGGAAATTTCTGACAATTATCCGTAGATAAGTGGGGTTTCCTTCTTCGAAGATGAATACACTCCCTGAGGATGGCCACCGTATTAGATTCACTAATAGGATTAAGCTTTGTTACATCATAATTACATCCATGATTATTATACAACAACATCCTTGAAGGTACAGGCAGCATTAGAAGTTGATGATGATTTTTCAGATCTTGGACCAGTTACGTCTTTATATTACACGAAAAATGAAAATCGACAAAATTGATTACCGATAAAATCGATAAAGATTATCCTTTGGAATCATTAGCGCCGTGTTCCACACAACACAACAGTCCATTTCTAATCAAAGGCGAGCCGCCTGCGTCGCGCACCGCGAGTGACACTCCTGTTGTCCTTCTCCGTGGCAATCATTATGCAATACGTCGTAAAGAAATTAATGAAAATAAAATTTTAATACAAAAACTTTAATCATTTTAGGAATTAAATAGATTCGGCCAAACAAATATTCACGACCCAAAAATTAGGCCCTGTCAGTTTGTGTATATAGCTAATAATGAATAACCCTGTAGATAAGAGGTAATTTTTAGTGCCTGCCTATGAATTTATCAAAACTCTAAGCCGCAACTCAATTCATATTTAACTTAAAGTCCTAAAGCACATTCGTATTATAATTATGTCTAAGTCCAAGGCTTAGCGACTGTAGTTTGCCTAATACGGGTTGCAATAAACAAGTTTGAAGCGGTATTTACTTTATAACCACTTAGTTTCCTGTTTACTTAGTTTGCGCCTAAACATATTGAAATCGCTAGTTAATGAGTCCAGAACTTTGACCGTAATTTAGCGGCCGCAATTACTGCAGTATATAAATTATTAAGGCACAGACAACCGCTAGCAAACTTTTTGCTCGAACATTTCTTCATTTAAAAAAAATATATATAAGAATAAAAAAAAAACATAAAACTAATGAATTTTTCAATCAATTTCAAGTGTGACAATCGTAATGCGGTTCACAGATTACATCTAAGTACAAAGTTTCATCAGTATCGCTTTTATACTTTTGGAGAAAAGTGGCTGTGACATACGGACGGACAGACAGACAGACAAACATGACGAATCTATAAGGGTTCCGTTTTTGCTATTTGGCTACGGAACCCTTAAAAGGAGAGCCAAGTTTGATACAAAAATTATGCTTGGCTGTGGGCTTCGCCGCAAAAAAATGGAGATCTAAATGAGTGCCAAGCTCTGCAAAATCTAAATGACATTATTAACAAGTACTTATTAAACTTTATTTCGTTGCTTTATTGGATTGGATAACTATAACAATATTGCTGTTATTTAAAAATGTGAGTTTGGCTTGACTTTATACACCGCCGCGTGTCTATAGATGAAGAACAGAAGAACAGCTTTGTAATTTGGCAGAAACAGAAATACCTGCCAAATGACAAAGCTCTGTATTTTCAGGTTTCGAGATGTGTGATTGGGCTTCTCCTTTTCAATGCAAAGCCGAACAGAAAGGATCCGAATCCACTACCTACTTTAAATATTCAAGCATGAAATTGGGTGTTGTGATTCAAATTTACATATTTCACTATGCTAATTCCTCATTCATCTAAAACCATCTAAGGTTCAAAATACAGCAATCCATGGGCTGTTCAAATTATTATCTGCTTTCTAATAATACGTAAATTGAGAGAACGTCTACAAATAACGCGTTCGAACACCAAAATTTATTAGGTTCTATGCCATGTGGTATAAATAAAATACAGGAGAATTATATCTATACTAATATTATAAAGAGGAAAGATTTGTATTTTTGTATGTTTGTAATGAATAAACTCAAAAACTACTGTGCTGATTTCAAAAATAATTTCTCCATTGGAAAGCTATATTCACCCTGATTAACATAAGGCTATATTTATTTGTGTAAAAATAAATGTTCCCCCGTGCAAAGCTGGGACAGGCCGCTAGTTATATCATAAATAGTAAGAAGACGCCTACGGTTACTCTCGCGTGGTCGCTGTGATTGCTAATATCAATAGGTATACTTTTTAACCTAGCTGATGGAATCGCCTTTAAGCACTGCGTCGTAGGTCACGCACGTTAAAAACGTGCCTTACGATGCACTGCCCTGCATCCATCAACTTAAGGGACGTGCCAGTAATTTCACCGGCACGCACACCATTCAAACGGAAACACAGCAATGCTGCTTCACGGCAGAAATAAGCATGGTAGTAGTACTTCCCCGGACGAGCCACACACAAAGAGCTCTATTACTACTTTAAATTGAAAGGAGTTTTTATGCTTTTTCATTTCTTTACGGACTTATAAAAAAGGAGGTAATAAGTAATATTTCTACGTTCATCTCATAGAAAAATAAAAATTAAATATTTGGCCATGATATAAACCATCCTTTGTTTACAACCTCACCTGATGGTAAGCGACGATGTAGCCGGCGATGTATGATGTATGTATGGGTGGGTTTTATCTGTGTAGGTATATACTCCGTTTCTGTTAATTTTACAGAATATAAAGTGGCTGTTATGGTAATCTAGGAAACAAACTATTTGCCACAAACAATTAACCAAACTTTAGCAATAATAATTATAGTAGGACCCTCGAAAATTATATTGCCTACGCCAACTTCGACTGGCGTCTAAGCTCAGTTGGTAGTAGCTCTGCTTTCTGCGCTGTAGGTCGTGGGTTCGATTCCCACCGAGAGCAAATATTTGTGTGGTGAACGCAGATGTTTGTTCTCTGTCTGGGTGTTATATGGTATTCTAAGTATGTATTTACCAAAAAAAGTAGGTATAATGGCAGCCAAATGCTTAGCTATCTATATAAAAAAAATAAATAAAAAAAAAAAAAATATGTTATCAGCTATCAAAAAACTTTTGAAGTAAAATTATTAGTGGTGTGGATTGTCCACAATATAAAAAAAATACTTACCACAGAAAATAATTTGTATAATTTTTGTATTTAATAGATAACCTAAGTAAAAAAAATTGAGAAACCAACTCTATGTCCAAACGACTGAACCAATTTTGATGAAATTTCTATTGGCCCAATCTGAAAGTATCCATCCACAAATATTTTTTTCAAAATGCGAAAACAAAATACGACCGAATTAAAAATCACCTCCTTTTTTATTTGAAGTTGGTTAAATAAAAGCCTGTTACAGAGATTTATTTATTATGATTATTTACTCAAAGAAAGATATTAAACAAGTATTTACAAAAAACAGTTAAGCTATCTGCAGACCGTTACAAAAGATCTAGAGGTAGCTCAACTGATCCAAATCAATGCCAGACGGAAGCGTCCCCAAGACGTTGAAGGCATTGCCACGCTGAATAACAACGCGCTGAGCTAGATACCCACCAGCCCTTGGGTCACGCATCGCTTCGATCAGTCCTTGACAAAATTTTGAGGACCCGAATGAATTTATTATTTTCTTAGTTATAGATACTGCTATAGAAACATTTATTATTATTACACAGGGCCTGTGAAAATAATTTGAAAAGGGAGTGTCTAAATAGCTTTATTCCACAAACCGTGACGTCTTTATTTCGACTTACTGCAAAGTGCGTGGAGCTATTATTGCATTACACAATAGAGTTGCGATGCTGTCGCTAGGAAAAAAGGCCGGAAAACATGCTTATTTGGATTTGATTATAAGAACATAATTAACCCACGCGGAGCCGGAATAAAACACTAGAGGAGAAATATAAAACGTAGGGCATTCGTGATGAAAATATTTACACCCGAGTGCAACACGTAACTTTCATCCCACCTCAGCGAGGAAATGATTAAATGAAAAAAAAAATGGCGCTTGCAAAGCAAATTAAAATAAAAGTAGCACACCAAGAACGTTCCGAGTCTGACAAATTAACCAAGCATATAATAAACGTGAGGAAGTCACATGGCACGTTCAACTGGGGTTGCCTCATGGTATCCGGTCAAATGTTTTGGCACCCACGTTTTTCTGGCAACTCTATTAGGGTTGGCTTACTGTTGTTTAATTCTCAAATTAAAATGTAAATTTAGTCAAAAACTGGCACCTTGGCACCCAATTTGGCCGAGCCTCTTTTGGTTAATCTGCGAGAGCTGTTCAACAAATGGTCTCTTTGCTTTTAACATAATTTAGACATTCTAAGTACTTAAAACTTATGAAGCAAAGACTTTCACCATCTCTGTCCGTGATAATTTTTTGATCATTATTTTGTGGCAGTAACTCTGCCTTCGGCGCTGTATGGTCGTGGGTTCGATCCCTACACAGAACAAATATTTGTGTGGTGAATACAGATATTTATTCTCTGTCTGGAGTGTTATATTATATTCTAAGTCTGTACCTATTTGCGGAAAAACAATTAAGGTAAGTATGCAAGGTTTTTTTATACAACTAGCTGATAGAAAAAACATATAGCCTACCTGATAATGAATGGTAACCATCGCCTATAAAACAACATTGCCTCTTAGGTCACGCACGTCAGGAATATCCCTACGATGCACTGCCCTGCGTCCATCTGCTTGAGGTATACAGATGTTCAGCCTCACGTGCCAGTTATTTAACACTACTAAAATACTTCAAAAAACATTTTCACTACACCTTACATCTATAATAGTAGATTATAGATTAAAAATAAAAATTAATATTCAATTAAATCTATATTTAATCTATATTTCGTTAATTAATTATAAATTAAATAACGAAATATAGCTCGTTTAAGGCCTGTGCACACCTACTTCGCTGACGGTAGCGATCAGTGAAACGCTGTCAAATATCGCTGTCAGATTTGAGATTTGACGGCGAATATTTGACAGCGTTTCACTGATCGCAACCGCCAGCGAACTAGGTGTGCGCAGGCCTTTAGAATGCTAAATATGTGACAGCACTAAGTTGCTCGACGGAAACCTCCGCTGTGTAAACAAACGCTGGCCTTACCCTCAAACGAGTGCGTACACAAGCTGGGCAGCTCAAACAGGAGGCCATCAGACATAGTCAACACACGTATTTACAGGCAAGCCCGTTTGCACACGCCACTAATGGGCAGAAGCATTTTACGCACGCTCAAGAAAATTAGCACGAATATTCGCAAACTAGTTATGACTACTCAAATAACCCGATCCTTGAAACTGGCAAACTAGTTTGGAAACAATAAATTACGAACGTAACAGATCCTAGAAATCCTAAATTGGTAGATGTTTGGGGCTCAATCAAGACGCAAGAGCTAAACCACAATAGATGAAACATGGAATACATGAATCTTATCTTATAACTTTATACGAGAAAAGCTTGTATATATATGTAAATGGTATATATTATAATCAGAATCTCGGAAACGGCTCCAACGATTTTCATGAAATTTAGTTAACAGGGGTACGGAGGCGATAAATTTATCTAACTACTATTAATTTCTAGAAAATGTCGTTTTGATAGTTTTTTTTTTACAATCAAATTTTAGCGCTATCTGTTGCTGAGTAGTCGAATTCACCACGAGTTAGTATGACGGACAACGCCATCTTTAGACTTATTTTTTTGTGTTCAACAATTGACTTTATCTTTAATAAACGGAAGGACGCGAGCGAACACGCAAGCGGAAACTAGTAATAATATAGTTACTGAACAAACACGAGTAATATTTTCCAGACAAGGCAAATATCCTCTCAGATCTCTTACTAAGAACGTACCTCGCTCATTTGATAATAGCGGACAGACCCTCTCAACGGATATTTACGTACTTATAAGATCTACAAGGGCAATGCTTCTGATATTTCATTGAGAATCCGTTGGTTGTATTGATCACATTCACATGTGTTTGACTAAGGGCTAATTTTTACCCGACTACAGCGAAACAAAAAAGAGCTATGAATTACGATTCAATCTGCAACATTTATCCGTCAGATAAAAAAAATACATCTCTTTTGCTTGTCAACAGAATTTTCGCAGATGGAAAAAGCTAGAAGCTAGCTAGGGTAAGAGCCTGTCCAGATGGAGCATTTTACGCGCGAGTGCCCTCGCGCGTTTCAATTTATATTGCGTCCAGATGCCGCGTTTTACGCGCGCTCCTACCAAATAGTTGCTCGCGTTTTACGCGCGATTGAGGAATCGCGCGTAAAACGCGCGTAAAACGCCCCATCTGGACAGGCTCTTAAGCTCATTTATGTACATGTCCTGTGTTATTTATCACTTATTTGTAAATGTCTCTGAATGCAATAAAGAATTATGAATTATGAAAAAGCTTTTAGCTATTTTAAAAATGGAAGAAACCTGTTTCGCTAAAAATAATAGTGCCTCTTTAACGAACACTACTTCTTCTTCTTCCTGTCTTTATCCCATTTTATGTGGGATCGGCACCACATGTCTTCCCTTCTGTCGGGGGGCACCTCGTAATGAGAGAAAAAAATCAATGTAGTAGAAGTAAATAAATAAATAAATAAGAAAAAATTAGAAAAAAATGAGTAAATAGTTTTATTCAAACAATACAACCTTTTACATACAAAGGATTGGGATCTCTTTTTTTAATCTTTTAATGCAGTTTTTATTAGAAGCGTCTTCTTTGATGTGGCCCAACATTATTTTGTGATATAATCATATAAGAGTACTCTGTGGATATAATCTAATAAGCTATACCTACTAAAGTTAATCATCAGTGAATTTTATTATTATTTACCAAATATGTAACAGACATTCAGACAAAAACATCAGTGTTGTATTATTTTTTTAATTCATATCCAATTACTTATTTTACTTTGTTGGGGGTTCGGCTTTATAAGAATTTCAATTTTAATTTAGAAGAATTTCAAGTTTGAATTTTTATTAACATAAGAACCTACTCGCTTTGTTAATGATTATGTATAAAAATAACGATGCGAAAAGCTTCCATTTTTAATTGAAAAGATTTTCACTTACTGCAAATTGATGACTTTAAACAAAACTTTTTAATAGGCTTTTACAACAAAGGCTTTTGATAAGCTGTGATTGGATACGAATACAAAGGAAGAGGCTCTCAATTCAGTTGTTTTATTTATGTTTGTTGCTTCGTAAAGTATACCCGATAGCTGATTTCCATAGTATAAGGTTTGATTAGGTTAGGGCTGGATATCGCTATGTAAAAATGCTTATCCTTGCTCATTATATTGCATTCTATAATACCAAAGTTAAATATATTGTTATTCAATGGTATTAAAAGGATCACTTTGAAGCTAGGTGAGTCCAGGTGCCAATTCCACACGACCAAGCCTGGAAGAACAGGCATCAAAATACGGCTTGCTTCCTACAATTTTTTCGTATGATACTTTTACAAAACAAATATAATAACAATAATAGCAGTGATACCAAAGCTTCAATATAAATTACATGATTTAAACAGGCCTAGTTAGAAAGTCGGTTCAAAGTGATTCTACTAAATAGATGTTTTGACTTTGTAGAAGTTTCACAAGGAAACATTCCCGAATCGATTGATGAAAATTTTCGAGCAAAATTTCCGAAAGTTTTGGAATTCTGATATTGAGAACCTTGAAAAAAGTTTATTTGGCTTTCATAATTTTCTAAATTATAATAACCTACACTCCTAAAACAATGAAAATTCTCAGTACCAATAACAAATGTTTGGGAAAATTACTTGTTATGACCCAAAGTCAACTGGCCGTGCAGTAATAGTCAAACATAATAGAAGCTATTACAAAGTTCGCCTTGTAAAATAACAATTATATTTTTTGTGTTTGGATAGCCTTTTTTGAAAGTATGTACCTACAACGTATGGTCGAGGCTGTTGTTTTTAAGAGAGACTTTTTCTTCTTATCGTGTCACTTATTATTTTTTTTTAAACCAGAGTGTGTTGAAAGATTTTCAAGTACGTCTCAGAAAGGCTCCTTTCGTGCACTCGTCACAAGTTTTTCGAACTTATTAGGTTCTCGACATGCCGGTTTCCTCACGATGGAAAGAGGGACTGACAACTAGTGACACACTATTATGAGGAGTGCGAAAGATAGCGAAGAGGCCTTTAGCCAACAATGGATAGCTGATGATAATAGGGGGTTTAATGATATCATGAGCAGTCACAATTAGTCCAAATTCCATTCAACTAAAACGATATTGGTATTTGGGGTAATCTGGTGATAACGTAAATTAAGCCGTTTACCCTTCTAATATAATAGCTACCTATTTCCCCAAATCAGTGAATACAGTCCTTTTTTTTTAAACAATCTACTCAGCACTATCTTGCCTCAAAGCTTGTACTATGGGAACCAGATAGCTGATAACATAAAATACATATACTTAGAATACAATGTAACACCCAGACAAAGAACAAACATCTGCGTTTACCACACAAATATTTTGTTCTCGGTAGAGATCAAACCCACGGCCTATACCTAGCGCAGAAGGCAGATCTTCCATGCCACCCCCACCACTATAGAAAGCAAACGAAAGCAAAGTCATTCCGATTCGAGTAGTTCATGTTGAAAAAGATTAATACTCATCAGACAAACATCTCGGACGGGATATAAAACCGGACATTTGGATCGGAAGGGCCGATTTCCGACATCGGAAATCCGAAGGCCGGGCCATTGGAGACTGATAGATGAGATGAGAGGCAAAAACAAAAACTGCGAAGTTATACTATGCGCAGATTCGCGTAATTCAATACCTGCTTCTTGTAATGTCACTGTTATTTCGAAGCAGTGTGGTGAAAGGGTTTAATGTTAACCTCAAAGGTGCTTCTTTCTTACACATGACACAATACCTACATGTTTTCGAATTTTCTAGTTTTAGTCGAATTTTCTGCATGACGATGTCTTCACGGCTTTTACCCTTTAACCTCAGGCGGGCCCTATGCTTGTTCCATCAGCTAGTTTTATAAAAACAACTTGGGAAGAAATAGATATTTTTCATCCCCCCATCTCGGCAAGAGCATTTTTACTTTTATAGATCAAAAGCAAAAGTCATTTTTAACCGACTTCCAATCAAAAAGGAGGAGGTTCTCAATTCGGTTGTATGTTTTTTTTTTTTTTTTTTTTAAATGTTTGTTACCGCATAACTTCGTCATTTGTGAGCCGATTTGAAAAAATATTTTTTTATCTGAAAGGTACTGCTTCCAGATTGGTCCCATTTTAATTTTATTAAAATCGATGTTGCTATTTTTTTAAAATAATTTTTTTAATGTTTGTAACTGCATGCCTCCGTCATTTATGAACTGATTTAGAAAATTATTTTTTTTATTTGGTTATTCTTACGTCCAGATGGTCCCAAACAAATTTGATTAAAATCGGTTTAGCCGTTTGACAATGAAGTCGGTTTCTCAAGTTTTTTAAACTTATAATTATTATCAATCGAGTTACTTGTATGTCGATGTTTTTATCCAATAAAGGATAAATTAAATTTAAATTTAGAACAGCGTGTGCACTAAGTTCGTGAATTCAAAACATCATTAAACCTATTAACTTCTAACTCCATGGTTCCGAATTTATCATGCAACCTTTTTTAGTTTGTTAAAAACTTGGAACTCTGAACTTTCTTGGTGTATTCCTTTTGTTTTTATTTTCTTTACGCGCGCCAATTCTTTTGCATTTAGTATTTCAATTTTAGAATCCTTCAACCTAACATTCAAATTTAGAATCCTTTGCTCGGTCATCAAAATTGAACACGCGGTTAAAAATCAACTGTGCACTCTTGTTTATCAATTAACTAGTGGCCGCGGCTTCGCTCGCCCATTCTCGTAACACCCCGTTACCATTACTTTTTCGGGATAAAAAGTACCCTATGTCCTTCTCCTGGTTCTAAGCTACCTCCCAACCAATTTTCAGCCAAATCGGTTCAGCCGTTCTTGAGTTATAAGTGGTGTAACTAACACGACTTTCTTTTATATACAGGGTTATTCATAATTAGCTGCAAATACTCAGGAATTAGGTTCAACAAATAAAATAAAAAATATTTATGAAATGATTTTTTTTAAGTTTTGTTATGAAAATCCCGAGAAAATCGATAAAGAATATCCTTTGGAATCATTGGCACCTGACCTATTTTGACCTTCGATCCGCGCCCGCGCGCCGTGAGCAACACTCTGCGTTCAGTCACCGCCTGGGTGGGTAATCGTCCTGTTCTCCATGGCAATCATTATGCAATAGCCGTAAAAAAAAAATAAAAAAAAAATTTTGATCCAAAAACTTAAATCAAAACTTAAAAAAAATAACTTCATAAATATTTTTTATTTTATTTGTTGAACCTAATTCCTGAGTATTTGCAGCTAATTATGAATAACCCTGTATATAGATTATTTTTATAAATTCAGATACATATCCACTTTCTTACCGCATCCATGTCTCCAACTGGTGTATGTTACACGCTGTTTGTTGAGTCGATAGATTTCTGTGAGATGGACAGCCTGTTTGCTTGTACTATGGACGATTACGTTATGGTCCAACTGTGCGGTAAGATGCCTATCTAATCACAGCCTTCACAGCTCAGTTGGTAGAAGCTCTGCATACTGCGCTGTGGGTTGTGGGTTCGAACTTTACCAATAACAAAGAGTTGCGTGGTGGAGTAATGTTTGTTTTCTGTGTGTGTATTTCATTCTAAGGCCCGTATTCAGAAACAGTGCTTGAGTCAGAAACGACCTCAAGCGTAGAATATTGTCATTTCTCACTTGATTACTGTCAAAAAATCTATGCTTGAGAGAGCTTGAGGCTCGACTCAGACTCAAGCACTGTTTCTGGATACAGACCTAAGTATGTACTTTCAAGAACATTGGCCTAACTGGATTTCGTACTTGGGTAAACTTTTAAGTAGAAAAACGTGTTTGTATCAAAATTATTACATGTTTTTGATCGGATTGCACACATCAAGATACTCGTAGTTGCTAATAAATTTCAAATAAGTTAATTAGTTCAGATTTATATCTTTTAAAATGTCAAAGTGTTCGAGTGAGAAGTTGTTTCCCAGTTTTCAGCGTACGGCCTGCGCACACCTAAGCGATGGCGATGGCAATCAAAGGTGCAGTTCTAACAACACAAATCACTCAAGCGATCGCTGAATTCGATGTGAGTTGACAATTTTTGTTTGTAATATTTGAAAATGGAACGCGGATTCAGCGATCTCTCAATCGAGCCGTGTTTCCAAAATAGCAGGGTGTCGATTCTAAAAACACAAATCACTCAAGCGATCGTGTAAATCGATGTGAGTTGTCAATTTCTGTTCTGTTTAAAAAATTTGAAAATGGAACGCGGATTCATTGATTACTCGACAATCACTCAATCGAACCGTGTTGCTGGAATTGACGCCCTGGGCTGGAGAAACACTGTCAAATATCACGTTTCTAGATGTGCGCAGGCCTTTAAAGTGCAATGTGCAGAGAATGGTCTCATATTGCACTGTCTGCGTCTGCCGATGCGGCTATGGCGGGTCGTTTATCATCCCTCTTCAATTGATTCATACTTGTCATGGACATACCTACTATATTTTCTTGAAACAGACGATACTTTATTGCGACAAAGGAAATTGTACTGAAAATCAAAATGCAACATGAAATAAAATTGTACAAAAAAAAAATTGTGTTACCGCTCGGCTTTCAACGTTTTTTCTGTTTTCCTTAGCTTTAATTTTGCTCGCGTTATTACATAATCGAGAAATGTGATGGTATGAGGTTTATAAATAAATAAAATTATTTGGTATTCTGTGTTTAAATTATGAAAACAAAACGCTTCTCATTCGTTGTATAATTTGTAGGAATTCGTTACGCTAGCGACAGTGTATTCGGTACACAGTTTAAATAATTATTATTTCAGCCTATAGAGGTTGATTTTATTGACGTAAATGAGAAGTTATTGCCAATTTATTATCGTTATGCTTAGCTTTTTCACCAATATGTGTGTAGTGACATACATACAACCATACTGATGTAAGTATGTTAATTGTACCTATATTCTGATCCTAAGGTATTGGCTTCAAATCCGGTCGTGCACCTATAGGGTTTTCTCTTCAGTGTGCGCAATGCTCTCAAACGGTGAAGAAAAACGACGTTAGGACACAGAGACAGATGGATATATGGGTAGAGGTAGGCCAAAGAAAAGATGGATGAACAGTTTGAAAGATGACATAGATAAGAAAGAAATGAATACAGAGATGACGGCTGATAGCGAAGAATGGAAAAATAGACGTGTGGCACTCGGAGACTGCCGCGGTAAAGCTATTGCATAGCATTTTTCTCCAAAACTGTTACTTACACGTCATTGAAAAAACGTCATTGGGGGTGTTAGGTTTTTTCGTTACGGTATTTCTGGATTCGGTCCCCATGCTCAAGGCCCGCGATAGACGCTATGCAATAGCTTAAAAAGGAACAAATTGTGCCGACCTCACATTAATAGGGATGAGGGCAGAAAGAAGAAGAAGAAAACGATATGAATTAAAAAACACCAATAACCGTGTTTTGATTATTATGAGTAGTAGAGCTCTTTGTTTGGCTTGTCCGAGTAAGTACTACCACCGTACTTCTTTTCTTTCTTAAATAAATACAAAATACTTGTTATCAAATCTGGGAGCCATGACGGAAGCACCTAACAGCTGAATTAACATAGGTACTGACTAGCATAGAATCTGTGGTTGAATGTGCGAACGAGTGCCGCTGACAGGCGGTATTGTGCCTGCTAACGCGAATTGTGAGCGTTTGCGTCGATGGCGATGGCTCTGGCAGCCCGCCGAATGTGCACAAAGGCCTTCGAAGGCCATCTGAGCTGCTTTCATGCTAAATGATACACTAGGATCTAGCGTCTACCCAGCTTGATCGACAAGCCCAATAGTGTATTTACAAAATAATAGACGCATGTATTTATTGGCAGTTTGGGTCTCAATAAAAACATATATGCCTATGCCTCACTTTATTAATGACTAGCGATTTTTAGATAGAAAGATAGCATTTTTAAACACATAAATATAGCCTATGTTAACCTCAGGGTGAATGTAGCTTTCCAATGATATTTTTGAAATCGGCACAGCAGTTTTTGAGTTTATTCAAACATACAAACAAAAATACTAATCTTTGCTCTTTATAATATTAATAGAGAAGACAAGAATTTAACTCAAAAGTAATAGATAAGTTAGAAGGGTGTCCTATTCCAAGATAATCTCACATTACACAATCTCTCGTAAATCACTAATCCGTTTTTATTAAGCAACGCGGGGTGTTTTTTATCAGGCGGGTATCTAATCTCGCTTCGGTATAAAACTTGAGTCGGTTATTAAAAGATTTATGCCTTCAATCCCTTTTCATCTCCTGAAACGATTTCTTTCGCAAAGGTATTTAATTATTAGGTTTTGGGAAGCGATCTTCCCGCATTTAAAACGTAAAATTCCTTTTTAGCTTCAAAAAATACTTTGTCAACGATACTTGATTAATAATCTTGTAAAAGAAACCTTTGTGTCAGGGGTAACTAACCAGGACTAACTAACCTTAGAGAGGTGCGGGTTCGGCTCCTATAGTAGTATAAAAATAAATATAAATATATAAAAATAAATATTAATTTCGGGTCTTCAAAGTTTCTGTTTCGGTTAAAGTCACGAAGTTAGAACTGTCGGCCTACCACAAGATCGGTCTGGCTTTGTCTCTGGGTCTGGTTCTGAGTCTGTGTGAGTGCTGTCTAAATAAATCCTACGTCGAAACGTCACACACACAGTACACACTGGTGAGCACTTCAACAAACTCAAAACCAGAGCCAGAGACAGAGCCAGACAGAGCTGGTGGTAGGCTTACTGTAGATCAAAGTCAAAAGTCATAATCTCTTTAAATGTATAAAATTTTGTTAAATCTAGATTTAACAAAATTTTATACACTAACTTTATTAACTTTATTTTAAATTTTATTGTCGTAACCAAGCCAAAGCAAGCAGATGAATTTGAACTTCCATGCAACTCTTGAATTTCATTCTAACTTTGATTTTTTTGAATTACTTCTAGAAAATACTTACCCAATAGGCCAATTACAGAAGTTTGGAACACTCACTCTAATTTCCTTAAGTTTTCAACTTGTGAAAAAATTCGGCCCCAATTTTCTTAATATATTGCCCAACTTCAAACAAGCATTAGCAAGAAGTCGCATTATTTACGCAAGCTTAAAGTAGAAGATTTTTTTCTAGAATTTAAAAAAGTTTGAAAAGCGAGCTAAGGAAGAAAAATAAAGCATTTCCTTAGGGACAATGTATTTATCGTAGTATGCAACTTATATTGAATCTTAATCCAATTTAACAGAGTCCATTTTTATAAAATGTGATTTGATGTGACACAGACTAGAAGAGAATAGCAGGGAAAGAACAAAACCCACTCTAGGCCAGGGAACAAGGGCCCTCCGCATTCGGTCAAGTGCCCTTCTCAATGTGTGGGAAGAGATTAATTTCAAATAAATTCCTTTTGTTTGGAAATATTGAGGAAATGTGACTAACGACATTTGAAATGTTATAGGTAAGCATGCAATTATAAAATAAATAATGTGGACAATTCACACAACACTATCCAGCCCCAAACTAAGCAGAGCTTGTACTATGGGAACCAGATAGCTGATCTAATACTTGTGCACATTTCTTTTTTTTTTTGCATGATGTCAAACAGTTCTTCAGAGCATACGCCATTATACAAGCGGTAGAACACACACAATGAGGAGAAGTCTCTCCTCAGACTTAAGGGCTCAATACCGCTTGTGAGCTTGGGATCGTCAACAATTCTCACAGCACGTCTTTGGATCGAATCAAGGGGTCCAAGCTGGTATCCAGGTGCTCCTGCCCAGAGGTGACAGCAATACTCCATGTGAGGCCGGACTTGCGACTTATAAAGAAGGAGTCGCTGGCCTGCACTGAAGTATGACTTTGCTCTGTTCAGCACACCGAGCTTTTTGGGTGCCAGCTTGGCCTTATCTTCCAGATGACGACGGAACTGGACGTCACTGGAGATGTCGATACCCCGGATCCCAATGCTCTTGAAAGTTGTGAGGAGCATGTCTTGGAACTGCGGAGCTATAGCGAATGGGGTTTTTTTAGCGGTGAACGCGCAAACTTATGTCTTGGTAGGGTTAAACTGAACCAGGTTTTGCTCTCCCCAATCGGAGACTCTGGTTAATATGCCCTCTATATCAGACACAAGTTTACGGCTTTCCTCCACTACGGCACGAGGGATGCTAGCACGACCCGTGTATAATGTGTCCCCGGTGCTGTCATCTGCATAGCAATGGATTTTATAAATACATGCTTCTAATACAATATTACACCCAGACAGAGAACTAACATCTGTGATGCAGGTTGATGATGATGATTAACTATCTGAAAAACAAACACGCGCAAAGTACAGTCACATGCACAACAGTTTCAATGTCTTCAATGTAGTTATTGTACGCTCTATTTAGCTGCTTTACCTAGTTATGTACACAGAAGACTTGCCCAGCGTTGGTTTCAAAAATCAAATCCACAGCTCGACATAAACCTTACCATAACTTGTCTATTATACTTATTGTGTAAGTTATAATTGACTTTGCCATAGAACAGACAATCGTTGAAGCAAACGAATACTAGAGTGGAGACCGCGTTTAGGTAAGCGTAGTGTAGGACGCCTTCCGGCAAGGTGGGGCAACGATCTGCGGAATGTAGCTGGCAAGCACTGGAGAAGAGCCGAAGAGCGGGCTCAGTGGCGCGTCTTGGGAGATATCTACGTCCAGCAGTGGACTGATATAGGTTGATGATGGTGATGATGATACAAGCATGTAGTGTAGGTATGTTATACTTATTCATAATCAATAACAATAACTCATTCATAATAATTCTAATTCATAATAAATAAATTTTTCAAAGGCTTTTATTTATCAAAGGAGTCAAGTCATTATTCTGATTATTTTAACCATCAAACAACTTAGAAATTTTCATAGGAAAATTCTCAGAAATTGATAATTTGAATTATGCTGCCCCTTCTCTAAAGAACTTACAGCAAAGTCTGTTATAATTTAAGAACTGTCAAAAGCAACAATAAATACACTATTGTGAAAATCACGACAATACCTATACACTTCCATAAAAGCCCGAAATCGTACTTCTCTGGATTAAATATTTTTCAAAGTTATGATATCAAAATGATACAATTAAAAATACATTGAAATATTTTTGTGGTAATACAAAATAACGTGTTTATAAACCTACGTATTTTATATACTTACGTGGGTCTAATTTTTTATAGAACCCTTGCCTTGCTGAAATACAGTCTGATCCCAAACAACGAAACACAATCTAGCATAATTATTCGTAATGGTCCTCTAAACCCTCGCTAAAGGGCGTAATGAACGGATTTAAATTTGTTAGATAAAGTATCAAAATTGCATCGTTAAAATTCCACCTTTCCACCTGCTTTGTGTAGGTAGTTATCTGACTTTGTCAGGAAATTTAACTTGCACAAATTACATTAAAAAAAACAAATAGCATACTTTTTCTACAAAACTCACATTCAAAAACAGTTGAGTTACTTACCTGCAAATAATTACTGAAATGATCCAAATCAATGCTAATTGAACGCGTCTCCAAGACTCTGTAGCTGTGCTGATGCACTAGATACTCGCCTTCTTCTAGAACAGTCTTCAAGTATATATGAAATTCAGACTCAAGGCATTTAATTTTGACAGTTGTCTACAGAAACAGTTAGGAAACTCCTTGCTGAAAGATTTGCAAATCTTCGTTTTCAATAATAAAACAAAAATCGATCTCCATTCAGTGGAAGGCGATAATGCATATCCAGTTATTGCACACCCCGGTATTACGATGCCTGTACACTGTAAGAATTCAATCATTAGTTTAACCTTTATTTATAAGTAGGGTGGATCCGACTCTGATAGGTAAGTTAGGTATGTTAGAACATATCAATTACGCCCAAGGCGAGCGATTAAAGTAAAGCGAGCTTTTACTGATTTTTTACAACAACCTCAAAAGGCCTCCTTTTACCCATCGCTCAGTTAAAAAAGTCATTGAACTGCTACAGTGTACATAAGCCTCAACGAATTTTGATACTTTGTGGAAAAAAGTGGATTGGTTTTAACTGGGTGTACAGTAGCCGGACCCGATTCAGTTTCAGCTGTTGTCATAGACTGTTATTTTAAATATCGACCATGTGAACTGAACGAGTGTGTTTGTTTGATTAAAAGCCAGTTAAACCCTAGTCAAAGCAATTAAGTCAACATGCGAGCTTGTACATACAAAAAATTGTCCTATTTACTTTGCAATTGCGTGCTGTGGACTATTAGGTGCTTAGTGTTTTATTATCAACCCGATCAGTGAATGGTAGACAATCATTTTCTATTTTGAACAAAGTGACCTGGGGTGATTCATGTTTTTATCTGACAATCAATTTAGAATTAGTTAAATCGTGTCCACAGAACACAGTAAAAGGGAAAAGTGTCACCAACATACATGAGCATGTAACTCCATACAAAAAATTTGGCCGCATTTTCGGGAGTTGTAAAATGTAAAATTTGTTGTGCAATAATCACATTGCGAACAAGATGCCAAGCAACAAGTCAAAACAAAGAAATACTTTTTTTACACCCTCAATGACCGAAAAAACCGACAACCGTTGGGAAACACAGGTTCTCGAATGGCGACCACGAACCGGAAGACAAATCGTAGGACAGACATCAATCCGACAGACCGTCGACATTGTTAAGATCGCGGGAAGTCGGTGGATGGAAAGGCTTAGAATTGTTCTTTCTGGAAACGTATATCTAGTGGACTTCTTCAGGCTGATGATGACAAGATGGATATTATTATGCTAACATTTCATGTTGAATAAGTACTGTGACGTCACAAATGAATTTAATCCCACTAATGATGTATGAAGCGAGTGTAATCTGGGTATTACATAAATTAACCCGGCATATAACCAGGTACTTAATTATAAGTACTTCCCAAAAACATGGATTTTAATCTATACTAATTATTCTAAAGAGGAAAGATTTGTATTTTTGTATGTTTGTAATGAATAAACTCAAAAACTACAGTGCCGATTTCAAAAATTATTTCACCATAGGACAGCTACATTCACCCTGAGTAAAATTAAGTTCCACCCGTGCGAAGCCGGGCAGGCCACTAGTTAGAAATATTCTATTAAAAAGCGTCTAAATTGGAACCTTCTTACAGATACCTGCAGGGCGATCATGTAACTTTTGTTGCAATGGTTTCAATTGAAATCTTATTGAAACTGTCAAATTTGCGATCACGCTTCGATTACAATCAAAAACGCATTGCAATTGAAACCATCTTTGACAATGAAAGATTGCAAAAACACTGTAAAACTTTCATTGCAACTGTTAGACAGCGGTCAAAAAGGTATTGGAACAAGATACATGATCGCTGTTCCTTGATAGTATCGTTTATGTGATAGTATCAAACTATTGATTGCAACTGAGTTTGACAATCGCCCTGCTGATTATCTACGCCTCAGATTGATGGACGCAGTAAAATTAACTGTGAACGTACTAAGTGACGTGATGCATTGTTGTAGGTACCTACACATCAAATGGACATGACTGATGGAAGCGACGCGTGACACCAGCAGTCTGGTGGGTATCTGGCGCAGCGCATTAGCATTGCTATTCAGCGTGGCAATGCTGCCAGCTTCTTGGGAGTTTGGATCAGTTGCTTTTAATAAAGTCTTTTTCTGACAAGGAACGATTGCAAGATTATGACGTAATAAAAATGAAATAGCATTGCAAAAGATACTCGTAGGTAGCGGTCGAAATATGATGTCAACAAAATACGTGATCACTGTTCCTTGGTATCAAACTTTTCATAGCAACAGAGTGTAATTCACCACCCGTGCTTTGGATCAGGCTTAAATTCGGTAGTAGCTCTCACTACGTACCTTGCTTGAATGATTGCGGTAAAAAATGTGCAATTTTGTAACCGAAATGAGTAAATCGATTTATGATTTCAAACCTAAACAATGAATAGGCAATAGGTTTTACGACATGCCAGTTTTTTCACGATGTTTTCGTTCACCATTTGAAGTTCAAGACTAAATGTCAAGTGCATAAAAAGAGCTTTTTTGAGACGCATTTAAAATCCTTTCACTACACTTGGTTCCAAAGAACCAGTGACACGACAAGAAGAAGGTTATAGGTTAGGTTAGCTATGATTTCCACTTTTCCTCAGACGTAATCGAATTTTGTATCGTACGGCCAATAGCTTATAGGTCAGATATTGAATCTCTGCTGGGATACGGAAAATGTTTGAATAATTTCAAAAATAGTTTCCATGCGCAAATAGCATTTTATCTGATTAGTGTACCGCCTTTTCAAGCGGCAAAGAACTCTTAAGCCGCCTTCCTACGGTGCGTGATATCACGCACCAGCCCGCACCGCGCACGACGACGCACGGCAACGCACACAGAAAATGCTCCTGTGCTACCGCGCACCTCGGCGTACGAGACCGTTCCCATGGTGTGTCGTGCGTGCTGGTGCGGGCTGGTGCGCGATATCACGCACCAGTGGGAAGGGGCTATTATATACTTATGTTGCAAAATTATTTTTTTATGTTCCATATTTTTACATCGAAAACCGCTTTTCTAATGTTTGTTTCACATGTCACGTGTGGGTTTAATTTTGAGTACTTAGATAATAATTATTATGTCTAATCTATTTAATACTGGCCTCTCAGCTCAGTTGGAAGTAGCTCTGCATCCTGCGCCCTAGGTCATGGTTTCGATCCCTACCGAGAATAAATATTTGTATGATGAACGCAGATGTTGGTTCTCTGTCTGGGTGTTATACAACGTGTATCAAAATATGTGTACTATCCCGAAGGGGGGTGAATTTCCACCCCCCGGGGAACAACTTTTCTTCAACGACTTTTCGAACTTCGATTGGTATCTCTGAAAAAAACTGCAACGAAGTTTCAACATGAACAGCTGACTTTATACAAAGTGACAACCCTAAACTCAGCTACAGAGGTAGTAGGTAGTAGTAGTAGACCTACAGAGGTAGTAGGTCAAGGGGTCAAGGGGTTACAAGGATAGGGTTGTCAATTTATTTAGGCATTATGAAATTAAATATTTTTGTATGGGAAACTGAAAATAGGAATTTTTAATTTTCTCCCCCCCACAACTGATCACCATTGTGGTCTGAAACCCCCCACCTTCGCATAGTACACATATTTAGATACACCTTGTATTGTATTCTTAGTATGTACATATTTACAAATATTTTTTTTAGAATTTATTTACACAAAGAAACTTACAATTAAACAAATATTTACAAAATGTACAAAATATACAATAAACAGTTGAGCTATCTGCAGAACGTTACAAACGATCTAGAGATAGCTCAACTGATCCAAATCAGTGCCAGACGGAAGCGTCCCCAAGACGCTGGCGGCATTGCCACGCTGAATAGCAATGCTTATACGCTGCGCCAGATACCCACCAGCTCTTGGGTCACGCGTCGCTTCGATCAGTCGCCTAGACAAAACTTTGAAGACCCGCGAGGCCTCGGTTCCCCACGGACCCAGAGTCTCAACCCCAAGAGGAGCAAACAAGTAGGCTCTGTCGAGACCTGCATATTTGCGCCTCTTGAGATCCTCGGCCAGATCTGCCGCCGCGTATAAAAAAAAAACAAAAAATGTATTTAAGTATTATATCAGCCATCTGGTTCCCATAGTACAAGCTCTGCTTAGTTTGGGTCCAGATAGTGTCGTGTGGATTGCCCACAATATTTATTTATTTAATAAAATAATACATAAATTTATTGTCAGGAGGTGATGAAATTGTAACCTGACTCAAACATATAAGTATTTGTGATCGATACAGAATCGTCATTTACCTACTCCTGTACTATTTTATATGCATATTGAGTACCTATTGTCATGACCTTTAAGCGTAGGAATCCCACAAACCTCTAACAAAAGCTCTTAATTAAAGCTAATCGAGATTGCGTCGCCTTTACCCCGATTAATATCCGCGAGTAATTGATCCACTCCTACGCGTAGTTCAGGCTTTTATGAGTATATGAGTCAATCGTTTATGATGAAGACCCAAAAAGTAGAAAATAATACAATTTTGAAAAATGCCGCTTCTCTCTCTCGGTTGTCTGTAAAGTCGGTTTACTGACGATAGTTGAACGTGACAACGTCATAGTGCACTTCAAGCCTTAAATGGAACGCCTCAGAGCGAGGTAACGCCGCATGACGTCATGTTTTTTCGTGCGTGCAGCTGGATCCATTGAATTATAAGTTGTTATCACGTCAAAAACACTTAATTTTAGACTCTGGGTTCGTGGAAGACCGAGGGTCTTCAAAAAACACTATTTTCTCACATTTTAGTTTGAGCTCACGGTGGGGTGGTCAAAAGCATCACGATCTAACTACCCTATTCATACATCATTATGTAGTATGTACGTGTGATTTATGAGCCTTGGTAGCACCAGTGTCGATACACCTTGATTTCTTTCAACTTTACTCTTAGGAAGAACTTTGATTTTATCGAGTGCCCGGGAAAATAAACGTGGCCAGACTAGCTGAAGAGTTTATAAGATCTTATACCTCGCTTTCTTAAGTATGCTTAAAATCAGCAGTTTCAGTTGTAAGTCAGTTCAAAGTTGTAATATTTTTTTGATATCTGTAATTCATAAGAAGAGTAAGTTTCATGTCCATTTAGAAGTCTTTTAGACCAAACTTCGATTGAGAAAGTAAGATAAATAAGAGTAAATAGACTATTATCCTTACTAATATTATAAATGCGAAAGTAGCTCTGCGTGTCTGTCTGTCGTGCTTTCACGAAAAAACAACTAAGCCGAGTTAAATTAAATTTGGTACACAGATAGTCCAGAGCCTGAGAAGGACATGGGTTTCTTTTTAATGCGAAAAATTGTTGCAAGGGGTTGAAAAGAGAAAGGTATGCGAATACCGCATATTTCCGCTGCAAATTAAAAATGCTACCCAAAGATTTTTTCCACGCGGACGAAGTCGCGGGAACAGCTAGTGATAAATAATTTGTGAATTTGAAATGCTGAAAAAGACACCAAGACTAACCTACTATTAATTAATTTTAAGGAAAACCTCTTATGTAGTTTAGTGTCCACGTTTAGTATTCACTTACCGATTCAAACTCGCAAATATACGTTTGCATGGTTCGATGGAAGTGAACTATTTGTAAACAATTACTTAAAACTTTACAAACGAAAGCTTTTGTTGTGCAACAGTGTTTTTAATCCTCGCTCACAAAGTAACATGAGTTTGCAGAAATAAAGTACCAAGCCAAAGTTTTGAAACAAAGTGGTCCGCTACGCTGCGCTCAAAAAGAGCTTAATTAATTGTGAATCCAAATAAAGCGCATTTCTGGTTTTGTTTCACTGAATGTTTATAAATCATTCCATTTGTGTCGATTCTCAGCTTGTGTGTTTTGATGCACATCGTTAGACCACTGCATACTTACTACGCAGTGGTATGGAGTATAAAGGACTCACTTTTAATATATCACTCACTTTTCAGGGCACTTTTTTATATTCCACTTTTAGTATACGCTAAGGGTGCTTTTCAACCGACTTCAAATTATAATAAAGGAAGAGTTTATCAATTCAAATTTTTTAATGTTGGTTATCGCATAACTTCATCATATAACAGCCGATTTAAAAAAAAAAATTATCTGAAAGGTAAAAACCACCAGATTGGTCCCATAGAAATTTCATCAAAATTGGTTGATCAATTATCCAGCAGAGATATGTTTTGCTGCGGGGATGTGAAAGCTATACAATATATTACAAGATACGAGTATCAAACGCATCCATAGCAACATAACATAAAAAAACTGAGGTGGAAAAGCTCGATTTACGACGAATATACCCAGAAGGGTAGGTAGGTGAATTATCCCTTCCCTCCTTCCTCCTATCCCTTCTGCATCAGTGACGTCCAAATAAGTTTTCCTACCAAAAAGTTTGTTAGTTTGTAGTTTCATACAAACTTTTTGGTAAGAATACTTGTTCGGATTAAAATAATATTTTTACTAAACCTTTTGCAATGCACCCAACTTCGTTGATTGCGATTTTTCATAATTAGGTTCAGTAGTTTTATCTTCAAAAATGTTGCAGTGTGAGCGAGAAGTTGTCTGACGGTTTTCAGTGCCAAATGAGTAAACGTTATTATTTGCTGACGCAATTCCCTGGTTTCTTCGAAACTCAAGACGATGACGTCATAAATTAAAGTTTGAGTCTTCACAAGTTACTATACCGAGATCGTGAGAAAACCGGAATGTACCTAACTAATGTCTGGTCCCGAAACGATTTATTGCTCAAGTTACTGTTTAACTACCGAAGTGTTATTTACTTTAAACTTCTGAGGATTGAAACGTTTTCCAGCATTTTCACACTCAAATATTCGAGCAAACAAAGCTCACCAAATTCAATCAAAACTTTCTTGCATCAAGACTATAGTGAAAAAGCTTTAATTCGTTAAACTGGAATTAAATATTTCATCCATAGTTGTCGAATGTATGGAACATCTCATACATTTGACAACTATGGATAACTGTAGAAATTGAGTGTTAGCGGAGCGAGCTCAATACTCAAAATATATGTATTGTATAAACATGGTGGTGCATGGCTCATCTGACGTATTACCTTAAGTATTTATTATGCATCCTAAGTCTAAAATTATGAATTCCTTTAGAATCACGAGGAAGACTTTGAAAGCTAGGTGAGTATAGCTAGTCTAGTCTAGTCTAGCTGCTAGTTCCACGTGATTAAAATAGAAATAAAAACAGATGGCTTGGTTCCTACTGTTTTGGTATGACTCTTTTACAAATATATCGAATACATAACTAAGTTCGATTTCGACGGGATCAACAATGCTGTTCTCGATAGCCCGAACTATCAATAGATGATGCTATTTTTCTTGGTCACGGGTAGGTATGTTTGTACGTTATCCTCGTCATTCGAGTTCCACAATGTGAGGTTAACATCATATCTCTTCTCCCGGTTCATACTATCCGGGTCACAGGCAACAATAAGCATGACAGATGATCGAGAAATACACTGGTGAAGCTTTGATTTACTAAAAATAGCGTTGTACGTTGTTTGACTGACAGGAAAAAACAAAGTTGAAAAAGGTTTTTAAGTCAATACTCCCAACCAAGGTGATAAATATGTTTTTGACCGACTTCCAATAAAAAATAGGAGGTTCTCAATTCACATTTTTTTTTTGCTGTTTTTATGAAAAAGGTTCCAGATTGGTTTCATAGAAATTCCATCGAAATCGGTTCAGCAATTTGGCTATGAAGTCTTTTTCTTAAGTTTTCTAAACTTATATTATGTTACAAACATGATGACTATCACTGAACTAGCAACTTGCTAACAAAAAAACTAATTATTATAGAAGCTTTTGTTTCGGAGCTAACTCCTTGTCCTATCACTAGTTCTTTTGAACCAGTGTGATGAAAGGATCCTTTCATGCACTGCTAAAGACAGACACACTAAACAAACGCCTTAACTTAGAAAAAGAAAGAAAGAAAATACATTAATTTGACAAACATACCGGTGTAGACGTTAACAATAGATAATGGTATATAGATAAAATATGCCAAAAAGGCCCTGACTCAGCTTTTCTAATATAAGTAGAGGTTTAAAATTGATAATAATACATACGAATGTTACGGCTAATACCCGAAGTGCGGCTACACCTAGTTTTAGCCGGTTAGAATTAGGTGTAGCCACTTACTCTTGGTTAAACCTAGTACGAGCCGATTGTTTTCGGGTACTGACATGCTCTATTCTTGAAATTAAGTATAAATAAAAAAACAAACCTAACAACCTACTCTTACTTTTGTGACTTAAGTCAGGGTGCCCCGAGTTTGAATCTGCAATGGCTCAGCCAGAACACTCGCGAGGAGCCCTACACGTAGTTCTAACCGGCTAAAACTAGGTGTAGCCGCACTTCGGGTATTAGCCGTGACACATACATGCATAAAGTCACGCCTCATTGCCATGGGGGTCACGAGATCACGGATTTCCACTTGCTACGATCCTGACACACCTTTTTCACTTCATACAGTTGACGATAACGGCTGTCAAAATGCGTTTGCCAAAGTATTGACAACGATAGCTGTAGCCAGCTGAGTCATTGCACTCCATCGCATGATTGATGAGCGGAATGGTACTTTCAAGTGTAGTTCATCAGGTCGATTGTTTTCGATAGCAATGGAACGAAAACAATGGAAATAGACGAAAATACAATTTATAACTTTTATTGCGAATTGAATGGACTGGAATTGAGTTCGAGTCGAATGTGAAATGTTTGGAATATTTTTTTCTTCTGATTTTGAAAAAACAGTGGGAACCAAGCCGTAGTTTTTTGCCTGTTCTTTTAGGCTTGGTTGCTTGGAACTGGCATCTAGAATCACTTAACTTTAAGACTTTTTCAATGTGATTCTTGTAAAATTTATACAGTAGTATAAATATATATTTGACTTTGACTTTGATAGTGTCGTATGGTAAAAAAAATTTAAGTGCGCTTCAAAGAAAGCGTGGGTTCGATCCCCACCTATAACAAATATTTGTGTGGTAAACGTAGATGTTTGTTCTCTGTCTGGGTGTTATATTGTATTCTAATTATTCACATAAAAAAGTATATAAGTATTAGGTATATCAGCTATCTGGTTCCCATAGTACAAGCTCTGCTCAGTTTGAGGGTTAGATAGTGTTGTGTGAATTGTCTGAATTATTTATTTATTTATACATACATACTTACCTACATAAAATCACGCCTCTCTTCGGTAGACGGAGAGACACGGATTTCCACTTGCTACGATCCAGACATACCTCTTTCGCTTCAATCACCCTCATAACATGTTTCATACGTGCTCGTCGGTTTAGGGTACTCTTGACCTGGCCTTTCTCTAAAACGTCTGCTATCGAGATACGTAAATTATTTCTTTAAGCTTCTAGGAAAATGGCAAGCGTGGAACTGGCACCTATAGACTCACACAGCTTTAGGTCGTTTCAAAATGACCCTTGTTTATTGAGATATCTAAAGACCATTGAATAAGGAAATTTTGAGTTTGAGGTCTTTCTCTTCCAGCTATTCCATTCTCACTCTCTGATGCACAAAAAAATATAGTTTATATTAAATGTGGAATAACATTAGTCCCCGTCTATTGGGTATTATTTAACATGTTTTTATAATTCCTGCATAAATAATTATATTTAGTTTAAATTCGTAGTCGAAATTCTCGTAATAATAATAAAGTGTAGAAGCTTATAAGGCACCGCCTTTTCGTAATTCAATAAAATCTAGTCTAGCCAAAAGTTGACTGGAAGAGATCGCTCATAGCATTAAGACCATCCATTGTACTTCGCTATAGTTTTAATATTTTTGTTGAATGTGTATTGCCATAATCGTGTAGTGTACAATAAAGTGTTATCTATCTAAGGCCCCTTGTCGCGTGCTTTTCGCGTATCGTTTATTACGCGCATGTCTGCAAAGTGCTACTATTTTTCATTTTGAAAGCCTGAAACAATTTATAGTGTAACAGCTTAGGAAGGATATGAAATAAATCTCCAAGATATTTTTGATACTCCTTATTTAAAACTAGCGGTTTCCCGCGGTTTCGTTCACGTGTTAGTGACGCTTTCTTTAGTGATGATTTTCTTTGGTAGGTATGTTATCGGGATAAAAAGCAGTCTGGCTAATCCAGCTTTTTTTTATTGACGACAAAAATAGTTTATTAAAAACAAATTAAGCATAAAGTCTGTCAGACATTAGGTATTATTCACATCTCTACCTGAGGGTAGCAAGCTTCACCAAGCTGAGGGTTAGTTCAAGCAGCAACAGTAATTTTCCTAGGAATCTAGTGCTTATTACATAGATATCGTGGTACAGACTCTACCGTTGATATTACAAGCATTCCTAGTAATATTGGCTAACCTGGGGGCTAACACCAGTTTCTGGCGCTATCGAACAGAGGCTTATATTGTTGACGTCATTAACAGTTGTTAATTAGTGTTAGGCATGAATGTAGATGGATATAAAGGTAGAGGTAGGCATAAGAAAAGATGATTCCTCATTATAATGAGGAAATATTATAATAATATTAACTCAATTAATTTTTCTTTCATATGCTTGAAATCGCACCAGCAAAGAAATGAATCGTCTATACTACTAATCACTGTCTTCACCTTTACCTATTACGAGTGGAAGATAAATTTAATAAATGTCAGTTTTTCCTTTGGTTCGAAAATTATAGATTATTTTTTCTACAATCGCAGCTTTGTTTGCTTTTTTGTACAACTTGTCCGCGAGAGACTCGCTACTGAAAGAGAGAGAGAGAGAGATTCGCTGGCACACACTGGCGACAAACTTGTGCCAGGAGATCAATGTCATGCCATTGTAATCACTGTCTTTGAACGTATTAATCGTTGGGCGTGTAAGTAATAATTTCGTGGAAATTATAATATCAATTATATTTTCTACTTCAACAGTGGTTTCGGTTCTTATATGTGCTGATACATAGCTTAGATGTCGTATTAATCAAATTGGTATATTATTATATCGTTTAAAAACCATACGTGGAGTGTAGTTGAGTATTTGTACTTGCTCTGGAGTAGCGACTCATTTGTTTTCTAAAATCCGTGGCAGGGAGTGAGAAAAAAGCGTGGCATTGGTGGGAGCGGTTGAAGTAACCAGTTTTAACACTAGGAAAATTACAAAAAATACTTAAAATTCAAATTTATAAAATTGTTATCCAGTTGATAACAAAGAGCTATCTATCGAACTAGTTAAATAAATTATCTCGATTTTCTCATTTTTCAAAACAAAATTGAAAACTTAAAGCGGAATTCGAGATCGCTTGAACGAATTGTATTGAAAGAGTAGACCCGATGAAAGAACTAACGATGGGAACCAACATTGTGTGAAACGTCAGCCAATTTATTTCTACTTATTTATTCTAGATAATACTACATCTAGTAACGGAAAAGCATCTTTCGGGAAGTTTCTTACGTATATATCAGTAATGATGAAAAGTTTTTTCCTCAGAGGTAGCTGGTGATTTCAGAGGCTTTTTTCTTAGTAGATAACTGACATTTTGTGATGGGCCTACAAAATAACAAATCTTGGCAAGTATCCCACTCGTTCTTGATTCCAGCCTCCGCTGCCCTTTTATTAGCTATAATTCACCGACCTTGAGACTTCTCCAGCAAACACCAATTTGGCCTAATTTACTATTATACCATCCAGTTATTACCGAAGATGTTTTTCAAGGTTTTACGACAGAGGTAGTATTAAAATAAATGTCTGTCTTATCAACACAGACGTTGTATGTCCATTTATTCCTTACAAGCGGCCGCCCGCGGCTTTGCTCGCCCCGTTCCCGTTAATTTTTCGGGATAAAAAGTATTCAACGTCGGTCTCCTGGTTTTAAGCTACCTCTCCACCAATTTTCAGCCAAATTTGTTAAGCCGTTCTTGAGTTATAATATAAACACGACTTTCTCTTATACATTATGATTAAAAACAAATCCATCCCATGGGAACCATACATTTTACCGGGATAAAAAGCCTAGCCTATGTGATATTCCAGACCACGACTGAACGGATTTGGATGAAATTTGGCACAGATCTATCTCAGTAACAAACACCCATCCATCCACACTCACAAACCTTCGCGTTTATAATTTTAGTTAGATGTTTTATTATGTGTAGCGTCCCGTAGTAGGGGCTTGAGTTGCCCCTGACGCTATATAAATCTTCTACAATGGAAGCAAAGGCCTGTTTTTTTTATAATGCGTGGAATTATTCAGGCTAATATTACGTCAACACATGCTTCCACTCTAAAAAAATGTGTAAAAAGGCTAAAGCCCTTATCACACTTTCTAATCCCACAAAGAATGAAACATATTAAATTATCATAAGTACCTACTTACAACCTTCTTAGGGTCATACTACACGGGCGGTTCTCTCGCCGCGGGAATCGACAAAGCTGCAGCAGACCATCAAACTACACGGGACGCGATTTATCGCTGTTATCAGTTTGAGCGGTCGTATTTATCTTGCCTGTGAACCGCGATGGGAAACCGCGCAGTGTAGTATGCAGCATACAACTTTCAAATTAAATTGTGACTAGTGCGGTTCAGTAGCAGATTCCCGCGGTGGGAAAACCGCCCATGTAGTATGACCCTTACCCGAGTGCCGACGGAAGGTTATTATTTTTATCCTAACCTTTCTATGTTGGTTATGAGATTAAATGCCTTTAGGCAAAGGCCGTCATTACCTACTAGCATTAACCAACCAGAATAAAGATTATTTATTTAAATAAAAAGGTGTAAACAGGATGAATAAAATATTTTCGGCATTTTTGTCGACACTGAGAGCTACAGGGAGCTTTTTTGAGGCGCTCCAAGAACCCTTTCACCACAGACAGTGGTTCGATAGAACCAGTGATACGATAGGAAAAAGCACTGAACTTTATATGAATTTAGGCCAGCCTGAAGAAATTACTACTGGACATACATAGGCCACCCCCTCCCTATAAGACATATCTAGAAAGACCACTGCTGGACAATGTTTATGCCAGAAAAAAAACTTTGAACCATCTCCATCGACTGACTTCTGACTTACTCGTAGCGTAGCTTTCTTGGTTATTTCTACTTAGTTAAGCATCATTGTACGCGGTCACCATTTGGATAGGTGACTAGTGGCATTTTCATTAAAAAACTTTCTTGATTCAGAAGGTGGAATGAGCTGCTGGGTCCAGAAGTCTTTAAGTTATGGTTTGACATTTGGTCACTGAATTGTATTTAAGTATAACAAAGTTGGACAAAAAATGAAAGGCTGCTTAATTTTAGAATGACATTAATTAATTTTATTATTTGTACAAAGGGTTCTTAATTAATTAAGTAATTCAGTGTGCGGCACGGATGACAGTGGAAATTACCTAGTTTGGATAAACAATATGAAAAATATTTATTTACACAATTTCAAAAGTTACGCGTAAAAATGTAATTTATTGGAAGCACCAACAAATAATGTACAAAACGTAAAACTAGACTCGAGCATAACAATATCCCGATCTCAGCTTATCCAATAAAGGTAAATAGATATAAACAAATATAAGGTAAACATTATTAAATATCTGGTTATTTAATTATATGTATAAAGTGCAAGATCTACTAAGCACGCGCTAGGTAAATCGGTAAAATACAAAATAAGTACACTCTTTGTCAATGTATGACGAAATCATTTCGTTGCTTGGTTTCTCTCTCAAAGCATCACAGTTTTACTTTTGAATTTTACTCAGAAGGCAATTGGCTTGAACTTTGTGTCCTAGTTTTACAATAGTTACTGTACATTAATTCAACTTCAACTTCTTAATCAGAAAGCATCTGTCCATTCGATCAATTTTTACAGTGGGGATATATTCATTATATAAATAAAATAGTTTTTAGTCAAGTCAGTCATAGACAAGTCGGCTGTCTCTGGCTTTAAAAAACAAGATGGTGGTTTTCTTCGAACCCATCGGAAACAATATTCGTTAAAATCAGGATATCACATAATACACTTTCATTCCAACTGCTTCCACTTTGCGTTAAGACCTCAAGTAATGTTGGTTAAAATACCACCAAAATTACGCAACAGAACTCAAAATAACGCCAAAAAAACAATTAAAATGAAAAAGCTATGTGACTTCTGAAAATGACAATAATAAATCCGTGCATTAATTAAGTCGCTGGGCTTTAACCTGACCATGACAGTCCAGACATGACGCCTGTCAAACTTATAATTAAAAGTGTCATGGCTCAGTTGGTAGTAACCCTACCTTCTGCTGGCCGTGGGTTCAATATCCACCGAGAACAAACATGTGTGTTCTCTGTCTGGGTGTTGTATTTTGTTCTTAGTAAATATTTACAAAACGAATGTATATAAGTATTATATCAGCAATCCAGTCAATCCCATCGTACCAACTCAGCTTAGTTTGGGGCTAGACAGTGTTGTGTAGATTGTCCACTATGTTTATATTTATTTATTAGACTAGACATTAGAATAGGGACAAAAATGATGAGAACTTAGCAATATTTTATAAATAATGGTTCTAGTAAATACTTTTAGATGTTTGGCGACAAAAGCTTATTTAATATGATACCTACTTGAGAAATCTTTGATCTTCTAGCTTTTTGAGCTATATTTATAAGGCAAGGTATGAAAGGCAATTTGGTCTGAGGTAGAGGGCTTATGTGGTATTACGAAAAGCTATTTCTTATTTTGTATTACAAAGATAGCGACTTAATCTTTTGAGTGCCGAAACAAATAACAACTTTCACGGAAAAATTGTTTTGGAACTGTTTTATAAACATTGTTCAAACATTCCCTTTGAATTTTGAAATATTCCGGAACACTGCGTTCTTCGAGTCTTTAGCAGACGTTACTCAGATAATACCTATGTTCTAACGAGGATTTAATGGGAAAAGAACAAAGATGGCTTGAAAGAAATCTTACATTTACCTTAATAAATTACTGTTATATATTTTTAGTACCTATTTATTTTTAGTACCACTAAAGGAATGTCCAATTACGCGTTATAATTTCAGGAAATGTAATTTTGAAGAAATCTGTAGTTATTTATTACAATTAGATTGGCATGCCTTGTTTTCCTCCTGTAGTGACGTAAATATTGCAGTTGATTGCTTTAACAGTGAATTAAATAAATGTATCAGCCTGTTTGTCCCCAAGTGTAAAATTATAAATAAAAACTTTCCCGTGTGGTACAATATTCCTTTAACTAAAATATTATCAGAAAAGGCCAAAGCACACTCGAAATGGAAAAAGTTCAAAAACTATTTAGATTACCGTGAGTTTTCCATGCTCAGAGCAAGAGCCAAACAGCTCGAAAATGATTTATACAATAGCTTTATTGAACATATACAGGCGGAAACCAAAGTTTATCCAAAAAAAATCTGGCAGTATGTTAAACTGATGAGGGGTAAATCAAGTTATCCCAAATCACTTTCACTAGGCGATATTACGTACACCAATGGTCCAGACATTTGCAATGGATTCAATAGATACTTTGAAAGCGTTTTCGTTCATCCCGATAAAGATTATAATTTGTCAAACTTGGCCCTCCCCGTTTGCAGTGATACACATGCCATTGCTAGTGTTTGTATATCAGACAATCAATTATTGAAACTTTTAAAAAATATTGATGTTAATAAATCGCCTGGTACAGATAATATACCTCCCATCTTCATTCGCAACTGTGCTAAAGCACTTGTTACACCGCTTAAACTATTATTCACGAGATCATTATCTGATGGTGTATTCCCACTGAAATGGAAGGAAGCGAATGTTGTTCCTATTCACAAAAAGTCATCCAAGGCAAAAATTGATAATTATCGACCCATTTCTATTTTGAATATATTTGCCAAGATTTTTGAAAAGACTGTATACGATCAGATTTATAATACAATTATAAACGGTGTTAGCCCAACGCAGCACGGTTTTTTGAAACAGCGATCTACAACCTCAAATCTGGCGGAATTCATACAGTTTGTTCTTAAGAATATGGAGGGTGGTGGCCAGGTGGATGTGGTCTACACGGACTTCGAAAAAGCTTTTGACCGTGTAGACCACATTATTCTACTGGCAAAGTTGGAAGCCTTGGGTATTCACGGGGATCTCCTGCGCTGGGTAAAATCCTACCTTTCAAATAGATCTCAGGCTGTAGTTGTTGGTGGCTTTAAATCTGACTTCATAAATATTCCATCTGGCATTCCCCAGGGATCCCATTTAGGGCCTTTATTTTATAATGCATATATTTTCGATATAAATAAATGCTTTCAATCCTGTGGTCACCTTTTATACGCTGATGACAAAAAAATATTTTACAGGATCACCAATCAACAAGACTGTGAATCTCTTCAAGAAACACTAGGTAGACTTGCTGACTATTATAATGTTAATAAAATCACAGTCAATGTGCCTAAATGTCAGCAAATTTCATTTAGCCGTAAAAAAACTCCGCGCCAATTTGCATATACCATGAACGGGATTGCCATTGAGAAAGTTAATGTAATTCGGGACCTTGGTGTGACTCTTGACAATAAACTAACCATGGCGGAACACGTTGACGTTATCACTAATAAAGCCTACAGAAGTCTTGGTTTTGTGATTCGCACATGCAAACCCTTTTGTGATGTAGCATGCATAAAATCTATTTACTATGCATATGTACGCAGTGTGCTGGAATATGCTAGTAGCATATGGTTTCCGAATTACGTTATATACAAAGAAAAAATAGAAAGGATCCAACGAATTTTCATAAAGCATTTAAACTATCGAAGCAAAATATTCCTCGACTACAGATCAAGCTGCAAGCACTATAACCTGTTATCACTAGAAGATCGGCGCACACTTTTAGATATGATGCTGTTATACAACATTATAAATGGAGGTATAGACTCCCCGACTCTCCTTGCATCTATCAATATTAATGCACCCACTAAGCGAACACGACATACTTCTCTCTTCTGTCCGGACTTTCAGAGCACAAACTATGCAAAAAACTCACCCATTAACCGAATTTGTTCCACATATAATAAACGTTTCTCGAGCGTAGACATCCTCAATACTAGTAAAATTTCTTTCCGTAAGAAGATCATTGGCCTTCTTGCTAACGTATAAATAAACTTTAAATTAATTACAGTAACACGTAATGTACCTTTCTTTGTGAATGAATAAAAATATTATAAATAAACACTCCCCCCCCCCTTCACCATACACACACACACACACCCTCTCACACACCCTCTCACACACCCTCACACACGCACACACCTACCCACACACCCACACTTGCGCAGAAACACTTAAATCACTGGTGAACTTGTTATTTTTTTCTTTAACACTACCTTTTTTTAGTTTTCGTTTAAATTAGTATTGTAATAGTTTACCTAGGAAAACCTGTAATTGGCTAGTTATTTTCTCCTATTTAAGTTTAATTTGTTTTATCTTAACTGCTGTTGGTTTTCTAATAAAATAAAATAAAATAAAATAAAATAAAATAACTTCGTGTCAAAGTATACTTACGTGCCGTTCTGTTATAAAAAGAATGCTGCATTTTTTTTACAGTGCAAGTTTCACATATTACTTTGGACTTAATGAAGGGAGTAAGAATTATTAAAAACTACACATCTTCTTAACAAAACACAGTTTTAACGAATCGCTCAAACAACTGCGGGAAATCATTTATTTTTCTTATTTAAAATTAGGTACTTACATAAGAAGAGAAAAATATATTAATATTAAATGTCTCTCTTGTTTAAATAAAATAATTACAAGTACTAAGATACTCGAAGACATTGATTTCGAACAAAAAGTACACTTAGATCACTTATAAAATTAATAAAACTCTTTGAATTGTCTATTCTATTCTATAGTCTATGAAATATCAGCTAAAGTCTCTGAGACATCCAGGTTTATACATTTATTGCCCAAGGATGGAAAATACTTTTTACACAATATCATAAGTTTAAAACGTGCTCAATTTATTAAATCTAGAAACTACTTAATTTAATATCCTAGCATCATCGCAAAGCCAATTTAACTTCAACGTGAAAGTAATAATCTCTCATTATAACAAACTTTGTCTTACAGATGGGTATTATTACCGTCGTATTTTTAAACGATCGCGATATTGATAGATATTGACAAAAAAATTGGCATATTGGAAAATATCATTATTATAGTAAAGTAAAAGTAAAACGAATTTATTTTCTTTCACAATGCACAAATGTTAATGCATCATAACAAGATAGGTAGGCATGTCAACATTGTGAAAGGTTGTTGCTTGAAGTAAGTTCGTTAGAACCTTACAGGTCACCAGACCCCACTCCGCGAACAAATATGATCTTATTTAGAAAAAGACTATTTAACATCGAATTTAATAACATTATTTAATCAGGAGTAAATTTGAGATTTTATATTAGTTCTAGAAATAACAATTTTGGTTATATGCCATGTATTTTTTTTTTTTTTTTTTAACTTAAATTTTATTTATTGGTGAACTTGTACAGGCGTATAAAATATTGAAGTGTCCCTTTTGCCGAAGGTTGGGTGCTGGATGCTGCGACACAGTTTTTACTTTTGTAGTTTTCAGCGTTCACTTCAATATTTTATACGCCTGTACAAGTTCACCAATAAATAAAATAAATAAAATTTAAAATTTAAATTTAAATTTTCACAAAAACTAAAAGCAGAAAGAAAATATACTTAAGTAAGTACCTGAGTACCTACTTTCAAAATATAAAATTTTTGGTGCTGATAAAATCTAAAACGAAATAAACGTGATATTTGATTGAAATGCGTACAGTTTTAAGTTTCACTTTGAACTAGGAAATATTATTTTTCATAGCACTCGAAGCAAGCGTTACTCGCGTTTAATGTTTACTATTATTAATCTTTAGTTATGAGTACTAAACAATTTTGATATTACGCTTTTAAAAGTTCATAAAATGTACTTTGGCACGTCTTTACGTGCTTAAGTACATTTTCTGTTCGATAAGAACATTTAAATGTAATAACACGTGTTACGGACGCGAACGTGCGCCTATAACATGAACTTACATATTCATAAACTGTGTGCTCTGCTCACACGATGTTATAAATAAAAAAACTGCGCCGAGTGAAAAAGGCGGACGGCAAATAGGTATTTACTGCAGCTCTCTAGTCCTATCATTCTTCTTCTTAATGAATGGCATCTTTCCATTTCGATTTAATTTTGCCAGTGTCGAGTAGTGATATATTACATAGATAAAATACTTTTTCGTCAAGTCAAGTCAGCCATAGACAAGTCGGCTCTACCCTAATTGGCTTTGAAAACAAAAGATCAAATCAGAATATCACATAATACACTTTAATTCCAACTGCTAACACTTTGAGCTAAGACCTCAAGTAATGCTGGTTAAAATACCACCGAAATTACACAACAGAACTCAAAAAAACAATTAAAATCAAAAAGCTATGTGACTTCCCAAAATGACAGAAAACGCATCCGTCCTATCATTCAAGCACACGAGTTACCTATCATTGTGTGCGTGAGTCCGCACACAATGTTAAGTTCACATGACGTCGTTGACACATAGTGTGACAAAAGTAATCAACCCATGATTTGAAATTTTCGGTTTGGTTGAAGACGAATATTTAGAATAATATCAATTGTGTGGATTGTCTATAAAATTTATTTATTTATGTTATAACTCAGAACTAATGTTTTTAAAAAGGGATAAGTATAATATTTGTGAATTTCAATAAATGTTTCTGTTTTTTTTTTTTCAGATAAAGTCAACTAGTTCACAATACGGCTGGCTGCAGAGGTACAATTTTTACTTTTACTGTATTCCATAAAGGAAAAACTTCATTACCAAAGCAGACGGGTTTCACTGTACTACACTTTCAGCTGACACTGGTAACAAATCATGCGCCAAATTGCGGACACGACCTTTTCGCGCTCATGTTTAAAAAAAAGTTCGCTAGCGTGAAACACTCTTGCAATATTCACATTCATTTTTTATCTCTACTTTAGGTCTAAGCACAAAGTATGTTGAAACGAAATTTTACGATGTCATTCGGATTTGAACGAAAATATCTCCCGTAAGTAGATTTTAAAGTCCGGACCAGGGTCAAGTGATTATTATTTAGTTCTTACTTATATAATTTCACTTCTATGCAAAACTCTCCTGCATTATTCTTGACTCTGGTTCTCAGCCAACGCTAAGTTAAGTAACCTAGTCAATAAATATGTTTTTTTTTTCTGATAAACTATAACAGCATAATTAACATTTAATAAAGGCAATAATGTGTTTTAAAAATTGGCTTTGCGATAAGTAATAACTTTATAAAAGTAGCTACAATTTGTACTACGTATCCTTTTTAAAATGTACTATTTATTTTGCACTTTTTCAAGAGCGTTAACTAGAGAGATCTGATAAATTTTATATTGTGCAAGGGAGAGGGCACTTCGAATTATTTGATGTCTTATTCAATAATTCATTTATTTTTTATTATAAGTAAATCTCCAGCGCGTCGGAGGGCGTGCGACATTTAAAATTACAAATAAAGTAGTTCATACATTACTACACTAGTAGGTATATACTAGTATTACTAGTACTAGTAGTTACCACAATTAATCTCTCTCTAAAATATTAAGCTTAAAAATATAATAACAGATGAATAACTATACTAGACTAGTAGTTTGATTGACATATTATTTAAAAGTCAACACTAAAAATAAAAATGACAGTTCATTTAAATGCAAAAAGGTGGTAAGCGATAAATACCCGTATATTTTAACACTATATTCAACACCAGAATATAGAAATCGAAAAACATCAACTTATTTAGAAATTGGCTAAAATAATAATAATAATAATAATAATTAGCTAAAATCTTTCCAAGCCCTATAAATTAGCAAATGACAAAAAGTCTGACTTTCTATTCAAACATTACTTTCTATTTTATAACTAAATATATTGCTTGCCATTGACTCACATTTTTATTCATATTTTGACACTTTTGTGTTTTAAACGTGTCATTATTTTATATAACCACTTTCGTTAAATCAACTGGAACTGTCATAAGAATATTAATTTATAAAGTTCGTTTTTTCTAAAATCCTAAAGAGTTTTAAAAACTTATGTATTTTCTACAGAAACATTATAAATGCGTACCCGCATAACGTAGGTAGGTATATTTATTAAATTAAATCAACATTACATAAATAGCTTTACTTATATTTTAAATAATTTTATTTTGAAATTTCTTCTACTATAAAACATGCATTTGAATGATTATTACTTTTTCTTTTTTTGTTGGTCACGGAAGAAATATTTTGGTTCTGATGATATTTACTAATTTAATTCATTTATAATTAATGTTTTAGATTACATACCAAAAACGTATTCTAACTATTTGTTAACACCTCTTATCCACTCAGAGATGAAACAGGTGGGCCATATGCTTGTTCCATCAGCTAGTTACATAAAAAAAAAAAACAAATAACTAATACGTTATGAACAGTTTATAATAAAAATTACTCTAGTTACCGTATTTTATTTCTACTGAACGTAGGATCAATATTATTTAAAAGTGGCAGTGTAAAGGAATCAAACCAAACGGTTTACGTGCAAATAGTACTAATTAGTTATAAACATCAATTTCTACTTCTATCAGTTACAAGTAATGACACAAATTGATCTTCATTCTTCAGACATCAATAGCTCACGTTAAATTCCGTGTTCAATGTCTATCCGTATTATCACAACTAGACTCACGCATTGGTCATAAGCGTCACAAGGCTTTTTTCATCCAATCAGAGAAACTGAAAAAGAACCAGGGACACGAGAAAAAATGATAAATATAATGAAATAAAGAAACTCGGTCTTATTGTAATACGAATAGACCTCAAATTATCAGTAATTTTAATCTATTCTAAGGGTTAGTAAATTCTTAAGCGTCATGAAGTTCAGTAGTCACAATGTGCAGTAGATCAATAGTAAAGACGTCTTTAGTACAAAATAAATTCACTCCAAAAATACAGGGTCCTTTTATAGCTATCTGTTTCACAGTTGGGAACGTTTCCAATTCCGTACCTGTGGACAAGGGAAATAATTGTTGGAAGTAAATAAATAAAATATACAACAACATTGCAAAGATGGCAAGAATTCTGTGGATAGAGAATCCTCAGAATCGTCCTTCCTGGAAAAGTATAGGGAAGACCCATTACCAGCAGAATAGTTCAGGCTAATGATGATGACGATGAAGTTAATAAATATATTTTCCATTTACATTTTCCAAGTGGTGCCGGCAAGAGTTAAGGCATCACAGCAGACCAAGACTAAGAAACGGTATGAACTTGACGAATACCAGCCGAAATGGAACATCGCAGTACACAACAGCATAGAGTGGAGGGTATGAGGGAGTTATTTGCCCAGCGATCGGAAATACTAGTAAAAAGCCCATAATTATAATAATAATTTTCGTACAGGCTTATAGAAAGTGAAATAATTGAGCGTTGATAATTGACCGTTATGTTGGCCGGATTTTGAAATGGCTTCTTGTTAACGTAAAATAAAAAGCTAATATTTTTTATACTCGCATTTTAGAATGAGTTCCGTTTTCCTCGATACTGTTATCATTTCTGAAATGTTTAGGTTTTCGCTTGAGGTTCCAAATAATATATCCGAACCCATGACCCATTTAATACAAACATAACAAGACCTATCCACTCACCCGTGACATCAAGCGCTAGAATTGACTTTGAGTAGGCGTCCCGTCAAACGACTCTTCGTTGATGAGGCGCAGCTTCACCGACTCCCTCCGAAGGTTGTAGCTGGTGGAAATGTGGCAGTGCTTCACGTCCACATTCAATAGATCTTCGTTCAGCTCCACTCCACTCCGCTCCACATCGGCAGCCGAGCTCGGCTTTCTTTTATACCTGAACGAGGCAGTTCTTTGCTGAGAACTCGACCCTAAGTAGCTATCAGTTGTTGTGCCACCATTATTAGTTTTCTCAACATTCCCGTCCACCTGTTCTAATTGAATATTTGCTCTCATCCCACCAGATGAGTCGATCCCAGGAATCAACTGCTTAAACTCCTTACGGAAATTCTCATTCATCCAAGCATAGATAAACGGATTGTAGCAAGTTGACGACATCGCTATAACGTGCCCGATGAAAAATATCAGAAAGTAATACTTCAGATGGATGGCGTACATGTAATAGTCGTTGCAGAGATTGATCACGTTAAGCGGCAGCCATGACATGCCGAATATACTGACCATAGCAATCAACATTTGATTCGTTCGTCGCTTTCTATTTTTGTCGAACTCCTCCTTTCGTGAATTTTTACTCGCAGCTTTTGCTTTCGCTCGGTCGTTCAATTTAAAACTGACACACGTGTAACAGAAAGCAATCACAATAAAAGGCAATACGAATTGTAAGAACGAGGTCACAGAGCCAAATACCTGCCGCAGGTTTTCTGACGGCCACGACTCTTCACAGAACTTGCCGACATGTTCCATATCGTAGTAGGTCATGAATATAGCATAGGGCATCGTAACTGTAACTGCAAATGTCCAAATCATAATGATAACTGAAACACAGGTCTCGATCTTCATTCTTGGTCTGAAAGGGTAGATTATCACGAAGAACCTATCGATAGCTATAGACATAAGCGTCAAAGTGGATATGTATACGCTGCATCCCTGTGCGAAAGGCATTATGTGACATAGTAATGAGCCCCAGCTCCATACGCCTCTAAATGAGTATAGCGGCGTGAAAGGCACGGCAAAAATACATAGTAAGATGTCGGATAGTGCCAGATTGCTAATGAAGAGGTTGGTGACTGTCTGCATTGCTTTGTTTCTGACTACGACGAAACAGACGAGGAAGTTTCCGAGTAATCCTATCACGAAGATGATTGTGTAGATGACGCAGAAAGCGGACTGCACCCATCGATTGTCGATGATATTGTCAGGCCCATGCAGTGGGTGCAAGCCATTTAACGTCGAATTTGGAAATCTTTCCGTCCCGTTCAGCGATGTATAATTTACAATCGTTCCGTTCATTGTTTCTGCAGCGGTGGTTTCTTCCGATATAAAACTCGAGATAACAAATTATTATCGACCTTTAACCGCTGGTTTTACGGCCCTTGACGGTCTGATTTATGCTCGGTGAAGCCTGTAACAAAATATCTAAATTACCATTTAACATCCCTTTTTCAATAAATTCGTTTATTAACATGGAATCAGGTTATTTTAGTAAGAACACAATTTATTAACCCGCCAACGGTGACGTCAATTTGACTTACATTTTCGGTGACCCCGGTCCCACGCACCGGGTTTTTCAATGTAAGATTTCTCAGAATCTTTTATTAATTTACCATTTTTTTTATGAATTATAAATTATTTGACAATAAAACAATGATACTTCATGAATCACAGCCTCGTTTATTTACTTTTTCTTATGATTAGACAACTTCACATAGAACCTATAAAATTTGTTCGTTTTTACACATTAAAGCTCTTTAAACATTTAAAACACAACAATCAACACATTTATGTTTTTTTTTCAGTTTCTAGACTCTCCGAACTTACTTATAATAAACAAAAAATGACATGCTACCAACAAAAAAAAATTTTTGAAAATCACGTTTCTCCAGTCAACACTGCAATACTGCAATAAGGCCCTACATGCTCAAAACACAAATGTTTCTTGCAGTTGTGGCAAGTGTATACTTTGTTCTTTCTGATGATCGTCTGTCGGCATCAAGCAGTTCATAGAGAAGTGGTTCTAGACGATGTTATTCGCTTTTGTGCGACAAGCTGTAGCAAAGTTTATATTTGAATCAAGATGAAGAATAATTTCGTGTTATTACGATAAAATTTAAGAAATCGTGCAGTAAACTTACTGATTATAAAATAATACAATAACACACTGGCAAAAGTAAGTAAAAAATGTACACAAACCTGTCAAAAAACGAATTATCAATAATTCAACTCTGCCTATTTTACTTACATATTCGGTGACCCCGGTCTACCGCACCGGGTTTGCACCAAAACTCAAAAACTTGCGCCAACTCTAACGTCGCGGGTTGAAATTACGGTGTGGGAGGGGAAATCAGGCAGCTACTCGAAATCGCGATGAAAATCGCCGGCGAGGGAAAAAGTTATTCGAATTTTTCAAGTCACCCGGTCTCACAGACATATAGGACACCGTTCCCGGGTTAAAAAACATAGACCTACTATAGCAGTTTCACAAATCATATCAACATGTAAATTCATTCATATAAAAATTGGAGCCCGTCACATTTCAACCAGAACCAGTGTGTGATAAAAGCAAAAAACAACGTGTAAAATCTGAAATTTAAATAAGTGCTGAGGTTCCTGATTCCGCTGAGCCAACGTTGGCAGCGGTCCAAGGTCTGATTGCAACGCATGTTTGCTGGCCTGCTGTGACACTATCAAACCATGTATCATACTCTAACTTATGCTCATTATTTCTTTAAAACAGTGGAATTTAAAATACGATTAAGACTACTTGCAAATACTATACTAATATTATAAACAGGAAAGATTTTCATTTTTGTGTGCATGATAGTAATGAATAAACTCAAAAAATTTACATGAAAGAGCGGGATCTCCTAACACAGGTATTTAAAAGGAGATCTCAAACGCATGTAATGTCACAATAGATAAGTTACTGAATAAACATTTTGATTTTTTGATTTGATTTGATAAACTACTGTGACGATTTTAAAAATTTTTTCACCATTGGAAAGCTACATTTACTCTGAGTAAATGCTATACTTGTGTTGAAAAATAAATGTCCAACCGTGTTGATAATATTATTGAATAACAAATTTCTTTAAGCAGACTTAAACATTTTTTGCACGAAACGAGCCCCTTTGAGGTGCACTTGAAATCCTTTCACCACACTGGTTTAAGAAAAACCATTAGAAGAAGAAGCATTTTGAGGTGGGTAAAACCGACCAATCAAAAAACCGAACTCGAATCACCGTTACTGACATCTTTTTGGCAAAGATCGACAAACATCGCCAAAAGTGTGGGGGGCGAAGTTTTTTTTAAATGGTCAGTAGCAATGTTTCTCTTTGGTGGAAATCAAGCTCCCAACAACAATAACAACAAAAGAAAACAGAGCTACTTGGTACTGAGCGATGATAAATTTAGGTTACCCATGTTTACGCGTATATTTGTCAAAGTAAATATACCCTTGTCTACAACGACAGTGCATTAGGAAACATTCAAGCGAAGCACCGCCATTACTATGCCCACTTGCCTATTCATATTTATGTATTGTACCTACAGGTATTATGTCGAATACATTATAGATAAACCAGTCTAAATATGCACGCCCCTCCACCACGTTTTCTTGACGTTGACTCACAGCAAAGTAGTTAAAAATGATCCTTGTAATTTAAGTGATAAAGCACAATTTACTTTGACTGACTGGAGTAGCGGGACGTGCATTTTAAGCTTGGACGATCTCTACCTACCTATCGTTGGTTGTGTTCGTAATAACTGAAACAGCGATTTGTGAAGCAAATGGCTTGAAAACATGATACGCAGCACATCACACCTAACTAATATAGGTAAGTATATCCTATTACAAGACGCGCTAATTCATACCTCACACATGAAAGGTAACTATTGTCAACAATGGAGTGTAATTGAGCAGTAATTATTAAGGCCGTTTTAAATTGGCTTTATTTATTGGGACTATTAGTTCTAAGTAATAACAGTGGGATCATTCAAATGATTGAAAAGCCTATAAAAAGCATAGCAGCGATGTCATTAATTTTCTCGAAACTGTTTTACGGAATCAGAAATTTACCGTGTTGAAAGTCGAAAGTGTCTGGAACGTGGGTCCGGTTATTGTACGGCCAGTTAATGTATACCCAGTTAAAACGAATCCACTTTTTTTTACTGTGAAATTGTTAAGGCCCATGTACAATGTAGCAGATAAATATTTCGATCATTACTTATTTTTATCTAGCGACGGATAATTATCCTAAACAGCCCCTTTGAGGGCATTGGAAAAAACATTTTCTGGCACTGCGACGGCTGCTGACGTGGCACGCTTGCTTTGCTCGCTCGCCTTGTGCGTAATTTACCTACATGTTCTAGCATAACCTAACCTATCCAAATCGGATCCGCTCTATAAAGTATCAAGAACAAGTACCTATAAGTATCCAGTGCCAGAATAAAAAAGCAAAAATCTATGTTTGAATTGCTCCAATGTACAATGTACATGCGGCTTATGGCAATGCAATAACGGGGTACACAATAACATGATGTACATTATCGCCTGCCTGGTACGTCTGGTAGTATTATTTTATCTGTGGTGTCGGGTAGGGATGCTTTTCTATGAAACTATTAAAAAACGTGCGATAAGCTCTTGCTTTTCCAATAATCCTACCTGAAACGAATAATAAAATTAAAATAAAACGATACAAAAATCTTACCCGGGAATATAAAAACATGAACGGAATAAAAGCAAACAATTAATTTCAGAATGTAATTTAGCCCGGTTCTGTTCAGTCGAATTTCATTAAATTTGTTCTATAAATGTAATGAAAAAATACTGAAAACTCTTTTATTTTAGCAAAATGAAAATCCAATATCAGGTTTTCCAACTGTAAATCAGGTTCCGTATGTGCCGTTCGAGCAAGATCTTGTTACACAAATATCTCACGAATTTCAGCGCCTACCAATTTGATCAATAATGAATTCGCGAATCTACAGTCCCACCAACTTTTTTCAGGCAAGAGAAGCACCATCGTCACAAAATTATGAAATAAAAGATAGAACTACATATTAGCTAAGCGAAATAACATGACATTATAAATTCCTTTGTTACATGGGCCTGAGGGCCTAGCAGGAGTTGATCATAGATTTTTTCCCAGTGCCCCAAGACGCCCAATTTCGTGCCAAGTGCAAGTTGAACTCGCGTGCGGTGGGTTCAGTTGCATTTACTATAAAAACTGCAAAAAAATGATGTTTATTGTATGGAAGCCTCTTTAAATATTATTTATACCATACCCCCTCTAAAAAGCTTATTTTATTCACGGGAAATCGTGAATAAAAAGCTCTTTTAATCACGATTTTGGTGTTTGAATTTGGAACACACCAATAGGGTCGACCTACATATTAATACTATACAACCATGATACAAACTCCTTGCGCCAAAAATACTCTAACTTGATTGGTCGAAATGTTTAACAAGGAGTTTAAGCAATGCTAACCTCCTTGGTTAAATACTGTTTTGTGTTCTTTGTTGTCATTGTCATAAATATTAATAAATTGCAGCTATTTTGAATACAGTGCACGTAAGTTATACAACACAAAGTTTGGTAATAATAAATCGATTGAAAATGCATTCTAGAGATGAAAAAGTTGTGAGTTTTGTTGTTCAATTGAGTTGTTTAGTTTATGAAAGAAAGGTCGGCCAATATAATAGAAAACTTGCATTAATTTAACCTTAAGTTAGTTTCCTTGTTTTCAAATAAAACCAAAATCAAAAGTTACTGGTTTTATGTCACATTAGAATAGAACAAACAAAGTTTTTAATTCTTTTTCGCTTCATCATCATCATCAGCCTGAAGAAGTCCCCTGCTGGACATAGGCCTCCCCTACACGTTTCCAGGAAGAACGATCCCTTTCCATCCACCGACTTGCCTCGTTCTTAACAATGTCGTCGGTTCATCTGGTGGATGGGCAGGACGCACGTTTTTCGCTTAAATCTTTCTTTTTCTCGAAGTCATGGTATAAAGTATAGTATGCAACTCTTGAATAAAACGGATTTGTATCGAGGGCCATGAATTACTCGCGTCGTTTAGGGTTCTAACACTTGAATCACTCGCTACGCTCGTGATTCAATCATTATGAATCACTCCCTACGGTCGTGATTCATTCGTTAGAACCCTTCACTTGCTCGTGATTCATCTATGACCCTCGATTTAAATCCGTCTTTTATTCACTAGTTACATAATATACTATTTTATTTTTATTTTTCGAGTGAATATTATACATTGTAACTCATTACTATGTGAATATTTTAAGCATAAATATTCTAGCTGCTACCATTAGCAATATATCGAGCAATGCAGCAGCAGTGTTTTTAGTATTGGTTTTTCTTATCGGAAACCAACTGTCTAACTATCACACACAATCATGTGAGAGAGGTAAGACCAGGCGGACATGAGCGTAATGATAATGACAGACGAACAGGCATACAGATAAACTGACGAACGGACAGCGAAATTTTAGTATAATGGCCCTGTTTTACTCTTTAGGGTTCGGAACCCTAAACCTCTTTGTGTATACGATGCTAAAACGTCAAAAAAGGTTTCAATGAACTCCTGCTTGGCCATCAGGTTGGTGGAACTGAACAAAGCTACAATGGAAGGCCCAAATTGTGTTCAAATGGATTTTCATATGTAAACGAATTATTTAAAATATTTGATAAAATACCGGTTAAAATGTGGTTTCGAATATTCAAATGTGTTCTGTATATATTCTGTATCGTGTTTGTTAGTTTTGTGTTTACTGGCATGCCTAAAATATTTGTATTTTTATTCCAGCTCAAATAAAATGCATGGACGTACGCGGTATGTCACCTTGTAACTTTTACACAAAAAAATATCCTACATGTATGATTATAACCGCAAGAGGCCAACTTAGAATATCCAGGTCATAATTTTATTATATCCATAATACCAAGTAAAGATATCTAGCTATCTAGTACAATATAGGTACAATACAAGTATGTCATCCAGCATTAAGCTCGCCTGTGTACGCTACATTTTTTTTATTAATGCAATAGGTATAGATTTTTCTATCTATCTATCATTGCAATTAATTTTTTCTATTAATATAAAATCAGCTAAGGCTAGGATTTTTGCTTCCAGTAAAATTTGCATAATTTGAAGTCAAAAATAAAGGAATATAAAAATTGGCAGTTTTAAAAAAGTGCTGAGCCTTTCTGAGCGATACTAAGAACCTTCTATACTACTGAAACTTAAGAACGCGAGTTTCTATCGTACTTGGCCCTATTATCAAAAATATCAGCTTCTTCAATAAGAACATTATTTGAATCCCAAACTTACTTATTTAAAAAAATGATTTTTGCTGATATTTCCATTCACCACTCGTGCAAATTTACATCATTACAGGCTCATACAGCCTGCCAAAGAAAATGATCTCATCGCGTATAAGGACGAAGGTTTTGGTACTTTGGCCTTGCCCTGGTATGTCTAGCATTACATACTCGTTCATTATTGTCGATGGCTGATGCTGGCGGATATTTCACACAGCGGTAACTAGCCCCTAAGCAAAGCTTAGCGCCCGCCCCCCGCATGCACAAATATTCCCAATTTATAAAAAAAAACTAAGCAAAGCTCGTACTATAGAACACAGAAGTTATTCATCAATCCAATGAAAAGTAATAGAACGCTCTACGAAAGATTGGAAGACGAATGTTCTGTTAAACGCCATCTATGGTTTAAGAGTTGAACTACATCTTACAGTACGTTATTTCATCCGCTAATTACTGCCGGGTAATTAGTTCCTTCAATACACGTGTGCGACACCAGCGCACGCGTCAAAAAAGGTTTGTCAGGAGTGCTCCCGACCTGCCTACCTTAATAATAAAATCATCTCATTTTACGTGTAACCTACGTACAGTACAGTGTACAAACACTACTGTACGTACAGTGTGTTGTATTTCCTCTGAATGCATGGATTAGAGCTATTATTTTTAGGGTCTACGAAAGTGCTACGATAATGCTCCGATTTTTTTATATAACTCAATTGTCCTAAGTAATTGTTTCCTTGGCCAAACATATCTTCAATACCAACCTGTGTTTTTTCTGTTATTTTTAAGTTTCATTTTTAAAGCTCTACGAAAGTCTTGATGTTGCTACGCAAGTGCTACGAATCATCGTAGCAAGCAATATTTCTTAGCTAGTATTCAATGATCTGTGGCTAGACTAACGTGCTTGTTTGTATTTGCGAGGTTCTGTCCATAATTTCGTATGCCCCAATTTCCCTTGCAAATGCAGGCCACGTTTGATGGCGCATTAAAACCCGAGTTGTGAAGCATATGTGCCCAAGAGACGGCGTATCTAAATAGGTCAGCTATACAATGTATTTATGTGTGTATTGTGAATATCCGTAGACGAAATAAGTAGGTACATACATTGTAATGTGTTTTTTTATACAACTAGTTGACGGAATAAGCATATGGCCCACCTGATGTTAAGTGGCAACCATCGCATATAACAAAGCATTGCCTCGTAGGTCACGCATATCAGAAACGTGCCCTACGGTACGCTTCTCTGCGCCAATCAACTTGAGGCATGCATATGTTCAGCCTCACGTACCAGTAATTTTGATAGCCTGTGACTTCAATTTGGTTACATTACACGTAATCACTATAGAAAATCCGCTGTGATTGTTGACTGACCTGTTTCTAGCTTTATGAATTATATTCTAGGTATTTTTTTGTGTAAATCAAAAACTAAACATCTTTCCTACAGTTTTGCTTGGTTTCCTATATTGTATTTAAATATACATAAATATCTCGTTCTTTTTTCATTTTTGATCTTACTATCTTGTAGTTTATCAATTTAGAATGTACCTGCTTAAATTAGACAAAAAAAGGAAAATCTGACACGAGAAAATCTCTCAAAGAGCGGAATGAAAGCAAAAAAAAATCATGCAGTTAAAGTGCAAATGTAGCTTAGTAGATTGTGCACACGCTAGGTAGCTCGTTTGAAGCAGGTCTTAGAGAGAGCAATCTAGACACATTACACCTCTATGCACCGTATGCATGACTGTGCCTCAAGGCTTCTCTATTACTTAAACATGAGGCATGAGGAACATAAACACAGTGAGGATGCTCGAATAGTCCATCTAGGAAATATGAGGGAACATGCACGGAATTTAAACTTGTCGTATATGAAAAACTAATGGATCCCGCGCGACTTTGTCAATTAAAAGTATTTTTTTTAGAATTTGTGAGTTAAAAATATTTTTTTGACAGTTTTATAGACTGGCTGAAATTTCCACCAAATGGAAAGTAATGGAGACCTTTCTTTAGTAATATTTTAAAGAGGAAAGATTTGTATTTTTGTGTGTATGTTGTATTAAACTCAAAAACTACAATGCCGATTTCAAAAATTCTTTCACCATTGGAAAGCTACATTCACCATGAGTAACATAGGCTATATTTATGTGTTTTAAAAATAAATGTCCACCCGTGTGAAGCCAGGACAGGCAACTAGTTCACTATAAAGTAACCGTTATTATTATGTTGTCACATAAATATGATGGATATCTACGTTATACGGTAAATTAAATCATCGCAACGTAAACGAGGCTGACCCTGAAGAGAAATTGAGGTCTGACCTTATAAATAGCTAGAAAATGGAGCAAGACCTTTGCAAGGTTCGAAAATAGCGTGTTAGCCGCAGGTACATTATTCTTTTCAGTAGTGAAGTGAGAAGAATATGACGTGAGAAACTTGCATTTAAGAGACGGATATATTAATTCGATTTAGATTTATTGATTTCCAATATGCAATTGGTAGTTCTTCTTCTTCTCGTCGTGCCATTAGTTCTTACAAACCACTGTGGTGGCAGGATTTTAAGTGCGCCTTAAAGAGGCTTTAAATATGTTTTTTTGTAGACATGTTTTCGAACTTTTATATGATTTTGAGCCACATTCATTTTTGAATAGGCAAACCATAAATGCATGACTGTATTTGAACCCACAACCGGGTATGAAGGATCGGAAGGCAAGCCCGCTACCACAAGGCTACCAGTCCATACTGAGTAACCTCCATTTGCTTAGCTTGTTTGATCTAAAAAGTAGGGATAAAAATAATAGCCCGATCAATAAAGCCAGACGTTATCCCTGAGATAAACTGCCCAATACTTTCACCAGAGGCCATGCGATAAATCTATGTTCATTACCAAGCAATTATGTACCACACTAATCACATACCTACTCCATAAATAAGGGCAGGATACACACGTGTATCTTTCATCCCGCTCACTCATTCGACCTTTGGGAGGTCACAGTATTTTTATTGTTACAAAGATTGAGATTCACGATAACCAAACCACGCTTTGTTTACCTTTGAAATGCTAGCGACTACTAACAGAAAGACAATAAACCAAATTACGTGAAACTGATCAAAAAACGCTAAAAGCTATGTCAATAACCAAATAATGTTGTTAAAGCTTGGAGGTTATCAGGACACTTAGGGGTTGCGATACTCACAGGAAGCGAAGCAAATTTCGTGGCTTTTATCTGTAGCACTACATTTTATCACGATTGATATGAAAATAATAGCCTAATAGCCATTATTTAGGAAAACACCTTGTGAAAATATTTTTTGTTTTGGCAGAGCGGCGAGAAAACGCAGTCCTACATGCGCGCTTCAAGCTCGCACCTGCGCACTGCGACGCTTGGAAAAGGCAATTATTTTTGTGTTTCCGCCGATCGGATTTTTTAGGGATTTCATTGTTCCTGTCCTGTAAACTTGTAGATAAACTTGTGAGGTTGATTTTAACAGGTAAATTGTGAGGAGCTGTAAATAAAAACAAAGAGGCAGTTCGCAGCATTTGACTGAAAAAAAAAACTTTTTTTTATTAAAAACAAGTGTTATTAACGCGTCATTAGTAATTGCCCGACGTCATTGTAACTTTTTTTATCTTCGTAGAAATGGTGAAAAGAAATAGTTCACTCGGAAAAATATTTTTATCTCAGGCGAGTGAATCCTTTGTTAGAATAATGGTTCTGCTAGGAATCTCATATGATATTTGTCTGGATACAATATTTTGCCTTCAAAGTAAAAACATTTAAATCTTTGTTTAACAATAGATACACGCAAATCAATCAATAAAGTACCAATCTAAAGGATATTTTGAGTAAAGTTGGAATAAAACCATTTTTCACACATTTATAGGTAATTATGGCCATGGGCTCGTCCAATATTATTTCCCAAATCTCGTTATATGCAAGCGAAATTTCATGGCCTAGAAAACAACGATTCACCTAACCACAGTGATAATACCAACCGTAATTCTATAAATTCATTCGATCCATCCACACAGAAACTCGAGTAGGTACCTACTTACCTATTCACAGATTCTACAAAGGTTTGAAAATAGACTCTAAGCTTAAGTCTTAATACGGTCCCAGCCTCCATTGTTGCGCCTCACTATTGAATCTCAATCATTGTGCTCGTTACAAGATCATCGGATGTCGGAAATAGTGGCAAACCGTTTCCCGGGATATTGCAGAAAAGTACAAGACTAACTAATATAGAGGTGGAATGTCAAGCGAACGCTAGCCTATCGTAGCTTTAGAAAAATAAACAAATAAAAATTGCAAAACGAGTTTATTTGTTTTTTTTTTTAGTTACTCCCTTTTTTTTTATTGTGCCAGCTCTATATTGTTTGCTCTATGTAGTCCGTAGAAAGCTCAACTATTTCGTGTTTGTTTTGTAAGAGTACTTGTAAATTGTCACAATAGGTTCTTGAAGGAATGAAAACCGCGAGTAACTGATACGGTAGGACAATGCAACGGCTTTTGTAGCTAACAATTGGAAAATACCTCGGCCACCGTTCCATTAGTAGCTTTTGCTCTAGTTACATTGTTTCGCGAAAAAATACTCTACTTACTGTTACAGAAGGTTTTTTCTGCGGTACGATAACGCCAGTCGGCTTTTTATTAAAACTGTTTCGATTGTCGTCAGCCTTAAAGTCTGATTAACAAGCATAGACAATAGAAATAAACGACATTCAAGAGCACATCCAAAAATGACGATGGGCATAAGCCTTTATTTATACTTCGTAGTTGCTGTTAGGTATTCCATAAGTGTATTTAACTTTGAAGCAATATTAAATATCTTATTGTTTCCGTGTAGAAATAGATTATTATTTTTTACCTACTTTCTTTAGGTAGGTATAGGTACTTATACTATTTTCTAAATAGCTTTACGAAAAATGTCTGTGAGTTACTAAATGAATAGATATTCTTTCTTACTTTAGTTTTTTACTTTCAACAGCATAAGAACACAAATTTTATTAAATTACTTTAGTAAAGCTACGAGGAAACATCATCTCTTCTTACGCTATTTTCAGTCTCATTAAACCAAATGAGGAAAAACCTGCATATACACTCAAAGCATTATTCTAATTTCCACGGCTTATGCAACCTCTTTTACTCAGAGCAAATACCTCAGACTCTGAAACTCTTTGCTGCGCAATATTTCTTTTTCTTATTGAGGATTCCACTGCCAGTAAAAAAAACTAACACGGATTTTAAATTTAAATTTCGATTTCGATTTATTTATTCCCAACATGCACACACATTATTTACATAGCTTAGGTCCTATTCCGTGATCATGGTGCATGCAACTGTGCCGAGTTATCGGAAGTAAAACTTAAAATGTTATTATAGTAAATATCCCGTTGTTTCATAAAAATTGTGTTAACCACCATGATAGTTTCAAAAGTCATATTGTATTGTAAGATTACATCGTTAAATAGAATTATGCGATAGAGAGCTGATTATTCTATTCAACGATGTAATCTTAGACTCAAATGATCGTCATTTCCCTACATTTACTTTGGCTCTCACAAGTGATTCGCTGGAGCAATTGTGTTAATAAATCATAGATACCCTTGTCGCAATACCACTAGCTATGACATCAAAGCATTCCATTACTACCCTCATCTCAATTTGACAGTGATATGCTTGGATCGGATATATTAATTGTTATTCAGACGTGACTGATGGAAGTCAAAGACAATATCTGACGTGCCCCTTTTAAAAATCACTTAAAACTTTCATACTTGCAGTATTTGGTAGTTTTGTTTCGTATACAAAAAGCTAGTTTTATTTGCGTCTGCTGATCCATTTGTCCATTTGTTTGTTCTTTGTGTGTTATGTAAATACTTACGAGTAAATATTTATTAATTGTAATTGGTGTAAGCAAAAAGCAGATAAAATAGGTACTTCCTAAAAAGCCTGAAAAATTACAACTTCTTTTAAATACGTCGCAAAGTCCCAAAACGAAATCTTCGTGCGCTCTACAGAAAAATGTAACGATTCTTGTAATCCTGAATAAATCCTCTTGCAGAATGATATTGCTGTTCTACTCGACCTAAATCTTTCCTTACGTTGTGGCGTGGTTCTGATTTGGCTATAGATAAAAGGATGAGGCTGGCACTCTAAAGGCCTGCGCACAATTAGGTAAGGGCGATGGTGATCAGTGAAACACTGTCAAATATTACAGCGATATTTGACAGCGTTTCATTGATTGCCATCGCCAGCGACCTAGGTTTGCGCAGGCCTTAAATTAGTTCATTCCCTGACGGGTCGAGTTTTCACAAATTTAATCCAATCATCCATCATTCTGTTACCTGTCATCATCACGAGCTCTCTCATTGTGTGTGGGTATTGTACTTCTATTCTAATTAAATTCTATTAATTCTAATCTTTATAATATAAAGAATTTGTTGGATACTGACTACCTATTTGTTTGGTTTTAGCAAAGTTTTATGAGTTTACTAATAGCGTAGCCTTATGAAAAAAAATAACGAAGCTTAATTTATAATAAAAATATTGGGATAAGGGCAGGAAGAAGAAGACTTCATCATGGAGCGACGGGTTCCGAAAATATATTTAAATTTCAAAAAAAATATTTAAATTACACACGCAACATCGTTTTCTGTTTCTATTTACGGTGTCTACGGTATCAAAACACTAAGAAATCCATTTTTTTTTATCATACTTATATTTTTATTACATATACTCGTACTGTCATAAAAAAGACTCGCCCAGAAAAAAAAAGATACCGTGCCCTAAAATTTTCTACGGCTTTCATACTCTTACTTCATACCAGGCATTCCCAATATTCAGATATTAGTTCAAGTCCTGTGTTACAGTTTATATTAATTTCAAAGCTATATATGCTGTTATATTTTCGTCTAAAAACGTTGTTTTGGCATTACACTCTACATTACAGAAGCGTATAAAAGCTCCCAGACGAATAAGAACTTGTAAAAAGTATTTTTTTTTCTTCCTGTAGGTACCTACCTATTCGATTCAAGCACATAGCTAGAAGTAAAACTTCACTGGAATTACAGAATACTAAGCATCCAGGCACTTGCGTTGCAGTTAGTAAACTTGATGGCTATTGTTGCTGGGAAAGTCGATCGAAGTTGCTTGTGCAATCAGGATTAAGCAGAAAATGTTGGCTTTCAATCGACGCTTCATCAAGGTAACTTTATAGGTATTGAAGTTATGCAAATTGAAAATAAGCCCAAAATAAGTCCGAGTAGAAAAGCAGGGCCGATCGCGTTGATAAAATAATACACAGGTACTCAAATAGTTTTTCATTGCTCATACTCTGAAAGTAGGTTTGAAGTTGCCTGAGGGGCCTAATTGAAAGTTATACTTTCAGCCCTAGGGAGAATCGCTTTCTACTGACAGCTGTCAAAATATAAAAAAAAACAAGTTCTATTTTATTCAACCATGTTCCAACTTTCTAAACTGCAAGGAGGTTGAACCAAATTCCAACTTTTTATTCAGCAAGTAGGTTGGAATCCCATTACAACGGTAAGAAGTTTAAAAAGTCTAATTAGAGCGCAATGTAAAATTTAAATTTAAATTACATAAAGATAGTATTAAATAAATAATATATCTTCTAAATTACTTGATTTATTTATAGCTTCAACTATTAATTTAAAATAACATAGATTTGAGCAAACAATTTACCATTTTTTAAATTATGAAAATGAAAATAATGGCTGAATAATGCTGGCGAACCGAAGCCGAAGGCCCGCCAGAGAAAAAGAAAAAAAAAACCGGGAAGGCGGCAATTCAATCTTTATTTTCACTAATTTTTCTTTCATGTTTTTATTTTTTCTTTCCTTGTATTCGTAATGAAAAGCACAGTGTTTACTCGGATGAAAGTCTTTTAAGTCCCTCAAGCTCCATTGGCGCCCTCGCTAACGCTCTGGCGCCAAACCCGTCTCGGGACTCAAAAAACGTGACTTTCAACACTCGGGTAACAATGTACTATTGTCGTTGTGTTCATTTTGTTTTACTGATGTTGTTGTAATTTATTCTGATCCAAAGAATTCATGATTGTTTATGAACAATAAATTAACAGACAAACATATGATTGTTACGACGCTCCGAAGATAGGTTATAATAAATAAATAAATTATATAGACAATCCACACAACACTATCTAGCCCCAAACTAAGCAGAGCTTGTACTATGGGAACCAGATAGCTGATATAATACCTAGATACATTTTTTTTGTAAATACATACTTAGAATACAATATAACACCCAGACAGAGAACAAACATCTGTGTTCACCACACAAATATTAGTTCTCGGTGGAGATCAAACCCACGACCTACGGCTTAGAAAGCAGAGCTACTACCAACTGAGCTGAAAGGCCAGTTGAAATAATATAAAAACCTTAGCGAAATACTACTGGTTGAATAATTTAATTTTGTACTTAATATGGTGCCGAGCGAAAGAGGGTCGGACGTGGTTATCATGGCCATCCTGTAAACTGTTCTTCTGCGCTGAATCACGTCGGGGCTGCCAAATGTAAAATGAGACGATCTGGAAATTAAGAGAGTGTTTAGTAATTCGGTAGGTGAAGGCAGGCTTTCGCTCGGCACCGAACACTGTCTTCAATTATTTGTTCTCAGTGGGGATTGAAGCAAAAGTTCAACTGATCTAAATTAGTCCCATAAATCGGAAGCGTCCCGATGCGCGATGGTTCCAGTGATGTTGCTGCGTTCAGTTTCTACAAACGAATGAAAAAGTCAAATGACTTTGTTTGTGTTACATGTCCATACCAACGAATATAAACATCCATGCCATTTGTTAGCAAAACCTCGTTTTCCACTCATCAATTTATCTAAAACTTGCATGACACGACTGCGAGAAATCAGATGACATGACGAACTTATCTTTCTTCCAAGAACTTCTTCAATAAGTACTGTTTTCGCGATAGAGAATCCCCACAGAACATACCTACAAATAGATACAGAATAGACCTTCTGTACTCTGAGAATCCTTAACAAACGATAAATATCTTCTTCTTATTTAAGGGCCTACATGAGGTGAAACCGAAAATGTAAAGTAGCATTTTTTTTCATTGTATGGACGAATCCATTTATTTTTTTTGCAAAATATTACAATTAAATGGTGTAAAAAAATTATGATTAGGCTAGAAATTCTCCTCAACTCACAGGGTTCGATAAAATTGAACGCAAAGTTTGCCAAAAACTCTCAATTTTTTTTGGATTTGAAATGGTTTTTTTCCGTTGCTGTTAGAGCCATTGCAATGAAAGTTTTGTTCCCGTTTACCTTAATAAATACGTAAAAACCTGATGTTATTGCATTTTTCTTAGTTGCCGTAGTTTTTATAAAAAAATAAAATTTTCAAAAATATAAATAGATAGGTTTCTGTACTTACTTCTCAGTACAGCCCGAGCGGCCAAGAAGGTTGGACCTATGTCAAATTTCGTGACATGACATTTCATCTCTGACTACGTAAAATATACCCTAGATTAAATCATAGCTACTACTGGTACTATAAATTTGCCACAGTGTAACATAAAACAAACTGTCACAGTATAACGAAATGACATAAAACCATCTTCATCGTACATTATGATCGATAACCTGTATTCACATCATCATCAGCCTGTAGAAGTATATATTTTATGTAGCATATAACTTATCAAGTACATTCTAGGGCACGTTCCTATCGTGCGTGACCAGCGAAGCGCAATGCTTTTGTTAAATACCTCCATTTTTGTAGTTGCATAAGTAGCTATCTTCCTATCTACCCAGTGCTTTCCGTCATCATCATCAGTAAGTAGAAGTCCACTGCTAGATATAGACCTCCTTTATACATTTCCATGAAAAAACAATTTGCCGATTTCCCACGATCTTTAGAATGTCATCGGTCCATTAGGTGGAGGGGCGCTCTGGTTGCTTAGCACCGGTTATATTGTCGTAGCGACCCGCTTTTTGATTCTAAAGGCGTGTGTTCAAACCCCGTCATGCACAAATTAGTTTATCTGCCAAAAAACCTATGTGCACTATGTCAGTACACTCTAACGGTGAAGGAAAACAATAAATGAAACCAACGTGAAGTAGCAAAACTTTTGAGGCACATTCATAATCCACCACACCAGCTTTAATTTTCTATTGACATGACAAGAAGAAGACTCAAAAACTAGTAGCCGATTTTAGGCCTTTATAAAAATAGTGTCGATTTTGCAAAGAGTTTGGGAGCCCATTACAATGAAAAGGAAGTATATATATATATATATATATTATGGACAATCTACACTACACTATCTAGCCCTAAACTAAGCAGAGTTAGTATTATGGGAACCAGATAGCTGATGTAATACTTAAATACATTTTGTTTGTAAATACATAGGTACTTGGAAAACAATATAACATCCAGATGGAGAACAAATATCTATGATCAACACACAAATATTTGTTCTCGGTGGGGATCGAACCCACGACCTATGGCGCAGAAGGCAGAGCTACTAATAAATGAGCTGAGAGCCCAGTCATAACAATAATATCATGGGTTTTGAGTATTTTTGATTGCCGTCTTTTAAATCTGGAGGTGCCTGTAATGTCCCGAATTCTGGAACTTTCTGTCAAAGGCTTCATGCACGGTGCGCTCAAATACCCAAATACCAAAATACATGTGCCTATTTCTATACACGCAGCAAGGAGTTTCCCAAGATTTTGCGTTTGACAGAACTTTGAAGAGTCAGTTGGGGTTGTCGAAACTCTTTGGTATACCTAATATTTTTAAATGCCGATAAAATACAATAATATAAGTCGAATAGACAGTGTTATTTCACAATGCTTCACTGATCTCCACCGCAATGAGCACCGAAGGCCTAAATGAGTGCAAAGCTTAAAGCCACCCATAAATAATTTCCATTTCAATTCATTTATGAATTGAAATGAAAATTATCTATGCATGTAATGTATTGTATTATGTATATCAGTTATCTAGCACCCATAACACAAGCTTTGCTTAGCTTGGGGCTAGATAATGTTGTGTGAATTGTCCAGCATTATTATTATTATTTATTTCCATAGGCATGAATTCTATGCACTAAGTTATACTTACTAGATTTACATACAGATCTGGAAGTATAACCTTTTAGATAAAAGAAAAATTTACTAAATTGGATCATAAAATTAAATGACGAAGGTATGCAGTAACAAATAATAAAACAAAACGGCTTAGCCGATTTTGATGAAATATTACTTTTCAGAAAAAAAAAGATTAAAAGGGAGAAGACGAAAGAGAAGAAAAAAGATAAGAATATTATTGTACAAAAAAAATTGCCCCCCTTGCCCCCCAGGACCCCCCCTTTTGTGAGTGCTACCGGATGCCGTCGAGATAGGGGGTTTTCGATTAGGGTTTCGTATAGAGGGTTTCTTCCTGAATTGAAAAAACAAAAAAAACACCCCCCTCTTGCCCCTTTTTTCACCCCCCCCTTTCGTATCTTCCAAGCGGAGTGACTTGCAAGACTTTTTTTTTGGGTCATGTAGGGAAGGTGAGATTATTTTGAAAGCAAAATAAATTTTGCCCCCCTCCCCCCTCTAGACCCCTTTATTATTTTTGACCCTTTTTTTCGAGTGGAGCATTGCGGCGAGCGAATGGGGAACAGTGCGGCGAGCAAAGCGAGCCGTGCTGTGACCCCCCCCCCCCCCCCCCCCTAAGCCCCCCAGAACCCCCTCCTCCTGAACCCGGGGGGAGCGTCGCGGCGAGCGAAGCGAGCCGTGCTGTGACCCCCCCCTCAAGCCCCCAGAACCCCCTCCTCCTGAACCCGGGGGGAACGTTGCGGCGAGCGAAGCGAGCCGCCACGCGACCACGCCCACCCTACTGAAATTTAGAACCCCCTCCTACTGAAATTTAGGGTGTCTTAGGGGTGTGAAAAAATGTTCACTAGACTGAGTTCAAAATTCAAAATGGCGGCTGTGCCACTTCCGGTTTTGCAAAAATCGTCCGATTAAGGTCGTTCAAACGGTTCATTCGACTGAGGACTATGATTGGAGATTGAATTTTAGGTTTTTTAAGGTGTTTGATTAGATCTTCACTTGGTTTAGGGTTCCGCCCCTGTGGGAACGCATTGAGGACGCGAGCTGCTTGCAGCTCGCGATGCACGCGACCCGGTAGTCAACGTTTGGGTTCCTTCCAGCGGTTTCGACCCGTTAAGGGTTTTGGCTTGACGTACAATTTAGGGTTCCGTATAAGGTTTTGATTGGGGTTTTACTACATTGAGCAATTTGATTAAGTGTTCGACTTTTAGGGTTCCTTAGGACTTTGATTGGAGTTTCAACTACACTTAGGAGCTTGATAATGTTAACATTTTTAGGGTTCCTTAGGACTTTGATTGGGGTTTTACTACATTGAGGAACTTGATAAAATAAACAACTTTTAGGGTTCCTTAGGCCTTTAATTGGAATTTTACTTCACTTAGGACCTTGATTATGTAAACAATTTTAGGGTTCTTTAGGACTTTGATTGGGGTTTTACTACACTGAGGAACTTGATTCACTGATCGACTTTTAGGGTTACTTAGGACTTTCTTTACTACTTTTTGGGGTTTTACAAGTGCAAGTGTAATGTAAAACTGGGAGTAGCACACCGACACGCGAGCTGCTTGCAGCTCGCGCACACGAAAAAACTAGTTAAGGGGCTGACGTATGGAAAATTTTCATACAAACGGAATACCAAAATGATTTCTAATTTAGACAGATTGACACTATATTATTGTAATAATTGTATTTGCATAGTATTTATCTAGGTTCCTCAACAGTTTTTATTTCAAATTACTTACCTAAAATGAAATAAACACCAATCGCATTTTGCACATTTTTATGCTAAACTTATCAAGTTTTCTACCTATTGGTTTCGTACTAAAAACAACAATATCTTACGTGTTTTTTGTTAAGGAACCTAGTTTATATTGTCTAGTTACAGAATAACAATACTATGTAAAGAATACAAAAAGTTTTCAGTCATCATTTTTGGTATTACGGAACACGATCAAATTCATGGCATTTTCGAACGGCTACTATTGCTATCGCGCACGCACGGTGCGGGTGGCGGGGTGCAGGGGGAGGAAACGCTTGAAGCACACGGGACACTTCGGTTGTGTGTGTGAATCGCTCGGACTTCGGACTAGTTAAATACCTACACTGGCATAAAACATAATGCTTAGATATTTGATAATTGTTAGTTTAGGAAGGGTACTAAGTGAAGATGGGAAATACTAAGTACCTAGGTAGGTTGTAGGTTGGGTAAACGAAATTAAGGTGCAGCACTAGGTCAAAAAGTCTGCCGAAATTTCGAAAAAAGCCAACATTTCGACTAAAACAAATTATGAACCATTAATTTCTATACAGGGTGGAATTTTGTAATGCCACCTGGAGGGAAAGTACTCTTAATACTGCAGATAGAAAATTTTACTCAAAGGAAACATTCCTTTATTTTTGGATAGAAAGCAATTTCTAAAATTAAAAATAAAATAATTTTTAAATTAATTTTTTTTTTTTGAAAGGAATAAATTTATTCTTTTAAAGAAATGAATTCGTTAAAAGAATAAATTTGTGTATCCAAGAGAATGGAGCCCATTTCAAGCAACTAATTTCAAGTAACTAGTTAGTTATCCATTTTTTGTAAATAATTAAATTAATTTAAGATTTCCTGGTTTTTCTTTCATTTAATTTATCATGTTTGTTAGAGAGATTTCATCCTTATAATTGACTAACGATCGATGCAATAAAAGTACAAGGTATAATTTTTCTGATTTTAGCCGGTTCAATTCCCGGGTGTGAGAGAATTTTCGAAAAACTTTGAATGCAGTTTGCTTTCTATTCAAAAATAAAGGAATATTTCCTGTGAGTAAAATTTTCTATCTGGAGTATTAAGAGTACTTTCCCTCCAGGTGGCATTACAAAATTCCACCCTGTATATGAAGTATTGATAAAAGGTCTAAGAAAAATTACAACAAATTATTTTTTTTCTTTATTTATTTGTAGTTCAAACAAAGCAGCCAAGTGCGAGTCGGACTCGCCCATGAAGGGTTCCGTAGCATCAATTAACATAATATAAAGGTTTTTGTAGTTCGTCGAAAGGTAAATTGCGGTTTACGATTTATGACGTATAAAAAAAAACTACTGACTTGATCTCGTTCAAACTAAATATCGTTGGAAGTTTACATAGTAATGTACAACATATATTTTTTTTGGATTTATTTTAGAAGTTAGAGGGGGGGGGACCAACTTTTTTCTACTTTGGAAGTGTCTCTCGCGCAAACTATTCAGTTTAGAAAAAAACGATATTAGAAACCTCAACATCATTTTTGAAGACCTATCCATAGATACCCCACACGTATGGGTTTGATGAAAAAAAAAATTTTGAGTTTCAGTTTCAAGTATGGGGACCCCCAAATTTATAGTTTTAGAAAAAAACGATATTAGAAACCTCAACATAATTTTTAAAGACCTATCCATAGATACCCCACACATATGGGTTTGATGAAAAAAAATTTTTAGAGTTTCAGTTTCAAGTATGGGGACCCCCAAAATTTATAGATTTTTTTCTATTTTTGTGTAAAAACCTTAATGCGGTTCACAGAATACATCTACTCACCAAGTTTCATCAGTCTAGCTTTTATGGTTTCGAAGAAAAATGGCTGTGACACGGCCGGACAGACAGACAGACAGACAGACAGACAGACAGACATGACGAATCTATAAGGGTTCCGTTTTTGCCATTTGGCTACGGAACCCTAAAAACTGCTACCACTCAACGTCCGGTGGAAATATTGATAAAAGGACTGAGAAATACTTGAACAAAATAGTTTTTTTTTATATAACTGGAGCTCAATAAACAGAGTACCGCTCAACGTCTGGTGGAAATATTGATAAAAAGACTTGGAAAAATTTCAGCAAAATATGTTTTTTCTTTATTTATCTGGATCTCAAAAAACCGACTACCGCTCAACGTCAGGTGGAAAGATTGATGAAAGGACTAAGAAAAATTGGCACAAAATATTTTTAGTCTTTATTTATCTGGGGCTTAAAAAAACTGCTACCACTCAACGTCAGGTGGAAATATTGATAAAAAGACTTGGAAAAATTTCAGCAAAATATTTTTTTTCTTTATTTATCTGAATCTCAAACAACCGACTACCGCTCAACGTCAGGTTATAATATTGAAAAAAGGACTAAGAAAAATGGCTACAAAATATTTTTATTCTTTATTTATCTGGGGCTTAAAAAAACTGATACCACTCAACGTCAGGTAGAAATATTGATAAAAAGACTTGTAAAAATTTGAACAACATATTTCTGTTTTATTTTTCTGGAGCTCAAGAAATAAACTACAGCTCAACGTCAGGTGGAAATATTGATAAAACGACTAAGAAATTAAAAAAAAAACTTTATTTATTTTGAGCTCAAAAAACTGCTACCACTCAACGTCCGGTGGAAATATTGATAAAAAGACTGAGAAATACTTTAACAAAATAGTTTTTCTTTATATAACTGGAGCTCAATAAACAGAGTACTGCTCAACGTCTGGTGGAAATATTGATAAAAAGACTTGGAAAAATTTCTGTAACGTTCACTAGAAGTTGCTTCATGCAATCAAAATTGAGTTCTATATAGTAATTGTGATAAGACATAAATATTTTTTTTTTCAGTTTGTTTATAATCATTATATAAGTATCCACCTATAGTAGGTTAGCTTGGTACACTTTTTTCGCGAGTTTTGTGCGAAAGCCGAGGTCCATGTAATTGTAGGTCGATGTTCGCAATCGTTGGTTTTGCGAATGTAAATAAGCAGAATAAAAGCAACCTAATTGCTCAACGAATAAAGTATATTTTTAAATGCAGTCACATTATTAGACTTTCTGTACTTTGGTAAGTGAGCCGCTTTGCGTGTTTTTTATTGCTGTGTGTGTGTGATCGATGAGGTCTGGCGAACCACACCCCACCTGATGTTGAGCGGACCTCCACCCATGATCTTCAACTGTAACGTCATGACTGGTTTTGAACCCACGCCCCCCAACCGCTAGGCCGATGAGGTCTGGCGAACCACACCCCACCTGACGTAGAGCGGATACCCACCCATCATCTATTACTGTAACGTTATCACTGATTTTGAACCCGCACCCTCCAACCACTAGGCCAATGAGGTCAAGCAAACCACACCACACCTGATGTTGAGCGGACTCCCACCCATCATCCTCTACTGGAACGTCATCAACCACAACTCCATCGCTCCGCGCCGGGGTCAATGGCTCTCTCAACTCAACTCGGAGTCAATGGTTCTCTTTACTCTTCTTCAATTTGGTCCAGAACCCGCACAAACCCTACCTGATGAATAAACTCACTCGTATCATGTTAGAGAATTTCCTGGTGTCTTTTCTAAGTGCGTAAATAGCTACTCTGAAGGTTCTTTATCGGTTCAGGAATGTTGTTTTTTTTTTCACTTTATTCTTGCATTCAGAGCATGACCAATCCTTGCTTATTGAATACTAGAAAAGCGAAACAAGCAAGCAATAAGCTTAGAGGGTTAGTCAGGTAATGCAGCCACAAAAAATAAAAACATAAAATTGTAGGGTGCAAAAAGTCAACTCTCTTTGACCAGATTTGAACTCCCGCCCACCTCGTCCTCTCAGTGTGAATCCGCACGCCCTAGCCACTAGCCTATCTGACGCTTAGTAACGTTGACGAAATTAGGCAATGCATAAAAATCGTTAGCAGTGGCTGACGCACACGCACAAGCGCGGCACTATGGTTGGATTCACGTATAGAAGTAGCGCGTCACACGAGCGCCTGTGTGTGTATACTACTATTATATATTCCGTGGCGCCCGCATCAAATGAATAGAGATAGCTATATTCGGAGCAGTTTTTGCTCACGCCTCGAATTGAAGTTGCGAGCTGTGTACGTCGGCCCGTTAATATTTAGGCATCCGATTTAGGCGTCGCCTAGGTTTAGTGAAAACGGGTGTTAGTAACGTTGACGAAATTAGGCAATGCATAAAAATCGTTATCAGTGGCTGACGCACACGCACAAGCGCGGCACTATGGTTGGATTCACGTATAGAAGTAGCGCGTCACACGAGCGCCTGTGTGTGTATACTACTATTATATATTCCGTGGCGCCCGCATCAAATGAATAGAGATAGCTATATTCGGAGCAATTTTTGCCCGCGCCTCGAATTGAAGTTGCGAGCTGCGTCCGTCACCCTCTTAATATCTAAACTTAAACATTACGGTATTCTAAATCGCTCCATTGACTTATTACAATCGTACTTGACTGATAGAATCCTTAAAGTTGATGTGGGCGGTGAGAGATCTTTTGGGTCAGTTATTGACATAGGGGTGCCACAAGGTTCGATTTTAGGTCCTTTCTTGTTTCTAGTGTACGTAAATGACCTTCCTTTTTTGGTTAAAAAACTATGTGAAACAGTACTATTTGCTGACGATACCTCATTAATTTTTAAAGTCGATAGATAGAAGGCTAATTACGATGACGTTAACGCATCTCTGTCGTAAATACTTAACTGGTTTAATAATCTTTTACTTAATGTTAAGAAAACTCATAAGTTTTATGAAAAAATATTTTTTGAGTGTCAGTTCTAAGTATAAAAATCATAATGCGGTTTACAGAATACATCTATTTACCAAGTTTCATCAGTACATATAGCTTTTACAGTTTTGTAAGTACCATACTTCAAGCAAATAAATTATTTCTTTTCATTTCATTTCATTTTTTTGAAAAAAAGTGACTGTGACATACGGATGGACAGACAGACAGACATGACGAATTTATAAGGGTTCCGTTTTTTACCTTTAAAAAATACAAGTGTTCATTCACCGACTACCGACATTTATGAACTTGCAACTCACTCTGGTTTTGCATAATATGAGGAAAATCTCTCTTGGTGGAAGGTTTCTTTTATTAAATCTGGGGCTATTTGCTTGTTATACTATATAAATTAGACTACTACTACTACACTACTATATAAGTTAGATTTAAAATGTAGCGTTCGTGGTAGTTTAAAAAATACCGCACAGCTTGCCATTGTTATCACCAATCCTGGATGAAAAATATGCAATGGAAACTCTGCGACGGGAATCAGCTAACATAACAATTGGGTTATATTTATTTACTGAATATCTGTCTGTGTTTTTGTCTAACGAAGCGTATTCTAATCAACACATTGTAATGTCGTGACAAATGTCAGACCCAAGCACAGAATAAGTAATAGTTGATATCAAATACATGAATTCACAGCTCAGGTCAGGCAACGCCATCTTTATTTTAAATTTTTCCAACTTTCCGGTCGTGTTTTGTTTTTAGACCAGCGTATAGCGGAGGCTTAAGAGCAATGCTCTTGTCGGCGTAATATATGCATTTGAAGTATACATTATTAATATTAATAAATACTTGTGGACATTTATTCTTCTTGAGGATAAGATATTTAAGAGCTTTTAGGTGAATTTTTCGTTCCACACTATTCAAACTCAGAAAAGTATAGTCGTCGATCTGTTTGATACATCTTCACAGGCCAAATTACAAAAACAATTATTACGTTTGTTTTTTTTTATATTGTTATTAATGAATCTTTGCTTCTATTTTTTCAAAGAGAAAATAAATTTCGTTCGTGTTGAATACACCTATATACGCTACACTAAGAGCGATTTTACACTAGCGTTTTTGTAGGTTGTTTATGCTAACGTGTTTTTACGTGTGCATCACTTCACACTTCAATAAGCTGAACCACATACTAGCTTATTGCTGCGTGTATGCCAAACCTGGATGGTGGCTCACCTCACCATCAATCCTAAATCTGACACTCATGTCAGAAGCATTAAGGATTCCAACGATATCAACATTGCATTGACAAAGACTTGACCAGCGTCGGACTGGCCACATAATTGAAATGGCATTTGCCACCCGGGCCCAGCTTGCACGGGCCCCCACGGGCCTGGCGTCTGGGGTTTGCGGCAACCGTAGGGTAGGAGGCCCGCGCAGGCTAAGGTCACAGATCTTGCGAAATGTAAAACTAGACCAGATGGCTCGTTCATACAATTAGAGAGAAATCACTGAAGCCTCTTTGAGGCGCACTTAAAATTCTTTCACCACATTTGGTTCGAAACAATTAGTGACACGACGATAAGATGAAGAGAGAAATGCAATAGAAAAATTAGGAAAATGGTTGCCTTGGGCCTCGGGCTTGTGGTCAGCCACCCGGGCCTTTCCGGTTCAGTCCAACCCGGGGCGCGACTATACGCTTCAAAAAACGCACACATAAAGCTCTGATGTGAAAAGGCTCTTACACGTGTATTTACCACTTAGGTACGTGAGACAGTGATGTCACGTTTTAAGATAAACTGTTATATTTACGTGCTCTGCCGCTGTGGTTTTACTTTCAGGCGATGCCTACACTAAATGATTTTCTCTGTACGATTCTGCACACGTACAAAATAACTGCCACTACAATTTTCTGATAGCCATCATACCATTTTGCGGTTGGCTGGTGATATGAACTCTGAGGTTTTACGAGCATGATATTGAATATAACGGACTCGTTAAGCCTTGGTGACAGAACTTTTTAGTTACGAAAGGGCTGAGTCTTGTGTGACGTTGAAAAGGGCAAAGGGGTCTTATTATCGTGCCACTGATTCTTTCGAACCAAGTGTGGTGAAAGGATTTTAAGTGCGCCTCAAAGAGGCTCCTTAAAAGGGGCAAAGGGGTACAGAGGCAGAGCACGCTAGTCTTAAATTTAGATAAAAGATTTTATTTATTTATTTATTTAAAACTTTCATGCAATTTAGTGCTAGGAGGACTTAATGCTAATAGCATTGTCTGCCAGTCTTCCTGGGCGTGCAAAAACATAGTGAGGCGTGATAAATTAGGTTTCAGCTGAACTTAAAGTAGGTATGAATATTTGACGCAAAGATTTTCCAATCATAATTATTTGAGTATCATCATGACTAAGTTAAACTTACATGTTCAAATTGGGTCCACTTTTACATTTCTTTATCTGCTGATCCGATAACAAGTAATTAGTGTCTATAAAATACTGCAGCGAAATAAGCTTGCCAGTTATTACGAAACAAACTTCAAGTCATGACTTCATATCTCCAACATATTCCGTCGGGAACTAAGTTAATTATATTTTATTTTTATGGCAAAAAATACTGCTGATTGTGCAATTTGCGCATGCTATAAAAATAAATAATGATGAGTACATTTTCTGCGAGCTTCCAAGTCGTGTGTACGCGAATAGAATTCGAGCAGCATAATTTTTATTTTATCCTTGCAATATACCCATACGCCAATAATAATAATAATAATAAATAAATAAATATTCTGGACAATTCACACAACACTACCCAGCCCCAAACTAAGCAGAGCTTGTAATATGGAAACCAGATAGCTGATATAATACTTGAATAGTTTTTTTTTTTTTTTTTGTAAATACATACCAATACCAAAGTAAAACGTACTACCTTGCCTATTTTTGCAGTGAAGCAGCATCGCTGTGTTTCAGTTTGAAGCACACGTGAGGTTGAACATTTTGTACGAGTATGTCTCAAGTTGATGGACGGAGAGCAGTGCATCGACGTCACGTTCCTGACGTGCGTGACCTACGAAGCAATACTTTGTTATAAAAGATGCCTACCACTTTACATCAGGTGGGCCATATAGGTGGGTTCTTGTTGTAAATATTTAAAGCGAAGTAAAAATACTTTGCATTGAAGTATACTCGCTATTCTGTGAATCAAAACTAGGATAAGAATATAAGTGTTATAAAAATCCAAGAACTGATTTGCATATTCCAACTGCTGCCTGCTAAGTTGTACCCTCACAATAATTATGTAAATTATTTGCATGCAGCGCAGAGAGTGGAAGATAACCGCCTAATTTATTATTTCCTGGCAACAGGAATGCCGGCACGTGTGGAAACGACACCACGACTATTCAAAGTAGCTGGCTTACAAAATGCTTAACACATTTATATACATAAAATAACGCTCATTCCATTCACGTACCTAAATTCGTTATTATTTGTTATACAAGAGTGCAAAGTTGCTTTTTAACCACGTGCTCAATTTTGATGACTGAGCGAGCGAAGGATTCTAAAACTTAGAACGCTGAGGCTATAGCGAAGGAATCAAAACAGCACGAGGTGAAAAATCTTTGCACTCGAGTGCAAAACGTAACTTTTCATCCACCTCAGCGAGAAAATGACTAAATGCTAAAAAGGACACCAAAAAGGTTCCGAGTCTGACATTTTAACGAATTAAAAAGGTTGCATGCATGATAAATTCAGCACCATGAAGGTAGAAGTAAAAAGGTTAAATGATGTTTTGAATTCACAAACTTGTACCTTTGACAATCTAACCTATTGTCTAAGGCCCTTATTCCGAAACAGTGCTTGAGTCTGAGTCTAGCCTCAAGCATAGATTTTATGACAGTTCTCCATTTAAAAGTGTCAAAAATCTATGCTTGAGGCTCGACTCAGACTCAAGTGCTGTTTCGGAATACGGGCCTAAGACTTGTACCTATGTTCTTGTTGAATGTTCTTAATTCCATTTTGCTTGAACTATCCTCTAGCGGATAAAAACGGCTTTTGCACTCTGGATATCGAAGCGCAAAAATACACTTTCCGAGATGGGGGGTGAAAACATCTATGTTCTACTCACGGAAACACAACCTACAGAAAAAAAGTCTGGGGTACCTATATATATGATAGAGAAATTGTATTCGTAATAATGAGAATGTACTACTCTTATAATTCTAGATTATCTAGAACTTCTCCTGATTAATACGCTGAGCTGTGCATAAAAGAAACAATTTCTCATCTAAGAGAAATGGGTTAAAAAGAATCAAGCACGCTTTCAGCCATCCGCAGTTTTTCAATTGTTTTGTATTTTAATTTCCATATTGTTCCGAACAGCAGTATAGAGAATAATGGCAAAATAATACTTGATTAAAAAGTCATGGACAAAATTATACAATGGGAAGTGAGAGCGAATTCGAAACTTTATTTTGAACAAAAACAGCTCAACAGCAACACAATTAAAAAAAGAAAAGCTATGCTTGGCACACGTATCTTTCAAATATCAACTAAGATGCCTTGCCATGCCATGCCCATTTCATTTCCGCCGTAAAGCGGCATTGCTGTGTTTTGGTTTGAAGGGTGTAGGTGCCGGTGATATTAACTGGCACGTGAGGCTGAACATTTGTATGTCTCAAGTTAATAGACGCAAGGCATCGTAGGGCACGTTCCTGACGTTCGCGACCTACGAGACAATGCTTTGTTATAGGCGATGGTTACCACTTAACACAGGTGGGTCAAATGTGTGTTCCTCAGCTATATAGTATAAAAGAAGAGAGTCAGAGGTAAGTCAAAGGTCACCTAATTACCTATTGGCATAGCAGCATATACACATTTATTGAGAAACCCATTGGTGCACGACAAGATTCGAACCCACGACCTTACAAATTTAACTTAAGAGCGGGTCGTGCGAACGCTAATGAAAATCGTATGTCAGCGTTAAATATAGAATGTCATGTTAAATAGTATATTTTTTTAACACACTTAAATTTGAATTAATCTCAAATGTATAGTCTACAATTAGTTCTTTTGCGATTTTTAAAATGTCACTTAGTTATTTAGTTATGAATTTTTTTTTTAAATCTCAAATTTTCGAACGACCCGCTCTTAATTTGTTTCGAGTAAAACTGCGAAACAATCATTTACTTACAAGTTGAAGCACTATTTATGTACTTAGGTTATACCTCTATACCTACCTTTTTAAAAAAGGCTTCCTTTCTATCAGGACAGGTAACAACGACACGTTCCATGGGAGATATAGGAGCAGGATATTGGAATTTGTTAGTAAACTCCACGTCACTAAGTACGTGTTTATAGCAAATTGTGTTAGCGAACTTGTTCCTGGGACTTCCATTCGGATTGACAAGAATCTAATCTACGAAGTTTAAAAGTTTGCAGGAAATTGTATTGTGAGAAAAACGAGTTATAAACTTTTGGGGCATTTAATAAAAATCCTACTCGCATACCAATGTTTTAGTGTTCCTGTCCAAGTTTCAAATAAAGTTAAGTATCGGACTTTGCAAAAATAAAGGTTCTGAGAATCAATACAAGATAAATAAAAAGTTAAAAATTGTCGACTTACGAGGCCATGCTTTGTTATAATAACTTATAAGCGATGATTACTACTTAACATCAGTAGGCCTACTATGAGCTCTGTCTGGCTCTGCCTCTGGTTCTGGTTTTGAGTGTTGGGTGTTGACTAAATAAATCCTACGTCAAAACGTCACACGCACAGTATAATGCACTGATGAGCACTCACACAGACTCAAAACTAGAACCAGAGACAGAGCCTGACAGAATCATGGTAGGCCTACAGATGGACCATTAAGCTTGTTCCATTAGCGAGTTGCATGAAAAAACAGCGTTCTGCGGTAGCGTGAAACAATGGCACTATAATAGCGATATATACTATAATAGCGTTTCGCTGATCGCCACCACAGAACACTTCGATGTGCGCAAGTCTTCAATGCCATTTTTAAAAAGAAATGCTCATGCTCAAAGCTCCGTTCGTGATGTTATTTAATAAATCTTTGAAAATCCACGGGCCCCTTGCGAGCCAGGAACAATCGAAAATGTATTGTGAATGAATCCAGCACTTTGGCTCTCTTCCAATAATGTAATCCGTCCATGCCAGTAGTTTCCAATAGGTAACAAATGACCTATCTCGTGAGGTAGGGTTCAATCGGGGATTTTTTGTCTCTTTCTTCTATACTTTCTAAAATGAGAGCTAAGTACCCACCTTCTTATCCTTAGGTTCAAATCCAGTCGTGTTTCTTTGGATTTTTTTATTCGAATATTTTGTGAGGAAACTTGCATGTTAGCTAACTGCCCCATATTACATCATCCACGTATTTTGAAACTGTGAAGTGATAAAGTTAGGTAAGAAACTGCTGGGCAACCACCATCACAAATCACCACACCACACCATCTTAAATCAAAACATCTAGTACCTAAAAAATATTGTTTTTAACACAAAATTTATTACGACTGCATAAAATTATCCATGCCTTACTTTGCATGTAGCAAGGGAAGGCAAAAGGCAATGTCATGATGGTTTGGCAAATAACCATTTCACATACTGCCTACCATTCTATGAAATGAGTAATAAATTGCACGGTTACCACCCGCGTATCTGTCCTGGATTTACAAAGATCGCAAGCCGCTAGGCAGCCTAAATACCCGAACCAAAAATAGAAAAGTAGACTTGAAAGTAGTCTTTAAACGCCTGGCAACCCTCCCGACCCTGAGGTTTTAACACGCTAAGTGCACTGGATAAGTTCCAATTTGTAATACTCTACTTATATAACGCCCAGTGCTCAGGGGGTACCGACTTGGGACTTGCATTAGGCAAATTTTTCCTAAGCCGTGTTTTAAAGTCTTCGAGCTTCAAGCTTGCCAATTTGACGGCAGATTGCATAAGTTTGTTTAGTCAAGGCAAGTAGCATCACACTATGCAGTGTGGAACTTCTTGTTGGTAGAACTTTTTAACAGAGACGGCTCGTAAAAGGCAAGTAAAGTCTTCGGTTGGTTAATTACGTCAAAAAACCACAGCCACCATCAGCATCAGCCTGTTAGAAGTCCACTGCTGGACCTAGGCCTACACAATTCCAGGAAGAACGATTCTAAGCCCTTTCTCCCACCACTCGTCTGTAATTAAAGGTAGAGCCACATCTAGGCTATAAGCTGCGATATTTGACAGCAATACCAAATATCAGGAATCGCTGTAGCTGTAAGATCCACAGAACTAAGCCCTTCTTTGCATGTAGAAAACATCACTAAATCCAACAACTTCTTGGCATTGTGCCTACAGCTTAGCTACCAATTTATAAATGGGTTCAACTTTCGAAAACAAAATAAAGGTTCACTTTAAAACCACAAAAGAGCCCACATGGCAGGTAATTTGCGACAGTTTAAACTCCGTGTGGAGCTTTCCACTGGTTTCGACTTAATTACTTTTTGGCTGTGTGGAATAAATTATGTCCCAATAGGCTATTTAAACCTTTTCGTTTAATTCTGTCCACTAATTACATAGTGGCGTAATTACATAATGGCTGTCATTTGATAGCAATATTTGACAGCGTTTCAGCTGATCACCATCGTGCAAAGATGATTTATAAATAATGATGGTTTTTGAAGTGAAAACTTCTTTAGCGGCGTTGAGCACTTTTTCTGTAATGGGTATAAAATCTTAAACTCGCGTCAGCGCGTCAGGACACGTGACCTGATCGAAAAAGCGTAAGACGGATGGAGAGTAGACAGCTATCCCCTCTCTACGGCGCGGCGAAAATGTATGCCTGGGCCTACTGTTTCGTTTAGGCAGCGCAGGGCGCTTGCGCGAATGTTCGTGTATGTTACAGCGTGCCAAATAACAAACAAGCCCCCCCTAACCATTCCAAAATATCAAACATGCTCAACGTTAATAATCAAGTTTTCACTTCTGCCGGCACTCCCGGAGTGCAACCCGTATTTTTTTAATAAAATTAAGCTCAAAATAATGTCAAAACTGACAGATGCTTCTAGGTTTTGATTGCAAAACCTTGTATTCTAATAATAAAGTCTCAAGAAACTTTATTACAGACAGCAGCCGTGAATTCATACGTATTCACTTTAACTGGCCTTACATTAACCGGACCCATTAAATGAGGTCAAAAGAGAAAAAATAAAAAGATATGCTTCAGCAAAGCCTACTTAATTTATTATTAATGCTAAGGTTAAATATAACCGCTAATTTATATGGTTAGCAAAGTTTTTGCAATTGTGAGCATCCAATTTAAAAGAGTCTACAGGGAATGTATTTGTAAAATTAAAACGGCTAAAACACGAATGAGTTAGAATGTAATAAATTGTTGTGTTACAACATTACAAGTACCTACCAATTATTTGTGATTGTATTTTTAATTTTTTTGTGCCTATTTTAGTTTTATGTTTGTCAGTGTAGCCGTTCTGTATTATTATGCTAAATAAATTTAAAAAACCATTCTTTCTTTCTTTTTATATATTCTTGTGAAAATAATCAAATCTAACAATTAGCTTGTGGCATTGAATTACTGAGGACAGAGTGATATTCCCATGTTATATTACTCCACGAATAGAATTTCTCCGAAATCTATTAGAGGAAACAATCGCTCCACGGTTTCCACAGAGCCCGTGACCGCAGCCAAGGAATACTCAACCTTAGCCTACTTTAAGTAAGGTTATTTTTGATTATAAATGTGGTGAAACCCTGTCGTTGACAAATAACCGTCTTCCGTTCTCGCCCAAGGTTTAATGTTACACGATTTTTCACACTGTAAGCGGCAAAATTGGTTGCAAAGGAAAGCAATTTTCAATGCCTCGAACCGTGACTGAAATCAGCTATTTGCTGTCAATTTTGGGAACGATAACTTCATTATATTATTGCCTTATCATCAGAGAGCACTGGTTGCTTAGTGGTGGGGGCCTACCTTCCGATCCTAAGGTCGTGGGTTCAAATCCAGTCGTGCACCAATGAGTTTGTCTGCGTCTGATAATTTACGTGCACTATGCACTGGCACTGACGACATTGTTAAGATCGCGGGAAGTCGGTGGATGGAAAGAACTCAGAATCGTTCTTCCTGGAAATGTGTACGGGGATGCCTATGTCCAGCAATGGACTTCTCAGGCTGATGATGATGATGATGATGCCAGTATTCTCAAACGGTGAAGGAAAACATCGTGGGGTAGAATCTAAAAAGTTCAAAACCAGGTGTCAAGCGTCACGCTCACGCTATAAAGGCCCGCCAGCGGCCTTCTTGCGGAAACCAGTTCGCACACCAAGTGCAGATTAAAGAATTTGTCGGCCTAATCCACAGGAAAGGCAGGTCAATACGTGCCGAGCGGACTAAGCCATGGGTTTCCTCACGATGTTTTCCTTCACCGTTTATGAGCACTAGCATTGTGTGCATAAATTTTATTAGCCATCAAAGCTGGCGAACAGATACGAAGCGTCAGTTAAAATAAGTAGCAACCAAAAACCTTTTTTAATAAACTGCGTAAAGCTCTGTTCACAAAAGCACCGCCATCAATCACCGAATTATTCACGGGCTTTTCCGACCTATCTTTATGTCTGGCGCGGTGGGGTGTGAACACAGCCTAATTGCGACAGCGGCCAAATTACGCGCCAGTCCGAAATCACCTCTATCGATTCTAGCAATATACGCCCACTGCATAGATCCGAAAATTCAAATGAATTGGCCAGTTGTCCAACACATTTTAGGCTACTACTTACGGGTTATGCTCAAGCGTATTCAGAACCAGTGCTTGATTCTAAGTTAAGCCTAGCTAGAAGCATGTAGGTATAGTTTTTTTGTCAATTGTCAATAGCATAGATTTTTTGACAGTTCAAAAAAAATGTCAAGAAACTATGCCTGAGCCTCGACTCAGACTCAAGTTCTGTTTCGAAACACGGGCCTTACCCCCGAATACTGAAACGCAACTCAGATTTATGCACGTCTCAAGCGACGAATATTTGACAGATTTTCATTGAAAACTGTCAAATATTCGTCGCTTGAGACGTGCTTAAATCTGAGTTGCGTTTCAGTATTCGGGGGTTAGAATCTTAAACGATGACTCCTCACTCTTCAAAGCTCCTTCCGCGGTAGCTGTCGTGTCCCGGTTCGTGTTCACCAATCGAGAACCTTTATGTTCCATTTGCTGTCGGTTCTAAGAACTTTATGTATAAGTAGTGTGCAACTTCATCTAACTGATTCTGAGAACAAGTCTCAGTGTTACGCTGTTGTTGTCTAGTGTGAACTCCATATTATTAGGTATCTACCTATCTTCCAACTATACCTAAGTACTAATTATGTTCCTATAAAAAACAAAACGTAGAAGTCAACTTTTGGACATGGCAAAACTCTTTCTGCCTAATTCGTGTTTTTTTTTTATACAAACAAGTATACGGTCCACCTAATGGGAAGCGGTTTCCATAGCTTATGAACGCCTGCAATACCATAGGTATCACAATCACGTTACCGACCCTATATATACGAGTACGAGTACAACCTTTTTGAAGAACCCTTATTCTATAGTCCTTACGGCATATCTCAGCAAGGAGATCATTCCACAGTCTGAATATTCGTGGAAGTTCCTCTGAAACCGAACGGTGCGCGACCACCCCGGCTCCAAGGTGTGAGGGCGAACTCTCTGCCTATAGCGAGCAGTTCGCTAATATAATAGCAGTCATGTCAAAAGCTCCTTTAAATTATATATAATTGTTGGTACAGATTTATGTTTGTGGCAGTAGATTAGTATATTTTATTTTATTGATAAAACTGCTGATTTATTGCATTGAACTTCACAATGTTCCTGTGAAACAAAAGTATCTACGCTCGTCGGAAGTCTCAAATGTAGTCATACTACATAGGTACTTTTTAATATTAAACGGTGGAGGCTAACAGAGCGAAAGGAAGGAGTTTTCAAGATCCTTCCTTTTACTTTATTAATTTCATATCGACATTTTTATTTTATGACTTTATTATCTAAGCTCTACGGCTGAAAGTCGCAAATCATTGCAGTTGAGATCGGTAACTTAAAGAATAAACATCGTACATAACTTTTATAAGGGAATAAATCGTGTTTTATCGATGGTTGGCAGTTTAAACCGGAGATACAAATCGGCAGCGGATATTGTTTATGTCTACAAATTCAAACATTTGAAACGAGAGACATAACCGGTCATAACGCGTATAATTCACCGTATAAACAATATTACGTACCCATTGTTTAAAATTTGAAAGTTCAGTAAGTACAGTAATCTTTCTTCAATAGTCGTCTTAGAAGTAGTAGAAGTTGTAGTCAAACTTTAGCCTTTAAATACAAAAAAAATCTCGTTACCTATTTTGCTATATGTATATGAGTAAGAGTTACTGTATAACTTCGATCTAGGCCTGCGCACACTTAGGTCGCTGGCGTATGCGATCAGTGAAACCAATAAAAAAAGTGAAAGTTTTATGATTGGTTGATTGATTCATCATCCGTTAAGGTTAAGCCAGCCCTAAATTTGATAAAAAAGAAATAGTATCTTGATTAGAAATTGTGACTAGTTCGTTGAATAAGTTGATATTTACTGAACTGATGCATAATGAGTAAAAAAAAAATAAGCATAGTAAGCAAAAAAAAACCAAGAAAGATATGGTTTTATTGATATTTCAATCAATCATCACTGTCTGAAAAAAATAAAATTATGTAGGTATAAGTTAGGTTATGTATATTATGTAGAGGTTGTCTCCGATATTTTATTAGAAAATCAAATTATTTCCTCTTCAATTTTCCTGCACTAGTTTTTCACTACTTTTGAACAGCGTTAATAACATAATGCACTAGACTCGCTATTTTTATAATTACTCCATCAGAATTTTTCATAATAAGAAAAAACATAAGTAGGGCAAGAACATTACTCATTCAAGTTCTTTAATCATTATAAACTTCCCAAAAACTTGTAGGCAAGTCTGAATATACGGACAAGTAGGTATCCCTTACTTTTCTTTTGAAAAACAAAGCAACACATTGAAATTCGTTAAACTTTTACCCCAAAAGTGTCGACATTTTTAACTGCTCGCTAAAAGTCTCTTGTCACTCCCATTTCTGTGTCGACAAATAGAGATGGCAACAGACTATTGGCCTGGTAAGCTAAATGACTGTTATAATAATAATTGTTATTTAACCCAGATGACATTGTACTTATCGTTGTACCTACATAGTTGAACTGGGTAAAATGCTAACACAAAGTTTACGAAACTTTGTTTGCATCGTCAAAACTGAATTTTCCATATCTAAAGTGAACGTAGTCTAAAAAATACATTTGAAAGGGAATTAGTAAGTTTTAATTAGAACCTGTAGCAGGAATGGATTGTACAGAACTTTCAAAGGAGTGCAGTGTGGGCACAACTTCTAATATGATAATAATACAATTAAAAAAAAACTTGAGAAATCGACTTCATGGCCAAACTGCTGAATCGATTTTTAGGAAATTTCCATTGGACCAATCTGTAAATAATACTCGTACCTTTCAGATAAAAATAATGGTTTTTAATTTTGAGCGCCTAAATGGCGAAGTTACAACAAAAAACATCAAATACAACCGAATTAAAACCTGCTTCTTTTTAATAGTACATTATTGCAAAGGCAGCGAAATAGGCAATTGCAGGTCGAGTATTAGTTTGAAGGCCGAGCCGCAGGCGAGGACTTCAATGATACGAGACAGGCAATTGCCATTTCGGCCGAGGCATATATAGTGCTTTTCTTAAAAAAAAAGCAAGGAAATAAAAAAGGGTCGTATAGATAATAAATTTATTTTTTATTAACCAAATAACAAGTCAAGTGGTTTTTCAGTCTACGTAAATATGATACTTCGCGTGTTCTATATTCAAAAGTAATGACAATATTTCCGCGCATGTTTAAGAAAAAAATATTATTTGCTAGCGTTTTCTTCCCTCACTGAAAGAGTTATTTCGTTGATAGTTGCTAGCTGCACAAGAGGTATACCCACACTGGCAAAAGTGTCAAGCTAAGCCTGGAACGTAAGTAATGTTTGTGTTGGGATATTGTGAGCATTTCGTATGCAACAGCAGAGTAAATCTGTCGTACGAATGTGAAGCAGCACTATACCGGTGGCAGCCCGTTGAATGCATGAGCCATACTCCTAGGTAAAGCCACAACCAAAGCCCGTTCCATGAATAAGTACTATGCGTTTCATAATGTTCATGACCAAAATACTAATAGGCAGGGAAAATGGGGATAAAATGAAATTCTAAGAATATTATTAACACGAAAACGCAAATAAAGGTCTTTTTATTAATATCAAAAAAGGAAAGAGTGGGATGTAAACCAACTACTTAACAACGCTATAGCCTGAAGGTAGGTCAACACAATGAATAAAACACGACAACACAAATATATAAGTTGTTCTAAAATCTATATTTTGGCATCTCATAATCCGCTTCGAATAGATCTTAGATCTTTTTTATTAGATAGACAATAGAATATATTTGAAATTACAATATCGTATATTTCTGTGAAAATTTTATTCGTATTCGCTTAATATAGTATGAAATCCAGTGTGATCACGATTTCTCAGCATTTCATATTAAACATTCCGTTTTCATTTAGCGCTGAAAACCCGGCTGTGAAGTGTCCTGGGAATGCAGGCGAGCCGTGTTATTCCCAGGTATTTTTAATAATTTCACTGAAAACCCTGTATTAATCAGAGTATCCTCGTTTTCATAATTACAAAATTTAGATGAGAAGAATTTACTAGGAACAAGACTTACCATAAATATGATGAACTCTAAATATGAGCAACCATGATAAACTCTCAGCATAACATAGCCACGCAACTTCTTAGACCGCAACTGTTGTTGTTGTTAGTGAATATGGTATTTATTCAATTTAGATTTTTATATCTATAAATATTTTTGTACATTGATAATACAGATCAGTAAGTCTTCAGTTTCAAGGGTAGTTCTGCATCATTCGCCCATTGCATCACACAACAATTGGAATCCACAGGGGATAGGGGATTGCAAGATTGCTATCCGAGATATGACCTAGATACAAGTCAGATTATAAGATAAGTATTCCTCTTTTATCCTAGGTTACGGTCGTTTTCATCTCTCCGAGTATTTGCTTCACTATCAGCCAGAACACTTGTAAACTTTAAGAAAAAACGGCTGCTGCAAGACATTTTAAAATAGGTACAGGGATATTGCTGTTGCGCCGCCCGAATAGAATGAGATAGAAATTGCTGTATGGTATTCCCCTGATTACTCCTCCGAACCTCGATCAATTTTGATATTATTTCTAAATAATATTTAAATGGATTTTGGCTATGCCTCCATTAATTTCTAGCGTCATAATCAAGAGAGGTATGGACTCCATCGCATTTTCTTTTTAGAGGATCGGATGGTGGGATGAGGAAAAAAAGAGCCTTGTGGAAGATTATAATAAAGAAATAAGAAAACAAAATATTTAATAATAATAATTGATACGTTAGTAGGTACATCAGCGGAAATTAATTATGTTTGTTAGAAACAAACAAAATATTGAAAATAAATTATTATTATATGTATGTACATTTTATTTAAATTTTAATCTTACAATATAATGAAATGATAATACTGCGCCTCCCTGATGCCCTGAGGCCAATTTCACGGATCATTAGACGACCGATCAACTCCTTTAGCTATTATAATTTGACAGCTTAACTATTTTTTAACAGTTTGACAGCTCTATTGATCTCAAATTATGCAAGCAGAATATAGAGATAAACAGCTGTCAAATTATTGCTATGACGTAACCTCAAGACCTAAACTATTTTTAACTTTAAGACTGTCACATAGGTTAACCCCCGAATACTGAAACGCAACTCAGATATAAGCACGTCTCAAGCGACGAATATCTGACAGTTTTCAATGAAAATCTGTCAAATATTCGTCGCTTGAGACGTGCTTAAATCTGAGTTGCGTTTCAGTATTCGGGGGTAAATTGTCTAAGATGTCACATAATAATTGCAATAAATAATATGAGTTCGAGTATATTTAATCGGTCGATTACTAATCCATGAAACTGGCTTTAGTTACATAGAAACTAAAAAACAGTGGTAAGCCTATAGACCCTTTTATTTGAAGCAGTTCAGTGTTCCAAATAATCTTCTGCCTGTCGAACCTGCAAGTATAGTTGTTCGCTATTGCTTCTTACTTTCCTCGGCTCTTCGTGTCCGAACTGGTACCCCTGCGAGAGGTAATGGAATACGGCTATTGAAACGAACATCAGTCCAGTGTACATGAAGAATTGAATTTCCTGCAATGTAGAAAAGATTTTAAAATTTCGATTTCTGAATAAAGAAAAATGAACGAACATGACGGTCAGAATCATAACCCTCTTTTTTTGTTTCGTTACAGCCGGGCAGAAATTTAAAGATTAGTGAAATCAGAACTATACAATCGAGAAAAAAACAATGGTCATTTATAAGTGGCATTATCGTGAGGAAGTTAAGATCCTTTTGACCTTTACTTGGGAGGCGATAATGTACATCCAGTTATTGTACAACCCGTTATTACGATGCCAGTTGAGCCGTACTGTACACTGTAGCAATTCAGTCATAATTGATTTTTGCTTTTTCTTCTGGCACTAGATACTTGTACTTGTCCTTGAGTATAATATAGGGTGGATCCGACTTGGATAGGTTAGTTTATGTTTGAACATTATGTTCAAACATAAACTGGTTCTGGTTCTGGTTTTGCTCACTCGCTCGTTTTGCTCTGCTCGCTCGCTTGTCTTGTGCGTAATTCATATGAATTACTCACAAGACAAGCGAGCAAAACCAGCGTACCGAAGTTGCAGCTGCCGTATTGCCAAAATACTTTTTTTTAATAACTGTCCCAAAGGAGCTATCCTCTTTAAGACAATCCACTGTTTGATAAAAACGTAGTAATTAAAATATTGAACTACTACAGTGTACATGAGGCATAACAATTTCACAGAGTGGAAAAAAGTGGATTCGTTTTATCTGGGCGTACATTAATCGGACATCTTTACTTTACATTTAGTGATCTTTGAAAATATCTCAGGAAATGAATACTTGAAATCCTTTCACCACACTAACTCAAAAGAACTATTGACAATAGAGAGAGAGGGGCACATCCCACAAACAAGAACACACTATAAAATGTATAGTAGGCATGCTTGAATTTTGCAGTGTGTTCCGTATGTGGCAGGTTGCTGTCCCGTAAACTCTGCTAGAATATAATTGGACGTAGACGTCCAGTAGACTCCTTCTTATGTGTTTGTGTATTGCGGAGTAGACTAGACCCCTTTATTTCAAGGGAGGGGAGGGTTTTGTATGGAGATGATAATTGTATGGAATCGAATGGGACCAATTGGGAATCTGGACCTTTCAGAAAAAAAATGCTTCAAATTGTCTATAAATGATTACAATAACAAATATAATTTAAAAAAAAAGCAGCCAAGTGCGAGTTGGACTCGCCCATGAAGGGTTCCGTAGCATCAAGTAACATAATATACAGAAAATAAACAGGAAACAGGTTCTTGTAGTTCGTCGAAAGGTAAATTGCGGTTTACGATTTATGACGTATAAAAAAAAAAACTACGGGCTAGATCTCGTTCAAACCAAATATCGTTGAAAGTTTGCATAGTAATGTACAACATATATTTTTTTTAGTTTTATCATTCCCTTATTTTAGAAGTTAGAGGGGGGGTACCAACTTTTTTCAACTTTGGAAGTGTCTCTCGCGCAAACTATTCAGTGTAGAAAAAAACGATATTAGAAACCTCAACATCATTTTCAAAGACCTATTCATAGATACCCCACACGTATGGGTTCGACGAAATATTTTTTTTTGAAATGCAGTTTGAAGTATGGGGTCCCCCAAAATTTATAGTTTTTTTTCTATTTTTGTGTAAAAATCTTAATGCGGTTTACAGAATACATCTATTCGCCAATTTTCATCAGTGTAGCTCTTATGGTTTCGGAGAAAAATGGCTGTAACACGGTCGGACAGACAGACAGACATGACGAATCTATAAGGGTTCCGTTTTTGCCATTTGGCTACGGAACCCTAAAAACTCCTTTTTTATTTGAAGTCGGTTAAAAACGATAAAACAAGCATAGTCTTGGGAGTACAGTTTCCTCACGTGCGAGTGATGTGATGGATAAATTTAGATAAATTATTATGTCTGTCTGCCGACGTCTTGAATAAATCTGCGTCAACATAATAGAATAAATATAGACTGAGGCAAAAATATCGTTATCATGTAGAAGCTATATTTTTACATCAAATATGCCTCCCTCTGCGAATATGTACCTACATTACACAATACAAATGAATAAGTACATTTCATTTCGAATTAATACATTTTATTTCATTGAACAGATAACGAAGTTGAAGGCAATAATCACGCATGTATTTTGTTATTACTATTTAATCTCGCTTACCTAATAAAATGCATAATTAAAAACCAGGTGAGCCTAGTTGCCAGTTTCACGCGACCAAGCCTAGAACAGGCTACAAACTACGGCCTGGTTCCTACCGTTTTTCTGATAAAATAAATAGCATTTAAATTCCAGTGTGGTTATGGGTCAATACCACGCGTTTTTCTGACTCATTGCCACGGATAAAAAAAAAAACAAATGACATAACGTCTCTACTCCACAACAAGCACTCAAGCACAGAATTGAAATGAAATGTATTTATTCGCCACACACACACCCATGCCTGTAATTGGCACACATTTTATAATACAATTTAACTGTGAGTGTCTTAACTAAGTGTGCTGTTGCCGTTTCTTAATAAATAAATAAACACACACACACAACACATACACACACCCACCCATTCATCACATGTTGTTTGCATGTGATGAATTTAGGCACGTTTAAAATTAATTCGTATGTTCTCACCTGTGATACCCCAACGAATAGTCTAGTGATGATGATAATAAGTACGTTCCCGACTGCCTCCGTAAGCAGCCACACTGACGTCATCACCGCCTTCATACTCTCAGGGGCTTCCTTAAACGCAAACTCGTTCCCAGTTACCGCGAACAGCACCTACATAAAATTATTTATATTTTGTTACGCAATGCAATTACTGAGCAAATAAGATATAATAAAAAAAAATCGTGGCACTCTGGGAATGCAAACACAAGCTGAAACCTTAAACAATTATCCCTCTCAAACGGGGAAGGAAAACATCGTGGGGAAACAGGCATGTCGTAGAACCAAAAAAATAAATTGTGGTAAATAGTTTGTAATTTTTGACATAATTTGGAATATTCACATCTGTAATTTTATCTTTTTAATTTTAATTCAAGCTATATTCCTAGCGTTTGGGCGCTTTGGCACGAGCTGTAAGCCCAAGAGAATTTTGTCTAAATAAAAAAAAATAAAAAAAAATTGAGAACATGGTGTCAAGTATCTTTGTGATTTCCTTAAGTGTAGTAAACACTATAAAATTAATAAACAATGGTGTCAAGTGCTGGAAAGGCGCCTCTTTGAGGCGCACTTAAAATACTTTTTACCAGTGACACGATAAGAAGAAGAAGGCTGATGTTGATGTTTTTGGTCGGCAACGGTGTCCATTATAGTGACCACAATTTCTTTTTATTGTGTTTTTTGCCTTTGTAAAAAATATCTTTTTTACGACATTGAAGAAAATATATTGTTACTTTGCTTATCCATGTGACGATAATAAATTTTTGAAGCTATAACTCCAATAACTCACCTCTGCTACTGACATAATGAAAAACTGGGGCAAAAGCCATGCCATTGTTATAGAGTTCGGTTGCGTCGTCACAAACATTTTTGATACCTGAAATTGCAAAGACACGTTCATCTTTAACTCATGAAAGACATGTGCTAGTTTTTTTCTAGCAGCGTACATCTTATTCTATGATAACTAATCAAGTTTTAGTTGTTTGGATTATGCATTTTTGTTTATCCTTTACTATTTTTTTCATATAGACTTACTTGGTGCTACTGACTCTATAGGTGGAAAAAATAACCCTTGGTTAAAAAAACATCCCGTCAGATAGAAATATATCCTTGCTTTTTTTAGGCTTGTCAAAAATATGGACTGGCATATTTTTATTTTACGAATAACCTTTACTTTGTAGATGGAAAAATATGTCCATAGAACTATGATAATCAGCGAACGATATTACATAATATAATATGTCAAGCTCACGAAAGATACCTTTCTGAGGTTTTTTTAAAATACTTTCACATTCGTTCTAAAAACCTAATGGCGTTACAATAAGAAGAGTACTCACATATTTCTGCCCCTTTCTCCCCACCAGTATGGTATATACTCCTCCACTCTCCATATCAAGATTGTCTAACATGATCCCAAGTTCTGAACTCAGCGAGTAAGTTGAAGTGTACACTTCCATCTGCTTTGAGACTCCAGTTTCGTGTAAAAAGACCTCGGTCTCATTCCGTCTTATATTGTGGAGAGTGAGATTGGTTGTGTTCGATGATACTAGGAACCTTAAAGTAATATAAAAGCCTTGAAATATAATAATAATAAATTATTATTGTGGAAAACCGACATAACACTATCTAGCCCCAAATCAAGCAGTGCTTGTACTATGGACCATTAAAGCTGAATAATACTTTTTTTTGTAATACATACACATTTAGAATAAAATATATATAACACCCAGACAGAGAAAACTCATTTGTTATTCGAACAAATATTTGTTCTCGGTGGGGATCGAACCCACGACCTACGGCGCAGAAGGCTGAGCTATTACCAACTGAGCACGCAAGAGAGTTGCCGATTTTAGATAAATAGGTTCAGCAATTTTATATGTATCTTTCAAAGGTTCAAAATAATATGCGAGTACATCGATGGTTGTCTTCGCCTTAAAAAGTATTAAAAAAAAAAACAGTGCAGAAGGCAGAGGTACTTTCAACTGAGGTACTTTTACCTGTGTGTTTTATTGTATTTGTCTTACGTATACTTATGTCAAATAAATATATTTTCTTTCTTTTTGTGAGGCTTGTCTGTCTGTGTGTTATGAATTTTCTGATTACGGCCCCAACAAAATCAACCATTTCCGGTTGATTTTCCAAGAAAATTGGGCTTCCGATTTCTGTCGGAAGTTCGTTTCCTAAAATAATATTTTATAGCTATTTTATTGCTGATTATTAATCTGTCAAGAAATAAGTCTTGTTCTAACAAAATATGAGTTTTTATATTCGATAAAATACGTTTTTTGACATCAAAGAAATGGCTGGTTTATACTAATCAATAGATCCTAGATGACATTTACTCACATTTTGATTTGTAAAAGGATCATAAAAAAAACGGTAGGAACCAAGCCGTAGTTTGTTGCTTGTTCTTCTATAGGCTTGGGTGCGTGGAACTGGCACCTAGACTCACCTATTTTTAAGACGTTTTAAAGTGATCCTTGCGATCCTACTGAACAAATACACTTTTGATTTTGAGTTATTTTAAAATTTTTATAGCATCCATCACTTACCGGACCAAAGGAAATCCAGACTTGCTTTTATCCACACTATCTCTATACCTGACTACGTCATCTCCCGTAAGGAAGAAAGAGATAGCACTCTTCTCTTCCATCATAAACCTTTCCTCTCTAGGTTCGATACAGCTTCCTCCTAATTTAAGACTTAAGTTCGATACCCTAATCGTTTGAACGTCGAGTTTTTGGAAATGTGAAAAAGCAGGAATTGTATATTGTATGTTTTCGTAGTCGTTCTCAATAGAGATAGAACATGGATTTCCGTTGTAGATTCGAAGTTGGGAGTATCCAGATTTAGGAAGAATTGGGTAGGTTGTCTGAAAAAAAAAACATGGCAAGTATAAAATTATATAAACATATTATTAAAGTTTCCGTCATTTGATATCTGGATATAAATATATCGATATTCTTTATGGACAATGCCATATAATCGCCTGCGCACATCAAGGCGATGGCGATCAGCTGAAGTGCTGTCAAAATATCTCTGTCATATTTGACAACTTCAAACCACTACTAATTATCGGGTATAATATGTTCAAAATGGTCTTATAGCAGTCTAGTCTAGTCCCCTGAAGATACTTTTAGGGAGCTGTTAAAAAGTGTCTGGCATTATGAATGAGGGGGTTTAGTTTTTACTTTTTTATAGAACGCACAGGCTCTTTGCCAAAAGACGAGTTTCACTCACTAAGTGGTTTTCACCAGAAAAATTGGTAATATTGCTGGCTGTGCCAGTATTTTGGAGCCATATGTACTCACTTTTAGGTAAATCTCAAGTGTCCCAGACGCTATAAAAGCAACTCCAGCTAACACACCTCCTAGCGTCAACTTGTGTAGAGGATTCTTCAACATATTGCGTCTCTCGAAGAACGGATAAATATACTGTAAACAAAGCAATTAAGCATTTCATCGATTTTTTAATTATTTTAAAGAGTCTCGCACTCAATTGCTGGAATTGCCGACGTTGGAATCAAAATGGCCCAGCTTGAGTGGGACTAGGCGGGTGATGTCAGTAGGATGCATCCCCATAAATGGACTAACCTGGTAATTTCGTAGCAACCCGAAGTAAGGCCAGCCGGTCTACCCTTATACGCAATTCCAATCCCAATCTTAAGTTTTGACTGAATTTTGACAGAAATCATGTGGGTTATGGGTTATGGGTCAAAATTCCGTCAAAACTTAAAATTGGGATCGGAATCGCGTTCAAGGATAGATCGGCTGGTCTGGGTCAGCTAAGAAGAAAGAGTGGAGGAACGATCTCGACGCTTTCGAGCGAGAATGGTGGGATAAATATAGGAATAGAGAAGGTTGGAAAGATTTTGGGGAGACCATTGCCCAGGAGTGGTGTGATATGGGTTAGATAAAAATAAAAAATAATCTCAGAAGGATGAGAATCCTCTCTTCTCTGTGAGTGATGCATCGCGATAAATACCCGTTTCTATAATATAATTATGGATAACAATCGTATTTATTTAAAAAGGGATAACGCTTTAGAGTTTTATTAGTTATCGATTAGACAGTTTTTGAACGTTGCCTTAATCGATACCTTTTTAGGTAAAACACGATGAATCCACCACAATAATACTCAACCTATACCATCGTTTATTATCAATATACATTCTCACAAAGCATCTCATCTCGCTATTGGACTAAAACTTTACAGTAAAAATCAAAGGAGATTCCACTTCAAAGCGTCAAACGTAATAGAACTGGGAATCAAGGGGGAATTTCCAATAGTTGCATAATAATACTGCCATCTACGTTCATATAAAAAACAGAACTGAAACTCCCAGAACCGTAGCGGTTCTGGAAATTTTCATTTATACCGTCTCGATTTCGAGTGAGTGGAAACTTTGTTATTAATCATATAAAAAACGGTAGGAACCAAGCCGTAGTTTGGTGCCTGTTCTTCTAGGCTTGGTCACGTGGAACTGGCGCATAGACTAGCTTTAAGATTTTTCAAAGTGATCCTTGTGATACCACTGAATAAATACACTTTGACTTTGACTTTGCTCTCCATAATATTCTTATCATGTCACTAGTTCTTTCGAACCGAAAAAAACGTTTTGGACCCCGCGACTATGACATATGATGGAAAATAAAAAAAAACTAACTTGGAATAACCCAATCACAAATATGAACTTGCTTAAACGCAATGCAAGTTCAATCTCCCAAAGAAAAAAAATATTGATAGCATCAAACGCGACTGAGAGGAGTTTATAATACGATCCCAGGAGGTACCTACAAAATGCTATATAATAATGAACGAGTTGCCTTTCTATTCAGTAAATATTTTCTGTGATATCCGCTCCCTTTGTCTGGGTATTCTTCAGGCAACTGTAATTTATATTCCTGGTCGGTCTATGCAAAGTGTTTACGACAGTCTAGCGTGAAAGATTATGAGGCTTATCAAGAGATTTTGAAATATCCGACTTCGTAAAGTAATATAAGATGGAAGAGCTTACTGCGTAAGATTTTGTCAGGGGAATTAAGACTAATAAGCGCTCTGCTGCCAAGCAGTGAAACTCGCATTTTAGGTACAATTTTAAGTTACAAACACAGTGTACACATGGGTTTATTCTTTAACTAGCGGCCGCCCACTTGCCCCGTTGCCGTTACGCCCCATTTCCATTACTTTTTCGGAATAAAAAGTCCGCCTCCTGGTACTACCACTTTTTTCGTCGCTTTTTATAATAAAGTCCACCACATTTTTTAATAAATAATTGTAAGCAGATAAGTACCGACCTAATTTTTAGAATCTATTAAAGCTTCCAAGACGTTTTGTTAAATTATTTACGAATACCTTTAGACAGAATTATTTTGTTCTGTGCCTTCTTGCATAAATAATACTAAGAACATTAATTATTCTCATTAATAAAATTAGTTACTATCTATTTATTTTATTTCAGCCTATTTTGTCCCACTGCAAGGCAAAGGTCGGTACAGTAGGATACAGCTCAAGTTACCTAAAAACAAAGAAAAATGACGCTTACTGCAAGGACATAAGAGCTATCAGTGTATAGTCTGATGCGTATCCTTGTGTACCTAATTTTAAAAGAATCTGAACCATTTTAAAAAATCTTTAAAAAAAATGTTGCTTACCTGTTTAAATAAACACTTCCATTTCATAATGCAAAATACAAATACAAAAATTATTTATATTCTCAGTTCACAGATAAGACAAAAAATTAAAGGAGGTATTAAATATTCACTTTAGTGAATGCCAAATTTTCGATAGAAGGGAATTTACGCCTATAATTCTCTTTTTGTTTCATAATATGGTGATGCTAAGTGGATTACGTGCCAGTAATTTTAACGGCACCCACACCCTTCAAACCGAAACACAGTAATGCTGCTTCAATCCAGAAATAGGCATGTTGGTAGTATACTTCCCCGGACGAGTACTTAGCTTCATATTAAATTATTGTGAATACTTAAACAGTCTTACCTTCTGAAAGATGGGAATCAGTATAAGGATGAATATCGGCGATAGAACTTGCATTTGATCAGGTTTGATGGTGAGAAAACCAAATCTTCCGTCCATTTTCGTGGCTTGTAACGTCCATCGTGAGCCCTATAAAAAAGAACACAATGAGTGAAGTAAACAGGCCTTTGCATCTAGTCGCTTTAGGAGTGCGCTTACGAAAAAACCCCCTGAGATTTAATCATTAATTTCTCTTTTACGTTATGTTTGTTAGTTTCTAAGCTATTTAATAACTATGGACGCAAGGTGTTTCATTTGTGTAATGTGAATTTTATAGTTGTCTGAATTCAATGATCTGATTATTATAGCTCTTATGTTATGAGACTTATGAGATACAGGTGATACAATAAGCTTGTTTAAAACAAAGCTTACGCTTGGGTGTGTGCCCTGCTAGGGCACACACCCAAGCGGTCTGCGGTAGCGATCAGAGAAACCCTGTCCAATATGACAGCAATATTTGACAGCGTCTAGTGAAAGCGTTTAGTGTAGTTTAGTGAGTGATCAGTGGATCACCAACACAGAACGCTTATGCTGCCTTCATACGGTGCGTGGTTCTGCAGATCATCACGCACAGCCGACGACGACGCACGGCAACGCACACAGAAAGGGCTCCTGTGCTACCGCGCACCTCGGCGCACGAGACCGTTCCCATGGTGTATCGTGCGGGCTGATCCGCCCCTACGTACGCGATTCACCCACGGTCTGTGATATCGTACATCTAAATGTGCGCAAGGCTATACTCATAATAATGTGAAATAAACACAACAAGCAAGCGCAGCATAAGCTCACTGTGAAACTTTATTGGAACTGGCTTAATCTGGAATTTAAAATTAAGCTTTGAAAACTTTCTAGCTCCATGAGGTATTACGTGTACGAGAACAATAATAAATGTGTTGTGTCGAAAATTATGACATTTTATTTAATTTCTGTGTTTAAAACTTATAATATTTAGTATATACTTGCTATAGTATATTGTATGATGTAGTAAAACTTTCCTAGTGTTTTTTTTTTGTAAATAACAAGTGAGCTTCTGCCACAAATTTGGAAAATGTATACGAATACTTATTGTGTATAATAAATAAGTTATGTACCACCCAAATAATTATAAAACAGCACAAAAGATAAATCATATTTAATTTACAACTTACCATCTGATCAATCAAGGCCCAGAAAACAGGGAGGACGGTAAACAACATTAAAACAGAAAGTGTTTTCTTGATATCCTTTATAAATCGCTTGTCGTATTGAGTCTGAGTGGTGTCCAGCCAATGAGACATCTTTTCAGTTTTACCTCGCTTCAGTACGGCATTCTTGATACCAAGCTATGAAATAAGAAATTTATAGTAAGTTTATTAAGGTTTAATCATTTTAGAGCGCGGTAGTCTAAAAAGATGATGATGAAGAAGTCTGAAAGACGGATGTTCTGTGTCAAAGATGACATTAGCAAGAAAGGAGTGAGCACTGATGAGATGACGAATGATAGAGGTGAGTGGAAGAAAAAAACCCGTTTTGCCAACCCCACTTGGTGTGGGATAAAGGCAGAATGTTGATGATGATGAGAGCGCGTAATGAAATGAAATGAAATAATTTATTTGCTTGAAGCATGGTAGACTTTCGATCTTAAATTTACAGGCAAATACAGATTCACACATTTCGCCAGAAAACCCAGCATGCAAACACGATAAAGAAAACAGGCAAGTAGGCACATTGTTTACTTTAAAGCTAAATACCACATGAACTAAATACACATAAAAATTGAATCATCACCGTCGTCTTGGGAAGGTTTATATTTCAAATTTCTAGAAATGCTATTTCTTCTTTCATGCCATTGTTACAATCACAACAATACAGCTATTTTGACCAGTACATTTAAGTATTTGCCCGAGCCAATCAAGAGACGACCGAAAGATGGTACTCGTATGAACAAAAATAATAAAATCTTTTCGTTCCATCAAACAACGCAAGTTTTATTTGATCATGAATCTCTTCAATCTTTCTGACGGAATCAAAGTTAAGAATGAAACAAAACAAAAGTATGAAGATGTTACGAAAGTTTCAACAAGTATTTAGGTAAGTACCGTTACACACTTGACGAAGTCCACAACAATGTTACCCTCAGGTTTCTTCATAACATACCGCTTCTTTGCACTGACAAATATTACTGTAACAAATTGAAACTTGCTTATGCCAAAAGTTATTCCCTTTCGGGTCATAAGTTTTGGAATAATTAAACCCCCTCAGCCTACTCATCTGGTAGGAGTGGGTAAACACGGTGTAAAATAACTACTGATAACTAAAAAATGCCTACAAAGACATTTATTAACAGTTTTACATGTCCACCCTGTATAAAACAAATACCAATTTGTTTATTGAATTTATAGTGCTGAATTAATTTAAATGGATTCGTTGATTTCGTGGAACAAATATAATTTATTGCAGAGCACAGTTAATTTAGTTACGTACTACACAATGGTGACGATTTTGTTTCTGTAACATGATTTGACGGCACTTAAAATATTGCCGTACATTTCCTAAAATCTGTAACAACAAGGCGACAAGAACACCGTCAAACTAAGTTAGAATACAAGTACAGCTCCTGAATTGATTGAGACTTGTCTTGTCTTGGAACTTTCTAATGATATGAAACTCGAAGATGTAATTTAAGATATATTTTAATTGTAGAAATAATAATAAAAAAATAAATTTAACTTATTTTATCTGAAGCAAATCTTAGATTAATTTCTAAGCATTGCTATTCAGCGTGGCAATGCCGCCAGCATCTTGGGGTCGCTTCCGTCTGGTACTGATTTGGATCAGTTGAGCTATCTCTAGATCGTTTGTAACGGTCTGCAGATAGCTCAACTGTTTCTTGTGTATTTTGTACATTTTGTAAATATTTGTTTAATTGTAAGTTTCTTTGTGTAAATAAACTTATAAATCAATATTTCTAAGCCTAACAGGAATTCAAACAACGAGACAAAACAAAATAGCTGCTTAAATTATATCCCAATTCCTTTCGCTAAATAATAATCCACACTGTTGTAACTCTATAAAGAAAACATATATGGTTTAAGATATTTATTCTCAAAAAGACATACATGAGGTCACTTACATGAGAACATTAAGTATATTATAAGGTAATATTAAAGTATTTGTTAGTGGTTGACGTTCTAAGCTAACGTGTTAATTTATTTATACATTGGTCAGGTAGGTAGGATATAGCATGCGTAGAAAATTCTTATTTATTTATTTAGGAGAGTGTGATCTTGAAGTATATGTTGGCCAAGTTTGAATTTAAATAAATTGAATGACATTGTTTTTTTTATTTCTGAGGGTAATTTGTTATAAAGCTGTGCGCCTGCATAAGTAACCATTTTTTTGCCGAGGTTCGTTCGAGTTTTAGGTAAGACAATAAAGCTGGCACGTCGAGTGTTTCGCTTTGTTATTTGTATTGTTCGAGTGAAGGCTAAGTTAGTATGGATAGATTTATCCAATATTTTTCTGACTAATATGCATGTACAAAATATGTATAATTGCTTCAAGTTCATTATTTTTGTATCCTTATAGATTTTAGTAGTGGAGGTTAGGTAGGGATAATTAAAGAGTAATTTTATTATTTTATTTTGGGCAATTTGAAGATCAGCTAATTTAGTTTTAACAGCACTGCCCCAGATTTCAATTAGGTATAGTAAGTGTGGTTTAACGAGAGTATTATAGATGGTATGGCGTAACCTTCCTGGAATGCACCGAGCGATGTTACGTAGTGAACCATTAAGTGTAGATAGTTTGGTTTTTATACGTTCTATATGTGCACTCCAAGTCAGATAGCTGTCCATACGAAGGCCAAGGTATTTTTCGTTGTTTTTTTCTTGTAAATGCACATTGTCAATTTGTATAGTTTTAAAAAGTGGAACTATTTTATTTTTTGCTCTAAAGATGGTGTAGCATGTTTTCGCAGCATTTATTGTCAAAAGGTTGTGTTGGAACCATGAGTATAAGGTGTTTAAGTCTTCTTGGGCTTGTGTAGTTATGTCATGTATTGATGGTCCAAAATAGAATAGACAAGTGTCGTCCGCGTATAAAGTTATGTCACCGTGTAGTCCGAGTTCACTGATGTTATTGATGTAAATTAGAAAGAGTAGGGGGCCTAGTATTGAACCCTGTGGAACTCCACAAGTAATGGGCATTGATTTACTTTGGGAGTTACCGATTTTTACTATTTGGGTTCTATTGGATAAGTACGAGTGAAACATATTCAAAGCAGTGCCTTTAACCCCTATGCATTTTAATTTCTTCAGAAGCAAAGTGTGGCTTACTGTGTCGAAGGCCTTTTTTAGATCGATAAATATTCCAAGTGCAATACTTTTTTTGTCTATGTGAGATTTAATTTTAGTAACTAGGTCAGTTGTTGCAGCAAGTGTATTACTTTTAGGTCTGAAACCGTATTGTTGTTTATAAATAAAGCTAATTGAATTGAGGTATTTTTCTAAGCGTGCATGTATAATTTTTTCAAATATCTTTGACAATACAGGCAACACTGAAATTGGTCGGTAATTACCTGGATCCGTTTTTGATCCAGATTTATATATAGGAGTGACCTTTGCTACTTTTAAGGTATTTGGGAATTCTCCGGTAAATAACAGTTTGTTAAAACATTGTGTAAGCGGGCTTATTATTAGATATTTAATCGATTTTATAGCTTTTGTATTAATTCCATCAAGTCCAGCGCTTGAATTAGGATCAAGGTTGTCTATGATCTTACTAACTTCGTCAATACTGCAGGGGTCAAATGCATTTAACTCGCTATGTGATGTAGCTTTGGGTAGGGCTTTTATCCAATTGACGTGAAATTTTTTTGGTATTTGTTTAGCCAAAGAGGATCCAATAGTCGAAAAATATTGATTAAATACTTCACAGATATCGTTTGCTTCAGTAATGAGTTTAGAATCTATGAAAAGTTTGGGAGGAGCACAGCTTTGCTTGATTTTATTGTTGGCCAAGTTGTTTATAAGTTTCCACATTTTTTTTGGTTTGTTAATGTATTTTATGAATTCTTTATAGTAATAATTGTTTTTTGTGTTTTGAATGAGTTTTGCAGTATAATCTCTTTTGTGTTTGAATTTAGCTTCTAACTCTTCGTTTTTCAGGTCTTTTTTATATTCATTCCATAGTTGGTTCCTTAGGTTAATATTGGAGGTGATTTCTTGGTTTATCCACTCTTTTTGCGGTAAGTTAAGAATTTTGATCTTTTTAACTTTTGACTTTTTAATGCAGTGTAGCAGCGAGTCTTCTAGTTGGGTAAATTCGATATCAGCTTCATCGAGTCCGGCTGCGCAAACTGATGTATATAATTGTTCATAGTCTGTAGCTTCGTAAATCGAGCGTATTTTCGGTTTTTGCTTAAATTTTTTCAGTTCAAAATATATGTGTTTATGATCGGACATTGCCGAGTCAATAATCGCCATATGGTAGTCATCGTTTTTTAAGTTGGAGCTGATATGATCTAGAATAGATTTTCTAGTGGCGGAGTCTCTGGTGCTATAACTTTTGCTGATTTTGTTGAGTATTTTGAATCCAGCTTCATTTACGAGCTCTTTGTATTGTTTTATTTTTTTATCTTTTCTTAATAAGTCTATGTTATAATCTCCGAAGACTATAGCTCTCTTACGCTGTTGTAGTTGAGAATCATATACTTCAAGGAATTCTCTGAAGTTAGTATCTCCTGGGTTGTATATAACGCCCACTTCCATTGCGTATTTTTCCAATTGTATCCAAAGGTAGTTATTTCCGTTCTTGTAGCTTGATTCTGACATGCTATGTTGGAGATTGTTGTGAACGAATGCTGAAACTCCACCTCCTCTTATATCTGTTCGGTAGTTGTAGTAATGAGTGTAGCTAGGAAGTTGTAGTTGCAAAGCTTGCGTTTCGTTTGATATCCAAGTTTCAGTAAGCAGAATAATGTGAACAGTAGATGGTATCGATTGGAGTATGCATTTCAATTCATCGAATTTCCCTTTCTTGCGGATGCTACGGGCGTTTAAGTAAAAGAAGGTTAAGCGAGATTTGTTGATTTGCAGACTTTGATAGCTATTGCATACTTGATACGTAGTACCTTTTGAAGACATTATGGAGGGTGGAGTGGCGTTTATGGATTGGAGTTTTTTGGAGCGACTTTAATTATGCTTGGGATCCCATTAATGTATTTTATTGTTATGTCGCTTTCGCCTTCTGCTTGGCGACGAGTAAGTTCTTCTTTTAAACTTTGAAGGTATTTTTGCTGAGCAGGCGTTTGGTCGGAGAAAAATTTGCAAGCATCTGGTAGTTTATCTTTATTTCGTAGCAGTTGATGGGCAGGGCCATGGGTATCAAAACATACTTTGATCAGTCTTGTTTTCTCCAGGTTTGGCTTACCGATTCGGAAGACTTTTGTCGGTTTTGGTATGTTTTTGTCTACAGCGCTAATTATGTTGATTACATCAGCCTCGTCTTTCGATATTCTTTCTTCAGCATTTGCTGATGTTTGCTCTGACAGGCCTGCGATAATTAAATTTTTCTCACGTTCCTGGCGCTCTTTTAATTCGCGGATCAAGTTTTCATTAGTATGAAACGAAGTTATCATCTGGGATGAAGAAGCAGGTAGTTGATTTTTGTTGCGTTCCAATTCAAGGGATTTAATTTTGTTTTCGCCAAATGCAACTTTGTTTTCCAAATGAGTAATTTTGTTTTTTATTAAAGTGTGTTCAGCTGCTATAGATGATGATGATGATTCCATACAATTAATTTGAGCCTTCATGTCACTCATATTTTCGTTGAGCTGCTTAACAGATTGTTCTGTTGAAGTCTTCATTTCCGTGATCTGAGTTTTAACTTCAGTTATGCTACTTTGCATTTGGCTCATCATTTGTTGATTGGATTCAACATATTTTTCTAGCATAGAAGTCATACGTGAAAGCTCACCTCGAATTTCTTTTACTTCGTTCGAACATTGGCATTCGGAATCACGGTCGCGTTGCTTCCGTTTGCGTAATGTTATTAGTGAGTCCGCCGCCACATTAGTTAGCTTCGATAAATCCGGTTGAGATCCACCGCGAGTTGGCGAACGTACAGGTGACCGCTGAACGCTCATTGTCGTCAAGCTACGAGCTCCTACGGCGCGCGAGCAGTGCGAAAAATAGCGACTGTCTCGTTTCCCCGAGGAGGTGCGGGGCGCCGCTGGTTGTCAGACGCAACAATGAAAGGGCGTTAGGCACAAATCACTGTTCACACTAATTTGACTTTTTTGCAAGGTGTAGAAAGTTTTGTATCAACTGGCACTAATTATTAAAATTTTAATAAAAATTGGCACACGTCTACTCTGTACAATGGATGCAACCACTCCTCCTCCTTATTAAACATCGTGAAATGACCGAAATGACAGACACATTTATGCAATATTTGTATAAGCTTCGTCACATTATTTGTTTATCGTTACTGTTCTGAAGGGCATGTAAGGAAAAATCCCACAATCTCTGCTCTTTGTTAGATTATGTTCCAACAAATTATTAAACAATACTTCTTGCATTTATTTTTTATAAGAAGATTGCTTTAATTTGACCATTAACGAATCTGTATAGCTCTTTAAAACATAATTTACACTATTTACAAATAAATATTATTATGAGACATTATTTGTATTCTTAATACTTTATTTAAAATAAACAATCGACCATTACTTAATCGGCACTTTAAAAAAATTAAAGATTAATGGGCTTATTTATAAAAATATGTCAAAAGATAAACAGTGCTTAAACTATTGCCATCTCTTACCACTAGGTAATGACAAACAGTGACAGGGCTAACTTTAAGCAATGATTAAATTTAAATTGCGTTTATAAGTAGGGCTGTTAGTTATTAAGACGTATGTGTTACTGTCAAGATCACAACTGTACGATTAATTCAATATCACAAATCATAACACAAAATCAAACAAAACTAATTGAAAAATAATGTGGTTATAAATAAGAGATGACAAGGCTTATAAAGGCTTATCTTTTTCTTTAACTTAGCTCTAGTTATTCTCAGAATATAATTTACATTGCACACACGAATAAGAAAAATTAAAAATAAGATGGCTCTTTCGAGTTATGGCTTCAAATCAAAAGGTATTGTATACTAGTGACCGCCCGCGGCTTCGCTCGCCCGTTCCCGTTGCTTTTTCGGGATAAAAAGTATCCTATGTCCTTCTCCCGGTTCTAAGCTACCTCCCCACTAATTTTCTGCCAAATCGGTTCCGCCGTTCTTGAGTTATAAATAGTGTAACTAACACGACTTTCTTTTATAAAACTAGGGTCTTATTAATAATCCTTAGTAGGTCTTATTAATATTAGTGTTGTGTGGATTGTCCGCATTATTTATTTATTATTTATTAATCAATATTGTGGACAATCCCAACACTATCTAGCCCCAAACTAAGCAGAGCTTGTGCGATGGGAATCAAATAGCTGATATAATACTTAAATACTTTTTTTTTGTATAGATAGATACTTAAAATACACCCAGACAGAGAACATTCCGTTCACCACACTAATATTTGTTCTCAGTGGGGATCGAACGTACGGCCGTACGGCCTACTGCACAGTTAGGCATGGCAACTATAACCAACTGAGCCGTGACAGATGTCACGCCTCAGTTGATAGTAGGTAGCAGTTCGTAGTAACATCATGAAAGTATAAGTGGTCTCCCACATGCCCACACTAAAATGTATGTATCATCTCTATGCTACCAAAACACCCACTATTACTCTGAAGTAGCTAGAGACTGGAAGGCTTATTTAAACTATCAAGTGAAATGGAAACACTATGTTTACTAATAACTCGTGTGGGCAGGCTGCAAACAATAAGATCTGAGCTCTCAGAATAGGAATGACACGTGTAAACACCGCAATAACATTAGTATCTCGAAATAGACTGGTTTCACCTTATTATTGTTTGTTTTTAATTTTATAGATAGCATTGAAGTTGAATCTAGTTGAATATGCATTTATTTTTCCACCGAAGTAGGCAAATGAATAAATACTTTATTATTTTGGTGAAGGAGATTATTTTTCTTTTGTCATCGTTATTTTCTGTTCATTTATTGGAAAACCAAGCTTATATTAAAATAACTTAATAATATTAATGCGCTAGAAACTAGAGCCAATTGAGTCATTTAATATCAAAAACGGCATTCTCCACTTTACTTACATTTGAAATAAACATGAAAAACGTTTTTTGATTCATTATTTTTGTCATTATTTTGTATAGGAGATTGCCGCTTTAGAAACTTACTCAAAACTTTAAAGTCATTTTTGGTAGGGAGAATGCTGTTTCTGTACAAACCTTATTAATCAAGATGGAAGATTAGTTCTTAGAGACTATTTTAGCACAGATAAGTTATATGTGGAGATTGCCGGTTTTGATACCTGACTGATATGACTCAATTACAGGTTTTCACGGATACAAAACAATCTAGAAAAAGTTACTGAGAATGCCGTAAGTCGACATAACATTGAAGAAGATGAAACAGTAGGCCTACCATGAGCTCTGTCTGGCTCTGTCTCTGGTTTTGAGGCTCGTGAGTATTGACTAAATAAATCCTACGTCAAAACGTCACACACGAAGTATATTGCACTCTAGCGCGGGTGCGCTACAGTGCATTATACTTCGTGGTTTTGAGTCTGTGTGAGTACACAGACTCAAAACCAGAGCCTGAAACAGAGCCAGACAGGGTTCATGGTAGGCCTACAGTGCATGTATGTGCGTTATACTCGCTACCAAATAATTCCCTGTTCAGCCGCTGCCTGACTGAACCAACACTCGTGCAAAATAGGTCAAAATCACGATGTTTACTAAGCTTATTGAATTTCGCTTATGTATGGAAAATAGTAACGATTAAGGCTCGAACACACCTAGTTCGCTGGCGGTAGCGATCAGTGAAACGCTGTCAAATATTCGCTGTCAAATCTCAAATCTGACAGCGATATTTGACAGCGTTTCACTGATCGCTACCGCCAGCGAACTAGGTGTGTTCGGGCCATTAGGTATTTTTATGGATATTATTGTAATCTAAGGAAATTTCCTTAACTTTGGCCTAAATTTCAGATGGTTTCGATCCAGTTCAATCTCAAGCAATTTACCTTCCAAACCTGATATTGACCCGTGAATTAAGACGCCGACCAACCGAGAGTTGGGTCACAGAGTCATTAGTATTCGATCAGAGGCCTCAAAGCTATAGAACATCCGATAAACCATGTTGAACCTTATGGCCTACCATGAGCTCTGTCTGGCTCTGTCTCTGGTTCTGGTTTTGAGTCTGTGTAAGTGTTGACTAAATACATCCTACGTCAAAATGTCACACACACATAGTGCACTATGACAGTACTCTCAAACGGTGAAGGAAAACATCGTGAGGGAACCGGCATGTCGCAGAACCTAAAAAAGTTCGAGCAACACGTGTCAAGAGTAACGCAAAAAGGGCCCGCCAGCGGCCTACTGGGCAAAACCAGCCCGCACATCAAGTGCCGATGATAAAAAATTGCCGAATTTCACACACACAGTATCATGCACTGGTGAGCACTCACACAGGCTCAAAATCAGAGCCAGAGACAGAGCCAGACAGAGCTCATGGTAGGCTTACTTATGTGACTTATTCACGATGCAGAAGTCATTAGTTGAAATATCGTCGTTTGCTATAGCAGATGGACTTCATAATTTGTATATCGCGTTTGGTAGGTGCTGAAGTCATTATTTTTGTTTTCATTATCATAAGTTTGGATGATCGCTCTTAGCGATAAGACCGCCCATTATACCCCTAGTATTTTTATGTATTCTTATTTTGTTATATGGTAATCTTTCACTTTGATGAACAAAATATGAACTGAAAATTTTACTTAATCCTTTTAATGCAGGCGATGATTTTATTCAAAATCTTTCTAGTGTTTCAGCTGAATAACCTTAAGCAGAGGTGACCGACAAAAATCAATCCAAGGTTCGATGGATCAACCAGAACAAAATGCTATCACTAAAAAAAAGGAAAAATACTGAACAGCAAAATTATAATGCTGAACCAGTTTTCTTTTGAGTTCAGTCAGTCCCATGAGATGTTTTGGCTTTGCAACATGCGTAAAGCCAGAGATTTCTATACGTGTCTCTATAGGTCACGTTCTATGGCACATTTCTGCGTGCGCCAACCGACTACTAAGTAAATGGCGTTTTGTAAAGTATACTTAAAGTATACGAATTCCATTTTCTCAAACATGCTTGGAAGTTTGAGTATTATTTTGACAGCATTCTTCAATATAAATAGAAATTGCTGTGCTGGTGAAATACATGCGAGTAGCGGCAAAAGTTGTAAGAAAATCTGTCGTGTAATTTAAAAATGGAACGCCCCTATACTCCGAAACATGGAAACCAAGGAGGTAACTTATCAAAGGTTATCGTATCACGTTCGTCCATCAACACCTCTTTTGCTGACCGCTGCAGTAATGTGCTATTAAATTATCAGGGTGGTTTTCCATAATATGAAAAACGCTATTTCATATATGTATTATAAATATGAATGACGTTAAATGTTTAGCCTTATATGCCTGTAATTGCATTGACACTCCTTTAAATTGGAACACAGAAAAGCGAGCATATTTTTTTGCAGCCGAAAGTGGCGGTTGGTACTTCCGCGGTCGAACTATTTTACAAACAGACTTTGACATTTATTTGAAAATGCCGTGTAGCAGAGAATGTCCTTACGGATTCGATGTCCGTAGTGACATGTCGTCCATACCAAATGTGGTTTCTTTGTTTCTTACAAATGCGCGCACTGGGATTTCAGTGGGGCCGATAATCGTAGCGCCATTTGGTTTTGCGTAGGTACGTTCAACAAAATGTCGTCAGATACCAAATGTGCTAGCAAATCTCAGACTTGCTTAACAAATAATCTTATACAAAACGAAAGATGTAGTTTTAAACATTGCAGTGAACTCACCAATAGAAACCAAAACTACCAATCCCGGAGCTCCAAAAGCCAGCGAATAGCAGTCCTTTTCCCCAAAACAGTGTATTTCCGACCTCAGTATAGGGGACACAGTCTTGGCTATAAGGCTGCCTATACACAAGCTAAAGTAGAGTATACTGAAGTATATAGCCAAGTGGTGCTCTTGTTTCGGCAGTATGAATTGGTCTCCTCCAAAGGCGGTTACACATGGCTTAATACCACCTGTGCCTACAGTGATCATGAACAAGCCAATAAGGGTACATAACCTGTAAAAATACATTACAATTTATTAAATTTTAGACAACATTTTAATCTATACTTATATTATAAAGCTGAAGAGTTTGATTGTTTGTTTGGTTGAACGCGAACTGCTGGTCCAAATTGAAAAAACATTTATGTGTTGGATAGTCCTTAGATCAAGGAAGGCTATAGACTATTATAACATCATGCTTCGACTAAATAGAAACAACATCAATGTAAAATCTGTGTCTATCCTTTTCTATCACGCGAGGACTTTTCTATAAATTCTAGATTTTGCCAAAGTGAAAAAGTTCTTCAATATTCCAGAATTTTCTGGACCCAGGCAACGCTAGGCCTCGCTGCTAGTCTAAAATAAAATAAAAAATTTGACAACATTATTCAATTTTAAAGTACCAGACTTATATTTTATTTTCCGCAAAATGAACTCTGAAATTTATAGCCGGAATTTTGTTGTCAAATAAATGTTATTTTATTTAGAAATTACATTTCAGAAGGACCTATTTCAGGGAGTTAAAGGCTTTGAACGCCGCAAATGAGGCAGTTTTAAATAGATTTCAAACTAATTTCAAATTCAGAGCAAATTAATGTTTATAATTAGAACTGGCACCTAGACTCAGCTAGCTTTAAGGCGTTCAAAGTGATTTTTGTGATACTATCGATTAAATACATATTTGATTTGAATTAAATGCTCAAAAACAAAATTGAAAGAGTTTAAAATGATTAAGAAAGTTGTAGACATAACTTCACCAGACGAAACCTTACAATAGCAGTTACTACTGATCTACTAAAGTGTTTATAGTAAACAACATTATTTTTTGTCACTATTATGATGGGCGACCACTATTGGATATGTCGAAGGCCTTTTCTAATCAGCTCTTTCCTTTTTCCTCTTAAGGCTCCTGTCATTTGATGGTCTTTCTTATCAGTATCAAGTGAATTTAATGAATAGTTTCCCAAACTCGACTATAGTGCCACAACAAGTAGTTTTTTTATGCACTTTAGCTGATAGAATAAGATGTGAAATGGTAGCCGCATATAAGAGACCATGTCTTGTAGGTCACGCACGTCAGGAACGTGCCCTACGATGCACTGCGTCTATCAAATTGAGGCATACAGATGTTCTGCCTCACGTGCCAGTAATTGTAAAACAGAAGAAATGTCAGTGAAGCGAAAAGAAATGACATCATTATTTTCTATTTGGTCAACTGAACAAATAAATAAACATTTACACGCTTTACATTTGTTGTACTTGTGAATCAAATAAAGCGCTCGTAAAAAGTGACTCCTTCATATTCCAGAACACTTTTGTATTCGATGGAAAGTTATTTAAAATTTGCATTCGCAATTTTTGATAAATCACGAGATATTCCTACGGTTCTATTACTATTAGCAAGTAGTGTCCCACTGTTGGGCAAAGGCCTCCCCCTATATTCACTACGATCTTCTGCTTTAAGTTGCCAGTCCCGCTCATAAGCATGCTCGTCCCTCCATCTCATGCAAAGCCTGCCGCAACGCCGCCTCACTGTGTCAGGGCACCACTCGGTAGTGGTTTTGGCCCACAGTTATAACGTAATAAAAATCAAGAATGCAATTTGAATTTCGGTAGTGTATCTCAAATAGAGCAAACTGCAGCTTTTTTTACTTTAGTTCAGGATAAATAAAACTTTAATAATGAATTGAAAAATTTATATTATTGTACAAAAAAGCGTGGGGTGATTTTTATAATAACTTCAGATATAACAAACTATTGATAAAATATTTACAACAATCAAAATCAAGCCCCCCCCACGCTTTTTGTACAATAATATAATTTTTTCAATTGATTATTACAGTTTTATTTATAACTTTTTAGTTCAATTAGCTAAAAAAGTTTTTAAACTATAATTTATTTATTACTTTTGCATTTTTTTTTTCATGTTAGTGCATTGTCATTGACCTTTGATAGGTGTGCAAAGTTTGAATCAAATCTGATCGTTCAAAGTAGGATAAAATCGAGCTCAAAGGGGTCGGTTACATACATAATATACATACATACAGGTGAAGCTAATAAAAGCGTTATAAAAATATAAAATAAAATAAAAACTCACTTTCCAGGCAAAGCGATCAGAGGAATAGCAGTAACTGCGACTAGCAAATTCCCGGCTGCATAAACGAACATCATGTAGAGAATTGTCCTGAAAAATAATATAAGTTTACCAAACTGCTGAACTTATTTTGATGAAATTTCTATGGGACCAATCTGAAAGTATACCATAGATATCCAATCTTGAAGTACCTACCGATTCCGATTTTTTTTGAATCGGCTCTTACTTGACGAAGTTATGCGATAGCAAACTGTGTCAAATGAATTGAGAACCTCCTCCTTTTTTATAAGAAGTAGGTTAACAAGCAAAATTCCTTGTAGAATTCCACATTGTATTCATTTTGAGAGGTCATTCATTTAAGTGCTACGAGGTGCTACGAAGATAAGAAATTCGTAGCACATTCGTAGCGCTCGTTTTAAAAAGTTTGTAGCACTTCTTCGTTCGTGATGAACCAAAACTATTATTAACTAGCTGCCGCCCGCGGCTTTAGCCGCTCATTGCTAGCATCAGTGTTTATTGCACTTTTCCTTCAAAATGTTTAGCCAACTCTTAAAAAAATCATAAATTTATTCTAGTAATCCGTAAATTCATTCAAATCGATTCAATAGTTAAGGTTTGCATAGGGCACATCCAAAAACTCGCATTTTTATTAGCAACTAGCTGCCGCCCACGGCTTCGCTCGCCCCGTTCCCGTTACGCCCCATCCATGTTACTTTTCGGAATAAATAGTATCCTGTGTCTGTCTTCTGGTGTTAAGCTACCTCCCCATCAATTTTCTGCCAAATCGGTTCAGCTGTTAACGCGTAAAGGGAAATAGGGATTAATTTTTATTTAAATAGATAGATAAAAGATTATAGAAATGCGTTCTTCCTTACCTGAACTTGCCAAGATAGTTATCGGCGATAATCCCACCGACAATAGGGAAGACGTAAACAAGGCAACTGAACACATGGTACGTCTCTGTGGCTCCGTCATCTGAATATCCCAATTTACTTCTCAAGTATAACGTTAGGAAAGCTGAAATGTTTTATCACAATGTAAGAAGTGAAAGACTGGAAAGCTGGTCTTTGCCCAGCAGTGGACCAGACTAAATAAATAACAATGCATTTTCGTTGGACGTATCTCTGACTACCTCTTCAGACATTATCTTAGATCTTAGGTATTTAGGCACATTTAGTGCTTGTACCTACGTAACCAGCTACGTAGAAGGTATTTTTTGATAGTACGTAACCAGGTTACGAACTAAGAAAAAAATTATGTCGTTCAATTCTTAGTTCACAACCGAAACAAGGAAACTTATTTTCTGAATTATCTGTGGTTGATTTTCTTGGGAAGGAAATTTCTGGACCTCAAAAAAATCAACCACGTATTACAGTTACCCTCACAAACATCATGAGATATCATAGTACCTATCTTACCACGCGAAAGAGCCTCTTTTCGTCTTTCATTTCCATACGAAATTAAAAACATTGTTTCTCTACATTCACGTTAATAAAATTAAGTATTACAGTTATCAAAGCAAAAAAATTGAAAGTAAACTCACCTCTCATTCCAGAATAGGAGAATCTCTCACAAAACTCCGTTAGAATAATTATGATAACTATTCTCGGGAAACGATCCTTCGCCTAAAATAAAATTGATAATAAACTGCTACAATGAAATGTACGTATAAATAACTGTAAGTTATTAAATAAATTACAATAAAGTTGTTTTAACATGATATACGAATTCATTGCTAATAATTATTTTTTAGACCCAAACAGAACTTTGATGAAAAGACATCATGCAGCTTTCTTACTCAATTTTCAAAAATGGAACAAAGCTAGTTGTTCCATTTTTAAAAATACGTTCTGTTTATCTGAGTGGAGGTTTTGTTTCAGGTGATTTTCTCCTCTATGAACCGAAGAACTTTAACCAAAGAGTTTATGCACGAAGTACCTAACCCACAAAGAGTTATAACAGTAACTTTGAAAAGGTTGTAAACTCTAGAAAAAGTAAAAGTTTCGGCCTTTTGGTCCAGCGATTCCTGAATGCATAAAACTATTGTGATGTTATTTAAAAAATATAAAATAAAGGATTTCTTTGCAAGGCATGCAATATTCCTGAAAGCACTGGAGTTTTCCATCACAATCCCGTATAAAGCTGGTTACACACCGGTGGTGGTACATCCTTGAATTCCACATCGCGATCAAGTTTGGCCATTGCACTGCCACGTCGCGATTGTAAATACGTAATGACTAATTTTATCAGGATGATACAATAAGAACTAATATAACTGGTTTCGCATATATTTTCTTAACAAACAATGCCTATCACATCAACACAGCCAAACCAAACAGCATACTTATGTCGGCGAGTACAATCGACGGCATTAGATGGATAGTGTACATTTATGTACATAAAAGTAATGTCATTAATTAATAATTATCTACTTGAAATGACTTATTATTATGATACAATAGTAAATTGTTACAGTAGAGCAGTAAGTGGGCTATTACAGAACAATAACCTATTTGGCGCCCCAACTGGTTACATATTATTGTAAGTAAACTTTTAGGTAGGAAATACGTGTTGGGATCAAAATATATTTTTGCTGAGATAATAGTTGCTCGCGATTTTCAAGAAATAGTTTCGGTGTTTTTATATCTTTCAAAACGTCAAAGTGGTATGATAAATAGCATCTTGGCTTGTCCCTTGTCGGATCAAGCCAAGATGTTATATAAATTAGCAGAAATTGGTTTAGCTAGACAATAATAAGTTTGTATTTGTTGTTTTATTATAGGGCAGTGTGGTCGCATTGCGACAAAGCCCTTTAAATAAATTTAAAAAAAAAAAGTGTAAGTGTGCGAGTTATAAGGTGATAAGGTAATCTATGTCAAAGTACATAAATACCTACCATGAATCTACATACTTATACCTACTTATAAAATTACAGGTGTAGGGAAGATGTCACTGCGGACATTGGCGGCGGTCTGCCCCTTCATTTTATTAGCCCATTATAACTACTACGTAGGTATGTGGTAATACAGGTACCATGTTTCTTCCCAATCGGTCTCCAATAATGATTAATATACCTAATCAAATATACACGCAAGAATCAGTTGGAAATTTGAATTTAGCCATTGACTCCATGAACTGTGACCTGTTGCGGATCCTTGCTTGGAGTAAATCGTATGGCCTTAAAGTGAATCCTAACAAAACTAAAGTTATTGTGGTAGGTAGCTCTAGAATGATCTCCAGAATTGACTGGTCGGTTCTCCCTTCAATTATCTTTGATGGTGTTCCTATACCGGTAAGTGACACAGTGAGGAACCTGGGTGTCTTGATGGACAAAGATATGTCATGGGGACCTCATCTTGCTGAACTGAGTCGGAAGATGTTCGCCTCAGCAGGTTCATTGCGCAGATTGTGGAATTTCTTGCCTACATCCACCAAAATTACACTAGCACAGTCCCTTTTACTACCTATCCTTGATTACGCTGACACCTGCTATCCCGATCTCACTGAAAAACACCTCGACAAACTTGAGCGCCTTCAAAATGTATGTATTCGCTTTATATTTGGCTTACGTAAGTACGACCATGTGTCTGAATTTCGTAATAAACTCAAGTGGTTACCCATCCGCCTTCGCAGGAACAGTCATATTCTCACTCTTCTTTACAATATTCTATTTAATCCTTCCACTCCTCTCTATCTCAAGGAACGCTTTGAGTATCTCCATCTATCAAATCCTCGCTCACTGCGCTCTTCTAAGACCCTCCAACTGAAAACACCTGTCCATAATTCTACCTTCCTAAAATACTCCTTCACTTTACAAGCTGTCCGTCTCTGGAATTCTCTCCCTTCCCATATCAGATTTGCTAAATCACTCCCTATTTTCAAGAAGCTTTTGTTCAATCACTTTTTACCAGTCTAGTATTTATGTTTATTATTATATTTATTTTCTGTATGTTATTTATTTATGTAGGTATATTATTTTTATATTATATGTATTATAGTATATGTATATATAAGGGTTAGGTATATTGTGGTATGTATTATCTATATTGTGTAAATATAATAAGATAATGTAAGTGTGTATGCTACTACTTATTGTTTTTTTTTCTACACCATCGTCCTCTATCGTTCTTTTCAAGTCCAGTCCATCCCAAGGTTGTCTGGAAGAGATCGCTTTTAGTGATAAGACCGCCCATTGTATTCCACTTTGATGTTTTTATGTATTCCCTTGTTAATTTTATGTGGTGTGCAATAAAGTATTTTCTATCTATCTATCTATCTATCTATCCTGTTGCTGTCTGCCCCTTAAAATGTGATAACAACTGAGGAATAATAACCTTTACATAGATTTTATTTTATCACAATAATTATCTTACCTACATCAATTAAACACTTAAACAATATTATCATGATAACTGCGCACGGGAGCCTTCCTTTCTAAAAAATAAAACAGCAAAATAGTGAAACACCTATAAAACCAACTAATATAATACACCTAGTACCTAGGTAGTTACTTATTAGGTACGTTGGCATAGGCTTGTTGAAAAAATATCGATACATCGATATATCGATATTATTTTTTCAATATATCGATATTTTTGAGCGATATTTAATAGTTCGATATATCGATGTATCCATATAAAATTCTAAGTATCGAAAAGGTATAAAAACCGATATTTTTTCATACCAATAAACATTTATAAGTTTTAAAATTAAAAAATCCCAAAAAGAAAATACTTTTTTTATACTAACATCTTTTAACAAATTATATTTTATGTATTTTTTGTTTTTGGTCGACTTGATTTGCTGTTTTATAGTTAAGTTTTAAAGTTGGCACCGATATATCGATATATCGATATTTTTTAATAAAAATATCAATATCGATATTGATATTTTCAAAAAATATCGATACGATATATATCGATACTTTATTGCATTTCCGACATCCCTACGTTGGCAGCAAGTTTATAGACTCGTAATAGAGTCCACGCCACGACTGAAGTTTTACGGCAAAAGCGGGAAATAACCAGAAGTAAGTAGAAAAATAGTAGATTATGATTCTGTGACAGCAGCGCCCGTGTCTATCGGACTCAAATAATTAGAATAGCAATATAGTACGCCCGAAATGGGTAGACTGTTGGAACAAAATTGCATAATGTACCTAAGCTCTACATACACAGCCTTACAATAAATTATTCTTATTCTTATTCAGGTGGTGGCGCGGGTAGCGCGGACTATAAATCAATTCCTTGCCTGTACACACACACCTACTTCTATATTTTATGCCTCGAAAACTTCTCGGAAAGCAAGAAATGTCTGCCTGCCTGTGGTAAATAAATGCCGTTAAATACACAACTGAGCGCCTCTGTGAGCTCATTATGCCAAAGGACTAGTATCAAACACCCGAACGAAATAAAAAAAGTCCTTTAACTTACCTCTATGGTCTTTGTCTTCAATCTTCATTAGCCAATCAAAACCAGTGCTGCCAGAATGTTACCTTTGTAACTTACGTTAATTTTGTTTTGACCCTCTCATGTTACCTCCATGTTACACGTTTAAACTTAAAAATATTTTCCAACAAACAACAAAACAATATCGTGAAACGGAAGGCCTTCAAGATTGTTTTTGTTTTTAGGTACGGTAACGATACACTCCATAATTATGGCACTTTATGGTGCCATAATTATGGAGTGTATCGTTTTCCACATAATTTACGGTAATGTTACTTTTCTCGTGAAAATGTTACTTTTTGAGCTCTCTCATGTTATATTTGACTAACTGCCACTGGCAGCACTGATCAGTAGTTTTGAAAGTTTATAGGACTTGGCGGAAGGACTTTGAATTCAAGCCAGCACAAAATTAAAAAAAAAAAAAAAAGTTTTGAAAGCTAACAAACGGTTTTACGATACGAAGTTTTGTTTTGTTTGTCTCGTTTACTTGTCTTACAAAAATATTTCTTCCTATTTTCTTGTAACTCAGTTGCTTCTATTGTATTGTATGGTAGTTTTTTAAACCAAGTAAGTAGTTTATTTGAATACTTAGAACAGTTTACTTGGAAATAAATAAATTTGACTATATCGCGTTGGATCCCGTTGTGATAGCTCGTAGGGCTTGTGTTTTGGGAACGATCACACGATGAAGACAGTTGGAAAACCATCTCCAGCGCGGTCCCAAGGCGCTGGGCCGCGTACTCCAATACGCCACAAACATCTTCGAAGCCGCAGCGTAAGCTCGGCACGGTCCAACACCTCTGGGAAGCTGGCTGTCTTGGTCCAGCAAAGTAAACACAAGGATTCCTTTGTGATGTCGCCGATTAACAGTAGAAAGTCTATATTGTCGGATAATACTGAAATCGAAGAGCCCAGACGTGAGTATTCTGAAATATTTACTCATTACCTCAATAAGTACACTCAACCTTTCAAAAAAGCTTAACATCATCCTATGGCTAGCTGTCCACTTCAGTGGAGCTGAGCTATGAAATATTCTCCAATTAATTACATACAAGCTCCAAAGCGATTCATCAGTTCTACTAGTTCATATTTGCACAGTTCTGCTCTTCTCCAGTTCAGGAGCACTGGTGGTCTAGTGGTAGTGGCCCCGCCTTCCGATCCGAGGGTCGTGGGTTCAAATCCACTCGTGTACCAATGAGTTTTTCTGTCGAAAAATTTATGTGCACTATGCCAGTACTCTCAAAACGGTGAAGGAAAACATCGTGAGGAAACCGGCGTTGTTGTAGAACCTAAAAAAGTTCGAGCAACACATGTCAAGGGTCACGCAAAAAGGGCCCACCAGCGGCCTACTTGCGGAAAAACCTGCCCGCACATCAAGTGCGCATGATAAAACTTGCCAACTCTTCTCCAGTTGATAGGCAGCTTATATTATGTATAATTTTAGTTGTGCCTACCTGCTTATTTGTAGATTAGTAATAAATGCAACGGTCTACCTACATAAATATTTAGTTACATTTCAATGTTCATATTATCTTGAATTTGATTTAAAACATCTATAAACCAACTAGTCAAACTAAGTTTATGTTAGTTGTTGTTTTTTAGCTTCTATCTATTGGTAGATTTCATGGCCACTGTGATTTGGTTTAAAAATGTGACAGGCCAACAAACTAAACATCAAATAAAGTACAAACATTTTTCAGGCAAAAGTTGGTGGAGAAAGCTTGGCGAGAACTCAAGAGATGTAATTGAACTTCTGGAAGAGAATAACATTGTTGAGCCTAACAATATTATTGAAGACTTGGAAATTGAAATTTTAAGGTGAATACTAGCTTTTGGCCACTGCCCTTATTCTTTTGTTTTATAGATATAAACACTATGGGTGTTATTAATAATCCTGGCGTAGCGTTGGACTAGTTAATCCGTGTTTTGTCACATTTGTTCGAGTTGACAATTGCATGTCAATGCAAGAGACAAAACACGGATTAACTAGTCCAACGCTACGCCAGGATTATTAATAAGGCCCTACAGGTACAACATAATGCAAAGGCAGAGAACAAATATCCTTGTTCATCACTCAAATATAGAGCATTGGTGGGGTTTGAACCATTATCTTACCATGCAGAAGGCAAATCTTCTACCAACTGAGCTACGAGATTAAGCTTAAGCAATAATTCTATTGGCAATTAAGCTTATTTTCATAATTAGCCATTTTTGTATGATTCAGTTTCATATTATGCATTAAATTCTCATCTGAATATTACTAGGAGTGTATCAATTGATATGTAAAAGGATCATACAAGTCGTAGTTTGTTGCCTGTTCTTCTATGCTTAGTCGGGTGGAACTGGCACCTAGACTCACCTAGCTTTAAGACATTTCAAAGCGATCCTTGTGATACTACTGAATAAATACATTTTTGTCTTTTGATTTTACCTTATTGTATTCCCAATATTGGGCTAATTTTTCAATACATAAGCAATTGACCTTCAATATAATCATCATCCATAACATTAACATTAGATTTTATGATTGCAGCCAAGAAAAGAAAAACTACACCATGGACTTACCAGACAGCAGTGGCAGTGAATCCATAAGTAGCATTGTGATTCCCCAAAGGAAGCTGTTCACACAAAAAGAGAATCAACCACATAAAAAGTTTGGAGAGATCATTGGCTCCAGAAAAACTCTGGCTAAACTTCATAAGCCTAGCACCAATGATGATGATAAAGCTGTTAATGTAGTAACTAGAGAGCTATTTCAAAACAAACAAAGATCCAAACCAATATTTCCGGCTGCACTTCTCAATTTCTCCCCAAACAGGACAGTTGCAGACAAAACAAAAGAGTTTGCTACATTAGAACCCAAACCCCAAGTGCGTAATATCTTTGGCAACAGAGCACCAAAACGGAAAAACATCTTTACCAACTTCATAGTATCAGAGAGTGAAGAGGAACTCCCAGAGATACAGCCTAAACTTTTTGGCTTCCAGAAAAAGTTGGATGCAAAAAGACGAGGTAGTTCTTCTTCTCGCGGTATGAGAGAACCTTCACCCACATCTAGCATCACCACTGATATTGAAATGGATGACTGGAAGATGCTTCCATCTTCCACAATGGTTGATAACCAACTGGAGATCACCGCAACAGATGGCATGACCCCGAAAAGGATGAGGTTGAGCAAACTGATTGAAATAGAATCTGAGACTGGTAGTAATGCCACAAAGCAGTCAAGTAAATCTGCATCATCAAGAGGTACTGAAAAAACACGGAAATCTAAGACATTTACTAAAGAAAAAGATCCTGAGTCTGATTTAGTAACGAAAAACAAACCCATAAGTAATCAAGATGATGATGAAGAGATCTTTGACCTAAATAAAGAAGCTTTAGACAAGTCGCGAAAATCTAAAACATTAACTAAAGAAAAAGCACATCAGTCTGATTCCATGACTACAAGAAACAAGTCAAAAAGTTATCAAAAAGATGATGAAGAAATAGTGGAGCAAAATGGATCTTCAAAGGACAAAGACAAATCCCGAAAATCCAAAACATTTACTAAAGAAAAAGCACATGTGTCTGATTCTATGACCACAAGAAATAAGTCAAAAAGTTATGAAAAAGATGATGAAGATCCAAATAAATCTTCAAAGGAAAAATCACGCAAATCTAAAACATTTACTAAAGAAAAAACTGGTAATTTATCATCTATGGATAATAAAAACACATCAGTAACTTCTCAAGATGAAAATGAAATATTTGATCAAAATCTAATAGCTCAAAACAAATCCAAACTTACAATTACTGATCAAAACACATCTCAGTCCTCAATTAAAACTAGAAGTCAAAACAAAAACAATTCACCAAATAGCAGCAAAGTCAATGACGAAGAACCCATTACTGATGAAACAATAACAAAGAAAAATAAATCAAAGACTGATGCTGACAGCCCTAAAAGTAAAAAAATTGAATCAGAAAAAACACCTATGAACCCAAGCCAAGATGATGACGATGATTTAAACTTTACTTTGACATATGAAGAAGAAGAAGTGCCAGTAACAATTCAAAATGACATGAGCAGTGGCTCAATGAAAGTAACATACAATTCTCCATCTAAAAATACTAGTAAAGAAACAATACAAGTAACTCATGAACAGATAGATCATCCAAACACAAAGAATGACGGAATTCCAATGGACAATGTTGAAAATGAAACTAGAAGTGGCAAGATGCAGCAAGAAACTGTTGAAAATCAAAGTGGAGAAAACCATGTTAACTCCAGTCAACAGGTTGATAATGATAAAACTGTTGTACCAAAAATTAATGATAGTGGATCTAAAAAAAAATACGGTGATGAAGTAGACATGAATGTCAGTGAATTGCATAATGAAAGTAAAGTTGAAAAAAGCCAAAATCGAGATGAGGAAAATGATAAAACTAATGAGATTGAAGATCAAAACGGAAGTCAAGAAGAACTAGAAAAAGAAAGTCGAGTTGGGCAAAATGAGAGTGAATTAGAACAGAATGAAGTCGAGGATGAAGAAGTTAGTCAAAATGATATTGAAATAGAGCACAGTGATGTTGAGGACGAAGAAGTAGGTCAAAATGAGAGTGTGGTAGAGCAAAGTGAAGTTGAGGGTGAAGAAATAGATCAAAATGAGAGTGAAGTAGAACAACATGAAGTTGACGATGATGAAGTAGATCAAAATGAGAGTGAAGTAGAACACAATAAAGATGAGAGTGATGAAATAGATCAAAATGAGAGTGAAGAAGAACAACATGAAGTCGACGATGAAGCAGAAGATCAAAATGAGAGTGAAGTAGAACAAAATAAAGATCAGAGTGAAGAAATAGATCAAAATGAGAGTGAAGTAGAACACAATAAAGATGAGAGTGATGAAATAGATCAAAATGAGAGTGAAGAAGAACAACATGAAGTCGACGATGAAGCAGAAGTTCAAAATGAGAGTGAAGTAGAACAAAATAAAGATCAGAGTGAAGAAATAGATCAAAATGAGAGTGAAGTAGAACAACATGAAAATCAAGAAGAAAGTGACTCTATTGCTGACTCTGATAACGAAAATGACGAAGCCAACTACAGTCAAGATGACGTGCCCAATGACAGTGATAACGAAGATACCAATCAAGTTGAAAGTGGCCAAGTTGATGACGAAGGTACTCAAGAAGACAATGAACTAATAGAAACTTCCAACGTATCACACGATACTACAGGCAGAAATAGAAAGAAGAACGAATCGCCAGAAGTCATACTACGTAATAGTAAAAATCACTTGGAATCGTTCGCGGTAGAAGGCCGCAACACAAGCATTCGAAAAACAGAAATGATAAAAAGCATCCAAATTCGACACAGTCTTGAGTCTGTTAGGGAAAGAAACGAGTTATCTGATGGCTCTGTAGGTTCTAATGGAGAAGGCTCAGGCTGGGATTCACATAGAACTACCAGAAAAACGCTTCGACAAACCTATGGACGCGATTTTACTCCCAGGAAATCTCTCCGCGCGTTGGTCATGGAAAAGTCGGCTAAGCAAACTCAGCAAAATGAAGTAGGCTCAGACACATTCAAATTCCCGCAAGCGAATTCAACTGAGCTTCCTGGAACGTCCAATCGGTTTGAGGATGATGTTAGCGAAGGTGATGAGAACCAAGTATCGAATCATGAAGTTTCTCTCAGGACGCGGCAGACGACGCTAGAAACGCATCTGCAGAAAATGAAGAAGAAGCATGCTGAAAGAAGACTCAAATTGGTAAGCTGTGCTTTACATCCGGGGGTCTAAATGTCGCACTTATCTTCGAATGTTGCATGAGCAAACATTATTTAATTTGATTTCGATTTAAGCGATGTTTTCCTTCACCATACCCTAGTAGATTGCGGTGTGATCATCAATTCTGTTGAATTAAATAGTAGTAGCCCATATTGATCATAACCTGTTGTGCCAACCCCAAATGAATTAGGATAAGGGCAAGAAAATGATCCAATATTGATCAAACTATTTATTCAATACGATGTAAGAATCACTTTGAAACGTCTTAAAGCTAGGTGAGGTGGGGTCTAGGTGTCAGTTCCACGCGACCAAGCCTAGAAGAACAGGCAACAAACTACAGCTCGGTTCCTACCGTTTTTTTAGATCCTTTTACAAATAAAAAATAGCCTAAAATAATAGCAGTGAAGTTCCAGTGTGGTGCCACTTCACTTAATCAGACATATGCAATGCAATAATACAAAAGCAAAAGTTTCAAAGACAGCACACGCTATGCCTTAAAGTTATAATAAAGTATCTACACAGCATTATTATAAAAATAAGATACGAAATAGTAGGTACAGACAGACAATGCAAATTGACATGTTAGCTTCCTATGGGTAGAGTGACCGGGACATCGGGTGTTAATCCTTTGGTGGGTAACTTGAGGAATACAATAATACTCGTTTTGGACAAGATTACTGGGGTTTATTTAGATTTAGTTATAAGGTGCAATTATGAACTGCTCAGTACAAGCTTTTGTCAAGTAATGACGATTCCTTCAGATTTACATTAATAGTTCCGTCGTTGCGTCGTGCTATGTAGAAATGGTAGGCGCAAACATCTTGCCCCCCGTTGAAAAGATAGTTTTCAACCTTCTTCATTCTTCTTCATTGGGCAGCGGGCAGAGACGGACGAGGGCTCTTCTTACGCAGCCTCGGGTCGTGACCACATCCGCGACACGATTGATGCCGTCAGGTCCCGTGTATAATCTGGATACTCTCCCGAGACGCCAGCTTAGCGGAGGAACATGATCTTCATGAAGCAAGACAAGATCCCCGACGTTTAGACTGCCTTTGTTCGTCTTCCATTTTCTTCGGAGCTGTAATTCAGCGATGTACTCCTTCTGCCATCTTTGCCAGAAATGTTGACGCAGCTTCTCCACTCGAGCATATCGTTGAAGATGGCATTCTTTAGCGTCCAGTAGATTTTGAGTCGGCATTGCGGTCAGCTGTCTCCCAATCAGAAAATGCCCTGGGGAGAGGAAAAGGAGATCGTTTGGTGAGGACGAGAGAGGACACAAGGGACGACTATTTAAGATGGCCTCCACTTGCGTAAATAAAGTACCTATCTCTTCAAAAGTTAAATTAGTATTTGCCATTATTCTACGGATATGATGCTTAGCGGATTTAACACCGGCTTCCCAGATTCCGCCAAAATGAGGAGCGTAGCTTGGTGAGAATATAAAATTGATGCCTTCTTGAGATGCAAAGTCAGACAGAGATTCAGAGTTTTCTTTAAGGAAGTTACCTAGCTCTTTTGCAGTAGCAGTGAAATTACCTCCATTGTCACTGAAAATCTCGATGGGCTTACCCCGTCGTGCTACAAACCTACGAAGAGACATCATAAACGCATTTTTAGATAGGTCAGATACGGCTTCCAGGTGGATACATTTATATCTTAGGCACACAAACAAACATAAATAAGCTTTTTGCAACCTGGCACCACGACCTTTACGATTTAGAATGTGGAAGGGACCAGCATAGTCCACTCCCACTGAAATAAAAGGAAAATCAGGATTAGTTCGTTGCGCGGGTAAATCTCCCATTTTGGGCTGCAAGACTTTACCCTGCACACGAGTGCATCGAACACATCGATGGACGGTTTGGCGAGCAAGACGACGCCCGTTGATGGGCCAAACAGACTGGCGAATAGCAGCAAGGAGCAGCTGTGGCCCAGCATGAAGATTACGTAAGTGTTCTTGCTCAAATAATAATTTTGTAAGATGATGGGACGAATCGAGTACGATAGGATGTTTGTTCTCATACGAATAATTTGACGACTCGATTCTACCACCTACTCTGATCAGTTTATTGTCATCCAAAAATGGAGACATCGACAGCAATTTAGACTTGTGATTTAGTGGGTTACCTTTAGACAGCAACTTAAATTCATCAGGGAATGATTCTTTTTGAGCAACACAGCACAAATAATGAAAAGAATCATTTAATTCTTTCACCGATAGGTGACCTAACAGTTTAGATTTGGGATTTTTTAAATTATGAACGAACCTTTTAATGTAGGCAACACATCTTTGAAGCTTATTTAATTTAGAAAACCTATTGAGATCAACTAAAGACACTGCTTCAATGGCAGCTACGTGTAGAGAGACCGACTTAACTTCAGGTAAATCCTGATTGGTAGGCGGAGGTAGAGTGGGCCATTCCGATTCATTGTGATTCAGGAAATCAGGACCTGACCACCACAACTCTAGATCACGAAGTTGTCTGGCATTCACTCCCCTGGAAATCATGTCAGCAGGATTCACATTGGTCGGCACATAACGCCAAGAAGACAGAGCAGAGATTTCAATGATTTCACCAACTCTATTAGCCACAAACGTTTTTAGCTTACTTGCATCACTTTTGAGCCATGATAGAACGACACTCGAATCACACCAGTGAACGATACGAGAAGGTTTGTGTCTTATAGAGTCGGTGACGCTTTTGGATAGCCTGGCTGCGAGCAATGCAGCACAAAGCTCCAAGCGAGGAATTGTTGTTGGCTTAAGAGGACTTACTTTAGATTTTGCGCACAATAATTTGATTGTCACGTCATCATTCGAGTTTACAGTGCGCATATAAACGCACGCTCCGTACGCACATTGTGACGCGTCACTGAAAACGTGCATTTCAAAATGCTTAGGCGAGGTGCAAAGAACCTTACGAGGAACCTGCAATGAAGAAAGCGATGGCAAGTTATCCACAAACTCAAACCAAGATTCTTTGATTGGCTGAGGAACAGGCTCATCCCAGTCAACTTTTTGTTGCCATAATTTTTGGAGCATCATTTTAGGCTGTATTATGCAAGGACTAAGCAGACCCAGAGGGTCGAATATTTTGAATGAGTTTGACATTATGAAACGCTTAGTTATTTCTTTATCTTTAGGAGGCATTTTGAAAGGAAAGTGTAATGAATCACTAGTGGGATTCCACCCAAGACCAAGAGTGCTAGTGGACTCGCTGAGATAGAGCGATTCATTATTATCTGATACCATTTCGTTGAATAAGTGAGGAACATTAGTTTTGAATTTTCTTAAATTGAAGCATGCAGATTTTAGAGTTTCTGTTACTGACTTTAGTATAAATTGTAGCTCTTTCTCATCATCACTTCCGGTATACAAATCATCAACATAAAAATCATGTTTAATTATATCTCCAATCAATGGATCCTCACACTCCTCCCCCACCTGCCAGAGACATCTTGTGCTTAAATAGCTCGCACTTGCGGTACCGTAAGTGAGAGTATTAAGCTGTAAAGTTTTTAGAGGCAAAGACTCTTCTTCTCTCCATAAAATGAGCTGCAGGTTTCGATCTGTATTTTTGGCAATTTTAATTTGACGATAGAATTTATCAATGTCCCCAGTTAGAACATACTGATACTGCCGAGCTCGAACTAATATAGAGAAAAGAGAGTCTTGAACATGAGGGCCTTTAAGTAAAATATCATTTACAGAATAGCCTGAGGTAGTGGGTTCAGATCCATTGAAAACAACGCGCAATTTTGTGGATTCGCTGCATTCTTTGATGACAGCATGATGGCACAAAAAATACGATTTGTCCGGTTTTGTGATGGATGATTCAGATAAATGCCCTAGCGCAGCATATTCATGGATAAAATCCACGTATTTAGATTTTAATTCAGGATTTTTTTGAAATCGTTTTTCTAGATAGAAAAAACGTTTTTTGGCAACGTTGTACGAATCGCCCAGGCAGTCAGGAGAATCCTTTAGCGGTAACTCTACGCAGAACCTGCCTGACTCTAACCGCGTCGTGGTAGAGTTGAAAAGCTCCTCGCACTTCCTATCGTCTGGGCTTAAAAAAGACTTTTGCGGTAACTCTTCAAGCGACCAGAATTTATTTAGCATTTCGTCAAAATGTTCATTTTGGAAACCATCTGAAACAAATGCATGATTACAGTGGACATTATTTTGTGATTTAGATTTTGTGATGTAAATTGGGCCAGCTATCAACCAGCCAAATTTAGACAACCGCAGTTTCGGGTTGTTGGGACCCAGCGAACGCTGATCACATCCGAGGACATCCCAAAATATGTCTGCACCAATTAACATATCGATTGGGGCAGGCTGGTAGAAATCTGGATCGGCCAATCTTATGGTTTGTGGTATCTTTAGATTCTTAAGGTCAATGGGGAACTTTGGAATTTCTGCTGTCAACTCATCAAGAATAAAACATGACAAGGTCACGCTGAACTGCGTGGTCAATGAATTTAGCTGTGCGACACAACTTTCGGTCACACGATTGTTGCAATTGTTACCTATACCGATTACATTAATCGTATTTATAGGATTGGTTTTTAAACCTAATCTTTCTTGTAATGATTTAGTTACGAACGACGATTGGCTGCCGCAATCCAACAAAGCGCGCACCTTTTCGCATCGATTCGTATTTGGATTTAGAACCTCAATTAGGGCTGTTGATAAAATTACCTGACGATTAACTATATTAGTATTACATTCTTTAGAGAAGTTAACGACTGTTTGTTGCGATTGAGCTGGTTGGTGTAATAACGAGTTGTGCCGATCCTTGCAGCCTCGCTTTCGACAGGGTCCCATGCGGCACTCGCTCTCGGGGTGACCCTGTCTGAGACAATTCACACACAATTTGTACCTACTTACGTCAGCCAATCGCTCTTGAATATTTTTAGCTTTAAATGTTTGACAATCGTAAATTTTATGATTAGAGCCACAGATGATGCAGACGCAGACGCCTGCAGCATAGGCAGAACTTGCAAATGATTTTGTTTGATTATAATTTGGACGATATTGGTGATTATTGTTGGAGCGATTTTGTTGATTGTTGTTGGACGATGATTGAGCTTGACCAGAGTGGCTGGGCTTACTACTATTATTATTTAATGATTTTGTACTATTGTTATCGAATTTAGACCGATTTAAAGCCTCAATTACGTCCGCGCGATCAGTCAAAAACTTTTTGAAGTTTTCCAAAGTAGGTATGTCAGAGAAACTGTTGCGCATCTCTTCCCACTTCTCAAGAGACCGGCTATCTAACTTAGCGGACAGCATGTATATGAGAAGAATATCCCAATGAGCAGTGGGTTGACTTAAGCTTGCTAAAGCTCTCAAGTTCTTTGTGACGTGGTCAACGAGGAAGCGCAACGATTTTTCAGACTCGCGAGTAATCGGCAGAATATTGAACAGTGACTTCAAATGGTGGTTCACCAACAATCTTTTGTTATCGTATCGCTCCAACAGCAACCTCCAAGCAGTGGCGTAGTTATCTGCGGACACTTCTAGATTAGAAATTATGCGGGCAGAATCACCCTCAAGGTATGAAATCAAATAATGGAATTTTTGTATAGAAGATAAACGTTCGTTTTTGTGCACCAAAGACATAAATGTATCACGGAACTCCAACCAGCGGAAGTAAGAACCATCAAATTTTGCAATTTCAATTTTTGGCAATTTAACGCCTATTTCCTGATGCTCGTGACCGCAATGTGCGCGGGATTCCCTTCGGGACATCTCCAGATTATTTTGTCTATTATTGTGATCCAACAAATCATTGGCCATAGCAATCAGCCGAATGATGTCGCGCTCAATGAGGTCTCGTGCATCAATTTCTACGTCAATACAGTCGGGATTCTGAATCTCAAGCTCACTCTGCACCTCTTCAAATTTAGAAGACAATATCTCGAATTTGCCAAGTTTAAGAGTTAATTCAGCTAATTCCAAATGTTCTAAATATTCAGTTTTTTTTGTAACTAATTCATCTATGTACTTCTTAAACTTGGTTATTTGTCCCTTTATTGAGCTTCGTTTAAGCGTTAAAATCTTTAATTTCTCCGCTTTATCTGCCATTTTGTAAGTTTATCAATTTAGAAACTAGGTACGATCTTTAGAAATATCGGTGTACTTTAAAACAAACAAAACAACTCGACAAAGCTCAACAATAGGTACGAGATAGTAAAAATAATGATTGTAGGTATTCTCACGCTCCTTATCTGGCGAAGTCTGCAGTGGGTATCGTACGGAAGCCGGCAGGCTAAGGCAGCGAGCGCATCAACAGCTGATCGCCTTTGTTCTGCTACAACTGCTTGCCAAGCAAGATCAAGGGCACTGCTTATTATGCCCAGCTATAGTGCCAGCCGAGCGCACCGATCCTGGAATTATTCAGCCAAATACGCGTTAATATTTTACAAAACAATATTTTTATTGAATTTATGACCTAGATAAATGAGTGATTTATTTTAGCTCGTAAAACACGTTAATTTTTAAGAATCCTGCTAAGTAGGTATATTAGTTCAGGCTAACACAAAAATACGAATACGTTATTTATTTTGATGACGTACGCATATGAATCACTTTAGCGGTTGATTCTGTATGTTTACTGTTTAGGTTTTAGTAATTAAGATTTTATGTATTTACCTATTGACAAAGATAGGTTTTTAGATACATAAAAGGGATGCTATTTAGTAGAAATATTTAGATAGATATGTGTATTTATACCTTTTATAGTTAGTTACGTGTTTAGGCACGTATTTAGATAAAAGATAATGGATTTTGAATGATTACTTGACTTGTACTTTGCATGTAAACTTTGTTTTAGTAAGGTTATGATTTTGTAGGATGGAAAAAATTTAGGAAAATTTAGAGGATGATTATACAAAGGAAGGGCACTTAACTTTCTTGGGGTCTTGCTTCGCAGGCGTGGAACTTTAGCTGTTCCACTTGACCATCAAAACAATAATCCAATCCAAGTCCAATGTCCAATGATTTGCAAAAAATGTATATGGTTTTTCGTAGATTGCAGTGTCATCCAACCAGTGATTGAGGTGGCAATTATGGTCCAGGCATCCAAAATTCCGGGCAGTATGATTCCTTGCACATAGAAACGTGATCGCTTCTGTAGTTCTTGTGATAATCCCCGAATTCCTTTGCCGGCCGGTCACGGGCCACGTACAAGATGGTGGTTAGCACGCGTGTACTTTTCGTATTTTGCAGATAATTGTCCTGTCACGGTCGCCAAATTTGTTAATCCTTTGGTGGGTAACTTGAGGAATACAATAATACTCGTTTTGGACAAGATTACTGGGGTTTATTTAGATTTAGTTATAAGGTGCAATTATGAACTGCTCAGTACAAGCTTTTGTCAAGTAATGACGATTCCTTCAGATTTACATTAATAGTTCCGTCGTTGCGTCGTGCTATGTAGAAATGGTAGGCGCAAACATCGGGCCACGCAGTTTTATCATTCATATAGCTATCTAGAGTATAGTATAGATCAATACTATAAACCTATGAAATCTATCAAAGATTTTGCTTACATTACCACCTGCTTACCAAAAAATTAAAACTATTACAGGAAGAAGAAGTCCGAAATTCGCTAAACGCGCCATCAAAATCCTACGTATTTAGGCTGCCTGCGAAACCGCTGGCCCCGCGCCGAACCACGAAACCGAAGCAGACCAAATCAACGCAATTCTTCGGAGAACTACCAGCAGAGGTGATTGAAGACTTCAAGTATAAGCCACCGAAGCGCTTCCAGCCAAGAAACGCTCCATGGATAACGAAACGGCTGTACAAGTTATTGGAATCTAAGTTAGAGGCTAAGTAAGTAATTCATTTGTTACTCAATCGTTTGCCGTGATTTACCCTGGCACATACAACAAAGTAAACAGGCAGCTTTTCTTTTATTTTATTTGTATAACATTTTATATGTATTAAACATATAAAATGATATACAAATAAAATATGCATATAATAAAATAAAAGATGCAATATCAGCTATCTGGCCTCCATAGTATAAGTTCTGCTTAGTTTTGGTCTAAATAATGTTATATAGATTTTCTACAATATTTATTTACGGGGTACTACTATCTAGGACAGTATTCATTTATTTTAGAAATCAATTATTCTTGCCTTACTATGTCTAAAGCCGAATTCCAATCTTCAAAGCGTTAGTCACCACGTTAGCATAATGTGTGCGTAATATATCTAGCAAAAGTAAATGTAAACTGCACTTTAGCTCATAGAAGAATGCTTAAATGCTACACCGAACTTCTTAAGAGTGGAGAAGGTCATTCTAACTGAAGAGACAAAGGTAAAATTGGCGTGATTCTTTCGGTGATTCAAAACTAATAACTCCAGATTAGTCCCTTAAACATTTCATCATAATCGGTTCAACAATTTGGTCAGTCGTGGTTCATCTGAGGATAACTTGTTTGAGTCTTACATCGCACTGAGACTTCCAGTTATCACTAGCCCCAAACTAAGCAGAGCTTGTATTATGGGAACCAGATAGCTGATATAATACATATACCTACAATATGCATTTTTTTTTTGTAAATACATACGTAGAATACAATATAACACCCAGACAGAGAACAAACATCTGTGTTCACCACACAAATATTTGTTCTCGGTGGGGATCGAACCCACAACCTACATCTCAGAAGGCAGATCTACTACCAACTGAGCTGAGAGGCCAGTCAAGTCTGAATAATCGTTTTTAGACTTTGACTCTTGAAAGGTGTCCAGATCGTCCCGCTGGCGTATTATTTTTTGTAATATTTTTCCAGATATGACTACAAAGCCCGCATTCGTGCCGAGAAACTCGTAGAAAACATGTATAACTTCACCAAGGATCTGCGAAGACGTGACGTCGCTTCCTCCGATGCAGTTGACGTGCTCAAACGGGAGATGGCGCGATTGGGAATCGTCATAACGCACCACGATTTTTACGAATTTATCCGCCTGTTTTTGCCGAGGGAGGTTCGGATAAAGGTAAGTTTATGAATTTCATCATCATCAGATACTTAGTATAATGAAAATTCTGATACAAAAAGACATATTGATTTACATAACTACCTCTAAGCTCAGTTGGTAGTAGCACTGCCCTCTGCGCTGTAGGTTGTGGGTTCGACCAAATATTTATTTATTTAATTTGGGGCTAGATAGTGTTGTGTTGATAAATTAATTTGCACCCAAAATTCTACCATAAGTGTCTGTAGAATTGTATTTACTTACCGTTAGGTTGTACAATTTTTTTATGTAATATAAATGTGTGGGTGATATAATGTTTTTGTTACAGGTCATTCCGGACGTGATTAATAACATACCTCTACCGAGACAAGGTGTGTTTTCTGATATTCTCTAATGCAGTTATAGTAGAGTGACCGGCATAGAAGCTGAGCGTTATGAACTAGCTGCAAATATGAACAGTGAAACGACACTGCAGTGCTCCGAATTTCACATTCGCCTGATTAGTACATTCTACGAGCGTTCGTTAGGGCTATGCTACACGGGCGGTTCTCCCGCCGAGGGAATCCGCTTCTGAACCGCACTAGACTCAATTCTTATGGACATTGTATGCTACAAACTACACGGCGCGGTTTCTCGCCGCGGTTTGCAGGCGGGAGAAAGTCGACCGCCGCATGCAGCGTCAAACCGCCGCTGTTTACCGCCGTTCTATACTACACGGGCGGTTATCCGCTATTGCGTCATTGTGCGCGGGACCTTCTCGCTCACTCGTCGTTCGTGCACTTGCGTTCCATGTTGCGGGTCCATTCATTTCAAATGAACAAAAGACAGCGAAAAACCGCGTCCCGTATAGTTTAATGGTCTGCGGAAGCTTTGTCGAGCGGATTCCGCGGCGGGAGAACCGCCCGTGTAGCATGACCCTTAGTAGCGTACTGAGCCGGAAGGGCCCGGGTGGCTGACCTCAAGCTCGGGGCCCGAGACAACAATTTTTCGATTTTCTCTTTAACGAACTACCTATCTGATCTAGTATTACATTTAGGTCGCAAGAGCTGAGACCTAGCCTGCGCAGGAACGAACATACCAACAATTTTGCAGCAGTCTGGTGACTATGATTCTATGATTGCAAAATTGTTGGTGTGTTCGTTTTAAATTAATAATAATTATGTGTAGGTATTTGTTTTAATATAATAATAAATAAATATAAGTAAGCTATTTGTTATTAAATACAATGAAATAAATCATGATTTTCTCATTATTTAATTTCCACATCCACGGCATGGAGGAGTTGCCAGATTGGTAGTCAGCGTTGTAGGTTGCAAGTTCGATTCCCAAAAACAGTTACATGTTTGCGTGTGTTTTGATGTATTCTTTAAATAAAACTAGGCAGATCAGGGTATCTAGGAATTGTTTATTTCGAAAATACTAGGATACAAAATGTAAACCTATGTTACATGGAGCACCATACATAAAATTATATTGCAATATTGGTTCAATTACAAAAAAAACGTACAGTCGATTGTAAAGTTGACTAATACCATTATATTCTGGTAGACTTCCCCTACTATAACTATAAAAAGATAGACTTCCCTCCACAGTTCCACCCTTTGTGCTATTTACCACTAACACAAAAAAGATATATTATTTCTGACCACATAAAATGAAGGCCGTGGATTTCAACAGGTCTGGCAGTGTAAGTGGGATGCACTAAGGAAACAATTGCCGAAACTCAACCCAACCAACACTCGTCTACCAAAGTAAAGAAAAATCATACTTCGTCTCTTTCTTGTGCTTGACGGAAAAAGTGACAGAAATAGTTTTAGTCTACTCTTTCGTAGACATTGTTGTCTAGAACGTTATGACACCTGAAGGGTACAACGGGGGCTGAATTTTGTATGAAAAAAGCTTTCAACGAGCAGTCCGGATTCTACCAACTAGAAATACGTTTTGCTGACTGTATACTAGATTTTAAAAATAATACAGAAAATCAATACATCTCACTTATGGCTTAAAATCTTACTTATAAAGGTATGTATGTATAGAAGGGGTAAAGGCGAAGCTTAGTCTTTGATCCTATAATGGGACTTAAACATCATAAATCTATACATTATTATTAAAAAGTGGTATCGAAAACCTACAAAAGGAGATTAATTGTACCTACATAGATTGGATTACATTAGATTTATTACAATTTATACATTTTCATAATATCTTTGTTCACAACAAAAAAACTATTATAAACCAATATTAAATAGGAAAGTTACGATAAACGAAAACGCCCGCTATGTTAAACGAAGTCTTTTGTTTAAACCTTATTAAAAAAAAATAGATGTAAATTTATTTATGTGGGTTTAGGAAATTGATATGGTTAAAAGATAATTTAATCTAATAAATCTTATTTCCTGTTACTGTTTTGTTATCTAACATTGAGAACTGCACCGTGCACAAATATATTATTATGTAAATAGTAAATAATATCATCGCATGCAAAGTAACAGGTAAGCAAAGAAACATATTTGACGTAATAAAACATTTCTTATACAGAATTTCTTATTAATTATTGTTATACGATTTTAATGAAATAAGTTATTCGTTTCATAAGATAAATATCATTTATTAACATAAGGAATGGTAATATAATAAACAACGAAATAGAAAGAAACAAAAAACTTTGACCAGAACTTTGATCAATACATACTTTCTTTTACGATTTTCTTACGAGGTGCTTACTCCAATGTTATTTTTTTTCATTTTGCAAAATCTTAACTTACACATTCACTTATCTATCTATAGGTATAATTAAATCGTGGATAAGTATTATTCCAAAAGTGTACCTACAATTAATTATTTTGTGACACTTATGTGACCTTATAAATTTTCGTAAAAATTGGGGTAAATTTTGGCACTACTAAGACACGATTTCAGTAGAACCTATAGGGATTTATTGTGCTAACATGACGCTTACTGCTACAAGGTAATAAATACAAATTAATACTTAGCCGAAACAATTGTAAAATTTTCTATAGTTCAAAAATAACTGTCACCTCTTTCACCATCGGCAGACTTTAAAATATTAAATAAACAAAACCAATAGGTAAACAAAACCTAGTATTATTCTGTTATCAAGTTTAACAAAATGATTGATTGAAGACTTTAATGATGGACTGATTTGATTATTTATTATTTTAGATTGGGCCGCTTAATCAATAAACATTAATATAAATCCTTATTCGCCAATGTTGAAAGAAGTTCCAAGTTATTATAAGTACCATCTAGTAAAAGCTAAAGAAATGCAGTCAAGTCTAAAATTCAAGGCAGTCAAATAAACATAAAAACCTACAAAGTATGTAGGCTCATTAACTTAGTTAATAATTATTACATAAATTCATAATAAGATGAATAATAATTGTTAAATTCATTATAATAACAAATGACTTAGTTCAAATTAAACAAGGTTTAAAATAAACAAGTTTGTAGAAATAATATAAAAATGCATTATAATTAGGATAATGTCTTTCATAGTCAAGCTTAATAAAATTATTACCTACTTAATATAAAGCCAAGCGCCCGCCGCCGCGCCAATAAAACAAAATGAAGAAGATGTTAATCTAGTTTTCACTTGATTTAATACAACTAGCCGATGGAACAAGCATATGGTACCTGATGTTAAGTGGTAACCATTGCCTATAACAAAGTATTGCTTCGTAGATCACGCACATCAGAAGCGTGCCCTACTATGCACTGCTCTGCGTCCATCAACTTAAAACACTAACTTTAAATAAACCTGAGCGAAGACGGGCGGGTAAGCTAGTACTTAATAGAATATGATAAAGAAAATACTTAATATTTAACTCGAGTTCATTGTACGAATAAAGTTATAATAAGGGAACCAAGTATGATTATGCAGGTACAATAAAATGTAATACCTAAAAAGGTAAAACATTGCGATAGAGGATTTAGAATATAAAATGGTTATTTCAGTGTGTATACTATGTGTAATGGGTTAATTCAGCGTGGATGTGCTTTACTAGTAGTTGCACCCATCTGTTATCTCAGCGAGAAAATTGGTTATTTTAATGTGAAATGGTTATTTCTGTGAGTAATGGTAATTTTAATGTAAAAATAGCTAATTGAGTAAGAATTGGTTATTTCTGTGTAAAATGGTTATTTCAGTGTGAGAATTAGTTATTAAGTGTGTAATAGTTATTTCTGTGAGTAATGACTATTTAAGTATGAAGTGGTTATTTTTGAATTAATGGTTATTTCCGTGAGACTTGGTTACTCCAGCGTGTAGACGCATAGTAGAATCAGCGCGGGTGTGCGGGCAGCAGTTCGACGTAGTTGGCCGGAAAGAGGCCAAATAGGCCGCGAGGGCCGAGTCCTTGCCACCAGCCCGCGTCTATCTGCTCGATGTGCGTTATTATGTCGCCCGGGTCGAAAGTTATCTCAGACTCGTCCGCTGGAAAACAATTAAATACTATATTATATCATAATGGTCCTATAGCAGTCAGCTTAGCAGACTGGTAAGTCTGTTGCCATCTCTATTTGTTGACATGAAAGTAAAAAAAATCAAAATATATTTATTTGGAAACAAAGAGCACTAGATGAAGAATATTTGCACTGGAGTGCACCACTAAACTTTTCATCCCACCTCAGCGAGGAAATGGTTATAATGCAAAAAAAAAATGGCGCCGCGTGAAGCAAATTATAGCTAAAAATTACACCCAAGAAGGTTCCGAGTCTGAATAAATCCGGCACCATGGAGGTTTCTGTTAATAGGTGTGAATAGTGAATAGATGTTTTGAATTCACAAACTTAGTGAACACGATGTTCTTAATTCAATTTATTATATCAGCAAAATCCGCATAAATACTTTTTCCGAGAGGGAGGTTGAAAAATGCTATACCTGCTTGATAATCGTAAAGTGCTCTCGCTGTGAGTCCGGGGTCGTCGTCTAAATCTTCGTATATCGTGCCTTCTTCGTCCATGGCCTCAGGAGACACATCTGATATAAAAAAAATATTATAACTTCAGTAAACAGTAAGTAAAAATTACTCCGAAAAGTGCCGCATAGAGAATGTATTCAATGGTGATCTGTAAGTTTGTAAACAAGTAACATCAACAAAGTAATTGGTTTCATCAACATGAGCATGAAGAAAAGCACACAGCTGTGCTTCTGCATTTTTGAAAAATTAAGAAAAAAACAGAAGAACCAATTATTGTTCACCATCAAAACGGTTCACCCGTTCTTGAGTTATAAATAGTGTCACGACACGACTTTTTTTTATTTTATAGATTAGAACTTTAAAGTAATACTCACCATCAAGCGTGGTTCCATTCTGCTCCTTCTTAAAATTAACATTCTCAATCACTGTATTCTGTCTGGTTAGTTCCCTCTCATTTTCTCCCACAATATTATTCTTACTATATGGAGACCGTTTGATCGTACTGAACTTATTATCACTGTCATCGTCATCATTCTCGTTAGAACTGGAGTAAGACGTATCGAACATATCGTTTTCGAGAATGTTCTGTTTGATCATAGGCTCACTTTGCTCCAAACCTTCGATATCTCTGTACGCCTCGTTCTGGCTATATTCCGAGTAATTGATGGCACTAAATGAACTAGGCTCGTCCGTACTAGGACTGAGATCTACCGATGGGTCTATAATAGGTTCGTATTGTATTTGCGAAGGGCTTTCGAGACTCATTTTTATCTTGTCGATATTTTTCAGAGGGCTAGTCTTCGGTTCTTCGGGGGTCGTAGGCTCTAGTTTGAGGGGGGATTTGAGTGGTGACGTGGGCTGTACAGGGGATGAAATCGGTTGAGGGTTTTGAGAGAATGTGTTGATGCGTTGCGCGATCACTGAACTGCGCACCGGTTTTTCTGGTATGGAGTTTGATCTGTAATCAAGAAAACTAATTATGAAATTTCTTCTTGGTTGCTTGGCCTACAACTCGCTGGAAGTCCGGCGGGCCAATGACCAAATAACAATGGTGTGTAAAGTGCTTTTCCCCACAGCTACAACATGAATAGGTTCAAGAAAAATGTTAAAAAGTCCTTTGTCGTGTGTAGGCAACGCAACGACAGCATCCTTGGTGTTGTTGGTATCTATGGGCGGCGGTGACCGCTTACCATCAGGTGGGCCGTAAGTCCGTTTGTCTTTCATTTTCACAAAAAAAAACTTGTCCCGATGTGAGCCTGCTTGACCTACTGTAGGCTTACCGTGAATGTTGACTAAATAAATCCTACGTCAAAACGTCACACACACAGTATAATGCACTGGTGAGCACTCAGTGCACTCACAGACTCAAAACCAGAGACAGAGACAGACAGAGCTCATGGTAGGTAAATACTTAATTATTTATTGACATGCCATCCAATTTTTTTATTTCGTTATGTACTTACCAAATTTTTTTTTTTTTTTTTGCATGCCAAGTTAAACGGTGAAGTGTGTGAACTTAATTAGTTATAAGATCTGTACACAACCATACTTCAAGCAAACAATAAATCATTTCATTAGGCCTTAGAGTGGCGCTTACCTCGATGAGATCTGCCCCTGCGCCAGGTTCTGCTGGAACATGGCGCGTGCGTTGGCCGTGGAGGCTCCGATCAGCTGCTTGGCTTCCTGCGAGCGCTTGCGACGCTCGGCCTCCGCGCCGCCGCCGACGGGGCTCGTTATCTCGGGGACTTCGCTTCTGTCAACAAACATAGGTCACTTATCGACCTTAGACGACCTTCAGCGTTCAGAATGAATTCTTCTACGCTGACTTCAGCAGGCAGGTCATGTAACTTTTGTTGCAATGGTTTCAATCAAAACCTTATTGTAACTGTCAATTTGCGATCACGTATTGGTTCGAAAATTGACAGTTTCAATAAGATTTTGATTGAAACCATTGCAACTAAAGTTACATGATCGGTCTGCAGTCGGTCCGGTTAATGTACGGTCAGTTAATGTACGGTCAGTTAATGTGCACCCAGTTAAAACGAATCCACTTTTTTCCACTATGAAATTGTGAAGGAAATGTACACTGTCGCATATAAATATTTCGATTTTTACTTTTTTTATTTAGCGATGGATAATTGTCCTAAACGGGACCGCCCCTTTGAGGGCATTGAAAAAAAACATTTTCTGGTACTGCGGCGGCCTCCCGCGGCACGCTCGCTCGCAACAGATAGATATTGCTCAAAATAGGATGGCAACAAGATATTGATCGCTTTTCCTTGTTAGTATCATTTATATTTCATTGCAACAGAATTGAATCCCAGCTGGTTGTAATTTAAAACCTTTATTACCTAGCGGTTGTCGTTCTACGATCTATGATCCTGTAACTAATGAACTATGAGCATCGATGATGTATTACTTACTTGTGCTGCTCTATTTTCGTCCGTCTCTCTGCTTCCAGTGCATCTCTCTTTCTCGCAGCATCTTCTGTCTTTCTCTTTTCCTGGAAATTAGCCGCACTAGTTATTATTATTTGTTTATTTATCAGCCAACTTTGTGGTCCATTCGTGTTAGTAAACTAACAGGCTATGTTAGTATGTAATTTTTTTTTTTATTTATTATGGTAAACAAACAGTATCATAATACATATGGCTAAGGTAAATGTTATATCTAAGTTTTATTAATTGTGTTACCAACACCGTTTACCACAGATTATGTGTGTAATATTATCTGTAATTTAGACGAAAACACGCTCCTTTTCCAATCTCTTGATACCAGAGATCTTTGAGGAAGTAGTCAAAGGTAAGACCATATTGGCGAATTGGTAGAAGTAACATACCTCTTCTCGCCTGTTCTTTTCTGCTTCAATTCGCTTCTTCTCTTCTTGTTCTTCTCTTAGCCAGAATTGGTCTCTTTCTTTTGAATTTATTTCTTGCACTGTAACAAAGATATAAAAATGTATGTGAAAAAAAAGACTACTTAGATAGACTTGTATAGATTTAGGACATCCTACAATACAAGGGCTTCTATAGATAAATTAATCCATCAGATAAAATATTTCATCTCTTTTTAAGGTTTGTCAAAAACAAGGACTGATTTTTTTTATTCCTGGAACAGCGTAATTCCTAACAAGGTATGGTAATCTAATAAGGTGAAGGTACCTACAGAGTGAGACATAACATTACCTCTCCGCAAACTATTCTTTCTTCTCTTAATTTCTTCCGCCACTTTTCTAGACATCACCACCTCATAACATTGAGACCAAAGTATACTAGTCATTTTAAATCAATTGCAAAGTATCAACTTGTATGATCAAATGCAGAAGTGCAAATAACAAGGCGAGTAATGATTTGTTTACATTGCTTGCAGAGGTAAACAACCTTTGTCATGGGGTAGGCATTTCAGGTATTGTAAACAGTTTTGTGTAAGGTCGATTGATTATGATATGATTTATCTGAGACCGAGTGATTCATCTATTCAATAACGTACCGAATGTGTGTTCTGTGGTTCGCTGCCTGTCTGTCTGTCACGATATTCGCCCGTAAGCGACTTGAAAAGTCTCGAACTCCGTACAAAACTCGCTTAAAAATGGGGGACTAAGTTAATTTGTTTGGTGGTGCATAACATGCAGAAATCGTGACATAACCTGCAGGCCGATCATGTTGTAACTTATGTTGCAATGGTTTCAATCAAAATCTTATTGAAACTGTCAATTTTTGAACTATAACGTGATCGCGAATTAACAGTTTCAATAAGATTTTGATTGAAACCATTGCAACAAAAGTTACATGATTGGCCTGCTGGAATCACTGCTGGGGCTTCTAAATTAAACCTGGCTTCTAAGATGTTTCAAACTCGTGCTTATAAATTTATTGAATAAAGATAGTTGTGATTTTCTACCTGGATTAACTTTCTGGTAAGCCGTCCCAATAGGGCCACTCGGCGGCAACTCTTCCTTCACAGTTTTAAAGTTGAACGCCGAGCCAGTCTTAGCGAGCTTATCCAGGATCACCTTCTCATCCAGGTCGTCTTCCGTCCTCGCGTGCAGCATCATGTGGAAGCCGGTGAAGAAGTTGGCTACGTGCTTCATGTGATTGGCGCAGGTGCCTTTGCGAACTGTGGGGGCGCCTTCTCCCTATAAATTCATTAGCATTATCTTATACCTTAGTATACAGGGGTTTTCGGGGGCGATAAATTGATCTAGCTAGGATTCATTTTAAGTAAATGATTATTTCACTCCGAGTTCAATAATTAAACATAAACTGAATATGTGACTGCTCCTGCCATCTATTGACGATTGTGAGCAACTAACTGCAAGCATATCTAGCAGATGGCGTTGTTCAGTAAGAATAAACCAATAAAGATAATAATATGACTCATAAGATTTCTTAAAAATACAAATTAACGAAAAAAATTCCGAGAGAAGCTCGGTTACCATGCAACTGCTATTATTTAAATAGACTTTAACTACTCACAACCACAGAACACAACTGTTCCACAGATACATCGAGTTTTTGTGTTGCGGCCACTCTTTATACCAACACCTGTCCTTTTTCTAACTGGGGTTTGATTCGAATCACGAGAGTTTTCCACGTCAGACAGAGAACTAAGATCTGCGTTTACCACACATATATTTGTTCTCGGTAGGGATCGAACCCACGATCAGTACTGTGACTAGGTACATAAAAACCCCACTCGGAAGACTGACAAAAAAAAAAGTGACCACAAACTAAGCTCGGAATACTGAAGTCATAGTCATCAAGGTATGTTCTTTGAGGATTTAATTAGAGTAGTGAGAGGCCTATCCAAACATTATATTATGATTGAATAGTTATATACCTTCTTGATTTATTTTGATTATGTAACAACTTTTACCCTATTTTTCCCAGCTCTCAGGAACATAGGAGGACAATTTTACTAGCTTAACAACATAAACATTATAATGCTAATATTTTATCCCCATATTATTGAATACATTGTTAATGTGCATCATTCTCTTCAATTTCCTACTACTCATTTAATAGAATAATAGTGGATTTGTAGATGCAAGTTGGTCTTCTCATCCTTACTCATGTTCTCATGTAGGTAAGTTATTTGTTTTTTTGAGAATAAATATTTTAAACCAGATTCCTTATTTCTGTTCTATTCTGTTTTAAACAGAAAAATGAAAAAGTGTTAGGGAAAGAATCAACGAGAGCAACATCTTGGAGCACCGAAGACGACTAGGGAGGCATGCGCCGGAATCCGAATGGAGGACATCAGGTGGTTGAATTAGCAACAACCTGATGTCCTCCCGTCATGCAAAAAGGGCCTACCTGCGGCCTACTTGCGGAAACTAGTCCGCTCACCAAGTAGGGAAAGAATCGAGGCAGTTAATATGGACTACTATGAAATTCAAGCTATTTAAGCTATGAAATTCAACACCATTTCTTTGCCAGTGTTATACATAGAGAGCACTGGTGGTCTAGTGACGGCCTCGCTTTGCGATCCTAAGGTCGTGGGTTCAAATCTAGTCATATCAATGAGTTTTCCTGTCCGAAAATGTATGTGCAATTGTGCACTATGCCAGTACTCTCAAAGGGCGAAGGAAAACATCGTGAGGTAACTGGCATGTCGAAGAACCTAAAAAGTTCCAAAACAAGTGTCAAGCGTCACGTAAAATAGGCCCGCTAGCGGCCTACTTTTAGCCAGCACACCAAGTGCGGATAAAAAAAATTGCTACAGATTTTTTTTGCCAGCTTGGTGAACAAAATTATCATAACATAATGTACAGTTGACTTTGTGTGATAATGAAATTATCATTATGATTCATACAGTATAATTAAAATAATTATTTATCCTGTGAACAGGGATATTATTAGCTATCTTGTTAAGCAAACAATGCAGTGACTCTAGTAATCATTGTACAGCATCAGGGATTTTTCACTTACAAAAGTAGCAACAATCTCCCTAAACTATTCCAAACTTTAGAGATATAGTTGCTATCATGCATGTGGTTGGCTTTTCAGTTCCATATTAACCAATTTGTATAGTTTATTATGAGTAGAGTGTATAAATTAATGATAAAGGTATGATTCCAATCTCGGCAGCACCGGTGGAGGTGATAGTTCCATAGCACACAAAAGTTATATGAAAAAACAGAGCTGCATGGTTCACTGCCAAGATCGGAATACAACCTTAAGTCGACACACTATCTCAGCCGGAATACCATATTCAATCATTTTGGATATAGGACACCAAGAGACCTCTGTGTGTAATGAACACACACCAAAAGGCATAGTAAAATCCTTGTTATTGTATAATCTTATAACTTCCTTAGTGTTATCTAAAATAACACTCTCTTATCTCATATAACAAGCATATCGACAGAAGAATGAGTAATGAGCCTTACCTGCCAGTTGATAAGCACATATTTTGATACGCTTCCATCGGGTACGTCCACTTTGAGGAATGCATATTGTATCTTCCCACTGTTAAGGTCATCGATCAGCTCTGTTATTCCACCATCTCCTTTGTACACAAACTTCAGATCATTTGTTTGACCTTCATAGCCGAACAGAGCCCTAGAATATCAAACACAACATTTTTACATTCTAGAAACATGAAGAATTTGTCTGGTTTTCTTAGATGATGCATTGTGTGTGGTAATTATTAGAGACAAAAAGAACGTTTCTTTGTTATAAAACAAAAAAGGCTACAAATTATTCAGTTGCATAGTTCTATTGATGCGTATAGAACACTTTCCTTAGCACATTACTCAATTTTTAGAGTAGGTGACTGTTAGATAGTAGAATTCAATGCACCATCCATTGTTCGGTTCTTCGAATTGAACCTGCATTGTCTTTTAGGGGACACTGGGCAGTTACCATTATGAAGGTAACATATCTAACTTTTAATACCATTCAATTCAAATACATACAGCGCGCGTGTTTATATTAATTTCACTATCAAACATTTAATTTTGTAGGTCGGTAACACCTCGTAGAGTTTGTTGCACTCACCAGTTGGTATCTGTTTTCTCGTCTAAAACTTCTTTCCAAGCGGAAATTAACTCGTCCTTGTGCTTATCAAAATTAATAGCCATTTTACATTATTTTATTGCACTGCAGTAAGAACAATTTGGAGGAAAATCGAAAAGAAAAGCCGACGGCCCGTCTGACTCACAAGTTCAGATTCACAACAATGTCACACATGCACCACAGATAAAAAATACTTAGACGATGACAATGACAATACCACTTCTGTCAAACGTAGAATGCTGATATGACACCTGACTGTTGTTCAGGCTAGCACTCTACAAAGAAGAGGCTAGTTTTCCGACACGTCAGAACAAAGAACAACAATAGAGTTCTTACCCAAATTTCCCGCGCTGAATTTGTCGAATTCTAAATTCCTCGCTGCCGTCCTCTTCTCCGATGAATGAGGACCGGATAACGAGTAGAATGATGAGTTCTAGAAGTAGGAAAAATATTTCCCTGTGTCTGCGAGGCATCTTGGATGGCGGTAATATTCAACCAGATTGAATCAATAAATAATTATCTGTGCTGGATTAATCACCAATCGAGCGAGAGGAAACATTGATTTTCAGTACGTTTAAACCATGCTACATAAGAATCGATTGGGAACCATTTTCATTTCACCATTTAATTTGAGTTACAAAAGCATTTTTGAGCTTTTCCAAAGAAAGATGAAAGATTTTTATGCCATTATTTCTTGCACCTGGTTGCTTGTCGTGACTCTTGCGCTTATGTGTTTAACAGGCGCAAGATACAGCCCCATCATTACATCAAGGGCACCACCACACCATCATAATAATATCATGACATGGGTGCCTCTGTTCATAAAAAAACTAATGAAGGTACTTTACTTACCTACCTGCTACGCTACCAAAGTGCGCGCGCAATTCAAACAACCGCAAGTAAAAGTAAGCAAACCTTAGTCCGTTGTATTATGGTATCCATTTGTAGAGACTTTCATTCAACGAGAATCACAACTCAGGCGGTAAGTACTTACGGTAGTCACGCAAGAGATCGCTTGGCGGGTAAACGCCGCCGCCTGCTCCCGCGTCATGGCTTGTTTTCGATCCGCTTTTCAAAACAAAGTCTAGACCAGACTAAAATGTGGGTAGATGTAAGTGGGCGCGAAAAACAAAACTACATGTCGCAGACCAATGGAGCATTCATACCTGGGTAAGTGAAAAACGGATTATGATTTTGTGCTACTGATAAAATAACTACGCGTCGCCTTATTTTTGTCAGCAGTTTTCATAAGAAGTGGAACAGGATTCCTTTATTAGGAGTTTATCAGAATCGATGAAACAAAAGATAAATTTAAATTAGAAACTTCAGCAAAAGCGCTCAGTATAAAAGTGCTCCTGAGTCCCATGGTTTCATAGCCATTATTAATTTACCTACCGGTTTCTATGGTGCTGAAATTTGACCCAGTAGGTAGCGAAACAGAAAAGAAAATAATTTATTGCATGGCTGACTGACCCCAATAACGGGTCATTAGGTTAACAGTTATGGTCAACATGGCAGTAGCCTACAGCCTACTTGACTTATTTTTGCTGCTTGCCTATGTACGTAAATAGTAGTTACCTACTTATTTATATTATGTGGTATCAGATGTTTTGCTAGCTTAGATACATTAGCTTAGGTTAGGTACATAGAGAGGAGGTATAATAGTGCAGCTGACTACAGTGAAAGCAATGCCGATGCCGTAGTCCAGTGCATAGACTCAAGAGATTTGCCTAGGCTGATTTAGAAAGCCGTCTCAGCTATCGATTTCGACAATGCACAAAAGCTTCAGTAGCCGAAATTGATAGTATACATTACCTACTTACCTACTACACATACTATATAGTGCCAAGGAACTTAATAGAACCATTTTTGCAACCTTCAGACAGTCAATAGGGACAAGGTAAAAGTATCCTGACATGAAATAATGAGCCTTGAAGCAAAAATTAACTGAGAATCGATTAACTCATTGAGCATTATTCCATGTTTCATGAACTTACGCACGCAAATCTTTCCGCGCAGGCATGGATAATGTTAGAATAATAACTCATTTAAAAAATTACAAAAATGATAGTATAAATCCATCTAGGGTAACCTTACGCACATCTAAGCAGTCTGCGGTAGCGATCAGTGAAACGCTGCCACATTACCGCTGAACGCTTAGGGAAGGGAAGGAAGGTAGGCCCACCCCAATCATCATCAGATCAGCCTAAAGAAGTTCACTGCTGACCACATACCTCCCCTATACATTTCCAGGAAGACCAAAATAACTGAGACCTTTTCATCCACCGACTTCCCGCGATTATAAACAATGTCGGCGTATCAAAATTTAAAACCATCGATCGGCCTGTAACTGACTCGTGTAGCAAGGCTATGCCAATGCCAAGCAAACCTGACTGTGTGGTATACAACCACAACTCATTTAGTATACCACCGGAAGTATAGTATACGGATAGTAGGTATAGCTGATGGGTGGGGTATAGGTACTATCCGTGCTCACCGGAACACCGGAACTGATAGCAAAATACCCATCAGTTTCGTTATTAACTCTATTTGGCTTTGTGCCATGCAATTTCAAACGATTACCGGTAGCGGCAAGGTTGATTGAAAATCGACGAGTATAATATTTCATTCTGAGATTATTATGAAATGGTATTCTATGAAGAGAGCTAGGTGATCGTCCCTGTCAGCATAAAATAAAAATAGATACATAAATACACGTAGGTCATAAGTTGGTAGTCACCGACGCAATAGTTTTTTATTCACACCTGGCAGATCTACCAGATCTGCATAGCCTAGCAAACAATTTTACAAACAATTACTTTGAACTAAAGGTGAGGTACCTACCTAACCTTTAAATTTTTCCCTAGGCATTACCCAGTATAAAAACAGCACCTAAACCAGATAGCACAATCTATCTACCTAGTAACTTATTATAGAAGTGAAACTATTCCTTGAATTTCAGTTAGTACGATTTCAGCGCTAAACACCAAAGTTTACGTATCATCCATTGCATAACACTTAAATTGAAACATTACACGACTGTTGCAACATAAACCTAGGTCTAGCCGTCTAACACTCGGATAGTGCTCCTCCGTGCCAGGCGCTTTCAAGTCCTATCTCTTACCGACACACCTAGCTATATAGGTAGGTACCTCATAAACAGCTAGATATACATCTTTACCAGCTAAGTAGGCCGCAGGTTCGTGATAATAACTCGTTTGTCAGATTCGCTAACAGTTTGTTTCTATGATTCCCCACTTAGCAGTTCTGGTAAACACGTTCAAACTTCATAGAAGTTTTACTAGATTGGAGCAATTGAAGTCTAGTTGCATAGTTAAATGAAAAAGTAGATTTCCTATTACTGGAGAAATATGTGACCTGTGTCTCAAAATAGAAGTATAAGCAGGTAGCGTATTTAAAAAATATAAAATCCGTAGACTTGCAATTTTTTTTTTCTGACTCAGTTCACGAGTTTCAAAATCTGTTTCACCAAGCTTAGTATACCGCTACCGACCAACCGGAATATGTACTAAAATCATAGTGATTTGAAAAACAACGCGCGAAAAGTTTTGAAAACATCTCGCAACGCCAGTGTAAACGAAATTATAAATGCGCTTCATGATTGTGAGAGCGTCGTAATTTCCACGTCTGCTACTATTGTTGGTGCAAGACAATGGATGTCTTCGCTATAATTCTACTTTCTTTTTCACTCGCTAGTGGATTTGATTTCCAGAAACGATGCTTGCTGCACGGGGATAAATGTAAGTATACCCACATAATCTGCTGACTAAAGATTCGCTGATAGACAATATAAGTAAAAATACTAAGTTGGTATTATTTTGTAAAGAAATGCATTTTTATAACGTTGTTACTTGTTTTGTAAATGTAGTTTTAGGAGATTCTAAAATATTGGATGTAAAATTGCGCCGCAGTAGGTACCACGTTGGGCGCCAGTACTTACGTACATTGTGCCGCCCGTTTCAGTATTCAGATTAATTTTTCAATCGCCACTTCAATATACCCACTGTAACCTAGGCCTGAGACAAATGTTAACATTATCTTTCATTGCAAACATTTGAATCTCATTTACATGAACCATTTCAACTTTCGCGTCTCGGCCGATTAATGTTGCGCCGTGCTTGGTATTATTTCGATGTGTTTTCTTATATACAAACTTACCTATAATTTATAAGATTGTACATTTCAGGCGTATCCCGATGTCCTCGTAATATGCACCCGTATCACACAAGATGTGATAGAGATACTATTTCTCAACGAACATGCAGATCGCCTCATTCTTACACACTTGGTATGATGTCCCTTCTCTTAGGGCCTGCGCACACCTAGTTCGCTGGCGGTAGCGATCAGTGAAACGCTGTCAAATATCGCTGTCAGATTTGAGATTTGACAGCGTTTCACTGATCGCTACCGCCAGCGAACTAGGTGTGCGCAGGCCTTTACAATGTAGGTATAGTAGGTATTGAACGAAGGAGGATGGGTCAGATTGAATGAAGGATCGGATCGAACTGACTAAATACTTTTCTCAGAATTTTAAATTGATATACCTACTCCGGTTCTCTCCACAGGATACACGTGTGGTTGGTCCCGCTGCGACTGCAACAGCGGCCTGCTTCTAGACGAAGAGTCTAAGGAATGCGTTGACGTAGAACTGTGCCCCGAACGCAGGAAACCATCACGACGGAGGAAGAACAAAACGTTCAAAGTTCCCAAAGATATTGGCAACCGCGTGATCGATGATGGAGATCTCATAGATTTCGCCTGATAGTTGTATCCAATAGTATTATTATATAGATAACTAGGATAAAGTAGGAGTTACATACGAGTTTCTAACTTTCTTACTTATTTGACCTAATTGCTTCACCACTTTCGTACAAATAATGAAAACAATAGACCAAACCACAGCGAAAAAAGTGTGATAAGTTTAAAAAAAATTGCAAATCTCTGTTTTGTGTGCACCTACTACAATATGATTTCCAACACAATAAAACCCATGTATATCGTTAAAAGCAACATCGATCTCCCCAGCCTGTAAGCAAGCCATATGGGTCAGGAAACAAGACACCTGAATGGGTATTGAATTACAGTATCAAACAAACAAATACTCGCTCAACCTAAGCGACTCATTCGTTTTGTAGAGGACTTCAGAAGACAACCAATATGAAGCACTCAATTTTGATAGTCTGTCTAGTATCCGTTATTGAAGCTATGGTGTACTATGGAAAAGTGGGGAAATCGGGGTGTCTAAACTTTAATGGAACTTGTGAGTACTCTAACTACTTTGCACTTTGGCTAAACATTTTCGGACAAGTATCTAAAACTTTGATAAAACACAACCGTGAATAACCTTTTAAAAGCTCCAAAATTAGAAAGGATGGATCATCGAACTAAATGTGACGCCAATGCAAAATGAATCGGAACAGCCTTAGAGCATCTATCTAAATGGTCTACGGAAGCAGCCGATCGGTCCTTGGTTTTCACAAGCCTTGACATGCGACAGAACACCTTTCGTGATTTATAGCTTCGTAGAAAGTTATTTCAACTTTCTGAACTATATTTTCGGAACGTTCAACCTTGTCGGAAAAGCGTTTACTCTTTTATGAGCCTTTTTATGACAAAAAACTCAAATAATTCTACAGAAAAGCGTTTGATAGCACGTATTCCTATACACCTATTCACCATAATTTTGATTTATGTTTAAATTTCTCGTGTTGATTTACAGGTGTACAAGAATGTCCAGACCACATGCACCGCGTAAACAGCGAGTGTCGCTCGACCCCATCACAGCGGACTTGTGATGAGCCAGTAGCATTGTCCATGGGCATGATTTGCGACTGGTCGCGTTGTGACTGCGACTTTCCCTTCGTACTCCACCTGCCTTCAGGGTACTGCTTCGTTTATGAAGATTGCCCGTGACATTATACAATTTCTACTGAACTTCGCATGATTAGAAAATATTACGAGATGCTATCTGAATAAACTGGATACTTTATGAATTGAGTTTTGTTTTTATTTATGCTGGCATTTTTTAGGCTCAGTGTGCTTTTAAGTTACCGAGTCTCTGGGTGATGTAACTCATTTCAAGTTAGAAAATTGAAATGAGATGAAGATTGCCCATACGGCTGTGAGGAAAAGATATTAGATTTACGCATGACTGGAAAATATTTCGATTTGAGATTTCGGTAGAGAATAAATTGAATTTTTATAAATTGTGTTTACATGATATCGAAAGAATTGAACCCTAACTAGGAACACGTATGAATCTAGATACCGGCTCAACACGGCATGACACTAATCAATAGGCAGACTGAAATTAAGACTAGTGCTGAATCACGAATCGTGATTCACGATAAACTCGACGAATTCAAAGAGAAAATCATCGGTACCTTTTAAAAAAGTTACGATGATATTTTCAAGTCAGGTCAATTTTAAGATATATCAGAAACATTAATAACAATAAAACTATTTGTTTTAGGTACACCGGCCACTGTCCCATGCTCAAATTCCGCTTCGGAAAATGCTACGGTGACAACACACGCCAGATACTGAGAGAAATACGATCCAAAGGGCTTTTTAAGTAAGTAATTTACGATACCTAATTACATTACTTTACTAATAAAAGATCCACAAAAGGTCCTACGGCATTGAAGAAAACATCTCTCTAAATTTATTGTCCCTTGGCTCCTAACCTAAATCTTAGTAACTCAATCTACGTAGATAATTGGACAATAGGGGTCAGCTCGCCTATTATCTTTCTTCATTACTGTGGGCAGGCCACCACTTAGGTTAGTCAAGCTGCGTGTATGTATTATAACTTAGTAGATACGCAATCAGCTGTAACTTGCACTATCATTGTAATAACTGGTATGGAAATAAGGAGACAATGAAGACATTATGCATTCATTTGATATCATAGCAAGTTTCGATTGACTAGTCAATCTACAAAAACAAATGTCGGTTTCTTAACTTTCTAAGCGTGAAATTAAACCTTTTTGCCATTGGAACTGCACATTAAGGTACACGAAAGTGAATTTTATAACAGTCTAAAGCTGTAATAAAATAACTAATGGAGACATCAAAACCACGAACGAGAATGGAATTGAGACGTGGTTTGATAGTCGTATACACAGGCCATAAAAGATCATTATAATACTAATAGATTTGTATCTTAGACTAAAAATAGTTTAAAATTTCAGTAAGCCGTTAGAATACCGTGCGGGTGACAACTACGAATTGGACAATATGCCTCGCCACGAGAGACCTCAAAGAGATGTGTACGACGGCGTATACAACAGACCTAACGCATACATGACAGGATACACTGGATATGTACCTGGGATGCACTTCAGGTAACTTTGAACTTTGCCGCGAGAATGCAAACTTACCTATGTCAATGTAATAAGGTACAATCTTGGAACAAAATCAATAATAATTAATGCTACGCAGTACGTACTAGGCAATTATCTTACTGGAGCAAACCTGGCTTGTTATAAACGTAGTCATAACAACGAGAACACCAATAACTTTGATAAATTGAAGCCGACAGGGCCTAACCTTCAAGAAGTCTCCCCTTTACGTAAGATTAAAAATGGATTGTTTTTCGTTTTTGCAAAGGCTTATAGGACTTATATAGGAACTAATTTTTATTGTCAGATACGGGAAGTCATATGGAAGAGCGGCGGATGACTGTATGGCAGATTTTGATGATGATCAAAGAGGGGTAAGGCGCAAAGCGGACCTGAATAGGAGTTACGTAAGATCCAGAAGCGCCCCCAAAATGGAAACTGTACACACCAGAGACGAAATCCGACGCGATCTTAACCGCTTCAGAGAAATCAATAAATACAAAGGTATGTTGGAACTTGAATACATAAAGTGAAGGTTTAGTAAAGATTTTTTCTTTGATTCGATGTTTTCGTCAAAACTTTCATGAACATTTTGTTGTATTATTCACAAAACTTTACAAAGCATTATTATATAAATAACATTGGTACAACAGGTAGTTATTTAAAAAAACAAATTGCTGACAACACAGAATCGTAAGACGGCGTGCTTCAAGGTTGCATTTTCTGGCCCATACTATACATCCTATACATGCGTGTCCACAGAAAACCAGATATCACCAGAGTTTCCCCCAATAGCTGGTTACACGGGGCATATACCCCGCATCAAAGGCGCAGAAGCGTCTCTAAGCCAGCGGTACCACTGCGCAGCCAAGCGTGGATTGGAACTCATACGCATGGAAAGGGACAAGAGGAAAGAACTCCAAAACGCCGATTCGAACATCAAGGCTATTCTGAACGATAACGGAAAAAAGTATTCGTATTGGAACTGGGGATAGCATACGGGGAGAAGGATGTACTTCAGTAAATGTAGGTGAACTGAGCATCCTTCTATAAACGAAATGAAACGAACAGTATTTTTAAATCTAAGTACCTACACAATTTCATGCACGTTACTCACTTAGCTCACTGTCAATTCATCAGATAAATTCTAAGTTAAATAAATTAGTATTTGAGACATATATCTACCAAATAGTGATCAGATCTATATTTATTATACAGTAGCAATATTCTAATGGGTAGACATGGCGAATCCGATATAGAATACGACACTAAATCATCTCCATAGTTGTTTTCGTAAGAGTCTACTAAAGGAAGCACCATGGGATGCCAGCAGCAGTGGACTTCAGTTCATCGGTAGTCATCACAAAATTAAATTGGTAAATAACCCGTTGTTCATATAAATAGTGTTAAAATCGATGAGAGCTTCAAAAGCTATAAGGTCTAAAAGTACTCAATAATTCTGAATACACATTCTATCATGATTCATGTTAAGATATTTTATAGATATTAAAAACTAGAAATACGCAAACCGAAAGGTATTCAAAGAGTATTTTAAACTATACTTCGAATTTGTAAATACCACAAAATTTCAACAGGCCATATTCAAAAATGTTACTACGCTCAATTCTAATATTAAGCATAGTAAACAGATTGAGGTTTTTGAATAGAAATACGCACAGTCGCTTGCATTAATTTATACAATATACACCATTATTTTAAACATTACTTTGTATCCAAAAAATTGAATCTCGGCGGCACGTGAAGGGTCCACAATCCGATTCCTTGATGGTAACCTAATTTTGTTAAATCAGGCAACTAACATTTTTGAATAAGGCCGTGTTATACTATTCCGTCGTGGGTACACTAATGTCTTAGTATAAGCATATCAAGTGGAATAATAATTATTGTTGTTATTAAAAAATAATAAAACTCTAAGTTATATTTAGAATTATGTTCGTTTTATTTTAAAGTTCTCATAAAAATATCCTATTCTAAATAAGTCGTATTAACCACATATATGTATATTAAAAATAAGTTTTGTATTAATTGGCTAAAGAAATATATTTATAAGTAGGAATCATTTTTGGTTTAAAAATACACGTACGTTAAATATAATACACGCTATGGCCAATACGTTAATGTATATATTAAATTATCTACAATTATATATTTTGCAATATTTTATATTTATAACAAGGGTCATGTTAGACACGACTTAATATAATTTAAACTTATAGGCACATTGTAAGGCACAAGAGTATAGAGAGTTGTAGTTTTTATAAAAAACTTATTTAACTATGCTACCTAAAAAATGAAATTAGATCTAGATATCTAGTATTTATTTAATTAAACCTAAGATTGCACCTTTTGCATTAAGTGCTAGCTTAAATGCAAATTGTTGTAAGAACTTAAATGTTAGTAAAATTATTAAATAGCTTTCAATAAGTGAAATGTTATTGTCACTCAGCTCTTCGTAAAATTATTGTCATAGAAAATACACGATAATCCAAGTCATCACAATGTATGTACGGTAGTAGGCAACAAATACTGCACATCGGTTAATTTCGGCTTCATTGGGCTTAATGTGTGTCAGAAAGAGATAATAAAAATAAATAAAATCAAATTTTGGGGACAATTCACACAACACCACCCAGCCCAAACTAAGCAGAGCTTGTATGATGGGATGGGAACCAGATAGCTGAATTACTTCAGTCTATATTTTTTGTAAATAGTATGTATTTACAAAAAATATATACTGAAGTAATAAAGTATATAGTATATAATAATAATACTGAAGTAATAAGAATACAATATAACACCCAGACAGAGACCAAACATCTGTTTTCACCACACAAATATTTGTTCACGGTGGGGATCGAACCCACGGCCTACGGCGCAGAAGCCAGTTTAGAGATAGCGCTCTAAGAAAGCAGAAACGCCGATGTGCAATATTTATTGCCTAAAACTCGTACTTACTTGAAATTATATATGTAGATACGAAATTTGAATAAATCCCGTATCCCGTTTAAGATGGGCTTCGATTAAAACAGTGGCGAAGTTCGAGGGGCCCTGAGTTTGGGGGTCTTCCGGTAGCTACGCCACTGATTGAAACTTCATTTAGTGCGAAAAATTGAAAAATATGGTAAAACAGGTCTCAACAGTAATTGATTCCCTGTAGTGCTTGTAGTAACTAAGTTTCGTAACTAGCTATGCAGAAGGAATTTTTGTATATTATTTTTTAATGTCCGAACTAAGAAAAAAAACCTTCTACGTAGCTGGTTACGAAACTTGGTTACGTACAAGCACTAAATGATAAATTCGAGTCATCTTCTATACCAAAGTTTAAGTTATTTACCTTAAAACTCGAGCAGAGATTTTCTAACAGTTTTTCTAATTTCTATGTGTAAGAAAATGTATGCTTTGAATCCTTTTCGAGTCCTTTTGTAGGCAACTGTCTAACTGTTTCCATTAAACTCAACCATCTTACCAGTTTTCTGGTCCACACCGTCTACTATAACTGGACTTGTAGTTCTATCATCAGTTTCTGCTATGCTTTTAGGTTCATTTTCAATCCCATTGGTAAGTTCTACAGTCCTATGGCTAGCGAGCTCTAGCATAAGAGTTTCTAGCTTCTGTGCTTTTCTGGTTTCGTTGTGAGTTATCAAGGCACAAAGGTGTTCTGTCAAAAGCTCTTTCTTCTCTCTCTCTTTTTGTAGCTGAATTTTTGCTTGCAGGAACTCCTTTTCAACTTTGAGATAGTGTTTTCTGAAATGAGAGCATTATTTAAGTTACCTTACATTTTAAGAGTTTTGTGACACCATGCCAAGAGACAAGGGTACCAAAAGATTTTTTTGGGGTACCTAAGTTGTGTTTTTAGGATAGCATGCTGTTAGGACCAATTGTCCGACGATATTGTTAAGATCACGTAAGTATATTTTTTATACAAATATTCAAGTGACCGCAGCTATAATATATATTTCTAAAACGTCACCAACTTACACCGTAATTTATATTAACGCACGGCAAATTAAAATATATTATAACTACGTGTGTGACGGGCTTTAGAATTGTACTTCCTGAAAATGTATCATCATCATCATTATCAGCCCGTTTGCACCCACTGCTGAGTATAATAGGCCTCCTCTTTATTGCGCCATTCTTTCCGGTCCCTCGCGAGTCTCATCCACTCATTCCCAGCACTTGCAACAATGTCGTTCGACCAACGGGCGGGTGGTCTGCCTCTAGGTCTGGTGAAAATGTATAGGGTAGGCTTATTTGCAGTAGTGGACTTCTCCAGACAAATAGAGAAGATCTACCGTGACGTTGTTTAGTATTTCCTTTAGCATAGGTAATGAAAATAACTTACTCGGCCTCAGAATAGGTTAGACAAGCTAGGTCTATTTTCTTCCGGAGCACACCAACATCTTGGGAGAACTGTCCATCTAACACTTGGAGCTCTTTCTTTATCTTCTCTAATTTCAACACTTCCTCTTCTGTTTGCCTAGTCCTGAAATAGCAAAATCGAATTGTGAAAACTATAGAAACAAAAGTAATCAATTAAAAAAACTTAAAAAACTAACTTTATAACCAAACTGCGGAACCGATTTTGAGGGATCTATTATGGGACCAATCGCGAAGTAATAACCTGTCGGATTAAAAAATATATTTTGAAATTGGTTTAAAAAGAAATGTTTGTTTATTTATAAACCGTTTTGATTGTTCCAATCTCTTACCATATTGCTTTGCTGACCAGAAGCATAAACTTATTAACCATAGTTACATTATCATCTACCTAGCTGACACTAAGAACCATACTTGATACAAATAAAGGTTTCACTTAGTCTTTTATTATGTAAAAAAAATAAACAGACTGTTATTTCTTGACTGAATGACTAGTAGATAAATATAATCTTACTCAAGATTACAGATCAGATAGATAGTAGAACTCTAGATAAATGACAAGATTGGTAAATTTTTAGATAAAGATTTTTATAATGTCCCAAAAGTTAAGAGCTGAGCGAACCCGCAACCTTCCCCTTGGTACGAAGCTGCGTTGACCGCTGCGCCATCGGATCCTAATCACACTCGATGAATAACTCCTAGGGACTGTTCGGCACTAACGCGACCAACTACTACGCGTGACTAGTGCGAAACTCTTTGTAATTTCTCTGTGTTGTAAACACTATAATAATCAATTAAAAAAATTATATATTTCGGTCATCATCATTATCTCAGAGGTATCACCCACTGCTGGGATTATGCACAATACACCCCATCGCGGGACGTCAGTGCAGATCTTATTCCCCCAAATCAATAAGACCCAATGCTGGGAATAGATCTCTTCATTTTCTGCCAGCCTTCTATACCCAGTAACAGCAAAGTCCGAGTCTAAACTGTAGTGTTTTTTATTGCTATTTGTTTGGTTGCAGCCTGACTGCGATCAAACAGGCACCAGAGTGCACTCACTAGATCTCAACATTAACATAAAATATCAATATCACTAGGCCCACAAATATGCAGCCAGGTTTCCTATCTGAAGAAGAATCTGCTGCCCACAAAGTCCTAGAATGCGAGGGTGTAGCAACTCAACAACAGGTAATCCTGGGCAACCCTAGGTCATCATCCAAGCTTGCGAAGCCTCCAGGAAGCTTCTGCTCTTTTGCGAGGAGTCATGCTTGCTACAAATATAGCCAGTATGTCCTGACACACAATGGACCGCTTTTGAGTCTGAATGCAGTCAAAGAGTCTGTATACAAGATACAAGAAGCCTCTTCTGTCTTGTGCGCCTCTAGTCCAGGTATCTTATGCGACCTTCATGTTTAACTTTACTTTTTTTCATGGCTGTTAAAAACCTTTAGTTTAATGCCCTAATTTTATTTATGCTTACCTGTGTGCCAGAGCTTTGGAGAGCATTTCTTTCCTCTTCTTATTCTGCTCCTCCATAATCTTCTGCTTCATTTGTAGTTCTTCTAGCTTAGCTCGATGCGAGGCTAGGTCATCTTCTACATAGTCTACACCTCTTACTACATCAGGTGTTATGTTTGCATTGTTTTTTACTGTATTGGTATCAATATTTTCTAGAATGGTGCTGTTTTCAGCATTTTTGTTGTGTTGGTTGTTTTCGCTGTTGTTATTAGCTTTATTTTCTTTATCATTGTATTTAATCATGGAATTAAGAATCTCACTGTTTTCATAACTAGTGCTTTCGACTTTTATGACAGCCTCGTCACTGCTGACAGGAGTAGGTTTAAGACTGAGTCTGCATTTTTCAAATTGTAGGTCATCAATGGCATCATCTATTTTCTGATTTTGCAAATTGAATGTTTTATACTGGTACTCTTTTTTCTTGGCTGGCGCAAACTTCATAGGTTTTTTGTTATGTATTGTATGATCTGTAACATAAGTTTTATAAATAACTTCTGAAAGAGCGCAGTCGGCAGGAAAACGAGTGATTGAAATTTAAACTTAAATGGGTATGTAGATAGGTACCTCCTGCAAGTATGTCGGTTATCTGTGTCCTACCTATCCGGTATGCGATGTATGAATGTATACCTACCCATTTCCGTGTGATACCTACAAAAGTAGTTACGGTGAAGGATAAAGCATGTCGTTGGCCACTTCTGGCTCTTATCGATAAAATAAAGTTAAAATTGTAGGTGTTTGGGTACCTTCAGGTGCACCTCCTTCTGTTTTTATTCTCTTCAGATCCTCCTCACTGAAGCCAGTGAACGACATTATTTTTAGCTCTATTCTGATAAAACAGGATAGATTATTATTTGAGAAATAGATTATTAATTTTAATACAACCACTTCCACACGTAGACTTTTTTTGTTTGTTTTCGCTTTTTTTGACAATCTTTGACTTTTTTTTTTTTTTTTTTTTGGCGTTGCATGGAATCTTTGACTTCCGCGATGATGTCAATGATGTCATGTCAGCACCATAGACTTAGGCCCGTATTCTGAAACAGTGCTTAGGTCTGAGCATGAATCTACATACTTCGTAAACTGGATAACGCAGTGTTTCCTAAAAACGAGCCCGGTGAGAGCACCAAAGTAGTAACGCATCTCTTTCTAAGTAGGATGTCCACACATCTGTACTTTTTATAAAATCGAAAGAAACTGCTTGAAATAAAATGGTACTGATTTGTTAATTACTGACTTTTGTTTCCCCGTACAGGGCGAAGGCCTCCCTTCCCTATATTATTATAGGTAACAACATAGGCACTTCATGAATATTTCTTTTGATATTTTTTTTTTTTACCTGATTCTTAAAGCACTTTATGTGTATCTTGTTTATTAGAATAAATTACTACCTATCCTAAACTAGCAATATTTGTTTATTTATTTGTACAAACTGATTTGTATTCACGTTCTTAAAACGGCTGTAATGATTTTGATGAAATTTGCAGTATGGCGGTTTACGGGGGTGAAAACTCGCAAGACGCGATTGGGGTATTCTGCGATCTTTCCAAAGCTTTTGACTGTGTAAATCATGCTACATTAATATCTAAACTTAAACATTACGGCATTCTAAATCGCTCTATTGACCTAATACAATCATACTTGACTGATAGAGTCCTTAAAGTTGATGTGGGCGGTGAGAGATCTTCTGGGTCTATTATTGACATGGGGGTGCCACAAGGTTCGATATTAGGTCCTTTCTTGTTTCTAGTGTACGTAAATGACCTCCCTTTTTTGGTTAAAAAACTATGTGAAATAGTACTATTTGCTGACGATACCTCATTAATTTTTAAAGTCGATAGATTGAAGACTAATTACGATGACGTTAACGCATCTCTGTCGCAAATACTTAACTGGTTTAACGTTAATAATCTTTTACTGAATGCTAAGAAAACCAAGTGTATTAAATTTATCTTACCAAATGTGACTCTCCGGCCAACTAATATTATACTTAATGGAGAGTCACTTAACCTTGTAGATTCTACTATTTTCTTAGGACTTAATATTGACAAAAAATTGCAGTGGGGGCCACAAATCAAAGCACTTGCAGCTAGACTAAGTTCGGCTGCATATGCAGTTCGGACTATAAGATGGCTTACTGATGAAGCTACAGCTAGGCTAGTTTATTTCAGCTACTTCCATAGTGTTATGTCTTACGGTATCCTTCTCTGGGGGAAAGCAGCTGATATTCAAACTATATTTGTTTTACAAAAAAGGGCCATACGTGCCATATATAAAATGAAATCTCGAGACTCATTGAGAGAGCGATTTAAGGAAATTAATATCCTCACAGTAATTTCACAATATATATATGAAAACTTATTGTACACTCACAAACACATCTGTAGCTTTCAGAAAAATTGTGATTCACATAATATTAACACTAGAAATAAAAATAAACTTTATATTCCCAAATTTCGCCTGCAGAAGGTAAATGGGTCTTTTATGGGGAACACTGTACGCTTTTATAATAAACTTCCGGAAAATGCAACTAAGCTTCCTATTCGGAAGTTTAAAGCCTATGTTAAGAATAATTTAATAAAGAAAGCGTACTATACTCTAGATAGCTATATGAATGATAAAACTGCGTGGCCCAATGTCCCGGTCACTCTACCCATAGGAAGCTAACATGTCGATTTGCAATGTCTGTACCTACTATTTCGTATCTTATTTTTATATAAGCTGTGTAGATACTATAGTATAACTTTGAAGCGTAGCGTGTGCTGTCTTTGAAACTTTTGCTTTTGTATTATTGCATTGCATACGTCTGACTAAGTGAAGTGGCACCACACTGGAACTTCACTGCTATTATTTTAGACTATTTTTGATTTGTAAAAGGATCATATAAAAAAACAGTAGGAACCGAGACGTAGTTTGTTGCCTGTTCTTCTACGCTTGGTCGCGTGGAACTGGCACCTAGACTCACCTAGCTATAAGACGTTTCAAAGTGATTCTTGCATCGTAATGAATAAAAAATTATTGAGTTTGAGTTTGAGTTTGAATAATGGAGCTAGCTAGGGCTTATTTCTGGGAATATTCTTATTTCTGAGAAAAATAGCTTTATTGATTTTCACACGAGCCCAGATACGCATTTAAGTATAAAAACTAGGTACTTACTAGGCATAATAATTATGTTTTCTAAAAAATAAAACAAGTAAATGTTAAAGTACAATTCTTTATATTCCAACTTGTATTATAATTGATCGAGTGAGCGAAGCGAACGAAGATCTTATAAACAACTTGGGCAATTTGGCATTTTATGTGCGTATGTATGTGTTTTTGTATTTGTGTATCGGCGTATTAGTATTTAAGTTCGATTGGGTTGATTTTTCGGATTCTTCCCTCCTAGCTTTTTTCTCAGGTGATCCTGACGAGCATGGCTTTTGATACTTTGTGGCACTTCTTTCTTTTCTGGGCTTGTTAATGTTATAACATTAAAACATTGAGCAGTATACTGCTCAATTTATAAATCACTGCTGTAGGTCTGATCTGTAAATAAACAAAATATATTATCTTATTTTTTTATTTTATTTTATTTATCAAAAACATTACAAACTAACAGCCTAGGCCAAAACGTTTGTGTGCCAGCTTACATAAGTAACATAGTACACAGTTACATAATTAATAAATAAACAAACACAGTTTGAGTACCTACTCATACTAACTTAAAAAACGTATACAGGTGACAGAGAATACATGGAGTTTCATGTGAAACACGTCTACCTCAGGTTTCTGAGCAATCAGAGTGTTGAGAAGTGTGAGTGCGTTCGCTGTGGGGGCAAACCGCGCGGTAGCGGTGCGGAACACGGGCGGCGCGAACAAACGACGCGCGCGCGCACGCAGATAATGGTCGGGCACGTAAAATGCACACTGTGTTAGAGCAGACGGGTTATCGATACTCCCCTGAAGTATTTGGAAGTAATGGGTCATCAGAGCATATTTACGTCGGAGCTCAAGCGTATCTAACCCCACCATACCACCAATGAACAGGGATGGGAATAGATACGGATAGTAGCCGTATAATTTCATATAAAGAAACCTACCAAATTTCTTCTGCACACGCTCAAGTATAAGTTTATACTTCGCCTCGTGAGGGTCCCAAATCAATGCATTGTATTCCAACTTGGATCTAACGAATGCATAGAAAAGCGCCACAACCGCGCTCCTGTCGTGAAACCTAGCACTCTGCCGCATAACAAACCCCAAGGACTTATAGGCCCTAGAACAGATGTCAGTTATGTGCGTATTAAAAGTAAGTTCGCGGTCCATGGTTAATCCTAAGTCTCTTATTTCTGTGACACGCTCCAGCGGGACACCGGATATGTTATAAGCATGCATGAAGGGTGAGCAGGATCTCGTAAAAGTGACGGTCTTGCACTTCGAGGCATTGAATTGAAGTAAGTTACTGTCGCTCCACGCAACAACATTATCAATGTCACGCTGCAGCATCTCACAGTCCGTTTTACTTTCTATTCCCAAGAAAAGTTTCAGGTCATCCGCGAACATCAGACATTTAGCCGCTCTAACCACCCTAGGTAGATCATTGATCATTATCAAGAACTGAGTCGGACCGAGGACACTTCCTTGGCTCACACCCGATAGTGTCGGATAAGCGTCTGATCTAAAACCGGATAGTTGAACAAATTGAAATCTGTTAGAGAAATAACTACAAAAAAATTTTAGCAAATTAGGAGTAAATCCCATGGCTGCAAATTTTGACAGAAGAATGTCATTGTGAACGCGATCAAATGCTTTTTTGATACAACACAATTATCTTATCTTTGATACAACACAATTAAGTAATTATAACTTTTATATTACTTCTAACTTATATTACTCCTTGTAATTATAACTTTTATGACCACCTATAAAAGTATGACTTTCCATTTTAAAGATTGAAGGTACTGTATTCGGTTTCAATTTTTTTCGTGACTCATTAACATAGTCGTCATGCTTGTGTAATAGTATGCAATACCTCTACAAAAATTAAACCATAATAATTGTACCTACTTATTACAATCTTTGTTCCTAGGCCCTCTGATATTCATGGACACCCTATAACACCACTTACATAAAAACATTTAAAATAGCTCACCTGTGAAATGTTAAGCCGCAACCGGGATACCATTCCTTTTTGCAACCATTTACGCAGCAAAAATGAACCATTTTGACGAATAATATCAATTCCTTTAGCTAAAAATCACAAAAACCACACCAATAATTTTAGATCAACAAACCACGTCACATCGCCATTTTTAGTTATAGCCAGTATTGCCGCATTTGCCGCTTGCAGCTGACGAAATATTACTAATATGACTTCTTATAAATAGCATTTACAACTTGTACCTACTTGCAATATTATCGTAAAAAATATCAAACACGCAAAATAAAAAAATATTAAGTTAGAAGAATTCAAATGACCTATTTTTAATTAAATTTATTGAAATGAGAGAAATCTTCTAAATCTACCAAATACTTTTTGTTTTGCAATGGCAACTTGCTAGACAAGGACAAACTACTATTTTTGAGTCTCTCATGTAGTTCGTTTTTCTATTCTGAGTTGAGACAGAAAAAACTAAACTTTATAGTATAGTAATTACAGCATAAGTTTGTATGAATGAAATATTGATTTTTAATCTTCGTGCGTTATCCAGATAGTATATAAAATCCTTGGGTCTGAGTCGAGCCTCAAGCACAGATTTTTGACACTTTTCAATGGAGAACTGTCATAAAATCTATGCTTGAGGCTCGACTCAGACTCAAGCGCTGTTTCGGAATACGGGCCTTAGAACTACTTGATTGCCATAACTTGGCAAAAAGACGTGTATTCACGTTTGATGCTAGGTAGACGAGGTAGTATGATAGTCTGACTTTAGTCTGAAAGGCGAGGTGATCTAAAAAAGAGTCGCGACTTGTTTGTTTGTCATTGGCGGTTCTGTTTGAGGTTATAAAAATCGAAACATTGCGAAATTGCAAGTTATTTTTGATTTTACTAGCAAAACAGGTATGTTACTATTATGAAACAAGCTTCCTTCAATGAACTGATACCTTGTACTTACAATTTATAACTATTTCAGATAAAATCCTCAAAAATGGCGGCGGCTATGCCCATCAACCCCAAGCCTTTCCTCAACAGCTTGACTGGCAAATCTGTGCTTGTAAAACTCAAGTGGGGTCATGAATACAAAGGTCTCCTGGTATCAGCCGATGGATATATGAACCTACAGCTAGCTAATACCGAAGAAATGGTGGATGGATCCTGCACAGGTTAGTACTACTTGCTCCATCAACATTGGTACTGGTAGTATTTAATCAAAGCTATTGTAAATCCTTCTGTACCTTTACCATATCTATTATTTAGTCATGACAAATTGACACAAGTTTATTAAGTTTTAGCACTTTTATTGATCAGTAGTGCTTCTGTTTTAAAAAAAACCTAATTTTCCAGGTAACCTCGGAGAAGTTCTGATCAGGTGTAATAATGTACTCTATGTGAGAGGAGCAGAGGAAGAAGATGAAGAAGGGGAGATGAAAGAATAATCATAGAATAAATAAATTAGAAATTAATCTTTTCCAAGTTTAGGGAATTCTTACCAACATTTTTTTGGTAAATAAGGTATTGTGTAACTCGGCATTTCCACTAATTGTTATTGAAGTCCAAAATAGATTTAAGATACTTTTGTAAACTCTGTTTTTTACTTTGAGAAAACCCTTTCCCGTTGAATGAACACAAACACATGGACATTTATCAAATGTAAATCAATTATGTTCCTTGTGGGCATTACAATGACTGGCATGCAGTGTTAACTCTTAATAAAACTTTAATTATGACCTCTTAAACTAGATGAACAATGAAAGAAAATTCCAGATCCTAGGGTTCATCTCTTTATACACAGTATCAGAACAAATTCACAAGATCCACATCACACAATACAGATTACACACATTTATACTTAGATCACTACACAAAATTCACATAATTACCAAACTTAACTCTAGGTATGACTCATAAATGCAAAGATTTTGTCAACTAGTTTGCTATATAAATAGAAGAATGTAATACAACATTGAGATTTGAAGAAATTTGCATATTTAAAAAATATAATTACAATGTAAATAACTATGTGTATCACAAAGTAAGTAGGTTTATAAAACAACATTGCGTGTTCATCTATGTGGTAGATTAGGTTTTAGTGAAGTTTTTATTAATGAATGTCTTCCCCATATGGCCTAAGTCATCGGCACCTAAGCCAATATTAAATTAATTTGTGCACACCTCTACTTTAATACTCTTGTTCAAATAGCAAGACTACACAAATGATTATTCCTAATGATGAAAATCCGTCCAAATTGCATATGCACGTGAATAGACCAATGTTAGGTTGTCAAGTTAAGAAGTCGAAACCTTTTTGCCATAAATGGATTAGCTGGTAAGACAATGTGTCTTAATCTTAAATCCTCTATTTAAGATTTAGTTAAGACAATCTAGCATTGGACCCAACCTTTTACACTGGAAGGACTAATGCTTAAAAAGTGTTGACTAGTCTACGTTTTTGTAGGTTATGCTAAGTTTATAATAACTTGCCGGCTCCGTTGGCATAACCCAGCTAGAGTCCGTACTGGAGCCTAATTCTCGGGCCGACCGAGATTTTCAATGTCCCTTAAAATACACATTGGCATTGCACAACCCCGCACTTTTTCTACGTTTTCCGTATATCGTAGCTGTCGAGGCTTCTACGATGAGGTCGTTGATGAATTACTCAAGGAAATCTGCCATTCTCTCTTCGAAAAGAAGCAATAAAATAAAATTGCAAAATGATCCGAAATGAGCCGAGACTAAAGCTGGGAACATATTAGGCGGAAGTGGCTGACGGATGCGGCTGATAGCCGCGACTGACAGATATCTAGCTAATGAATGTACACTGAAGTGTGCAAACTATCGGATGTAAGCCGCAGACGTAACCTTGAGCGTTCGGACGTCCGACAGAAATCTGGCAAGCCAGGTCCCGTTCGACTGTGCACACTATCAGTCGCGGCTGTAAGCCGCGTCCGCTAATTTGTTCCCAGCTTAAGGCTCCTGATGTCTTGTGGCATAAGCGGGAACTAACCCTCTTTTCATACAAAAAGTGTAGATTGAACAAGTTACTTTAAACTTAGCGACAGTAGCGCCGCATCCATCGGTCTTCAGTGATGGCGCGGAATATATTTTATATTCAAATTGTTATCCAAATACTTTTATCCGCTACATAGAATTGAGTGGTAACAAAACACACCCACAAACTTTCGAATTACGATTAAAAGCAGCTCACACATACAAGGCATTCTTTCTAACCATATAGACTTTATAATTAAATAAGGGGGTGCCAAACCCGTATTTATATCTCTCTCGCACAACAGATTGTCGATAAGTGCAAAAGAGATGAATAATATTGTCCGTAGTACATTGGAAATAGATCTTAATAAAAATAAGCAGTTATAGCAACAAATCTCTTGTCCAGATAACTCTGTTCCACTTCTACTGATCCGCCGACATCTTTCGCCAAAGCTAAAATCTGAAATAGGAAGAAAATTATACAAGTTAAAAAAAGGTATGAAACTCCAAAACGGTAAATGTTTGCATGTATGTGTTGCTTATGACAAATTCAGAGGTCGATTGATGAAGCGTGACGGTAAAAACATTATCATCAACCTGAACAAGTCGAAGGCCTCTCCTATACGAGAAAGAGCCAACTTTAACCTCGGCCTACCTCCATGTTGCTTTACCCTACACAGCCCATGTGATACTGACTAACACCTAATACAACTATGTATGTAGCTAAGATGTAGCTGAATTAAATATGTGTGTATGCAATAAATTTATTGAGTATATCTTTCCAGGAAGAACGATTCTATGTCTTCTTCATCCACGCATTTTTATTTTAAATGTACTCCCGCCGTCAAATCTCAACTTATAGTTCATACTAGCCTCTCGGCTCAGTTGGTAGTAGCTCTGCCTTCTGCGCCAAAGGTCGTGGGTTCGATCCCCACCGAGAACAAATATTTGTGTGGTAAACACATGTTTGTTCTCTGTCTAGGTGTTATATTGTATTTACAAAAAAAATGTATTTATGTATTATATTAGCTATCTAGTGATATAAGTAGCTTAGTTTGGGGCCAGATAGTGTTGTGTGGATTGTCCACAATCCTTATTTATTATATTTATACTCTTTAGACCCCTATGATGGTCTTCGTACAGTTTAATCACTCTTAAAACATGGCGCTAGTTATACAGTTTATGAACTCACCTGATCAGGTCTTGAGTTCCTGGGCAGGTATAAGTAGACGGTATCAGAGATGGATCTGGCCGCGCTCATCAGATCTGTGGCAGGTTTGGGCTGCAGCATCGTTTCTATGTCGTATTGAGCGTTCTGGAACAAACCATAACTCCGTATTATAGACCAATCAAGCTAAGTTCAAAAAACTTGATAAAAACCGACTTCATGGCCCAAATGAAGAACCAATTTTGATAAAATTTACATGGGACCAATCTGGAAGTATTGTCTTTCCGATGTTTTTTTTAATCAGTTCAGAAATAACGACATATTCTTACAGCACCGACGGTCAAGGCAACCCGTTTCGATACGAAAAATTATGGCCATATGATTTTTTATTAATAGTCATACCTCAGACTACTCCTCTAGTCCCCAAGAGTTGGTAAAGTTGCCTTGATTCTACCGCCATTCTGTATTCTGTTGTTTAAATGGAACCAGGCTAATTTCGGCTTCCTAATAGCGTAGTGTGCGTCAGAAAGAGATAGCGCTCTACGAAAGCAGAAAAGCCGATTGCAACATTTATTGCCTACAACCGTAGCTAAGTCTGTTCTATAAATAAATATGAAAGTATCAATTATATTTGTAGGGCCGTACGTTTCCGAGAGTTGAGATTACTATTTCCTTTTTATTTTGTTCTAACCTATATCGTCCCACAGTGGGACGATATAGGTTAGAACGTAGACCTTTGCCTAGCAGTGGGACTCCCACTGCTAGGCAAAGCTCTCCCCCAAATCTTTGCAACTGTCTCTATCCATCGCTTTATCCCACCATCCTCGCTCGAAAACGTCGAGATCGTCCCTCCAACGCTTTCTTGGCCGACCTCGACCTCGCCTTCCCTCTGGTTGCCACGGTGTTATTTGGTTCTTCCATTTTTCGGGATGCATTCTGCTGACATGACCCGCCCAGTCCCACTTGAGCTGGGCCGTTTTTCTTCCGACGTCGGCAATTCCAGTAGTTGAACATAGCTACTACGTAGTAGTTGAACGTATGTACTAGTTACTTACAGCAGAATAATTGGGTCCACCCCACGGAGGGCTAAGGAACACCATATCAGCTTCTACTGTCGGCGCCACTTCGAAGAAGTCCCCCACTATGAATTCGATGCGATCCGCGACTCCATACACCGCCGCGTTGTGTTTGGCCATTTCTACCTTCAACGGGTCTATATCTATTGCTATCACTGGAATCAAAAACATTTAGATTTAGAGAATAATATCAGTAGTAGTACTGTATTTTATTAAAGTAGGGTAAATGTCTTTATTTATTGTTCTTTACTGTTATTTCTTAGTATACCCTAGCCCACCATCTTATTATTAGCTTCTCTCCATCCAAAGGTTGTCTGGAAGAGATCGCTCTTCAGCGATAAGACCACCCATTGTACATTAATATGTTTTTAATTATTGTTACTTGTTTTTCCATTGTTAACTATAAGGTGTGCAATAAAGAATTTTCTATTCTATTCTATTCTAGTAGAGCTCTTATAAAAGACTTGTCCAGGGAAGCAATACCACCACGCCATTTTCTTCCTTAAAGCAACATTGCTGTTTCTTTATTCTATATTGTGCACATAGAAAAAAAAACACTTCGAAAACATAAAATTAAGACGCGTACAAAAGGCGAGCTTAACCCTAAAAAGAGTTCTCTTAAATTACGTGAGGTTTTTTTTTAATTTTCTGTCCCTCCCTCCCCCCCTGGTGAGATGTCGTGAGATTTTATTCAACCCCCTCCCCCATCCCCCAATCTCACGTGAGATTTTTCAAAATGTGGGTTTCTTACGGAAACGCGCTGGATTGTTTTGTAAAAAGAAAAAAAAAATTGCCTCGTGCTTTTCTTTAACGACTAGTTAAGACAGTGGCGCTAAAACAAGGGACGGGCTTAAAACGGTATTAAAATAGCATGATTTTTTTTTTTGTTTCAATCAGAAAAAAAATGGCGTGATATTTACTGATACCCCCCCTCTCCCCAACGTAAGATTAGATGAGATTTGACTCGACCCCCTCCCCCCCTTAAACATCTCACGTAATTTATGGACGCCCCCTTACAGCAAACCTTGACAGAAAGATGTGATATTAGAGGTGGGTACATGCACAAAAAGGGGAATTGATAAATAAACATAAGTACTGGTGGTTGCCTCGGAAGTTCAGATCCTCACCACACTAGTCCTTTCGAACACGATAAGAAGACTATCAAGATGATGGCGTTACCGTTACCTTTTTTGCATGTAAACGCGAACTGTATAGTGTTCCCTCCCGCGCCGCAAAATGCATCAAGCACCGTATCATAGGTGTACTTGCATGCGATGTGACGGGCCACATTCTCTGGAGTCACGCTGAACCAACTCTCACGATCTAGGCGGATGCCCTCATCAAATCTGGAAAAATGGTGTAATAAATAAAAATCCACACAACACTATCTAGCCCCAAATTAAGCAGAGCTTGTACTATGGGAACCAGATAGCTGATATAGTACTTTTTTTTGTAAGAATACACTAAAACACCATGACAGAGAACAAACATCTGCCTTTACCACACAAATATTTGTTCTCGATGAGGATCGAACCCACGACCCGCTAAAGTCGGCCCGCTTCTCCAGTATTGCAACACCCTTACAGGGTAAATTATGTATTGATTCAAAAACTAGTTCTAAGATCTGACACTGTTATATTTACATACATAATAAGGCAATAAATATACTGAATACTGACCTACGGCGCAGAAGGCAGAGTTACTACCAACTGAGCTAAGAGGCTGAGAGAGCAGAAGTGTAATGCATGTAAATTCGAACTAAATTAACTGACTAGCTGATCTGCTTGTAGTAGTAGAGCTCTTTGTGAAGGGCTAAGAGCCTTTTTCTGCTATGAACCGGCATTGCTGTGTTTTGGTTTGAAAAGTGTGGGTGCCGGTGAAATTACTGGCATGTGCGGCTGAACAGCTGTATGCCTCAAGTTGATGGACGCAGAGCAATGCATCTTAGGGCACGTTTCTGACGTGCGTGACCTACGAGGAAATGCTTTGTTGTAGGTGATGGTTAAGGGCCATTCAAGTATTACGTAAGCAAATTTTTGATAATTATTTACCCCCCTTAAAGAAAAGTAAGCAAACCTCTTTCCCCCCCATTTCATTTCAAGCATACACAATTTGTGGGTTGCCATTTGAGTAAAAAAGTAAATAATAACTGCTGACGTAATCACGATAGACTCCCCCCCCCCCCGCCCTCCTCAAGCGCTTACGTAATACTTGAACGCCACCATACCACTTAACATCAGGTGTCCTATATTATATGATTGTTCCATCAGAAAAAAATCTGCTCGCATGACGAAGGTGGATTTACCACAGTATTTGTTCCGGAATCTCGGCAAACTCGAAGCTAAAGAATGCTGGAGACACTTCGGGACTTCGGACTTGTAGGCACTTCGGTTGATAGCTATTAGCCCCTAGCTAATATCCCCTTGCCCATGTCGTCAAGCCATCATTGGAAAAGCTCAAAAACTCAGATACCCACATCACTGTTCGTTCATTAAACGCCAATAAGAGACTAACCTGTGGAAAAGCGAGTGTCTTCTCTTCCAATATTTCATCATTCTAGGATCGTCTTTCAGCTCCTCCGGCGGGCTTGCGATACTCCCTTCTTGGACCTTAGCCGATCGCTTCTGACGTCGCCGACGTTTTGACGATTCGACGTTTGGAGTCACTGAAAATGTTTCACAAATAATGATACTCTGCTTTTTATGTGAGGGAATTAGTGCATAAAACAAATGTCAGTACTCACCAGTATGTTCAGCTATTTCCATTTTAACTTCAGGATTTTCGCTTCCCGACTCAGCCTCTGAAGGTAGTGGAATTTCAGACGCTTCTACCAAATTCTTATCACTAATCTCAACGGCATCGACCTTATAACTAACGTCGTAAGGCATCAATTCGCTTAAATTTATCTCTGTACTTTCATTCACGTTGTCGTAAGAGATTCTTTTAGCCACGTCATCTTGGCTTTGATTAGTAGGTTTCTTTTTATCATTTGCACCTTGTTGGAGCGAATTCAACATTTTTATTGCTTGTGTTCCGAAATCTGGACAGTCGTCATCTGTTTGCATTTCTTTATCATCTTGTGATTCCTTATCCTGTAAGTAACACAATTTTAACGGTACTGTAATCATACGTACTATAGCGAATACAGTAACTTATGTTTTTATGACTTTTAAGAAATCGACTATGCATGAATTACTTTGTTAGCAATCGATAATAAGAGTTCCACAGGGGTGCACTCTAGCTAATGCTTTATTGATGTTGTATAGAAATGAAGAAACTGCCATTTTATAAACAACAAACACGAAACAACGCAGTTTGTTGGTGTAAAAGCAAAATGAATGCTGCTTAGAAGAAATTTAGCACCTACATCAGTTTGACAATATTCTGAATTTTTTACCTGCTCTTGAACCGGATTCCCATCTTCATCAAAATAAGTCTTCCTCGGAGTTCCAAACTTCTTGAACCTCGAAGGAGGGCGAAGCCTCCCTGCTCTCTTACGATACACCATGCTTCCCTTGGGTATTGCATTATTTTCAACACAGAATCCCATCATTTCAAAAGTGGACTTTATCTTCTCTGCTTGCGTTTCCTCGTGGTCTACTATTTCATGGCTGAAACGAAAAATATTATGGACGATTCATTTAAATTAAACAGCTATGGGTATGAAAGGACAAGCTTGACCACCAGTGTTATGTATTTACCTTCTTTTCAAATTAATAGGTGTTTCTTCAGGTGGATCGTCGTCACCACCATCGTAATACGCCGTTAAGTTATTATTGCCGACAGACTGGACATTAATGTTAGTATTCGATTTCTCCGCCACCGGTTCTTCTCTATCATTCTTGTCACTGTGCCCGTCACCTGCTTCTGTTACCTCATCTTGTTTATCGCTCAAGTTTCCACTTGTGTCTTGTTTCAGCAAATTCTGTAGCAACACGCCAACAGACCCCAGGTATCTTTGAGACTTGTTATGAGCCCTGATCTTTTTTGTGGGATGTGTATCATCGATCTTTATCTGTTCAACCTGTGAGACAACTGATTGAACTTCGATAACGCTAGACAAATCTTGGGAATTACCTTCACTGTTTTCATATTCAATGTCTAAAACTTTTTCTAGGTCTAAAGTTTTTGCGATTTCTTTATCTTGAACCTTATCAACTGTCTTTTTTAAATCTAACTCCTTAGTGAGAGTATCTACTTTGATAGGAGGTATGTCATGCTCACTGAACATCTCAATATAGTTGGCATAATGCAAAGCATATTGCTCTCCAAAGTGTTTTTTCCACAGGAACCCCCAATACTGATCTGTGTCCATTTCTTCGACATTATCTTGCTCTAAGTTGTCCACATTGGCTATTCTTGTCTGATCATTGGACTGATCGTCAGATGTTGACGATGATACGCTGAAATCGTCAGTCGGTGATGATTCTGAAGTGACGTGACTTGAACTAACGTCATAGCTAGACATTGTCATTTTAGTAACATTGGTCATAGAGTCTGTTCCAGCAAGTGTTCTTGGGCTTACTATTCTGTCATGTTCAGAACAAGATCGTCTTCTGCCAGCAGACAACCACACCTCATCTTTATATTCAGCTCTATCTTGTTTTTCAGTTACAAGAGTCAGCCCTTTCTTGCAAGGATTCACTTTTGAATCATAGGAGAACTTTCTTTCTCTCATGCTATCACTATCTGCTTTTTCAGATTCACTGTAAATCTGATCAACTGACCTCTGCTTAGGGAGTTTACTATCCTCCATGAGTAAATCATTGTTTTCCTCTAGGTAAGTTGGGTTGATGTAATCGCTGTATTTCTTTATCCAGGACGCCCAGATCAGTCTTTCTCCATTAATCGCCCAGAATTTGTCCCAAGTGGCTTCAGAGAGATAGTTTTCGTGATCTATGAGTGGGAGGTCTTGATCCATGGATTCTAGCTTGTCATGGTTGGTGTAGTCAGAATGACAGTCTTGGTATGTTAGGTCGGCTCCACTGTCGCTGGGCTGGAGTGCATGGGAGTTGCTTAGCATGTGTGCTGCATCATGCTCATCTGTCGAGCAGCAGTTGTCTGTGTGTGAGGCACTGCAGTAGCAACTGGCACCATCATCTTTCTAAGGGAGTAAATACTTCAAATTTAGTAAACTAATAATAATCCTCCTAATAACAGCAAACCAAGATAAAAATTATGAGCTGTTTGAACCAGGAAATTCCATCATTGAAGGATAGTCTTTCCATATTTTGATTGTTCTCTCAGCTCAGCCTTCTGCATTGTAGGTCATGGGTACAATCCCCATCGAAAACAAATATATGAGTGGTAAAAACAGAATATGTTTGCTCTCTGACTAGGTGTTTTAGTAATACTCTCCCATAGTTTCTATCTCTTTGAATTCTTAACACTACATCATAGACCCACTGCCACTACTAATACTGACTTAAAACAAAATATTTACCTCACACTTCACCTTATAAGAGGTGTCCAAGGAGAAGTGCACATGAGAATGGTCTTCCTCGGGCTGTGATTGTGAATCCTTTGGAGCCTCTGCATCACTTTCACTGCATTCTTTATCTACATAGTAGAATTTGAGGGCATCCCTAGTTGGAAAATTAAAATAAAATCTTACAAGAGTCTACACTAATTTATTTTGTTATTTATATTTGTAACCATGCTAAATGCAAAATCTAGAAAAAATGTTTTGTACATTTCTATAGTATAAATGGAAATTTATGGAATAAATGGAATATTTTAGATGAGATATGTATAAAATAATGATGAGATAGGTACTAGGTATTCAAAAAAAAAGTAAAGCTGTTCAGCATTGATGTTGATGATTAAGGGTAATTATTAGGCTTCCTCTACTAGCTCTCTTCTATCTCTAGAAGCCAGCACCTATCATAAAAACAAGAAATGCTTGTTCTGTTTCCTGCCAAAACAATGATGAGTGGTAAAAATTGATGTTTCCATGATATTGTAATGAGCAGAGCATCGCTCACCTGATATAGGCCCTGCTGCACAAACAATACAGGTAGTTGTCTTCGTCGTAGTCATCATCATCGCTGTCCAAATTGAAATGGAATTCAGCAAGAGGCTCCCATCGATGGTAGTGATCATAGTACTCCGACATACTCGCTGCGAACTCGCGAAGCGCCTATGTGCATGTGCAGTTGTCTAGTTTAGTCGATCAGGCAATTAGCACAGAAAACTAGGTGGCTAGACCTTCCATTCTGTCAGAAATTTACAGTATTCAAGTATTCTCAAAAATCGAAATTCTAGCCTTCCATGGTGTGTGTGGTGCGCTGTTTTTTTATTTGTTCTTTTTTTTAATTCAATGCGCCAGGTCTGCCAAAGGTTTTACCAAGACCATACTACGTCTTCCGAGCAGAGTCATGTGTCACTGTCAACCGTCAACTCAACATGTTCTAAAAAGTGACAACTGACAATTGACATTGGCAAACAGAAGAATAGACGGCCAGCAGGCAGCCAGCTGCTGCACGTTTCATTCATCCAATTTTCTATTGTTGTTGTTCATGTTCATCGTTTGGCTGCTTTTCAGTGATTTTATTGAATTTTTGTGTAGAACAAGACGTGAAACTGTTGATTACAAAACGTTAAATAATGGGTGGAAAGAAAAATAAGGAGTCTCTTGGAAGATCACTCATAAAAGACCGATTTTCCAAAAACCGAAATAAAAAACATGTCGAAGACAATACTATGGTGCGTACATTTCTCTGTTTTCTCCTATTTCTTGACTATAATAAACATACTACTAAAAGGCTAGAGGCTAAAAGAGTAGTTAATGACTATATTTTTAGCTTGCGAGGTTTGTTGCTACACCGAAATGTAAATATTGGAGGGTAACCTTAAATGTTTGCTTTCCAGCTCCACACAACAGAAGTAAATGATGGCTTCGATTGGGGTCGCCTGAATCTACAATCAGTCACAGCCGAGTCTTCACTACAGGAGTTCTTGTCAACTGCTGAACTTGCTAACCGTGAATTTACAGCTGAGAAACTCAACCTAAGATATGTCAAGTCTGTGCCCACTGAGGTGTCTGTGGTTACTTCGCAGCCCAACTTTGATGAGCCATTGACAGTGCCAAGGAGGTAACTATTTTTTATCTGACCCATGAACTTATTGCCACTCACAATATATGTATACCACTGGACTCAAACCAGTACACTGTGTACTAGGGCATGCTCCCGGGAAGTATCAGTATCGAAAGTACCGGGAATTATCGCTGATTTTGAACTTTTCTAGTACCGGTTCTCCACGAAGGAATTCCCGATACTTTCGATACTTTCGATACTAATGACAATGATCAATTATTGGTGTTTTCTAGTACGATATAAATAAATATCGATAAAAAACACTTGCTATGCGTTCAGTTTCACTTTTCTGTATACATTGCTAGATATTTTGACAAATTACAAACCTATAATTGAGCCTTGCTGAGCTGATTTAGTTAGATAACGTACATAGTTTGTTACTGTTAGTTTTAACTATTGATTTATTTGATGGATATTCGATTTAACTTTGATTTAACCTAACTCTGATTGTTGCGTGCACGCACAAAGAGTTTTAGTATTATAATAATGAAGATATACGAGAAATAAATGAGAATTATCCTGAGTGACTTATACGAATTTGTATTTGATTGAATTTGAATTTGTATAACAGTTGTACCTCTCATTTCGGCCTTCCAATCTGTCTGACGCGGTAAACCGAATAAATGAAGACTTAATCCAGGTGACCACCTGGTCTAAATTAAACTCGCTAATCATCAACCCCAAAAAATCTAAATTCATGTTAATTGGCAGCAAACACAGCATCCAAAAACTCCGGGACATCCCCATTAATATCACAGTGGATGGTGAGACTGTCCAGTGTGCAACAGAGGCCAGGAATCTTGGGCTTACAATGGACAGTTGCCTGCATTTTGAAAAGCATGTAGCTGACAGTGCTCGAAACTGTTTCTATCGATTGAAACTTCTATATAAAATTCGTCCTTATATTAGTGAAGCAGTTAGAATCAGTCTCTGTGAGTCTCTTGTACTATCCAAACTTAATTATTGTGACACTGTTTATGGCCCATGCCTGCTCAGTAGAACCGAAAAAATAATACAGAGAGTTCAGAATGCTTGTGCAAGATTCTGCTTTCACATCCCACCGCGCTCTCATGTCACTCCTTACTTGAACTCAAGCAACTTACTCAAGATGGCTGCACGTAGGAAGCTGCACTTGTCATTACTGCTCTTCGGTGTAATCAGCACTGGTCACCCCAAGTATCTTTTAAACAAGCTGGAGTGGGCGCAAGCACACTCCAGGTTTCCGAGTAGAGCGTGTACTTTCGTGTTTGCTACACCAAAGCACAGGTCAATGGCATTCCGTGGGTCTTTCAGATTCGCTGCCTCCAAGTGCTGGAACGTTATACCTCCGCCTATCCGTACCTTAAACACAGTTAATACTTTCAGATTATCTCTAAAGAAACATTTATTCAGACTACAGTTTTCAACATAACTCTACTGAGGACACAAATGCAAAAATACCTACTTACCGCTGGTGTAGTCGGTGAGTAGAAAAACTCTTGTTAAGATTTTGGACGATCAAAAGTGAAGCACAAAGTGTTTTCAATCGCCGTAGTAGGTACCTACCTAGTTGGTACCTACATAATATCCACGGCCCGCGCCATCACGGTCCATAACTCTCACACGCTACGTTCTGTTTTGTTCCAAGCAAAATCCTTCCAAAATGAGTATTGCTTCAAATTCAGAACAACGTTTTCCTTTTTTTATTTTCATTTTTCACTTCTGATTTTCTTTCTCACTTCACAATCTTCACATAGAACAAACAAACAAATCGTATCACAGTGCTCAGTGTTTACAAAACTAGGACTGCCAATAACATATCTTGTAATTTTTCAACCGCCTAGCGCTTATTGGCTCATAGGTGTGTCCATTGTGCACAACGGAAATGTGCGGTGCGACTTGTCTTCTTTACCGACACAGCGAGCTTGCATTGCCTTGTTTTGTTTTTAACGACTTCATCACGCATAATCTGGAATCAACCGTGTCGACTGAGGTTTTTCGGTTTCGGTTTCACATTGGTAAATAGTAGATGGCGCTGCGGACCAATGTTACTAGCTTGACACTTCAATACCCTACTAATACTACCGACTACCTAATGTATAATTTTGTACCTTGGCTTAACTTCTCTCTGCTTCTTATTTTGTGTATGTACGTATTGTATTATTCTATCATTAATTCCTGTCTAAATTCTGTTTCAATTCTGTGTATAGATTTTTGTATTGTATTTTTAATTTTCCTTTTTTGATGTATGTTATGTACACTGCGTTATTGCATTTCTTTTTTGTTTTTATCTGCCCAGTGGCGTCACCTAGGCTCTGCCTGAAAACCAGCGCTGCTTGTGATGGTAGGTTCATACCCCACTAAGCAGCATTATGCTGAGTCAGGGCCTATTTGGCATAGCATGTACCTAGCGCGGGACGTAGCTCATTTTTCTTTTTTCTTTTTATTATTTGTGTGTTACATTTTTATTTTTTATTATTTTTTTTTTGTTCTTTTTTTTTACTACTTATGTAATGTTCCGTCCTGTGTACTTGTATTTTGTCAAATAAATAAATTTTCTTTCTTTCTTTCAAATTTTCTTTCTAATTTCGCCGAAATCGGTCAACAGGAGACCTTCTAGCGTATGTCACTCACTTATGGAGTGAAGCCATCGAGAGAAACGGAGAAGCTTTAGCAGTTTCTCTGGATATCTCGAAGACTTTTGACCGGGTTTGGCATGACAGCCTATTAAGCAAGCTTCCTACGTATGGATTACCCACTGGCTTATGTGTTTGGGTATCCGACTTTCTGAGAGACCGATCAATTTGAGTAGTCGTTGACGGCTGCTCGTCTGATCAAATGGCAATTAATGCCAGAGTTCCTCAGGGGTCAGTTCTCTCTGCAACACTTTTCCTGCTGCACATCAACGATCTGCTTAGGCCCGGTATCATTGGGTATGCAACGACAGCACCGTTGTGGAGAGATACATACCTGAAGCACGTTCCAGTGGATCTCAGATCCAGTCTCATAGAGAGGCAATGATTGAACGCATGAACTTAACGCTGAAGGTAGTCGCAGAGTGGGGCGATGCCAATTTGGTGAAGTTCAATGCTTCAAAAACACAGGTGTGTCTATTTTCCGCTAAGAGGAGTCAATTTCACCTGACTCCTACTTTCCGAGATGTATCCTTTCCGATTTCAGACCAACTAGAGCTTCTAGGGTTTACGCTAACCAGTAAATTGAATTTTGGCTCGTTCATAGAGTCCAAAAACAAGACAGCTGCGAAGAAGCTAGGCATTCTATCGAAGGTGAGACAGTACTTCACACCGGGACAGCTTTTTAACCTGTACCAAGCACAAGTCCGGTCGTGAATGGAGTACTGTTCTCATCTCTGGGATGGCTCTGCCAAATACCAGCTTGAGGTATTGGAAGCTTTTGAGAGACGAGCCAAAAGGCTCATTGGTAGCGACACTCTAGTCGAGTCCAAGCTCCTAAGTCTCGAACATCGTCGTAAAGTTGCCAGTCTATCGGTATTTTACAGGATACATTTCGGAGTGTGCTACGGAACTTCACAATTTAGTTCCCCCATCCCCATTCTACCATCGGACCACTCGCACGGAAATGCGGCATCCATACCAGGTTGATGTTCCAACTGTCCAACCAAGCGATGTGCTTCAACTTTCGTGTTCAGCCAAGGAATGGAATTCCTTGCCGGCGTCTGTCTTTCCGAGTACCTACAAATTGGACGTTTTCAAGACAAGAGTGAATAGGTATCTTTTAGGTAAGCGTGCTACATCGTCGACCGCATCATCACTTAACAGCAAGTGAGAAAGCGGTCTATAAATTGTAAAAAAAAAAATCGTGTATTTTGTGGTTGTGTGTGGGTTAATTTACGGTTCTCAATAAAAAAATATATCTCAATAATACAAAGTGTATTTTTCAGTAATTTAGTAGTTTTTCTTTCATTGTATATCTATACGATCAGTTTTATTAAAAAAATTGAGTCAGTATCGAAAGTATCGAAATTCCCGGGAATTCCCGGTTCCGAGCCCAGTATCGGGCGAAAATTCCCGGTTCTGAGAATGGTTCCGATACTGCACGCCCTACTGTGTACACACTTTCTGTAAAAATGTAGTAAGTGACTTTATTAGTCTTTGAGAAATAAATATCTTTACGAATTTATAGGTTTCGTGGTTTTAAAATTCTAATTAGTCATCTGGCTATCACATTCAAAGCGAAATTCATGTTATAATTTGGTTGATAGCACAGACATCTTATTATTTTCAATCCGTCTATTAAAGCCTACTGTCTGTTTTAAATTTATTTAAATACTGTACTCGACTACTTTAGTGATTAGATAATTATGATCATGCAATGATCAACCATGATTAGTAAATAGATGTTTTTATTTTAACACTTCCAAATAAAAACTTGTGAATATTTCATGTACTTACATTGTTACATACATATATTTTGGTATATCTAGCATATGTAACAAGGTGTTTGAATAAATATAACAAAGTTTCTAACTCTGCAGACCACCATGGAAGCCAGGCATCACACCAGAAGAGCAGTTGGAGAGTGAGCGAGAATCTTTCCTCGACTGGCGCCGGAACTTGAATGATTTGCAAGCCAAGCTCGGTGCCGCTGTGACTCCGTATGAGAGAAACATAGAGCTGTGGAAACAGCTGTGGAGGACACTGGAGAAGTCGGATGTAGTACTGCTGCTTTTGGATGCAAGGAATCCTTTACTTTTCAGGTGCATTAATATTTTATTTGGTGTCATGAATTAATAAATAAAAAAATATTGTTGACTATCCACAACACTACCTAGCTCCAAATTAAGTAGAGCTTGTACTCTAAGGTAACTAGATAGCTGATATAATACTATTTTATTTAATAAATAATAGAATACAATATAACACCAACACAGAGAACAAAATACCTGGAACAAAATGCATACATTACGCCGACAAGAGCATTTCTCTTAAATAAGAAGAAGATGCTATTTTATATCATAAAAACCTTGTGCTCATTCCAGATGTGCAGATTTGGAGCAATATGCAGCTGAACAGAAGTGCAGGTGTATTCTACTCTTGAACAAAGCAGATTTGACCAGTGAATATGAAAGAAAATGTTGGGCAGAACACTTTACAAAAGAGGTACATTTTACCTACTGCCTTAGAATACCTAATATTTGAAATGTGTTCACTATCTATCACACACACTACCCACTATTATACACATTACACACGCACACACTCAACATCATATTATGCAGCCAGATATAGTCTAGAGACTAGGCCTATTAAAGCCTCATTTTTTTATAACAAAGCATAGCTTCGTAGGTCACGCGTGTCAGGAATGTGCCCTACAATGCGCTGCTGTGTGTCCATCAACTTATTTCATACAGATGTTCAGCCTCACATGCCATTAATTTCACCACAACTTACAGCCTTTAAACCGAAACATAGCAATGCTGCTTCACGTCAGAAATGGGCATGGTTGTAGTACTACCTGGACAAGCCATACACAAAGAGCTATAATTCTACTCAAAATTTCCACTAAGAACTATTTTTGACCTTCTATCCACTAATAGCCTAAGAACATCCTCAGGATATACTTCATCTTCAGGTTTGTTGTCGCTGTTTAGTGCAACAGCTGTTCAAGTGTGATTAGATTATTCAGACTTGCAAATTACTTGGTAATGAGAGATAATGGTATTTAATAATCATTAATGTTTTATTTGTTCTAGAATATCACAATTATATTCTTCTCGGCAGCAAAAGATTCTAAAGAACGTAAGATATCTGAAGTCAGTGCTAGTGACGAAGCAACTAAAAGCGTAAGCATCAATGACGAAATAGATTCTGACACAGAATCAGCCCAATCTGACATAGACGCTGATTCAGAGAACGAAGATTACGACGTAAAAGACGCCCTAATGTCCACAGAACAAGACATAGAATTGTTTAAAAAGCAGATACTTGAGCTGGATAAAGCAGTGTGCGACACCGCTGATCGATTCGACAGGATACATGAGGCTTTAGAAAAGGTTGTTGAGAATATGAGACTGGGCAAACCGATAGAACCTTTTCTAACTAACGAAACTAAGGAAACTAATGGAGAAAGCACTGAAAATGAAGAAAAGAGTGAAGGTAGTACAAATATAAATGCAATACAAAATTCACACGAGATTTATGACAGGGAAAGACTGTTAAAAGTTTTGAAAACATTAAATCAGACTGTTGTAAACAAGAAAAATCCACCGCGGATAAGTGTGGGCATGATTGGGTATCCCAATGTTGGTAAATCTAGTACTGTAAATGTACTGATGCAAACTAAAAAGGTGAATATAAAAAATCTATGTTTTGCCTATTTTTAAATATTTCTTAACTAGTATGCTGCTAATATATGATAATGGGAAGTCGGTGTAGGGCTCAGAATCGTTCTTCCTGGAAATATATTGGGGGAGGCCTGTGTCCAGCAGTGGACTTCTTCAAGCTGATGACGATGTGAACAAAATAGCTACTATGGAAATATCTAGAGCTACTATTTAATTAAAAATAACTTCATTCAAGTGTTATAGACAGTAGCCGCTTAGCATCACGTAGGCCATTATGCTTGACCAGCTTGTTTTTTTATCAAGAAAAGGGCACCTATTGGAGCATTCACTATTAAATTATGCAAAGAAGGCTTGATCAAATACTCAATGGTTTGCTTTTATACAACTAGTTGATGAAACAAGCATATGTCACCTGATGCTAAGTGGTAACCATTGCCTCTAACAAATAATTGCCTGGTAGATCACGCACGTCAGGAACGTGCCCTACGATTCATTGTCATGCGTCCATCGACTTGAGGCATAATGTTCAGCCTCACGTGCCTGTATTACAACGTCACCCTTACAACGTCCCTTCAAACCGAAACACAGCAATGCTGCTTCACGGCAGAAATAGGCATGGTGATAGTACTTCCCCCGAAGAGCCACACAAAGAGCTAACTACTACTACTATAATTACATGAATACTTTTAAGTAACCACAATTTTTAACATCTTTTCTACATGCATTTAAGGAGCCTCTTTGAGGCGCACTTAAAATTCTTTCATCACACTTGGTTTGAAAGAATCAGTGACACGATAAGAAGACATGTAATTCAGATTCAAAAACATATACTTTGACTTGATTTTGTTCATCAGGTGAGCGTAAGCTCAATGCCAGGTCACACTCGCCACATCCAATCTCTGATTCTGGATGACATAGAACTACTGGACTGTCCCGGGCTAGTGTTGCCAGCTTATGCCGTTGCACCTGATCTGCTGCTCACAGCTGTCCTGCCTATCGACCAGGTAAATGCTCTTCATCATCAGTTAATTAAAAGAAGCTTGTGTCATGTTATTTTGTATAAAGACCATGCAAAAAACAGCCAATTAAGCCTTAAGTTTGTGGCCTATTTTCCTAGGCTTGGACGGGTAGACGTCACCTAGCTTTAAGTCTTTTCAAAGTGATCCTTGTGCGATTCTAATGAATGTGTGATTATTGCTATTTTTACTTTGTCTTTGAGCTTTGACAATGGATTGAACACGCAAATCTTTTTGTAGATGGCAACACCATCACTTGAACTTTACGGTAATGTTACTTTTCTCTTGAAAACGTTACTTTTTGAGCTGTCTCATGTTAAATTTGGCTATCAGTAACTGGCAACACTACTCAAACCTCAAACAAACTATGGTTATTCCAGATGAGAGCCCATGACGCAGCGATGGCTCGTCTCTGTGAGCTCGTCAGTAAGCACACGTTTGAAGAGAAGTATGGATTGTTGCTGCCGGAAGAAGAGATCGAGAAGGAATACATGTATAAGCAGATACTGACTGCACATGCTTGTAAGTACACCTTGTGAAGGACCAATTAATGATTGACAGCCTTACTCGGTAGTAGCTCTGCCTTCTGCATTGGAGGGCGTGGGTTCGATCCCCACCAAAAACAAATATAATTATGTGAACGTAGATGTTCGGTCCCTGTCTGGGTGTTATACAGGGTGTCCCATAAGTCAACGTCCAGCCGAAAACGGACGATAGGCCAAACATTTTATCTCATGAAATAAAATTGATTGGAAATCCGGTTTAGTTGAAAAAACATTTTTTATTTCCAAAACTAAGGAGTACTCTAGCAAGTATCATACCATTTTGGGATCCTGGATAAATGCGCCAATTTTTAAAGTTACTTGCCATGATAGTGTAGTTCATTTTTTTTGCGGTACAGACAGTTAAAGTTGGGTGATGTAATTATCTGAAATGAAATGTTGGCCAAAACTCCACGATTTCATTAAAAACTGAGGCTTAATTTTGAATTGTTATTTACAGAAGGGTTATTCATGCTTACGTTGCAGAAAAAAGTTTCATGAAAAGTTAATATTTGTAGTCACAGTATCACAGGGTGTCAGTTTTTCCTGTTTTTTGAAAATACTCATAACTCGAAAGTTACAAAACAAATATTTTTTTTTATAATTTTCTGATAACTGTCATGACTTGGCGCATCACCCGTTTTCGGCTGGACGTTGACTTATGGGACACCCTGTATTGTAATTACAAATTCCATAAAATGAAATATTATTACTATTTAGTAAAATAATTATTGAGGAAAATATACACAGAACGATCTAGCCTCAATCTAAGCAGAGCTTGTGCAATGGGAACCAGATAGCTGCATAACACAAGCTCTGCTTAATTTGTGGCTAGATAGTGTTGTGTCAATTGTACAAATTATTATTTTTTATTTATTTATATAATGCTTCTTGTCATTCTTTATTCTCATCGTGACTGTTTTCCAGATAACCGAGGCTTCATGACAGCGGCAGGCCAGCCCGACGTATCCAGGTCCGCTCGAATCCTCCTCAAAGATGCTGCGAGTGGTCGCCTCAAGTGGGAAGAGTTACCACCGGGATGTGAGCCGCAGCCATTGGACGAGCTATTGGAACTGAAGAGGAACGAGAAGAGGAAACCCACGCCTATGGAGGCTAGGATGGTGGAGGTAAGCAGTCGCTATATCCGTATCCTGAAGACGCGGAAAGTTATTTGAACTGAAGAGGAACGAGAAGAGGAAACCCACGCCTATGGAGGCTAGGATGGTCGTGGTAAGCAGTCTCTATATCCGTATCCTAAAGACGCGGAAAGTATTTGGAACTGAAGAGGAACGAGAAGAGGAAACCCACGCCTATGGAGGCTAGGATGGTCGAGGTAAGCAGTCTCTATATCCGTCTTATAAAGATGCGGCGAGTTGTCACCTCAAGTGGGAGGAGTTACCGCCGGGCTGTGAGCCGCAGCCATTGGACGAGCTATTGGAACTGAAGAGGAACGAGAAGAGGAAACCCACGCCTATGGAGGCTAGCCGTATCCTAAAGACGCGGCGAGTCGTGACCTCAAGTGGGAGAAGTTACCGCAGGGCTTTGATTCGCAGTTATTGGAACTGAAAAGGAACGAGAAGAGGAAACCCACTCTAAGGGAGGCTAGGATGGTGGAGGTAAAAAGGCCTAATAAGGGTCTAACAGCGTTGCTGGTTTTCGGTTTGAAAGGTGCTGTTGACGTCAAGTAACACAGAATTGATAGACGTACAGTGCATCTTAGGACACGTTCATCGGGGGCGACTTGAAAGACGATGATTTGTGTGGAGATGGTCTGGTTACCATTTAACATCAGTTGGACGATTGTGTAATTGTATTGCAATCAAAAGTTTGATACTAACAAGAAACAGCGATCACATATTCTGTTGCCATCATTTTTCAACCACTATTAATCTGTTGCCATACTAGTTTATCAAAGCGAAGTTCGTTTTCGTAATCTCATGTTTATTACGTCAATATTTCCTTGTCAATTTTATTTTTTATTTTTTATTTTATTTATTTAGGGCATCCAACAGAGAAATCACATAGTATAAATGAACAATCTTAAATGTATAGTAATCAGTGCGTTGTGTCTCTCTAATTACAGGACGCCACAGCGCGCGCAAAATATACAGTCAACGATAAGTTTTGGTTCAATTATGTTTTTACTGCCGTTAAAGGTCAAAATAATGTCAAAAGTGACAGATGTGAGGTTTTAATTGCAACAAAAGATACGCAATCACCTGACAGTTTGACCATTTGCTTGTTCTATAAGCTGTTTTGGTATAAAAATAATTGTTGCCATCAAAGATCTCATTTACTCAACCTGACCATAAAATCTTACTTCTCAGGGTTGGAAGAGCAAGTCAGCAGAAATAGACACCGCATTCTTCGCCATGAAGAAAGGAACTTCACACGTCCAGGGAAAACCTATTGTACCAGGGTAAGGATTTTGAATAAAGAAATACATTGTCTAAAACATTTATTTATATTTATTTATTTATTTGACCTAAGCTATTTATTGATGTACATGTCATTGTGTAAATAAATATGAGGTACAGCAGAGCAAAGCTACTAGCAACGTTGGTATCCTTCTTCTTCTTATTCTTCTTCTTTAAGGTTGCCTGGAAGAAATCACTTTCAGCGATAAGGCCGCCCATTGTACTTTATACGCTGTTACTATGATGTATCCTTGTGTACAATAAAGTGTTATGTATCTATCTCTCTCTCTCTCTATCTACCTTATGGTTCCCATAGTACATAAAACACCACTATTTTGTAATTACCAGAAAAAAAAATGACGATATTGTCCGCTGATACTGAACACATCCACGCAAAAACAAAATTCATAAAAAAAAAAATTTAAATAACCACAATTTTTATGATTCAATAAGCAAAAATAATTTCATTCATAAACGCCAAGCGGAACCGAACAGCGTAATTTTTTTTCTCCTTAGTACTACGTTACTAATATGTCCATAACTTTTGCAGGATTTCTGAAAATTATAACATTTATTGACTTTGTCATTTTATCGAAACTAAAAATTCTGATTACACATTCATAACCCCTACTACTTTACCCTATAATTTTTTTTGGTAGTTACAAAATAGTGGTGTATAAGCTCGCATTAATTTGGGGCTTGACAGTATTGTGTGGATTGTCCACAATATTTATTTATTTATTATAGCTATACCTACTTTCTCCATCTGGCGGGTAGGCGCTGACGATATTGTGAAGATCGCGGGAAGATGGTGGATGGAGAGAGCTCAGAATCGTTCTTCCTGGAAATGTGTAGGGGAGGCCTATGTCCAGCAGTGGACTTCCTCAGGCTGATGATGATGATGATACTTTCTAAGTTTCTAAGTTGTAAGCTGTGGAATCCACCCTTACTGAAAACCAAAATGATTTGACTGGCCTCTAGCTCAGTTGGTAGTAGCTCTGCCTTCTGCGCCGTAGGTCGTGGGTTCGATCCTCACCGAGAACAAATATTTGTGTGGTGAACGCAGATGTTTGTTCTCTGTCTGGGTATATGTCTGGGCCATCGAGATACAAGTACTACGTACTAGAGAAGCTACGTCAAATAACTGAATTGTCCTATTCTTCGTAATTTGTTCTCGGCAAAAAGGTCTTAAGCGCCATGTAAATCACGGCACTTACGCGTTTTCGAGTGAGAGCGACTGAGGCGACTGAGTGATTTGCGGCGCGATCGCCGCAGTTGAACGGGACAAAGTAGGAATTTACGGTGTCTTCTCTAGTACGTAGTACTTATATCTCGATGGTCTGGGCATATTATACTGTATTATAAGTATGTTTTTACAAAAAAAAAATGTATATAAGTGTTAGGTATATCAGCTACCTGGTTCCCATAGTACAAGCTCAGCTTAATTTGGGGCTAGATAGTGTTGTGTGGATTGTCTACAATATTTATTTATTTATTTGCTCAAGTTAACTAAAAATCACCGACAAAAAAAAAGAATCCGAATTTATTTATGCAAACTCTTCAGCGGGGCAGCCAGATCGTTTGAGAATTGACTGACGCGCCTGTAAAACGCACTAACGAGACAGAGAACAATGTTTTTATGGCCATTCCCAGTAAACATGCGTCATATCGGTTGGTCGTGCTTTTACCTTTTTGACCGCCAAAAGTTACACAGTTAAAATATCCCCAGTATCGCAACTAATGGCCAATTTAGTCTACGGAATTATGCTATTCGTCGATTAAAGAATGTTGGCCTTTTTTTTTGAAAAGCCTAAAAAAGAGATAATGTTTTTGTTTGACGGATAATTATTTCTATATAAACTGAAAAATTTGCCTAAAGGTATACCTTGCTTATAAAATAGTACATTGTTACCTGAGTGTTGAAAGTCACGTTTTTTGAGTCCCGAGACGGGTTTGGCGCCAGAGCGTAGCGAGGGCGCCAATGGAGCTTGAGGGACTTAGAAGACTTTCACCCGAGGTAAACACTGTGCTTTTCATTACGAATACAAGGAAAGTAAAAATAAAAACATGAAAAAAATAATTGTGAAAATGAAGATTGAATTGGCGCCATCCCGGTTTTTTTTTTCTTTTTCTCTGGCGGGCCTTCGGCTTCGGTTCGACAGCATTATTCAGCCATTATTTTCATTCTCATAATTAAAAAAATGGTAAATTGATGCTCAAATCTATGTTATTTTAAATAAAAAGTTGAAGCTATATATTAATCAAGTAATTTAGAAGATATATTATTTATTTAATACCATCTTTATGTTATCTAAATTTAAATTTTACATTGCGCTCTAACTAGACTTTTTAAACTTCTTACCGTTGCAATGGGTTTCCAACCTACTTGCTGAATAAAAAGTTTGAATTTAGTTCAACGACCTCCTTGCAGTTAGAAAGACTTTAGAAAGTTGGAACATGGTTGAATAAAATAGAACTTGTTTTTTTTTATAATTTGACAGCTGTCAGTAGAAAGCGATTCTCCCTAGGGCTGAAAGTTTTACTTTCAATTAGGCCCCTCAGGCAACTTCAGACCTACTTTCAGAGTATGAGTAATGAAAAAATTATTGATTTTATAGTATTTTCTGCATTTAAAGAAATCATAAAGATTCCCGCGACATTCCCCTTGGTACGGGCCCGCTCAAATCCCGCTCGGCTCTTAACTTTTGGGACTTTATAAAAATCTTGCATAATACATTTGGTGGCTATAATATTTCACAAATAGTTTTAAGCAATGTTTAACGATGTTAACGTTTCTATGTAATGGAGTAAAGCATAGAAAGTGAAACTGCATGTAACGGATAATTTATTTCAAGTTTCATCCAAATTGGTTCAGTAACTGTGGGGCTGCCAACATCTAAAACTGAAATTTTAATATTTCCGGCTGTAAAAGTCGTTAACTACAACCACAGTAAAGTAAATATCAAAGAATAGTTAATATTAGCTAAAAGGTGTCCCATTAGGCACAATCTCGTCGGTTTATAAATAAAAAAAACAGTAGCACTCCAAGAATACCGACAGAAGTGAAAACTTGAACAATTACGGGTGTACTCGTATATCCCTCTCTGGCTGCTTGCAGTCGGACAGACCCCGACATTTGACGAAGTTTGTCGACCTTTGCCGAAGAGGTGACGCGTGATGGTGACGAGCCTGACTGAAAAAGTTTTTTATCCAAAAATATGCTCTCACTTTACTGCATTACCTACGATATTTATTTCATTAGTAGAACATTATCAATTTCTGCATAGTTATACATTGTAGTACTTGTAGTAGTCGTATATTATAGTCTGAAACATAGTTTTTTGATCTGTAAAAATAATGGAGTATTTTACATGTTATGAACATACATAAGTACATTCATAACGTCATATCATAAGCATAACCCACATTTTTGCTTCGCCGTAGTTGGATAGTAATATGATTGCGGGGTATGATAGGCACCATTCATTTATTTTCACCTAAACACAAAACATTCCAAAATAAATAGTACATTACATGTGTTTTAAATTATTGTTACTTGTTTTACCATTGTTAGTTTTAAGGTGTGCAATAAATAATTTTCTATTCTATTCTAAATAATCATTTTTTTTATTATGTGGTATATCAGGATTACTTTTAATAGCAGCGTTTTACCTGAAATAAAACGCACATTATATACTTACCTCAATAAAAGCTTTATATTGAGAAGGCGACATCCGCTTCCGTCGAAATTTTACCAGTTTTCATACTTTTATACAGCCAACATCCGGTCAAGTGGCGCCACCTGGCAGCCGCGCGCAATTTTACTTCGTAAAATATGCAGCGCCATTTTGAACTCATTGGCTTTTTTATTTCACCAGGCAGCAATTAAAGTGAAAGCTTTTATTGAGGTAAGTATATAATGTGCGTTTTATTTCAGGTAAAACGCTGCTATTATATCCTGAACGCTCAATAAAAGCTTTATATTGAGACCTGTTTGTTATCGCCTGGTGACGCCACTTGTAAGATCTGGGTTACTCTAGCGCCAATGTGATGTTATATTTTATACTCAATAATGTAGGTAAGTTTGCCTACAACAGTAAATAACACCGTATTTTAATCATTTGTGCACAAAATAGTACCTGATTATATTATATTATTAATAACAACATGATTATTTTCATACTATCAGACATTGTTATAATCTTAAATTATATAAGAGATTGTAAGTAATCTTAAAAAATCAGCTAAGCATAGTAACAGACAAATTACCCCAAGTTCCTGGCTTAAGTCCAGCTATGGACTTCTTTAGGCTGATCATAATGACGATGTTATCATAATGTCATGTTAATTGAATGCATTCAAACAAGCCGCGCGATAGGCTTGGTTAATCTCTATACCTAATTGTGCGTACTGGTCGCGTAACTTTGTCAAACGCTATGTAGCTAGTGTAAAGAGATGATAGATAGCGACAATCAAACTCAACAATTATTTACTTCCTGTAGATATCGTCAAGTTCTTTTTAAAACAATGCTTAGAACAATAAATCGTAGCTCAAAATGCTACCTTGCAGTGCTGTAATAACAGCCTCCTTAATAAACATTTAGATTGTCTGCTATGACGTTGCGCAAAACGAGTTTAGCTTAATATTTTACTGTTTTATTGTAAAAAATCAATAAAAAGGTATGTAAGGGGCTATGTTACCTATGTACTCTAATTATAAATTCATGTTAAGGAATTTGTGATCAGTAAATACTGATAATATGTAGTACTGTTACATAATTATTGCATAAATAATAACCGCAATCAGTTTCTAACTATACTTGGATGAAATCATTACTACTAAGTATCTATATCCAACCCAGAATACAATCAAATGCTAATAAGATCTGTGGTGAATAAGGACTTATCCTGTAAGGACCTTTATGAGCTAAGAATATTACTGCAATGTACTATCAGCAGTACCTATACCTATCATTAGAGTATAATATATAATAAAGCTTATTCTTTATTCTTATACTTTTTCTAGCAGTATCTTAGTGAATTACTTTTGTTAACGTCCCATCGGAAACTCTGGTTTGTCTAAAGTCTAAACCATCATCATTGACTCAAGAATATTCAGAACTTAGAACATAACAGACAAGACAGTGTCTGCGTTATAACGTAGGAAGGACAGATTCATGCGATAGTGTCGTATTGTATAGAATATACCAAAAGTAAAACATGAAAGACAAAAAGACAGTGTCTGCGTCAAAGGAAATACGGATTTATACGAGTGTTAAGATAAGATAAGAAAATTATTTATCGGACAGTAAAAGCAGTACACAGGCGAACTTAATGCTAATTCTGGTTTAAGATATTTTTTCTCAAAAAGACAATACTAGGTCACTTACATGAGAACATTCGTCGTAATTAGCATTAGTGTTGTATTTTATTGTACAAAATACAAAAAGTTGAGCATAAAAAACACAAAGACGAGTGTCTGCTTCATAACATAGGAAATATGAATTTTTGTGATAGCACTAATCAAGTGTAAATCACATAGAAATGTGGTCATCATTATTAGTTGTGATCCCAAAAGTAGCTTTTAGTGCTACACTAAAATGTTTACAAACCACACGTTATTACATACCTACTTAAGCAAATTTTTATCAAGCAACGGTAATAATTATCAACGCAACGTACCTATTAAGCATCGGTATCGGTCCGTATTCTATTTATTTATATAAAGAAATTATTTCGGAAAACTACAGTTTTTCGCTAGGAACAATAGCATACACACTTTGGGGAGTGTGTACTTAGGGTGGTAGATACATCCACGAACATGTGTGGGTAGTTCCATAGTACAGTGACCGCGTTGTAAACCTTGACGGCTCTTTACTAAAATAATTGCAGGTAGACAGCATGTCATCGGCTCTCAAAAAAAAATATTTTCTTGATTAAAGACTGCATGTGCGATTTCAGAGACAAATAGGTCAAAAACTGAAGTTCCTTACTTTACAAGCATTATAGAAGCATAGGTTGGCCGTTACTCAGGAGGGTGGTAATGACGTAAACACATCGACATACCAACACCTGCTCGCGCAGATAGACCGGCAGGGAGGCGATAATGTACATCGTGTTATTGTACACACTGTTATTACGATGCCAGTTAAGCCACATGCACACTGGAGCAATTCAAACATGATCATTTACTTTTTTGTTCTGGCACTGGATACTTATACCTTGTCCTTGATACTCTATAGGGCGGATCCGACTTGGATAGGTTAGGTTATGTTAGAACATAAAAATTACGTAGTAGCGGCCGGCGCAGTGCTATAGTTTTTTTTTTTTTTTTTTTTTTTTTTTTCGATAACCTCAAAGGGGCTGTCTGTTAAGTACAACTATTCATCGCTAGATAAAAATAATAATAATTGAAATATTAATCTGCGACAGTGTACATGTGCCTTTACAATTTTCCAGTGGAAAAAAGGGGCATCGTTTTAACAGTGCGTACATTAACTGGCCGTACATTAACCGGACTCGATCGGCAGTAATGCGTTTTTTGTGCGTGTACCACACGCCACTAATGTACGGGTTATTAGTGTCAAAAACCAAACGGCAAAGTACAAATAAGGTACAAATTGGTACAACTTTGTCAAAACTGAAACGTCAAAAGACACTGTCTTGCTAGGAAAAACAAGGTCCTCCTTGGTATCTTTTCTCAATGCGAAAAATGATCGCATGAAATTGCTATAAAACATTCATTTCATTTTAATTGCTCCTGAACCCTTATTTTTGACACATCTATTAGAAAAAATTATCCGAGAGGTACCTAATTTATCGATGTGTTTTAATTTAGCACCATGATGAACTACAAGGCTGGTAAAGTTTAAAAATCTGAAGCTTTTAAGCAGGTAGGCATCTTCTACACTTGATTTTGAAATGTTCGCAAAGAATGTCTTTGTTTTGTCCCATTCAAGACAAGTGATCGTAGAGATTCACAAAAAACATTTGTTTAAAAAACGTGCTTAGCCTGAATGAGGTTATGTGAAACGCACCTATGTGTGCGACTTGCAAAAACACAGTACTGAGTAAATCTACGAGTAGGTTCGGTTAAGGTTAACTCGGAAATTAAGAAATTCCTATCTTTGGCAAACACTTTAAGGGTTGCACTTTTAGGATTGGGTCCAAAAGCAGACAAGGGTCTACTTACACTATGACAAGCATTTCCTAGGCTTTTGATGTAAAACACTTTATTGGATGGAAGTGTGTAACTGGCTTTCCTTACCTTGAGTATATTTCTTTTATTTAAGTATCTATGTACTATATCAGCTATCTGGTTTCCATCGTACAAGCTCTGCTTAGTTTGGGGCTAGATAGTGTTATATTTATTTTTATTTTATATATGCCTAAGCCAGCACTTATACCATCTTTGAACTTCTCGAGGTCATTGTAATCTTCACTTTCGAGTCGCGAGCGCGACTCGTTACTTACCTTTCCGATTGTAAAAAACACAGTTCGTTTATTGCACATTCGAGGGTTGACCCCTGTGCGAGTTTAAATGTGGCAAAAATTTCACCCCGCGAGGCTGTACTTGATATAGGCACATAATTTGAGAGGGCAGGTTTGCTAAAATTGTATCAAATCTGTATGATGGAACACAGTTAAAACACTTAACCCCCGCGAGAGGCAGTTGTAAGATTGATTTTCTCTTGTGAGAACCACTACATTTCAGAGACTAGATTCACTTACCTATAGTCCACAGAGTTCCACGCGATGGAACACATTTTCGCTTTACGCCTAACCCCCGCGAGGGGTGGCTGTTAAGTTGATAGCGGTTCTCTTGCGAGAATCTATTTGATTTAGCGAGACAGTTTCACTGGAAGTTTAGAGGGTTCAACTCGATAGAACACAGTTTACAAACGCCTAACCCCCACGAGGGGCCGTTGTTAGGTTGATTGAGTTTCTCTTTTCAGATTTAACAGGAACAGGCCAGTTTCACAGGAAGTCTATAGAGTTCCATTCCATAGAACGCAGCTAATTTAAACGCCTTACCCCCGCGAGGGGTGTAGCGCGAGGGGGCTGGTAGGTTCTCAAGACCAAAAATACTTTCCTGCTAATAAAGTAAGCCTTTTTACTTGAAAAACGATGGTGTGATGAACATAGTTTTAAAATAATAAAGTGGGTATTAAGAAAAAAGTTTCTTAAGATTTTTCTAGAAGTAAACGTATTTGTATGATAAACCCAAGAGAGAATATAACAAACATTATTTCTGCTTTGGGAAGGTAGGCATAATTTTTATCAAAAACAAAATAAAATTGAATATTATTTTTACAATGCAGTAAGCTTAACCCTATAGGTAGGTATGGCCCGATGACGTCAGGTATCATACGTTTTACCCCTCTTTGTTTGTTTCCAAGTCTATGAAACCTGGAGTATGTTAAGGTATAAGACTTTAAGCAAAATGCACTGGATATCAAAATAGCAGTCAACATGAAGCAATGAACGAATTATAATATTCAATTAAGGGTTTAATAAATAACTATTCCTTCTACGATTTTGATTTAACCTCCTCAAAAAAAAAAAAAACATTGTAACCTCAGAACAAAGACCCATGTTCATCACACGTATTTCGGTGGGGATCGAACCCACGATCACACAGAAGGCAGAACTACTATGAAAAATAAATATTCGTAAATTGTTTGGAAAACAATTCTAAAAATACGTTCAAACGACGCCATGCCTATTTGTTCATTTTATAGCTATGGCAGCGGTTCCGGCTTTTGCCTCAAAGAACGGCACGTATACCAACCACAGCTTATGTGCACAATAAAATGTACTGCTGAAAATAAAACTTAACTATATAAATAAACTGGATTTTTAAACTATAAGAACGTGATCCGAACGAAAAAATCGTTAAATAAAATTAATCACGTTCATTTTTTTATTATTATGAGGGTACTCACGGTTTTCCCTCCTTGCACTGCTCAAAGAAGAACACTTCACAAAATAAAATTAATTATTTATTCACTTTTGTAAGAACAAAGATTTAAAATATTATTAGCAACCACGGTCGTCGCAGAGATAGCTGCTGGACACGTGTTGCTTCGACGGAAAACAAAACGCCAATGAGTTCAAAATGGCGCTGCATATTTTACGAAGTAAAATTGCGCGCGGCTGCCAGGTGGCGCCACTTGACCGGATGTTGGCTGTATAAAAGTATGAAAACTGGTAAAATTTCGACGGAAGCGGATGTCGCCTTCTCAATATAAAGCTTTTATTGAGCGTTCAGGATATAATAAGTCTTAAAGCTTAGTGAGTCTAGGTGGCAGTTCCACGCGACCACGATTTTTTTTTTATTTTTTTTTATAAATTTATTTAAAGGCGACCACGATTTAAAACGTAGTAGTTTCACTTCTGCTCATAGTCTATTCTGTGGCGGCCACTGGATGCCAGCCAACTGTTTTCTTAACGATTCTTTACAAGCGGCCAGTGCAATGTCTAATTAAAAAAACAATCTGATAGGCTCACAGTTTAAAGGCCTGCGCACATCTAGGTCGCTGGCGATGACGATCAATGAAACGCTGACAAATATCGCTGTCAAATTTGACAGCGTTTCACTGATCGCCATCGCCAGCGACCTAGGTGTTCGCAGGCCTTTACTGTAACAAAACAGATGGGTTTTTTTTATTTATTGAAAAAAAAATCTTTGTACTGTACACACTAACTTATTTGGCAACATTTTTTGTGGAACATTTTTTTTTGTTTTTTTTTTTTTGATAATACATGTATACATTGTTTTTTGTAAACATACACTTAGAATACAATATAACACCCAGACAGAGAACAAACATCTGTGTTTACCGCACAAATATTTGTTATCGATGGGGATCGAACCCACGGTCTACAGCGCAGAAGGTAGAGCCAATCAATTGATCTGTGAGGGCCACATAACACCTGTATTCTGTAGTGAGTCCGGTCGATCTGGTGCTCGACCGTAACTGAACCCACGACCTTAAAAATGCGGGCTAGCTACCACTAGACCAACAGTGCTGGATACCAGCCAACAGTTAATTCATAACGCTTCTTTACGAGCGCCGGCGGTACTGCTCTAACGATCCTGGAAACTGCTCTCAGTTTACTTATATGCTGATATTTATAAATATCACAACACTAACTAAATACAGGGAAGATATTTGATCAATAATATTTTTGGTTTTATGATGGTTTTAGTTGGAAGATTTTGGGGAGACCTTTGCCCAGCTGTGGGACATATAACGTTTGCCCAGCTGTGGGTAAAATCTCATTACATTTTTCCGACCCCGGGTATCCAAACTCCTTGCTTTACATCAGAGATTCACAACCTTTTTTTTCTCATAGACCACTTTCAAAGTATGCTAGTTCCGGTGGACCCCCTACCCTGCAGCTACATTTTTACTGTATTCCCAGTCGACAAAAAATGTGGAGATTAGATCTAACTATTGATATTTGCGTTGCAGCTTAGTTTCTACCACGAATAAACAGTTTTTGAAAAAAAAAACAAGTTACCTTTGCTAAGCAACTTAAAATATTATCTGTCTACATTTATAGGCAAAGTCAAGCCAATATTTTAGTTCTTCACTACTACGAAATCAAATAAACTTTCGCAGACGTAATTGTGAACCCCCATTTTTTGTAGCACGCCATTGTAGACCCCCGTCGAGTCTACCATGGACCCCTGGGGGTCCACCTGGACCACGTTGGGAATCACGCCTTTACATCTTTAAATGAGAACTATTTCCTTCCAGCACAATCGGAGCTCAGCCAGTGGGGCAGATCGGAAAACCCTGGAAGCAAGAGAAAAAACACGCAAATAAGAACAAAAGAGAGAAACTTAGGAGAGTCTACGCACACCTTGATGAGCATTGAAAGAGTGAGAGAGTTACTGTATGAGTGAGACAGACTGCATTAATGTAACAAGCTATTTTAGTCCTGTTTCGTAGATGTTTAAAAAATAAATAATGTTTATCTATTTTGTAGTTTGAAATTGAAACCTTATTATCGTATCGGTTCTTTTACATTTGAGGTACTTTTGTAAGTAGGTAAGTAAAAAGTTTTTATGAACTTGAGGTCAAGTTGAGATCAAAATTTTTTTATACAATAAAATAGGCAAACAAGTATACGGCCCACCTGATGTGAAGCGGTCACCGTAGCCTATGAGTGAAAAGGAAAACATACGAGCACGTATATAGCAGATCTGGATTTTATGAGACAAAATGGTTACTCTAGCTAGAGGCATTATCCAGGGAGAAAATATCACCTCCAATTCATATTTCATATAAATCATATGAGGGTCATATTTTCTTTATCAATAAGTTTCTGAAAAAAAGGAAAACATACGAGCACGTAGGTATATAGCAGATCTGGATTTTATGAGACAAAATGGTTACTCTAGAGGCATTATCCAGGGAGGAAATAGGGGACTACGTTTGTATGAAGAGTCGCCTGTGTGATTCCCTCTTAAGAGCTCAATACCGCTTGTGAGCTTGGGAGCGTCAACAACTCGTCTTCACAGCACGTCTTTGGACCGAATCAAGAGGTCCAAGCTGGTATCCAGGTGCTTCTGCCCAGAGGTGACAGCGATACTCTATGTGAGGCCGGACTTGTGCGGACAGCAGAGCACTGGTGGTCTAGTGGTAGTGGCCCCGCCTTCCGATCCGAAGGTCGCGGATTCAAATCCACTCGTGTACCAATGAGTTTTTCTGTCGAAAAATTTATGTGCACTATGCCAGTACTCTCAAAACGGTGAAGGAAAACATCGTGAGGAAACCGGCGTGTTGTAGAACCTAAAAAAGTTCGAGCAACACGCGTCAAGGGTCACGCAAAAAGGGCCCGCCAGCGGCCTACTTGCGGAAAAACCTGCCCGCACATCAAGTGCGCATGATAAAACTTGCCAAAACTTGAGGCCGGACTTGCGCCTTATAAAGTAGCAGTCGCTGGCCTGCACTGAGGTACCTACGACTTCGCTCTGTTTAGCACACCGAGCTTTTTGGATGCAAGCTTGGCCTTATCCTTCAGATGGCGGCGGAACTGGACGTCACTAGAGATGTCGATACCCAGGATCCCAATGCTCTTGAAAGTTGCATCTGCATAGCAATGGATATTGTCAATGGACAACATATATCATTGATATGCAGCAGAAACAGTGTTGGGGACTAAACGGAGCCTTGCGGGACGCCAGCATTAATGTCCATACAGTCGGAGCTCGAGTCTAGCTGTTATATCGATAAGTTTGAACGTTCATTAGTAAACATTTAAATCCCTTGCCATGCCGTCCCGGTCTGTGTAGGCCATAAAGATGCAAATGTTAACTTAGCATAAAACCGCCAAAGACAGAAGTCTCGAAGGTGTAGGTACAAACCGCACAACCGACGCTCAAGCACGTCTTAAATTAGCGGGCGCGTATAAATCAAGGGATTTGGGCCAACGTTACGCCACACATACTTGGAATATTTCTGTAACGGTGTGTTTATTATAACGTTCATTACGGCGTGGTTAAACAATGCTGCTAATATGAGTTGGAACAGCACAACACCACAAGCTCTATCTGGCTCTGTCTCTGGCTCTGGTTTTGAGCATGTGTGAGTGTTGACGAAATAAATCCTACTTCGAAACGCCTCACACACAGTTTAATACACTGGTGAGCACTCACATAGACTCAAAAACAGAGCCAGACAGAGCTTGTGGTAGACTCACAGGCAAACAAAACAAATAGTTCCGTGCCTTTTTGCACGACTGTTGACAGGCTAGCTAGAGGTTTCCGTATCGTAAAGTAGAAATTTGATTCTCAAACAGCGCCATGCAAGCACCAAGCCATACAAAGCTTGTATATGGCGGAATGAAAATGTTCGTCGATTTTCAACTTGATTTGTTCAACGTATCACGATCACATACCTACTACCTATAGCAAGGCACTGGTGCAAGCGAAAACCAACTCTAAGGTGACGAACATTTTCATTCTGCGCTATTCATACCTAGTTAAAATAGAAAAAATATACATTATTTTCATCATGATCACATTTGACTGCCTTCATAGCTCAGGTAGGTAGTAGTAGTTCTGCCTTCTGCGCTGGAGGGCGTAAAAAGTATCCTAGGTCCGTCTCCTGTATCCAAAGTCCCAGTGCAACAACATTGAGAAACATTGACAAAAATGATGAGACAACAACTCTAACTACGTAACGTATTTTTGCATCTCAGCTTTTCTCCCTACAAAAGACAGAGACGCGTAGGCGAAACAACAGGCAACATTTGGTAACGAAATGTGGTAGCAAAATTCGGACTTCGGGTAGGTACTGGTTCTAAGTTACCCACAATTTTTCAGGCAAATCGCAGCCGTTCTTGAGTTATAAATAGAGTAACTAACACGACTTTCTTTTATACATACAGGGTGTTACCGGACTGCTACCGAAAACTTCAGGGGGTTAAAGTACCCATTGATATGGCTAACTTTTTCTAAGGAACCAACACTGTGAACGCGAAAAATAAGACAGCTGTATCATACATTTTAGCCAAACAGGCATTGAACTATTTCATTAACATCTGATTTTTGATTTCATAAATAAATGATATAAATAAATGATATAATGAATGATAATGATAAATGGTATAAGTCATATTGATGGGTACCTACTTTAATCCCCTGAAGTTTTCGGCAGTGGTCAGGTAACACCCTGTATAGATGTATATCTATACAGGGTGTTACCAGACCACTACGAGACTATTACTCGAGTTATTCATACGAATAACTCGAGGGAGATGGTTTACGCCCAGCAATAAGCTATTAGTTAGTCTGCCATTGATGACCACATATTAAAACATCGGTATAGCTCGCTACGTTTTGTCTCGTGAGCTTTTCTATCCGCTGTACAGTCAGCTACACAAAGTTGTATACCATTCGTTTAATTAAATGATTACAAAAAATTAAATACGCACATCAACATTGGTATCAATTCTGTTGTTTAGAAATCCTAAAATTTAGCTAATTCCGAGCTAAAATTTCGTAAAATTGTTATTCCTATTCTGTTGGCAGCATCGTAAACTTAAATTTAGAGTGACAGTTCTAAAATTAGGATAGTTACTCAATTTAGTCAAAAAACACGTAAATCCGTCATTTTGCTATTCGGTTGTACAATATTTTAGGTAATTTGCGCTTAATTTTAGAAACGTCAATCTAAATTTAGGCGACACGTTACTAGGTGCTGACTAAAGTTTTGTTGTATGGTTGTTGTGAATTTGTGGACGAAACGCAATCAAACTCAAAAAATCATGGAAGCTGGTTGTAGTGGCTGCAAATATAGAAGCCCTGCCATAGTTTGTACATAGGTAACTATAACGCCTGCCACTTATGAGCAAGAAACATAGTGGACAATCGGCCGGCTGAAGAAGAAATGTCTGCATCGCCATCGTTGTCTGCATTATTAACCAGAAAAGGCAGCCAAAATTATTATCTCGTGCTGCACTCTATATAATTATGTTTATGGAAGAATTAACAGGTGAATCAAATATAAATAGAACTATGCTTTACCTACCTACTATTCCTTATGATTGCAGATAGGGATGAAGACATAGTGCTTGAACAAGATGATGGAGTCGAGGAAGAGGAGCACGACATAGATTTCCTCCATGAAGCACGTATAATACGACAAAGAATAATAAACTCTCACTTGCATATTTTTTTAATCAATACAGGAGCATTAGGCTGGTGGAAACAAATAGGTCATACATCTAATATTAAATCATAGTAACTAATATAACCAAACAACATGCGTTATACATATAATTGACAGACAGCGGTGTGGAATCAGATAAAACAGGACCGTATTTTATATCAAGTAGCCACTGGAGGATTTTCTTATCTTCCTCCGCGAGGTCTGCCCCTGCCGGGCTTCTTACAGTACCATTGAAGCCGGTACCGACCTTCCTGGCCTTACCCTTCACTTTTGCCACCCATATACTCCAAATCTGTGGAAAGAAATATTAGTTTCAATTAGAAGGACAACAAAAGGACAAAAACTGCATAAAAAGTTGGTTTAAAATTAATGGCTTGGTTTAAACGTGGCTTTCTACTGGTAAAAGAATTTTCAAAATCGGTTCAGAACATCCAGAGATAAACACTACAACGCCACAAACTCACAATATTTTTTTACCCCAAGGATTCATATTTTTTTAATAGAATATAGCCTATAGGCAAGTACACACACTGTTACATGCTCTATGAGCATACTTAATCCAAGCTATGGCTATCTACAAACATGCTCGACCCTGCGTCTACACTTTAAAGCTTGCTCGAAGAGTTTAGGTGTGCGTTTTCAACGCACTCGAGCAATGGACAGTGGGGTTACCGCTTGTTTCGGTGTGCAGGTGCCTGACGCCTCACGCCTATCGTATGCCACAATTTTGTATGGAGAAACCAAGCTTTTCAAAGAATTCGCTAGGGGCACTTTTGGTTACCGCGGTAACCCCACAGTTTGTTTATGGGTTTTGTTGGATATCACTTGCTAGATTTACTATCGGAAAACAAACAATCAAATCTTTCCTCTTTATAATATTAGTAGGTAGATGAAATAACTTACATGCTGCCACTCTTCAGCAGTCCGGCTACAGCCAAGAGCATTCAGCTCCCCCGCCAGCATCCCCTAAAATTCATTTATTGCTCTATCAGCTTGGTTACCTGAAAACCGGACATACAACAATCAAATCACTGAAGTGTGTAGCTAGGTATCTATTTCAGAACCAATAAAACATAAATGGTACGTACCTCGTGCCATCAACTTATTAGACAAAAGCCGTTCCACCAACCAATCTTTTTGACTAGTATTTGTTCTTTTTCGGGATCGGGGGCGGTCAGTAGGCTGCATTTTGTAATTTTTCTTTGAGAAAAGTTGAGTTGTTGAATTTATTTATTTACATGTCGATGATTTGAAGTTTAGCTGTTTGCACCCACAGATACAAAAACCCGTAAAAATTAGTGTAAATAGAGCGCCATCTAGCGTCGAGTAGTGCCAAGATGCATGAAATGACAAATGTTATGTTATCTGTGAACTTAATTTAGAACAAGTTTAGAGGTGTCATAGACACCTTTTAAATTTAGTAAAATGCGATAACAGAATAGCTTTTATGATTTTCCTAACTAAATTAGAAAATTTTAGGCTAGTTTAGCTAGACAGATTGTAAACAACAGAATTGATACCATTGTCTAGGGATATCCCATTTCGAATTTATTATGATTTTTCGAGATTTTGTTGCTACTGTAATTTTTATTAATAAATAATGGTATCAATTCTGTTGTTTACAATCTGTCTAGCTAAACTAGCCTAAAATTTTCTAATTTAGTTAGGAAAATCTTGTAAGCTATTCTGTTATCGCATTTTACTAAATTTAAAAGGTGTCTATGACACTTCTAAACTTGTTCTAAATTAAGTTCACAGATAACATAAACATTTGTCATTTCATGCATCTTGGCACTACTCGACGCTAGATGGCGCTCTATTTACACTATTTTTACGGGTTTTTTGTATCTGTGGGTGCAAACAGCTAAACTTCAAATCATCGACATGTAAATAAATAAAATCAACAACTCAACTTTTCTCAAAAAGAAAAATTACAAAATGCAGCCTACTGACCGCCCCCGATCCCGAAAAAGAACAAATACTAGTCAAAAAGATTGGTTGGTGGAACGGCTTTTGTCTAATAAGTTGATGGCACGAGGTACGTACCATTTATGTTTTATTGGTTCTGAAATAGATACCACACACTTCAGTGATTTGATTGTTGTATGTCCGGTTTTCAGGTAACCAAGCTGATAAAGCAATAAATGAATTTTAGGGGATGCTGGCGGGGGAGCTGAATGCTCTTGGCTGTAGCCTGTCTGACTGCTAAAGAGTGGCAGCATGTAAGTTATTTCATCTACCTACTAATATTATAAAGAGGAAAGATTTGATTGTTTGTTTTCCGATAGTAAATCTAGTGGTATCCAACAAAACCCATAAACGAACTGTGGGGTTACCGCGGTAACCAAAAGTGCCCCTATTAGCGGATTCTTTTGAAAAACTTGGTTTCTCCATACAAAATTGTGGCATACGATAGGCGTGAGGCGTCAGGCACCTGCACACCGAAACTCGCGGTAACCCCACTGTCCATTGCTCGAAGAGTTTAGTGTGCGTTGAAAACGTACACTAATGACACACCAATAGCACGACAACCCCATGCGGAGCTGGGGCGAGCCGCCAGTATACAATAAATGTGGATAAAATTAATTTTAAACCAACTTTTTATGCAGTTTTTGTCCTTTTGTTGTCCTTCTAATTGAAACTAAAACAATATTTCTTTCCACAGATTTGGAGTATATGGGTGGCAAAAGTGAAGGGTAAGGCCAGGAAGGTCGGTACCGGCTTCAATGGTACTGGAGGAGGCCCGGCAGGGGCAGACCTCACGGAGGAGGATAAGAGAATCCTCCAGTGACTACTTGATATAAAAATATGGTCCTGTTTTATCTGATTCCACATCGCTGTCTGTCAATTATATGTATAACGCATGTTGTTTGGTTATATTAGTTACTATGATTTAATATTTGATGTATGACCTATTTGTTTCCACCAGCCTAATGCTCCTGTATTGATTAAAAAAATATTAATGGGTGAAAGTGAGAGTTTATTATTCTTTATCGTATTATACGTGCTTCATGGAGGAAATCTATGTCGTGCTCCTCTTCCTCGACTCCATCATCTTGTTCAAGCACTACCTATGTCTTCATCCCTATCTGCAATCACAGAATACATCTTATTAGAGAAGGAATAGTAGGTAGGTAAAGCATAGTTCTATTTATATTTGATTCACCTGTTAATTTTTCCATAAACAATTATATAGAGTGCAGCACGAGATAATAATTTTGGCTGCCTTTTCTGGTTAATAATGCAGACAGCGATGGCGATGCAGACATTTCTTCTTCAGCCGGCCGATTGTCCACTATGTTTCTTGCTCTTAAGTGGCAGGCGTTATAGTTACTTAGGTACAAACCATGGCGAGGCTTCTATATTTGCAGCCACTACAAGTTTCCAGCTTCCATGATTTTTTGTGATTTTTTGAGTTTGATTGCGTTTCGTCCACAAATTCACAACAACTATACAACACAACTTTAGTCAGCACCTTGTAACATGTCGCCTAAATTTAGATTGACGTTTCTAAAATTAAGTGTAAATTACCTAAAATATTGTACAACCGAATAGCAAAATGACGGATTTACGTGTTTTTTGACTAAATTGAGTAACTATCCTAATTTTACAGCTGTCACTCTAAATTTAAGTTTACGATGCTGCCAACAGAATAGGAATAACAATTTTACGAAATTTTAGCTCGAAATTAGCTAAATTTTAGGATTTCTAAACAACAGAATTGATACCAATATCAAACAGTTGTATTTTATTATTATTAATAAACAACACAAAATAAAGATTCTTGCCATACTTAGTTTTCTAAATAAATTATGCTATAAAAGAATGCTATAAAAAAACAATAAAATTAAAATATCAAAGCAGTTCTTCTTCTTCTTATCGTGTCACTGATTCTTTGAACCAAGTGTGGTGAAAGGATTTTAAGTGCCCCTCAAAGAGGCTCCTTTCGTGCACTTGACACATATTTTCTACCAAAGCAGTTGAAATTAGGCTTAAAAATAATATGATATCAGGTGTACTGCAATGATGGTTAATGGTTAAGCTATGAAATGTATACATCTTAGTGCAGCCGTCTGTACTGCTTGCAAACATAATTTACTGCTACACTAAATCACATCATATATACAACAAAGGGTTTAATTTTAAACAATCGTGTTATTCACACAATATATTACTCAAAGTTACAAGGAACATTTCGAATATGTTGGTAGGAGTGAGTCATAAGATCGTTTGAACGTAATCTTTTTACTAAAACATGAAAAAAAAAATAAGCGCCTCACATAAACCATTCAAACACGATATAAATCCCTAAACTGTTAAAAAAAAACTATAAATCACAAAAATTACATGAAAAACTACCACTAAATTGTAGTAAAAATAGACGGATGAGAGTCTAATCCCTTTTGCGTGTAAGTAGTAAATCGTTTTTAGTGGCTTGTCCGGGGAAGTACTACCACCATGCCTATTTCTGCCGTGAAGCAGCATTGCTGTGTTTCTCTTTGAAGGGTGTTGGTGCTGATGAAATTACTGGCACGTGAGGCTGGACATTTGTATGCCTCTAGTTGATAGACGCAGGGTAGTGCATGTCCTACGCGACGATGCTTTGTTAAAGGCGATCGTTACCACATAATATCAGATGGGCCATATGATTTCATAACGCCTTTGAATTTGTCTAAGCTAGATTTATTTTGTACCATGTAGGTAATGTAACTTCGAGTATTTTAAATCCACTCAAAGGTTTCATGCGTTTGAACGCGGCGAATCAATTTTTGTTTTTTTTGTAGGTATCAAATTTTACGAATGAAGCTAAAGAGGTGTGTCAGGATCGTAGTAAGTGGAAATCCGTGATCTCTGCCTACCCCCATGGGAATAAGGCGTGATTTTATGTAGTTTTGTATGTATGTAAATTTTACGAAAACTCGGCCTACCAAATGCAGTAAAAAGTTCTATGGTTGCAAAGCAACACAATCCCGAAGACTGATGACGTATTCAGATTCGACACCAAAAATCTGACAAATTGGGTAATTCAGTAGGAGGACTGGAAATGTCCGAAATTCTTCTTTTTTTGGATTCTTTCGGCGTGGAGTTCTTCTTTCTTCGTTACTCGTAGTTAGCTCTCATAAAGGAGACCTTTTCACTTTGCTGTTGACTATGGAAACTATCAGCAGCAAAGCGGAAAAAGACAAATTTATGCAGAACTGAATCTTCTCTTCTCTTCTTTTCTTCAGATAATCCTCCAGTTTCATTCTTCAACTGTGACTAAGTGATTGTGGCCGTTCAGAGGCAAAACAATTATTTAAGTTACGTTATCTTATTTTTGACTCGGCAGACTAGCACAACCCCGCACTTTTTCTACGTTTTCCGTATGTCGTAGCTGTCGATGAGGTCGTCGATGAATTACTCAAGGAAATCATCCATTCTCTCTTCGAAAACAAGCAATAAAATAAAATTGCAAAATGATCGAGATCGGCCCGAAAATTAAGCCCCAAAACGGATATAGCGAGACGAGCTTGATGGTTTCCTGACAGACTGGACAAGCATAGCCTAGATACGCGATGTCTGAAGGGTATGGGGGGAGGCCATTGCCCCGCTGTGCGACCCGGAGGGCACATATTAAAATGGTTATATTTAAATAAAATAAATAAATAAATAAATAATATTTTATGAGAAATAAATGTCTTTAAACCTAACTGCTCAATGGCATTTGCTAAATCTTATGTCGAAAATTAGGGAATCAAAAAATCACGTGTTCTGTGCCAGAAATCAAATCAAGAATTGGGATTGATATCGATTAGTTGTAAATTCCTGTTTCCACTAACACTAATTCGTGCGATATCCCCTATTAACAGATCAAACATTCAGATGCTCGGAATAAATATAAAAACAATTGGGGCAAAGAGCACTGGTGGTCTAGTGGTAGTGGTCCCGCCTTCCGATCCGAAGGTTGTGGGTTCAAATCCACTCGTGTACCAATGAGTTTTTCTGTCTAAAAATTTATGTGCACTATGCCAGTACTCTCAAAACGGTGAAGGAAAACATCGTGAGGAAACCGGCGTGTTGTAGAACCTCAAAAAGTTCGAGCAACACGTGTCAAGGGTCACGCAAAAAGGGCCCACTAGCGGCCTACTTGCGGAAAAAACCTGCCCGCACATCAAGTGCGGATGATAAAACTTGCCAACTTGCCAACTTGGGTTCAAACTAAGCTTTGGAAATCAGCGGTATAACAACTTCGTTTGAACATAAAACGTCCAATGTTAGATTGTAAATTCTTTGGTAATATTTCTGATTATTCTGTAATTATACCTACATTCGTACAGAGCTACGGGTTGGGTATTAGTTTCATAAGTTTAGTTAGTTACCCTCGGAAGTTTCTGTATATTTTCTCTAGGAAACAGCTCTTGGCAGTTCTGTAGTTACTATAAATAGTGTGTTGTATATCATTGCGCGGGAAATGTAAACAAAATTACAGTTTGTTATACGTACCGGATGGCCGAAACGTGTCGGTCGAAAAAATAACTGTAATCATTTAGTTTAATTTGCTTAGCATTGGTCTACTTCTTCTTATCGTGCTACTGGTTCTATAAAACCAAAGGATTATAAGTGCGCGTCGAAGAGGCTTCTTTCGTGCACACGACACGATTTTCGAACTTTTTTGTAGGTTCTACGAAATGCCGGTTCCTTACGCGCGGTGGTTTCATCGTTCGAGAGTACTGGCATAATGCACAAAAATCTTTCATTGGTATACGACTACATTTTGAGCCCACTGCCTTAAGAAGGCGGGGCGAGGCCTAAACCACGAGTATAATGTAGCATTAGTGATCTACAAAGTCGCAGCTTATCCCTACTTATAAAGGCTCTCTCAGGCCTCTATATGGTATAAGAATATAGGTGTCTTCTAGACAGTCCTGCTTCATTGTTGCTTACCATCAGGTGAGATTGTGACCAAAGGTTAGACTACTTATACTTATTATTATTATTATTATGAACCTTCTATGTCCCACTGCTGGGCAAAGGCCTCCCCTAATCCACTCCACTCTGTGCGGTCCTGTACTGAGATGTTCCACTGTGGTCTGTGCTTAACGAGCTCGTCTCGCCATCTTGTTCTTGTTATTTATCTCTTAGACTACTAAATATAAAAAAAATTGCATCATATTGTTCGAATAAGAAAAATGAGAAGAATGATACAATTGGAATAAATAGCACATAATCAACTTTGCATAATCGAAAATCGAAAATTAATGGAAGAAGAAATAAACTAATATTTCAGTGCACGCCCTACAATTGGATTGCTAGTCTATCAACTGAACTGATAATAAGAGTGCCATATATCCTCAAATAACAATCGAAGGCGGCGATAAAGCGTTTAAACAACAATAAACTTCTTTGTTTTAAAACTTTCTCGTGATGGATTGGCTCCGACCCGGCTTTTGGCACGAAGGAGGACAATCATTGAGATGTGTGATGGCTTTGGCGATTAACGATTGTACACTCGTATATTACGTAGAGAGCAATATTTATTGGGGCCTTGCTTAATTCTTAAATATACGGAAACCTAGACTATTTTTTTCTATTGTTCCCGACTTTATTTCAAGCCAGTGAGCTTCCAAGAAGAGAGTCAATGGGTTTAGGGTTAAGCTTCAGAGTCTCCATGCCCCAACTTCAACAAAGAATAAATCTTCTTCTTCCTGCCCTTATCCCACTTTATGTGGGGTCGGCACAACATGTCTTCCTCCTCCAATCCCATCTACGTAAAAAATACTTGTTTAGAGCAAAACCCAAGTGATATATTTTAAGTAAAAATTAAAACTAAAAAAATACCTTCGCATTCCGTATGTTTCATACATCAACATGTTCAGGACGATTAGAGACTTCAAAAAAGCAGGTTTTTGCAATTTAATGCAGGCAAGGTATACTTCGTCAGGGGCAACTGTTCCCTCCTAAGGACTTAGGTTCCTTATAAATCGATGGCTTAAATCAGTCACCAAGTTTTCCCGCCACTCTGTAATTAACGGGGCGCCAGTCAGATTTATACTCTTACCCTTTCACAACAATCTGTTTAAATACTCTTACACCAAACACAATTTATTATTCGCAAGAAATATATAACTTTCGTCTTTCCCAGTTTTCCTTTTGGCTTCTACCCAACAATGTTACAGAGTAGGTACCTACAGATACAGGTGTGGTAATTTCGGAGATTTTATTCCAACGTCTGTAATCAAATTCAAAGTCTGTCTGTATGGACACTTATCTGATTCTGCTACCTAAATAAACTTGAATTATATTTTTTGGCGAAGGTTTTTCTGCAAAAAATAAATAGCTGTGAGTTTATTTAATCGGTAAATAACTCCCAGGTGAAACCGCGGGTAGACGCAACTTATTGTGATATATTTTTAAATTCCTTGATCGGTTAGAAATAGTACAAGGTTGATCTGTAAATAATAAACTGTTTCGATGGACGCGTAGGTTTCTCAATGCCCCAACAAATTTATTTGCAGACACTGAATTGACGTGTGCGTAAATTAAATAGACGTTGGTTTTTTAAGAAATATTATAAGTCAAGAAGTCGATCTTTATTGTCGGTGAGGAACGATGTCTACTTTCCGTGTAGTCATTTACTTAGCTTGATATTTTCTATTTGTCAACACGTTATTTTGAAATAAAATTCATGAAAAGTAGGAAATTTCATTCACTGGAGTCATCTCTACAAGCTCGCTACCGGAGATAATGGTGCATGTCAATGCCCTCAAACCGTGAAGGAAAACATCGTGCGGAAAATACTAACTGATGCAATGCTTGCAATCTGACACGTATAGAAGGCACTACTAACAAAAGACGTGCCTCTTTCTAGCCGCCTTAGAAATCACCAAAGCATCTTGAGTAGAGGTTATCTAGGTTAGCGACAGGTGATCTACGGAGATCTCTTGGATTAAGTCGTAAGTTAGGTTAGGTAGGTACATATTATATATTGTCATTATATATGTTTGCTTCGTCTAAAAACTACCAGGCGCAGTCCAGCAAAGAAAAGCATTTGATGGTCTCTAGGCGTGTCGTTGCTAGCTCCATGTAGACTTGTTACTTCTCAATCATTTCTTAGACGTTCTCTAAGATGTGGTGACGACAGGTGGTGCAAAAGACTCATGCGTTAGTGATGACGACTTTTCAGCGTCGTGGGCCGCAGATAGATGAGGGTAGCCCAAAATCATTGATAATGGCAAAAGCAAAGACTGGCCTCTGCCCACCAGTGGGTTAAGTCGGGTTACGGACGATGATGCATGAGATAAAATAATAGCGCGATAAGTTATACATAGAGTCTCGCGTATTATCAAAATCTGGGAATCAGCCATCTCCGTCACACAAAAAAACTGCATACCAACCTCCTAAATGGATGGTTATTTAAATATCTACTGACGCAAATGCCTCTATCAACGCGCACTCAACTACCTTGTTTACACTAAACATTCTTCAATGCTACAAGATTTAGAAAAGTTCGTTTCATGAGGAAATTGACGCATACCAACTTCTACATTTTATATTATATCTACTCTGTACATGCGTCAATAGTACACGCCTCCACAAAACCTGCCAACCGGGCGATTATTTGTAGTACCAACTATCACTCTGCCCTAGCCAGGTATAATAGGTAGTAGTTTTGTAGTAGGTAACAATTACTTTATTATGGGAATTCATGAATATTGCGTTTGCGTGCTGAAATACTAAGAAACTCTATACAAAATCACAAAAAAGAAGGAGGGTTATGTCAAACTTTTGATTTGCCGTGTGAAACGTCTCGGGCTACGGGAACAAAGAAGGACTCTCCGAAACACTGATCGAGGTGCCGACCTAACTCTTATCTTTCAACCAGTATTCGTATAAGCAATTTCTTGGAATAATCTATTAAGGGAAAATATACTATTTGTAAAGAATAACATCACAAATATTGGTATTATAAGAACATCCTAAGGCCCCTTCTTTCTCAAAGCAATCGCCACTGGCGTCTATAACGATTTGACAGAAACAATAAATCACCCTGTAGATTTACCAGTCATTGCACCGTTGTTTTGAATAGAAAATGAGATGTCATGTCTCGTCAACGGCCTACACAGCGTGTAATTTTGGACACCACCAAAAATAAATAGGTATGTGAGAGATTTTACGAGCTCCTACTTCCTACGGTCGTTTCCGAATTCCGTCCAACTATATGACATTTTGTCACATCTATACTAGGTATTTTTACTTATTTTATTTGCTAGAATTTCTATGTTAAAGATTTCATTCAATTCTCTAGTTTCTCGAATTTTTAAGTTTCTTCAAGGGTGTTTACTAGCTATTATCATCTTCAGTCTGGAGAAATCCACAGGTAGACATATACCTCCCCTATAAATTTCCAGGAAAAACGATTCTGAGCCCTCCATCCACCAGCTTCTCCGCAATCTTAACAATGTTGTCGGTCCATCGAGTGGGTGGGTATCCTACGTTTCGTCTTCCAATTCGTGGTTTACTTTCTATAGCCTTCGTAAAAGGTTCCCAACCTTCTTCCAGATTTATTTTTGATTGGTCTTGGCTAGGATTTGTCTCATAATCCGCATTTCAATTGAGGGTCGGCCAAATAGCAGTAGCACAGTGCAACAAAGTTTACTAAATTGCTGAAATGTCCTCAATTATATATTTGCAAATCAAAGTGTTGAAATTTAGAGTTTCATCTCTTCTAATTTAAAAGCTGAATATTGAATGAAGGTGCCAAATTATTTTAGTCCCTTTTGCGTCAAGACTGTAAAACGAATTACCTCTCATATCTTTCGTAGTTATAAAGACCACTCACCTACTACACTTGCGAGCTTTTAACTGGGACTGCTTCATCGAGACAGTTTTTTTAAATTTCTGAGCGATGAACTAGAAAATTTGGGAATCTAAGATTTTTTTTCAATGAAAAGTAGTCATTTATTTACACAAAGAAGATTACAATTAAAATTAAAAAATTAACTGATTCTCTTCTTGATATTACTTGAAATAACAAAATTACCTTTCAAATGATATACCACAGTTCATAGAAAGTGTGTAAAAATTAGTCTGGAACAGCCCGCTAGGAAGCGATTCCAGTTTAAAGCTCGCAAGTGTATATTGTCGCATAGAGCGGAAACACTGACGCAAGATTCATGCTGTTTTAAATAGACTGGATGTTTCGTTGGCATTCGTAGATTACACGAGGATAAGCATAACTTCTCCTTTGATTTAAAAAGATTTAGAGAATTCTGTTTGATCTAAAACAGGAAAGTTAAGAGAGTAATCCCGGAAGAGTGCATTTCTCCTTTCGTCACTATATCTATTGGTAAAGTTGTAGGAGAATAACCACGTCAATCAACGACGTTGGTCGTTCCACCAGCACATTATCACGACAGTTTAGACACTTTCTAAGAAATATTAGCTAATTATTTTCAAACCTGCCATACACATCAATGAAACCACTGCTATTGATATTCTAGGAATAATTTATTATAAACCCAATAATGTTGAGAATGTCTGCGGAAAATCGTAGATTCAAGAAAAGTTCCAGAAAATTTTAATCTAATTTAGATATTGGAGATGTCGACAGATTTGCAGCAATGCTGACATAGTGTGACATTTTTTTTATAATATAACGTAACACTGGCGTTATTATGATATTTCAACAGTATTTATGACGCGGTTTCTATGTTTTAATTTTATGTTTCCGCTATTAAGGTGTGAATTTAGCACCGGTTAAAAGTTATTTCTCAATTCCAATGAGGCACAATGGAACGTGCATTACATATAATAAAAAAAAACTGGTCCAAGAAACTCCCTTGCATGACCCAATACGATATAAGCAAATCATGAAAGATTTTTATAGCGCGATGAAACTTAAAGCTTTTGAACAGTCTCGAATCAAGAGTTCAAAAATACATTCACCTATTACAAAGTCAATGCAAAAAACTTTAGGTACACTGGAAATAACCGTTGCTAACAAGGTGCAGAGAGTAAAATGATATAGCTCGCTCGCAGACAGGCGACAGACAAAGAGATCGCGCGGTGCCAAATCTCTTGCACTTGAAGATGACATTCATAAGGACTTTTATAACGACACGAATTTACATAAATTCAAATATCTTAAAGGTTGTAGAACGTTCAATGCGTTCGCTTATTCGAGTGGCATGTGGTATAGCACGTAATAACTCCGAGATAGAGAAGTCAGTTGGTGATGAAAGTGAATTGAAAATCCTTATCCAAAATAAACACCTTAATAAATAAAGGTAAAATATAAATTTTACCTTCAGCTTTCCTTACAGACTGATGGCAGTCTCTGTTTGACGATATAGGATCGCGGGAAGTCGGTGGATGGGGAGGGCTCAGAATCCTTGGAATGTAAAGGGGAGGCCTTTAGGTCCAGCAGTGGACTTCTTTAAGCTGATGATGACTTATTCAACTTCTACTTCTTCAACAGAGTTGGCCACTAGTATAGGTACCTTACAGCCCAAGATGGTTCCGGAAAAAAACATACAGTGTTCCTATCACAGATTTCTCTTTCATTGGTATTTCCACAGCTGAGAGCTTTATGTCGATATCCTCACTGCTGAGGGTCGCGAAATTTAAGCAGATCAATAGTCTGCACTATTTTCCTCCAACGAGTTCTGTCTTCTGCGGAACGGATGCCATCACTCACAGAGTACTCTATTTCTCTTGACATACCTAACTCACAACAAATATACGCCACTCCAAAGTTTATTGGCAAGTTCTAAGCGCTTCCTGGTTCTTCGTTCCAGTCGATTTGATATAGTCCCACATCCTTTTCCACAAAATCGAACGTAAATTTAGAAATTAATGCGACATCGAACATCACACTGGTTATATTAACCTACATAGTATATTATACTCTTGCGTCTGAATTAGGGACGCTACCACAGAATAGAAAAATCAATAACACCTATCTTGCTTGAAGCTCGACGGTCTATTGATGTAATGTTTTGCTATGTAAAATGTGCTGGTTGAGCACCGTGTCTTCTTTATGGCTGTAATTTTCCCATGCCCTTTTAGACGATCTAATCATGTATTATTGTTGCCGTTGGTAGTAATCACGGGAAAACAGAGTCGCTCTAATCTCACCAGTCGATTTCTTTATTTCTTTCCCTGTGGATTTATATCAGCTGGGGGTATATAGGTACGACACAGAAGGTGTTATCTCCGAATAGATAAAAATAAATGTGGAACTGGCACCTAGCTTTAGGACGTTTTAAAGTGATCCTTGCGATCCTACTGAATAAATACACTTTTTATTTTGATTTTTGAAATTTGAAACAACGCACTAGCACTCTTCCGCAAAGTTCAACCCTAGCACAAGCAATATTATGAATGAACGCAAGTGCAGTATGGAAATACATCTAATGAGTTAGGTGCAATTTATTAACGTCCGCTAATGCGTTCGATGTTCATTCAGAACTTGCTGTAGGTTAGCGCTGTCAATACGCTCGCAGTCCATTTTCTTCGAGCTTTGCTAATGATTGTAACGAAAATTATCTAGGTATATCTAGTACACACACGCCATTTGTAGGTACCTAATGTGTTTTGTATGATAAAACAAACAAATAAGTACACACAAATTTATTGATTTACCAAAAGAACATACTTTTACTTAAATTACTGGGTTACCCCAAACTCGGACAAACCTGTATCGCGGGAGGTCAAAGTACATGAATTATGATTTCTATTTATCCGTGAAACAAAAGCAGATAACACAAAAACAAGGCAAGATACAGAAAACAAGAACCAATTTAAAGAAAAGTAAGTAAACTAAAGAATAATGGATACGGCTCAGTCACAAGTGCCGCTAAGTTTAGATATTATAGAATGATATATATTTTTTTATAAGTCTATGAATATGAGTTTAAGACTACCAAAGAGACGGATGAGGTACCTACATGCAAAGTTTGAAAATAGGACTTTGACGGACATGTTGAGGAATAGTTTAGCGTGATATAGACTTATTATCATGAGGAGGAAAGAGTAATTGACTGTTGGAATTACGGTCAAATGAGACTTGACCTTTACCTACGTCTCTGACAAATAGACACAGATCAATGCCATTATAGGAAGTGTTGCATATAGGCATATTAATATAGCTTAAGTTAAATCGGGAGATCGGAGTAACGCCCTTAAAAATAAAGTTCCCGGAATAAGTACGACTCCCTTCCCTGTTGTTACAGAGATGAAATGCTTTGCGGCGGTTTATTTTTAAACGAGTTATGAAAAACATGCTTGCTTATACGAGTACGGGCAAGTGTGAAGACGCGCCTTCGCTCTTCCGTAACTCTATGGAAAACTCTGCCTTTAAAACAATAAAAATAATACCTACGTAAATAGACATGTAAAAGAATGAACTAGAAGATTATTTCCTTTTACTTTTTTATAAACTTTTTGGAAGGCCTCTAGTATAAAATTAGCGTTATCGCGGGAACCCGAGAACCCGATTTTTTCAGTGTAGCCTAGCAAAATGTCCAGGAATTGAATTTTTCGGGCTGATAAGTAATGGTTTTTTAAAAAGCTCAGATAAGTAGGAAAGTTTCTACGTACCCTAAATAAAGACAGTGTCGTTTAAATAGTTGCTTTCATTCTACTCAATTTTGAAGAGTTTTACTGTCATGGTGCATTCTTGGTAGTTATAATTATGAACAGTGAATTGCCAATGATCGCGCTCGTAATAAAAATATTTTATTTAAATTCCATCATGTTCGAGCGGTTTACCACACTAGCATTTTTGTCAACGAAGCTGTAATATTTTCACTATTATTCACTCTAGCTGACATTAATAGACTATCAAATGTTTGGTCACACTGTATTTCACGGTGTCTACAGATTCATGGCAGTCATAATACGTACAAAGAGAAGTTTTAGATGTTACATTCCCCAAAAACAACAATATACTTCGTAACCATCATAAGGTGTTAAAAATTCTGGAGATTGCCCTAATTCCCTGATATTACGAGACTAGATTATATAAAAGAACGGTAGCAATTCCGTCGTAAGTTTCATGCTTGTTATTTTTGGCTTGGTCGTGTGGAACTGGCTTATAGATTCACCTAGCTTTACCAAGAAAAGAGATCGTTATAATTTAATTTATTTGACTTTGGCACGCGATTATGTTTTAGTCGGCCAAAAATGCACTTTCCTTTGTTTGCGTCACACATCGTCGTCATGTCATAAGTCTGTACAGAGTAGACATCACTGACCGTTGACAAGACGATTGGTAGAGCGTCCAATTTACGTTGGAGAATATACATAAATATATTTTTTTTATATAATTGCGTGTCAATGAAATATTTCACCAGAGTTGAAAGCTTTATCAAGTTTTACGCGTTGCGGCTGCGTAGGTATTAAGTATGTGAATAATTGCATGATTTTCACCTGTTGTTGACGTGATAACGTCTTATAAATCGATGGAGCCGGCTGCACGCACGAAAAAACATGACTCATGCGCCGTTACGTCGTTTTGTCGTTCCGTTTACCTGAGCCCGAGCCCGGGTCGGGTAATGGGTAAGGGTAAATGAGGGTAAGGGTAAATGAGGGTAAGGGTAAGGGTTCGGTCGGGTTCCGGGTCCGGGTCCGAGAGTCCGAGTCCGAGTCCGAGTCCGAGTCCGAGTCCGAGTCCGAGTCCGAGTAGAGGGAGAATAAATGAAACTTGATCAATTCAATTGAGATTTCCATTTACCTCCTTCTCTATATTCATACCAAATATCTATCAAACAAATAAAATTAAAATTTTCTTTTAAAAAATGCAACCAATCCATCAGTATTTTCTTATGACGTTGTCACGTTCAACTATCGTCAGTAAACCGGCTTTACAGACAACCAAATTTTTTTTACGTTATTGAAGGCTGTGGAGTGTCGAAACATTGAATATGTTCGAAATGTTATACAAGAATCTTCTCTACCAGGAAATAGGTGATTAACTACTCCAGCTCCCGTTTTTACGTGCTATTTGGGGAGTTGACAAAGTGAGTCTGCCAACGTTTGTTACACAATTTTAACTTTTAAAGCTATCAATTTGTCTCAGATTTTCGAGAGGGTTCCAAACATGCTAGTTGAGTTTGATTAAGTATCAACCTAAGAAGTTAGAAAGCGAATGGAAAGTTTCAGTGGGATTTGTCTGAGACATTACTGCGGTCAGACAGGGGAATTTCGTAACATTTGATAGACCTTTCAGCGATGGCGGTACATGTTTACAAACTTCCCTAAAGTAACCCGTAAATATTTACGGCGCTCCCGTTCTACATTACTAAAATACTCTAAGAATTACCTGCCGCAGCTCAATCCACAGAAACTGACAGATGTTTGGGTATGGATCAAGAAAAAATATGCGATCACAGGAACGTGAGAAGTCGACCGTGTAATCAGACCGCCCACAGGCTTTGGGATATTATTTGTACTGGTGTACCTCAGGACGTCATACTATCTCCTCTTCGTTATGCTCTTCATAAACTCAATTTCAAACTTAATTGCAGATGATTTTCCAATCTAAACTCAGTCCACTAATTAATGATTTGGAGAAACTTTCATCGGTATCAATGGTGGTTTGAACAAAGTCCTTGAGTGGAGCAAATTATTAAATATGATATACAAGTAAATCCTGATAAAACACTAATCATTATGTTACTTACAGATGTTACGACCAAAAAAACTTAGCAAAAACCAACGTTCGAAGCACCGCGATGGACTCAAATTGTATATTCGTCTTTATCAGAATACGCATATCCTCTTTCTCAACAAAATATTTTTTCTTCAGCCTACCTGAAAGCATGCTTTGAGTTTCTTCACTTCTCTAATTAGCATTCATCGTTTTTGCATTTTTCTGTGACACCCGTCGGCTAAAAGCTTCTGTCACGGTGTGGTTTTTCCTAATTCCTGTTGCTATGCTCTAAAATAAACTTTCTATTTCAGTCTATTTCTATGCGACATGCAAAATCTCTCCCTATTTTTAAAAGCATCGTTAACCAACAGTATCTCTCACCACTCCCTTTAACATCAACGTCATCTAGTGTAGGTATCACAATTGTTTTTTCTTTGTTTTATTTCGTATTATGTTCTTTTTAATCAAAGTCCCTTTATTTATTACGTTTATTTTAATAAAGCATCTGACAATTTTATCATACAGGTGTGTATTGTATACTAGAGACCTCGTTTTTTCCTATGCAACAAGCCAAGTGCGAGTCGGACTCGCCCATGAAGGGTTCCGTAGCATCAAGTAACATAATAAAAAGGTTCTTGTAGTTCGTCGAAAGGTAAATTACGGTTAACGATTTATGACGAATAAAAAAAACTACTGACTAGATCTCGTTCAAACCAAATATCGTTAGAAGTTTGCATAGTACTGTACAACATATATTTTTTTTAGCTTTATCATTCTCTTATTTTAGAAGTTAGAGGGGGGCAAACCAACTTTTTTCCACTTTGTAAGTGTCTCTCGCGCAAACTGTTCAGTTTAGAAAAAAACTATATTAGAAACCTCAACATCATTTTTGAAGACCTATTGGTAGATACCCCACACATGTGTGTGGGGTTCTATGAATTTTTTTTTTTTTGAGTTTCAGTTTCAAGTATGGGGACCCCCCAAATTCATAGTTTTTTTTCTATTTTTATGTAAAAATCTTAATGCGGTTCACAGAATACATCTACTCTCCAAATTTCATCAGTCTAGCTCTTACGGTTTCGGAGAAAAATGGCTGTGACATACGGACGGACAGACAGACAGACATGACGAATCTATAAGGCTTCCGTTTTTGCCATTTGGCTACGGAACCCTAAAAACTGGCTTTACGACCACCATATTCTATTCTATGACAAGTTCGAATGAGCTAATGGCCAACCGAGGTCGCCTGGAAGAGATCACTCTCAGCGTTATGGTCACGCATCGTTTTGCCTAATAATGTACCTGTACAATTTTTTTTGGTGGTCAATAATAAAGAGTTAATTATTTCACTCCGATGAGGTTGTAAAGCTTCCATCACTATTTTACCAAGGAAAGGAATTCAGAAATTCAACCCCTAAGGTCAGCAGGGGTAAGTTTGCATGAAAACAGTTTCACGCGAACAAATTCGCGTGGGATTTCACTATTTTATTTATAAAAGTACCCAGCATAGCTTTGTGTTACGATTCCACGCGAATCAGACATTTGTGCTCACGAGTTTAATGATCTCCACTCAGCTAGAGAATGCTATCAGAAGTGGCGGCTCGTCAACATAACGCACAAGAAATATTTGACTGGTGCGTACTAAAAAAGCTCTGAAATGCGTACCGATGAATTATGTTCAAAGCCAACAAACTTATGCATAGTTTTAAAACGCCCTTTGCCTTTGACGTACAAATTATTTGGCACTTGACCATTTTCCGCAGTTCTGTAACTAATAGGACTCAATATCGCTGGAGTATTGACTGGCCTCTCAGCTCAGTTGGTAGCTCTGCCTTCTGCGCTGTAGGTCGGGGGTTCGATCCCTACCGAGAACAAATATTTGTGCGGTGAACACAGATGTTTGTTCTTTGTCTGAGTGGTGGTTTTGAGCCTGTGTGATTGCTCACCAGTGCATTAAACTGTGTGTGTGACGTTTTGACGAAGGATTTATTTAGTCAACACTCACACAGATTCAAAATCAGAACCAGAGACAGAGCCAAACAGAGCTCATGGTGGCCTACTTTATTATTAAGAAAAAAAAATAGGGCTAGATAGTGTTGTGTCGATTGTCCACAATATATATTTATTATTTATATCGCTGCTAAAATACTATTAACCTGTACAAAGCCTTTATTCTAGGGCTTACTAGTTTCTTCATAATTTTTATGGTAAAATTAGATTCATTTTCCGAATATTTTCTAGTGTATCTTAGTAACGTGTATCAGCGCTCCGGCCTACATTTCCAGCGATGAAAATATATTTTGTTTACATTTTTACATAGTATTCGGTTCGTTTCTTTCAACGCTGAAATACGGATGGTTTAAATTGTACTTGCAAATGGCAGTTAGACGGTAAGTGCTCTGCATTTAGACTCAAAATGGATTTACTCAACTTCATGCGTCATGGCGAAGCGAAATAAATGTGTGGCAATAAAAGTGTCGTTGGTATCTGCATACCTACCTAATAGCAATACCGGATGAATGGAAAAAAATGAGAGGCCTTTGCTAAAATTTGGGAAAATGACGAAGTCTAGCTAGATTACATCATCATCATTTTCTTGTCCTTGTCCCACTTCATGTGGGGTCGGTACAACAGGTTTTCGTTCTCCACTCTCCTCTATTAGCCGTCATTTCAGCAGTCACTCCTTTCTTACCCATATCATCCTTCACACAATCCATCCATCGTTTCTTTGGCCTACATCTACTTCTATACCCATTCACATTCATTTCTAGCACTCTTCTCGTTACATGACATTCTTCCCTTCGCATGACATGCCTGTATGCTAACCTATTGCTCCTCATCTTTTCAGTCACAAGCGCCACTTTCAAACTGATTAAAACTACCTTATGTTGTACTTACTACAGATTTTGCATACTATAATAATTTTAATGTAACTAAGTAGGTAGTCAACGAAAAATCAAACACTTTCGCAAGTAGAGATCAATCGTAGCCGAATAAGTAGATCCTCTACGCCTCTACGGCGTAGACCCTCTACGTCGTAGTCCATGTTCCAACTTTAGTTTTCCCTGTCGAATATCAGAACGCAAATTCCCAACTAAATTTGTAAATCTAAGGTGGATGGAATGTATGCAGAAATGGAAGGTGTTGACGGCTCTGTTTACAGAAGATTAATTTGCTCTGGATTTTGTAACAAATACAAATCGCGGCTAAATACAAAGAGCAATCGCAAGGCTAAATATGTTTCAGTTAGTAAACTATACCAACCCTATCAAGAAAATCGCTAATAAGTAGACCAGGTACAGTTAGCATAAAAAGAAAATGACGAACGAGCTGAGTCTTGAAAGTTTATGAAAGAATAAAAACTAGCGTTGATGGCTAAGCATGCTCCATCTTAGGCTGCATCCTCACTTTTCATCAGGTGTGATGGCAGCCAAATGCTTAGCTATATAAAAAAAAAAATTGCATATCTTTAGGGACTCCCATTTTTTTTTCGTTTCACACAACGCTACATTTTATCCAATAAAATCTTGCGATCACACATCTAGGCGATCAGCGTTGGCGATGGCGATCAGTTTCAGTAAATGGTTTTACATACATTGCGAACTTTGACAGCGATACATAGATCGCTATCGCAGGCGTTCTAGATGGGCGAAAGATCTCATCTAAAACTAGAACTAAAGATACATACCGGTTGACCTATTATAAAGACGCGGATTCTTAATATTTCCAAAGTATCAGTAGTTTCTTTGAAGTAACGCACGTTGAATTACTGCTGCTGTGTTAAAATCTGTGACCGAGGCAGTTACTTGTCTATGGCATTATATGTAGCGAGCCTTAGACAAGACAATCAATTGTGTTGCAATATTACATGCATACGCGTTCTCGTAAATTGTATACTTTACTTACCTAATAAAAGTTATGGCATGGCAAGGACGTAAAATTAAACGTATATTTTTTTTAAATTTGTGAATTTTTTGTTTGTTTCCACATTACTACAGGGTTATTCATTATTAGCTGCAAATACTCAGGAATTAGGTTCAACAAATAAAATAAAAAATATTTATGAAATGATTATTTAAAGTTTTGTTATGAAAATCCCGAGAAAATCGATAAAGAATATCCTTTGGAATCATTGGCGCCTGACCTATTTTGACCTTTGATCCGCGCCCGCGCGCCGCTGCCGTGAGCGACACTGTGCGTTCAGTCACCGCCTGGGTGGGTCATCGTCCTGTTCTCCGTGGCAATCATTATGCAATAGCCGTAAAGAAATTAATAAAAATAAAATTTTGATAAAAAAACTTAAATCAGTTTAGTAATTAAATTGATTCGGCCAAACAAATATTCACGACCCAAAAATTAGGCCCTGTCAGTTTGTGTAGTTAATAATGAATAACCCTGTATATGTGTCTGTTTCGGGGACAGATTTGAATGAAATTGAAACCTCCACATATATATCAATATTTCTTCGCCCGGCTTGAAGGTAATCTTACTTCGAAATCATACGCATTTCCGTTTTAACCGACTTGAAATAAAAAAGGAGGGGCTTCTAAATTCGGTACATATTTTTAATGAATGTTACCGCTTATCTTCTTCATTTACGAACCGCTTCCCGACCGAAACCTATAACAATCTTCATCACTAAATATTGACATACGCAAGCTTCAAATCGTCTGGCCACATAGTTAAGAGGACAATGATACTGGCCAACAAACACATTGAACTTCTGACTCCCTGACTCCATACTAGGTAGATCTGACAGGGTATTAGAAACAACGGACCTAATGCACTAGATAAACAACACCTTGCAGACTTGTAAAGAATCCAAAGTTTTGACCTTTCGTGTCACAAAGGTGGTTGTGGAAATGTTAAGATTTCTTTTTATGGGACATTTCAACGGTGTGACATGATGCAATGAATTGCAATGTCGATTAAGGTATGCTTCATTGCATGCGTGACTCAGGCCGAGATAATTCATTATTCTTGAGAGCGAAACTGAAGAATCACATTTGAAGGTGTAGGTTTATGGAACTGTTTGGATATATAACTTTTGAAACTATCATGGTTTTTAACACTATTTTTATGAAACAACGGGATATTTACCATGATTAAATTTTGATGAGTTGATCCGATATTTCGGCACAGTTGCATGCACCATGATCACGGTTGAACTGAAGTCCACGAGTAAAAGAAATGTGATCATGGTGCATGCAACTGTGCCGAAATATCGGATCTACTCATCAAAATTTAATCATGGTAAATATCCCGTTGTTTCATAAAAATAGTGTTTGGATATACCCTAGTTCCTGCCAATCTCGGCTTGAAGCTCGCGCAAGTCAGCCTCTATGACATAATGCTTCCAGCAAACCACGGATAGCAAGTCACAGGCTTGTATGCGGTCATTTTCTCTTTGACTTCCACCGAAAAAACAAACACTTGTGACCGTCGTTTGTTCTGTGACTTCTTTATAATATTAGTATAGATATGTACATAGGTTGGTAAAGTTTTTAAATCACAGAACTAATGCGGAGAAATTTCCAGAATTTCTGTCATGATTACTCAACAAAACAGGTGGGAATAGTAGAGATAAAAGTCAGGTGTAAAGCATAGTCTTTTAAGTCACAAAACTAATGGGAGAAAAAATCCCAGTAGTTCTGTCAACAGAACTACGCAACAGAACAGGTGGGAGTAACGTAAGAACGTTCTTTACGCTGATTGCACACTGCGGTCCTCACCCATCTTTTTTAGAGCTAAGCTCCCGAAGTAAGTTAGTCTTAGGTTTGCCGGAGATGTAACGGACTTTTCAGCTTATAATCTTCTAGGGTAGGTAAATACACCTCATCATCTCAGCCCGCTATCACCCACTGCTAGATATAGGCTTCCTTCATCTTCTGCCAGCCTCCTCTGTCCTGTGCGTCTCTGATCCAGGTGTTTCCTGCGACCTTTAAGATGTCACTGGAAACTCTGTTTTGTAAAAGAATACAAAAAAACGGTAGGAACCAAGCTGTAGTTTGCCACCCTGTTCTTCTAGATCTAAGGGTATGTGTATGGCTATGTATGCGCGTGGACCTGGCACCTAGACTCCCTAGCTTTAAGACGTTTCAGTGATCCTTGTGTTGTGATTGTATGTTGATACTTCATATTTATTTTCTTTTGTCTCTTATTTTATTTAACGGTTTAACTATTACTCATGCTTTAGTGTTGCCTATCTTCATTTTAACTGCAGAATCGTGTATGAAAATAACATAAAACTAAATTGGTTCAGCTGAAACTACATACTTACGACCGTTTTATAAGCTTCTGTATAGCCTACATTTAACTTACAAAAAACTACACATATTATAGCGTATCCCTCACAAAAAATAGTTTTAACGAATTTATCCGATATATGTTTAACCTAGAGTAGGTTATCTAACCATAGCAGGTACATCTTACCTGTAATTATGTGTCTCGTCTGTAAGTGTTCTTCTGTGGGTGTGTCTGTATGTGTACTGTGAGTGTCTATGTACCTACCTAATATGACTCTTTTATATAAGTTAGGTATCTTTTGAAATCCGCTGAAGGTGCATAACAAAATTTTAGCACTTTTCAGCGGTAACCTGCTGAAGGCGACGGCTATCAAAATACAAAAATACCTCACACTGTCCGCCTGTAGGAAATCAAATGTGCCATATCATCTGAAACAGACATAATAAAACAAAAAATGCACCGGCCCATGAAGTATTTAGTTAGCCAGATCATATCGTAAAACTTTACGGGCCTGCGTGTCTAACGAAAGTACCCACAAAACTCAAAAATAGAATGTAAAGCAACATTTCTGTGGAAATGCTCAACTAAATGCTTTATTGCTTTATGCTTTATTTATGATTCCTTACTCTTTTAGCCAATAAATCATATTGCAGACGACCGACCGGGCGGGCGGTCAAATAAAAATACATTTTATCTCGTTTTTGAGGATGTTCGTTAGAGGTGATTGTTTGATTAGTAGGATTCATGCTGGATTAGACGAAAAGACTTATGAATGTTTCGAAAATATAAGTTTTTTTGAAACGGCGAAAAATGATTTTGAAAAAGTAGCGGCAAACAGAAAAGGTACACCCATACCTTCGAATATGTTTAACAAAAAAAAATGCAACTAAAGGTGTACTTACAGAGCAACAACACACACACTCACATCCACCCTGCGCCCGCGCACGTCACGATTTAATTTTAATATAAAAATTTCGTATCGAATCATAAAAATACAATTTTAGTTTCGAGCGCGCGCGCGTTCGTCTGCCCATTGACGCATACGTTTCGGACTAATTCGGTGCAGCACTATTCCGCGATTCTGTAAACACAGCGGCGGTAAAACTCTACCAGAAACTCTTGAACCATCCCGTACTTCACCGTCACATCGCATTCGGCTGGAAGAAACATGGAAGGGAGGCCTCGCTACGCTGGAGAGTTCCACCCTTGCCGCGTTATAAATAACTTGCAAAACATTCTATTCCAACGGGATAAGGTTTAGTTTTGCGTGTTGGTAGATGTGTTTATAATTTGGTAAGCAATAAGTTCTGTTTTGGGCACACCGTGAGTCAGTATGAGGAAATGCGTGCAAGATATAATCTGGGCTCGGCCGACATTGTTGATAGGTTTTATAAATCTCTGCGGGATACTGAAGTGCGGGTGGCAACGTTGGCATTCTTTTTGATACAAAGTACCTATTCTGGGAAATGCTGCAACTCTTTGACGTCGCTGAGCCAATTCGCCTGCGATCTTAATCAGAGCGGTTACTGTTTGGGATAAGTTCAAAGCAGTATTTCCTAGTAAATTGACCAACATTGTAACTACATACCACACTGACGACGCTTCTATTATACAGATACAAAATACAATATGCACAATAACGAACCTTTGTGGTTTTGATTCGCGTGAAGCATTCGCCTATCTCGTTTATAAGTATATACTTAGTTGGAGTTTATTCCGCATCGAACCTGACGAAACCAAACGAATTCTAACCTGACGAATTCGTTCATGACTATGAACGAATTCGTCAGGTTAGAATTCGTTTAATTTTAAATTACATTGCGCGGCAACATGATAGCCGCTCTACAGTAGATCTGTCGCTACCGCGCAATGTAACCCAGTGATAATCGATTAGTGCTCCCGCACACGCAGGCCTCCGGCCACAACCACAAAACGCCGCCACTGACATTAATATTTTCTATAGTTTTCATACATTTATAGCGACGATTTGTAGCGTGTGGCGGCTACCGGCATCAATCTTGTGTATATAAAATGTATGAAAACTGCAGGAAATAATATAATGTCGGCGTTTTGTGGTTGTGGCCGGAAACCCGTGTGTGGCGACACTTAGGGGTGTTTATCGCTTATTACAAATAATCTTCTTGTCGTGTCATTCATTTGTTCCTGGGAACCAGTGTGATGAAAGGATTTTAAGTGCACCTCAAAGAGGCCCTTTTCGTGCGCTTAAGGTTCTGCGACATGCTATATTCCTCACGATGTTTTCATCACCGTTTGAGAGTACTGGCATAGTGCACATACATTTTTGGTGCACGACTGGATTTGGACCCAAAACCTTTCGATCGGAAGGCTACCACTAGAGCAAAAATTACAAATCATTAAAAGTGTTCATAAACAAAGATCTTTAATTTTATGTAAACTTCAGTAAAGTTATAATAACTGTTTACAATATTTTTATTATTTATTTAATTAGAACCTTATTCTATTAAGTAAGGGTTACTTATCGATAACATGCGTATTTAATTTTAAAGGAATCTTACAGCCGTATTCACAAAGTGCCTGAAAAGCATTTTGCGAAACATTGCTAGCGAGTCGTGCAAAACGGATCTAACATACAAAATTACTTACAAAGAACATTTTTTTCCATCTACAGATAAAAACCGTCTAGAGAAAAATATATCTATCTCTTTTTTACGCTGGCCAAAAATATGGACCGACATTTTTTGTCTGACGAATAGCGTATTCCATAGATCGATCAATCGGCCCTAAGGCCTATTTTTTCATCTACTGATTTTGGATAAAAATATATCCATATCTTTTTTTTGGTTTGGCAAATTAAACTGCTTACGATTTGCATGATTATTAATATCGGTCCGCTTCTACTGTATAGCAACACCCTTACAGGATAAATTATGTATTGATTCAAAAAAGTAGTCCTAAGATCTGACAATGCTAAATTTACATGCTTAATATTAAAGTCAGGCCATTTTAATAGGCAAAATTTGACAATTAATCAAAATTCAACAAATTAATCGATGTTTTTATGCAGGTCACCTTTCTATGAAGATAAAACTGACAGACGTCAAATGTTACCTATTAAAATGGCCTGACCTAATAGACAAGGATTGTCATTTTTGACGGATAGCGTTCCATAGATGGAAAAATCAGCCCTAAAAATATTATTTCTATAAACGTAAAATAATAGTCAATCGAACCAACACATTGTCATTCAGTTAAACGTATTACACTCACATAAAAAGTTCTCAGTAACCTCGTTTAGAAGCTCACTATCTCCATCCAAATTTACAGTTTACGTACATATTTAATAGTTTGTATGGGGGGATACGCTCACTGAATACCGTAACTGCAAATCTACCGCCTTCTCCATCCCCTTCTTCTTCTTTTCCTTCGTCAGGGAGCGTTCCTCACAGCATCCGCCACCTCTTGCATCTTCAGACCCTCAAGGATGTAAAGCAGATTCTCAACTGACGCGTCTTCATCATCATCAAACCACAGTTGAACCATATTCTTAGCTCGAAGCGCGTCAGTTGCGTTCTCAGTTTCAAAGTATTGAATCTCGTCGGGCTTGTAGCCGAGTTTGACGGCTAATTTCCGCCAATCAGTGAGCGCGGTTGAGATCGCCTCGAGTTGTGGGGCGGTTATCATTGAGATGTGAGAACGCGCTGGTTTGTCGTAGTCTTCTTCTGGTGCTGTTGCGTCCTGCGCCTGGGAAATTAAAGTGAGACTTTATTGGCTAAAATAGTGATCGTGAAGTGTAGTGAAGTCGTTGATTTTGATTCAAAGTAAGGTTTTATTTGTAATTATTCTGAAAAATAAATAAAAAATAGTTTTGACAAGGAAATCTTATATTGCATGTATTTTCTTATTTATTGGAGTTAGAAGTTTATTAGTAAAATAAGTATAATCGCAACCTAATTTATCCGTGTCGGTGGAATTAATACAGCCAACACCAGAAGTAGATGTTTTTTTTTTCAAAATTTATTTGCCCTAAAATTTTTCACGGAATCCCATCTTTTAGATGATTTTTTGTCCTTGGTGAGGATCGAACCCAAAACCAAAAGGCAGCAAAAGGCAGTTACTATGCCTTGACGCCTGACAGAATCGTTCCTCCAAGGTATGTATGTGAATATGTCCAGCAGTGGTCTCGTCGGCCGATGACTTACCTGTTCAATATCAACTGCATCACCTTCCTTCATGAGATCAGCTTCCATCTGCTCGTCTGTATTTTCATCTTCTGCTTCCTGAGAAATGTGTATTTATTTATTTAATTGAATTAAATGGTTAACACCAATTATAACAATTAAAGTTTGGTCAAATAATCAGACTAATCAGACTGCTGCGACTAATTATTACGTAATTAAATACCTTTTCAGTTTCCACCCTTTCTCGGTTAGTTACACGGTGTAAATCACTTGCCAAAATAGTTTTAATCCTAACACGTTTTCCTACTTAAAAGTTGACCTAACTAGTTTTCGTACTTGGGTAAACTTTTAAGAGGATGAAGTGACAGCCACCATCTATTTATTTTTAAGATGATTACTAGCGATTTTCATTAAATAATATCAAAGGTTTTTCTATTTTACAACATTAACCCCCGAATACTGAAACGCAACTCAGATTTAAGCACGTCTCAAGCGACGAATATTTGACAGTTTTCAATGAAAATCTGTCAAATATTCGTCGCTTGAGACGTGCTTGAATCTGAGTTGCGTTTCAGTATTCGGGGGAAAGGGTGTTATTAATAATCCTGGCGTAGCGTTGGAGTAGTTAAATCGTGTTTTGTCACATTCGTTCGAGTTGACAATTGCATGTCAATGCAAGAGACAAAACACGGATTGACTACTCCAACGCTACGCCAGGATTATTAATAACACCCAAAGAGCTTCACGATTTTCAGCGTCGTCATTAAATATTTAGAGAAGTTGAATGGAGGAGATATTAAATATTTATTAATGTCTAGGCCAGGATACCCTAAACCGACTTGCGTGATGTAGGTATAGATAGTGCAATTCACGAAGACGCGCCCCTCGCGGGGAGCGGCAGTGTGCACTCATAGGTAATTAGTGTGTACCGGTAACACTAAAACATTGACGGAAGCTTGCACACATATACTATAAACGGTTAGGAGGAATAGTGGGGCGCGCCTTCGTGGATTGCACTATCTATACATATGTATGAAGAATGTTATGAGAGTGAATGAAGCGAAAGAGATATGTTAGGATCGTAGCAATTGGAAATCCGTGATCTATGCCTACCCCCATGGGAATGAGGCGTGATTTTATGCATATAATTAATGATGCGAATGAATTTAAACCAGCTAAAGTAGACTAATTAGAACATGGAAAAGGCAATAATCCCACCAACACCACACCACCAAACCCCAAAATGCACAAAAAGTTAAAGAAGAAGGAAATTGTGTTTGCGTGTGTCAAATTATAATAATAATTGTCATTCAGTAATGTTTGTTATATAATTTTACCTGTTTCAAAGATTTGTCTATCTTGGAGCCTCCGTTGTCAACACTGGCTGCAGCCGCCGCCGCTGCCTCGCGAGTTATGCGTTCTACCTGTTAGTACAAAGTTCTTTTAATATAGAAGCTCGCTACTGTAATCCAGGTCCAGGCTTAATATACATAATCTTTGAACCCCAAGGACCCGATTCTAGCCCAACAGACTTTTTTGTCGCGGTAGATTATACAGGGATGTTGAGAAGGGCGTTGATGGCCAAGTCCAAAACCACGAGAGTTAGGGAAAAGTCGTGAAAGGAGTCAGCCCTCGATTTATAAGAAAACCATAACTGCTTATATTTTTTTTTAAACTTTGCTATATGCCTGCACGTGGCATGGAGTATAGTTACCATGGCGTCGAGGAACTCTGCCAGACAGCCGATGGGGTTGTTGGTGTGTACGAAGAAGTGCGGTGACCTCCGCGCCAGCAGCCGCAGGGCACGCCACCCCCAGCCGCCGCAAGCCGTGCGCCGCCGCCCGTCACACGCCACGCCCGCGCCGCCCACCATGTACGACTCTGTATACATTATACTGTTTTAGGGATGTATATATGTGTAAAACCATCCTCAACGGGGTGTAGCACAATTAAAACTCTTCGAATAAGTAGAAACAACTTATAGTCTTTATATCTTTTCCAATAATCATACCACCCAACATAGGTCTGCTTTCCCTCCAAAACGGCCCCCGCAACTGTCAACTCGTTGACATTATACTGTGCATGACAGATGACATAACGGCATGATAACGCAAAGCTCTATAAATAAAGACCCGTTACACATGTCAACTATGGACCGATGTTCTATGATCCGCATTTGTACGGACTGGTTTCCGCCAGTAGGCTAGGACATGCCGGTTTCCTCACGATGTTTTCCTTCACCGTTTGAGAGTACTAGCATAGTGCGCATAAATTAGATTTGAAGCGACGCCGTTGGGATCGGAAGGCGAGTCCGCTACCACTAAACCACCAACCAGCAGTGCTCTCTTGACGACTATGGACCAATTACACCAGGAAATCCATCAGTCTCATTAGAGATCAGTAATGAGCTCGTAAGAAACAGCAGAGTGTTTTGAACATGATTGTCTAGGCTGGGGTGCCTGACTTTACTTGAATTTTAGATCCATAACGCTTCAAAAATGGCATCCTGAGGGCCGATTTTTTGACTGCCAAACCTACCCGATCCAATAAATAAACATTGGATTTCTACCAGGCTAAGGTGGAGACCTTAGCAACAACAAAAACCAGTGGTTATATCAGGTACCTAATACCTAGAAGTAGGTAAAATTATGTATGTGTTCTTTTTTCTAAAAACAAACTATATAGTACCTAAAGAAGGCATGAAGTCTCGCTCCTTAGTTCGGCACGCAGTAAGATTGTCAGGGCACAAGTTCCATAGCTTGGTAAGTTCATTGCTGAAAAACAACAGTACAGTTCGTAAGTCAATAAAAGCCTCCTAGAAAATAAAGAAAAAATCAAAATAGTCTTTATTCAGTTGAATTTCAAGAATCACTTTGAAACGTCTTAAAGCTAGGTGTGTCTAGGTGCCAGTTCCATAGAGCCATTAAGCAACAAAGGGTAGGACTCACAAGTTTCGGCAAGTTTTATAATGCGCACTTGAAGTGCGGGCAGGTTTTTCCGCAAGTAGGCCTCTGGTAGGCCCTTTTTGCGTGACCCTTGACACGTGTTGCTCGAACTTTTTTAGGTTCTACAACACGCCGGTTTCCTCACGATGTTTTCCTTCACCGTTTTGAGAGTACTGGCATAGTGCACATAAATTTTTCGATAGAAAAACTCATTGGTACACGAGTGTATTTGAACCCACAACCTTCGGATCGGAAGGCGGGGCCACTACCACTAGACCACCAGTGCTCTGGTAGGACTCACAATCTACAGTGCAGTAGAAAGAGAGCTACTAATAACTGAGCTGTAAGAAAGAAAACTTATTTATTTGACCCACACAGACATGGAACAAATTAGTAGTAACGAAAAACAATTTTAATTTAGATAACCAAAAAGATCGGAAAAGCTATAAAAGACTTGAAGATACCATGCTAGAATATAACCTTCGACAATACGTAAAAGCTCCTACTCGAGAAACTACTACCTCATCAAAATGTATAGACCTCTTATTTACAAACCACACAAAATTTATCATAGAAGTCAAGGATTTAGGTATTTCAGATCACTACGGCCTAATCTACCAACAAAAAATCTCAAACCTGACCAAAACTTGTACTCAAACATATCATACAACTAAAAGAATATTTAATACAACAAACATTAAAAACTTCAAACAATCTATCACTGAAATCGACTGGGACAACCTCTTTTCGGAGAACAAAAATATTAACCAGAATTACGAAACATTCCACAACACGCTACAAAAAAATCTAGACCAATACATACCCAAAAAATGCATAAAAATAACTCCAAACCGAACGAACACTTACCTCACCAAAGGATTGAGAAAGTCATGTATAAATAAACGATTACTTAAAATAATATCTACAAAAATTAAAAGTAAAATTTTTACAACACATTACAAAACCTACGAAAAAATATTAAAATCATGTATAAAGCGATCAAAAAGAAATAATTACATCAAAGAAATGAACAATTCAGACAATAAAACTATTACAATGTGGAATACAATAAAAAAAATCACCAATCCCCCGAATAATAACCAAAAATTTGCAAATATATCCCTAGCGATAAATGGCGAAACGATAATTTCGCCGCAACATGTAGCTAACTCATTTAATAACTACTTTGTATCTGTAGGCAAAACACATTCCAACACGAGCGCAAGGGGAGCGTGCGCCCGACCCGTACACTCGCCATGCACTAACTCGCTGTATCTAGAACCGGTTACCGAATGGGAGCTATCCAACATAGTCAAACGGATGAGCAACAAGCGCAGCTACGGAATAGACGATATTCCCTCTATTGTTATAAAGCAATGCGTGCATATCCTAACGACACCATTAACACATTTGCTAAACCAATCATTTATAGAAGGCACTTTCCCCGACTTGTTAAAAATAGCCAAAGTAAGACCTATTTACAAAAAAAGCGGGAAATTGGATGACCCGGGAAGCTATCGACCTATTGCTTTATTACCTACTATCTCAAAAATATTCGAAAGAGCTATGTCTAATCGTTTAACCAGATTTCTTGAAAAATATACAATATTTAATAATTCACAATACGGTTTCAGGAAAAATCGTTCGACAACACTAGCAGTATATAACTACGTCGAAAAAATATACAACTTTATAAATACAAAAAAATATTCGATAGGTATCTTCCTAGATATGACGAAAGCCTACGACAGGGTGTCCCACGACACGCTACTACAAAAGCTCTATGGCTCGGGAATAAGAGGGATCGCACACAAATGGTTCCAGTCATACTTATGTGACAGAGAACAATATGTACAACTAGAATATCGTAATGAAGTTACAAAAAACACAGAAGCTATAATATCAGATAGGTTAACTATAAATAATTCCATACCACAAGGAAGCGTGCTCGGATGTATATTGTTTTTACTGTACATTAATGACCTACCCAAGTACATCAATACTCCTTGTGTACTTTTCGCTGATGACGTCTCCATGCTCTTCAGCAGCACATCGAACATCGACTGTGATTATATTGAAAAAACATTTAATGACTGCGTAGAATGGCTTGGTGACCATAATTTAGACATAAACCCACGCAAAACCAAACTAGTACAATTTAGGACTCAGCAAAGACATCCATTAGATTTAAGTACCTTGACTAACCGATTGAATATTGAAGAAACTAACGAATTTAAGCTTTTAGGATTAACATTAGACACTAGCCTGAATTGGAAAAAACATATTGCAAATACTAAAACAAAACTGTCAAGATTTGTTTATGCGTTAGGTATTTTAAAATGTAACACAAATTTTGAATGTGCACTTTCCGCTTACTACGCTTATGCATTTTCGTGGCTCAATTTTGGAATTATTTTGTGGGGTGAAAGTGTAGACTTTATTGACCTTTTCATTATGCAAAAGAAATGTATACGAATATTAGTAAATATAAATCCCCGAGACAGTTGTAGACCACACTTTATAGATAAAGGGATCCTAACACTACCATGTATGTATATTCTACAGGCATCTATGTTTGTGAGGAAGAATAGGCATTTGTTTAAATCAAAGTCCGAGCTTTGCCCCGATTATAATCGACGTAATAAAAATAAGCTACAACTGCCGGTAGTAAATCTAATAGCAACAAGCAAAAGCCCATACTTTCGACTGATATCAATCTATAATAAAATCCCCGACCTCATCAAGGATGAACAAGAGAACCACATATTTTATAGGCGCCTAAAATCACATCTTGTACAAAAATGTTATTACTCCATTGCTGAATTTAAATCAGATAATAAATGTTGACATTTAATTTAATTTAATATTTTATTGATTTGACATTATTTTAATTGACTTTGACTTGTGATCGGTATTAGTTATTAATTTTGTGAAAATCTTATCTCTCTTGACTTTACTTTTGACTACTTTTGACTAATGTATAATGATTAAGTATCTGATTCTGTCCATAATTATGTAAATTGTATTGTAAAAATGATGACATTGCAGTGCCCAACAGGGTGCATGTACTGACTATGCTAATTTAACAACAAGTGCTATATATTTTGTGTACATGCAAGCAATAAATAAATGAAATGAAATGAAATGAACTTAAAAACTAAAAGAAAAAATTAAAATAAATTTGCTTGACCAAGCAATCCAACCAAGCACCACCAAAACAAAGCATCAGAAATAAGAGGAGCTACGTACTTGCCAATATAAGATCTGTCGGTCCCCTCATACTCCTTGATAATATCGCCGACGGGGCGTCTCCGCTTTCGACTTTTACGCACTTCCTCTCCGGACTCTGTCTGGACGGGCGGCTTGGGTTTCTGGAATTCTGAAAACATTCATATTATCAACGATCATTATATTTAACGACTTATTAACCGACTTCAAATTAAAAAAGGAGGCTCTCAATTCGGTTGTATTTTTTTATATGTTTGATATAGAATAACTTCTTCATGTGCCGATTTGTAAATTTTATCTGAAAGGTAAAACTTCCAGATTCCCAGATTCCCATAGAAATTTTATCAAAATCGATTCAGCCGTTTGGCCATGAAGTCGGTTTTTCAAGTTTTTTAAATTTATATTATCTTTCTATGAACCTTCAAATGCCTTAGGTTAATTCACAAGTTTGGGTAGTCATTAAAATTATGTTATCAAGTATATCACAGAATGACCAAGATAGGATAATTTAGCCCCATAAAAAGTAAACAGGCCTTTGCATCTATTGTAGATGATTTATATAGCGTCAAGGGCAACTGGTGATTACTAATGGCCCTACTTACGGGACGCTAAAGTGCCTGGGATAGGATTTTAGATGGTACAGGCTTGCCCAGCACTTATACCATCCTGACAAGGAAACTTCTGGACATGAGATGCACCGGACAGAACATGATACACAGCTATGCTTGGCAGCAATTACCTGGGCATCCATCATTTTTCCAGCTATTCCAGAACTCCTCTCTCTTGAGTATGCTTTTGACGCACTCTGCGAACCGTTTGCCGTGCGGAGGCGTCTCACCAAGCAGCCGATAGATGAGCGCTGTTGTCTCTTTCACCCAATCCGACTGGTCTGACTTCAGCTCTTGGGATTCCCTGGAACAGACAAGTATACATTATTCAAGTGAAAGCTCCAATAAGTTTGTGGTTATCACTTCTTCTTCTTGTTTTATCACTAGATTTTTCGAACCAGTGTGGTGAAAGGATTTGTGCGCCTTGAAGAGGCTCCTTTCGTGATCTTGACACCATGTTTTCAGACTTTTTAGGTTTTACATGCCAGTTTCCTCACATTGCTCAAGCCCGCATTGAATGTAATCTTTATCAACATCGACCCGACATAAGTACAGTGCAACTGCAGGGCCCCTATACAAGACTGCCACATTTGCTTTCTTGTCCACAATGCACAACCAATTGCACCATAGAAGACTTGAACATGGCATTGAATAGAGCTATTGAGGTGGCTACATGTTGGTTGAGGAGGGTTTGAGTCTTGACTCGATAAGGAGAAGACTTACATTTTAAACTTGACAGTGGAAGTCAAATACTGGAACAGTATCAGAAACTGGATCAGGACACATCTCCTGAAATTTGAGTCCGACAGTTGCAATTCCAACAGCTTCTGATTGGTCAGGAATTTAGCAAAGTAGTGTTGATCCTTGCTAGACTCTTGCATTTCAGCATCAGTGGTGACTGCCTTCAGTAAGCTCAGCTTAGACTTCTGTAACTCGACGGATTCCAACTTGTAGGATGAGAATGCTGATAGAACACTGCCAGAATGCTGAAATAAAAACAGTTTTAGCTTTATTTTAGAAGGAAAAGTTCCTTCAGGGTAGGCAATGCAACGACAGCACCCTTGGTGTTGTTGGTGTCTATGGGCGACGGTGATTGCTTACCATCAGGTGGGCCGTAAGCCCGTTTGTCTATCATTTACATATGGTTTTCATCATTGAAATATTTATTTAATCAGTTAGACCTGTCTCGGCTTCGCATGCATGGACAATTTTTTTCTAAAAATATAAATATAGCTTAGGTTACTCAGGGTGAATATAGCTTTCCAAAGGTAAAAGAATTTCACACAAATACAAATCTTTCCTCTTGTACACTTTCACTACATAGTGAACTATGTAGTCAATATTTATTTTTAGACTGGCCTCTAGCTCAGTTGGTAGTAGTTCTGCCTTCTGCGCCGTAGGTTGTGGGCTCGATCCCCATCGAGAACAAATATTTGTGTGGTGAACATAAATGTTTGTTCTCTGTCTGGGTGTTTTATTGTATTCTAAGTATGAATTTACAAAAAAAAATGTATTCAAGTATTATATCAGCTATCCGGTTCCCATATTACAAGCTCTGCTTAGTTTGGGGCTGGGTAGTATTGTGTGAATTGTCCACAATATTTATTTATATATATTTATTTATTTACTTACCACTAGGTAGATATGACAAACAGTGACAGAACTTTACTTTAAGCAATGTCTCATGTAACGCTTGTAATATCAGCTTCAGTGATAAAACCGTGCATGTATTTACTCAAAGGCTTCAAAATAATTTTTTGAATTCACTATTAAATAATTAATAAAAAGTATAGAATTATACTTACAGCAACAAAAGTTTTCCAATGAAGTTTGTTGTAACATGTATTTGGGTTTCTGAAAAAGTCCTGTAAGCTCCAAAATCGGCAATACAGATTGTAATCTATTGTAAACTTGTTCTTATCATCATCAACCACCATCTCTTCATCCAGAGCATCTTTCAGTGTAGTGTTGTCTCCACCAAATTCAGTTACATTCTCAAGATTGAATTCGGAGACTATATTGAGGCCGGAACGCTCGGAGAATGGGAAGAATTTTGCTAAAAATAGCAGTATCCTACCACAGAAGACTGTGTTCTGTGAACGGGATAGCCGACGCAATAAGTCGTTGCACATTCTCAGCAAATTGTTCTTACAAGCGACGAAGAATAATTCCTCTTTCCAAATATTGACGCCGTTTTCAACATACGAAAACATTTGCTCGCATTTACTCAGTGTAAGAGCGTCGAAAATATCGCCGAGGAGGACGACGGGCATCGTAGGAGTCACCATCTGTCGTCTACAAGACTCTATGCAGAAGCAAACGAAAGTTTCCAACGTATCTGGTTCCTCCACCAACAAATCCAAGAGTTTGTCTCTGAATGCTTGGTCCATTGCCGCTTTACGATCAGACTCATTAGCATTTTTAGAGAAAGAATCGAGTAAATCGATGTTGTTGGTTGCAAAAGCCTTGGAGAGCACATCCTAAAAATATAAACCATTTAATTTTCTTTAGTAATTTAACAAAGTTTTGATAAAAGTTGAGAAAACACAGAAGAGAGGTTATGTTTATTTTCAATACCTTGTATTTGGCTCGTAACTGCTGAAAACCAAGTTTATCAGACATGTTTGCAGTTTAAACACTAGACTTCAAGTTAAAGTTCCCGTTTTCAAGATCACGGTAAAACTAGGTATTTAATTTCAAAGACCATTTGTAAACAAATCACTTCAAATCAGTCCATTCATTCAATTGCTATCACTCATTTCATTGGGATTGGGAGTGGGAGGCGTTCTATAGCGCTATCCCTTCCTCCAAGGCTATCCCGCAGGTTGAATTCGTGCTGCTTCGGATGTGTAGTGTAGTGCCCACTGGAGCCGGGTGATACGTTCGAAATGCCGTTATTGCTCGAGACGTGCACGTCTAGGCCTAAGATGACCGCCACAAGAGTCGATTTATCTCGTCAAAAGTAGAGATAAGTCTATATCTCTACACGAGCTAAGATGACCGCCTAAATATGTCGTCATCTGTCAAATGAAGACTTACTCGGAATTCGAATTTTGATTTTTGAATTTTGTCGTCAAATGGTAAGATGACCGCCATATTTTCTCGTCGACAGTTTTTGAAAACGAGATTAGTCTTCCGCTTGTCTTTTAGATTTTGTTTTGCTAACTTTTCAAAGGATGGCGATACCTTACTATAATCATCTTATTGCGATGTACGCCGATAAGCAAAACAAAAAGATTCAACGGAAAATAATCAGAGACGTATGTGGTATGTGATCTTTTTGACGTTGTTCAGATAGAGTTTCAGTGCCTCTGGAGATTATCAAAACCCTGGGAATTCTACCTCATCAAACGTCTAAAACCCGATTTAGAGCCTAAAACTAGTACGGGCCTACCTTGCTGCGGGCGGTGCATTCGAAGGTGAGTACCTATAGTTCATTTGAGGTTAACTACCCATAGATTTCTATGTGTTATCCTGCTTAAAATGTTATTGTAAAGGTCTAAAATTAATAATAACAAATTAGGTTAGTGTGAGTCAACACTTCTCATACATTTACCCGATTCACTCAATGTTTCAATAGTGAAGACGTGTCATTGGATCTCAGTTTACCAACTACGAACTACTACACTACGAATTTATGCAAAGTAAAAACTGAGTATAGTTACCTACCTATCTAATACCTTAGTAAAAATATTTTAATAACAGGGTGACATTGGACGAAGATGCACGAGTCGAAAACGAAGAAGTTATCAACGGAGATTTGGCTGCAGAGGACCCATCACCTGCGGGTCTGCTTCGGCAAGGCCAAAGACGCGCAGAACTTCTACGTTATGTTAATGAATAGAATATTACAAAAGCCTTAAAAATATTTATACCTTATCAACCATAAGCACCTACAAAGAACGCCCTCTTCATTAGATCAACATTATTTAGGTAAAAAGACAGTTTTCTGTGTGTAAATAAATTTATTTGTCATAAATTAAAATAGGTATATTATTTACAAGTTATGCAAATACCTATGTAAGGTGGAATGTTTGGTTTGTGGATGGCCCGTGGAATCTGAAAAGAAATATAGCACCAGGGTTACTTTAGATAGTTTATTATTATAACACAGTTTACAACAGAGACACAAAACAATAGTTCTAGTTATGAGCTAGGATTTGCTGTACTGTATTACGTTTACGACCGGGGCGCGAACGAACGTGCGCTCAGTGCGAGGCCCAATGGTTCACTGCCGCTCGCAGCGGTGCCGGGTGGCGCTCTTGTCGCGTCGGTCCTGCGCTCGCGCCAATCACATGCGAGCGTTATGTTCCGTTCATTCTAAACGTGCAGAGATGTACTCCAGTGCAATCGCAGCAGGGTGGTATTTAGGACTGTGGAGTGTGGAGACTCGCCACATCACCCCCTTCCAGAGACCGTCTAGGGCGATTAAGTTTCATAGTCTCGATAATGCTCTGGAAATCGGACTGATCTTTTTTCTGGAAGAATATATGCGGGTTTCAAGCGGTCGATGGATACAGTCACAGGTTTGCCTTTTATCTGTAGTTTAAATACTTTATCATTCCTTTCTATTACAGGATGTGGACCAGTGTACGCTGGTTGTAAGGAGCTTCTTAACGCGTCTTCTCTTAAGAACACATGGCTTGTGGTAGCAAGATCTTTGTACACGAAAATAGACTGTCGATTATGTCTCGAGGCAGGCACTGGCTGTAAGTTGTTCGCAAATAGACGGAGGCGTGCTGTGTAGTCTGTAACATCTGTGGTTCCAGCTGTTGTTGGATCGAAAAATTCCCCTGGCAAGCGAAGCGGTTCACCATATAAAAGTTCAGCTGGACTAGTTTTCAAATCATCTTTGACTGCACTCCGTATCCCGAGCAGGACATGCGGTAGTGCTTCCATCCAATTTTCAGTACCGTGACAAGTAATCGAGGTCTTCAGTTGTCTGTGGAATCTCTCTATGGCTCCATTGCATGCGGGATGATATGCAGTAGTCTTCTTATGTAAGAATCCGGCTGACTTCGAGAGATATTGAAAAAGAGAAGATTCGAATTGTCGTCCACGGTCCGTTACGATAGAGGTAGGGCATCCGAATCTTGATATCCATCCGGCGAGAAGGGCTTTAGCTACGGTTTCAGCTGTTGCATCGGGTATAGGCATTACCTCAGGCCATCTTGTAAAGCGATCGATTGCGGTGAGGCAGTAGCGCATTCCACTGCATATGGGTAGTGGTCCGATAAGATCAATATGCACGTCCATGAATCGTGCGCGAGGAAGCTGGTATGTTCCTAAAGGTGCTGACACGTGTTTGTTTATCTTTGCTCGCTGGCATGCTAAGCAGGCTCGAGTCCACTCTCTGCAGTCTTTCTTAATTCCTGGCCATATGTACCGTTCTGTTACAAGTTTTATAGTGGTGTTGGCTCCAGGATGACTAAGTCCATGCAGGCTTTCGAAGACTTGCTTTCGCATGATAGGTGTGACGTATGGTCTTGGAGTTGGGGAACTGACGTCGCAGTAGAGTTCTGAACGTGTTCCAGGGATTTTGACTTTTTCCAGGCGAAGTGATGTTCCACTCTCAAGCAGTAATTTCAGTTCTGGATCTGAGTCTTGGGATTGAGCTAGTCTGGGGAAGTCAATTGAAAACTCTACTTCTTCCACTCGCGAGAGCGTGTCCGCAACCACATTATTCTTACCAGAGATATGCTGGATGTCCGTTGTAAATTGGGATATCAGATCGAGATGGCGGAATTGTCTGGGCGAGCACTTATCTTTGCGTGTGTGGAACGCGTAGCACAAAGGTTTATGGTCAGTGAAGATAGTAAAATCTTTGGCTTCCAACATATGACGAAAGTACTTGACAGCTTCATAAATAGCCAACAGCTCTCTGTCGTATGGAGAGTATTTCTTTTGAGCTGGAGATATCTTGCGGGAAAAGAAGGCAAGTGGTTGCCATGCATCTTCTTTCATCTGCTGTAAAACCGCCCCTATGGCAGTATCAGACGCGTCAGTGACAAGGGCTAGTTTTGCTTGGCAATCTGGATGTGCAAGTAGTGTGGCTCGACAGAGGCTATCTTTGCATTCCTGAAAAGCTCTCAGTGTATCACCATTCAAGTGCACTGGGTGAGAACCTTTTACAGAACCCGTCAATAAATCATTTAGTGGGGTTTGACATACTGCGGCACCAGGTATGAATCTCCTGTAGAAGTTTATCATTCCTAAGAATCGTCGTAGCTCTCTTACGGTCTTCGGTACTGGGAATGACTTGATTGCTTCTACTTTAGAATCGAGAGGCTTGACCCCTTCACTTGATATCGAGTAACCAAGAAATGTGACCTCAGGTACTCCAAAGTGGCATTTGGCGATGTTGATGATGACGCCATAGTCCTTCAGTCTGCTGAATAGCTGTCGGAGATGCTCTTCGTGTTCTCGCTCGTCTTTCGAGAAACATAAAAAATCGTCGACGTATGGGTAGATAAAGTCGAGTCCTCTGGTCATCTCATCTACGAAGCGTTGGAAGGTCTGACAGGCGTTGCGAAGGCCAAAAGTCATATAGGGGAACTCGTAAAGGCCAAACGGAGTCGTTATAGCGCTTTTCTGGATGTCATCAGTGAATATAGGTATTTGGTTAAAAGCTTTTACTAAATCTATTGTAGAAAATACTTTGCATCCTGCTATGTTGTGTGTGAAATCATGCACATGACGTATAGGATATTTATCAGGAATTGTTCTAGCGTTCAGCATCCGATAATCTCCGCAGGGTCTCCACTCGTTTTCCTTCTTCGGGGCTAGATGGAGGGGAGAGGCCCAGGGGCTTTCCGAAGGTCGGGCGGTACCTGATTTAAGCATCGACTCGAATTCTTTTTTCGCTATTTTTAGCTTATCAGGTGCAAGTCGGCGGGGGGAGGAAGAGACTGGTGGGCCTGGCGTCGTCCTAATATAGTGTACGGTATTGTGCTTTACCTCCTTATGACATCCGGATGGGTGAGTGATTTCAGGAAATTCACGAAGTATCTCATGGTATCTGGACTCGCCGAGTGGTATCTTGATAGATGATATCGAGGTCGACGAGTGGACAGGTGTACCCATGGCGAAAAGTGTCGTGTTGCTATCCAAAATGCCTAGGCGTTTGTTGCGAATATCGACGATAAGTCCGTAGAATTTTAAAAAATCGGCCCCAATTATCGCCCTGGATACGTCCCCTACTATAAATCGCCAGGGGAAGTCGCGTCGTAATCCAAGGTCTAAATCCATATGAGCGTATCCATACGTGCATATAGGGGTACCGTTTGCTGCGGATAATTGAAAATCCGTTTTAGAACGTCGCTGAGGTAATGCGGATCGTGGGTAAACGCATACGTCGCTCCCTGTGTCAATGAGAAACGGTACCTTAGACCGACGATCCGTGACGAACAGGCGACCAGAAGAGGGGGGGCAGTCGTCAGTCGCCATTACTGACCGCCCCTGCAGTTTTCCGCCCTTGATCCGTCCCGGGGATTTTCTACATCAAAGTCGCATGGCTTGACGCATATTTTCGCGTTCTTGCCGTGTTTCGAGTGATACCAGCATTCTGGGAACTTTCTATAATTTGATACTGACCGGGTCAATGACCTACCTCGGTCACGGCGATGAGTTGAGCGGGATCTTCCCTTCTGTGAGTCGAGTTGCGAAGAAAGATTTTTCAACTGCTTCCGTAGCTCAGCTATTTCTCTTGCCATGGTGTCCATGCTTGATCCGGGTCCACACGACTGAGTGGACGCAACTTGTGGGGAAGGCACGGCGATGTCTTGTATTTTGTCCGCCAAATCTGCATGTACCTCTAGTGATGCGTTGGGCTGGGCGGCGATCACTGTTTGAATGTTTCGCGGTAGCCTACTTGTCCATATGGTCTTCAAAAAATCTTCGGGCACACTAGGTCCAGCGAGGCTCTGAAGATGGCGTAGAAACTGTGATGGACGGCGATCACCCAACTCTTCATGCATCAGTAGTTGTTTCACTTTCTTTTCATGCGACGCACTTAATCTTTTTATCAGCTCTGACTTTAATTTCTCGTACTTATCTGTCGGAGGGGGGGCCACGATAATATCCTTTACTTCCTTGGAGAACTGATGGTCAAGTTGTCCGATGACGTAGTTAAACTTGGTAGTGTCAGAAGTGATATTCGATATCGCGAACTGGCCCTCGACTTGTGCAAACCATATTTCGGGTTCGTCTGGCCAAAATGGCGGCACCCGAATTCCAACACGGAATAACTCCACGGGCTTCGACTTTTCATCTGCAGGTACGCGCTCTTCGTTCTTTTCCATATTTATATTGCTCGTTTTCAGCGGGAGTCACCAATATAGCACCAGGGTTACTTTAGATAGTTTATTATTATAACACAGTTTACAACAGAGACACAAAACAATAGTTCTAGTTATGAGCTAGGATTTGCTGTACTGTATTACGTTTACGACCGGGGCGCGAACGAACGTGCGCTCAGTGCGAGGCCCAATGGTTCACTGCCGCTCGCAGCGGTGCCGGGTGGCGCTCTTGTCGCGTCGGTCCTGCGCTCGCGCCAATCACATGCGAGCGTTATGTTCCGTTCATTCTAAACGTGCAGAGATGTACTCCAGTGCAATCGCAGCAGGGTGGTATTTAGGACTGTGGAGTGTGGAGACTCGCCACAGAAACAAACATGCTCATAAAGGTATTTCTGTATTCTCTATCCTGCATCCTACAATCATTCCTTTAGTTCAAACTGCAAAACTTGGTAGTTATGTACTACGGAGTATATTAAAGTAACTAATACTTACATATCGGGGGTTTTAACACTGCACCCTCGATATATAATTTTTTTTACCTATTTTAAAAATCCTCATTGATAAATAGCAACAGGTCAAAACAGGTATGGTTGCTATCAAAACGTACAATTTTCCACTGTCCACCGTCCTACCTAGGCTCAACTCGTCGGTCTTGAGGCGGTTCCACCCCGCTGTTATTTGTTGGACACTTTGCAGTGCGCTTTAATCACCTGCCGCAAATTCATAGTGCTCGGACATATTATACCGGCAAAGAAACTCTATTTGGATTCTGTTACTTCTAACCCTGAAATATTACCGAATACAAACAAGTATAGCTAGCAGCATAGGTATGTACCGATTTTGAGAATACAATGAATCTATTTTGCTAGTGCTATCGGTTTTTAACAATAAATAGGGGTACCATATGTATTTACTTACGTTTTTTTCAGTCACAGGTATCAAATTGAATGAACGAAACCATTAAAAAAATCGGTTGTCTGTAAAGTCGGTTTACTGACGATAGTTGAACGTGATAACGTCATAAGAAAATACTCGCGGACTCGCGGACTCGGACTCGGACTCGAACTCTCGGACCCGGGCCCGGAACCCGACCGAACCCTTACCCTTACCCTCATTTACCCTTACCCTCATTTACCATTACCCATTACCCGACCCGGGCTCGGGCTCAGGTAAATGGAACGACGAAACGACGTAACGACGCATGAGTCATGTTTTTTCGTGCGTGCAGCCGGCTCCATCGATTTATAAGACGTTATCACGTCAAAATAAAAATACAATGGTAGATTAGGGTAGAATATGGAAGAAATGATCACTGGTTTGTCTTCACGACATAGGCGAGTCGTCGACGAGAGCTGTCTCTCTCGTGATGCTCATCTTACCGTAATCGACAAACGAATCGATGTCGACAAAATTTTCTCTTCTCGCGAAGACATATGTCACGTCGGTCATCTTAGGCCTACAGGAAATAAAACAATTTATTAGAATGCTAGCACGTACTGGCTCCACTCCACACTCTGCCTCCGGAACACGCACGACCATGGCGACCACTACCTCGTGAGGTAGCACTTGACGCTCTGACCTTATTGATCGCCGATGGTGAAGAAGAGTGAGGAAAGGGAAAAAGAAAATAATAAGAATACCCACTTACAGCCAAGACGAGGCAGCTCAGCACACGCCCACCATGATCTTGATCCAATGAAAAGCCCAAGGAACCGCCTGCAAAGGAAGGCACAAATGGCTGAGCCCCGCGACCCAGGGATCGTTCTCCCTGCGAGTAGAAGCTAAGGCGATGGGTCACACAGCCGCTGCCCTTACCTGCAAATCCCACTATGAAGAGCGAGTTGTTGAAAACCGGATGATGATGATGAGGTTGAATTTAATGAATGTCTATATGTCTATATTTGCGTCTAATTTTTGGTTATGTCACAGTCAGTTTATTATGACAGTGACGTACGCAAAAATTACAATCCGCAATCATCATCATCAACATTGACAGTATTGATCCCTCTTCCCAGCAAGCAGCATTAACAACATGCGCGCCACCTATCTAACATAAGTGGAACTATGTTTATATTGACACAAAAACATCTCATTGGTCGGCCTGGATTTTCAGTTCTTTTTATCCAATCAAATAAAGAGGTCAACGTACGAATTGCACAGCTGACAAATAGTTCGTAATCAATGTTTTTCATATGTGTGAGTGTCATGCATATGAGCAAATGAATGATTGACTACGTGTGTGTGTTGAGTGAGACTCTTGCTTGAGAAGCATCTTGCTTGTCTATTTTGTCTGCAGATAATTTATATTTTCGGATTTATCTGGAATCCTTTCCTTTGTTTAAAATGCAGTAAAGTGTAGTACACTAGTGTGATTTAGTTGTACGTTCCAAGCAAAATAAGTAGATATTGAAGCAGATAGTGCTTGGCTTTATATAAAACATGGATCGCAATATGAGGTGAGTGGAGTACTCAAGATTTTACTTTCGTTTACCTACGTTTACTTTCACGTATCGCGGACGTGCGGACGTGGTATACATGCGTCGATTAGCTTGCACAAACTTCTAAACAAAGGCATGCGAATCAACAATGCTTGTATTCAGAACAAGGTTATTTTTTACATCTAGCGCAGATTATGCAGCTCGCTGTTGTCCCCCTTAGTGCAATCGATGTTAGGCTCTATTTATTGTTATAAATTATTTAATAATACTTACAAGACTAGCTAGCTATTATGAGTAAAAAAAATTATAGGTGTCATATTTTCAGTTTATTGTTAAACGTTTGCGTATGCGCCCAGGGCGCGTGTTATTGTTGCTATTGTTATCAGTGTTATCAAATAGGACGCGTGCCAGCCTCTCAATAGAGCATGTCAAGTAGCTATAAACCGATTACAACTGGTTTTATCATACACTGCAATCTAGGAATTGATCCAACTAATTCTTGGGGATTGCTGGGGTGAGATTGATGTGGTATGCTGTACCAGAATTCAGGGGTTTATAGGAATACATAAAAATAAAGCAGTCCTTATTCAATTGTAACAGGGATCACTTTCAAAGCTACTGGTCAGAAGCTCATAACTTAAAATCACAACCATCACAGAGTTGGTCTAATGTTAGTCAAATATTTTTTATTCATTTGAATAATGGATTACATTTAAACGTCTCAAAGCTAGGTGAGTCTAGGTACCAGTTCCACTTGACCAGTTTACCATTGAGTATTGAGAATCATCCATGTTATAAAATTCTTACCCCTTCATGCATTATATAGAGATAGGAAAGGATTTAGCAGTATTCTAAGCTAAATGACTGCCAAAGAACCCTAATAATGAGCCTAACTTTATTTGATATCATTCCAGATCAAGCTACATAAACAGTGGGCCCCGCTCGCTCCCACATATGGGCAGCAACAAACGTCACAATAACGGCAACGGACACAGCAATAGCGGTCACAATGGAGCTCGACTCAGTCCCCCCGATCAGACTCCACCACCAATGAACTTAAACCAGCAGGATGATATTGTAAACTATGTTTATGATTCATGGAATAAGGTATGTATTTTACTACCTTCTTTCCCTTTCCAGCACTCGCAAGGGGGCATGGGGCTAAAGGGATTTCTGGACATAATTTTGAAAAAAACTTCTTGGCAGAGCATTTTTGCAATAAGGCATTGAAATAAGCGCAAACCCTCATCGAGGTGTAACTTAAACTAAACTAAGCTATTAGTATAAGTTTCGTAGCTTAGTTTAAGTTTGTTAGATGCCACTTTCGTATTGATAAATTAGTACTTACTATGCCGGAGCATCAACCCCAAAGTGGTTCTTGGCCTCCGACACAATAGAGCGCCACCTCTTGTCATCATAATTTTCTTGTCCTTGTCCCAGTTGGATAAATTAGTAGGTAATGTTTTATTTCTGAATTCCAGGTAACTCGTGATTTAGAACGTGGCCAAGAAGCAAAATACTATCAAGAAGTAATAACGCCGCGTCAGCTTGCTAACTTTAGACCATTCAATCTTGAGGAGTGGTGGGCTCGCCGACTTCTTCAAAGCATAAACCGAAGCAAGCATCGCTCATAAGTTACTTAATAATGACATGTGAGTTATAGTCAACTGTGGTTAGGCAATGGGGAAAAAAAGTCACTATCACTCCAATTTTCACTAATATTGTGCATATCACTAAAGGATCGGTCGCACCGCGGCGAACAGCTGTGAACTGCGACGGCTAAGGCGAACTGGTCGTGCGAACAATGTGGCGCGATGATCGTGCGAACGGTGATCGCGGGTTATTGCGGACGCAACTGTTCGCGTCAGTGTGTCCTGTTCGCTTATGGTTCACACGACCAGTTGGTCATCGCAGTTCGCCGCATGCAATGTGTACCTTCACCACCAACCCATTTCAAAAACTCATTGGCAATTGTTTGGAAAGTACAACCACATTCAAGGAAAAATAAAAGAAACGACTATCAAAATAATTTTTGATACAAATACTAACTTATCTTTCCAATAATTGAGTGGTCTTTTTATTGCTGCAGTTGGCTACAACTCTACTGTATTACTCCTAGCATTTGGGTCACTCCATTCTCATCCAACCTTATGTAATTCTAAACCGATTAGCGCGAAACATAGACTACCTTAGCATTGACTCCATAGAAACAAGGAATTATGTTCTTTTGACTATTAGGACTATTACTCACTGTTGACTGGTCGTGTGCAGATTGGTCTCAGCGACGAAAACATGGGTAAAGTCGCACGGGCGCCGGCGCCTAAGTGCGTAAACACAAACTTAAGACTTAGGTCACCTTCGTCCTAGTCGCTGGCGACCAGTCGACAATGCGTACAGGCTCTTAATACACCTAAAACACATCTTTAAGTCATAATATCTACATTACATACATGATGAAAGTATATGGAGTGACTTAACTGCTTTCATCTGCATTTTTGAAGATGATAGGTATATTTAAGATCGTATAGTGGTAATGTCCTGTTTTTGTATAATTTCAATGACTTTGTGTGTATTTATTTCACGTTAATATCACAATGGGGAATGAAGAAAATATCTAAAATAATAATTGCAACAAAAAACATTTTCCGGTCATGAATAATAATGAAATCATTTTTTTATAATGGGACACTATTACCTAATAGCAATATTGAGTTTATAAAATCTAGATTTCATTATATAAACTTAGTTTTGTTACCCTCTTGTATGAGATCTTATGAGTCCCCCTGTTTTTGAATAGCATATCTAAATCTTTTAAAATTGGTTTTCTAATCATAAACATCAACTGATGGAGATAGACCTATATACAAACTATAGCTATCAATTGCAGTTACAATTTTGAAATATCATTTTATAAATATAATATTCGAGAATCTTGTACCACTTTACCTGGGGATTTCAGTAGTAATCATGTTTTTATTTTAAAATACCTCTGTAGATTTCAGTTTGTAATTTTATAAGTACGACGCATAATCTTAGCGTTGTCAATCTATAGGGTCGTATTTGAGATTTATACTCAAATTAAATAGAGAATTTTTGTTAGAAAACTTTTGTTAAATTTATACTTGAGTCTCGATTCTTGGTTGAGTCGTACTGTCTGCAGCATTATAGATGTGGAAATTATTAATTGATGCACATATTTCCTTTTCGTGTTTCAATGAAATAGACAGGTTTTATCGAATTTTTATGACAATTTGTTACAAAAATTGTTAAGAATGGTTATATATTTAAGCGGCACATTAATGTATGTGTATTGTAAGTTGAGCAATAATTACTTAGTTACAAGATCGGGAAAGTTTTATTTTCAAAAAGTTTGACATAATAGGTGATCATAATAATAATGTATATTTTATAAGTTAGTTTATTATCTGTTTTAATTTATGATGTAAGAATATTTTCAGTACATTAGACTCCGCTAGAATTTCGTTATACTTGTTATTTATATGCTTTTAGAAGTTGACATAAATATACATTTTACTCCTAGACTCGCGTTCTGGAAATTCAGTTAAGAGCCTCTTTGGCGCACTTAAAATCCTTTCACCACACTAGCTTTCGAGCTAGTGACACGTTAAGAAGACTACAGTTTAACGGGTGCAACTTGGCGGCCTGAAGTATGCTGTTTTCGCATCTGCCATTTAAACAAACGGATAACTTCAGAGTGCTTTATGCTCGTCAAGTTGTGCTTGCATTACTGTAAACTCAAGCCAAGTCGAGACAATGACACAATGATCGTTTTGCGACTTTATTGCTGTAAATATATAGCTGTCCCGCTCATGAGTTATTTGCGAAAACGAGACAGCTATACAATATTTTTTTGATGTAATCTGTCGGAAGTTAATCTTGAGTCTCGCTCGTTTCGACTTGTGTGTTGAGTGGTGTTCTAGGATACGGGTCTGAGACTTAATTGACACGACTATTTTCAAGATCTCAATTTTTTATATTCAATTGATTTACTATAACCATTGCTAGTACATTTTAATTTCAAAAACGCAAGGACGGTGTAAGAAATAATGAGTGAAGTAAAACTTACATTGGATACCAATGGTATAATAAATCATTACACTTATGTTTTTTTTAAGTTTATCTTGAGTTTTTGAAACGATCCAAGGCATATTTAGAAAACATAATTTTAAATAAAAAAACTTTTATCAAAAAAATGGGTTTTCCAAAGGGATTGCTGCAGTAATAAAGTATCTAAGATCGTGTAGACATTTTCCAGTCTTAGATTACGCACTCCACTATTAAATCTGAAATTTTATCTTTATTATTTTAGAACTGTAAAACATCTTACTGTGTTTCATCGTAAAGAAAATAAAGGGGCGCGCTATTTTAGAAAAAAATATCTCTACAGTAAAAATTTTAAATCATTTATCAATATAATTAAGATTAACATTCCAATTATGTATTCAACTCACGCCTGTACTTAGAATTCGACTGTAAATACGTTTGAGTGATGCAGCGCCGTAAGATTATGGATTTGAATAAAAAGTTTTTTATTATTTGAGACTTTTAATTAGTATCTTACCTACCCACTTATTGTTTCCCATAACATCATCTCAGCCTTAGACAGTCCACTGCTGAATATAGGGCATATCCCAGCAATCAAATTCATTATTCCTTAGGTAAATAAAGACTTTTCCACTTTAAGAGCACTGGTGGTCTAGTGGTAGTGGCCCCGCCTTCCGATCCGAAGGTCGTGGGTTCAAATCCACTCGTGTACCAATGAGTTTTTCTGTCGAAAAATGTATGTACAATATGCCAGTACCTACGCCCGTCCTTTATGAAACCACAGCGAAGCATGTAGAGTGAATTCATAACGCTTTTGGTCGCACGTCAAACAAAATCAAAGCTGTTGTATTTGTGTACGAGACGCCTCCAGGCTTAGCGAGCAAGTTGTTCTAATGAGTTGGGAACTTTGTGTCGAACAAGAGGATTAAAGCTGTTTTTTGAGAGTTTCCCTTTGTTATGTTGTGTCGCTCGGTTAGACCGCTTTATAATAAGAATAGCAACTTTAAAAGTTGAAAAAAATTGTCAACAAAATTCTAAACGCCACATGTATTGTATGTATGGTACATACAATACAAATTTTATAGTGCTACGCAGCTGCTACGACGTAGCAAGGTCTATGGCGATTGAAAACGATTTCATTTTACGTTCTCTAGCGTTTGTATTCTTGCAGGATAAAGCGCACATTATTACCTAAAGATTGTTCGCCAAGCTAAAATTAGAATAACTTACTATTTTTTTTAGTCATAATTTCGACGCAACTACGTTTATTAGAATCAATTTTTATCACAAACGACGAGTTTAATCGCCGAGTCTCTCGACCTAAATAAGTTTGAACAAAGTAAATTACGATGAGTAAAAAAAGTATATAAGTAATATATCAGCTATCTGGTTCCCATATTACAAGCTCTGCTTAGTTTGGGGCTAGCTACTGGTGTGTGATTGTCCGCATTATTTATTTATTATATTAATCGTAGCCCTGATATTAGGCCGACCAAGCTGTCAGGATGGTTATTGGGCAAGACTATTCCATGTAAAAAATCCTGTCCCGTCATAGCGAGTATACATAATAGGGCTTGTGTAATCACCAGTTGCCCCTGACGCTACATATACCATCTACAACAGATGTAAAGGCCTGTTTTCTAGCCTTGATATTTGGACTGCTCTGCCTTATTCTCATTTCCGTCCATTCCACTGAACTCATTGCCGGCAGAGATCGTGAGGACATCATAAAACCGTCTATCGTAGACATAAAGCTGAGTGCACAATGGAAGTGCTGAGATTATAACCTTGTGGTTCTGGATGTGCATACCAGCAATTGGCAAACCAGAAACTTGTTTTTTAATATTTTTTTTATACAATTAGCTGATGGAACAAGCATACGGCCAACCTGATATTAAGTGGTAACCATCACAGATAACAAAGCATTGCCTCGTAGGTCACGCACGTCAAGAACGTATACCTTATGCACTACCTCGCGTCCATCAACTTGACTAAAGATATTTAGCCTCACGTGCCAGTAATTTCACCGGCACCCACACTCTTAAAAAAAATAAGAAAAACAGGTTTCTGTTATGAAGATTGCCCCTCCCCCCACTTGCTTTTTGTTTTCCACAATAAAAGCAAAGCAACTCGTGAGCACGATGCTGGGAAAAATACCTTCATTTTTTGATTAATTTTATAGTGCTTAGTACTCAGTCGCTGTGTCGATTGTGATTGGGATCCGATTGCACAGCGGTAAGCGTAGCCCCGTACCAAGGGAAAGGGCGCGTTCAAATCCCGTTCCGCTTTTAAGTTTTGAAACATTATATAGATATTACCTATAGCCATAATGTCTCTCAAACCATATTGATACCACCGCAGACTTCTGTCATATTCGTGTCTTTTTCTTCTGTAATGCCTTCTCTTGGTCGTTCATCAGTGTGTCCTCACCCTATAAGGCGTCATAAAAATGTCTATCGTGGTCTTTACTGTTCATTAGTGTGTCCCGATAAAGGCTCAGTGCGTAAGCTCCTTTACGGCCCGCCTCATTACGCGCCGCCTATTTCATTTGCTTATTCTGAAACTGACTGAAGTCGGTTCTTTGATGATTGAATATTAGGTAGGCACATTTAACATGTAACCTAATATTAATACCCATCATACCTAGACATAAAACAAGATATACCTATGTGAATCACAAAAAAATATAGACAATCCACATAACATTATCTAGCCCCAAATTAAGCAGCGCTTGTACTATGGGAACGTCATATTTGGCAGGCCATAAGGATGTATGCTGAAACTGATCGCTATCGCCATCGCAGATCGCAGCTGATCGCAAAGATTTGCGCAAGGCTAACTGAAAATTATGCTAGGCCAAAATTTTAGCCAAACACCTGTCAGTGTTTAATTTGTCGATTATCAATCCGTAACACCAGCCCTAAGGTTTTATTTAGGTACTGTTGATAGGTTGTTCTTAATTCTTAATTATTTATGGCACACAATATATAACATAGAAAAAGAACAGAAAAGAAGAAGAAAAAGGAAAAGAACAGAGTTGTTGGGAGTGGGAGTTACAAAAGAGAGTGTTCATAATGAAAATAAAACAAATAAATAACTTGCTTCATTTTTATTCTCATACATCGTAATTAATTCTAAAAACAATTAAATCAACAGTCTAGCCACAGTCGTCGGGATCAATCGTTTTTTTTATTTTTTTTTATTTTGCTTCTTAAAAAAGTCTTAAGATTATTCGGAGTCCTTTTACTAGCCAGTAGTCAACGTCATTATATTTAGAAAGTCGAAATCGTACAAAAACTGATGCAATAACAATCTACAAAAAACCTACCTCTCTAAGATACCCATTTATTGAAATACCTCGAGTGAAAGCATAGTAGGACAAAACGAGACTAAGGCCCCGTATTCCGAATTAGTGCTTCTGAGTCAAGCCCCAAGCATAGATTTTTGACATTTATCTACGGAGAACTGTCAAAAAACCTATGCTATATTTGGATCAGTTGAGCGATCTCTAGATCGCTTGTAACGGTCTGCAGATAGCTCAACTGTTTCTTGTGTACTTTGTACATTTTTTAAATATTTCTTTAATTTTATGTTATTTTTTATCAATAAATGTTTTTTCACCATGTTTCAAAAAGTAGATCTTATTTTTATCGTGTCACTGATTCTTTCGAACCAAGTGTGGTGAAAGGATTTTAAGTTGCGCCTCTTTATGTATCGTTCAAGAAAATGTGAATATTGTGTAGAATTACCAAAATATCAAAGCTTATTTCAGTACGTAAAATAATAGCAGTTTAGGAATAGTTGAGATTTCAGCATTGTTGTTGAAATGTTCTCTTTGTGGAGTAATTTATCGTCGGCTTTTAATGTCTTTTGCTAACAAAGGAAAGGAAATTATTAACTTAGCAATTATAAAGCTAAGGCTGAGTGAATTTATTTTTATCGGCGTAGGCTTTAAGGGTCAGCCGCATAGGGTGATAACACAGAGTTTTACGATTACAGTAAAGTGATACAAGCTTGATGTGGCCGAGACTTTAGTGTTAGCAAAACGATTTTTTTTTAAATTCCCCACAACTATAATCTTTCTTTTGCAGATTTACCTAATGTTTAATGAATATTTCAGAACATTTTAATTCATAGAACAACACAATGAAACCTAACCCAAAAATATTCTCAAAATTGAAGATTTGATTAGATTTTCATGTAGCCTTTTTTCTCGTCTCAAACTCCTACTGTGAGAAGGATTTATAGGTTATTATTGCATCAGTAGAGGACTCAATTCCAATCCCAACTTTTTGACAGAAAACCCATAGGATTTCTTAGAGATTTTTATAATGTCCCCAGTTTTTGAGACGTGATTTCTGTCAAAATTCCAACCATTAAACAATAATGGTTTGAATTTTTATATTTAATTATAATGGTTGTGGTTTTGACAGAATTCCTATGTAATTTATTTTATAGTGTTTAATCTTTAAGAAATCCTATGAGTTTTCTGTAAAAATTCCGTCAAAAGATTGGAATTGAGTTCTATAGTGTCGGTGGTAACCACCCAGGTAACGTGGAGACAGTACAACACTAGGCTTCTGCAGCCGGTTGCGCCTGCGACTGCGCGGTGGCCACGCTCGTGGCGTTGGACACGGAGTCAGGGTCTTGTTCTCGGACGCCCATCCATGGGATTCTCTTGGTCAGTTCCGCCCTGGAAAGATTTCAGTTCTTCTCAGTCTACACACATCATTTTTTATGCATCTCTAGGTGCTTTCTAGGCTTGGACGCGTGGAACTGGCGAATAGACTCACCTAGCTCCAAGACGTTTCAAAGTGATTCTTGTGATACTATTGATTATATACACATTATGTTTGACTTTGACTTCTGTGGTGTGGTAAACACAGATGTTTGTTCTCTGTCTGGGTTTTATATTGTATTCTTAGTAAAAAAAAAACTATGTGGTTCCCATAATACAAGCTCTACTTAATTTGGGGCTAGATAGTGTTGTGTGGACTGTCCACTAAAATTTAATATTTAGCACAGTTTCATAACAATATTATAGTGGAACTAACCTGTATCTTGGGTGATTGATCGCGTAGACCCATGGATCTACGCATGATACCACCTTACAGCAAACAGCTGGTACCATCGTCGCTATCGGAGTCAGCAGAGACCTGTACCACAAACAAACAATTCTAAAGCCCGTAATATATATTATCCACCCACCGGATGGACCGACAACGTTGTTAAGATCGCGGGAGGTCGATGGATGGAAAGAGTTCAGAATTGTTCTTCCTGGAAATGTGTAGGGGAGGCCTATGTCCAGCAGTGGACTTCTTCAGGCTGATAATGATGATGAATATATATTATAGCTTGTATATATATATATATATATATCTTTGGTTCTAGATGATTTATAGCGTCAGGGGCAACTGTTTTTGCTCATGCCCCTTCTTACGGGACGCTATGGCGCCTGGGACAAGATTTTTCGGTAAAGTAGGCTTGCCCTGATATAGTTTAAAGTTTTTTATGTAAGTACCTATACTTTCTTAATTTGCTGTGTGCGATACAGTATTTTCTATCTTTAATCTATCTATTGGGCAAAAGCCTCCTCCAAAACCAATCAAACATCTCATTCCTTCGTGGTCTCCTACCAATCTTTCCTCTGACCGTCTAGATCAGCGGTTCTCAAACTTTTTTGGACACGGAACCCTTTTGAAAAGCAAAATACTTGACGGAACCCTACAATAAAACAATAGTTTTTAAAAGTGTATTCTTTATTATAGAAGCATAATAAAAGAACAATGTAACATTTACTAATTATTTTGTTTTTTTTTCTAAATTCTTGCGGAACCCCTACAGGGGTAGCGCGGAACCCTAGGGTTCCGCGGAACACACTTTGAGTACCGCTGGTCTAGATCATCTTTAACAAATCAATCGCAACAGAATGTCAAGGTTAGAACAAGTCCGTGCACCGTAACTTAGAAGCACCATTTTTTTTAATAATAAAACTATGGAGTCGCAAGTGTTCGAAACTGCCAATATTCTTGACAAAATAAATCTCAAAGTTCTAATAAAACTTTGCGAAACTCCCGGCAAATTATTCTCAGTCCGAGCGAAGAATGTTTGCGAGGCTTAGCATTCGATTCGAACGCGATCGGTTCTTGGAGCATATAATAAAGGAGACCAAATATCTTCTACCCTCATCACCCTCACTTTCCATCAGGTGCGATGGCAGCAAAATGCTTAGCTATATAAAGGGCGTTCCACGGATATGCCACATTAAGGAAATTACCTTTGTATTTCCCTTGAATTGAATATTTTTTAGATGGAACATTTTACTAAAAGAATACATTATTTGAATTTAAAAAAAAAAATTAAACTGCATTCAAAGATGTTTATAAATGTTCAAAAAACTTCATAACTTGTTAAAAATAACGTTTACGTATACGTTTATGGATGGGTTGATGTTTCGATGTCCTTTAGTAGATGCTCTAAGGTAGCTCCCCAAAATCGCTGGCCAAAAGTTATTGAGCTATTTCCATAAAGCACTTCGTAAAGTGGGCTTTGCGGGATCCCGCGTTTTATTACTAGATCCGAGTACGTTTGATCTGAGGAAATGTTGATTCGGAGTACCTATCTTATTAGGTTTGAGGCTCTTGAACAATTCGATCGGTCTCTGATCTGGTTTGGAAAAGATAGATACAAACTTCTTTATTGCACAAATATAATATACTGTACATATTATGCGAGCTTAATGTTGGATAGCATTATCTACCAGCTAACCTTTGTGTAAAAACGAGATAAAAATTTTGGTGTTGATGGGAAGGCTAACCAGCAGTGTAGTTTTGTTCTAAAAAAATTCCGTTAAAATTAAGTGCTATAGTTTAAACTATTTTTTAAATTCAATTAATGTCTTCTTTCAGTAAAATGTTCCATCTACAATATTTTAGGTACTTTCGCTTCATGTGGCATATCCGTGGGACGCCCTGTATATAGATAGGTGTTCCGAAAAACAAACGCTGGAAAATTACATTCTCGAAAGGCTATTCGAAATGTAGAAGTTGAAGCAGAGCCCTATTTTGTTTCCGAACGAATGAAGAGTGAATGAGATTATTATGATTGAGTGAATAAGATTATACACACCTGTCTCCAAAAGCTCCGGTCATGGTCACGAAAGCGTACGGCGTCCACCCACAGATAAACAAAAAGAAGATGGTGAATGCGACCTTCGCAATGCGGATCTCGATGCTTTTGCCCGCGTCCTCCTTGTTAGCCGACAGTGACTTGACGTTCATCTTCTTGGCTTGCTCTTGCAACATTCGCTCGTGGAGTCGAACCTGGTAAAAAACACAGTACTAAGTTCTGCATGTCCGCCCAAACATCTCCAAATTGGAAAATTATACTATGAGTTTGAAACCGCTGTACTGTAACCGAATATTATAACGCTGCGTTAAACGAGTACTAATGACAACAAAGAACACAAACAGTATTTCTAATGCCCCTTGTCGAAAATGTTGACCAATCAAATCTCGTGGAGCTATTTGCACAAGGAGTTTGAATCCAGTATTTTTTTATGTGCAAGGCAAGGAGGTTCTAAATTCAAACACTAAAAATAAAAATTGCTCCGATGACGGTAAAATCTTTGCGTTTTGGTAGGTATATTTGGATACCGCTATGAGACTTCAGCCTCATAATATAAACCCCTGTTAGGGATAACTTTCAAACTTCACGTGGTCTTGCCCTTTCCTAACATAGTGATGTTGGAATTACCCATAACTTAATGAAATATGGGAATTTAGGAGATAAACTACTTATTCCCATAACTCGGGTGAACCAAGTTTTTGATGCAAAAGCTTTTAGGTTTAAGAGTTGGTTTACAAGAAGGTAATATAGTTTATAACACATTTGCTCGTAAAAGGTCTCTAATTTCACCGATTTCAACATCGTAATGTATGTCATTACGCACTAGTGCGGTAATGTAATGTAAAACGCACGGGTTGCTTTTTAATAAGGTATAACATACGGTTTTTCCAGATGCTAAATGTATGAAATGAAACTGAATGAAACCGAATGAAACTGAACAAAACTGAATGAAACTGCATGAAACCGAATGAAACCGAATGAACTTAATGAAACTGAATGAAACTGAATTAAACTGAATGAAACCGAATGAAACTGCATGAAACCGAATGAAAAGGAATGAAACCGAATGATACCGAATGAAACCAAATGAAACTGAATGAAACCGAATGAAATTAAATAAAAATGAATGAAACTGAATAAAACCGAATGAAACTGCATGAAACCGAATGAAACCGAATGAAACTGAATGAAACTGCATAAAACCGAATGAAAATTAATGAAACTGAATAAAACCGAATGAAACTGCATGAAACCGAATGAAAACGAAAAAAACTGAATGAAACTGAATGAAACTGAATAAAACCGAATGAAACCGAATGACTGAATGAAACTGAATGAAACTGCATGGAACCGAATGAAACTGAATGAAAATTAATGAAACTGAATAAAACCGAATGAAACTGCATGAAACCGAATGAAACCGAATGAACTTAATGAAACCGAATGAAGCTGAATTAAACTAAATAAAACCGAATGAAACTGCATGAAACCGAATGAAACGGAATGAAACAAAATTAAACCGAATGATACCGAATGAAACCGAATGAAACTGAATGAAACCGAATGAAACTGAATAAAACTGAATTAAAATGAATGAAACTGAATGAAACGGGATGAATTCGAATAAAATTAAATAAAATGACATTTACAATCTGTTGTGTCATTTCATTTCATTTCAAATTCTCTAACTACTTTAACAAGTAATAAACAATTTATTCGTTTAATTTTTATTTATTTCCTCGCAAATGTGTTATAAAACGTCGTATGACATACGTGCGCTTTGATAATTACAGCCTCTGCTTTCTTGTAGCCCTCGCCTACGGCTCGGGCTTGCAATAACGCCTCGGCTGTAATTTTCAACCTACCGCACTTATATCATAATGTACTAATAGATGATGGTAATTTAAAAAGGCTAGGGTAACATCGATAATTGATTTCAAAAATATTTTTCTTTAGTGTCTCATGTAACTAAAAGTGGATATATATATAATTTGGAACACGCAAATTATATTGCGCACAATCCACACTACACTATCTAGCCCCAAATTAAGCAGAGCTTGTATTATGGGAACCAGATAGCTGGTTTAGTTTAGTTTATTGCAAAAAATCTTAAGTAATTAATTAATCGGGTTATCATACTTAGATATATATTTTTTAAATATTATTCGGAATTGATTTAATTTTAAACAGTCCATAAACATAAAGTCAGTAATACAAGTAAGTAGGTAATAAACAAGTAGCTAGCTTCGCAGAAATACAATTTGAAAATATAATTAATAAAGTAAATAAATAGGATTCGCGAAACCTTATCTCACCAAAGAGATGGAACCATTAAGAACCCAATAAAAAGATGCCATTACTTTATTTTGCGTCTGTTTTTAAAGGCTCGATACAGACTCGGAATTTTTTATCAACCACTACAACCTTTACAGAGCTTTTAGTTATTATATTGAAATCTGAAATAATATTGAAACCCACGTTTTTGATTTGTTGGATTTAATCTAATCTATTAAAATGAATAATAAATGAAATGTTGCAAATTAGAATGTAAGTAAGCTTAATACAACTATTGAAGTTTCAAAAACTTGAGGAACCGACTTCGTGGCCAAACGAACAGATTTTTCAAATCGGCTCTTTAAGGGGGTACGATTTCCATACAAACTTAATTTACACAACTATGGGCGAATAAAGTATTAATGTACACTGAAATAGCTGTAATAGGCTTTTACAGTGGTCCTTATTACCGGCCAGTTATATAAAGTTGGAGTGTCAGCCGTTGGTCGTGGCAGTCGGGGCTTCAGAAAAAGAACTAACAGACTTTTACGACTTTGAGAATTTTGAGACATATGTTTTAAGCTCATTCACGTATTCAATGCCGAGTACCCGTTAGAAAGAATGACGAAAAAAATACTTTTTTGGTTTTTTATTAATATTTCTGTTATCCTACAGTTTTCTCCAACTTTCTATAACTGGCCGGCAATAAAGACCACTGTAAAGTTCTATTACAGCTATTTCAGTGTACATTTATACTTTGTTTGCCCATAGTTGTGTAAATTCATGACGAAATTATGCGATTACAAATCTAAAAAAAAAATTGCCGAATTCAGAACCTCTTCCATTTTTTATTTGGAGTAAAATTAGCGAACTTCTAAACATAAATTATAAATAGCTGATAGAACAAGCACATGGCTCACTTAATGTTAAGTGGTACCCATCGCCTATAACAAAGCATTGCCTCGTAGGTCACGCACGTATTGAGCCAACTTCTGCTGAAATTTAAATTCAATACAAAACGTATCTAATTTGCTATTATGATTTATTTTATGAAATGTGAGACCAAATTGATGGTGTAACCGAGCCCTTAGTGTTGAACGACGTTAGAACAGCGACTTCGAGCTTCAGAGCCGTGGGTTTACGCAAAAATAAATTATTTCTGTGGCTTACCGCCGACCGCTTTCCTTTATTTTGTGTAACATTGGAAAATAAATGTTCCAGAGTATGGATTGCTACTGCGTTGGTAGGATAAGGCCGAACATCCACCTTTAAGCTGGGCGAAGCAGCCATGTGTAAAATACAGGGAAAAATTTATCAAATATGATTGTAAAATAAAAAGATTAAACAACGCACAAGAATGGGTAAATATGCTATTTATCTAAGCTATACTATATTCACATTCTCATAGCGTTCAAGCTCATTCTCAGGCGTATTATAACGCGGCACCTTCTTGGTCTTATACCGAGGCGATGTGTGCACGGTCCAGCGATTTTCCGGATTTTCCTCTGTGGTTTGAATTTGGCATTTGAAATTCGCGCCACTGATCTCCAACTACGTTCTATGAAAGTCTATGAAGTATACCTTCACGTCAGTGACCCGCACGGAGATATGAACTTTTGTCTCTATTTCTCATTTAGCTTTTTTTAAGACGGATTTTCTTTGTTAGATTATGATATAAAAGGTATCTATGTGTAGCAAACACTTTAGTTAGCCTAGCTTGAGTTATGCCAGTTCCCCATGTTATTTGAAGTCGCGGTCAAATAAACGGCACCCAACCCACCCTATTGCATTTTATTACTTCAACTTCGCAATTGTTCTAACACAAAACATGCCACATGCAATAACTTGCAGCATTGAAATTTTAACTTTATTTCGGGTGAATAAAGTCTGAAAGATAAATTCTAACGAACCTGCTATTTATAAATGTAATTCGAATGAAGCCGTCTGTACTTTTTCAGCTAAGCGACTGTGAAGCACAGGTGCGGGTGGAAATAGACCGTTCAGCGTTTACCGCGCAAATCCCAATTCCCACTTCGAATAGAGCGTTTTTTCGCATCAGTTGAACGGTACCTTTATACCAATAGCGGGACACAATCGAAGCATCGTGAATACCAAACACCAATCCACAAAGAATAAACTTTGCAGTCTACATTTCTTACTTCAAAAACTTGGAAGTTTGAACTCCACGAGAGTTCCTTCAAAACTTCGTCACCTCTCAAAATGTTTGAGGATAAAGCCTGAGTTTTCGAATTGCGTCCATCTGTTTAGTGGCGCCCTCTGTGTGCTCTGTAGTATATTGAACGACGGTCTTTCTGAGATGCTAGAATTTCGATTCCTACAGCAGCTGTAGCTGCACAATGTTCGAATGATATTTTTTTTAATTTGAAAAAGGGAATGGCTTTAATATTTGTTTTAGATAGTCATTCTGATTCTCATACTTTTTGATAGACACGGGCTGCGTGATTTTTGGAATGGACACAGACGTCTTGCTACGGCAATTATATTACGGCTGCCGTTTTTATGAAATCGGGGTTTTAAGGATAAGCTGGTAATGGACGGGCCCAAACTTTGGAGACACTTGGACGTAATTATCAATTTTAAACAAACCGAAAATGTCCGACTTTATTCGGAAGATGAACGGGGAGCGTTATTAGGTTTATGTTGGAAGGAGACTTTAATTATCCATTGAAATGGCTTATGTTTGCAAATAAAAGATGACTGGCCTCTCAGCACAGTTGTTAGTAGCTCTGCCTTCTGCACCGTAGGACGTGGGTTCGATCCCTACCGAGAATAAATAATTGTGTAGTGAACGCAGATGTTTGTTTTCTGTCTGAGTGTTATATTGTTTTCTATTAAGTATGTGTTTACAAAAAAATGTATAGTTAATATAAGTATTATATCTGCTATCAGGTTACCATAATACAAGCTTCGTTTAACTTGGGACTAGATAGTGTTGTGTGGGTTGTTACTCAATAACGCCAGAACTGGGATGGGTTTGGTTTTAATCATTATGTATAAAAGAAAGTTGTGCTAGTATTCTTATATTTATAATAACATCATTATTTGTGATTGATCTTCAAAAAGATCGAGCAATAAACTCGTCATTTCCCCGAAACGATTTAGCGAGGGTGATAATTAAAACTGATTTCCTGTTCCCTTCGTTTTTCCTTAACGGCAATCGGCTTAAGCTTTGGTTTCCTAAGAAGTGAAGACGGGTCTAATCAAGTTTTTCTTCCCTGTCTTCTTAGAATTATACTTGTATTTTTTAAAGAGGTGGAAAAATATGGAAAAGATTGCAAATGACCAATTGTGGATACTTTGAAACTGTTAATGCGCTCAGGGCAATGCATTGGAGCACGTATTATGTTTACAAATTAAATCAGGTGATCTATCGGCTTGTTCCATCAGCAAGTAGTACAAAACTAGACAAATTATAGTCATTTTGGGCTTGCTTCGTGAAACAACTACGCGCTCGCACACTTTGACTTTTTGAAAGATATACATAAATAGTAGATACACAAAGATAAGGATAAGGAGCTAAAATGACCCATTGTACCTATACGTAGCGAGGAAGTACCTAAATGAATCCGAGTTTTAATATGTTTTTAGCGCCGTGTGCTTTACTATACATTTCACTACGATAGCGAGAAAATAAAATAATCCAATACAATATGAAATAGTTGAGAAAATACTAAAGATAGGTATCGCACCAATGTATTTTTTTTATTTCTTCTGTAGCCTCAACAACGCATTGCATGCATTCTACCAAAAAGATCACCGGTTTTAGTTCCATTTTAAAAATAAAATGTTGTTTTTTTTTTGAAACTGTATTATGTCGAGTCTTTATTTATGATTATTCTACTAATTACTTATGGGTATGACTAAAGACTTTCATTTTTGTAGGCTCATTGTCATTTGACAAACAAAAATTGAAAAAAAACTTTGCCCCTATAAATCCAATTTTTTCTTCGCTGTGGTACCCAGAATGAAGGTATTTTTTAGCAAAATTCGGTGATTGTCTTCACCTGCAACACATTAATACAGCTATCATGTAACGATTGCCTGATTGCCTTTTTTAGAAACTGTACTTAAGTTAGACAAAAATATAAAGTAACATTGATTTATCTTTGTTTTGTCTCCTATTTAATTAAAAACACACCGCCTACAACCGCCATATTTGATGACGTAGTCATCTGAGCCTGGCAAAGGCGCCCAGAACTTTTATTTATTCTGTGGCCCAGATAAGGACATCGGCATTTATTTTAGGTAAAAAAGCTGAGGCATTTAAATAAATACGATTCTGAGGTTACCGTATCTATTCATTTACTTGTTTTGCACTGTTCTGAGGCTTTTGAAGTTTTTTTTAGAGGCATTCAATCAAACTCGGACCTCATTTTAGATTTTGATTACTATTTTTATCAAGTCAATCACAATATTAATCAACCAAGAAAACTAAGACAGCAAGGTGATAAGAGTTTTGTGTTTCAATGTGATAGAACCTAACTGTATTTGTTTGTATTGAACGAGTTAAGATTCCAAGAAATGTTTCCGGAATGCTATAAGAGTTGTAACGGAATTTGAACTAGAATTGGACTGACTTGAAGTGGAGAACGGTTGTATTGGGTGGGGAATTCTGTAGGTACCAATAACGGTCATATTATTTTTATTGAGTGGGCAAGGCACGTAGTCACTTTGGAATAGTGTTGCTACGTCGTAGAGTCTTGTAGCTGTTTTGTTGGTAGGTATCAATAATTGGTTATGATTTGAAAATTGTCCTTGTGATTTTGTTGTTCTGAAACTATGGATAAAGATAAATACTTTTTTGTTTTATCTACCCCTTTTTGTACATCTACATGATTAATATAGAGGAAATATTTGCATTTTTGTATGTAACAAATAAACTCAAAAACTACTAAACCAATTTCAACAATTATTTCACCATTATATAGTGCTACAATATCCCAGAGTTACATAGACTATATTTAGAACTAGCAACCCGCCCCAGCGTTGCATGGGAGTTATTTAAAAAAAAGAAAGTAATACATGTGAAGTCGTTTAATTTTTTCATCCGTGTGAATGAAGCTGGGGCAAATCTAGTAGGTACTCAATAAATACCAATAGAAGACTGGACTTTATTTACCTAATTTACTTTGAATATTAGACTAAAATTCCATACCCCGCATATTGATGTCACAGTTATAAGTTGTAAATAAATAAATATTGTAGAAAACCCACACAACACTTAGGTAAGCAGAGCTTATAGGTACTATGGGAACCAGATAGCTAAATAATAGTTGAACATATTTTTTTTTCTAAATACCTGCTTAGAATTACATACTATAAGTATTATGTTTATCAACACCCAGACAGAGAACAAACAAGTTATAGTTAATGTATGTAGGCAGATGTTAAGTCAACCAGCTAAGCCTACAACTATGATTGTAGAAGTATCTTCTAGAACCCTAACCGTGATAGGCATTAATACCCAGATCTGTCGCGGGAAAAAAATTACTCGCCACGAGTAATCTGGGCTTACAACCAAAAGAATTGGGCCGAGGAATATTTTGTCAAGATTATCTGTCCTTTCCCACTAGTATTCCTGAAGCTTGTGCCGTCTTCAATCTATATTCAATGCAAACTAAGTTTTAAGGAAAGGTTTTTAGGTTCAGTATTGCTTGTACTCAAGCAGATGAGAAACTGTCCAGTTGTTTGAGAAATTGTATAAAGTCAGAGAAAATTATGATGCTTATTCCATACAATTTCTGTGTTCTACTATGTTCATATTCAATTAAATAGGTTTACCGCTGTATTTGTATTGTTTTTGTACCGGAAGAAGCGTAGGGCGCCCACCTACCAGATGGACCGACGACATTAAGATCGCGGGAAGTCGATAGATGGAAAGGGCTCAGAATCGTTCTTACTGGAAATGTGTAGGGGAGGCCTATGTCCAGCAGTGGACTTCTTCAGGCTGATGATGATGATGATGATGATGATGACCACTGTATTTTAGTCATCTCTACTTCACCTTTTCAAAACCGATTATTTTAACCGAAAATGCCATACATGTTGAAATAAGTTTGAAGTTTCCTTTCCTGGTGCAGAACCAAAGGTTCTTCTTCTTCTTCTATCGTTTGAATGGTACACAATAGACAGTTTTCAGTTTACAGCATAATATTTTGCCCCCTCTATTTTATTGTCTGTGGCATTGACGAGATCGTCAAAAGACAAACCTAGACGAAGGTAAAAAAAGGTACCTAGGTACGTCTTTTCGAAAAAGCTCAAATTTTAATATTTTCGTTTTTAGTTCTTTTGTGTTTATAAATACAATATAATAATGCTGCTTTTATGCGCTTGTAATGAGAGTGAAAGTGGTGGTACATAAATAGTAATAATTTAGTTATCTGTGGTACGGGTAGAAATATCGAAAGCTAGTAGATGCCAAAGTAGATGCTTTCGACGTCGACTACAATGAGGAAAGCTGGGATTTTTCGCAAAATTATTTAAGCAGATAAAATCTTATATTTGGGTTACTGAGCTGGCTAGAGAAACTTTTGAAATAACAAATGTAAATGTATAAAATGCGACACAAGCTATGTAGTATGTACAGGTACGTATAAGTACTTTCTTACGGAACGATATCAAAACTATAAAGCTTGCTGTGTCTTTCTATTCTCATAATAGGTTATTTTTATTATAAGACCAATCTCTAAGTTTTTTTCTTTCAAATAAAAAAGTAATTTCCAAATCGGATTATGTATGGTAGCAAACAAAAAAACTGAATTAAGAACCTCTTCCTTGATAGTATCGTTATATCACTGCGGTGTGTGTTGTGTATACTCATGGCACTAAACAGTTGTGAGTAATGTAATCACGGCTTTAAACAGTTGCAAGAAATGTACTCACGGCACTAAACGGCTACGAGTTATGTACTCACGGCACTTATCAGTTACGAGTAATGTACTCACGGCATTAAACAGTTGCAAGTAATGTTACTCACGGTACTAAACAATTGCAATAATGTGCTCACGGCATTAAACAGTTGCAAGTAATGTACTCACGGCACTAAACAGCTGCGAGTAGAAGTAGCAGATGAGAGACATGGGAATGCAGTAGCTCCACACGAAGATACACGCCACGAACACCTTGGTGTCCTGGTCATCCGTGAAGTAGTCGAAGGAACAGGTCGTGAGGAAGCCCTCTGTAACAAATAACAAACATCAGCATAGTTCACCTCAAGAAATGTACATCATGATATTGTACACGCCGTTATTACGATGCCACATGTAAACTGTAGCAGTTCAAACATTAATTTTTACTTTTTTGTTCTGGCACTAGTTACTTATACATGTCCTTGATACCATATAGGGCGGATCCGACTAGGATTGGTTAGGTTATGTTAGAACATAAAAACAACGAAATATTCATCTGCGACAGTGTACATGGGTCTTTACAATTTCATAGTTGAAAAGGTGGATTCGTTTTAACTGGGTGTACATTAACTGGCCGTGCATTAGCCGGACTCGAAGAACCAAGTGTGTTTTTTTATTGAGCTGCAAAGCTAACGTTTTCAAACTTTTTAAAGCAACAGAATTACACAAGCGTCGGTTGGTACCCTAATAAATCCCATAAATAATACATACACATTATGGTGGATGCTGAACCGTGTGATCATAACTCAGCGGTTCTCAGACTAATCATTATCGCCGTCCGTTATGAAGACAAGTAATAATCTGCTTTAAGCGGACGTGGACGATTTGTCACACAATTGGCGCTGTTAATCACTCGGTAATGCGACGAAATGATGTTTCAATGAATCTTCGGTGGATTTATTATTAGGGTGGCAAAGCAGTGGCAAATTCTGGCAAGACGGCCGATTAACGAACTTTAATAATATCAATTATGCAAATAGTTAAACATTTTAGTGTACCTACAACTATTTTTGTATGCACAATTTTTGGACACAACATTATCGAAATACTAATAGAATAAAATAAAATTATTTTCAAATAAACTCGTTGAAATTGATGAACACGAAAACTATATCTATGAAATCAACAAAGAATCGTGCAACATTCTACCTGCCTAACCAAATCTGTCGTAGTTTTTTTTATATCAAGCAACTTCTTAGTTCTCTGCTCCCCTGGTACCTATAATCAAATGTATCATGTATGGTAGGTTCATATAGGTAGATATGATTTGATTTAATTCAGCAGACTGTACTTGAGTATTTTGTACTTGGTGTGGAGTAGCGACTCATTTGTTTTTTTTAAATCCGTGGCAGTGAGCGGGATAAAAGCATGGCATTGGTAGGTATAGAAGTAACCCAAATCCAAGGCCTTGTAGACAAGCGTCTAAACAACAATACGTCTTCTTCTTCTTCTTCTTCTTAGTGAATGGCATCTGTCCTTTTCGGATCAATTTTGCCAGTGTCGAGTAGTATAGTGAGAATGATAATTTATTACTTACATAAAATACTTTTCCGTCCAGTCGAGTCAGTCAAAGTCGAGTCGGCCCTACTTGGCTTGGAAAGCAAAATGAGGGTCTTTTGTTTTCAAAACCATCAGAAACCTTTTCGATCAAATCAGAAAATCACATAATACACTTTTGTTACAATAGCGTCAGTATGAACAATGCTGTAAGTAAGATGCCGCCAAAAAAAGTTACCAGACGAATTTCTCAGAACCGTCTCTCATAACAGCGTTTTGATTTACGTCTTCATTTCGAGCAACATTACTCAATTTAAGCACCTGTTTGGTACGGTAAGTGCTCTGATAATGTGCTTATTGAATGAGTCGGCTCTGAGTCGAACCTAGTATGAACTTCTGAACTTGCAGTGGAGGAAAGGCTCTTATTTAAAAAAATAAGAAAAAAAACAAAAAAACGTTTTTGTTCTTGTAAAGTAGCTAGATATTATATTTGCTTGTGCTGAAAAGAGGCTGGTGGTTGAGACTGGTGACCAAAGGGCTGGCGCTTACCTAGGGCAAAGAATTAGCTTAGCTATTCAAAGAGGTAACGTTGCCAGCCTTTTGGGCACATTGCCTGCAGTCGGTGATCTGAACTCTGTTTTCTACCTGTAATACCTACAGGTGGAAAACAGAGTTCATTATAAAATTTTCTAGTTTCTTATAAAATGTAGTTTTTATTTTTTCTTTTTAATTAGGTATTTCATGTTGTTTAGTAATAGTTTTTGTAAATAATGTATATTCTGTTTTAAAATAAAAAGAATATATTTTCTTGTGCTGATGATAACTTTGATAGGTTCATAAAACAAGAAGATTGCAAGTAGTTTTCACCTCACGACACAGGGAATCCTAGATGTGAAGTCTAGGGCTCATATTATAAAAATCAATACAATTTTTAACAATTTTTTACAATTTTTGTAATTACTGGCACGTGAGGCTGAATATCTGTATGCCTCCAGTTGATGGACGCAAGGCAGTGCATCGTAGGGCGCGTTCCTGACGTGCGTGACCTGCGAGGCATTGCTTTGTTATAGGCGATGGTTACCACTTTACATCAGGTGGGCCATATGCTTGTTCCATCAGCTAGTAACATTAAAAAAAAAAAAAAAAAAAAAAAATTGCAGTAGCCTATTGTTCTTAAGGTGGGTGGGCGTCATGGACGTCTTGTATTTTATATATTAGAAAACTTACCTGGTACGAATTTCCCCCATATCTTCATTGCGGGCAACACCGTAAACGGCAGCGACCAGAACCAAGTGAACACTATGAGCAGGCCTGCCTGCACTTTGTTTATCCGTCCGTCTAGTGGGCTTGATATAGTCCTGTAGGAAATATCTTATACCTTTAAACGAGAAAATCTTGTATATATATATGTATATATATATATATATATATTTAGGATCTCGGAAACTGAACCAACGATTTTCATGAAATTTTGTAAATAGGGGTTTTCGGGGGCGATAAATGGATCTAGCTGGGATTCATTTTCAGAAAATGCAAGCATGCCCAGCAGATGGCGTGGTTCAGTAAGAATAAACCAGTAAAGATAATAATATGACTCCTATGATTTCTTAAAAATACAAATTAACGAAAAAAATTCCGAGCGAAGCTCGGTTACCAACTAGTACTATATTAATAAGGTACAAACGTAAGGTATAAGTAATTGGAGAAAACTGCATCAAAACCCCGACAAGAGCTAAGCTCTTAAATTTAAGAAGAGTAAGGTACAAAGGAAGAGCATGTTATTTAGAGCATGGCAAATTCCTCTCCGAACGAAGTAGTAATGTAGTTTCTCAAGACTAGATGGACCACCCACCAGATAGACCGACGACATTGTTAAGATCGCGGGAAGTCGGTGGATGGATTGGACATGGCTCAGAATCGTTCTTCCTGGAAATCTGTATTTATGGGAGGCCTATGTCTAGCAGTGGACTTCCTCAGGTTGATGATGATAAGATGGACCACGCGGAGATGTGATCATGTTGTCATGTTATCGCCTTGATGTGGCTGGGCCTGAAAACAGGCCACCGACGTGCACCTTTTTAAAGTCAAAATCGATACAAGCTAATAGGATGCAGGGGTACGAAAAAATGCCTGTATTATGCGTTCTAATTTCAAAATTACCTGGTTTAAGACCAAGGAGGTTCGAAACCCATTACAGAAGCAAGGAGTTTCTTTTATCTAGTGTTGAGTAAAAATGCTGAAATGGTGGTTTTGTTGTTATTTATTGTGTGTATTGAGGACCTCAAGAGGTGTTCCAGTCAGTCTGTGCTCGTGGCCCGAGTTTGTAAGACGTGTCGTGCCCAATTAAATCATATTTACAATTGTGCTTATATTGAGCTTTCACTAGTCATTCCAAATGACTCTTACTTGTATCTGTCGAAGGCTATAACAGCGTTCGTTATAGCACCACCGATGCCGGCGAGGGATCCTAATATCGCATAGATGTCGCAGCCGAGCTGGTAGCCCACCAGCCGCTGGTGGAACGAGTTCGCGATGAGGAGCGGCATCTCTAGCATCATCATTAGATCGAAGACTGCCAGGTTTATCACGAACATGTTGCTTGGGCTTCGGAGAGATTTGGACCTGGAAATATAAAATAAAACCTGAATGCTGGAAAAAAAGGTTTTGCTTAAAGTTTTGCATCACCTACAAACAGGTTGATCATACCAACGATTGTAATAGACGATGGCTACCACTAAGTATCAAGTGGGTATAGAAGTAGGCAGCAAATATTGCACATTGGCTAATTTCGGCTTCATAGAGCGTTCATAAACCGATGTGCAATATTTACTGCCTACAACGGTACTTCATCATTATTGTTCCATCAATAAAAATAAAGTAAATCGTAACTTGTGTGTAATGTGGTGTATTAGATTTATGGTTATTAAATACTGATGTTTTTCACTGTTTAATTTTAATAAATAGTTATTGCAACTACATATTAAATCTGTGGTTTAGAGTTAAAACAATTACATTTAAGATCTGTGATGAAAGAGAGAGCGTGGTTTGACTATCGAAGAATACGAGCGTATTGAAACGCCTAGCTACTGTCCCAGTTTGAGAACATGTAAATTTATCCCGACTCCAACACAAGTTTCCGCCAAGTCACACAATCAAAACTTAGGAGTTTCCAACTTGTGCTACATTTGATTTTTACCACAAAGAGAGAAAAGGAAATACAATTTATCTAAGTAGGTATTTTTGTCATAACGTATTTCTATAAAACAAATCGCAGTCCTCATAGTAACATTGTTTCATATAGTAAATCCCATAGTATATGAGCAGTAGGCCTACCATGAGCACTGTCTGGTTCTGTCTCTGGTTCTGGTTTTAAGTCTGTGTGAGTGTTGACTAAATAAATCATATTATGTCAAAACGTTATAATGCACTGGTGAGCACTCACACAGTCTCAAAACCAGAACCATAGACAAAGGCCTATTGAGCTCAAATCGAGTTTATCCGAGCAAAAGATAAATAAAAGCGTAAAAAAGCTTCACAGGCAACATCGGAAGCGTTTTTCGCAGCTCGCTTGCGGGCCGTGGTTTAGAACTTTGTTCTTGACACTCGTTTGCGTTGAGGCTCTAATAGGATCTGGAGAGATACATTTTTGTACATTTTCGTGAAGCGCTTGTGACGAACGTGCTTATATTTTTAGTGGGAATGTACTTTGAAAAACATGGTCTCACCCCGGCGTCTGTTATCTCCTAGAGCTTACTAGGTTTAAAGTTGAAATTCATAATGATAGTAAACTATTATGACAAAATTTGGAAATGGCAAAAAAAAGCTGCTTTTAAAGAAGCCAAATGCTTTTTTATCATAATATTTCTTATGGTAGGTTGTAGTTACTATGTTGTAGTTTCTTAGTGTTAATTTTGCACATTTAAGCGTCCTGCGATGTCGATCAGTGAAACACTACACATAATGACACCATTATGACAGTGACAGTGTTTCACTGATCGCCATCGCCCTAGATGTGCGCAGGCCCATGGCGCAGGCCTCTAAAAAGCTAAATACTTTTTTATCATAATATTTCTTATAGCCTGAGACTTTTTCATTGTCAATTTTATAAACATAACCCTGTTTCAAATTCTCTACCGCTCCGTATTTATAAATCGGTAATTGCAAGATAAGTTAATTTCGTGGTAGTTTGTCAAGGGTTTCCGGTTGACACGACAGGCGAGACGTGGTCTGGGCCCAACTTGAAGTTCGCGAATCGAAAGATAATGGACTAAATTAAAATTAAATCTCCAGAGTACTCAATAAACTTTAGGTATCTTTATAAGAAACAAATTAATTCAACAACACAGTTATTGGATTAAAACACCATGAAGTATTATTTTTTATTATGTTTCAGTGTATTTTTCTCAATTCCACCATCCTGCTTCCTACCATTATTATGAATGTGACAGTTTGGATGGATGGATAGGTGGATGGATGGATGTTTGTTACTCAATAATGCCAGAACGGCTCAACGGATCTGGATGACATTTGGCAAAGAAATAGATCTGGAACATAGGCTACTTTGTCTCTCCCTACTTTTTCATCCCGGTACTTGTATAGTTCCTGTTGGATGGGTTTGTTTTTAATCTATATGTATAAAATAAAGTCGTTTTAGTACTATTAGAAAATCGTGAAAATGATTTAGTCTATTTAAAAATGATTTACCTGAAAATTGGTGAGAGGTAGCTTAAAGCCAGGAGATGGACATAAGATACTTTTAAACCCGAAAAAGTAACGGGAACGGGGCGTACAGGAACGGGGCGAGCAAAGCCGCGGGCGGCCGCTAGTTATTTCAACATAATCTTTTGCAAACAAGACATATTGCTGGTTTTATAGAGTCAGGAGTCAGGGTAGTTATATTACCAGTATGTTTGCTATACCCCTATTTGCTTTCAAATCAATGGTAGGAGCCATCCTGTCTCAGTGCGTTTGAACTTAATTAAATCACAGCCAAGTGAAGCAAGTCAACGCCACTTGATCTGTTCGTGAAAGATTTCTACATTATTAACTCTTTTTAAAAAAGCTCAAAGAAAATAGAGCTTAGAAACTGGATCGATTAAAGGCTCGAACACACCTAGTTCGCTGGCGGTAGCGATCAGTGAAACGCTGTCAAATATCGCTGTCAGATTTTGAGGTCTTAGCTCAAAGTGTTATCAGTTGGAATTAAAGTGTTTTAGGTGATGTCCTGATTTGATCGAAAATGTTTCAGATGGATTTGGAAATAACGACCATCTTGTTTCCAAAGACAATATTAGGCCGACTCGACTTTGACTGACTCGACGGAAAAGTATTTTATCTATGTAATATATTGTCATTCTCATCTCATTAAACTACTCGACACTGGCAAAATTGATCCGAAAAGGACAGATGCCATTCATTAAGAAGAAGAAGAAGAAGAGATTTGACAGCGATATTTGACAGCGTTTCACTGGTCGCTACCGCCAGCGAACTAGGTGCGCGCAGGCTTAAAACTTGACGTTATCTTTCGTTTGGTTTTTATTAAATGGGACTGTATAAAACATGTTATTTTGTTTCTAGATCTTTGTGATGTAGATGAGTCCTTTAGGCCTACCACAATTTATCTCTGGCTCTGTCTCTGGCTCTGGTTTTTAATTTGCGTGAGTTTTGACTAAATAAATTCTACGTCGAAACGTCACACACACAGTATAATACACTGGTGAGCACTCACACAGACTCAAAACCAGAGCCAGAGACAGCCAGACAGAGCTTGTAGGCCTACTTGAAAGAATTTTACTGACAACCACAGTGTAAAAAGATTTATGCTAGAAATGTGGAGTCGGTAATGAGGGATTTACAGCGCGCAAGATGAAAAAATATAACACAATAGTAGATTGTTATACAAGGGCAGTAAGTGAGCTTTTGCAGAACAAGATCCTTTTTGGCACCCGTGCGAGCGCAGCTCGCAAAGGGCGCTAATGGATCGAGTGTACCCGAGATATTTAGATGCCCGAGCGAGCAAAGCGAGCGAGGGCAAATATAGTTCGAGGGTGCAATAGCTACTTATGACCGAGGTAAGCATTTTACTTTACATCATTCATGCGAGGTAAATTTTTAACTAGCTGATGGAACAAACATATGGCCCACCTGATGTTAAGTGGTAACCATTGCCTGTAGCAAAGCATTGCCTCGTAGGTCAAGCACGTCAACGTGCCCTACAATGCACTGCCCTACGACCATCAGCTTGAGGCATACGGATGTTCAGCCTCACGTGTCAGTGATTTCACGCGCACCCATACCCTTCAACTCGAAACACAGCAATGCTGCTTTTCGGCAGAAATAGGCTTACAATACAACAATAACACAACATTTATACGGGTATGCCAAAATGTATTTTTTTTTTTTAATTAACCTATTTTGTCCCACTGATGGGGCAAAGGTCTCCCCCAAATAATACTATTAATTTTATTAAAATTAATATTAAAATATTTGTACCGGTAGGTATCTGCTAAAACAGTCGTAGACGCACACTTATGCACACATCTGTGAGCTACTATATTTTTTCAGTAAAAAGTTTTCATATCATTTTGTAAGAAAAAAGATTATTTCACCAAGGAGGTTTGCATAGCTCTTGAACTGTAATGAACCATTACGTATCAAGCATAGTGTAAAAGTGATTTGAACATTTACAATTCACTGGGCTGCACATGCCTACTTACACAGCCTCTTTGCGTTAAAGTAAATCCTATTTACTGAGCATGTATGATGTAGAATGATGAATTCAACACGACCCTATGTGGTGAAAGGACTTAAGGTGCATGTTCAAGGCTCTTTTCCTGCTCACATGTTTTTCGAACCGCATCCACAAAGGCATCTAAAAATTATGGTGAAACACCATACGAAATGCAAGCCCAAGTTTATATGAGGGAGGATTATTTGATACTTGGGTAGTCATAGTCACTCACGTGCTAAATATCCAAATGACGATTCCGTTGCCAGTCAGCGAGGCTACCATGAGCATAGAGTAGATGAGGGCTAGGCAGTAGTGCCAGTACTTGCTGACGGCTGGGAAGTTGCGCCAATGCTCATGGACCAGGTCTTGGTGCTCCTCTGGGATGTTCCATCCTAACATGTGGTCCACCACTTCTTTTGAAACCCTGAGAAAGGAAGTAAAAAAAGACCAAGTTCTAGATTCAAATATATATAAGTATTGCTATTCAGCGTGGCAATGCCGCCAGCATCTTGGGGACGCTTCCGTCTGGCACTGATTTGGATCAGTTGAGCTATCTCTAGATAGTTTGTAACGATCTGCAGATAGCTCAACTGTTTCTTGTGTATTTTGTAAATATTTGTTTAATTGTAAGTTTCTTTGTGTAAATAAATATGTTTACTTAGAGACAATATATATTACAAAATTATTATTATCTCCCTGTATTTTAAAAGTTCTAGTGACGTATCAACCAGATTTGAAATATTTTTGTGCAAATCAAGAGGTCTCAAATATATTTTTTTAAATCTCCTTGCTGATTATTTTAAAAAAGAATATCAAGGTACTCACATTTGTAGAGGGTATGCCATAGGGCCTATGATGCCATCTGTGTAGTTGTCCGCCATTTTGTGCGGTGTTTATTCACAAAATGGCGTCGAAAGTATTCTAAAGTTTAAACTATTTTAACATTAATTGAGCTAAATTTCAAAGTATGGTTTTGTTTTCTGTATGACGAAGTGAGTAGTCCGACATAGAAGTCGCTTCTCACTTGTGCCCGTCTTGCTGCGAGGGACACTTTTATATAGTCTATCGTGCGTGCCAGTTAATTCCTTAATTCAATAAAATAGTAAAGCTTCTTATATATTTGGTCAAGCATGAAACGCCATTTGTTCTCAATCTGTTTTACGGAGTGATTTTATTTTTGTTAGGGAAATGTAAAACCCTAAAGCATCTTTCTTGTAAAAACTTTATGATAGGATCCTGTTTTAACCTGAGGAAGTTCAAGATAAAATTATGCAAAAAGAACTAGGTATTCGGGTTTGCTGTTCACCTGATGTTTTCAAACGACCAATTACCTATAGTATAATATATTGCTTTTAACAAATAAATTTTAAATCATTGTTCCCAATACATTTTTTAAAAATGAAAACTGAGTACCATTCGTATAAAACCAGTTCTGCTATGCTAATATTCAACCATTTTCAGCTTAATCAAATCTGAACCTTTTTGTTATACTTACGAACTTACCTACTTTAAACCCCGTCGAACATTATTCTTGCTCCCGATTTTCCGGTCACCTACATTGCCTTCCGGTCCAGTTGAGATCAAGGCTCGATTCACACTCTGCTCGGGATTGTACCTAGATCGATTTCTAAGAGCTCTGTGCTATATTTGTATATATTATATGCCTGTATAGCGTGGATAGCAGGTACTTTAAATTCCTAAGCGGCTGCAAATAATATGTGTGCCTTTCTTTTTTTCATATTTATTTATTTTATGGTCCCTTTTTTTACAATTTATAGGCTAGCGCTTGACCGCAATCTCACCTGATGTTAAGTGATGATACGATCGACGGAGGGACCTTCCTTTGATAATTACGTTGATTTACTATATATACAATGATAGCTTGTTCCTAATTGCTAATGTGATTTGTTTAAAAGAAAAGGGACCATAACATTCTCAAATATAAAGATATAGAAAACGACTTTGTCCGCGTCTGTTCAAGGTGGGTATCTGTTTAGCAGTGACATGTTGCATGAAGCTAATTCAATTCAGATTCAATTCATCATAGAGTCATTTCAGATAAGTCAAGAGAATACCACATGCCCTCTTGTCCGTACACCATATACGAGTAGAGGCATTCCGTGTCCAGTCTATACACAATGCGGGGTAGAAAACCAGATGAAAAAAAACTATAACCGTCTTTAAAATGCAAGATTATTTGAGGTGGTTACGAGTAAACGTAGCAAATATGCATAACAAACGTTGCATTTATTGTTATGATTATAATAATTGGATCATCATCATCAACCTATATCAGTCCACTGCTGGACGTAGGTTTCTCTCAAGACGTGCCACTGAGCCCGGTCTTCGGCTCTTCTCCTCCAGTGCTTGCCAGCTACATTTCGCAGATCGTCGCCCCACCTTGCCGGAGGGCGTCCTACACTACGCTTACCTAAACGCGGTCTCCACTCTAGTATTCGTTTGCTCCAACGATTGTCTGTTCTACGGCAAACATGACCAATACAAAAAATTACAATAATTGGATACAACGATCGAAACCGCAGCCAAGCCAATGAGAAAGTCTGCAGATGACAGATGAAGCCAATCAGAAGTTGTACTTCTGCAGTAACCAGCTAGAGCTACAAAGTAATGAGTTTCGATTGCAGTGTAAAGTGTCGATTGTATTTTTTATGCTGAAAGTCTCAATCTTTATTTGTTTAAATGTATAGAGATGATTTATCTATCGATACGTTACTATATAATAATATATCTTTAAATGAGCCCTATCGTTCCGTGTCACAACGAAACTTTAGTTGTAATTTGCAGGTTTTTTCACTAAAAAAAAAGTAAAGAGAAATCTTAGGTCTAAACCTTTCTCGGCATAAACAATGTATTTATGCTGTCAAATTTTAAAAACCGTTACTTCGTAAAAGGTATCTTGCTTGACGGTGAATTACATACAAGACCTATGAATACAATGAAGAAACTAGAACTTGTAGATTTATCCTGAAATATTCTGACAGATTAAATATTGTAGACAATCCACACAACACTATATATCCCCAAATTAAGCCAAGCCATGGGAACCAGACCAGCTGATATGATACTTCCAGACATTTTTTTTGTAAATACAAACAGAACAAGAATATACTTAGAATACAAACAGAACAAGAACAAACATCAGCGTTCCCCACACAAATATTTGTTCTCGGTGGGGAACAAATATTTGTGTATGTGAACCCCCGACCTACGGCGCAGAAGGCAGAGCTACTACCTACTGAGCTGAGAGGCCAGTCATTCACAGATTTGCCAGGTTAATAGGGTCATTGACATGATTGTATTATCTTATACCTTTAAACGAGAAAATCTTGTATATATATATGTATATATATATATATATTTAGGATCTCGGAAACTGAGCCAACGATTTTCATGAAATTTAGTATACAGGGGTTTTTGGGGACGATAAAACGATCTAGCTAGGATTCATTCTTAGAAAATGTCGCGTTAATAGTGTAGTAAATAATCAACTTTATCATAAAATCATAACTCCTAGCGCCATCTGTTACTTAAGTCATGAGTTAGTGGGACAGAGAACGCCATCTATTGACGAGTAGTGGAGTTTATTATTATGTCGGTAAGATCGAAAAATATTATGAATATTTCATCGGTATGTAAGTAATTCATATTTAAATATAACTCACAACAACAGTTTACCAAAAAAAAATACCGAGCGAAGCTCGGTCACCAACTGCTAGTGTTAATATAGATAGTGCAATTAACGAAGACGCGCCCCTCGCGGGGTGCGGGGAGTTTGCTCCGAGCGGCAGTCGCCAACCGTAGTCTATTCATTGTAGTGTGCGTGTGCACTCATAGGTAATTAGTGTGTACCGATAACACTCAAACATTGACGGAAGCTTACACACATTACTATAAACGGTTAGGAGGAATAGTGGGGCGCGCCTTCGTGGATTGCACTATCTATATTTAAAGTTGTATTGGACCAAATATCATCCCTAATGCGACTGCTATACGTATTATTCAACCTCATCAACTACGCAATTGTGGTTAGAGGCGGCAGGAATCCGCTTGTCATGGTCGCTCTACGTGCTTCTCACTCCGAAGGGGCTCTCAATCTAAAATGAGCTTTAATACAACGGAATAAGAATAGTAATATGAATAAAAATTATTTATTGTATGACTGTGTCATTAAAACAAATACAAAATACACAAGAAACAGTTGAGCTATCTGCAGGCCGTTACAAACGATCTAGAGATAACTCAAGTGATCCAAATCCAGGCTTAAAAGTGTTATAAAGCTAAACATTTTGATGTGAAATTGATGTTATCCCAGCAATCGAACGTCTACCTTGGGCAAAAAAATAATTGTTCTGGGGGCTAATTCTCGGGCCGATCTCGATCATTTTGAAATTTTGTTTTATTGCTTCTTTTCGAAGGGGGAATGGATAATTTCCTTAAGTAATTCATAAACGACCTCTTCGTAAAAGCCTCGATAGCTACGATATACGGAAAACGTACAAAAAGTGCGGGGTTGTGAAAAGAAGCAATAAAATAAAATTTCAAAATGATCGAGATCGGCCCGAGGATTAGCCCCCAGATCGTTATTTTTAAAGATATAGTATTTATAGACGCTTTCATGTTAACCAGACTGCGGACAATGTTAACCAGTGAGGTGAACGGAAACACACAAGAGTGAAAGTGTATAAGCTTACGATCAGTCTCTACTACTATTGCTTCTGTGGATCTACGTGCCTGGAATTCAGCTTATTACCAGTTAATCGACTCGCAGTGCTAGACGGAGACAAAGATAGAAATCTTCTTGTGAAAAAAGAGACAACGATGCTTGAGTTACGATTTATTACCCAGTTTTTATCAATATAGGTCATGCAGACGTCTGGTCTGGAGGAAGCTTGTAATAAGTTGAGAATGAATTCATATAACATGTTTCTATGAGTCCGTTGGCTTTGTTTGTATTCATCAGATTGAGAAATATAGGACACAAGAGACATTAAACTCACATGCGGAACATTATAAATAATATTTAAAAAAAAATTGGTGCAAAAATTCTCTTTTTGAAAAAGACGTTTCGGTGATTTCTCACCATCTTCGTCTCAATTCATCTTCTATCATGAAGCTTATTATAATTTTTCTAACAGAAATATACATCAACCATCAACTTGCACGAAGCTTCTTCATTGCGAATTATTTATTACAAAAACCCCGAATTATCTGTCAATAATTTTGTGAAAACTCCTCAAAAAGTAACTTGTACAAACTCCGTCAGATTTGTTATGATAATATTGAACTTCGCTACAAACAAATAATAACATCAATCAAAGTTGCCAGAGCACCTGTAGGGCTACCATGAACTCTGTCTGGCTCTGTCTCTGGCTCTGGTTTTGTGCTCACCAGTGCATTATACTGTGTGTGTGACGTTTTGACGTAGGATTTATTTTGTCAACACTCACTCACACAGACTCAAAACCAGAACCAGAGACAGAGCCAGACAGAGCTCATGGAAGGCCTACTGCTGGGACTACTGAGGCAAGTAATTTGACTTTGATTCCACCTTTGCTTGAGAGAAGGTTATTCTGGGAAATGGGAAATGGGAAAAAAACATGTTGTTATTCCGACTATAAGGTCGAAAATTACACAAATTGCTACTTTATTAACTCATAAAGAAAATTCTTACTGATCTTAGATCAAAGGTATCACTTGTGGACAGGTCAGATCAAAAGAGTCAGGGTGTTCACATAATTTTAGATCCTTCTGATCTGGATCCATAAGATCAGAGGGTCATTTATATACACGTGCCTTCTAAAAAGTCAAGGCTTCTGTTTAGTGGTTTTCATATTCTAGACGAGACAGAAGGAAATGTCTAGATGACCGTTACCTATAAGATTTAATCTCCTCATTCTCATTAAATATCTTGTCATTGTCACTATATTTGTAATGTTTCATTTGTGTCATCATCATCAGCCTGAAGAAGTCCACTGCTGGACATAGGCCTCCCCTACATATTTCCAGGAAGAACGATTCTGAGCCCTTTCTATCCACCGACTTCCTGCGATCTTAACAATGTCATTCATTCACTCATTCCATTCATTCCTTTTTCATTTTGTCATTCATTTGTGTAAGTACAACAAAGTATTAATCTATTTATCGAATCTAGCTATCGAACTTTTCTTCATCTAGCATGCACGTGCATAACAGTTTACCAGGCCCCTATTTAATAAAGCTGTCAATTCGACATATATGTTAAAAAGCGACAAAATTGTGGAATTGTCGCGCTTTTGTGACATATCTGTCACTTATATCAATGCGCGAAAATTCCACAAATTTGTCGCTTTTTGACATATATGTCGAATTGTCAGCTTTATTAAACAGGGCCCTGAACGATTAGTGAGTATTTATTATGTACTAGATGAAGATTTCTGCTTTAAGTTGTTGCCATCCTTGATTTCAGTGGTCTAGCCTCACATGTGCCAAGTCCTCGCACCACACAGAACCAATTATGTACTGTACACAGCTTGCCTCGCGATATATGAGCGACATGAATTTATGAAGCTTTGCTTCCCGACGCCGGCCTCCTTATTCTACAAGAACCTTCGTCAGGATTGAAGACAGACATTTGTCATTAAAGGCGGCGATCAGTGAAACGCTGTCAAATATGACAGATATATGACAGCGTTTCACTGATTGCCACCGCTGAACTCTTAGACACATCCTAGCATAAAAAAGAAATTAGAGAATCGATGCAAATGGAAAAAAATGTCCTTAAATTACAAGAGTTACTTCATTAACTAGGTATGTAGATTAAGTTTCCTTGAGTATCTACTACGTTTTAAAGCTTAAAAAAATCAGGAAACTTACAGACACCCCATGGTAAGGGCAGATGAAAAGAGCTGAGCGACGTTTCTAAACTATAGATATACTAAAGTATACTTCATCGTTTTTAACTATAAACTGACAGACTACATCAGAAATGACAGCTGTCTCAAGTACTGAAACATGATCTTGCTTTACAAAGTTTGTTATCCACCGAGAGTCCCATCTGGGTTGCGTGCGACTGATCCCGTGACGTCATAGCGATTCTGACGCGACGTTTTTAGAATATGGTTGCAGCTCGGTCTCGGTCTGCTAGATTGAAGCTTGGAGACATTGCCTTTAATCCGAAGGCAAACATGAAAATCTTAAATAAATCCAGTCCGGAGTAACTTTTGTAAAGAATTGCTTATGCACCCAGGTTTTTCAGATGATAGATTTCACGGTTAACTAATCAACATCAAATAAAATTTAAGTTCAAAATCGTTGACCAACTGATTTATTTCGAATAACTAACTTGTCTAACTGACGTAAGCTTGAGCGGCAGTCAGTACCTATGAGCTTATTTTAAGATAAAAAAAATACACGACAAAGTCCGCGCACGATAGCTCTGCGCGTGACATACGGCGGAAAACATTTAAAAAAAAATTACTGTAAGCGCATCTTCCAATCACAAACATGCTTATGATATCATACTTGCATTGCGTTTAATGCAAGTCCATATTTTTTATTGGAACATTATTTTAAGGATGTCCATTAATTTATTTGCTGTGCGAGCACAGCTACCGGTTGACCATCCAAACTGATATAATAAACCTCTATCAACTATTCTAGATCGTATCATTTTACAATTAGCTATTCTGAGAATAATAACGTCATCCATCAGAAAAGTCATCCAGAATCAGTAGGTTCGTTCAGTTTATAGGTAGGTATTGTAGGTTAGGTATTTCACGCAAGCAAATAATAAAGATTAAACTCCCATTAGGTTCGTGGGTGCATTTTTGCACAAGCTCATCTCGTGAATTTAGCGAAGCATTAACTGAGAAAACTGCATAGTGACCGTCGAAAACGGTGCAGTATTCCTCTCTCGAACTTCCATTTATTCAAATTTAAACAAGCCCACGATTCTTTGCGCAGAAACTTTAAAGGCAGAAGCCGTAATAAAAAAACTAAAAAAAACAAGTTGGAGGACTTACAAAGCAATGCATCAGGTAGGCCATATGCTTGTTCAATCAGCTAGTTGTATAAAACAAAAAACAAATGATACTTCTACTACTACTATACTAAGCTGATGGCGTAATACTTGCGGTTGCAGGCAATAAATATTGTTCATCGGCTTGTTTGCTTTCGTAGAGCGCTATCTCTTTCTGACGCACAATACGCTCTATGAAGCCGAAATTAGCCGATGTGTAATATTTGTTGCCTACTACTATACTTATTTATAACTTATGGATAAGTTATCTTAATTTTATGTAGAAATATAAAAAACCCTTTGCATGAAAATCTGAATTTGGAATTTAGCAGCGAAATAATAAATGCATAACTAATAATGGTAAATACAGGTCCATCTACATAAGAGCACAAAATACAATACTTTCAGTAATTATGCAGCAACTCAAAAATCACAAATATACTGAACACTGTATGATATAATGTACCTACATATTGTTTTTATTTGTGGACCAAAACTCCATACATTTTTACCCATTGTCCTTTAGTTTTTTAATAACAGCAGTTATTTTACTGATAACAGGAATTCTACAAAATCCATGTTCCTCGGCACCCTTTCATCGAGCGTGCTCAGAGCAATTTGTAAATGGGACGCGGCGAGATGATTTACCACCCGCTAGGCCGTGACGGTCTCACCCCTCCGAAGATCTGGTTTCCTTGGAAGCCAGGATCCGTTAAATGACGGAAACAATTCGACGGTTACTGCGGTCTCCAGTATTTAGTACTTCAGCAAGCTTGACTAAAAAGTAAGAAAAATATTTCTAACTGGGTGTGTGTATGTAGGTATAGTATGTACATACAAACACTCTAAGCAATATTTAATTTAAACATCAAGAAAAAACACTGGAGTGGACACAGACTTCGTCTACGTGGTGGCGCTTGGTATTAGTAACTAAGTTTTGTGTAAGCTTTGGTCTTCGTTTCCGATGTTTTGATATTTTTTTTTCTTGTTACTAAATTGTAAGAAAATACCGTTTTGTTATTTTAGTAAATGCCTCTCCGCTGTAATATGGCCGTTATTCACGGTCGTCGCTTTGAAGACAAGAGCTTTAGATACCTTTGTCTGCTCCGCCATTGTTTGAGATCGCTCTCAAAGAGTTTCGGGTAATTAGGGATAACAACGATAAACATTTGTTTGTATTTCTGTCAAAACAAATGCAGAGTTTTTATAAAAAGCTCCACCTGCTACGTATTACTGTGAACTCCGCACTGAAATATCATTTTCAGTTGTGGTTTATTCAAAGTCAAAGTCCAAGTCTAATAATAATATTTACAAGGATCACTTTGAAACGTCAGCTAGTTGAGTCTAGCTAGAGTCTGTGGAATGCGGACGAAGTACCCAAGACCGAATAAAGTGGGATAAGGGCAGGAAGAAGAAGACGAAGGTGGTTAATTTTGGAATACACTACTTAAGTTTCATAATATTAAATTCCCTATTGAACAGACAATAGCTGGCTGGTTCCCATATGCTTTGCTTAGTTTGAGGCTATATGGCACGGTATGAAATATCTGGCGGTATTTTTATAATTTTAATTATTAGTTTATGAATAGTTATTATTAATAGCAATTTATATTTAATTAAATAATATTTATTTACTCAGTAGAAATATGTAACCTCAAAAGATCAATAATTTTTACTGAAAAAAAAAAACTTGCAAAATGTATTTTTTATCAACACAGAGTAGCCAGCAACACGCTTGTGATTTTTAGGTATTGGAGGATTTTTTAAGCTACAGTTAAGCAAACAAATTGAAATCATGAAAACGGCACTCGCCAACATTCAGAGCACTTTCCGTAAACACATCCGCATAGTTCCATCACACTCGTGAATCAATTCAGCGCCGCTTCCGCTGTCGAATGACAACTGAATGCCTTTGTAAACTGCCGCTCTTCGAAAGAACGCCAAACCCATTATTGTTATGCAAAAACTGAATGAGGAAACTAGAATACTAGCTGAGGCAATGGCCTTGCAACGTGTCGCATGTCTACTGCAAAATGACAAATATCTCAGAAATAGAACATTTCTAAAGCGGCCAGCAAAAGATGTATGGACAAGTGTGTTAATGTTGGCTGAGGCAAACCCGAGGCTCATTAACATAAAACGTTGATTGACACAGGGAAGTGCATCGTAGGGCTTGTTCCTGACGTGCGTGACCTACGACGTCATTTTTAGGTGATAATTACCATTTAACATCAGGTGGGCAAGAAAATGTACTCGTTCCTCGATGATAATATATTTGATTTACGGATCGGTTTTTATACTTACAAGCTTTGCAAATTTTGGGAATAAATAAAGTTGTGTGAATTATAAGTCCATAAATATTTATTTAAATATTGTAACATCCTGGCTTCAGTAATAGCTTTGGTATGTTCAACGGAAGACGTCTAAAATAAGCTGAGCTTCCGACCACTTCTGACTCAGGCTATCGCATTTATATAAATTCAGTTCTAACACTAACGAAATGGAGTTTAGAATAGAGTGCTTTCAGCTTTCAGTAGGGTTGTCATTACTCTTACGTTGCTGAAAACCTGCTTTTGTAAGTAGAATAATTTTGGCAAATAAATGAGAGTAACCTACTTAATTTATTCAACCTGGAGTAAGCTTTGATTAATTTCCAAATATTGGACAGCGCATCCTGATATTCGAGAAAATTAAAAAGCTCAGAAATATGAAATAAATTAGAATAACGTTTCGTATTTATCAAAATTTATGTTTTCGTGGATTTCTGATGGCCTGTATTTTTTTAATAAATGCAACAAACAAAACATAATTTCTAATCTGTGGTAACTTATTTGTACTTAGTGCTTCATGTGCCTGTAGTTTACCATAAACCTAAAGAATAATGCGGAATATTCTTGAAGAACAGAAAAATACTCTTGCCACAGCTCGAAACTTTTGCCCCGTTCTTTTTTAATGAGCTTTTTAAAATTTTGCCGTATAGTTAGTGCCAACCCTGCACTATCAACTATGGGAGGGCGATGTGTCACGTCACGTCACACACTGTATGACAAAACAGGATGTCCCGGCGAGTGTCGGGGAGGCTTTTAAGAGCCATATCAGACTAGCGTTTTATACCGGCATCTAATGTAGATGATTTAGCGTCAGAGGCCCGTACCCTCATAAATCATGCCTCTATTTACGGGACGCTGTAGTGCGTGGGACAAGATTAGATGGAATAGGCTTTAACATCCTCTCAGCTAGCATAATCCACTTGCGTTTTATCTGAGTGTTTAAACTTCAATGTGTGGGCCAGGCGCAACTAAGCGTAGACGCGCTTATAAGCTCATAATTATTATTGCTTCTGACACTACCCCCGATATATGGCCATAATCGAGCATACACTCTAGAATAAGCCCATGGACGCACATTCGATTTTTAATCGGAAGTTCAGCTTTTTATGAGAACAAAATAAAACGCAAACCAAAACGGTCGTTCCGCGCAAAAAAACGCCCGTTTGATAGCGCTCTAAGGAGTGCCCTCGTGTCTACTTGTTTACACATATCACGAGGTTATATCGCTGATGGTAACATTAGGTCGCTGTTGCTAAGTTCTGCTTTATTTTTATCGTTTATATCTTTTATTTTTAGGCGTCTGTCCACAAGGTATTTTTTATACTTACATAGGAATACAAAACAAAATATGTCAATGAGCCTACAAAAATGAAATAGTTTTTAGTCATATGTAGAATAATCATGAATAAGGACTCGAACACTATTGAATAAAAAAAGAACAATATTTTGATTTTGAAATTAGAACTAAAATCGGCGATTTCTTTGGTAGAATGCATGCAAGGTGTTGCGGCTACAAACGAAAAATAAAGAGACTGGAGCGAAATATTCAGGAATGTTCTCAACAGAACTGTTTCATATTGTATGGTATTTTTTTATTCTCACAATCGTAGTGAAGATATCAGAGAACTCAGAGAATCAGAGTGTAGCACACGGCGCTAAAAACCCATTAAAACTCGGTTTCCATTTAAAACTACCTCGTAATTATGATGGGTCATTTTAGCTCCTTGTGTGACAATCACAAATAATATTATTTTTGAAACTCTAAAAACTTTGGGATCCACCGTCCAAAACCGATAGATTTGTTTGATTCGTATTTCAGTTAAGTGGTTTACTTGTAACTAATTGGTATCACAGGATTAGTAGACGCGTTACTGCGTAAAGCCGAGTGTTGATTAAGCTGTGTGCCCTCAGCACAGCTTTTTTTTTAAATATAGAGTTACTGGAGTCAGTCGCACGAGCCCGTATTTTTCGTTGACTGAGGAAACTCCTTGCTGTACAGTATGGGTTCCCAACCTCCTTGGTGTTTTAGGGAGACCCGAAACTTCTCAACGTCCACGGTTTCCCACGGTCCTGCTGGTGTCACCAGGTGGCGCTTGTCGTCTTCATACAAAAACCGTGGATGTCGTCGTGTGGGCTCGCACGGTTCGGTTACGTTAGAAAATGGTGCTAAGGTCTTTGCTGCCGAATCAAGGGATTGTTTGTCTAATTCATTTGAAAAAACTGTTCATTAGAGTACGTTGCTCAGTTTTATACCATACTTTGAAAAAAAAAGAACACAGTTTTGGACTGAAAATTATTACTAATTTATACATAATAATTTTAAAATGTTAGGAAAATTATTTAATATTGTGTTAAATGTAATTTTCTATCGTTTTCTATCTCGTCAGTTTCCAAATATATTTATTTTATTTGTTCTAGTTCTAAGTGTAAGTTTTTTTTAAATAACCTGGTCATTATAATTTTTTTCTCAGTGGATATCAAAACCAGACAGAAAACCAGGAAACTTATCCAAGGCGAGGCCTAATCGCGGGCTCGGCTGGACCTGACCTAATTTTTACCATTCCCCGCTCTTTCTTTCGCTCCCATTCTCTTTGTGTAAAGGTAGGTAGGTACTACGTTTAAAATGCAAATCAGTTGAGTGTGAAATTAAAACGCCTACCCGCGTACCTGTCTACAGTGGGTATAAAATATGTCAGGTTTTTTAATTATTTAATTTGTAAGCTCTTTATTAAAGCTTTGTACCTAATGACTGAGGTATATAGTGAAATAAAAATTGTGAAAAAAGTGTTGTGGACTTGACTTGGCAAGAAGTTGATTAGTACCCAGCTTGATTAATGTACGGAAAAAAATGGTTTTGGTTGCAAGACAAAACTAGAATAGTTTCAAAACGCATGAATATTGAGTCACTTAGAACCTTCATTACGCTCAAAATCTTAAGATTCCGGATTTCGCAAAATATATGCTGAAAATAACTAAAATTATCAAGTCTACGACATTTCAGCCTAACCGTAGCGAACGTCCCCCGCTAACGTTTTATCGCATCAGTAATGGGCTTAGGTACATTATTTTAATTATCCTAATGTCACATTACAACCTATAAATTCTGGACCTTTTCCCGTGCGAAACAGTCTGTATAAACAAAGAATAGAGTTACATAGAGAGGTGAAAAAAACACTAAAAAAATTACATGGGTTACCTAAGTTAAGTTGGTGTGAAAGAGAGTAGGTAAAAAAGTTGCTTCTGATGTGATATGATAATACTGATGATAACTGTTCCTACTACCTGATACTTTGTAAGTGTATTCCACTTCACTCAACAATATTCGTTTATTTACAGATCGGCTCAAGGACAAAATCAAAAGATTCGTAGGAGTCATTTTGGTGTCTAGGTTCCACTTGATCAAACCTAGAAGGCGAAAAACTTGCGATGTTAAATAATAAAGGTCACGTTAAACAGAGTATTTTAAATTCGATATACTTAGGAAAATTTAATCTGTATCTTTGAACTACACTTAGCACTTAAAAACAGTCACTAGAAAAGCACTGAGGTTGCTCGTGATCGAGATTCAAATTTTTTTTAGAGCAAGTAGAACTCTCATAGACAAAAGAAAATGCAAGAGACGTTTGAATAAAGAACAAAGTTCTGCTTATTTTTCTTCTGTTTTTCTGGCCGCTAATGGCCAGTGATAAATTAGGGTAGTAAAACCTTATTGCAACACGGATAGTTGTGACTAGGGTTACCATAAGTTAATAGAGAGATGCCTGTCTATGGTACCTAAAATGCCTGAATTTTCAGAAAAATGCCTGTGCAAAACGCTGTAGGTAATAAGTAAAAGCCAACAGATAATAATGCAAAAGGATATTTATTACTGATATTTGTCAGAGGACATTATTTTTTTTTAATAGTTCTTTCTTTTCTAATAAATAAACGAAAAAATTGTAATTTTCCTGAGTAATAAATATTGCTTTTACTGATTCAATTGTCAGCCGATTTCTTTCTTTACTCCACTGTGCGTTGACGAGGGAAAACATACGTTCAACGTTCGCATTGTGTGCCAAAATAGAGAACACAAACTGGCAGCTTTTCACAAATTCTGTAATGTCACCATTCACTTCCCTACTTTTGAGAAAATTGCACCACTGTGTAGTTAAGCTTTCAGTAAAAAATATGTTATCTGAACTTCTACAATATTCTTTTAGGACTTCGTACTCGTCAAACAGTTTCACGTCGTCAACACTGATATTCAGCTTAGAGATAACCAGAACTAGAGAAACGAAATTTAAAAATGCCTGTTTCAGACCAATGCCGGCCGCACGCCTGTCTAAGGCCCGTATTCCGAAACAGCGCTTGAGTCTGAGTCGAGCCTCAAGCATAGATTTTATGACAGTTCTCCATTGAAAAGTGTCAAAAATCTGTGCTTGAGGCTCGACTCAGACCTAAGCACTGTTTCAGAATACGGGCCTAAATCTTAAAATGCCTGTCAAATGCGGCATATGCCTGTCATATGGTAACCCTAGTTGTGACCCAACATAAATGATTAAAAGGAATGAAAAAGATTGTTTTGGGATTACAAGAATCATGAAGTAGGTTACATTATCAACAAGACTGCAAATTTGTAAAATAAATAAACCATTCAATGATTACGCCATGAAGCAGGAATGCTTCAAAACTTCATTGATTATTCCAGAGATGCTAAACATTTTCAAATGCAAATAATATTTTAAGTTTGTTAAAACAAACCTGTATAGGCTAGCAAATCGGTGCCAGATGCTATGCTATTTAGGTTATCCTGCTCTTTATGCATTCCACTTGTAACAAATGCGAGAAATGGAGTGTGATGTGATGATAACTATTATACACGTGTGAATAACCTCTGATTCACATCAAACAACGCGTCTACGAAAATAGTAGGTACCTACCTACTTAGAACTGCAAAAAGCTCTTTGAACTTCCTATCACATTAACTTGCATAGACAAAATCAAAAGTAAATTATGTTTCGTCGAAAAAAATTAAGAATTATTCAATGAACGACAGCAATTATGATGTAAATAAGTTTGGTAACATGTAACTATAAAAGTAACTTCGTGAACGCGCGTTTATAATGTCTAATGCGAGTAAAGTACCCATTTAGGTAGTAAACAATTATTGCTAATAGCTATTGAGCATGTAAAAAAAAAGATGTAAAACTATATTTTAGCAAGGTCTTGTAGCGTTTTAAAAAACTATGTGAGTGGGTACCTCGTTTTATGTGACAATTTCAAATAGTTATACCTTAAAAAGTATAAAGATCCACATAATACCCAAATTAAACAGAGCTTTTACCATGGGAACCAGATAGCTGATATTACTTATATTTGTATTTCTAAATACATACATAAATACAATATAGCACCCAGATGGAGAACAAACATCTATGTTCCTCGTATATCTTTGTTCGTTGTTGTGGGGATCGAACCCACGACCCACGGCGCAGAAGGCCAACTGAGCTAAGAGTCCAGTCAGTTATGTTCCTATGACAGTGCGATGAATAGTAGATTACTTTATTGACCTAGTGGAACTAGCATATAAACCACCTGATGTTAAGTCGTAGCCATCGCCAATGACAAAGCATTGTCTCGCAAGTCATGCACTGCCCTGCGTCCATCAACTTGAGCCACACAGATGTTCAGCCTCACGTGCCAGTAATTTCACCGGCACCCACACTCTTCAAACCGACACACTGCAGAATTTGGTGGTAGTACTTCCCCGGACGAGCCCTTCACAAAGAGCCCTATTACTGCTTACCGACCTACTGTCTGGTACGTTTTCTCTGGCACTTTTGAGCAGTGAACTAAAACGCTGTCAAATATGACAGCGATATTTGACAGCGTTTCCGCTGATCGCCATCGCCATCGCCTAGATGTGCGCAGGCCTTAGACAAACTACTTAATTTCAAAACAAACTTGTAGGACTCTTAGCTGTGGTTAATCAACTAAGTTAAAGCTACTTACCCTACTTATGAGGTTCAAGAAAAAGTTGGTTTTCTTTTGCAAAATGAAAGGAAAATTTCCAGTGAAGAGTTTTTACATAAAAGCTAGACGTTGAGTGGGTATTTCAAGTTATAAATAGGTGCTTATTTATTTTTCATTCTTTTTCTTTGAAGAAGAAAGGTGCTGAGATTTTCAAGAGTTATTTTTATATATTTCAAAGAAATAGGATCTATTAAATAAGCTAAGTTATTTTAGATTTTTTTAAAAGGTCAAAGTGTGCGTATGGTAGGTCATCGACGGCCTGGCCCCTAAATATTTAAAAACGCTCTTTGTGAAGAACCATATTAATTTTCTGTGACGTTAGTTACCGATCTCCCGCTGTAATTTGCTTGTGACCAGATTTTAACCAGTCGTTGGAAGTGTCATAAAACAGGTGGTTTTTACTAAGTGCAACAGTAGGCCTACCATGAGCTCCGTCTGGATCCGGTTTTCAGTCTGTGTGAGTGCTCACCAGTGCGTTATACTGTGTGTGTGACGTTTTGGCGTAGGATTTATTTAGTCAACACTCACACAGACTCAAAACCAGAACCAGAGACAGAGCCAGAAAAATCTCATGGTAGGCTTACAGATGTTTACGTCTCCCATTGGTCAAAAACAAAATAAGTGGCAAAGAAATAGGCGGAGACAGCTAGCTAAAGCCCTTGCAAGCAAATCGGTTTTTTTTTTTTATGCCATAGCTGGCAGACGAGCAGACAGGCCACCTGATGGAAAGTAGTCACCGTCGCCCATAGACTCCTGCAACACCAGAGGTGGTGCTGATGCGCTGCCGGCCTTTAAGGAACTGAAAGACCTGCCTTTTGAAGGACCCCAAATCTGTTTCAAAATAATTTTAAAACAGATTTGCTTGCAAGTCTATCAACAAAATTTTTGCAATTATTCGTAAGGCAGAAATTTTGTTGATAGTACAACGGAAATAGGATCCATACCTATTTACAAAGGCTCCATTGCAGTCACCCACTTCCATTCAACACAGCTATGAATGCACCGCACTATGCCGGTAATAAATAAACGGCACGACGCCAGCGATATTGGCAGCCGAGGCCCTCATGCAATTATGAAGCAGTGACCTGGGGACAATCGCGCCTACTCTTCAATGGGGCTTTGTTTAGCGGAAAATGTTGCTAATATGATACGGGACAAGAGAATGAATAATGCTTGGGTGAAATTAAAAGCAAAATGATACAGCCAACGCTTTTTAGCCCCGGTTTTGTGACGTAACTGGCTGAGATTAAATAGGCGTTTGTTTGAAGGTAGATTACATGCTTTATTACTAAGTTGGAGTGGCACCACACTGGAACTTCACTGCTTTTTTTTATTTTTGCTTAAAAAGGAAAAAAGATCATACGACTAAACGTTATGAACCAAGCCGTAGTTGTTCTTCTAGGCTTGGTCACGCAGAATTGGCACCTATGACTCACCTAGCTTTGGGACGTTTCAAAGTGATCCTTGTGATAAGTTCAACTGAATAAATACATTTTGAATTTGAATTTATTTGTAAGAATTTGATTCTGGTATTATTTTACTACCATTACTGATCTAGTAAACTCTGTGGCACCAGCTTTCTGATTTCCTGACTGCTTTCTCCAGAATTATGTCAATATTTTTTTAAGAAAACTATTGGTCACCATTTCCACCAGCGGACTTCTACAAATGATAATGATGATGTTTCTAAGCTGCATGTAAAGTTCACTTGAACTGAACTAGATTCTACGCTCAAGCTAGCTTCAAACTGGCAAATATGCAAGCCTACACTCACGTAAGTAATAACTACGGAGCTTTCAACTGTGAGGAGCTCATCACAGACAGTGTGGAGTAGCTATCGAGTGCATGGAATTTCCCTTGGGCTCCATAAATGCAATAACGCATGGCGTATCCGGAGGGGAACTGCACATAAGGTTTGATTTCCATGAAGCGTCGACCGGAAGAAGACGGATGCAGCATAAAAAAAAAATGTAGACAATCCACACAACACTATCTAGTACTATGGGAACAAGATAGTTGATATAATACTTGTATTTTTTTTTTCTTGCAAATACATACGTAGAGAATACAATATAATAACACACCGACAGAGAACAAACATCTGTGTTCACCACACACATTTGTTCTCGGTGGGGATCGAACCCACAACTACGGCAGAAGGCAGAGCTACTAGCAACTGAGCTGAGAGACCAGTCAAGTATAGGCACCCCAGAAGCGCACCAGAAATAACTCCTTTTAAAACTTTAAAGTTTGAAAGCGTGTGTTGATGTGGTTACTGGTTAAAAGGAACTTGTGACGCGACAAGAAGAAGGGGCGTCTCATATAGTGTTTTTTCACCATCCATCCAGACCATCCAGTGTGCTATTCTTGTTATTATGGAACGTTGATGAGTCTCTACTTGTAAAAAATGCCCCGAACGCTGTTTAAATAATCTAATAGACGCAGACTTGGTTTATAAAAAGTACCTTTTAAGGGTAAAAATAATTGCTCTTTTGAGCCATGAAATAGTTGGTCCTAGCGAGCCTTGATATAAGTACGAGGACCGTTTTATGACAGTCAAGGTTTTTATGAAGACGAAAGCTTTACAAGTAGGTATAGATAGCACCTATTCAGTATAGTTTGTAGCAGACTGGTACATACGGCTGAACTACATTGTGTATTGCGCGTTGTTAAATTTAATTGATAGAGCAATCGAAGCGAGGACTGATTTGAAAACTTATTTTTTTAACCGACTTCCAATCAAAAAGGAGGAGGTTCTCAATTCGGTTGTATGTTTTTTTTTTTTTTTTTTTATTTTTTTTATTATTTTTTTTTTATTTTTTTTTTTTATGTTTGTTACCGCATAACTTCGTCATTTGTGAGCCGATTTGAAAAATTATTTTTTTATCTGAAAGGTACTGCTTCCAGATTGGTCCCATTTTAATTTTATTAAAATCGGTGTTGCCATTTTTTTTTAAATAATTTTTTTAATGTTTGTAACTGCATGCATCCGTCATTTATGAACCGATTTAGAAAATTATTTTTTTATTTGGAAGGTTATTCTTACGTCCAGATTGTCCCAAACAAATTTGATTAAAATCGGTTTAGCCGTTTGACAATGAAGTCGGTTTCTCAAGTTTTTTAAACTTAAATTATTATTTACAATTTATATGCTTACGCTTGACCGCAATCTCACCTGATGATGGTGGCGACGGTGAAGCGCTCTCACCTAGAAGATGCCTATTCACACTTTTCTTGAAAACATCCAAATTATATAGGTTTAGTATTCGGAAATACAGACGCCGGGAACGAATTCCACTCTTTGGCTGTCCGCATTACAAAGGTTGAATAATCTTTAGATCTTCGACGAATCGACTTTGTTTGTGTATATTATAATATAAAAAAAATACATTACAATGATCTACGCTAAAAGATTTAGTGTGGAGTTCCGTATGATGTTGATCTGATCTAGACTCGCTACCAAAGAATTCCCTGTTCAGCTGCTGCCTGACTGAACTCGTGCAAAATAGGTCAAAATCATGATGCTAAGCTTATTGAAGTTCGCGCTTGCTCGCCATATAATAGTACATTATGATATAAGTGCGGTAAGTTGAAAATTATAGCCGAGGCGTTATTGCAAGCCCGAGCCGTAGGCGAGGGCTACAAGAAAGCAGAGGCTGTAATTATCAAAGCGCACGTATGTCATACGACGTTTTATAACATATTTGCGAGGAAACAAATAATACTCGGACTTTCGGACGAACTTACTTACTTGTAGTAATTACTTACTTGTTAAAACAGTTGGAAAAATTTGAACAATTTGTAAAGTTGATTATTTCGTTGCCACCACAATGAGCTTGACTTACGATTATATTTTTGAGAAAGTTCCATGAAATAGGCTAAAAACACACTTTCTGTGAAAATGAATTGGCATCTTTGCTTGTTTTCTATAAGATGAAGTTATGATACGCTTGTAAGTATCTATCGTTCGATTTTTCAGGCAAGAGGCTTAAAGTAGCCTTTTTCACTGCCTCTGAGAATTTTGGCGGTTCAAATTAATAAATTCATCATTACTTGACGACATTTTCAAACAAAAATAATACAGCGAAAAGAAAAAGCGCGCGGAATATTTTTTTACTTTTTCACAAATTAGCTAATTTTTTTTTTTTAAGGCAAAGGCACAAAAACAGCCAGTATTACTAATAGAGTAAATTAATATTTTTTGTTTTTGTTACAAATAAATGGTATTAATTTATTGTTACAATTATTAATTAAATTAAAGAATAAATGTGTATTTTCTATATTTTATCTCCCAGAGTTAATTTTATTCATAAAATGTTTACCACAAAAAAATCTTAGCAAAGAGTTTTTATGTCAGTTTTCTGACATAAAAACTCTTTGCTAAGATTTAAAAAGGTACCGTTCGTGGATTGATAACCGTGCGTTTTACATTACGATAACGCACAAGTACGTAAAAACATACATAACGATATTGAAATCGGTGAAGTAGGAGACCCGTTAATGTGTTATAAATGAATTTTGCTTGTAGTTGGTGCCAACTATGAGGACATAGATAGAGGGATTATATCTTTTTAGTTTAGAATGGACTCACAATTTAATTTAGCTCAATAAGTCGGGACAACATAGGGGTCTGCATAGGGTATGTTTGCTATACCCTATGCAGGGTCCATGTGATACCTACTTACACCTAAAAACTATGTACTCGTATGTACAAACTAAACCGTGTAAAGCAATAAATGTATTGAGTATTGAGTAAAATTCGGAGCAATTTATTAGCTTTTGTAACTATTGCTGTCTTTCAGCTAGTTTCTAGTTTTTCTTTCAGTGAAGAAGCCATAAAGAGATGAAGATAAAAATGCCAAGCAAGAATATCTAGATCACTTATTAATTAATTACGTGCAGCCTTGAACACCTCAGGGTCAAGGTCTTTGGAAGATTCCGTTCATCTCGCACAGTAAAATGAAAGCGAAATCTTTCCACTAATGAGGTTTCTTCGCATTGAAGCGTTTTATTAATCTAGACTAAAAAAAGCAAGCAATCTAGAGGGCATAGGTATTATTATTGTTTATGTAATTTTGATTGTTGGCCCAATCCACGGTCAATGGGTTATCGGCCAATAAATGGTGGTCAAACATTATTTATCAAGCAATCAGAAATGAAATTACATGTATTTTATTCGTTGAACAAACGCAGTGTATTAACACATCGGACAGAAGAAAATTAAACAGTGAGTGATAATCACCATATTTAGATAGGGGACGTCTGAATGAATAGGGAGCAATATAAACAATTTCATTTTTATACTGAAGCAGGGCTTTTTCTGCTGGCAGGAGACATTTTAGGTCTTTAATTTAGGACAGCTTAGGACTGGTTAACAACTTTTTTTTTTATTACCGATACAATGATAATATAACAATCCCTAGTTCATTGGGCAGAAATTATATATTATTGTCGTGTTATAGCCATTCCAGTTTAAAGCTCGTAAGTGCAGTTACAATTATTTACAATTTTTTTTAGTAAGATTCAGTAATTTGGCGCTGTTTTGAGACCTTGCATTTAGTAATTGTAAAATAAACACGGCATTGTATCTACGCTCTACAAACACCCTGTATTACGAATTGGCGTGAAATCAGTTTGTAGAATAAACGGATGCCAGCTAAAATAATAATAGTTTCCTCTACAAAACATTATTATTTGCACACGGTGCCACCGCATGGCGGTTATAGGCTGCGAAGTGCGAATGAAAACTGTTATTTATTCTATTCTACTATGTGTAACGCTAGTACAACGCCTGCAACTTTGTCCACGTAGCTGTTTACTTACAAAGTTAAACCAAGAGTGCTTCCCCGAGGGATTTCTGTGTCTAGATTACTTTCAAATTAGCAATGTGTCTCGTACGTACAGTTAGCTTCACTTGAATGTCTACAGTTCGTAACTCTATAGGTAAGTAATGTCGCACGCAGTATTGGACAGGGTATACCTCAAAGATCATGAAATCTTTTGATAATTTCACAAAATCTTTGCATGTAAAATGTTCATTGAAAATTGAAATTCTGTGTGTATACCAAACCAAAGATCACACGTAATCTAGATTGTATGCGTAATAGTATAGGATCCCTAGAAGAAGGACCTTCACCGAGCTGGTTATTTAATGAAACGTATTTTATATTTAATTAAACATGCCAATAAATATATTCTATATGGGTTGCCTATCAAATTTCAGTCCAGGATATGATTAATTAATAATTAAAAAAAATAAAATGTTTTTTTAACTTTCCACCGGTTTGTTTATTAGACAAATTCTATACCAATTGAAAGTATAGACCCCATAGAATATGCAAACGTTAGGTTGCCTATTTTTTTCCGGTCACAACTCTCGACTAGCCAGGTATAAACAGGAAAATCGATACTAGCATTTTGCACCGGTATGTTTATTGAATAAAAATACTGGGGTCTATACTTTCGATTGGTATAGAATTTGTTTAATAAACAAACCAGTGGAAAGTTTTTTTTTTTTTTTTTTTTAATTATTAATTAATCATAATTATCCTGGACTGAAATTTGATAGGCAACCCATATAGAATATATTTATTGGCATGTTTAATTATATATAAAATACGTTTCATTAAATAACCAGCTCGGTGAAGGTCCTTCTTCTAGGGATCTTAGACTATAAAGTATTCTTTGGTTGGCACATCCTACTGGCATTACAATAAATTAAATGCAAAAACATAAAGCACTTTAATATCAGTGTTTTTTTTTCTGCGTAGGTATATAGTGTCTGAATACTCGAAATTATAATTTTTCATTGCAGTTTTCATTACTTACCCGGTTTCAAAAAAACATTAACCCCTAGCAATTTTGCAAGTGGGATAGGCAACTTTTTACTCTATTTTCTGCAATAAAAGCCTTTCTAGTTCCTACTTACCAACGAACCCCGAGGTTTCACCTTCGCCATGGCTGGATTGACTAGCTGGTTTCACTAAGGGATACTTAGGTAGGTACCTAACATAAAAATAAATGGCTCAGAATAGGCAAGGGGGTTGGATATTTTACTTTTTATCGGAGGGTAGACCTTGCTCATAACGAAGTGTTCCTTTAATTTTCCGGCCTGTGTTGGGTCAAGGCTACGCTCGCTTGGCTAGTGCTAAGGGGCAGAAAAGCACATTTACGGCAAGGTGCCTTCGCTACATAGTAAGCAAGGAAAAAAATAACGAACGTGAAGAAGTGTACCAAATAAGTAGGTTGTAATACCTAGGCACTAATAGCCTATTACAGCTTACGGCTGTATAAATTATTTTATAACGTTATGTGTAACTTATTTTAATCTTTAGGTAGGTAGGTAAGGTACTTATTTTACCAACTGTACCCGATGAAAAAGTTAGTACCTACATAATACCATCTGATATTCATTTACATTGACTCTACTTATAGAACTCTTTCGACATTGCATAATCCGATCTCCATAATTTTTCCGGGCCTAATCTTGGATTTTCTGAAAAAGCGGGCCAACTCTTCGATACAAAATAGTAGCCGGGTCTACGAAATGCTACGAGAAATACCACAGCGTAGCAAATAGCTACAACCACGCAGTATCTCCAGTTCACAGAGGCCGTTGACTACTACGTATACATGCTAGCTCTCTCTCGCATGCAGCCGCACTCTTCCGTAAATCGAAATCAAAGCTCGTCGGGATTGAGTACACTGACGTTCGCGCGAATCGAGATGCGCGTGAAGGTAGCCGCAAGGTAACGTACGTTCCGCAACCAGAAACTATATTTTTTTGTAGTCGAGTAACACGCTGATTGATTTTCTAAAAATATCATTGTTAATGAACGTATTTGTTTTAGTTTAATAAGAAACATTCATTTTACGGAAGTTTCTTGGTGACTCTTTGCATAAAATAAAATATTCTTGAGAATGAACATAATTTTTTTTTAAAGGTCTGGCACGGTTGAAATTTCAATATTTCTTTTGCAAGTCTACGGAACGTACCTGCATGCATATGGCGGACGCTCAGTTTGTGTTTATGTCAATACAGAAACTGATTTTTATTATTTTGCGCGGGTGTGGGACAAACAATTATTAACTAATATGTGTTAGTGGAACCTGTGATTTGTGTGTTATTTATGTGATAATGTTTTGCACCACCGGACTTTTGGATAACTTTTTTTCTTCATCTTACTTTTATGGGTATGTACAAAATTTTGTAACTCTTTGAAATTTAGGATTTCTGAAGCATTGCGGGGTTGAATATGGTTGATAGATTTGCAAGCATTTCAGTGTGGATGTAAGCAATGATCCCGTGATTGTTTTGAGTTGCATTTGTCTAGAAAACATGATAAATCATAGATAGATTGCTGGTGGACTGAGCAACTTCATCTAACGCCAGATGATAGCTTTTCACCTTTTACTGGTATCTCGAGCGTACAAGGCGCTTTAATTATCAAAAGCTATGCACTAGACTTAGAAAACAATTGACATTATAAAGTTTTAATTGAAAATTCGCACTGGACTTACGATTTTAGAAGTTGAAGTGATTGAAAACTTGTATATATCTTATGAATTAAAATAGGTCTGTTTCAATAATATGATCACAATAAGTAATATTTAATTTCCTGAGAAATCTTTGGAAAGTTTTGAGATATGATTTTCTAAAAATCTATGAAAAAAAAGTAAATAGTCTTATGACATCCATATTAATTATAGCTAAATAAACATTATGCTTCCCTTGAGAGCTTTCACGTTGCAATAACATAAGAATTTCATACAAGAATAAAACACACATTTTAAATATCCTAACCAATAAGCTGGCTGACATAAAAAAACAAACATTTCTATCATAACCAAAGAGTTCCACTGCTCCATACACATACTGTTTACAAATTAGGCACATGTGTTATGATTGTCGATATGAATCATAAAACATCTGTTGCGAATTGCTGCTTATAAAATGTGTAAAAACTTGTCATTCAATAAGATATAATTTTATAACGTAACAGATGTACCTATTGCTTAATGATATCAGTCTGACAACTAATCTTTTAATGATGATTGATGTGTGAGAACAAATATTTTCTTATTCATCCTGGTATCTGATGGCTTCCCGTTCAAGTAGCCAATATGCTTTAGTAGTAGTAGAGCTCTTTGCAAAGGACTTGTCGGGGGAAGTACTACCACCATGCCTATTTCTGCCGTGAAGCAGTTTTGCTGTGTTTTGGTTTGAAGCTGAACACCTGTATACCTCAAGTTGATGGACACAGAAGTGCATTGTAAGGCACATTCCTAACTTGCGTGACCTATGAGGCAATGCTTTGTTATAGGCGATTGATACCACTAAACATCAGGTGGGCCATATGCTTCCATCAGCTATTTGTATAAAAAAATTGTTACCATTTTTCCTTTGACGTTCCTGTGGATGATTATGTGTCCCGTTAGTAGGGGCAATAGTAAACACCAGGAGAGCACTGGTGGTCTAGTGGTAGTGGCCCCGCCTTCCGATCCGAAGGTCGTGGGTTTGAATCCACTTGTGTACCAATGAGTTTTTCTGTCGTAAAATTTATGTGTACTATGCCAGTACTCTTAAAACGGTGAAGGAAAACATCGTGAGGAAACTGGCGTGTTGTAGAACCTAAAAAAGTTCGAGCAACACGTGTCAAGGGTCAAGCAAAAAGGGCCCGCCAGCGGCCTACTTGCGGAAAAACCTGCTCGCATATCAAGTGCGCATGATAAACTTGCCGAACTTGGCAATAGTAAACACCAGTTGCCCTTGACACTAAATAAATCAACTACAATAGGTGCAAAGGCCTGTTTACTTTACTTTCTTTGACAAAATGTAACACTTTAACTCCGGAAAAACAAAATGGGTCAGCTTGGTGACACCAATAGTAACCTACTTACTAAATGATAATGGATCTATGATTACTTTTTGATTGTTTTAAATCCACGTTCCAGCTCTCCTTGTAAGTGGGACACGTTGATCAGTTCAGTTATTCTAAGACCCTCTCACTTTCGTTTATTCACTTCAATTCATTTAATTCAGAACATTTGGAACCATATCAGTCATATCACACACATAATAAAATTAAAAAGTAAGAACATTCACAATTTAAATGAACATTATACAAAATAAAAAGAAATATACCTAAATATTTATTATTAATGATTTAATAGGTAACTGTACTAGTAGATGGTAATGATTGTAAATATTACTTGTGTGGAACCGAGGCAGGTGAGCTTGGAAAATTAAGAAAAATAATATAATACAACTACTTTTGATACAAATTCTCTGATATTCTATTCATCAGGCAAGAAATTGCAATTAGCAAAGTTAATTAACATTTGTTTTTAAAATTTAGACTTTTTGTGATTATGTTAATTTTTTCATGCACACAATCCCATTGTAAGTAACAGCAGTCCTATCCATCCAATGGTTTTCTGGTAGAGATCGCTGCTTAGCGAAAAGACCGCCTGTTTTTTCTACCAATAGTTTCGAAGTTTTTTATGTATCATAGATAGTGTTATGCGGAATGTCGACAATATAATATTTAATTGTTTTTTCATTACTCATACTCTGAAAGTAGGTCTGAAGTTGCCTGAGGGGCCTAATAGAAAGTAAAACTTTCAGCCCTAGGGAGAATCGCTTTCTACTGTCAGCTGTCGAATTATAAAAAAAAACAAGTTCTATTTTATTCAACCATGTTCCAACTTTCTAAAGTCTTTCTAACTGCAAGGAGGTCGTTGAACCAAATTCCAACTTTTTATTCAGCAAGTAGGTTGGAAACCCATTACAACGGTAAGAAGTTTAAAAAGTCTAATTAGAGCGCAATTTAAAATTAAATTTTAATAACATAAAGATAGTATTAGATAAATAATATATCTTCTAAATTACTTGATTAATATATAGCTTCAACTATTTATTTAAAATAACATAAATTTGAGCAAACATTTACCATTTTTTAAATTATGAAAATGAAAATAATGACTGAATAATGCTGGCGAGCCGTAGCCGAAGGCCCGCCAGAGAAAAAGAAAAAAAAACCGGGAAGGCGGCCATTCAATCTTCATTTTCACTAATTTTTCTTTCATGTTTTTATTTTTACTTTCCTTGTATTCGTAATGAAAAGTACAGTGTTTACCTCGGATGAAAGTCTTTTAAGTCCCTCAAGCTCCATTGGCGCCCTCGCTACGCTCTGGCGCCAAACCCGTCTCGGGACTCAAAAAACATGACTTTCAACACTCAGGTAACAATGTACTATTTTTTGTTATCCCATTGTGTAACACTACTGGGCAAAGGGCTCAAAAAAAAAATACAGGTCCTTACTATGGCGCCAAATAATTACACGCTCATTAAGCATATTGTGCTTTTTTGTTGCCAATTAAGTGTAGAGTGACCTTCAAGAGCTTAGCCTTGTGCTATTGACATTGTGATCCATTTTTGTTCATGAAAAATACTAGAATTACAGGCGATTAGCATGCACGTAGTTCGTAGAGCTTTAAATCTATGGTTGGTCACGACCATGTTTCGATCGCGTAAATAACTGATTACCTACTTGTTTTCACAGCGTTTGTTGTCATGTTGAAATAATCAAACCTATTTGTAAAAACATCGCTAATGATGGTCCAGGAAATCAGATGAAATGGTTTCGAAAATGCCGGATTTTTTACTTTTTTTTCAATAAATTATAGTTAAAAAAACTAAAGAAAACACGCTTTTATAAAATATTTACTTACAAATAAATAAATAAATTTTTCAATTGATTATTATAGTTTTATTATTCACTTTTTAGTTCAATTAGCTATAAAAGCGTGTTTTTTTAGTTTTTTAAACTATATTTTTTATTTTACTTTTTAGTTTTTTTTTTATCATATTATTGTATCAATCTGATCGTTCAAAGTAGGACAAAATCGAGCTCAAAGGGGTAGATTACATACAAACATAATATATATGTACATACAGGTGAAGCTAATAAAAGCGTTATAAAAAGAAGATAGATACTTTATTACTGGACGTTTTATTTAGAAGGGTTTGCGTGACATTTTCTATTATTTTACATATCATTATAATTTTTCTTTGCGGAGTTAAACGGTGAAGTGTGTGAACCCAATTAGCAATTACAACTATACGCAACTACCTATACTTTAAGCAAAATCAAACATTGCATTCAATCCACCCCAGGTTACCCAAATTGACACTGTAGGTGGGCTCTTCTTTTAGTTCAGAAAAACGGTTCGGTATTAGGTACCTACCTAATCTAGCATAAAACATCACGTCAATGCTGGTGAAATACCTACCTACTCACTATTCACTTGTTTTTCCTAAGAAAACCATTTAGCGCTCTGTATCGAATGTGGGTCGTCTAACGCTTCGTTCCCGGTATTCATTATTAGTGTGAACGAAAGTAAATAGGTGTTCAAAGCAAGTATTTTTATTGTTTTAAGGTTTTCCTCTCCACAGACTCCACAATACCGAGATGGGTGTTTTATTAACATATATCTTCTTCCCGCGGCCATTTTGTATCGTTTACTGTAAGATTATTTGATCTTTTATAACATGCAAACAGTTAGTCAAGTAAAAGCCTGCGCACACCTAGGCTGCTGGTGGCTTAGGTGTGCGCAGGCCTTTACCTCGTCGGCGATCAGTGAAACGCTGTCAAATTTGACAGCGATATTTGACAGCTTTTCACTGTTCGCTGGCAGTAGCCAGCGAACTAGGTCTGCGCAGACTTTAACTAGTCGTTACCTAGCTGATCTTTAGGCTGAATAATTGAACATAATCTAACTACACAAACGTAACCTCTGACCTTTCTAGTCTAAATAGTACCTAGTAGCTGATATCTGTCTCACTGTCTCCTATAATTATTGTAACATTTGACATGTCTAGAATTATTGTGAATTGGTGTTATTTATGTAACACCAATTCACAATAATTCTAGACATTGTGTATGTGAATTTGAGTCCCCAGTAATAATACTGGGGAATCAAATTCGTATCAATTTATAAATGCGGAGTGTGAAATATACCTACTGTGTTTATTATGGGCTATCACAAGAACCTAGTTTTTCATAATATCTTAAAAAAATACAATGGCTCTGGCTCAGTTTGCCAAATTTTTTGTATGATCAGTTTTTTTTTGTTTTACCTTCTCAAAGCTCTCATGAAAACATTTGCATGTGCGTTTTTGATCTTCCCGTCTTGTACCTTAGTTAGACAGTGATGGTATTAAACCCATGAAGTTGGAGTAGTTGGAACTAAAAGACCAAAAGCCTTCGAAGCCTTCTTTCTTCGAGTTGGTCTCTACACGTCATGAGTAGATGAGTTACCTGCCGTTTTGTTAGGGCTCCGTACTACTACGTATACTCGTATAATTATAGTGATTTAAATCTCAGTGCCGCCGAATTTACTGACGCCTGAAGTTTACCAGGTGATTTTTTTGTATCTCCTAAATCAGAAGCTTCAGATTCACTTACGTTAGTACAAGACTTAACAGTAGTTAAATACACAGGACTTTGGTCGAAGGTCGACGTATCCTTTTAAGTCTACTCAGTTAGAGCTTACAAAATCACTTCACAATGTTACAGTTATGATTGGACCGTGATTGACCTCGAGACAAATTAAAACAATCTCAATGTTTGTAAACATTTTCCTGCCCGGGAGCTTGACGGAATTGTTATAACAATCGAATACTTTCCGTTTGTTTATACAATTCATTCATCACGTAATAAGCAATTAGAGTAAACTACCTACTTCAACTCATCTAAAGAGCTGTTTGTGTGAGGCCAATACTACAATGTTCTCCTAAAACTTAACCAATTAGTTGTACCTCGAAGTCTAAAGGTCAGGATGGACCGCCGCCGCGGCTTTAATAACTTTTACCTATGTATGTAAATTAGAAGATTTTCTCAATTATACCAGTAGGTAACAATTATAATAAATTGTAACAAGTATGTTACAATTGGTATTGAATGAATTAAATCGACCATCGTAGACATTACGCAATCAGTTTAAAAAAAAAGCAGCCAAGTGCGAGTCGGACTCGCCCATGAAGGGTTCCGTAGCACGACGAACTACAAGAACCTTTATATTATGTTACTTGATGTAACATAATAAGGTTCTTGTAGTTCGTCGAAAGGTATATTACGGTTTACGGTTTATGACGTATAAAAAAAAACTACTGACTAGATCTCGTTCAAACCAAAAATCGTTGGAAGTTTACATAGTAATGTACAACATATATTTTTTTTAGTATTATCATTCTCTTACTTTAGAAGTTAGAGGGGGGGGACCAACTTTTTTCCACTTTGGAAGTGTCTCTCGCGCAAACTATTCAGTTTAGAAAAAAACTATATTAGAAACCTCAACATCATTTTTGAAGACCTATTCATAGATACCCCACACGTATGGGTTCGATGAAAAAAAAATTTTTGAGTTTCAGTTTCAAGTATGGGGACCCCCGAAATTTATAGTTTTATTTTTATTTTTATGTTAAAATCTTAATGCGGTTCACAGAATACATCTACTCGCCAAGTTTCATCAGTCTAGCTCTTACGGTTTCGGAGAAAAATGGCTGTGACATACGGACGGACAGACAGACAGACAGACAGACAGACAGACAGACAGACAGACAGACAGACAGACAGACAGACATGACGAATCTATAAGGGTTCCGTTTTTGCCATTTGGCTACGGAACCCTAAAAAGCAGCCAAGTGCGAGTCGGACTCGCCCATGAAGGGTTCCGTAGCATCAATTAACTTAAGAGCGTTTATCCCGAGCTTCGTGACTCAAGTTTGGGTAAATATACTCACCTAGCTATACAGATACACCTAGCACGCACACAGCCGTCTTGTGTTGGAGCGCGTATCATGCGCCGCATTGAATGAATCACCTTGATACTTTACCAGCTCTTAGTAGGGAATGTATTCATTTTTCGTAAGTAGGTACAACATTTTGTTGAATGAGTACCTACTTACGCAAAAACGGGCAGGTATGTTAAAATAAATCAAAATAATTTCGTGTAAAATACAATTTTAATATTTATCGTCTCTAAGTTTCATGGACTTAGCTTTTCGGGGATCAACAACTTCGGGTAATAGAAATTTATTATAAAAACTGACTAGCCGATGCTCCATGTTCTCGCTCCAAAATGTATCGTCCCTAATTATTTTTTCTGTCTTTAATTAAAAATTTTTGCCTGTCCACACAGCAAATAGACAGTAATTTCTATTCGTTACGTGCAGCTGCCCTTGTATTTGATAAAACCAGTCATGGCGTCGATTCACGGATACATCTATTTACCAGAATAACATTTTTTTGGTTAATAGCGATATCTGCCTCTAATCCGAATGCCGGACTAGGACATTTTATTTCGGTGATACCATCATCTTCAATTAGTCCATCCGGCGAAGCATCTGTAACCATAATAAATTGAAAGAAAACAATGATAAACAAGGAATAGGTCAGAAATCGAAACCATAGTGCGAACTCAGAAGAAACTACATAAAATCATTAAAAAAATAATATAATGCATGCAATAGGTCCCAATAAAATATGCAGTAGGTAGGTACTGATGTACGTATTTCGAACAATAGTACATTATGATATAAGTGCGGTAGGTTGAAAATTACAGCCGAGGCGTTATTGAAGCCCGAGCCGTAGGCGATAGGTTTCATTCGGTTTCATGCAGTTTCATTCGGTTTTATTCAGTTTCATTCGGTTCCATGCAGTTTCATTCGGTTTCATTCAGTTTCATTTCATACATTTAGCATCTGGATAAACCGTACGTTATACCTTATTAAAAAGCAACCCGTGCGTTTTACATTACATTACCGCACTAGTGCGTAATGACATACATTACAATATTGAAATCGGTGAAATTAGAGACCTTTTACGAGCAAATGTGTTATAAAATTAATTGATTACTTTACAATCATAGATAGCTCATCAACTCGGTGCAAGTGGCTCCGTGCTTCGAACACTAGCTTTGGTATCGTGCGGACTTGCGGACTGGATGACTATTTGAAAGTACCCGCTAATTTCGACCTTTTTTTCGGCGTGTTATGTTTTATGACAAGTTAGCAATAATGATTTTCATAATGCAAATTATTACTACTTCTATCTCCGTGTACGTTTAATAAAAATGGGAATTGACTAAAACATGTTACGTTGTAAAAAGTAACCCCTGGGTAACATACCTTTTAGCTTCATTAGCCTTGACCAAATTTTCGCAATTGGTGACGTACTCGTTACTTTTTTTACGTGATGTAGCCTGTAAGCGGCTTTTTATGCCATATCTGAAATAAAAGTAAAGAATGAAACCTGAATTAAAAAGAAATACAAATTAAAAATAATTAACTATTTTTTGCGTACCAGAAACCGGGGGTAATTAAAGTTAATAAGTTAATGCAACACCATTACTTTAAAATACAAAAAAAAACTCACCAAAGTTTTGTTAAACCATAAAAAGTATCAAAACGTCCCAGTAGCGCTATAAACTCGTGAAGCTACAATACATTTTTTTGAGGCTTGCTGCTTGCTTGCAGCGACCGGGAGCGACGCACGTCCTACCTCTGAAAGGCCTCGGCCGGCACTGAGCGTTGACTTGATTCCGCGCCGAATATATAGTAATACGAAATAATTCATAGTAAAATAAATATTCATGTTATAAAAAAAAAAAACAAACATGTTTTAAAACGAACACTTCTTCATTTACTAGGCAAAAAAAAATAACAAAAATACCTCGGATTTCATCATAAACTAACACGTCTAATATCTCCAAAAGTGGCTAAAAATTACTCCTTTGATTATTTTTTTCATGAATGAAAACTTACAGGAATCGTGTTTATTCTGCCACTAAGAACTAATAAAATGTTATTAGCTTTTTTATACGAAAATTTTATAAGTTTGTCGTTTATAGTTTTATCATTGAATCGCATCTGCGTAGACCATCAACCGAAAGTTTAGGAAAAACAGATGAATCTTATGAAAAAACTATACAACCATTTGAAAATGTTTTTCCCATATGATTAAGTTTTGGTCATTCCCAATAATATGAGGTCAAATTATCTTCTGTGCAAGTTACACATATTGTTTTATTGGCCGTCTGAAATCATCAATTTACGGATGAACGTTCTTAATATAAAGGTTTTTGTAGTTCGTCGAAAGGTAAATTGCGGTTTACGATTTATGACGTATAAAAAAAAAACTACTGACTAGATCTCGTTCAAACCAAAAATCGTTGGAAGTTTGCATAGTAATGTACAACATATATTTTTTTTAGATTTATCATTCTCTTATTTCAGAAGTTAGAGGGGGGGGGGACCAACTTTTTTCCACTTTGGAAGTGTCTCTCGCGCAAACTATTCAGTTTAGAAAAAAACAATATTAGAAACCTCAACATCATTTTTGAAGACCTATCCATAGATACGCCACACGTATGGGTTCTATGAAAAAAACATTTTTGAGTTTCAGTTTCAAGTATGGGGACCCCCAAAATTTATAGTTTTAGAAAAAAACGATATTAGAAACCTCAACATAATTTTTGAAGACCTATCCATAGATACCCCACACGTACGGGTTCGATGAAAAAAAATTTTTTGAGTTTCAGTTTCAAGTATGGGGACCCCCAAAATTTATAGTTTTTTTTCTATTTTTGTGTAAAAACCTTAATGCGGTTCACAGAATACATCTACTCACCAAGTTTCATTAGTCTAGCTCTTATGGTTTCGGAGAAAAATGGCTGTGACACGGCCGGACAGACAGACAGACAGACAGACATGACGAATCTATAAGGGTTCCGTTTTTGCCATTTGGCTACGGAACCCTAAAAACGCCGAATTGTAGGTAGTTATAGTTCTTCAGCGTCGTGGGTCGGAGATGGATGAGGGTAGTCAAAGATCGTGGTGAGTGCCAACAGCATAGAGAGGATAATGATGATGATAGTTTTAATCTAGTTAGCACCTCATGTTCTCAATTAGTGAAATGAGACAATTTATGCAACTAGGTCTCGAGTCTAATTATCATCAAGACTTGTTTTGCTTACTTGGGGTCAAAATACCTCTATGTCAAATGCGAACAATCTCTTAGATAAGTGCGTAACTGCGTGGCATTTTACCCAACAACACAACGGTATTCACTAACTTTGTTCGCCAGATCGAGATAGTGTATGTTATCTGGCGTGTAATCAAATCATCGGGCGGTGTCGTTGCCCTCATCTCGTAATCAAAGGAAACGTGGAATAACTCAACGCTTCTTTTTATCGTGGCGATGCTTACGTTAGATCAGAGGTTCCCAACCTTTTTTTTCTCATAGACCACTTTCAAAATTTAGCTGGTTCTGGTGGACTGCAGCTATATTTTTACAATATTAGTCGACAAAATAAAATGGATTGATCTATCTATGGATATTTGTATTGCGGCTGAGTTCCTACCACGAAATAACAGTTTTTGAAAAAGTTTAGAATTGATAGTTTGATTAATTAATTGATAGGCGAAGCAAACACTTAAGTTCTTCACTATCGAAACCAGATAAACGTTCGTTCGCTTACGAATTGTGAACCCCCATTTTTTGTCACGCTATCGTAGACCCCCGAGTCTCCCGTAGACATCTGGGGGTCCACCTGGACCATGCCGTATGCAGAAGCGATGCTCAAGTATAATATTGTAGTGTTTTATCAAGTTATCACCATACCTAGACTGTATCTACTATTACCTACGCTTAATGGCAACGAATAATCATTACTATAAGATAAATTGTATTTTCTCTGAAAGTAAATTTGTAAATTCTTTTGAGAAAATCAATGTTTTTATCAAACCAAACCAAGTCTAAGTCAAACTTCAAGCATGGGTTGAAACGTTGAAACCCGATCTGCCTAAATATCAATGCGTGAGCCTTGACAGATTTAAGCGTAAGCTATAACCATAGTTATGGCCTAAGCTTGACGAATATTAGAAACGGCCACTATATTTTTCGTCGGCTCTCTATCTTGCGATGTTTTATTGAATAATGTGGATTTTGGGACCATTCTCCAGGGATTTGGTACTGTTCTTTTTATCCTGGTTCAGTTTATCCACGCTCGTATTATTTTTTTATCTCCATACTTTAAATACGTCACTTTTGGAAATTTCCAAAACAACTTTATCTTTACGTTATGTCCCTCGAACGGTCGCCGCTCGGGGAATCACGAATCAATGAACGGATTTGCAAACATTTTTTGCCCGCGCTCATTGTTTGTTAAGACGCTGACAGCCGTTAAGCAGCCATTCGCTCACAAATTTTAAAATTGTTGATGTTATAAAATCACCGTTACAATAATTTTATCTCAATCCAAACAAGTTTTATACCTACCACAGGTATGTTTTGCAAATTTTCGTACCTACTTGAAAATGTTGCCTGCGGAATGTGCGAGGAAGAAGTAGCTTGTCGGTTGTCATCACCTTAAGGTATGAACGTCTAACAAAGGATGCTTTGCAATAAAAGAAAGAGCGAAGTGCACTCAACTGTAACAGTGGCTGGCAGCCAAAGTTGTTTGTTTCTTCTGAATGTGGGGGATCCGGGTCCATATGGCTTGTATCAATGGCCGAAGTCTGTACCTACTCAGGGATTATTATGTGAGCGTTATCATTCGACAGGAATTAGTATCAGCAATATTTGAGCAATATTATTTGGTATTCTGTACCTATGCGTGGTATCAATGCGTGGGATAGCCGTTGAAAAGGAGGTTGAACATCATGTGAGATTAATTTACAATACTGAGGCCCGTATGCAGAAACAATGCTTGAGGCTGAGTCGAGCCTCAAGCATTTTCCCATTCCCAAGTGTTAGAAATGTATGCTTTTGTGTATTGCTGAAATCATAACTATTACAAATCAGTGTAACCACGCCGCGTGCACGGGATTTGTTCTAAAAAATCAGCGCAACGGGCAGCAGTGCCGCTTGCTGCCGATATCGGAATCATACCTTAAACGATTAAAAGAAAAGTATTTGCAAGTGAATGAAAGAAAAATTAAGTAGCAATGAAGTCTGAACTGGTCCGAATGGAGGAGAAGAGCCGATGACCGGGCTCAGTGGCGCGTCTTGGGTGAGACCTAAATCCAGCAGTGGACTGATAGGTTGATGATGATGATGATGAAGTCCGAATTAGTGATGATGACGAGGAAAACATAAAATCAGCAGACCACAACTATAATGGCGCAACAAGTTGAATGTCATACTTCTACCAAACTGGCTCACTGCTGCAAAGGACAGACAGATCTAGAAAAAGCTTCAAATTGCCTTATCCCTATCATCAAGCGAAGACGTTGCCTGAGACTAGTAAGGCATAATCCTTTCATTTGAAATCCCCACGCACGTCATAAACTCATAATACCAAGCTGAATACCGAAGCTTCGAAGCTCCTTTGAATGCAAGAGCATTTCAGCTGTGTAATCCTGTTTAGAGGTCTACGACTGAGCCGGGTCATGGCTGTGTTTTATTTACGTAGCCTACTTGCAACGAGGCGCATTTTATTATAGCCCCTGGAACGTAAGGGTTTTGCTATGCCTGTGCCACTTTGATGCAGGTTTTAATGTTAAATCAACCGTTCCTATAGACTTTGGATTATAAATATTCGATAAGTTAATCATTCTCTGTAAAGTATCCAGTGTTCGTTATTTGAAAGTTCATTCGATTGCCCAACCTTAGCAGCTGGTATACAAGATTAAACTTCCCGAAGTAGCTAAAGCGGAACACAGTGATCTGTATTTTTGTAGTAAAAATCTAATCAAATTAAATTTAACTTCAATCGCCAGATACAGTAGACATGTTCACAGACTTCTTGTCACCCAAATCATCCAAGGAAGTAGTCTGGAGCACATCCCAAATTCACATCGTCACTTTTTGAGAGCATTTTTTTTCCTTCAGTGTACGACCAGATTCGAACCTACAATGGTTCTTAGTGTCGCTCGCTACCACTGGACAGGCGTATCAGTCTTGGGGAAAACTTAGTAAACTGCATCCTGTTATTTATTCTGTGGCTCCAGTAACAATGTGAGCGAGCTCAGATGTGGATAATAAACGAGCAAACTTTTTATTAGGTCACCGCAACCTACTGGCTTCCCGATATTTTCAATTCCACTACGCTGATCCTTTCCGACCTCCGTCGGATTTTGTCATTTCCGTTTAAAATATTACGGTGCAATGACCAAATGTTTGTATTTCACCCAATTTTCTACCCTTTGAGCTCGCTCTTTGAATTGAATTGGCTCGCAACGAGGAATCTATATGAAAATGCGAATCTCAATTGCAGTTTCACAAGGTAGCGTAATTGCGTATTGCTTTATAAATGCCAGTAGGTACCTCCGCTGCGGAACCGTAACAGCGGTACCGCAGTAATTTTGTCATGTCTTGTCCCGTGTAGGAGATGCGGATCACTAGCGAAACTGCCTGTTCTAACGCGTAGATTTGACTGTATTCCATCTCTTATTCTTTCTCTTCCGCGCGGTTTAACCGATCTGCTTCGACGCCAGCCACACTTTCCGCGCTCTGGCCGCCGTTTTTAGGGTTCCGTAGCCAAATGGCAAAAATGGAACCCTTATAGATTCGTCATGTCTGTCTGTCTGTCTGTCTGTCTGTCTGTCTGTCTGTCTGTCTGTCCGTCCGTATGTCACAGCCATTTTTCTCCGAAACCGTAAGAGCTAGACTGATGAAACTTGGCGAGTAGATGTATTCTGTGAACCGCATTAAAATTTATACATAAAAATAAAAAAAAAACTATAAATTTCGGGGGTCCCCATACTTGAAACTGAAACTCAAAAATTTTTTTTTCATTGAACCCATACGTGTGGGGTATCTATAAATAGGTCTTCAAAAATGATGTTGAGGTTTCTAATATAGTTTTTTTCTAAACTGAATAGTTTGCGCGAGAGACACTTCCAAAGTGGAAAAAAGTTGGTCCCCCCCCTCTAACTTCTAAAGTAAGAGAATGATAATACTAAAAAAAATATATGTTGTACATTACTATGTAAACTTCCAACGATATTTGGTTTGAACGAGATCTAGCCAGTAGTTTTTTTTTTATACGTCATAAACCGTAAACCGCAATTTACCTTTCGACGAACTACAAGAACCTTATTATGTTACATCAAGTAACATATATAAAGGTTCTTGTAGTTCGTCGTGCTACGGAACCCTTCATGGGCGAGTCCGACTCGCACTTGGCTGCTTTTTTCCCCTTGATCGCAACGAAATTCATCTAGCGGTGCCGCTATGTTCCGCAGCGGAGGTGTGCTACGGGCGTACTCCATTTCAAAAACAGTCTAAAATCGGCCTGTAAAATTCTACTTCTTCTGAAAACAGGCGTCTTATGTTGATAGACGCTGTACAAAAATAGTTTATGTATAGGGATTTAATTATCAAGATTATTCTTCACTTGAATACTTTTACCGCGATTTTTAAATGAGCGGAAGCTCTACTGGAAAGTTGGAGCTGTTTTGTTTTTATGCGAGTGTGATATTGGTTTTATCACGGAATGTAGTCGACATGTCTGGATAGTTTCTATCGAACAACCTCCACGTTCCACATTCCGAATCCACAAACAAATCTACGAGTTAATAACCTCATAAAAACCTGTAGACTATATCAGTATAATTGCGACTATATTGAGAATCATCAAACTACAATCTCTATTGTCAAAATTCACAATTTTGTCACGGGTATTCATAGTAATATAATTGGTTGGACTTGAATGCGCCCTAAAATTATACGAGTCATAATTACAATATTGATCAAGGCTTCAGCTCGGAGTATTACTTTTTAATTTCACTCATCATCATCATCATCATGAAGAAGTTCACTACTGAACTGGAGGATTTCGCCATATAAGTTTTTTTTTATTTACTACATGGTGATGTAACAATCAGATGGCCATAACATGAACTTGCCTTATAGAGATCGCTGTTAGCGATACTGTGACTGTTTATTTTTAAGCTAAAAATTATATTCTACTTACCTTGTATATGTCATTGTAATCAATAAAGAGTTATCTATCTATCTGTAACAAAGAATTGCCTCAGAGGATGAAAATATTTTTAGAAAGAGTCTCCATCAAATGACTCCAGTAATCTTTACAGTGTCAATATATCGGGTAGGAGGACGTCCTACGCTTTGTCTTCCGGCTTCTTCGTCATTCCAGAACCTATTTTTGCGTTAGTTTTTTTCCATAGCTGTTTTTATTTCTACAAGCTGTAGGTAACGTTTGCTCATTGCCACTTCAATTTACTCTTTTGATCTTCTATTTTCATTAACGTTCGTTGATTCAATCCTCGATTTCGATGGTATTCGTTCCCTGCCGACTGATGATACTTTTGAGCGCGCTAAGTGATTTGTAATGCGCTTAAATCGAGCGAGAATGAACGTGGATTTCAAACTGAAATCACTGAACCAAATACGAAACCGGTTTGTATTGTAGGTTTTGTTGTCACACACTAGCATTTCGTGGCTCCGTTTTGTGGTACCTTGCATGGTAGTGTTCCAAGACTCATGCAAATCCGTTCAGCCGTTACAGAGATGGGCGGGAACAAACCATAGACTTCAAAACTCTTAGCTTCTTAACTCCTTCGAACAAACATATTACGTACACACACCCTCACGTGCTCGCTCACAAACTTTTGCATACATTATTAGTAGGAAGTCTTCATTACTCTTCTTGGAAACCAAAGCTTATCCAAACATGCGTGGATCATTCTCAGTCTCAACTCAAGCAAAGTAAACTAGTCGAGTAATTTCTTACAGAACTTGGCAAGGATAAATGATTAAATTGCCAGGGCAAATAAAGTTCCCTGCGGCAAAGGCAAAGTTATTTTCCAAGTAGGTTAATTTATTAAACTTAAGGCACCTGTCTACTTGTTTAAGCTTAAATAGATAACTTAGGTTAAGGTTGAATTAATTAGAAATTAACTTCTGATATAATTTTCTGGATTTGTATTATATTGATGTTTTTAACTACTAAAATTTCAGTTTAAATTGGATATATTTTTTTTGAAACGATCAATAACAAAATATAATTAGCATCAAATAAGCAATTAGCATGAAGCAGGCATACAATTAAAGAACTAAACGTAAGGAATATTGAAAAAAAATGCACTGGTTCTTAGAAACGTGTGTAGTGAAAGGATTTTAAGTGCACCTCAGAGAAGCTCCTTACGTGCCCTCGACACATGTTTCTAGAATTTTTACATTCTATGTCTTGCCGGTTTCCCCACGATGTTTTCTTTCACCGTTTGAGAGTGAAATGCTGCTGAACGATAGCTTATCATATCTTCAAGGGATTTTGTATGCTGATATTGAATTATGATCCAATTGCGTTTCGCAATCAATTGATCGATTGAAAAGTTCGTTAGTAGATTTGTCGGTACGCGGCTCGTTTAGATCTGAGACAAATCTTCTAAGATTGGTGGTTTGAACTTATAGTCTCAAGGTGAGACGGGCGGGATATAAAGTGGTTCGGAGCACGTCCTAGGTGAACTTGACCTTGGAAGGTTTTCAGTTGCAATGAGTAGATTTCATGACTACTTCTGAAATGCGAAGGTCAACTGATAGATTAAGCACAGGAACACGGAAAAAACGTAACGGTTGGATTTAAATAACTTATTGCTATTTACAACAAAGCAACTCGTTTCGGAGGGAACCTGCAAAGTGTATTGCTAATGCTAGACAAGCCATCTTTGCTACTGTAAGTTAGTAATATTAATCTAGAAAGTTGGTTAAAATTTGATAACCTGGGCTAGGTAGCTTCCAACCTTTTAATTTAATAAAGACAACAAAGCTAATTGTGAACGTGAATCGAGTAATTCTGTTAATTATAACCAAGCATCTTAGCTTAAATCGTCGATTTTATCAAATCAACTTTGTAAACACAGCTAATGAACGTTTCTATGTTTAACAAAGTAACTTTGTCAAATTTTGGTATACTTAGCAAAGTTACTCGGCGCTGTCAATCGTGTCCACTGGATAGCCATACCCAATATACTTTGTTACCTTCTAACCAATTCAAATAGGTATACTTAGCAAAGTTACTCGCGCTTTCAGCCGTGTTGAGTGGGTTCGCTGCAACCAATCTACATATTTACCTCTAGCCTACTTGAATCGGTATATTTAGCAATGTAGTTTGTTGTTCTTCAACGGGTTTATTGGGTTCGCTACAACCCATCTAGTTTGTTGTTCCTAAGCGGGTTTATTGGGTTCGCTACAACCCATCTAGTTTGTTGTTCCTAAGCGGGTTTATTGGGTTCGCTACAACCCATCTAGTTTGTTGTTCCTAAGCGGGTTTATTGGGTTCGCTACAACCCATCTAGTTTGTTGTTCCTAAGCGGGTTTATTGGGTTCGCTACAACCCATCTACATTTTTACTTCTAGACTACTTTAATTTGTACCTATTTTAGCAATGTTGTTTTTTGTTCTGCAAGTTTATTGGGTTAATACTGCTAAATACTTAGCTGCAGGTACCTACCATTTCCAAGTGACATGAATATTAATAAGCTTTATTTTAATTTTGATAGCTGCTTTTAGTACAATGCACGTTCAAACTTAAAATCTGTAGAATAGCTAAGTATAATATTGTTGTCAATCGGAAATGGTACCAGCAGCTAAGTATTTAGCAGTATTAATCAACCCAATAAACCAGCAGAACAAAAAACAACATTGCTAAAATTCCAATTAAAGTAGGCTAGAAGTAAAAAAGTTCTTCATTTTGACGCTAGTGAAAAGTTGATATGTAGGGAATTGAAAAAGATCGTTAATCTGGCGAACTCGAAAAAGTTAAATCACCCTTTTAAAAAAAGGACTGAACGATCATATTTCATTTGCCCACAGACCGTACTTCAAAGTTAAAAGAATGTATATGAAATAATAAAGTTTTATTTAAATTCTTCAACAATCGTTAATAAATTCTAAAATTCTAAATTAAACCAACTAAAAATAATATTTTTAAGAGCGTTTACATCTATCAGCTATCTTTATAAAATTTTAATAAAAAAATATATGTAAATTCATATGTTTATGATTTTTTTTGTAACCATCTTTAAAAGCTAATTATGATTGATGTCCTATATCTATAAATGCTAATATAACTTTTTTTTAAGTTACTCACATAGAAACATTATTATTTCTAAAAAAAGCTTAAAGGCAGAAGGATGTAAGCGCTCTTAATAGCTAGTACATACACGATACTAAATAACGATGTATGCTTCAGAGAAGAATCAAATATGTTATTCGTTAATCAACATAAAAAGTTACATTCGAGAGTAGTTAATCTTACATTGTTAATTTGTACAAAGTCATTTTTACCTCAACTTTTTCAATTATTATATTAACCAATATTTATCATAAATATTGTTTGTTAACTTATGAAATAGGTACTTAAAAATATTTTAACAAACATAAGTCTAACGAGTACTTATACATAAGTATTTTGTATGACAACAAAACATTTAGTTTTTTTTTAGGTAGGTATTTAACTTAAATTACTCATCATGTTGATGATGATGGCTTTAACTTAAGTAAATGAAGATTCTTTTACCTATACATAGTCTTAGCAAAATATACAGTTTCTCATATAAATGCACAATATGCGAGATCGGTACTTAGATCATAAACATTATAATTATACCCACCCCTATTTTGTAAGCACCATACTGGTAAGTTACAATTATGTTTACCACATTTATATTATAAATACGAAGTTTGTGCTTTTTGCAAATAGCTGGAAGGGTGTTGATGAATTCATCTATCTATAACCACGAAGTAGTTATTTATACTGTCAAGAGATTCGCCTACGATCATGATAAAAGGTTGCATTGTAAGTCTATATTCTTGAAACTTTGTTCGCTTACTTGCTATTGCACTGTGGATATCCGAATCGTTTTTCACATGCTGTACAAAACTAGCAGTTGCTTCAGCTTTCGAAGGACGCCAAATCTTTTTGCGACTATTCTTCAGCCGAACACTTGTAACAGCCACGAGATATGGCATAAGCAACAAACAAGCTATATTTGATGCCTCCTCTGAACCTAAAATTAGAAAATATAATTTATAAACGCTAATAGATATAGTACTCGTAGTTACTTACCTAATAGGATGAATTAATAAAATACTATGTTCAAACTTATGAGAGCATTTTTCGTTTGACAGCCTGACAGTTCAGTTGGTAGTAGATCTACCATCTACGCTGGAGGTCGTGGGTTCAATCCCCACCGAGAAGAAATATTAATAATATAAAAAATAAATTAATAAATTACCATGCTGATAAGTGGTTTGTCCTTGGTCTTGGTGCGCAGTTTAGCCAGCTCAAAGATGTTGTCCTTCAAAGCAGGATTTTTTTCTGTAAAAGGATAAATAAATAAATAAAAAAAAAATCGGCTTGTTCAGCGGCACGCACCACACTTTGTTTGCTATACCTAGTGAGCCAAGCCAACCGCGGGCGCACTGATGCGGCTTGCCCGGCGCGCGGCGCGGCCGGTAAAGATGCTGTGGCAAGCCACGCATAGTGTGCTAGGTACCTTTAAGTTAGGTAGGTATTATGGCACATATAATTACAGAACTACGGCTTTTTTGCAGAAAGTTCTACCAGGTAATTCTTTGTCTTTCACCTAATGTAGGTAGGTAGAAGTAATAGCTTCAAGCACCAATTAGCACACACGATATAGCAACGAGTTCTGCCAACTACAATAATCACCGTGGTAATACTTACTTTGAAAAACTTCGATATACTCCTCCAAGCCCCAAGCAGTAAGGAGATTCCTTACGTCTTCATCCATCGGGCGTTTTGTACTTAATGCAGTTTTATCAAAAATGATGAATGACAAACTGGTAAAGCGCTGCAAGTTTTCTATGTTCAGGTGCCAATCTCACTTAACTCACTCAACCTCTGCTCTCACACTGTTTATTATAAAAGTAGATACTCTCGTGTCCGCACCCAAGAACTTGTTGAAAAGAAATGGCCGTTGTCCTTGAATTGCACGCGTGTCTAAACGCATTATCCGAGTTTACACAATTCACATGTCAACGAATAACCATTTTCTTCGATTGTTCCAATTAAGTTACTTGTTTAAAATATAAAATAGCCAAACACTTATCTATTGATTGCTGTGTTACTTGCTTGTTGATAGCTAATCTACTTGTTTAAAGTTTTATAACCCACAGTCGTAAATAACAAATGTAGGGATAAAAAAGCAGCCAAGTGCGAGTCGGACTCGCCCATGAAGGGTTCCGTAGCAACAAGTATCATAATAAAAAGGTTCTTTTTAGTGGAAGTTTGCATAGTAATGTACAACATATATTTTTTTTAGTTTTATCATTCTCTTATTTTAGAAGTTAGAGGGGGGGGGGCAATTTTTTACCACTTTGGAAGTGTCTCTCGCGCAAACTATTCAGTTTATAAAAAACCATATTAGAAACCTCAACATCATTTTTGAAGACCTATTCACCACACCTATACCAGACGTATGGGTTCGATGAAAAAAAAATATAGTTTTTTTTCTATTTTTGTGTTAAGACCTTAATGTGGTTCACAAAATACATCTACTCGCCAAGTTTCATCAGTCTAGCTCTTACGGTTTCAGAGAAAAATGGCTGTGACATACGGACGGACAGACAGACAGACAGACATACATGACGAATTCCGTTGACGGGTTCCGTTTTTGCCATTTGGCTATGGAACCCTAAAAAAGCGGCCAAGTGCGAGTCGGACTCGCCCATGAAGGGTTCCGTAGCAACAAGTAACATAATATATAAGTTCTTGTATGTTCGTCGAGTTTTGTTATGTACGGCATTGCGCTGTCAGTTGTGTAGGTAAAAGTAGGTACATGCACACAGACCTATACACGAGTTTTCGAAAGGTTCATTATTGGTGATAAGTGCCATCGCTAAAGAAGTTATTCCCCGTTTCTGTTATTTTTACGGGATAAAAAGTAGCCTATGTTTCAATACCGGATACAATCTATATTTGCTCAAGATTTCATCCAAATCGGTCCACTGGCTTGAGCGTGAAAGAGCAACAAACATCCCTAATGTATATAAGAACTTTCGCATTTATAGTTGTAGTAGAAGAATCATAGGTTTTTAAACTTCTGCTACGGTTACTTTAACAAAGATACTCACTGGGAAATAATGATTTACTCGGAAGAATATACAGCAAAACAAGCTTGTTTACTACAAACATAGGTCTATTGTACGTTTTAAATGAGTCTTGGTTATTTGTAATCATACCAATCTATACAAATTTAACCGAGTAGGAGTAGTCTAAACTTAGATAGGTCAACTTGTCAGTTTATAAATCTGAAAACTTATCTATATTCAAACGGAAACTGAATAGGTTACTATAACTGAGGCACTCACTTTGAAACTATCAAGTACTCTGTTAGAATTACCTAGAATATACAGCAAAACCGGCTTGTTTACTATTAACAGAGCTTTATTGTGCGATTTAGATAAGTCTTAGTTATAAGTAGTCAAAAAAAAAATAACCAAGCCAAATTGGTACTTTGCTAGTGCTCCGTTTTTTCCGTGAATGTTCGACTTTTAAGACACAAAATGTTTGCATATTCAATTGATCCGTGGAGAGAGCACTGGTGGGCTAGTGGTAGCGGCCCCGCCTTCCGATCCTAAGGTCGTGGGTTCAAATCCAGTCGTGTACCAATGAGTTTTTCTGCCCAAAAATGTATGTACACTATGCTAGTGCTCTCAAACGTTGAAGGAAAACATCGTGAGGAAACCGGCATGTCGTAGAACCTAAATAGTTCGAAAATATGTGTCAAGTGCACGAAAGGAGCCTCTTTGAGGCGCACTTAAAATCCTTTCACCACACTTGGTTCGAAAGAACCACAGTGACACGATAGTATGGATTTAATTGATCCGTGTATGGTAAAATATTGGTACAGTAGGATACAGCTCAAGTTTCCTAAAAACAGAGGAAAATGAAGCTTACTGCAAGGACATAAGAACTAGAAGTGTATACTCTGATGCGTATCTTCCTTTACCTTTAAGCAAATCTGTATGCTGTTAGGGTAATAAATAAAGAGTATAGCTTTGCGCACATCTAAGCGATCTGCGATGGCGATCAGTGAAGCGCTATCAAATATGACAGCGATATTTGACAGCGTTTCACTAATCGCCATCGCCTAGATGTGCGCAGGCCTTTAATCATTAATATCAGTTTCTTAGACGCACGACCGAATAGCAAATCGCTAATTGTTGGGTGTGTTTAACATTTTAACTTTAGTTCGTTTAAAATGAATTTGAAATAAACAGTCATGTTCTTATTTAGAGTGTTTTCTCGCCAACTCGAATAAAAACATTATGATACGCATTAAAAAGACCATAATTACCATTTTCACGAATGATTGTAAAAATCTCAACCCTGGCTATCAAAATGTTTTATTATGATTTATCATGTCATACAAGAACGACATACACACGAAATATCATTATGAAATGTAAAGGCCTCGTACATGTTTCACCTCTACTATGTACAGTCCTAGGCCCGTATTCAGAAACAATGCTTGAGTCTGCTTGAGCCTACATGAGCCTCAAGCATAGATTTTTGACATTTTGCAATGGAGAACTGTCAAAAATCTATGCTTGAGGCTCGACAACGGGCCCTACTCTGCGCCTCTATTTTCATAAAACCTTATTTTTTATTCAACTAGCTTATGGAACAACCAAATGGCCCACCTGATGTTAAGTATTGCCTCGTAGGTCACGCACGTCAGGAACGTGCCCTACGATGCACTCCCCTGCGTCCATCAACTCGAGGCACACAGATGTTCAGCCTCACGTGCCAGTTTCACCGACACCCACACCCTTCAAACCGAAACACAGCAATGCTGCTTCACGGCACCTTGTCTTAGGCTGCGCTCACACTAAACGTATTGTTAGCAGTCAACTGTAAGCATGTTTGTAAGCATGAACTTAAGCGTCTTGTCGGATCAGTGTGAGCGATAAGTTGAATATTAATAAAATAGCCGTAAGCTGCGTAACTGGCTAACATAATTATAAGTTTAAAAAACTAGAGAAACCGACTTCATTGCCAAACGGCTAAACCGATTTTTATTAAATTTGTTTGGGACAATCTGGACGTTAAAATAACCTTTCAAATAAAAAGTATTTTTTTAAATCGGTTCATAAATGACGGAGGCATGCAGTTACAAACATTAAAAAAAATGGCAACACCGATTTTAATTAAATTAAAATGGGACCAATCTGGAAGCAGTACCTTTCAGATAAAAAAATATTTTTTCAAATCGGCTCACAAATGACGAAGTTATGCGGTAACAAACATAAAAAAAAAAAAATAATACAACTGAATTGAGAACCTCCTCCTTTTTGATTGGAAGTTGATTAAAAACGGGTGTGAACGCAGCCTTATTGCTTACTCTTTGAGGTCATGCCTCTATTAAGGTGTACGCTATCTTAATGAGGAAGAGACATGTCGTCGAATCGCTCTGAGTGAATAAGTAGCGGTGATTAGATAAGTTCCATTATTGGAAGTCAGTTGTTCCGGTTTTGAGGCGTTATGCTTCGAAACGTTCGACTAATGTTTTGGTTGAACTTATGTGGTTGATTGCATTGTTTTACCACAATGAGGGTAATGTTTCTAATCATTATTGTATAGATTATGAATAGCTGCGCCCCGCGGTTTCATTCGCGGTTAATTTTATTAGTATGATTTGTAGTGTGTTGTGTGTTATTTCTGGGCTAAATACCTAATGCCTAAGTGTTTTCTATTCAAAGTATACATTCATTTACATACATACAAAAATTAATCCAAATCAGATCAGCCGTTTTGAAGATGAGTGGAAGTACCTACGTAGAAGGATTTATATTTCGTAACCGGGTTACGAATTAATAAAAAAGTTCTGTCATTCAGTTCTACAAACATACTCGCTAACTATACTATTTACTTAGAATTATTTATTATTTAATGACTTGTCTCTGTTCAGCGTTTCAGTCGGCTAGTCGCTCGCTGTATGACGTCAGTTCAAATTAGTAGGTACCTGAGGATGCAATTCACGTGTGAGCCAGCTAATTACCTGGTTACACCTGTGTCACTGAGGCGCCAACGACCTCATTACGGCCTACGTATTAACATACCTGACAGCTCTGTTGGTAGTAGCTCTGCTTTCTGCGCTGTAATATGCAATAAATATATTGAGTATTGACTCAATATATTTATTGCATGCACATGGTTTAGTTTAGGTACATATACCTTCTTGGTTCTTTCTTAGGTGTAAGTTAGTCTCACATGGACCCTGTATAGTATATTAAAGCAGATGTTCCCAACCTTTTTTTTCTCATAGACCACTTTCAAAATTTTGCTGGTTCCGGTGGACCCCTCTCTGCCCTACATTTTTTCTATACTTCTAGTGGACAAAAAATATGGAGATTAGATGTACCTATATACATTAGTGTTGCAACTGAGTTACCGTTACGAATCAACAGTTTTCTTAAAAAAAAACAAGTAACAGTCGCTAAGCTTCTTAAAATGATAACTGCCTACATTGATATGCGAAGTCATGCCAACATTTTAGTTCTTCACTATCGAAACCAGATAATGTTTCGTGGACCCCTGCTTACGAATTGTGGACCCCCATTTTTTGTTACGCCATAGTAGACCCCCTTTGAGTCTCCCGTGGACCCCTGGGAGTCCACCTGGACCACGTTGGGAATCAATGGTATAAAGCAACATGGAGGTAGGCCGAGGTTGCGATTTCGATCCCCATCACACATTAATGTGTGATGAATATGCATGTTTTGTCGGTTACTAGGTGATATAAATGATAATGTATTCGCTATTTGTTTCCGTTAGGCTTGGTTAGTTCGGATAGCCTTGATAAGTTTGGGACTACATGGTGTTGTGTGAACCTCTCACCACTTACGGATAATCAGCCGATTAGCAGGTAACTAGTGTTAGCCGGTTTCGGGAATAGGATATCACTACTGCGACCGAGCAACGAACACCTCACTAGCCGGGTTTTATTAAAATGGCGTCGTGATGTGTAGTTGATTGTTTTTCGTGTTATAAAGATAAACAGAGTTCTAACTGTATTCAATGAATAGTTTTCGCCTTATTACTAGATACCTAGTACCTTAATTCACCGCTAATATCACCACAAAGCCATTGCCTTGACGCTATAAGGATCGCTTAGTTACGGAATCTGAGGTATTTCCTCCTTCACGTGACCAAGTCTAAAATAAATGGCATGAAACTTTCAGGTCGGTATCCTACGTATTCAGTTATTATATTAGTCTAAGATCCTGCTATACAACCCTCACTGATTCGCTGTTTAATGGATGAAAAGTATTTTATATTCAATTAAATATGTCAAAAAATATATTGCGTATGGGTCGTCTAAAAGATTTCGGTCCAGAAAATAATTTATTTTCTAAAATCTTCCTGCCCTTATCTCACACTAAAAGGGGGTCGGGTCGGCACAACAGGTTTTCTTCCTCCACTCACCTCTATCATTCATCACCTCAGTGCTCACTCCTTTCTTGTGCGTGTCATCTTCATCCATATTTTATTTAGTCTACCTCTTCTGCTATAAGCACTATCCACATCCATATCAAACACTAACATATCATTATCTAATCTCAATAGAGAATTGGTACAGAATTAACTTTTATTCTGAAGTTGTACATGTATTTGATTCTTTTTATCGCGGGGACGTCATAGCCCTACGGGAGAACGAGTCCACGAAAAATAATTAAATTGACTTCTCTTCCCAAATTAAATTACTTAAGTAAATTAGTTCTGATTGTAATCCCCTGGTAGACCCATTTTGAAAAACGCCATGCTACCATGCTATGGTTCTCCAAAAAGGGCGTTTTAAAAGTTTTAAAGGATCGGCAACGCGCTTGTGATGCCTCTGGTATTGCAGGCGTCCGTAGGCTACGGTAACCGCTTCCCATCAGGTGGGCCGTATGCTTGTTTGTCTACTTATAGTTGTATAAAAAAATATGGGTGTTTTTTCATCAGCTATCTGTGTAAAATATAACAACCACGGTTGCTAGTTGTCCGTGTTCGAGCGTAGTTCATAAAGCCGTTAAAGTTATCGCGAATTGCCCCTATTGTATGAAGCCGTGAGGTCCGCTGTAAAGTTACGTGTAGTGCTTTAACCCAATTAATGGGAGAGCTTATTAAACCATGTTGCACACTGCCAACAAGAAAAGGTTAAAAGATGTATTGATAAGATTGTAGAAATATTACCAGAGAAATCATCTTCTTGCCCTTATCCCACGCTAAGTGTGGTTGGCACAACAGGTTTTCTTCTTCCTTTCACCATATCTATCATTCGTCATCTCAGTGCTCACTTCTTTCCTGCTCATGAAATCGTTGACGCAGTCCATTCATCTTTTCTTTAGTCTACCTTTTCTTCTATAACCACTATCCATATCCAACACTTTCCACGTAATATGACCCTCATCCCTCCGCATGACATGCTCATACCATGCCAACCTATTACTCCTCATCTTGTCCGTCACTTTCACTTTCAAATTACCAGAGAAAATGATGGGCATTTAATGTTTTTATTCATAGACTACTACATACTTCATAAGACTTCATAGAGTTACTTCAAACCAACCTGGATTAAACCATATGGTTACTTCAGCTCCCTTTACTAAACAGGTTCTCAGAGGCCACGAACCAGAAGACGGATCGCAGGACGACGCCAGAACGTGGGAAGTCAATGGATGGAGACTCAAAATCGTTTTTACTTAGAAATCTATGTGGGAATATGTCCAGCAGTGGACTTCTACGTGGCCGCCGACTTCCCACGTTATGACGTCGTCGCTCCAACGAAAGAGGGCGCGTCCTATAAAAACCTATTTCAGGCACCATGTCTCTCGCTAAACAGGTTACTTATGTCACTCAAACCTACCTACTATAATAATACTTATTAATTATATACCTTGTGCATTGTTCCTAGAAAATCAGGTTACCTATTTGTAAGAAAAAAAATGTTTGGTAAATGATTATTAGTTTGGCCACGCCATCCGTTGTCGGGAAGCAAGTATAGCTTCCAGTGGAGTACAAGCACTACGTTTTGTAACATTGTTTACCGCTTGATGGAAACTCTGCTCTCCCTTATAATGACGTTACCGTTTATTACAGAGCCATCGGTAGACCAACATTATACAGCTTGATATGGTTTCCGTAGACTGTCGCGATGGGATGCTCTAAGTGCTCGTAAAACCGGTGTTTCATCGACCTATTTGTGTAGATCGGCACAGAGATATTTTTAACCGACTTCAAATAAAAATCGGTTGTCTGTAAAGTCGGTTAACTGACGATAGTTGAACGTGACAACGTCATACAGCTGTCCACGCGGACGCATCGCTCACTCAAGTAGGAGAGAGACAGATGTCGAACGCTGCCGAACGCGGAGGGCGATTGTGCCTCTTTGTCGCTGTTCCGCGCTCTCGCTTGCACTTCAAGGCTTAAATGGAACGCCTCAGAGTGAGGTAACGCCGCATGACGTCATGTTTTTTCGTTCGTGCAGCCGGCTCCATCGAATTATAAGATGTTGTCACGTCAACAAAGGAAATGAACGTGAGGAAACCGGCATGTCGTAGAAGCTGAAGATTGTGAAGATTGTGTGTCAAATGCATGAAAGAAGCCTCTTTGAGGCGCACTTAAAATCCTTTCACCACACTTGGTTCGAAAGAACCAGTGACACGATAAGAAGAAGAACTTATACTTTTACCTATCAATATATCTAATTAGAATAGAATAGATTAGTAAATTCTTTATTGCAAATAACAATGGAAAAACAACTTACAATAATTTTAAAACATAGTAGTGTACAGGATTAAGTTACCTAAAAACAAATAAAAATTATGCTTACTGCAACGACATAAGAGCTAGCAGTGTATAGTCTGATGCGTATCCTTGTGTACAATAGGCGGTCTTATTGCCGAAGAGCGATCTCTTCCTAGTTAGTTATATCAAAATTCCTGTTAAAGGTTAATCTCAATAGTCTATTGATCGTACTTTATTACTTTCTCGCTTATCTTCATTCACCTAAATCTACCCTCGTCTTCAACCGTTTTAATTAAGGTTCTATAACTTTACAATGAGATGCAGGGTATTTACAAGTCAACCCTTATTAAACCTTCTGCCTAGAAACTGTTACGTAATCTGTGGACTAGCTCACGCAACTGACGCAACGAACGAAATGTGGTGGGGTCTCTGAAGGCCTGCGCACATCTAAGGCGATGGCGATAGCGATCTGTGGAACGCTGTCAAATATCGCTGTCATATTTGAAAGGATTCACTGATCGCCATTGCCATCGCGCTGGATGTGCGGAGGCCTTAAATAAAGCTATAGAATACATTAAAAGGTACTAAGCGTTTCGGTTACCTAATATAGTAACTATTTATTAAGCTTCGATTAAGAGCACTGGTGGTCTAGTGGTAGCAGCCTTCCGATCTTAAGGTCGCGGGTTCAAATCCAGTCTACAATCACCAATGAGTTTTTATTTCGAATAATTTATGTGCACAATGCTACTAGTCTTCTTAAACGGTGAAGGAAAAAATCGTGAGGGAATCCGCGGCTTAGTTAGCTCCCTTGGTATTGACCATAATGCTTAACAACACACATAATGCTTAATACATGAAAATGTTTTTCGAACAATCTGCTAAATGTAGCTGGCAAGCACTGGAGGAGAAGAACCGAAGACCGGGCTCAGTGGCACGTTTTGGGAGAGATCTACGTCCAGCAGTGGACTGATATAGGTTGATGATGATGAAGCTTAAGAGCGCATCGTGCGAAAATTTGAGATTTAAAAAAAAAAAATCATAACTAAATAACTAAGTGACATTTTGAAAATCGCAAAAAGACTAATTGTAGACTATATATTTGAGATTAATTCGAATTTAAGTGTGGTAAAAGAATATACATGATATTCTATTTAACGCTAATGAAAATCGTATGTCAGCGTTAAATAGAATGTCATGTTAAATAGTATATTTTTTTAACACACTTAAATTCGAATTAATCTCAAATGTATAGTCTACAAATTAGTCCTTTTGCGATTTTTTAAATGACACTTAGTTATTTAGTTATCAATTTTTTTTTTAAATCTCAAATTTTCGCACGATGCGCTCTTAAGAACAGTCTTGAAACTTTACGTCAAGCTGTATGTTCCTCCTATTCCTGCTATATGAATATATTCCTCTGTCGTATTAGTTAAATTGATTACCTATACTGCATAGGCAGTAAAACTATTCTTAACACGCGTCATTCTAGAAGGCGATGCCCTGTAGTAAACAACGAAAAGGATACTACGTTGCAGTGTGACTCAGGGCTATGTTTTATAAAATACAAGCTGCCGGTCCCGGTTTCGCACAGGTGGACATTTATTATTTTAACACAAATATAAGTATGCCTATGTTACTCAGGGTGAATGTAGCTTTCCAATGGTGAAATAATTTTTTCATTACTCATACTCTGAAAGTAGGTCTGAAGTTGCCTGAGGGGCCTAATAGAAAGTAAAACTTTCAGCCCTAGGGAGAATCGCTTTCTACTGACAGCTGTCAAATTATAAAAAAAAACAAGTTCTATTTTATTCAACCATGTTCCAACTTTCTAAAGTCTTTTTAACTGCAAGGAGGTCTTTGAACCAAATTCTAACTTTTTATTCAGCAAGTAGGTTGGAAACCCATTACAACGGTAAGAAGTTTAAAAAGTCTAATTAGAGCGCAATGTAAAATTTAAATTTAAATTTAAATAACATAAAGATAGTATTAAATAAATAATATATCTTCTAAATTACTTGATTAATATATAGCTTCAACTATTTATTTAAAATAACATAGATTTGAGCAAACAATTTACCATTTTTTTAATTATGAAAATGAAAATAATGGCTGAATAATGCTGGTGAGCTATAGCCGAAGGCCTGCCAGAAAAAAGAAAAAAAAAACCGGGAAGGCGGCAATTCAATCTTTATTTTCACTAATTTTTCTTTCATGTTTTTATTCTTTACCTCCTTGCATTCGTAATGAAAAGCACAGTGTTTACCTCGGTTGAAAGTCTTTTAAGTCCCTCAAGCTCCATTGGCGCCCTCGCTAACGCTCTGGCGCCAAACCCGTCTCGGGACTCAAAAAACGTGACTTTCAACACTCAGGTAACAATGTACTATTGAAATCGGCACGTTAGTTTTTGAGTTAATTCATAAGACACATACACACAAAAATACAAATCTTTCCTCTTTATAATATTAGCATAGATGACAAAAAAAACCGTATAAAGTTTAATTAATTGAGACTTTCCTTTATGTTTTAAAGTTGGTAGCAATAGTATTAATAGCATTAAAAGTTTTTTTAAAGTTATTTGCTGAAGCCCCCCTAAGTCAATCAAACCAGCTAAATAAAATAAAAATAGTCTAGATTCACCCAGTATAACGACGTTAGCATAAATAAAACCTATTCCCATTTGACTCAATCATTTTGGACAAGATTTCTAGAATTTTCCTCGGCCAAAAAAATTGCTCCCTCGATACGTGACTTAAATTTCAGCTGGTCTCGTGATAAAAACGTATCAACAGACGAAAGCCAGACTTGTAAATTTCTTAGCGAAGGTCACTGCCGTTGAAATCGATCGCATACACATAACTTGACTTACTATAAAATGTATGTAATGTATTTATTTTCTTTATTTTCAGACAATAATAGTTCCGGTGCGAAGTGCCATCGCAATGGATTTTGAAACCACACCCGTAAGTACATAGAATAATCTAAATTGTATTTTAAATCGTTTTTTTACTGTAAAATTTTCCGTCACAACCAAGTTTTGCCAAATTTGCTGTAGCGCCATCTATTGGCTGTTCAATGCGACAACTACAGGGTCCCGTGGGATACACGTTTGCGTGCTCGTTTTCTAGTTCCGACAGTTTAAACTAGATGGCGTTCACTCAAGTAAGGCTTTGAAGTAGTCTAAGATAGTGGTGGTAGATGGCGTTGTTTACTGGTTCTGGTTTACAGCAAGGTTGTTGCTGCTCGACGTAGACGATTCTTTTGTGCACTACTTCGTTGTTTAGTTTATCCTCCCTCCGCTAGAGGTAGTGGAAGAGCGAAGTAAATTATAGCACTATTTACGTACAGTTTTCATTAGGTGTCTTGATACATGTTGAATGCCGAAAAAAACGATTCGGTTAGACCGAATCAGTATTAATCACGAAAATTCTTACCTTATCTAAATAATGTGTGAGTAAAACAGTCAGTAAAGCAGTATGCGCAGAAAAGTAAAGAGCATAGATACTATTGTATACATTGCATTAACGAAATAAATGACAAAACGTATTAATTTCACAACTAGATGAATCCCTTAATAAAATGTGCTGTTTTGTATCCGACGCGCGTCCAATTCATTATGTTGCTAGTTTTTCATCCGACAATTAATTGTGCACTTTGCATTGCGTCACATAATAGCCCACTGAAAGCTTGTTCGTGTTATGATTTTAAAAATTCAGTCCAAAAGGCGCGTTGAATGTGAGGCTAATTTAATGCTGCCTGTGGACTTGCGAGCGTTACATTTTTCCAACCATTTTACCGGGTGAGCTACGCTATAAGTGCCGAATTGTCACAATTTGGCACAACACAAACGCATCGCTTTTATATTTCAAAAGATTGGACTCGCCCGTTGCAACAGCATTGTCCGCGAACCTTCATCCCGCAAATTTATATTAGCAGTTTCGTGGCTCATATTGCTCGCTATCGGTTCATTAATAAACTATATCCTGTTGTCGCACCATACAATACAAAAGCCGCAAACCGTTTTCGAATTGTTCGAGCGCAAAATTTATAACGGTTCGAATTTTGAACACCATATTCGTTTCGGCCAATTGTTATTTTAATTAAATTTCGGTGCGTAGCATAGATAAATCTTAAAGAAACTGTTCTGCGTACAAAAATCGCGTCTAATATAGTTACTGAAGGGATAGGCGAATAAGATACATTTGCTGTAAGTTAATAGCGTCTCCATGTAAAGGACCTACCTCACAGTGAATAAGCTTCGTCGTAAATTCAGCCAGTAGAGAGAACTCCGCCTCGGGCACGTCGCGTCGCCGGCTCACGCCTGTTCCGGATATTCACGTTACGAATGGCTTTATTAAGACTAAATATTACAATTTCCGAGCAACTATTGCGACGGTTAGAATTGCTAATGCGCCGCCCAAGGAGGGAGCCGAGTGAAAAGATGCGATTGCACCGAAACCACCCGACTCCGCCGGTTCCTGTTTTATGAGCGGCGAAATTGCAGTTTCACGCCGAGTTGCCAACTACAGCTGGATGTAACAGCTCAGTATGATTTAAATACTTCTTCTATCTGCATTAACTCATATTTTACACCGTTCTTGCCCAAATTGTTTCAGTAGCCTGGTGTGATAACCGTGTCTTATCTGCAGCTTATAATAAAGGCTTTAAACAAAACGCAGAAAAAATATCTCAGCAGTTCTTAGCGTTAGGAAGATAACTCGTCGGAAAAGGGGCTACGTCTTGCAACCACAAATTACTATGATTTAATATTGCTTAGTTATCTGCGGGTTGGTAATTTGTTAGAGCGCCTCTCTGGGTCCGTGTTGGGCGCCATTGTTGCTCCGCCGCCTTTTGTTCATCGCCTTCCACCCGCGATACGATCTTGAGTTATTATGATTAGGATTCTTTGCCAAGTGACGTGGACTCGCTTATTTCTCCATTATCGCTTTAGTTTTTACCCAAACGTGATATTTAGATAATATTTTTGTCGCTGCTGACGGCTTTATCATTGTTGTGCCTTAACTTGTTTAATTTTTACGAATTATTCCTAACTCAAATGACTCCTATAATTACTTCCTTCAAGAAATAAGAACTCCAACCAGAGAAATTCGTACCAGATTGAATGTCAACCATCGATTCATTTGCATAATGTGTCCACCCGGTAAACTACTCGATTAATACACTCATATACGGCTATTGAGGTGGCCCACTAGATTAATAAACGTCACTACCGCTCATAAAGTCAATGGAGTTAATACATCAGCCGTCATGTCACGCCATTCTATAGTCTGACTTTCATTTCATAAAGTGCTCTCAAGTGAATCGATCTGCGTGTGGCTTTTTCAATTAGTGAACTCATTCGATTGTCGCTGTGTTTATTGTGTAATTGCCGGTCTATTATCCATTCATCTTGACCGGTGTAATGGGTGGCCATCAGGGAAATGAATCGCCTAGCTATCTGGTTGAGCGGAATGGGAGCGCAGCGCAAGTGTTCTCCTCGCGAAATTGCTTTCCGTTCAAATGTCCGAGGTATCAGGATCCCACGTCACATTGACGTCTGTTAGCGATACTGATGTTTTCTTTCACTGGCTCGTTGAACACGCCAGTGAGATCTTCACTGCGAATCGACACCGTTATTGTAAAAATAGATTTATTTTCCAATAGCGTCTTTCCCTGAACATACATGAAATATCCCACAAATTCTGATGAAAAATCTTAATTATCCTCGTAATGGTTTTTTTTTGTTTTAACCATGAGCATCTTTGTTTTTCAGATTCCTGCATGCACCTTTTGTGAACAGAAAAATATTGCTTTGACATCATATAATGCAAGCTTTTTATTCATGTCTTATTGAAAAACGCACCTTGCACTGCGTTATGAAAGAGTGTTTCCGTCTTTTGATGAATTCAAGAAGAAGGAATTGAACAGAAGATTAGTAAAGCATGTAACTTATTTATTTGTTTTCGTAGTTTAACGCTGTTTTGTTTTCAAATAAAGTGACATAGATACATTTTAGAAAAAAAAAAACAGAAATTATACTTGAAACTATTTTCAAATATTACATTTTAAATTTAATTTAAACTAGAATATTTTTGTGTGTAGAACGAAACTGTATAACAGTGTGCTATGTATATCAGTACTATCTATATTATTATGCATGAAAATGACCCGCTTTTCCGTATCTCTCTGCCTGAATCACAGGATTCCTAAAATATTTATGCACCGCACTGATGTAAATGTAACCAAATCTAATGGATGGCACACCGAAGAGCCGTATCGGTTCGTAGAGCATCCCGCATTGGTTCCTTTCATCAAATGCAACTGTGTTTGCGGCTGGGGTAGCGTGAAAACCGTAAATATCGTACACACTACGCCACGGTGGAGCAGCTAGCAAGGATTGCAGATACTGCAACGGTATGTGGCGTGCGTGCCACACCCCATTCATTAGGCGCCGAGTGCTTCCGAGCATTTATCAATCTACCCGCACACAAAGGCAACGCCTAGCCGACCTCCTCATAATGCGAATAAACCAGTTTTTAGGATACGAAAGCAACGGGAAACGTTGCAGAGAATGCATTGTTTTTCAACGGCCAGCTCTGTACCGACGATGAAAAATTAAAATTAATTATACATTTTCATTTTGTTTTATTACCACTGAAGCCGTATAAGGATTCATTTAGAACCGTGTAAAGCTTTGTTTTCAAAGTGCAGGAAACTTTACATCATGCATAAGGTATGCATGTATAAAGAACCAAAAAATGGCTAAAAATACGATTTTGAATACTGCAGCCTCTGCTGACGCCGCGGCAGCGTAGGCCATAAAACTAAACCAAAACAAATGGGGATCAAAACGCCTAAAGTCAATTTTTGTAGATTCGGTGCGCACATCACATTGAATATTCAAACTAACGCTCGATATTTTGATGAAAAATGCACGATTTTGAAATGACTATACGCTGCGAAGATGAAACTCTGCCTATTCCCAAAATGCTTTAGGGCTATCGACGTTTGCAATGTGACCGATTGAAATATGCAATTAATCAAGCTTCTAAAACTAAGTAAATGTTAATCTCAAGGCTCAACGGCTTACACCAAAACGTCGAATTTCGTCTATAAGCTGTAAGTTGAGTAAAATGATCGGTTTAACTGGGTAGGAGCTGAATACACCTGCGTCTCTAGTGATCCAGGGCTTATGGCCATTGCGGGTAGCTAAGATAGTGATGAAGCACTGGCTATTAACGTTGCCGGAATTAAGGCATTAGCAAAGTGTAAACTTCGTTCAGCCCTGTAAGCCCGTTTTGGGTAAGGTTTTATTTTCCATTTCATTTAATTCAAAAACAAAACTGTAACAAAATGGAGAGTGTAAGTCCTCTAGATAGTACGTTGGTTTGTCCGGGCCATCACAAATATCGTCACTGACTGGTTGTAAGGATGGCGAGTGAATGACGCTCCATCCCTACAACCAATCCGATGACAATATTCGTGATCATCCAGACAGTTCACCGTTCAGTATATTTGGTACTCCAGCACCATTCGAAGTTCATTAACGCGAAGTACCACAACGTAAACGTGAGTGTTTCGCTCCAATAGGATTACCAATGGAACATTTGCTTTCAGCGAGTTTGACATAGCGGGATTTGTTCCCGGGGAAAACCGCAACCCGCTGCGGCTGCTCCAAACCGAATTGATTCGTTAAGACGCTGAGACTGACTCGAGGGAGATGGATACTCGTTAGTGATACGTTAAAATGAGACGGATGCATAAGCTCACTCTATCTTTGAAGGCTGACATCGAAGGTTTTGTTTAGCGACAAAAAATAGCAGTATGTAACAATGTTTACTGAGGAACTCTGTCGGGATTGTATAATGAAGATCCTCAGTATCAAAATATGAAAATAATTATTTGATTTTCAGATGAATAAGTAGCTTATTCAATTTTTGTGTGCCATATCAAATTAATTTCCCTCCATTTCTGAGCTTCTTTCGAATATAAGCTACGATTATTTGGTTATAATAATAATTCGTCTCGTGTTTCCCGTCTATTTACAACGTTTACGAAATTTCCAAACATAGAATTCCTTATAAAATATTTGTATTATTTATTCGATACATTCCTTTCTAATTACATTATTGTCGTACCACATAATACAGGCTCTCTTTTATATTCTTTGCGTCGTAGGTACTAGTGGGTGAAATGAGATCTAAATCTGTGTTGATGCAATGAATTCGGCATTCGTTGGATTAGGTGCAGCGTGCATTTGTGCCCGCGGATCGCAATGTCTGCACCTCGCGGGTATTTGGATTGCCTCCATTCCACCGCTGGAACGGTAATGTGCCGCCGATTTAATTACCATTTATCCGGTTAATTGCTCTGCGGAAACCGCACCCACTTGGTTTTATTTGAAAAATTACTCTTGCCGCATCCTTGGCTTTCTGCACGAATAATGGCTTTCTTACAAGCTTTTATTACATCTAATTCAAACTCAAAATGTTCTTTGTTATTTAAATCGCAAGTATAATTTTGAATCGACTTGTAAACGAAGAGTGTTGTCTGTCCGTAGGAGATAAAGAATCGACCAACCACTAAAATAACACTACAGATATAGCATAGCTTGAGAGATTTATAAACTGTCTATTTAGTTAGATGACGTTGCGAAAAATGTGGATGTTACAATATCACAGAAATTCTAGAGTCACGATCAAAATTGCCTACGTAGTATGAATTCGAAGTGCTGTGACGAGGTGACTTGCTAAATACTTGGGGTAAATAGTTATAATTTGTGTAATCAACTTTACTTTGAAGGTGTGATTGTAGGAATTGCCCATTGATTAATCAAATTAAAGGCAAAGATGACTTTATTTAAGCTTACTACTAAAAGTACAGTAAACGGAAAGATGTACGACGTAGACGATTTTCATTTGTCGGCGGTTCATCAGGTGCGTTGATGGTATTCGGCAGTGAACTTAATTGCTACTCCAATTATTCAAAAAAAAAAAGTTTATAAAGTAGTTATAGAAGGCCGAAAATTGTAAATGTTTGCCAGTTTCGTTGCCCCGCAATGAACTGTAAACACGACGGGTAAACAATGTGCTATTGCACTATCCATCTCCGGCGCAAAATGCTCGAATCGTTTACACGGCTTCATTCATGAAATATGCGCATTTTGTGTGGGTAATTAATAGAATACCAGCATTAAAGTAAGCAAAACTAGTGGAATCCCGCGCTAGTAAAGTTTCGGGAATTCCTTTCTCTCCAGAAAGGAAGCTGCCTCTGAGACAAATTATCGTATAAATCGATTTGGCAGTCTAGCCGTGAAAACGTAACAAACTGTTACACATCATTAGCAGATCCAGGTTTCACGTTAAAAACTATGCATTAGGTACCTAAAAATAATGTGGATGATCCAAAATAAATAAATGAGTCAGAGAAGAAAACGCTCATCAACAATTATACTCACCCCATTCGCGGAACCATTTGAATTCATCGTCCAATTATCTTTGTCAATTGACGGGTTAGAAAATATAAGGGTCAGCTCTCATTTCATATTCCGTGGTGTTCCCCCCACTTAATGGAATAACGGTGTGAGCTAGCGGACGTCTGATCGATCTACTTTCTATATTTTTTGCGAATTGCACAGTGTGACCCTTGTCAGTTAAAAATGTGTCGCGCACTGCAATGGGTTGAAATCAATGTCACGGTGATTCGGTGTTATTTATGAACGCTGGAAGCTTCTCCATATATTTTTATGATTTATTATTCCACATTTATTCTGGGAAGTGATCTTCGTGAGAAGTTTTTTGTATACTCAGTGCATTGAGATATGAAACGTGAAGAATATTAGACAGATATATAGATAACTCTTTATTTTTCACCACACAGGGATTTATGAATTTTTTTGGCAAAACAATGGACGATGGTCAAATGGTGAATTGCCTTATCACTGAAAGCGATCTCTTCCAGTTATCCTTTATATTATTTAAACTTTTTTTACTTATATTATTAATAAGCTAATTCCTTTCTCTGACATTTTTCATATTTGTTCTCCTTAGTCACCGAAAATTTTACAGCATTTGCAAAAAGCTCAAAACATTATTTCCAACAATCATCCATTTGCTGACATGGAATATTGTTACGGGTACTTTTACACAGTTAGTTAAACTGCACAGATTGTTGAACGGAATAGCAGTTATTATTCATGGTGAGCTCATGTTACACAAGTTAAACTGATTACTCATACGTATCTATTTGATTCACATCGTTGATAGTGAAATGTATTACTGTAATGGACATTTTTTTTTATAAATAAAGCTATAGCGCCAATGGTGATGATCACGCAACACCCTAAACGTAAATACGAGTATTTTCACCGAAATTCCGCTTGTAATAAAGCATTTTATGTTCCGAAACATCTAACTTATTACTTGCATATCCCGAAAACAGTCGCGGAAATGTTTTGCGTGCGCTGTGCAGTCGTGCACAGATTTTATTTGGTGCAGCCAATTCTATTTGCAGAACTGTAGCTAGGTATTTAAATCCAGTTTGAACCTCCTGTTTCTGTCGTTTGAATGCTATCAACTGATTTACTCTATATCAAGGGTGTTATCTCTATTAATCTGAAAACAGGAGTATTTTAACTAATATACAATGCAGATCATCAAAAGATGAAAAGATGGATGGAATTGTGTGAAGGATGACATAGGTAAGAAAAGAGTGACTGCTGAAATAACGGCTAATAGAGGAGAGTGGAGAACGAAAACGTGTGGTGCCAAGGACAAAAAAAATATGGTGACTATGCAGATTATCAATCACGAAGAGAAAATCAAACCATTTTCTCGTATTCTAAAACTAGCTAAATAATAACCTGGCCTTGATACTGACACACATTATAAGCATGAAACTTATAAGTTACTTTATAATGTTATGAGAAAGTTATTGCCCCGTATAATATCCGTGATGGCCATTAAAAATTGATAGGTCTCGTAGAAGAATTATGCTTCTGTGGACCACCGAGTGAACGAATAAATAATGTCGGGCGTGCGAGGCATGAGGGTTCCCAGCTCTTAACTCTTATTTTATACTTATCGAGACACCACTTTTATCTCCGCATAAAACGCTATAATGCAGGATGCTTTTAAAATTATAATATGCAGCGGCAGACAGCTAAGAGCGCTTTATAACTATGCATTTTAAACGTGCGCTTATGAGCGGAAACTCGTGTCTGTCCGACTATTGTGTTCTTCAGCTCAACATTAGTCATTGTCAAATTATCTCGCAATTAATTCATGTTGTATCAAACAGTAACCAAAACAAAAACTAGAAAATTCGTTTCTATTTGCAAACGGTGTGGAGAAATAAAGTTAAATCAGCGGCGTTAACACGTTCCGCGTTCAGGGATTGCCGCGGAATAGTTTGGTCGTTTTGTAAAAGTGTTACGGGGTGGTTTAAAGGGTTTTTTACTCGGCTCGCTAATGGACGCAGAACTTTACTTACCGCTCGTTCCGTTGTACGCTTGTTTACTATTAATTGCGCCTTTTGTCGCTTCCAGCTGTTGTCGGCTGCGGCTCCGATGCGCCCGGCGACCGCGTTTATGGCTGTTATCTAGCGTCGTCGTGCAATTGAGACGCTTTCGTTCCCCTATTTGCAGATTGCACTCTTTTTTTGCCAAGTTAAAGTTTCATGACAATGGCTGTGCACGGGGTAATAACTTTAGATAGTAGACTCGATAACTTCTCACCCTAACGAGTTGGGTCGACGAAACTAAGCCACGTTTACCTGAAGCGTAGTTTCTGTCCTTCCCAAAACGATGGTCCCTAGTTGGCGAACCAAACCGAGTTCGCAAAATTATAGCAGGCGAGAATGAATCGAGTTTCGCCAGATACAAACAAACGCGTACCCTCTGCTGATGGCTCCAGTATTTAATTACAAATAATGTTTTCATCCGGAGTTGTTACTCGGCGCAGACCGCAAAAAAGGACTGTTTCCATTTCGTGCTGAAGTACAGTGCAGTCAGATTTTTTGTTGCTTTGTGAAATTTTATTTATCGCTGTAGAACCCGCGTGCGTCGTTGACTTTTAATTAAATTATTTAACTGTTGGCGTAGTTTACTTTTTCCTAGTACGATCATTTTCCCGATAGACTAGATAACAGGAACGGCGTTAAAATTTAGTCAAAATCTTGTTAAGCTTAATTGTGAATTAAAAGTTCTAATACCTACCTGTTGTAGCAGAAATATTTGAAGATTGGATTAGAATACCCCTCAAAGGTTCAGACACGGCCATCTATTAAAAGTTTAATTCTGTTCATAATCCATTTCCGTAGCCCCTTTTTCTCAAAGAATATTTAAAAGTTTCTGCTTAGCTTTCAATAACAAGTTAATATCAAAACAATGTTTAGATACCTCTTTCCAAATTAAGCTCAAGTTCAGCATCCCGTCGTTCACAAGCCAAACTTCTCAATTTAACGTTGTCCGTATTTTATTGCCAGTAAATATAAAAGTTGAACTCTCCATCGATTAATATTACAAACTTCACAGGATTCAACACGCTTTAATAAGTTCAACGAGAAATTATGTGGCAGCATAGCTCCTGGGACTAGGGGGTGTATAAATATTGTTTCGTAGGCTTACGATTCAATAAAGGAATTGTTTCCGTTGGCGCCTTTGGGACTACAGGCAAATGAAGTAGCAATGCTTTATTTATAACGCGTTGCTTTCTGAATGATCTATTTGTTGGAGCTGGTTATGGATGTACCAGGTAGCATCTCCTGATTACTTAACACCAGATACTGCGAACATCAATCCGATACGCCTACTAATTTGTGGTGACTACGGCGAATACCCCCGCAAATACAAGTAAAATATGGGGAAAGCTTATGTCCTGCAGTGGATTTGTAAGGCTGATGATGGTTGCGAATCTCTTTCATGTATTTACATCCAAGAGCAAAGAACGAAATGATAGAATTCTGTAAACTAACATACTTCCAATGCGCTATACGGGAAATAGTTCTTATGCATACAAAATATCCCAGAGGCGTTCTAATGCAAGTGAGATTCCTGACATTCTCATAAAATATCTATTCTTAATAGCGCATGCAGTTTTACATGCATGTGTATGAATGTATGTAGCTAGGATATGATTTCGCCTGGAGGCATTGTTTGCTCTACGTGCGGATATTATACTTCCAGTCGTTTGAATAAAGTGTTCAGTATAACTGAGCAAAAGCTTCGTAACGCATGCTAACACCTGTCGACGTTGCCTTGTTGCATTCACTGGCTTTACTGGCAGAAAGATGAAACAACTCATAATGAACGAATGATGAGAAGCCTTAATATGTTTTGAAGTAGAAAAGGCTCTTTATGAGGGGCTTCCGGAGAAATACTACTGCTATGATGCATATTTGAACCGGCAAGTGACGTTGGCTGCGATTCAGTATGAAGGGTGTGGTTGCCGGATAAATTACAGACATGAGGCTTAACAACTGCATGCCTCAAGTTGATGAACTCATAATAGGATTGCACAGCAGCGTACAACTTCCAAAATGTTAGGAGCTGATAAAAAAATAAAATAAATACTTAGCACAATCTGCACTCAAGACGCCACCCGACGCAGATTGAGTGACGTAGTGTGATTTACGTCTGGCATCCGTGCCTCGCACGCCATTCTCACAACTTTTATAACCTTTCTAAAAAAATACTTACTCGATAATGCTTTTGGCATACCTACATTACAAAATAAATATAGTGTTTGTATCAGTTCTTGTACACAACATTTTTGTTATAGAAACTGTTAGTGTATATCAAGTAACTGTGTAACAGTATCAACAGGTCTCTCCAACTTTATAAATATAAGTTGCATCTTTTATTGTGCTTATAACGTCGATGTCGGCAAATTCATACGCAAATTCCGCATGAATATTTACGATCACTAAAATTCTTTACGACGCTTTATTCTGAGCAACTGGTACTTCTTTTAGGAAACTGTCATTAGGGAATAGACAGATAATAAATGGAAAAAGCAATTAACACTAAAAGTTTGGAAGGAAACGTTCAATTAATTAGTGTAGGCTTCGAGTAGTGCTAGGCACGCAATGTTGTCTGCATTGCTTAGGACAAATTGGCGGGGTTTTAATCTGATGAAGCTTAGGGAATTTTCATTAATTACTTTTCAGGAGTATTTAAATATGGATGAATAATAATATATGGGCTAATAGTGGGCGTATGCAAATAGCCCTATGTATGCAATAGCAATAGTTATATCAAGTGTATTTGAGCGTACCCCTGACTTATACATCCTCTTTAGACATCCCCAAGGAGTCCGAGTGGTTTTCGATATTGAGAGATCTGAGGAAAACCGTGACTGAAGATCAAAGTCGAGTAGCTGTTTCTGTTTACCTAAGTAAGTATAAGTACCTACTTGTTTGTATTTTCGTTTAGAGATTTACCTACTTTAAAATTTTGAAATTTTGATAATTCAGAGATTTACCTACTTTAAAATTTTGAAATTTTGATAATTCAGATACGGATAATAATTACGGATCGACACCAAGTCATACATAGTCCTGGTTTTATAAGCTGTAGCGGAAATTTACTAGTCAAGCTATCGTGTTATGATTATATTATAACGTGTGGCTGTGGAGTGTGGGGTGCCCAAGGTCACACCGTGGGCATTAACCTCTACAAAACAACTCAAACATTAACGAAATACTGAAATAAAAGTAACTACGTATTAAAAGCTCGTTCCTTATTACACAACTAATGAATACCCGCGTGTTCCCTGAAACCCTAACGATCGAAACTTCACTGTGTAATAAAAGTGAAGCACTATGGAGCTCATCAATTATACAACCATCTGTCATCCCTTTATAATCATTTTTGATTGGGCCCCTCTAACTGGGCACTCTTGAATCGAAATTGGATTGGGATAAGCTGGATCGCTGGCGAGACCATTAATCCTCGGGTCTCTACCAATGTTTTATTAGGAAGGGCACTCTGTTTAGTTTAAATAACTATGTAGTAAAACAGTTCCGGCAGGTCTGGTGTTCAGCGGAGAACATTTTTATCCTAACTCGTAAATTTCAGTCATTTTTCTGGTGTTGTTTTTTTGTTACTTCAAATAAAGTGATGGACAATACATAATCTTAAACAATATCGAGTGGAATTGATAAATAATAATGCTATTTGACTAGCTACGTATCTTATTATGATAAACATTAACAGCCATGACAGAGACAGGCAGACAGACGAACAAACGGATTAAATTGATTTGAATACAAGGTTCAAACCACCACCACCCACTCACAAACATTTGATGTAATATTTTCATTTTGAAAGTTTATGTCTGTGTAGATACCCATGTTCGGTCCAGAAATCGTTGTGAAACATGCCACTTCACATAACGAAGGCCATTTTATCTATATTTATAGTTACAAAGGTCTAAATTGGAACTATATCTAATTAAGATAGTCGGTCATCTTGTCTGTAATAGTTCTTTATGTTCTGACCTTTATAAACTAACTATGAGTGCTAACTTAGGTACCTAGCTTGACCTAGTCATAGGTAGTTTAATCAAAGATAAGATCTTTACCCAAGTGAAATTGTGCCGCCTATGACTAAGAATTATTCGGCTTTTTAGCTTTTTGTTTTATCGAGTAAGTAATTGCCCTGACTCTTTTAATTTACAAAGAAAATTTTCAAGAAAAATACTTATTTATGAGCAACACAGCGCACTTCCGCGACAACGAAGCAAAGGGAACTAGGTTGGTAAAAAACCTATTACTTTATTTTAAAACTTAGTACAGTGTATTAGCGCATGCAATCCGATAATCGATAATCGATAAATTATCGGTAATCGGCTCATTTTCGCCAGCGATAATTATCGAAAATAAAAACGATAAAAACCGATAAACGATAAATTCAAAAATGTATGAATGAACTATTATTACGTACGTATTTCATTCTTATTCCTAACGATAACAAAATGTTAAACAATGCGTACATTCTAATTGATTGTCATTATTTGGTTTCTTTATATAAAAAAACTTTTATAGATAATGATTACCTACTAGTCCAAGCATTCTACTGACTGATTTACTTAAGAACCTATGACCTTACTTATAAAAATATGTCAAAAGATAAGCAGTGCTTAAACTATTGCCATCTCTTACCACTGGACAAATAGTGGCAGGGCTATCTTTAAACAATGACTAAATTTAAATTTCGTTTATAAGTATGGCTGCTAATCGTTGAAATAGCTCATAATTATTAGAACGGAAAGTGTCATCTAATTAAAAGCTTTTCGATTAGTGTCACTACACTACTATTTATTAGTAAATAATGAGTTATCAATCCCAAAATTGTAATGTAAAGCTCAATAATTTTTAGCTATTTTCCATATTAATGGTACATGCAATCCTTGAACAAACAGTGAACAACCGAAAGATGTTTACAAAAAAAATTATGTAAAAATCTAAACAAGAAAGTGACAAGAGGCATCCTCTGTTCAATGCCGTTTCATCCACTTTTCAATCAATTTTATTGTAACATCGACACGATAGAAAAAGAATGATATAAGTACAAATACAGCAGGTGAGATAGCGGTCAAACGCAAACATATAAATTGTAAAAAAAAAAAAAAAAAAATAGATAGATAATAGTAGGTTATACGTAAATCTTCTTGTTGAGTGTAGATATGACAATAAAGCAGTTAAATTAGAGACCGAAACATGAAGGTTTTTCCCTTTACCAACAACCGATAATTATCGAAAAATAGAGCGATAAATATCGTATTATCGATTATCGAAAAGTTTCGATAATTGCATGCCCTACAGTGTATGTATGTGCTCTCCCTCCCTCTAAAGTTTAATTTTTCAGTCTACAGATAAACTTATCCTTCAGATAAAGATAATATCTAAGTACCTAGATATCTCTTTTATAGGCATGTGAAAAACAAGAACCTATATTTTTTATTCGACCAATGCGTTATTCCTTAGATGGATAAATCAGCCCTTGATCAGATACCCTCATGTTCACACGTTCATATAAAAAAAAAGTGAAGTAATGAACCTCTGCCAACAATATGAACAAGACCATCTAGTATTTTTTTTTTTTTTTTTTTCTCTAACCTATATCGTCCCACTGCTGGGCAAAGGTCTCCCCCAAATCCTTCCAACTGTCTCTATCCGTCGCTTTATCCCACCATCCTCGCTCGAAAGCGTCGAGTATTTTATTAACGAAAAAACACTACACTGCAGGCAGCCGGGGAAATACATTCGCTTCAATGTTATATATTTAAAATTTCGTTTACCTTGATCGAAAAATATCCGAATGTATTAAATACTATATATAGAGTTTTTTCTGGCATAAAGTTCGTTCGTCACGGGAAAATGCCTGCAATGTTTGTATTGAAGTGTCCATTATCGTGATGAGGCGCAGGAACGTTACTACATAAAAATATGTGCAATGCACTATGTTGTCTGATGCTGGAGCGAATCCAGGGGTGCTATCCTACTAGACTAGACGAATTGACTAAACACTAGGAAATATAAGAAGTTGATTATGCTCACGGTCTTTGCCTAGCATTGTGGGATAATAGTTCTAGAAATATTGTCACAGCTTTTCTTAAGGCACGCTAAAAATTCGGATTTTTGTTTCCGAAAACGCGTTGTTTTAGGTTCAAACATTACAAACATGAATGCGTTCTGATGTTTTTGGTATAGTGTTTAGACTCTTGGTCTTCGCCGCTGCTAAAAATAAAGGATACCTTCATGCTTCTTGACTCAAGTAAATATATTCCTTCCCCTATGGCATCAGAACCGTGGATGATATAAAAATACTGAAGCATGAAGTGGAAGGCTATGATGACGTGAAGAAAAAAAACTCCCCATAATGTTGATAAGCCCTCTATAGATCCACTCCTTCGAGCTGCGACAGCATGGCCATCAAACCAAGTGGCTATACAATACTTAACTAGCTATCGGAGTACTAATAGTAGATTTTATCTTCAGTCTTTTGTCCCTTCCCTAGCCCTGCGTACGTCCACTTATGCTATGTACGAAGCCCGTCTACGACCCCTCCTATAGGTCTGTGTCACTCAACATTTTTAACGTAAAATTAGTCTTATTGCACTGCTGATTGATTCCATTTAAATAGAACGCAGAAAATCTACCTAGTAAAGCAAATACACAAAGGTTCGTATTATTCTTTTGAGATATCTGCCAGGGAATGTGGTGAGCGCTCTGGAGTTGAATTGCATCAATACTCAATTCTATCTGTACCTATATCAATGCTAACTATTGAGATATTGAGAATCTTCATCTTTTGTTATGCTAAGTACCTGCCTATACCTCCAGATTCACCAATAGTTTCGTCGAAGTGATTTATCAGTATCAGTACTGGTACGTCCACTGTGTGATCACTGGCAAGCTTTTGTGCTGCTTTTTGGATGACATGTTTTGTTCGGATAATTGACTTAGGTCCGTAGAATGTGGGTACAGGCGGGTTGTTTTTATAACAGTGACTGATGACACTTGCCCGCTTTGGTTCGTTTACAGCCACTTGTTTCATAAGTGTCCGATTTGTTTGTGGACTCAATTAGTGAGCATGGGCTATGACATCAAACCACTTTCAGAATGGATACGAGTTCTTGTACGGAACAACAGAATCCCTCTAATTTGCTTTGAACTTTTGGGGTCTTATTAATAATCCTAGCGTAGCGTTGGACTAGTTGATCCGTGTTTTGTCTCTTGCATTGACATGCAATTGTCAACTCGAACAAATGTGACAAAACACGATTTAACTACTCCAGCGTTGCGCCAGGATTATTAATAACACCCTTGATGATTAGGAACTGATCAAAAATTCTGCATGTAAGTACCGTTATTTAAATAACAAAATAATAATTATATTGTATTATAATGTACCGAATTGCTTGATTTTGAATAAAGCTTGTTCTATTATTTTTATGTTACTACTTGCTGGCGACCATCATCACCCCGTGAACTCCAGAAAAACAGTGGCCTCGTGGCCGGCTTAGAAAGCGTTAGAGAGACGGGGACGGGGAATGGAGAGCGCGTTCACCACACAAATATTTGTTCTCAGTGGGTTCGAACCTACGTCCTACAGTGCAGAAGACAGAGCTACTACCAAACAAACTGATGCTAGTCTGAAAATCTGGATATTAGATAGGATAGTCTAATTGTTGCTCGCAGTAAAAAGCAAAACGCCATTATAATGGGAACACTGCACGCAAGCTGACTCAGTAAACTGTAGGCCTACCACAAGCTCTGTCTGGCTCTGGTTTTGAGTCTGTGTGAGTGCTTACCAGTGTATTATACTGTGTGTGTGACGTTTGGACGTAGGATTTATTTAGTCAACACTCACACAGACTCAAAACCAGAGCCAGACAGAGCTTGTGGTAGGCCTACTGTGCTACATTTGCCTTCTGCTTGTGGTGGTTAGATGGCCATTGGAAGCCTCTGCGATGGCGAAGATTGCGGAATTTCTAATGATATCGGCTGAAAGCGGCAAGGCAGACAAGGCAGAAGTGCACTGCAAACTCTGAAAATGCTTCATAAAATTTCGTATTCGATCGTTGTTTGCAAAGTTTCAAATATTAGACCAGAGCTAATTTCACATCCGATAGTGCATCTAAAAAGTATCTTTATACAAAGAACTATTTGACTGGCCTCTCAGCTCAGTTGGTAGTAGCTCTGCCTTCTAAGCAGTAGGTCGTGGGTTCGATCCCCACCGAGAACAAATATTTGTGTGATGAAAACAGATGTTTGTTCCCTGTCTCTGGGTGTAGTATTCAAAGTATTTATTTACAAAAAAATAATTATATAAGTATTATATCAGCTATCTGGTTTCCATAGTACAAGTTTTGCTTAGTTTGGGGCTAGTGTTGTGTGGATTGTCTATAATATTTATTTGTTTAATTATTTCGTAAGAAACGTGTAAAGAAAAAAGAATGCATTTACTTATACGAACTGTACACGCCAGCAAATTAAAAATATGATACTGAACAACCAAAATTATGTACACAGATTTGTATAAGCATTAGCTTAGTAAATCCATTCATTCTATCAAATTATTATCTATGACATCACATCACATAACTATTAGTGTAATCTTCTTATCAATGGTAACTGATTATGATAATTCAGATGACCAAATTGTAAACCAATTTCATTGCAATCTAGATTTCATTGTCCTCAAACTACTATACATAATAATATATCTTCGTCATCTTACCAAGATAAGCAATACTGTAATTTAATTAGATAATCTAAAGTTACTGCCACACAATGACATAAAAGGATATGATCGTGCTTTTGCACACTTTTCGGTTGTTATTCCATACTGTTGTCGCCAATAATAAATCTATAACCACAAAGATCGCTTTGAAACGCCCTAAAACCATAAGCCTGTAAGATGTTTAATTTTTTATTTATTTATTAGGACATCCAACAAAGGAAACACTTGAATAACAAATACTATTAACAAAACGTTTTAAAACTATGAGTCCCTCCAGTTATAGGATGCCACAGCATGCACAAATGTTCACTGCTGGACATAGGAAAACATGTTAGGATCAAATTTTTTGACGTGATAACGTCTTATAAATCGATGGAGCCGGCTGCACGCACGAAAAAACATGACTCATGCGTCGTTACGTCGTTTCGTTGTTCCATTTACCTGAGCCCGAGCCCGGGTCGGGTAATGGGTAAGGGTAAATGAGGGTAAGGGTAAATGAGGGTAAGAGTAAATGAGGGTAAGGGTAAATGAGGGTAAGGGTAAATGAGGGTAAGGGTAAGGGTTCGGTCGGGTTCCGGGTCCGGGTCCGAGAGTTCGAGTCCGAGTCCGAGTCCGAGTCCGAGTCCGAGTCCGAGTCCGAGTCCGAGTCCGAGTCCGCGAGTCCGCGAGTCCGCGAGTATTTTCTTATGACGTTATCACGTTCAACTATCGTCGGTAAACCGACTTTACAGACAACCGATTTTTTTTTTTGTTGAACTGTGCTGTGTTGTTAATCGTATGCACACAAGATAGTTTCTCGCGTTTTTGATAAATAAGTTCAATGATTTTAAATCTTTTAAAAGTCAAAGTATGCGAGCGTGAAGTTGTTTCATGGCTATCATCGCAGAACAAAGTAGAACGGCCGGAAAAGTGTCACCAAAATACATGAGCATAATGCTCCTTTCTCCATACAAATTCAACGGTTTTTTCGGGAGTCGTAAAGTGAAAAATGCCTTGCAACAGCGCAAGAATTACTATCCGAACAAGTTAAATGCCAATATAAAACATAGAAATACTTTCTTAACATCTTCCTTCCTTCCTTTTTCTTAGAATCCTCATATGTAGTGATATTTTAAATATAATAGTGGAAATGTAAAACTGGCGACATCGGCTCCCAAACAAACGGCGCGTGTTCTCCTTTCTACTGTATTCAGTATTCTGTGGCTATCATCGTCCACAATGTGAATTTAATAAGGTTTCCACGTTAAAACATGTTCTACTATTGATTGGTGGATGTGGCAGGCATCAAGCGTTATCCTCCAAAGCTAACAATAGCCTGTAAACAAGCCCTCCTATCGCAGCGTAGTAGGTATCTATCAGTAGGCCTACCATGAGCTCTGTCTGGCTCTGGTTCTGGTTTTGAGTCTTTGTGAGTGTTGACTAAATTAATCCTACGTCAAACGTCACACACACAGTATAATGCACGGGTGAGGACTCACATAGACTCAAAACCGGAGCAAAAGACAGAGCTAGACAGAGCTCATGGTAGGCCTACTGATACGTGCAACCTATGATGGGCAGAACTACCTACACTAGTTAGGTAATATGATGACCTACTATGAGTTGCAGTGTAGCTAGTGCTATTGTCTTGGGAACAGCTCATGATTGAGGCAGAACTAACTAGCATATAGGTAGGTAAGGTAACCTAATTCGACTGCCATATTTCCAAATTTTTTCAAATGGGTCTAGGAAAGGCTCGTTTCGTATATTTGACACATGCTTATAGTCCAGTCATTATAGTAAGTTCACCTCGGAATTCGAGATACCCAGCTGGGGTATCTCGAATCCCGAGATTCTTACCTAATTTAAGCTTAAATGACTGGCCTATTATTATTATTCATGCTTTTTAAAAGAGCTTCTTATGGTCACTGGTTTTTTTCGAAACAGTGTGGTGAAAGGATTTTAAGTGCATCTTATAGAGATTCCTTTCGTGCACTTGACGTATGTTTTCGAACTATGTTAATTCTGTGACATGCCGGTTTCCTCACGATGTTTTCCTTCACCGTTTGAATGTACTAGCATAATGCCCATACATTGTTGGATTGAAAAACTCATTGGTACACGTCTGGATTTGAACCCACACGACCGTAAGACCGCTGCAACAAGGCCATCAGTACTCTCAAAATAACTATAACTCTGCAATGATAACCTTAAATGAACTAATAACTCTTAGCGCGTTTTGATCAACAACAAAAGTTATCTAACAGATTCAAGAATTTAAATCAGTATAATATTCTCAGTGGCGACATCAACGTCCGATCCAGAAAGATTTATTAAATTCGCATAAAAATAAGTTCCCGGGAGACAAACAAAATTGGTGTTCCAAAAAAGTACACAAACATTTTACACCGAATAAACATAAAGTGGGCGCATGGTGGCTGATTCGAAAGTCGCAAGGAAGTTAGTTAATTATGTAAATTGCGGCTTGTACTGAAATATGGAGTGAATTCACTCAGGCCCTCAGATAAACCCGCCCTGAGTTATGGCGCCCTGCTTACATGGGAATGTTCGCCGTATTCTAATGGGGACAAGTGGTACACTAGTGGGACTTTTCTTTCTATAAGCTAAGACTGTATTTTTGTGTATTTCATTACACGATACACGAAGAATCGATAGTATCCTAGACAGAAATATACCTACATATTCGTTTTATTTATTTATTGCATACTATGTTACATTTATAGTAGCTGTGATCTTATTGAGCTTTAAGGTGGACATTTACCCTGTAAGGGCGCAGCAATGTACCTACACACATAATTTGAGGTTGTATTTTAAATATTGAATGGCATGCATGATAATAAGGTTAATTATAATAACAAGTATTCAATTTGAAATGTCAATATTAAATTATATTCTTTCGTCATTTCTTTTGTTTGGTTCTGCTAACATTAACAGGTAGCTCAGATTCATTAAGAAATGTAGTTATTGTAGTCGCAAGTACGTTGGTCTACAAACAACAAATAGCCACAATTTGAATTGTCTCCGAGAAATCTCAACAAGAATGAACCATTAACCCAATTCAACGTGTTCTTGTAAATAGAGTTAGGGTTTTAGGGCTAATCACGTGCTTTGTACATTGTTCGAGGCGAAAACTAAGAATACTTATGTTAGCGCCTGACTTACTCAAACAAAAGTTGTGTGACTTATTCTTCTTCGGATTTTTCTTGCATTGTGTGACGTGAATTCTGTATTTTTCTGTAAACGTATACAATCAACGTAGAGGTACTTGCTACACTATTTGCTACGGCAGTGCTACGAGCTTGACTTTTTAACAAAATCTTTTATTCTGCTCTTTGCTTCTGTGGCTGAATTCGGTGTTTTTGCTTCGTAAACGTAAGTCGTGTTCGTAGCAGATACTACACTATTTGCTACGAAACTACGAGCTACGAAAAATGACTGCTCTTCATAAATTTCCAGCAAGAATGGTTTTGAGCCCTAGTGTATCTAGTGACTTTCTGTGATCTTTACAAAGTAATTGTTCAATAACATCAAGTTTGTCAAAGGCAAAGCACTCCCATTCCTTAGATAGAGGCACGGGTATATAACTTAGATCTTGTATAAACAATTTACATTGATGGCCCATTTTCTTAACTCGATTCAGCACTTAAAGAAAATATTATAAGTAAATAATCCGTTGAGATAGCGTGGGTTGGAATTAAGAGCCTGTCCAGATGGAGCGTTTTACGCGCGAGTGCCCTCGCGCGTTTCAATTTATATTGCGTCCAGATACCGCGTTTTACGCGCGCTCCTACCAAATAGTTGCTCGCGTTTTACGCGCGATTGAGGAATCGCGCGTAAAACGCCCCATAAGGACAGGCTCTAAGAGCCTGTCCAGATGGGGCGTTATACGCGTGTTTTACGCGCGATTCCTCAGTCGCGCGTAAAACGCGAGCAACTATTTGGTAGGAGCGCGCGTAAAACGCCGCATCTGGACGCAATATAAATCGCGCGTTTTACGCGCGATTGAGGAATCGCGCGTAAAACGCGCGTAAAACGCCCCATCTGGACAGGCTCTTAGGCTTCGTCAAATAGAACGCGATACTATCGCGGTGTTACCGCGAGCGTTTGAGCGCCACGCTCAATCTGCTTTGTTTTGTGCGAAGTTGATACCTGACAAACAAAACGCGCACGCTAGTAGTACGATGCCACCGACCTAACCCGGTTCTGAAGAATTGAATGACATAACTTTTTTCTTAGTTCGTAACCCGGTAAAAAAAAGACCTATGTAGCTGGTTACGAAATTCGGTCGCGTACGTACGTAGGTACGTATTTATTTATTCATTAAATTAAACCGTACAAGACAAAGCTGCGCTAAATTGAGCACGGCGATAAAACGCGGCGCTGTAACGCCTTGACGCGTTCTGTATGACGAAGCCTTTAGCCGGAGTCGTTCCACTCCACGGCACCGATATTATCCGTAGCCAGCTCTAATCCGCACTGTAGACCTCGGACGTACAAATACGCAATAAATCGGCAAACTTTTAGCAAGCAATTTCCTTCGGTTACGGGAACAAGATTCATGATGTCGAGGAGTCGGCCGGAACGCGGTAAATTAAAATTTTATACCACTAGCAAAGTGGATTGCAATGATTCTTTTTGAGAGTGGAAATATAAATGTTTGTGATGAAATATCGTAGGAGTGAATGAGGCATCGGAACGTGACGTAGTATCCGTGCTGCATCTGTATCAGAAAATAGGCGGGTTTTTTTATTAGAACAAAAAATAGGTTACACGGGTTTAAATGATGGTCTGGAATGGTCAATTACCTGTTTGATTATTCTTAGTGATGAAGCCATTGTGTCCTATAAATATAGGGATAGCTGTACCTACAACTGTAATTACAGAAGTTTTTGAAAAGTCATTTTAACACCCCGTTTCTCATCATGTAGATACTACACCAAATATTCAGAGCGCCAGACATTTAGTTAGATACTTTACAGCAATAAAACAAAACGAAAATGTACATTTAATCTAACATTAAACGCGGAACAGCCATCAAATAACAATCCCCGTATTAGTCCCTAAGTAACAGCTATCCACGGAATGCTTTAAGCCATCTTGAAATGATTAATGCCGGCGCACCCGTCCGTGTCGGCATTTCATAGCGCGACTGGCTACCGTCTGCGGTTTCACTTGACATGATAGCTTCATCAGCATAAAGCTTCATCCCTCTTAAATTTAAGAGCTGAGATTTAGCCGGGGTTCTGATGCAGTTTCCTCCGGTTGAGTCGTTCGAATGCGAACTCTTTGACCTCCTTATATGAATAGACAGCGATCTTCTCTTTTATCTGGCTCAAATAGAACATTCTAGGCCTTCCTCTTTTTCACTTTTCTTCAACCTTTTCAATGATGTTCTTTGAGTACCTACATATTTTGAAAGCAAAAGTCATTACCTTTTCCGTATTTTTGAAGAGTTAACTCGATCGACTCGATGTAAACTTACATATTAGCCTTGTAAGATAAAATAAATGGGTAAATATTGACAACTAGTGAGATTCCCTGCTTCGAAGGGTACCTACACTGTAGTGTAGGTTCTTTAGGTGTGTACTTCGTGTATCTAAGAAGTCGCAAACTTAAGTGTTGTTGAGAGTTAAGGCAAACAATAGAGGTTTTGAAAATAGATTTGTAACGTCCTATAGATAATATATGACAGTTAAAATCTATTTGAAATATATATACTATAATATAAACAACAAGCTTGACTGTATAGTCATTTATGTGAACAAACAGACTGACCCGTTAATAATTATTTTACTGTTAGAGAATTACTAGATAGCGAGGCCCTAAAACGCACTCTCTTTAATAGGAGCACCACTCGAACGAACAAACAGTATAAAATATCAGATTCTGTAGAGCCGTGGGTACCTGTACCTGTGTGTATTGGGTACATAAAGCGGTTGTGGACTGTGGTGGAATTCTGTGGATGTGTGAACTGGCTTTGAGCCAATGATACTTGAATAATAGAGTAACGCCTGAATATTTTTACTGGTTCAGTTTGAATAAGGGATTGATGGCAAAATCTGATAAATAGACTGACGAACTACTCGTGAATTGGATGAAAAGTTTGTTTACGTGCTAACATTCCAATAAATCTGATTTAAGTATGTTTTTTATATAAAGTTTACGAATGTACGAAGAGATCTATGCACATATAGTACAACTTGTGAAGTTAAAAAGTCTTGTAGGACAATAAATGCACAGAAAGAAATATTGTCTAGAAAGAAAGAAAGCCCCTTCCTTTACTTAACATGAAATAGGTAAATATAACCCTAATTAGATATTTTTAGAAAAATAACTTTGTCCTAATTTGAATGTCTGCAAAAATAAACTCAGCCCCGTTCAATTTGCGGATCTTGAAGTTATTTTTTTATTTTAATCTTGGGCGGGAACATGTCCAGAAATTTTAATAACGGGGCTGCGGACCAAAATAAACGTACATTACCTAAGTATAGTATGTTAATCAAAATATCTTAACATATGAGTTATGTAGCCTTCCTACGGTGCGTGGTTCTGCAGATCATCACGCACCGCGCACGACGACGCACGGCAACGCACACAGAAAGGGCTCCTGTGCGCACCTCGGCGCACGAGACCGTTCCCATGGTGTTTCGTGCGAGCTAGTGCGCGATATCACACACCGGTGGGAAGGGGCTATAACGTTATAAAAACCTAGAATTTCGCAGAGACTTTTTAGAAAGATATGTAGGTATAGCATACTTGTCAGAACTACTTTAAACAGACAATAACAACTTATCCTAAACAATTATAGTAAACTTTTTTTAAAAAAATTATAACACCATATCAATCAAGTATGCCTGATGATTAAAGCCTCATTAATTGGAACAAAATTCAATTCTAATTGAATCATTAATCAATCTTTGTCGAGGATTTCCACTTAATTTCCAAACGATTCAAAATCTCCAATTAAAACCCCCCCGTTATTTTTTCAGAAGAATTTACACGAAAACCCAGTTTACCTTTAAGGCTGGGTGCAAACGAGCGGGTAATTTATAGCTGTTTGTTCCGGTAAAAATCCGAAAACATTTTATTAAATTACATCCAGTAAACATTGATACACCGCCCAGAAAAAATACCAAAATATGTTTACGCTGTATATCAAAGTTAAATTGTAGATAGCGAGTAAAAAACGCGTTACTTTTGGCATAAAAAAACGCAGGTAAAATTGAATAAGTACGTCTTCAATTATTTGTCGCACCTGGAAATTAATACACGGGGCCAATATATTATATTACGTATCAATCCACCCCATACTTACCAGTAACGAGGAAATAATTAGCCTCACTACTTTGGATCTCCAGGCACCATAGATGTGTCCTCAGATCTCTTGGTATGCTTAAAGGATTGAGTAGAAACTCAAAAATATTTTTCACTCCTCTTGCTCAAAAAGACCGTCATTGTGGGGTGAAAAATAAATAGCATTTCTTCCTTTGGGAAAGCTTTTTTTTGTTTTGCCTCTCAAATGACAGACCTACAAAACCAAACAGTCTTTAGTCATAAGCAGAATAATCATGATAAAAACTCAACTAATTACTGACTCATAAAAAAAGAACAACATTTTAATTTTGAAAATGGAACTAAAATCGGCGATCTCCTTGGTAGAATAATGCATGCAATGTGTTGCGGCTACAAAATAAATAAAAAAGCAGCCAAGTGCGAGTCGGACTCGCCCATGAAGGGTTCCGTAGCATCAGTTAACATAATATAAAGGTTTTTGAAGTTCGTTGAAAGGTAAATTGCGGTTTACGATTTATGACGTATAAAAAAAAAACTACTGACTAGATCTCGTTCAAACCAAATATCGTTGGAAGTTTGCATAGTAATGTACAACATATATTTTTTTTAGTTTTATCTTTCTCTTATTTTAGAAGTTAGAGGGGGGGGACCAACTTTTTTCCACTTTGGAAGTGTCTCTCGCGCAAACTATTCAGTTTAGAAAAAAACGATATTAGAAACCTCAATATCATTTTTAAAGACCTATCCATAGATACCCCACACGTATGAGTTCGATGAAAAAAATATTTTTGAGTTGCAGTTTCAAGTATGGGGACCCCCAAAATTTATAGTTTTTTTTCTATTTTTGTGTAAAAACCTTAATGCGGTTCACAGAATACATCTACTCACCAAGTTTCATCAGTCTAGCTCTTATGGTTTCGGAGAAAAATGGCTGTGACGCGGCCGGACAGACAGACAGACAGACAGACAGACAGACATGACGAATCTATAAGGGTACCGTTTTTGCCATTTGGCTACGGAACCCTAAAAAAGACAATGCGAAATCTTTAGAATTTTTCATAACTAGTATTTCATATTATATTAGATAATTTTATTTTCTTGCAATCGTACTGAAAAGTCGAGTGTTACACACGGCGCTAAAAACCCATTAAAACTCGTTTCTATTTACTCCCGAGCTTTAGCGAGGAGCGAAACTACCTCGTATAATTGGTAATTTTAGCTCCTTGTCTACTATTGTCATCATGACCAAAAGTCCATTATCTACAAACTGCAGAAAGACTAGTAGCTGTCATGAGTGTCTACTGCAATTGATTGAGGAAACAAAAGGTCCCTTCGTTAAAAAATAAGTGCCCCTAATGGCATTAACACCTACGCCCATTCGACCCTTGATGGACTTAATTAATTTTTGACACGAATTTGTTGTGAGAGCCCTTCGTCCGACCCCATTTCACAATCGATTTGTTTAGTAGATATCCCATTAAGTTGATGCTAGCCAATGTAGATGAGTGGAAATAAAAAAAAACATAAAACACTGGTCTGTTTTTTTATAAATGAAAATTTTCTTTTGTTTATAGTTTCGAGTAGGTAGGTATATGTGTTTTATTGTGTAAACGCATTTACTTATCTATGCATTTCTATTATTCCACAGGGTGTATATTAGATAACTCAAATTGCTAGGTATGTTTTTTTTTGGTATTCAAGAAATAATGATTCCGAAATTGTTTTCCGTATAATACTAAAGTGTGGATTCGTAAATATCCTACTCGCTGTTACCGTACCGTTTGCATAACCAAAGTTAAACATGGAGCACAAAATAAACTGTAATCGCCTGAAGAACAACGAGGGGACTGACCGACAAAAACTTTATTAGGAGTGGGCGGTGTGGATGTCACGGCGGCTTGCGGTGATGCGGTTGGGACAGACGCGGTCGGGACAGCTGTCCCTCCATTGTACACGCGCCTTTACATCTTCATAGTTTCCGGATTCTAGTTTAGGGGGGTACTCTATTATGAAATTAACTTAGTTTTTTGTAAAATTAGTAATTTTGGCGCTGTCAATATGTGGGGATTGCGTATCTTTTGTTGCAATCAAAACTAAATCGCATCTGTCAGTTTTGACATAATTTGAGCTTCGATTGCAATCAAAGCTCAAATTATGTCAACGGATAGAAACAAAACTTATCTTAAACAAGGAACGATATTTACAACAACGTATAAAGAACGTTATAAACATGAGACAGCTAATGGGAACTTCGATTTGTAAAATTAACATGGCACCAGATAGATAGCGGTCGAAAAATGATAGCAACAATATACGTAATCGCTGTTCCTTGTTAGTATCATTCTTTTGATAGCAACAGAATTACACAATCACCCACCTGCTCTTGTGAACGTTTACCTAAATGTCACGATTAGGACGAGGTTTTGGCATAATCGCTCAAAATGAAAGCAACTGCCTGTGATTGGCTGTTAAAGATTTCAATTTTTAAACTAAACCGTACCGTTATTAACCTCTTATATAAGCCATGTGCTAGCTCAAACTGTCCCATTATATCCCAAAGCTGGCCACTTTTTTGGCCACTGAACCGTTCTGCTGAGACAATACGAACACACCCCTCCACAATAAATAACCTTTGATTAATGAACTGTATGAAGTAGGGTTAATCGTGCGTGACACGACTGAAGTTAACCGTTTTTCATAACATGTCACAAGTTCACCGTTTTTATGGGACATACCTTCTGACCAGCGCTTTTTATTAAGCGCGCAAGCTTTTCTCTATGTTAATGTTTTTGACAGTTCCACTAGGGGTGCCAAGTTCTCTTTCCAACCGAGGGAGGCGCCGGTATCGAAATTATGAAACAAAAGATTGCAACTGACAGCGTGCGACTCTGGAATGACGTCATACTCTTTGCTCAACGGAACAGATTACTAAAATGGTGGTTTGAATAGAATATGTTAATATTAATGTCCCACGTATAGGCCACGTGGTAAAGGCCTTATACATTATTTGATTTGACAATACCTTAGAACCGCTTTGTAGTGATCCTCATTAGTTACAAGAATTTCATTGCTATTCATAATGGTATTAGGTAGGTACCTATAGCAGTCGTCTAATGAGGCAGTAAATGTTTATTTTCAACCAAAAGCTTATTGTATTCCAAACCTGAAAAAAGGTCCCCGAGCATCATTCAAATGTTTGACTATGATGACAATATTAACAAGAATTCTAAAAATATATCTGACGAGGCCACACTTAGACGTCCATAAAGAAAATCCAATTTCATAAGACGCCCACTCAATGGATTATAATTTTCCCAGAACACAATTACCTACTTAATACCTTGTTTATAGGGCCAGAATTACTTTGGTGTAGAGTAGCTCTGGAATTAGCGTTCTTTTTCTCGACCTTTCTCGAACCGGTAGGTATGACCTAGCTACACATCTAATAAGGTGATTTACCTAATAATAGTGAAATCCCACATAGATTTGTTCGAATCAAGCGCATATTTTTGACACTCCTTTTCAACTCCTTTTTTCGACCGCATAATTTAACAGCAGGTGAGATTGCGGTCAAACGAGACCCTATATTTTGTAAAAAAAAAACTAGCATCAGAGGCGCTAATTTTCAAAATTCGCTTCGTAGTGTGCGTCTACATACCTACCACCTATCCCTCAAAAAGAACCTGTGCGGAATACTGCGTACACACATGTAAACATGTGTCTATAAATTATACTTACATTGATAAGGATAGATTCGTTATAAGAAATCAGTTTTGACTTTGACAGGTGATGTTACATGTAACAGTGTAACACAAAAACAAAACCTGAAAATTTTCCGGTTCACCAAATGTACAGAACCAATGCTTTTGCACCACTAGAAAGTCAGTGTCGATCAATGCGACCCGTTACTTTTTGTTTTTCGACCAGGGAAACTTCAGTTTAACTAGCGCAAGCTACATTTTGCTTTGTGCCTGTGTCAAAAATGTTCTACTGTTGTCCCATAGCGCTTGTCCGTTCGTCGTCCCACTTTGTATTCCAGACGACGAAAAAACAGTCGTTTCCACTGTAACCAAGCGAAAACAACATCGATATTATACCTGTTGATTCAGTGATAATTTAAGGGTTAGAATTGATTTTAAATTAAGTTTGGACGATTCATTAGTGGGATTCTTTGATTCTTTGAATCAATTTTGTAATTAATCCCAATTTTCCGCGCGTCGAGTTTTTATGGGATCGTAAAAAGGTTTATTCTTTTCCTTTTAATGTGAAGCCGTTAAAATGAGTTTGTAGGCATTTGTAGTTATGTATACCTTTTTGTGATGCATTGTGTAGAGAGCCTGGGTGAAAGTCATTAATTAAAATCCTCGTTTGTTACTGCTCCGAACTAAGAAAATTTTATTTAAAGGCAATAAATATGCAAAGTATAGATAAAAAAAAATTAGGTATTCTACTTTATAATTAATCTTAGTAAAAATGAGCTATAAAAATAAAAAAACTACCGAAGTTCTTTTTTTAGGCTGCTAATAACCTTATTAAAGTTATTCCTGTAGAACAATCTAGGCTTTATGTATCCTGTAGATGTAGAGTAATCTAGGTATTATGCTTCCACAATAGCGCAGTTTATAACATAAACTCAACGCCAATATATCGGTAATTCTACATGGCACGTGCCCCCCGTGACAAACAGACAGCATAGACGGCCCGATTAGACGGAATTTATTACTAGTGAGGTGATTGGTTGTGCTGATTGGACTAGACTAGATTTATAACTAAATTTTTATATACAGGTAAAACTGATGTTTTTATGCTATCGTAACACATGAATGGTCTTAACAGTTATAAACATTACGTGCCTATTTATTTTCATTCAAAGACAGATGGTATGTTATGGAAAAAGAATTCACAACAAAATTCGTGGAAATTTGTTGCATGGAACCTGGACTAAGGCCTGCCGTAACATGGGTTTTCAAACTTCCCAAGCAATATGATAACTTTCTATATTACACCAAAAAATAAAAAAATAAATTAAAAAAAATCAGGGCCATTATGTCACTCACCCCATTGTAAGAAAAAAAAAATGCTTGCGTGTTTGGTCTACGATAAAAACCGGCCTGTCAATATAAAAAAAAACAAAAAGATCACATTAATACTGGTACTTAGTAAGTTGCAAAAACTGCCAACCAGCCCAAGTAGAGACGATTGTTATTTTCAGAATAGTGTCTCAGCATTGTAATGGCCATTTACGGGGCAAATGTAGTAAAAGTTATCAACAGCTTTCATGCACATACTTTGAATATTTGCCCTTGAAAGTTAGGTATTATACATTCTAGTGCAGCTGGCTATACCCACACCAATACCGGGGCAACGCCGGCACAAGTCACCTGCTAATCCGTCCAGTGTCTGCAACACCGCCGGTTCCGACCGGGCGACCGTCCGAAGCTGTCAGGATACACCCAATTTCCTTGTTTCTCCACGGATCACGTCACAGCTGCGGTCGGATCGATGACGTAGCCATGGACGGTTGTTATACTGCAAACTCAAATAGCACTTTTGTAACAGTGCAAGTAATATGTATGTAAAGACTGTGTGTGCGTCTGCATCTGTGACTCTTTTATTATAGAGCAATATTCAACTTCCAGGAACCAGTATGGGTGAAATTAGCAGGTTTTGATATTTGAACAAAAAAATATGAAACTAAGCATATACATATCTAATGTTGAGCGTTATATACAGGGTTATTCATTATTAGCTGCGCTATTGCATAATGATTGCCATGGAGAACAGGACGATGACCCACCCAGGCGGTGACTGAACGTAGAGTGTCGCTCACGGCGCGCGGGCGCGGATCAAAGGTCAAAATAGGTCAGGCGCCAATGATTCCTTTATCGATTTTCTCGGGATTTTCATAACAAAGATTAAAAAAAAACATTTCATAAATATTTATTATTTTATTTGTTGAACCTAATTCCTGAGTATTTGCAGCTAATAATGAATAACCCTTATATATATATATATTATATATTTATTTGTACGAGCCCTATATGGCTTCACTGCGTAAATCACTGTGAGTCATCTCATGCACCAGTACTCTGCACACCCAATCGAAGACCTAAAATGCTGAAAGACCGTTTCAGCAAACGCGTTTAAACCAGGAGATACCAACGTATCTCCTGGTTTATACGCGTTTGCTCGATTGAACAGTTCTATTGACCGCACTACAATCATTTTCCAAAACATTTGGCAACATCAAAATTGCGTACAAGTTGCAAATCATCATCATCAGCTTGAACAAGTCCACTGCTAGACAAAGGCCTCCCCTACACATTTCCAGGAAGAACGATTCTGAGCTCTCCATCCACCGGCTTCCCGCGATCTTAACAATGTCGTCGGTCCATCTGGTGGGTGGGTGACCTAAGTTCGTCTTCCGGTTCGTGGTTGCCATTCGAGAACCTTTATTCACCAATGGTTGTCGGTTCTTCGAGCTATATGACCTGCCCATTGCCACTTCAACTTACTAATTCTAAAAGCTATGTTGGTGACCTTGGTTCTTCTACGGATATGCTCATTTCTGATTCTATCACACAAGTTGCAAATACTTGCTCGAAATAGATGAGCCAGATCGCAGTGACCTGTTGGCAATTGGACGGAGGTATTCCATAAACTGGTGACTTCAGAATATTCAACTTGCTCGAAATGAAGATGTTTAGATTGCCATATTATAGCTAGAGTATTGCTATCTGCTGGGCGATTATGTCATTCTGTTGCAATCAAAAGTTTGATACTATCCAATAAATGCTATCTAACTAACTAACAAGGTAAAAAGATCAAAAATCATTGTTGCTATCATTTTTTGACCTCCATCTATCTTTTGCTTTACAAGATTTACGTCAACATTCGGTCTTGTTGCAATCGTTTCTTGTCAAAGATAAATTTTGTTTCAATTAGTTTTATATTGCAAACAAACAAAGCTAATGGAATAATGTTAAAACTAGGCTCAACAAATTGCCAATTAACCATCATTCTAAGCCACACGGTTTTAAAAACTTACGTACCTTACCTACCTACCTATATTCCGTGTCAGGATTTTTTTCGCTTTGGTTTTGTAGCCGAGCCCTACTATGCCATAATGGCCAAGCACAAACCCGTAGGCGTTGTTTACTTTTAATATCATTGTTCGTCACTCTCTGTAGTCAAAAGCTTTTCTGCCTTTCGGAATAATGTATACCTCCCTACAAAAAGGTAATGGAATAACAAAATGAACACTGAACATAAAATGTCCATAACGTAGGATGTATTGTATATGATACGCCATACACGCATGTGTAGGTTAGGGAGTGTGGGTATAACCGAATTTGTTAGCGTTATCAGGTTGATGTTACTGTGTGTGTGTAATGTGTGCTAGAAATATCAAAAATCGAAATCTAAAGTTCTCCATTTTTTAACCGAAATGAAATAAAAAAAAAAGAAATTCTTAATTCGGTTGTACTTTTTTGTATGAACCGATTTGAAAAAAAACTTTTTGGCTTCTAGATTTCTCAATTATCTTTTATACGTCACATTTACAATTTATTATTTCTGTTTTCACATTATAAGGCCCTATTTTCGAAAACATACCTAACCGGTTATAACTAAATAAAAAATCGGTGTCGTGTTTGTACCGAAAAAACTCTGTATTACACTCGATTAATATAATCTTAAGTAGGTATATGCATTTTCTTCAATTTTATACCGGCATAATTTAACTTTGCACATAACATTATTTGAAAAATATGTTTAGTGAAAACTATCGTGTACAGTGCTCGTTATAATTAAATGTAGTTACTCGGGAGAACCCTCACGAATTGCAGCAGCTTTTAAGTTCTCGTGGTAGACGAATTGATGTTATTTTACACCCTGAAGGCCTGATTCAAAAAAAGAAAGAAATAAAATGTATACTGACCACAAAAATATTTGTAATACAAATAGCAATGGTACTTAAAATTGCACACGGTCTATTAGGGCCTGCGCACACCTAGGTCGCTGGCGTCGGCGATCAGTGAAACGCTGTCAAATTCGACAGCGATATTTGACAGCTTTTCACTGAACTGATCAGGCCTTTAGGTCCGAGGCTCAGTATTTGTCGCACCGTGTAGGTCACATGATGACGTCGCCGAAAAACGAGGAGCGTAAATAAAGTTTTAGTGCTTGCACACTAATCATAATTATACATTTTTCTAATGACATTTCATTGCATGTAATTGTAGTAGGGAAAACAAATAGTAGAATAAATACTATTTGTGTCAGAGTTACACAGAATTGTGATAGACGAGACATCATGCGACCTCGTAAGCGCGCGGCGTAAATCCCTGCGTACAAAACGCCTCCCAAAAGTGAAATTTCCCACATATTTATGACTAATGTACGTAATTAATTTGACACCTGAGCTATAATATTTTAACAGTTGTCGTGTCATAATTTACTGTGTCACGCGACGGTTGTATGAAAAATTTTCGGCGTTTGACTATGTAAACGTGTGTGAAATTTACTTCAATTTTCGATGTTTGCTTGCTTTTATGTATTTTTCGCGTCTTGTTTTATGATACGTTTGGTTTAACCAGAAATAACTTGTAAATATAAAATAAATAAAATATGCTAACACACATCGGTAGATTTTTTTTTCTTATTTAGTAAGTACAGGCCTGACTTACATAGACAATTCAGTCAAAATATTATAATGTGCAAAATTCAACCTCTTACTAAGACAATTAAACGGCGACTAAGAGCAACTGGTCTATTCTGGATCAATTAGGTAGTAATTAAAAGCATATTTCAATCAATTTATAGGTTATTGTGTCAGTCAATGCTCTGATGTGATAATAGCTAAACCTGGTTATACATACACGTACAATCAGCATCAAAAGTAGATTAGCAATTTTAGCAGTTAGCAAGTTGGTAAATGCCTCTTCTCTCTGGATTTGTCAAAGATGTGATAATTACGATTTGCAAATAGTTGTGGCTAAAACTAAAAACAATCTTCAATAAAGTTCAAAACTAAGAAGAAACGGGTATTTATCGTGATTCCCTTTATCATTTCCCGTCGTTTCGACAGTGTTACAACAGCCGTGGTCGCGGGCAGATTGAGTCTGCGTCTGCCCGCGACTACCATAATAAAGGTAATCGCGATAAATACCCGTTTCTACCATATTATCAATAAAGTGAGCTTGTTGTGAGTTTCAGAAATATTTGAACTTTTCAAACCAGGTGTGCCAACATACTTTTGACCGAGACTGTACAATCCATATAAGCACGTACCAACATACCAACCACCAACAACACAGGTACCAACCACCACCAACATTGCACGTACCAACATATGTATATGCACGGTATTGTCACTCAGACTGATTACTGTCGCGGCAAAACAATGATTCTACTGAACCAATTAGATTAGTGAATTGCTCAGTTGTCTGTCTATTGTACCTATTTACTAGACTAGTACTAGTGTCTACAATGGTCGCTACATCAGTTACTTGTAGTGTATATAGCATGACGTGTCTGACTCAGTTGGTACATTTGATTGAATTTGAAGCAATATTATCATACATCAAAGCCAGAACGTTATCTGTTCACAAACTGAGGGTAGTCAAAAATTTTGGTAGGAAATTCTTTATTCAAAATTTAAAGGTACTTACTGATTTTTGTTCAATCCCTCTTACTTTCAATTTATATTCTGAAATAAGTTTCATTATGTTATGTTCTAGCAAATATACCGACTGTGTGTGTGCCTTCAAAACTAAATTTATCCAACCTATTCAAATTAGAATTTAAATACAAGTTTACTCAAACGTTATATTTCCGAATTTGTTTGGTCCGGGTTTCAGACGAATTCAGTGTGTGTAGGAAAACTCATATGAAATGCATATACAATGTGAGCTGACTTTGTAAGCAGCTGATTTAAAATTATAATTCACGGGTTTGGCCCGCGGAATATCGGCACAGATGAAATAATACTTCTTTACCGACGAAGCTATGACGACACGAAAACTGACTCTGTATGAATCTGTGGTAAGTAGCAGCAATACCTACAAGCAATTTTAAAACCGAAGCTCAATGTTTTGCTCCACAATCATCAACATCATCAGCCTGAGAAATCACTATTGGGTTTCATAGGCCTCTTTTATAACCCAGAAGAAATATTGTTTTTGCTTTCTGTATAAATGTTTGCAGAGAGCAAAAACAATATTTCTTCTGGGTTAAATAAAAGTAAACAGATCTTTGCATCAATTGTAGATAATTTATATAGCGTCAAGGGCAACTGGTGACTACTCAAGCCCTACTTGCGGGACGCTATTGTCTGGGACAGGATTTTAGATGTAATAGGCTTGCCCAGCACCTATACCTGACAGATTAGTTGGCCTAATCCACAGGAAAGACATGGTCAATTCGTTTATCGTGTTTTAAAGGCATATACACTCTTCTAGATCTTAATTCGGCGCAATAAAACACATTTTGCTGTGTTAGATAATTTTAAAGTGACATATGCCCGGTATCGGGTCGCGCGGCTGTTATTTCAGAAGCGGGATTAATACCGAAATATTAAATCGTAGTCAAGTTTCTTGGCGATGAAGTTCGGTCGTCAATGTTTATTTTCCTTTCCTGGAATTTAAGCTAATCTTTCACGTGGTTGTTATAATTTATAAGGCAGAAAATGAGTCAATATAGGCTTAAGATCGTTCGTTTTAAGTGTAGGCAATATTTCCAAATTTACTGTTCCAATTAAATAAAATATAAAATAAATATTGTGAAAAAATCCACACATTATTCTCGAGCTTATTATACTGATGTGATATGATGGCTGATATAATACTTAAATACCTACCTACACAGCGAACAAACATCTGTGTTTACCACATAAATATTTGTTCTCGGTGGGCATTGAACCCACGACCTACGGCGCAGTAGGCAGAGCTACCGCCAACTGAGCTGAGAGGCCGGTCAAATTAATACAACAACAGCAACAAACTACCAAACACCAAATATACCGAGTTGTTCTAACTTCCACCTAAATAAAGATGGATAAGAAAAACCAATGTAGGTACTTATCTCAGTTTTCACAGTAGAGTTTTAAAATACGACTATGTCACCTCTAATTATTAAAAGCAACAAAAAACAAAAACACCCCATCGAAAAACCACCATTAAAAACAACAATGTCCATCAAAGATCTCGTAGCAAATTTAGCTGACAGCTCTTTTCTCTATGGGCGTCTTATAATTTGCAAAATAAATTTAGTTATTGAAAAAATATAACGTGATAAAAACATGTACCTAACGCAAAATAATACGATGTTATCGCACATAGTAAGACAAACCTGTATAGTAAACCTAAAGACTGCTTCCAAAATCGTCATCTTCTTCTCTTTTTCTTCTAAATATACTAAAACGTTATTTTACTGACTGACTGACAATCAACGCACAGCCTAAATTAATGGAACCTACTAGAAGTATGACATTTGAGAGTAGATTACTGGCATAGGGGAACTAAGAAAGGGATTTTCTAAACTCGACCTCTAAAGGGTTGCAGCGGAGGATAAAAGTTGGCATGGAAAAAGCTTACGCGCACGAAGTCGCGCCAAATTCCACTATTCTCATATAAAAGTATGCAAAAACACCTCATCATCATAATAAGTAGCCCGTACTAATCCCAATCATCATCATCAACCTATATATCAGTCTATTGCTGGACGTAGGTCTCTCCCAAGACGTGCCACTGAGCCTGGTCTTCGGCTCTTCTCCAGTGCTTGCCAGCTACATTTCACAGATCGTCGCCCCACCTTGCCGGAGGGACAAAAAAGCAACAATGTCTATCAAAGATCACGTAGCAGATGTAGTTGACGGTTCTTATCCCTAAGGACGTCTCCAATTTATTTCAAACTAAATTTAATGATGCTATCAATTACTGGGCCCATCAGAGATGATGGTCCTCGTTAAAGCGATATTGCGTTTAGTTCATAGCGGTAATCAGGCTTAGTTTATTAATTGTATTCGGTGATTAATTGATTTTGCTCGAGTAGTTGGTAAATTTTGAAGTTGTGTAGACGAATGATCTTCGGTTAAGGAGCCTTAATCTTTAGGCTTTGGCCAAACGAGCGTAATTTTGTGAGTTGTGAGTCGCGTAAGTTCTGCTGCATTCGGTTTCATATTATAAAAGTCGCCTAAGTTCTGCTGCATTCGGTTTCATAAGTATGGAAAAGTCCTGTTTGATTCAGACGTCAGTAGAACACTCATTTTGCGTCGCAGTGTGAATCAACCAAGGCTTTTCTATGGAATCGAATGTAACAGAACTCATCGCGACCGAAATTACGCGACTCAAAACTCACAAAATTACGCTCGTTTGGCCTCTGCCTTACTGGTGTATTCTGGTAGATAAGTGGCGGCAAAATATTTGTTACGTTGGGTTTTTGTACAAAATACACAACATAAAAATCTTTTTAGAAAGGTGAAGGGATGTTTACTATGTCTGGGGATTACAGGCGTGAGATAATTCCTATTTTTGTAAATAAGTAAACATTGTGGACAATCCACACAACACCATCTAACCCCAAACTAAGCAAAGCTTGTACTATGTGAATCAGATACCCGTTTATTTTATACATAGAATACAATAACACCCAGACAGAGAACAAACATCTACGTTCACCACACAAATATTTGTTTCCGGTGGGGATCGAACCCACGCCATCCAGCGCAGAAGGCAGAGCTACCTACTGCTTACTGAGCTATGAGGGCTGCATTATGTGACTGCTCGAAATCGAAGCTCAAACGATTACTTTAGGTAATCGTAATTTATATTCTTTGAAGCCTCGTAAAGTATTTTTCAATGTCTACAATATCTTCCTAATACCGGGCCTATTATGACCATCACAGCTAATGTAACGACCAAAAACCACTGTTTTGTGTACAGTCGACAAATTATATATTTGATTTATTATCCAAAGTGTTTTTGCGCACAGTTCTCCAGCGATAACGCACGGATGGACGCGAAATAAGGAAAACGTGGAGGAGGCGATAAAATGCCACCTCCACGTTTTTCTTATTTCACGCTCTCTAATTTATTTAATGGTGCATAGGAAAGTATGGCGTGATGGAAATATGTTTCTTTAACATTAAATATGGCCACAATCTCACCTGAAGGTATAAGCGACGATGTAGCCGACGATTGAGCAGGACGGTCTAGAAGACACCTATTCCCTCTTGCCTTGAAAAGGCCAGATTTTAGTGGACAGGAACAACAGCCGACGGCAATGAGTTCCATTCCCTGGAGGTTCGCATCAGGAAGGTGGAGCCAGAGCCAGAACGCTTATTGCGAATGGCTGGTATGCTAACCAGGTATGGATCCGATGGTAGTAGATGATCATGGTTTTCCTGATTACATACCTAATGTCGACATATTTTGCGTCAATGATAATATTTTGTATGCTGATGCATTTGCAAAAGTGTAGTAGTATAGTGAGTCAGTCAGTGACTTCTTAGTACTGTTAGGTATGGCGTATGCGCCGCTATTTCGAGCAGGAATTAGTACCCTACCTACCTACCACATCTGTATAAGTTAAACTGTTTTATAGTACATTGTTACCTGAGTGTTGAAAGTCACGTTTTTTGAGTCCCGAGACGGGTTTGGCGCCAGAGCGTAAGCGAGGGCGCCAATGGAGCTTGAGGGACTCAAAAGACTTTCACCCGAGGTAAACACTGTGCTTTTCATTACGAATACAAGGAAAGTAAAGATAAAAACATGAAAGAAAAATTAGTGAAAATGAAGATTGAATTGCCGCCTTCCCGGTTTTTTTTTTCTTTTTCTCTGGCGGGCCTTCGGCTACGGCTCGCCAGCATTATTCAGCCATTGTTTTCATTCTCATAATTTAAAAAATGGTAAATTGTTTGCTCAAATCTATGTTATTTTAAATAAATAGTTGAAGCTATATATTAATCAAGTACCTAATTTAGAAGATATATTATTTATTTAATACTATCTTTATGTTATTTAAATTTAAATTTTACATTGCGCTCTAATTAGACTTTTTAAACTTCTTACCGTTGTAATGGGTTTCCAACCTACTTGCTGAATAAAAAGTTGGAATTTGGTTCAACGACCTCTTTGCAGTCAGAAAGACTTTAGAAAGTTGGAACATGGTTGAATAAAATAGAATTTGTTTTTTTTATAATTTGACAGCTGTCAGTAGAAAGCGATTCTCCCTAGGGCTGAAAGTTTTACTTTCAATTAGGCCCCTCAGGCAACTTCAGACCTACTTTCAGAGTATGAGTAATGAAAAAATATTTTTCGGTGAATGTTCCCGAAGTAGAAATAATTAATGTTTTTGAAGCATTTACAGTTATTCCAGGGCTAATGAAAACAAATTGTTTTACGAAGAACCATTAATAATGTTAACTGTGATCCGTAGTCAGAACTTTACATAAATGTCGGGGTAAAAACGGCTAACTGAATTAAGTTGTCAGAACTCAGTGACAGCATTCTGCAAAGCCCGCTAAGTCGATTCCCAAATTTATCGCTCACGGCTAAGTACTGTTTCATTTAGTTACGAACTTAAGATTTTCACCAAACTTTACTACCGTTTAAATTTAAACCATAAAGACTAATGGCCTGATAGAAATACGTCAAAAGATAAACCGTGCTTAAACTATTGCCATCTCTTACCACTGGGTAATGACAAACAGTGACAGAGCTAACTTTAAGCGATGTTTACGCCAATGACGCTTGACTTGTCTATTGACTGACTAGACTAAAAACCTACCTTAAACTTACCTAGTACCTAATATGTCCTCTTTTGACACTGGCAAAATTGACCAAATGGACAGATGCCATCTACGAGTAATTAAGAACTAGGAAGTTCAAATTAAAATTGCTATTATAAGTATTGTTGTATGTTCGTAATATTTTTAAGTACTCAAGTTAAAAAGATTAAACAGTTATTTTCGCTGTGCAAGTTTTATTAAAAAATAATATGGTGCCCGAAAAACGTAATAAACGCTCAAAATACGGCAATTTATAGCAAAACGGTAATTGTCGATATTAACGGTAATTTATTTGGATTATTGCTCTGCGCCCTATTTCTCAATGCTTACTTTTCATTTACGTAATGTGATTTTGTGTTTATATTTTGGTAAAAAATTGGAAATTAAAATGATACCCCTCCAAAAATCTGCTCATTGTATGAATTTATGGGCCTATTTGCAAAGGTCTCTTATGATCATTTTAGAATTATAGAAGGTACCTAGTTATGTAGGTAAGTGATCTTGAACCAAAAATGACTATTTTACGAAACCTTCCGAAACTGCATTGATTTTTGACCTTTTCACTATAGAACTGTCAAAAAAATCTTTGCTTGACGCTCGACTTAGTTTCAAGCACTGTTTCTGAATACAGGCCTATGAGTTTGATTTTTCTGGCGTGTCTTCTTTCTAAGCTAAGTCGCGCGGAAATGGGCACCATATAGAATTAGACTCAAATTGAATTAACATTCATTCATTTGACTCAGCTATGAACTTATATTCCTGAAGCATGCCTCTTTCAGATGACCACTGAATCTGCGTTTGATTTTCATTCAGATTCGGATTTTCTTGAACGAATAATGTTGGCAAGAATAGACCCGCAGATCTCATTCTACGCGGACCCAACTAAAAGCTAACATCCATAGCTGGCTGGCAAACATAAGCACAGTTAAATTGCGCAGCAAGCGAGTAAGTTACACGTCCGAAATCAGTTCTATTTTCACAGCTTCATCGGCTTAAATTTGGCGACGAAGAGAAGTTTCAACCTATTCTATGACTATTATTCTAAACGCAGGCGTTAATCGAGACTTGCTACAGACATAATTATTGAACAAGATGCCGCAAGTCGGTCTTCCTACGTGAAACAATCGAGTGAGCGTAATGCACTCAATCATTCGCTGCTAAAATCGGTTGTGACCTCAGTTGTGACATAGGTAGAGTACGCGCAGAGAAGTCAGCGCGTGATAGTTTTTTTTTTAATACAAATAGTGGAAAACATGATGAATTTCATCACAATCGGTATAGCCGTTTTTTTAATAGATTTTTTGATGTTTGTTAGTGCATACCTCCGTCATTTATAAACCGATTTAGATTTTTTTTTTATAGAATAATCTACTTTCAGATTGGTCTCATAGAATTTTCACCAAAATCCGTTCAGCAGTTTGGCCATGAAGTCGGTTTCTCAAATTTATATTTATTCATAAGAAAAAATACTTGCCACAGATCCTAATTAAGTAAAGTTATGTTATGCCTATTTTGTAGATAGGTACAAGCACAGTCTACTGAAAAATATTCTTCAAACTCAGCATGTAAATATATCAAGCCTAAACAGCTTCGCAAGCCTATCTATCGAATACATTCGCTCCCCGTTCGACCATACAGTTCGCATATATTTCTAATGAAAAATATTCTTCAAACTCAGCATGTAAATATATCAAGCTTAAACAGCTTGACAAGCCTATCTTAATCGAATACATTCGCTCCCCGTTCGACCATACAGCTCGTAGCAGCGAACCGTATCTGTAATCAGATGCCTAACTACAGCCGAAATACCCGCAATCAGAATAGAAAATCATAATCCGCAACCGATAATGGCAAGGTAACAGCCCTATTCGCCGAACAAATGGCACATTTGCCAGACCCGGCCATAGACTGCGAAAATAGCTAGTTCACTCTACACAAACCATTGACAACTCCTTAAATTCTCGCCGTACTTGCCATAATGCACTAAGGAGGTGAGCCTACTTTCCACTTGAAAAGCGACCTGCACTGTGTTCCTCTTTTGGTTTCTCTTATTCAGTCTGGAATCTAGAACACCTATAACTGTCATACCTGATAAAAAAGAATAGAGTGAGCACCGAAGACACTCAGAGAGAAATACTTGCGACACAGACTCAACTTGAGTAGGTGGTAGTAATCTATATTTATCTCACAAAGTTTTTGTGAAACAAAATATTTAGATACAAAAGAAAAACGCGAAGGCTTTCACTGTATTTATCCATATTTTTTTATGCCAAAGTTGGCAGACGAGTAGATGCAAGGGAATTGCGAGTGCAATAGCTGATTTATTACCTGAATGAACGTAGATACAGCGGTGTGGTAATGAACGAATGACTTGATGGGTATCATTCATTGTATTAGTAATATTTGTTTATTAGTATTATTTGACATACCATTATTAAATACTGTTATCTATAATAGTTAGGTACTCTTATTTTTTTTCTTGTATCTGCTGTCATTTTATTGAATATTTTTTTTTTGTTATTTAAGTTTGTATATTTCAAATACGATTAATTAATTGTGACTGAATAATTTAATTTAATTGAGATATTAATTAGGTACGTCCGTTCAGACAGTGGCTAGAGCTATTTCGGAATAATAGTTAAAACTTCCACAGTCTTGTACTTCTTAGTCGAAAGAACAGAATTGGGTAGGTAAATGTCAAATCATTTCATAGTCAAGTCATTTTAAAACACTATTTATAAAAGCACTTCCATTATCATCGTGCATCGCGCTGTAATAAAATCTACGATAAATACCGTACAGCTGGCTTCCGAAAATAATGCCATAGTGTACGACGAGACAAAAGAATAATAAATTATAGTTTAAAAAACTAAAAAAAAACGCTTTTATAACTTATTGAACTAAAAAGTTAAAAATAAAACTGTAATAATCAATTGAAAATTTATATTATTGTACAAAAGCGTGGGGTGCTTTTTATAATAACTTCAGATATAATAAACTATTGATAAAATATTTACAACAATCAAAATCAAGCCCCCCACGCTTTTTGTACAATAATATAAATTTTCAATTGATTATTACAGTTTTATTTTTAACTTTTTAGTTCAATAAGTTATAAAAGCGTTTTTTTTTAGTTTTTTAAACTATAATTTATTTTTAACTTTTTAGTTTTTTTTTTTCATATTTTTTTTTTATATTATTGCATTGTCATCGATCTTTGACAGGTGTGCAAAGTTTGAATCAAATAATCTGATTGATAGAAATAGTTTTTTTTTTTTTTATTTCTTTTCATTTTTTTTTTTTTTTTTTCATATTATTGCATTGTCATCGACCTTTGACAGGTGTGCAAAGTTTGAATCAAATCTGATCGTTCAAAGTAGGTTTTTTTTTATTTTTTTTTATTTCTTTTCATTTTTTTTTATTTTTTTTTTCATATTATTGCATTGTCATCGACCTTTGACAGGTGTGCAAAGTTTGAATCAAATCTGATCGTTCAAAGTAGGACAAAATCGAGCTCAAAGGGGTCGGTTACATACATACATACATACATACATACATACATACATACAGGTGAAGCTAATAAAAGCGTTATAAAAATACAGGTATAATGCATGCTTTACAATAGCGATGATGACGTCGATGATATCTGTTGACCTATTTTTAGGGTTCCGTAGCCAAATGGCAAAAACGGAACCCTTATAGATTCGTCATGTCTGTCTGTCTGTCTGTCTGTCTGTCTGTCTGTCTGTCCGTCCGTCCGTATGTCACAGCCATTTTTCTCCGAAACCGTAAGAGCTAGACTGATGAAACTTGGCAAGTAGATGCCTATTCTGTGAACCGCATTAAGATTTTAACATAAAAATTTAAAAAAAACTATAAATTTCGGGGGTCCCCATACTTGAAACTGAAACTCAAAATTTTTTTTTTCATCGAACCCATACGTGTGGGGTATCTATTAATAGGTCTTTAAAAATGATGTTGAGGTTTCTAAAATCGTTTTTTTCTAAACTGAATAGTTTGCGCGAGAGACACTTCCAAAGTGGAAAAAAGTTGGTCCCCCCCCCCTCTAACTTCTAAAGTAAGAGAATGATAATACTAAAAAAAATATATGTTGTACATTACTATGTAAACTTCCAACGATTTTTGGTTTGAACGAGATCTAGTCAGCAGTTTTTTTTTTATACGTCATAAACCGTAAACCGCAATTTACCTTTTGACGAACTAAAAGAACCTTATTATGTTACATCAAGTAACATAATATAAAGGTTCTTGTAGTTTGTCGTGCTACGGAACCCTTCAGGGGCGAGTCCGACTCGCACTTGGCTGCTTTTTTTTGGTGTCACTCGCATGTTTTTTCGCACAGTCGTTAATCGATTGTGCGAAACAACTGGACTCTCAGCTCAGTTGGTAGTAGCTCTGCCTTCTGCGCCGTAGGCCGTGGGTTCGATTCCCAACTAGAACAAATATTTGCGTGCTCTCTGTTTGGGTGTTATATTGTATTCTAAGTAGAGTCTGTAAAGAGAACCGTCGTGGGATATGAGGGCGCAGCTGTGCTTAGTTACCTTTTTTGTTTAGTGGGCAATACAATAGCGCGTCTGTTGCATTTTGATCCTATCACAACTAGTGTACTATTCCTTTATTTAATTTTTATGATGCTAAATGCAGACAGAAAGAAATGGATGAGCTGCCATATGAAATCGAAACGTTAGTTCACAATTTGGCCACGAGCGATGGCTCTCTTTCTGAACAGACTCTACCTATGTATTTACAAAAAAATAGGTGTTGATAGTGTTGGGTGGATTGTCTACAGTAGGTAAGTATTTATATTTTTTATTATTTTAAATCATTGTACATTTTTATAAACTCGTTTTTGTGCAACGAAAGACGTTTTTGAAATATGTTTACAATCTCTAAAACATGTTGAAAATGACAATCTGATAAAACCAAATGACTTTGCAAAAGTTTGGCAGGTATGAGCGCCAGAACAAAAAAAAAGCATGAGCATTTTGCAGTGTACAGAGAGGCAAGGCAATGAAATTCTTCAAAGAGCTCCACTGATCCAGAATCCACTTCTCAATCCAATAACACTGTCCTCACGAACGAGAGGACGTCTAAACGAGTCGTATACACGCCCTGACACATTGTATATCGAAGTAACTGGGTCACTCAATGCGATTGCCTGAACACAATAGATATTAAACCTTTGTAGATGTGAGTTACCTATCACTCGTTAAACGTTTAGCGTATTAACGTACTCAAAAATATCTTCTTGTTCCTGCCTTTATCCCACTTTATGTGGGGTCGGCACAACATGTCTTCCTCCTCCATTCCTCTCTCTCTGTTTCTATCTATCTAACTTTGCACCAACGTACTCAAAAATATATGTTTGCGTAAGATACCTACTCATACCCATATAGAACTACTTAGCTTATCATATTTGTACTATAACTACATATTTTATTTTTATTTTCAATTCTTTAATGATCAAACCAAAAAATACTGACTGGCCTCTCAGCTCAGTTGGTAGTAACTCTGCCTTCTGCGCCGTAGGTCGTGGGTTCGGTCCCCACCAAGAACAAATATTTGTTAGGTTAACGTCGATGTTTGTCCTCTGTCTGTATATGAGTATTTTATCAGGTATCTGATTCCCATTGTACAAGCTCTGCTTAATTTGGTGCTAAATAGTGTTTTGTGGATTGTCCGCAATATTTATTAAATTAATAAGCAACATCAACTTAGTAGAACAATAGATGGTCTTATTCTTAACATAAAAACACAAAATGTAGATTTTCATGATAACCGCTGCTATTCAAGCCTTAGTTTCATTTAGCTCTGAAGGATTTATATTATCTTTATTTTCATTGTTTTAGTTATAATGCCCGATAAACTGAGTTTGCCTTTCTTTTCGTAAGCTGTAGCTATCATTCACTCTGTACTAAGCCCTCACAAATATAAACCTTTTTTGTTATGTGTGGTTTATTAATGGATCGAGGTACTTGAGCGAGAGTGTTAAATCATTCCATTCTTTTTGTATTCACGCCCTTGCTAGCGCCTCTGTTTCAGGATACCTTCAGACATGTAGGTAGGTATAGGTATCTCAAATAAATAAACAAATGTTAAGCGAAAAACAAAGTGTTTTTGGGAAAGCTTGCTTGGTTATAATTGCTATTTCTATCCGATTGAATAAGTAAGTTCACATTATGACCTAGTACCAGTGGACTTGTTCAAGTCCAGTTGATGATGATGAAAGCCGCCATCTTGGAGAGGCATTGGCCAGTCACCATCTGGATAAGTAACCGCGCTAGAGGCATTTACATCTAAGATCCCGACAGAAAACTAACAGGTATACTTACTCATTACAAAAAAAATGTCCTCAGTCTTCTTCTGGTAATTTGGTAAAAACTAAGGTGCTAAGTGGGTGTGAAACTTTTCATATTATCAAAAGCCTACTCGTTTGGCAACTCGTATCACAAGGTGTGTCACAAATTAAAGTAATACGTACTCTTGTGTTGAATTTAATTTCACCTCTATAAGCGCCACGAACTTGAAACGGCTCCTAGCATTCGAGCACATAAATGCTATAATTTTCCATCTTGGTATGAAAACTTTTGTTCCAAATTACCTTATAATGATCCTCAAACATTTCAGAATCAAGTGCTTATTTCAATTCGCCGAACCGCCTGGTATAAAGTAGGGGGACTTTTGAGGACGTTTGCTTGGAATATTCGGGTACGAAAAATATTCTGGGCCTTACCTAGTAATCGATACTCATGCAAATATTACTGAGAATTACACTGGTGTTCTAATAAATTTAAAAAAAATATTTTTTTTTCCTTCAAAATTTTTCCAGAAACAAGTTCAATTTCAAAAGGTGTTTCACTTCAAAGCGGTGTTTGAGCCTACGGTTAGGGTTCAACTTGCTGAGAAGGTGGCCAGAAACGTCTTCAATTATTAATTATTTATTATTGTTCCTTTCTTTTAAATATTTTTTATAAACGTTGTCAAAGTCGAATTTAGAATGTGTGCGTTGTAATGGAAGCAACGAATGAAGTTGATATGAATGAATGAAGTGAAGCTTGCTACGGGCCTTCTTCCTTGACTTGACGTTGATTGACGTAAGTTAACTGACAGCCTGGTGTTCAGACATCTCGTGGTGCTGTCACTGTCGTCGTTGATGTCATCGGCCGCTAGATGGCGTTACGTGTTACGTCAGGTGAAATATGGAATCCTTTTGACTTTATTTATTTATTTATTCCTCGTTAATCGTTATTCTATGAAATAAATGAAGAATGTCTATGGGCTCACAACTGTCATTTTGTTTCTTTTATCCCAGCCACTTCTCGATGTAAATTGTTTATGAAAGTTTGTGAAGGTTGCTTATTAAATTACCGTCGACCGAGGATAATTCGGCTGGAACCTGGAACGCTGTAGCTACGGCGAAGTCATAAACTGTAGGAACATTTTCATAACCTGCTTATTTATAAAGTAAACACGTTCTTATAAAAGTAGTTTGGCCCAAATAGCCTTGCGATGAAAGTTAGAAACTGACTTGGTTTTTTAGAAAAATGAAAACAAACATTTGTTTGACATAAAGACGCACACGCAAAACAAATACCTACATCAAAACACACAGAGCGGACAGCTGAGCTGCTTTTTGATCTTTCGGAATCAAATTTTTTGAGATATTAGCGAAAAATCCCTAAGTTTCTAAAATACATTGCTGAAAAAAAAGATGAGTTTTCTATGTTTTACCGCATTACTCCACCATTTATGAACTGATTTGAAAAAATCTTTTATATTTTGAAAGGTAATATAGTTTTTCAGTTTCGTCTCATGTAAATTTCATTCAAACCGGTTTAACAGTTTGATTATAGACATTTTCAAGTTTTTTTCTTATCGTTCTAGTTCTGTGAAAATGAGTTCCGTTAGCATTCCGCCTCGTTCTAACTGACGGAATATTTCAATAAGATACGAACTTTTTAAAAAAACTTTTGTTCCCTTGTTGTTTTTAACAAAAACGCTTGAAAGCTGAACGCTTGCCGCTATCAATTGAACCAAACATTATGACCAACTTAAATGTTGCGAGCTGTCTTGATACTTTTTCTCATTTTTCTGGCTCATGTTATATCGTAATCTTCTTTTCAATATATATACAATTATTACGTGACTAACTGGAAAAAAAAGTTGTGCACAGCTGAAACCATATGCCCTAGATAATCTTAGACTAGGTACCTATAGCTCCAGGCTTCTATAAGTAAAAGTTATATAAACAAACATTATTTATTGCCTATTGAGCATGACATTTATGAAATGGCCTCTCAGCTCATTGGTAGTAGCTCTGCCTTCTGCGCCGTAGGTCGTGGGTTCGATCACCACCAAGAACAAATATATGTGTGGTGAACACAGATGCATGTCTGTGTTGGTGTTGTTATATTGTATTCTAAGTACGTATTTATAAAAAAAGTTATCCATCTTATCAATTTTTTGCACCGTTTTAGTTGTTTGCAAGTAAATATTTTACTTCTTTCCATTAGATGGTTTCATACTTATTGTAAGAATATTCCACCATGCAAACGAAGTCGCGGGAATTCTACTAGTGAATAACATAGCCTACGTTATTGCTCGATTGTTTATTGGCTATAAACGTTGGTTACGTTATAACTGCAAATTGAATACGTACGTTACTTTTTATGAAATACGGTTCGATTTAGCTATACGCCAAATAATTCACAATTGTTGTGAAACTTAGAAGAAATTGCTTTCCAACTTCTTCAGCGTTTTAAATCGATAAGTTTAGTTATTTTTAATAGTAGTAGGACTCTTTGTGATGGGCTCATCTGGTTCCTAAGTTAGCTCAAGACGACATCGCTTATTGGTGGAATCGAAAACTGGAGGCCAACCAGTGTTGTTCTAATAAGTCCAATTTTATAGCAGTTCATTTTATGTATCTCTTTCAAAACATTAAAATGAACAGCAATAAAACCAAGTCGTTCAGTAACTTACAGAATTGGCGCGGTCGCCCTTTATCTGAATGTCCTTTGAAGCGTTTTTGCAAAATGCAATAACGACGGACCGCAACTTTGTCTCTAAAGGAAGTACTTCGTCCTATTTGCCTTCAGCTACTTTTCATTGCTCGACAACTGTTTTATTATTCGATTATAGTTCGGGTGAAGTTTCTCTTTGACATACTGCTTATAAAGAACCCCTACATAGAGGGGTGTAGATGCTCAAACGAAAAAGGAAATAGTTTTCTTAGTTGTTTACTGAAATTCATTTCGAAACTTTTCCTTTGCCTGCTACAGACTATTTGAAGGTCTGGCTTGTAAGAAGCTTATTCAGAAATAACGCAAACAAATAATTGTGTAACTTATATTTTGCTCTCAACTGCAGTGTAAATTTAGAATGGCGGGACGACAAGAATCCTGTAATCATTACATAAAAACAAAATAAATTAAGCTTTTACTTAAACAGTTTTTTAAGGTCGGTGTTGCTTAACTTATAATCATCTTAAAAGATACTACTTGGCAAAACTTTGTCCGATTATGACACCGGCGGCGTGGCGTTACATAAGTTGGATTGTCTTTGGACAAAGATCTTCCCAGGGTTTGCCATTAGTTTGGTGAAGCCATGATCTGCCCCACTCCTTAGGGAGTTCATCCTCCCATTGAACGTCCACCATTGGTGTAGGTCCTAACCTATAATACCTATACCTATAGGTATAGGTATAGGTGGTATAGGTACCTATACCTATACAAAAAAGTAAGAAGATCTTCATTTATATTTTTAGATAAAAGTCGCCGCCGAGGCAGACCGAATGAGCGTTAGAACGATGACCTGCTGGTCTGCCTGCAGGAAGTGTTCTGAAAAAGCAGCCGAATCTAGGAACGAATAGGAGGAAGGAAATAGAGGCTTTTGCCCAACAGTAGGACAAAACAGGCCGAATACAAAATAACAAACAAACCACGCTGAACGCACTCGGCCCTATCCCAAAACGGTCAGTTGCATTACCATAATACACTTCAGGCCATAGCTCCGTGCTTATTACGTGATTGGCCGCGTTTCTATGTAAATACTAAGTCTATGGTCGCCGTAGATCGCGTTGATTGGCCCTGCTCGCCGCTGATAATTGGTCATGTTAATCACGGGTTCCTGATATTTGTGTGGTGCAATAAACGTCAATGGCCTTACACAAGTCTACTTAATGCTTTGAAAACGCCTGAAACCTGAAGATATGTCTTCTGATGAACAAAGACATTTCCCAGAGAAAACTGGTAGTAGCGGCTCCGCTTTCCGATCATTCAAATCCAGTCGTGCATCAAAGAGTTTTTCTATCGAAGATATCTTTTTATATAGGTATATAGAAGAAGTTATGTCCCATATTTTTTATGCTGTGTGAGATGTTAGGCATTTGACACAGCGCTGTCATACCCCAAAACTTGTAATGTGAGGAACCAGCTAGCATAATTATATTCAACAATTATCTGAAGGTAGGGTAGGGTACCTATTTACTTATTTATACTTTTTCACAAAGGTATCAAATCTTATCTTATACCTTTAAACGAGAAAATCTTGTATATATATACGATTATCACGAAATTTAGTATACAGGGGTTTTCGGGGGCGATAAATTGATTAAGCTAGAATTCAATTTCAGAAAATGATTATTTCTTTCAGAGTTCAATAATTAAACATAAACTGAATATGTGACTGCTCCTGCCATCTATTGACGATTGTGAGCAACTAACTGCAAGCATGTCCAGTAGATGGCGTTGTTCAGTAAGAATAAACCAGTAAAGATGATAATATTACTCTTATGATTTCTTAAAAATACAAATTAACGAAAAAAATTCCGAGCGAAGCTCGGTTACCATCTGCTAGTTATTTTTAATGCGTGTCATTGTGTGAGAATTGAAGCCAACGCAGAAGGTATGCTACTAATAGCTAAGCTGTGAGGCCATTCAACAAAATCCCATCGACATTTAAAACGCTTAGTCCGTAGCTAATCACGCTGGCATCTGGCGCCATCGATCATGCAATTCGCCGGCGCGCACAAATCCGCCCCGCGTCGGATCATTCGAGACCACTAATGCGTCAGTCATGCTCGTGTCATGTTTTAGAGATATGGAGACGAGGTGTGGTACTATATTTAGCTGATTTCAAAAGGGAGTATTTAGTAATGGCTTGTTTTGAATAGTGACCTGCTGGAGCGAAAAGTGAGCTGGAAGATGAAAAGTAGAAACCTCCCATCCGCTGGATTAAAATTGCGGCAAATCTGGGCTCAGAATCGTTCTTCTTGGAAATGTATGGTGGCCTATGTCCAGCAGTGTCCCCCTATGTCCCCCTGTATATAATTTCCTAATAACAATGCGTGTTTTTTTTTTTTTACAACTGGTCGTCGTTATAGAACGTTAAAACGGGTGGAGCAATATGAGCCTTTTCCATCTAATACGGAATTTTCCGCGATTTTTGATTTTCAAGTCTCAAAAATGCATAAATGGTAACTTACGTATTTGAAATAATCACAAAAAAACTAGGCTCTAATGGAAACACGTATCTTGTTGATTTGTTTCTGCAAAACAATGCTTATGTGGACGTGCCATATCACAGGGAATACTCGGCAGTCCTAATCTGAAATGTCGGGGTCACCTTTCAAAAGTAGATGAGGCCACTTTTACATTTCAGAATATTTCATTTTTGCTTCGCTCGGTGTGAGTGGGCACTGCGAGGATATGTTAACTGAGGGGGTGTGATTCTGCTGTGTAACGTTAGCATAGCGGTCCGGGCAGCGGTCATAGATCAGGTAGTATCAGAAGATGCGAAGAATGCGAAGCTCTGAATATTAACATTATACACAGCTAATGCGGTTATCGTATCCTATGGACGTAACCACAAAGAAATCGCAAGCGTATTGCCGTCTCCTATAAAATTTAAAACGTCCTAGTGTATATTGTTAAAAAAAACCTCGGCATCATTCTGCCTCAGACTGGCCTCTCAGCTCGGTTGGTAGTAGCTCTGCCTTCTGCGCCGTAGGTCGGGTTCGATCCCCACCAAAAACAAATAATTTTGTGTGGTGAAATTAGATGTTTGTTATCTGTGTGAATGTTATATTGTATTCTATGTAAGTATTTACAAAAAAAAATGAATATAAGTATTATAATTATCAGCTATCTGGTTCTCATAGTACATGCTCTGCTTAGTTTAGGACTAGATAGTGTTGTGTGGATTGTTCATAATATATATATTTTTTTTACAACATGCCTATGCTTGTAGGCCATTATTAAACGATTGCAGTTATTGGCAATGAAACTAGCAAAGAAATGAAATGGGACAAAAGCTCGTGCACATTTTTGCACCAGGAATGTTCAAGCGGTCTATCTCCTTTACTTATTTGATCTGTGCCAAAGGGTGATGGACCGAAGTGTGACACACGTTTGAAGAGGGATGCTCGATCAACGAAAAAACATCCTACAAAATGATGTAAAGTGCCGAGTTGAACGTTTTTAATGCTCCCGGAAGCACGAGCGATTCGTGCGACTTATAAATTCACAGCAGCAGTATTTCCCTGAAAAAGAAAATACATTTGTTTGACGTGCACACAACACTTCGCAGTTTATTTATTTTTATTGGCAAACAGGTAAGGGAAAAGCAAGGGATATTGTTTATTGTGTTCAGAGTTTATGTAAGTAGTTAAAGACCCGATCGTCTTCGAAGATCATGGTTTCATTTTTTCTTGATCATGTTTTCCTACGGATTATGGCAACTAAGCTCTAGAACTACGAATAGAAGGTAGGTTTATAGGTGCTTAGTTATCTGCAAGCCTATTTCTCTAAAATATAAAAAAAATCTATTTAAAACTCTGCAATCTATTTCAACAAATAGTAAGTACATACCGGTTATAGAAAAATCTACAAAGCTAAACTGTTTATTACTACTGTTTATATAACTGTTTTTTTTTTATCAAGGTCTGAAATAAAAAGTTTTTTTTTATTTTTATTTTTTTTTATTTTATTTAAGCAGATTTTCAAAATTATTCTTGTGATATTATTAAGTCTGACTTTGCTAACATTTTCTGAAACTTAGCATACTTTTTAAGAGGTCTGATTTTTAAATGTGCAATTTGACAAAATGATAGGAACCTTCCGGTCAAAAATACCGTAATAATTTGTGAAGTCTCGCAAGGGTTGACTTTTAAACTTAGCGGGGTTGTTTACAACCCCCCCCGCCCGAGGCCACTTACCGGGTGACACATAAACTTCAGACATAAAGTTACTGGAAACGGCTCTTGTACTTTGGAGATATTAAAAGCTTATAGCATGTGCCAAATGCCTTGATGAATGCCAAAGGAGATGACGAATGATAGAGGTGAGTGGAAAAAGAAAACCTTTTATGCCGACCATACTTAGTGTGGGATAAGGGCAAGAAGATGATGATGACATAGAAAACGTGAGCTTTCTATGTCATCGTCAGCAAATTGTGATAGAAACATCGTATGTTTGGGTGTAGCTAGCCTACCTTATCGAAGGCTTTTAGAGTCTTCAGATATGTATCTGTGTAGGAATTACAATAAGGAAAAATCTATTAAGAAATAGATTTCAAATCGAATTAGCTTTTTCTGAGATGAGTGGTAACTAACATACTCCCAATTTTTTTCTTTTGAGCATGATTTTTATTCCGTATGAGGCTTCTAGAATATAGAAGATGAGATTTGATTCCTCAGGAAAATTTTTTTCGTGCCTTATCTCCCTAGACTTTCTATCATCAGAAACATCACTTCCAGTGCCCTACCTCCCCACATTAAACCCTAAGCAGATAATTCAGCTAGTTGCGTCAGAGTCCCACCTGGGCCGCGTAATTACTTCAACACATCCTGCCAGCCGGCTCATAAAGTAAGGGAATCACGACCTTGTGGGATGTCTGGCGGCTTTTATTATGCCGTGTGCATTGGTACTACGAGAATATTCTATTAGTTTTAGATAGTTGCAGTTTAACCTACCCATTCTGATCTTTTTGTTTTCATCATCATCAACCTATATCAGTCCAAACCCGTGAGGAAACCGGCATAATTATCGTAGAACCTAAAAAGTTTGAAAATATGTGTCAATGCACGTAAGGAGCCTATTTGAGGCGCACTTAAAATCCTTTCACCACTCTTGGTTCGAAAAAATCAGTGACACGATAAGAAGCAGATGTCCAAACCCAACCACTGGACGTTGGTCTCTCTCTCTGCCAAGACGCGCGAGCGCTACTGAGCCCGGTCTTCGGCTCTCCTCCAGTGCTTGCCAGCTACATTTCGCAGATCGTCGCCCCACCTTGCCGGAGGGTGTCTTAAACTACGCTTACCTAAACGCGCTCTCCACTCTAGTATTCGTTTGTTCCAACGATTACTTATCTACTCTACGGCAAACATGAGCGGCCCACTGCCACTTAGGCTTACTAATCTTTTGATCTATGTCGGCTACCATTTATGCTTTTTGTTTTACCCTTATGTTATCTAGGTCTTATTAAAACAGCATGAAAACCATGTTGAGGCTAGATCACATTGGCAAGTCAAAGACTGTGTTTATACATAACAATTTTCGGCATATGTATGTTTCACATAAATGATATCGTCATCATAATCAGTTATATTTTATGTGTTTGTGAAAAGTGCTTCGTTCGCATAAACATTGCGAACCCGGCTATATAAATGTTTCTGTTCTGCTTTAGTTCTTCTACTAAAATATTGGATTGGTTTCACTGTACTTCAGTTTCTGGCGCAGCTGCAGATATCGCTTCACTTTCCTGATTATTACCTACTACTCTTTTATTTCACTTTAAAGTTATTGGGAATGGCAGTCTGTACATTTGGCTGGTCGTTTTGTTAATGGAAAAACTAGTGAGACGAGTCACAGAAGGAAACTGTTATTGGTAAATAAATTCACATAACCCTATGTTGTGCGAAGTTACTGTGAAAGTTTTTTTAATCATCATCATCATGATGAAGAAGTCTGAAGAAGTCTATTGCTGGATATAGGCCTCCCCTACACATTTCCAGGAAGAACGATTCAGAGTTCTTTCCATCCACTGACTTTCCGCGATCTTAACAATTTGAGAAGTTTTTTTTAATAAAGTAAAATAAATAAAAAATTATACCAATAGTTATTTTAGTTTTAAATTATAATGGATGTAGAGAAAATTTGAAGTCTTTAGTGAGGCCTTTGCCCAGCAGTGGGACGACATAGTCTAGGGGGAAAAAATAAAGTTATTATTATTCCAAGGTATTCTAGCACAGAAGAAATGAATGATATAAAAGTTGTGCCTACCCGCGCGTTTTGTCGAGTAATTGAATGCACTGTGTATTTGTTTTCAAGACACCTAAGGCGCTTGGTTTGTTTAAAATTCCGTAGACATTGTCGAATAGGAAATTCAATTTGGGGGATGTATACGCTCGGGTTGAACTAGTGTTGTCAAGCAACAAATCAAGAAAAGAGGGGAAACTTTCCCGAATTTCTATACCTACACACAATTATAGGTGCGTTACTATCATAAAATGTATAATACAAACCTACGAAATTATTAAAATAAACAAATGCTTATGTTTTATGCATTTCCAATCTCCATGTCATTATATTTTGTACCATGACGGTAAACACCACATCTCTTACACAGTTGAACACGCATCTCCTCATAAAAAAACATGTTATTGTTTGCTTTTATAACGTTTTAAAAGACAGCATCGTATCGCATTGAAACATATTTTATATAACCTTTTAATTTTTCACTACAGTCAGTCGGTCTATAGCGTCCCGTACATAGGGGCATGAGAACACCAAGTGCCCCTGACGTTATACAAATCATCTACAATAGATATTAAGGCCTGTTTACTTTTTACAACAGTCAGACAAAAAGCCGTAAAATCATAAATATACCAGAAACTCTTAAAAACCGGTTTATAGTCATCCCTTTTCGAATAGGGCTAGCTTTAATTTAAACAAAACCGGTAAAGTTGCCGCTTAACGGGTTGCGCAACTGAGGGTTGAATGTCTCTTGTCCTTGCTGTTTTGTGTCTAATCTATCTCTGATAACGGACGGTATACTGTTTCCTGAAGAAACTGCAGCTGAAAAGGGACTGAATTCGGGACGGAAAACTAATAAACAAGTTTACATGACACTTTAGTTGATAAATTTAGGATATGTTGCCTCGTCGAGCGCTGAGCAGAAAGTGAATAAACTGCTCCGGCGGACGGGTATTTAGGATATGTCAGGAAATTTGTAGACACTGCTTGTCCATCAGTGATAGTCTTTTTAGGGTAGTGTATTGAGGTGCTTTGATAATTATTTTTCATTCTTTTGCAATTATTAGTTTACTAATTTATTAAGAAATATAAGTTGATTGGCCTGGCTCAGCTGGTAAGAGCTCTGCCTTCTGTGTGGGTCGTGGGTTCGATCCCGACCGAGATCAAATATTTGTGTGGTGAACAAAGATGTTTTGTCTCTGTCTAGGTGTAATAGGTATAGTATTTTAGGTAGGTATGTATTTATAAGAAAAAATAATATAAATATTATATCAGCTATCTTGTTCCCCATAGTACAAGCTCTGCTTAATTTGGGGCTAGATAGTGTTGTGTGGATTGTCCACAATATTTAAAGTCTAATGTCCAACTTCACTCCATTTTACTCCTGTTTCTCATTGAAGGAATGAAGAGACCACGAATTTCCACATGGAACCATAACAAAATTATGCAATTGTTTAGACAATCTGGCTTGTTGTGTCTTGGCCTGGGATTTGCAGACGGTTTCGCACGTATTCCACGAGATTTGCCCGGATTTCGGAGAATCCTTCCCAAATCCGGATTTCACTGAAACTGAATGCATTTATAACCCAGAAGTTATCCACGTAAATGATATCCGGTCAGTTCTCTCTTTGATTAAAAGTTTAGCTTTCTATTTGTATTTTTTGTGCTAGAAACCGTTTGTAAATAACGGTTATGTTGGGAATCATCCCATTCTTGTCATGAAATACGATCTTTCAACTTTACTTACTTTGTTTTGTTTAACTATACAAAAAAATATATTTTTGTAACGGAACAATTGTAAATACCTTCATTCTGGTATTTTATGCATATTAATTTTATTCATGTATATTCATAACATTGTTTTGAACTGTTTTCTTCGGCGCAGTCTTAAATAGCGCGTGTGATCTATGGCATCAAGATTACTAAATTACTGTATGAAAGTATGTATTTGTTTTTATCCCTTTCATATTGATTTATGCCTCTCTTGGTAACATACCATTTTTGGTCTTGTAGGTAGGTATCAAGAAGTCATACTAAACAATAGAAAATGATCTATCTAGCTCAACTCCATTGAAAACAATCGCAATTTAATTTTATCAACGGAACTAAGGTTTCCATATTTAGTTTCTACCAACAACGGTTCTAGCTACCCCACAATTCAGCAATAAATGTCTAACAAAACGTACTCGCTTGCACGGGACTGCGTTTAAAAACGTTATAAATTAGAAATAGCATGTTATTCGGTACAGCAATAATGGAAAACATAAATCTAAGAGACAAATTGGTGTCCGGACAGAACCCGAAGACGAGGACGTTTCTGCTTTCATGCCTCTTGACAACGCTTTAGTTGCGTACGAAAACAAATCCTCTTACACTCGCATTGAACCTTATATCTTTGTAACTCGATCCATTTTTGCCTAAACCTGTCGCATTTCTATCGCTGTCTGCAAATGCTCCTACAAACTTATCCTCGCGGTTTTGCAAGTCTTAGTTCAATGGCATAAGGTCGTAAATTGCAGCGGAAGGATGCGGTTGCAATAGTTTGTAGTCGAGTTAATTCCGTACCGGTCACGTCTCGTTGCGAACAGACGGACGGGCATAGAAAATGTCCATGTCAGGTTAAGTCAGTTGTTTTTTCTGTTTGGACCTAGGTTTACTTCGCTGTACGACGACACTCAAACTAGTTTGTCTTTTTCTAGCTAAACATCTGCTGAACCGTTTTCAGTGCCTTCATTTTTTCGTATGTCTCCTAGTCATGGAAACAGTCTTGTTAGATAAGTCAATGGCGTTCGTAACGAACGTTTTATTACTTCAGTTGATTTCTCGCACACGGACACTTTCAGCTCTGCCATGTAGTTCGCCTCTAGCGTAAAAACCTTTGATGAATTCGAGGAAAAATGATTCGGGTAGCGTAGTACTTCTATCGTATGCAAAGAACTGCTGTACAAGCTGTAAAAAGTTTATGGCATCCGAAACCCAAAGAGATAAAATAAACCAAATCAGAAGTAATTCACAGTCGTCATATCATTGGAGATCTTAAGCTAAATAAATGATTAAATATAGAATTTAAGCTGCAGAAAGCGACTTCACAACGGACAACTTCCAACTACCCGCGAATTCGGTCATTTCGACGACGGAAAGTTTGTCAAGAAGCAAATTAGTGGGCGACGAAGAAATGGGGCGTTTCGCATTCATTCTGAATACCCTTACTATTTGTTGGGTTTCCAATTATTCTGTATTTCGACACTTCCGACATTATTCTCAAAAAGCGTTGCTATAATTTTGCTGTGAATGAAAGTCGAAACGCCGCCTAGTCAATCAAAGGCAAGTAGTTTTGTGTATCAAAGAATTGCTGATCTAAATTTAAATTAAATTATTGTCAAAAAAGTTCCAGCGACCAAGCTAAAAACAAAGCAAGAAACTTTTGTAAGTTGGTTTTGTATCAGAATTCAGAATCATCTTGATTTTGATTCCGTCCAGCATTAGATCAAATGGAATGAGTTCAATCTTCAGATGATTGTCGTGAGTTTTCATCGTGAACCCCTAGTGAGGGTCTGCACCGGATGGACGAGTTTTGGACAACGGTGCAATTTGACGCGACGGCGGTGGCGGCGTGACCACCGTCTAATTCAGAATCTTCAAGTCGACGCGATAGAAAATGTTTTATTTAAATTGCTATTAGCGTGACCATCTGTTGACTTTTACTTTTGGAGCAACATATTATGTAGAGATAAGCCATTATTCGATGATTTTGAATGAGTTGTAGACGCTAAAGTAGACAAAAGGTTATGCATAATGGTAATTTTAGTGATGGTTATTTTTAATTTAGTTTTTTTTTATTTGTTTATATTGTATAAACTACCCTTTCATTCATAATGGCTGAAACTTTTTAGCAGCTCGCTAAAAAACTATTCTCATTACCTAGTCATTACATTACACAACTCCAAACATCTAAGTGTTCTGCGGTGGCGATCAGTGAAACGCTGTCAAATATGACTGTTATACATGACCAGAGAAAATAGGTAAGAATTCCAAATGACTGGGATCTTATCGGTAGAGTAGGTCAAAATGAATTTCACGATGAAACAAAGTTGGCATTACGTGTTCAGGGCAAGAACACACTGTAATAAAAATACAATTATAATAGAGCGTTTACTCTCTTGCCAGCTAGTAAAATAACACAATTTCTCACACATTCTGCCAGAGCTCCGAGTTTTCCAAGCAATGTGCTCATGTGACACTCGGTAAGACCCGGCATTCGTTAATTGCTATGTTTACCTTGCTCTCACTCATTGTATTAGATTATGTGAATTTATTCTCTTTCTACCCCCATTTTCCTGCTCGCGCTGAGTGTTTCACCTGTTATACTACCATTAGGAAGGAAAACATGTGTCTTGCAATTGGAAATTGTTATTTGGATTTTGTATTTTGTCATACCGTTTTTTTACAACGTATCTAACAAGTTCTTCCTTTAAGGTGCGTAAATATCTACATCATTTAAATTCAGCCTTGTCTTGTCTTGTAACTTACTAATGCTTGATACGCTTGGTTTTAGATTCTACTTTTTAGAAAAATAACCAACAAACAGTTGTCATTCCCAACACAAATTAGAAAGCTTGTGATTGGTTTATCTATAAGTGAGTGATCCCAAATGATGGACCTACCTAACAGGCGAATCATACTTGCATCTAATCATATACCTCGTACTGTAGATTTATATTTTTACTAGCTTTGCACGGGTCGTTGTAGCGTGATATTATATAGCTATAGCCTTCCTCGATAAATGGACTATCCAACACAAAAATAATTCTTCTATTAGGACCAGCAGTTCCCGAGATTAGCGCGTTCAACCAAACAAACAATCAAACTCTTCGGCTTTATAATATTGGTATAGATTTATTAAATTCTCTCTCGTAATATTATGTAAAATGCTATATCCCTTGGTGGCCAAATGCGCTAGGTGTTGTGAGCATAAAGTGCGGTGTAGTTCTTAACTGTGGGCAACTAATAACCACCGCTTTACGAGTTGTTGCGATCACTAATTGCTACTTATTGTGATTTGTGACCTGTTCTGAACTTTGTATGTGATAAATTGTTATTAGAATGTTAAGATTTATTATTAATATTTATTGTTCAGTGGAGATCCATATATTAATATTATAGAAGCTACTGACCCTATAGTCGAAATGTTGTTTAAATATTTTCTATCATTTATTATTTTATTTTACCTGTGGTTTATGAAATTGATTGATTAAAATATAAAAGTTCTATGATTATTTATTGTAGTTTTTAAAACTTGGTACGAACTTGCCACTTCTTGTTAAAGTAAATAAAACTACGCCACGAGGTACTAACTTTTTTCATTTACTTGATTCCCCACTCGATGAAAAGGCTAACGGCTTCGATTCCAATTTGATCGCAATCGAGTAAAACAGGAGCCCATCAGGGGCCAGGATAAACAAGTGCCCCGCTCCCTTGTCACTGAGATCTGGGATAATCGACTCCGAATCTCTATAACCTTAAGTTAGAGATGTGAGCATGTTTCATCTAAACTGTAAGGATTTTTTTTAAAAACGTCCCTTTTGGACGACCTTAAAATCCAAATTCAAAACCAAACTCTTGTATTTTTTTGAGGTCGTAAAAAAATGAGTTTTTTTTTATTTCTACTACTATTACACTATTTTTATTTTATATTATATACTTAAATTATTACCACTTTTTACTTCTTATTTCTTATATAATTATAGGTTTATTTTCTTACTTATTTAACTAATCTTCTTTTTCTAATTAAATTTAGAGTAGAAGTCACCCATTCATTTCTTTCACAGTTCTCTGTTTCTGACCTTTGACATCCAGTTTGAGCTTACCTATACTAATAAATCTGTCAATAAACACACTGTGCCTAAATTATTGCGATATTAGGCAGCGACAAGCAGTGATAGAGCAAACTAACAAATGCACCACCAATTTTAGTAACGTTTTTATGTATATCGATAAATAAACAAATAAAATGTAATCTTCTGCAAGGAATCGAAGAAAATTGACGAAATCTTCCTTTGAGCGTCGCCAAAGGCTCCCAAGTCCGTGAGTCCGAATCCCTCTGACTCCGACCGCATTGTCACCCCAGGCTTAGGACGATCGTCTCCCAATAAAACAACTCGTTGTATGGAGATCGGCTGATACCCTCAGTTTATTGGCTAAGTAATGCTTTGTCCTTTAATTGTTTCCCTTTTCGACGCGTCACCGTTACTTAGAGCCAGCTTAGACTTTATTAAATGGGATTGAATCAATTAAGAGTCTCATCGACCTTTGTCTGTCTTGTTCATCATCATGATCATCAGCCTGAATAAGTCCACTGCTGGAATTGGGCTTGTCCCTGTCTTGTTACTGAAGTGCCTTTCTCATTATGTCTAGCCGTTGGAATGTGTAATAGTTTTTTTTTCTCAACCCGTGTCATCCCACTGCTGAGTAAAAGTACCTATCCCCCAAATGCTGTCAACTCTATCTCTCCCCTTTTCCCACCACTCTCGTTCGAAATCGGCTACATCTAGATCTTGCTGCCAACGCTTCTTGATTGAATATAATATTAATTCATGTTGTAGCTATTCCGTTGAGCACCGTACCCATATTGATTCTCGCGAAACTAGAACAGCTGCAAGCAATGAAAGCTTGCTTATTAGTGAATTTTGGAACTTAAAGTACTTTATTATATGCTTTCCTCATTTTAGACATAGCAAGACATGTCCATAAATCCGTGTCTTGAATATTGGGGTAACTTAATTTGGGGTTAGATAGTGTTGTTAGAATGGTCCACTATATTTATTTATTTAAACATTTTGTTTGCTTTTTTTTCTCTAACCTTTACTGTTCCACTGCTGGGCAGAGGTCCATCCAAAGATTATACACTCCCCTCGATCTTCGGTCCACTCCACTCACTCGGCGTTGAAGGAGTCCAGTAGGCCTAAGATGACCGACGTGACATATGTCTTCGCGAGAAGAGAAAATTTTGTCGACATCGATTCGTTTGTCGATTACGGTAAGATGAGCATCACGAGAGAGACAGCTGTCGTCGACGACTCGCCTATGTCGTGAAGACAAACCAGTGATCATTTCTTCCATATTCTACCATAATCTACCATTGTATTTTTATTTTTTAATGGTTTCGTTCATTCAATTTGATACCTGTGACTGAAAAAAAAACCCCGCCAAAACTAAAATAAAATAATAGGGAAGCACACGGAATGAAAATGTAAGTAAATACCTATGGTACACCTATTTATTGTTAAAAACCGATAGCACTAGCAAAATAGATTCATTGTATTCTCAAAATCGGTACATACCTATGCTGCTAGCTATACTTGTTTGTATTAATATTTCAAGGTTAGAAGTAACAGAATCCAAATAGAGTTTCTTTGCCGGTATGATATGTCCGAGCACTATGAATTTGCGGCAGGTGATTAAAGCTCACTGCAAAGTGTCCAACAAATAACAGCGGGGTGGAACCGCCTCAAGACCGACGAGTTGAGCCTAGGTAGGACGGTGGACAGTGGAAAATTGTACGTTTTGATAGCAACCATACCTGTTTTGACCTGTTGCTATTTATCAATGAGGATTTTTAAAATAGGTAAAAAAAATATATATCGAGGGCGCAGTGTTAAAACCCTCGATATGTAAGTATTAGTTACTTTAATATACTCCGTAGTACATAACTACCTACCAAGTTTTGTTTTCAGTGTCCATTGAGCCGTATCTAACTAAACTAACTCATAGAACTACATTATGTATTAATGTGCGCAGACTAAGCAGTTTGCATTATAGGAATGATTGCAGGATGCAGGCTAAGGAATACAGAAATGCCTTTATGAGCATGTCCGTATATTAATGTATTTGTTTCTTTTCAGATTCCACGGGCCATCCACAAACCAAACATTCCACCTTACATTAAGGGTATTTGCATAACTTGTAAATAATATACCTACCTATTTTAATTTATGACAAATAAATTTATTTACACACAGAAAACTGTCTTTTTACCTAAATAATGTTGAACTAATGAAGAGGGTTTTCTTTGTAGGTGCTTATGGTTGATAAGGTATAAATATTTTTAAGGCTTTTGTAATATTCTATTCATTAACATAACGTAGAAGCTCTGCGCGTCTTTGGCCTTGCCGAAGCAGACCCGCAGGTGATGGGTCCTCTGTAGCCAAATCTCCGTTGATAACTTCTTCGTTTTCGACTCGTGCATCTTCGTCCAATGTCACCCTGTTATTAAAATATTTTTACTAAAGTATTAGATAGGTAGGTAACTATACTCAGTTTTTACTTTGCATAAATGCGTAGTGTAGTAGTTCGTAGTTGGTAAACTGAGATCCAATGACACGTCTCCACTATTGAAACATTGAGTGAATCGGGTAAATGTATGAGAAGTGTTGACTCACACTAACCTAATTTGTTATTATTAATTTTAGACCTTTACATAACATTTAATAACATTTTAAGCAGGATAACACATAGAAATCTATAGGTAGTTAACCTCAAATGAACTAGGTACTCACCTTCGAATGCACCGCCCGCAGCAAGATAGGCCCGTACTAGTTTTAGGCTCTAAATCGGGTTTTAGACGTTTGATGAAGTAGAATTCCCAGGGTTTTGATAATCTCCAGAGGCACTGAAATTCCGCCTAAACAACGTCAAAAGGATCACATACCACATACGTCTCTGATTATTTTTCGTTGCATCTTTCTGTTTTGCTTATCGGCGTACATCGCAATAAGATGATTATAGTAAGTTATAGCCATCCTTTGGAAATTTAGCAAAACAAAATCTAAAAGACAAGCGGAGGACTTATCTCGTTTTCAAAAACTGTCGACGAGAAAATCTACCGCGCAGAAACGTCAAAAGACGAGAAAATGTGGCGGTCATCTTACCATTTGACGACAAAATTCAAAAATCAAAATTCGAATTCCGAGTAAGTCTTCATTTGACAGATGATGACGACATATTTAGGCGGTCATCTTAGCTCGTGTAGAGATATAGACATATCTCTACTTTTCACGAGATAAATCGACTCTCGTGGCGGTCATCTTAGGCCTACAGGTCGTCTCATCGGCCTTTTTTTTCCTTTTTTGTAATAAATTAATAATTACTACTGATCTATACCATTCCATTATGTTTTCCATCCACTATTCTAGTCTAAATCACGAAATGTTATCAGGTTGTTTTTTGTCCGAAAGGTCCAGCAAACAACAAAGATTAAAGAGAATAACCTCTTTAAATTCACTAAGCTCAATAGGTTAGTTCGGTTAACGACACACGTGGGGTAAAATCGTTTAGGGTAAATGCAGCGGCACACCTGGTGCCGATCTATAGCGGGGACATGACCGTAATGTATTGGGAGGTACCGGAAATTCGGGACAGGGATGTGGACGTATATTATTATGTCACTTAGTTTAATAAAATTGTATTTACAAAAAAAATTACAATGACTACAGTGTATTTACAAAATGTACCAAATACACAAGAAAAAGTTGAGCTACGAGTATATGCAGACTGTTACAAAAGATCGAGAGATACAATTTTTATGAAACACCCGTTGCTTCATAAAAATTGTATCTCTAGATCTTTTGTTGTTTACCATGATTCAATTTTTGTGAGTTTTAACTTCCGATTTTACTTTTACTCATGGACTTCAGTTCAACCGTGATTATAATGCATGCAACTGTGCCGAAATATCGAAAGTTAAAACTCACAAAAGTTGTGTCATGGTAAATATCCCGTTGTTTCATAAAAATAGTGTTAAAAACCATGATAGTTTCAAAAGTTAGATCAAGAAAGATAGATAGAGATTCATTTGCTCAAAATATTCGGCAAGCGGAAGCGTCTTCAAGTAAGTTAAAGTAAAGACGATTGCGTATCGTGTTGACTGTCTTATGACCTAGTTAAGAATGAATTGATTAAAAGATGAACAACATTGGGAACAAGCATGGAAATTAAATGTCAAATCACGGAATATTTATTACGCTCGCATCATTGATAAGTACAATTATCAGGCTTTAATATTCCAATAAAGATGGTTGGGTGACAAGCAATCATATTTTCACAACACTTTCTTAACATTTTATTTTATTTTGAATTGTATTTTCTTCACTTTCTTAATACTAACAACAGCGGGATTAACAATTTCCCAGGACGGTTATTTGAAATAGTTACATTTCGCCTATATCTTATCCCGATGTTTGACACAGTATCACATACGACTTTTACGGCAGTATTTTATATCCTCTGAAATATACATTAGTCAATTCTATGTTTTTATTCGTTTTGTGTGAGGTCTCGGCGAGGGACGCTCCCCATATTGATTAGTAATTTAGATATTGATAGGGGTGAGTGCCGCGGGAATTTGGTTCATTTTTTACAGAAAAAAATATAATGTTTGGATATTTAAAATTTGTGTGTTTTCCATACTTGATTGGAGATACAAAGAGCTTTTGCTTTTGAATAATTTATTATTCACTATTTTATGAAACGGCACAAAAGGTCGATAAAAATGATTTATTTTGTATTGTTGTTGTATTACTCTTTCTCAATTATTTGAATTGGTCTCTTTGATCACATGCATAGTCAAGTCATCCTTTGTTACTCGTATGTATTGGTATAAAAGTAAACTCATTAGCTTACTCACATTTTCACGTCGAGCCTAGGCATTACTTTTCACCTAAGCACGCTTACAAAAATACACGTTTTCTAATAAGTTATTCTTATACTCAGAAATATTTCCTTAATCTAGAACAAACAAGGAATGCATTGCTTTGTAAACCATTCAAAATGTCTAGACTCCTACGTTGAACCGATACAATTCTAAATTTAAACCTCTCATAAACTGTTGAAACGATTGCAACGAGGCCAGGCCAGAGGTGGCTTGCAAATAACGCGCTATGTGCTCTGTAGGTCAGATGTTGCTGTGGCCTAAGTAAATTAGTTTGACTATAATAGAGGATATTGAAATGATTCATGAGCATAATATTTGTACATGCTTCTCATAAATAACACTACCCAGCCCCAAACTAAGCACAGCTTGTACTATGGGAACCAGATAGCTACTTGAATTCATTTTTTTGTAAATACATACTTAGAATACAATATATCACCCAGACAGAGAACAAATATAAATGTTTCACCACACAAATATTTGTTCTCGGTGGGGATCGAACCCACGACCTACGGCGCAGAAAGCAGAGCTACTACCAACTGAGCTGAGAGGCCAGCCATAATCATAATTGTAAAGTGGTTTTAGCTTTTGCGTGGTTGCTTATATTACCAACATACAAATACAAAGAGATGCCGTAAATCAGGAGGTAGAATAAAAGAATGACCCTTGCTGTGTTTGCTTAGGCGATTTGCTGCAACCTCATTCTTTCTCCCTCTCACACATAAACATAGAAAGGGATAGTTGCACGATGATAATTTTTCTCAATTATTCTCGACGAGAACACATTACGCTAATTCGTACTCAACACTAGGGGAAAAGTGCCGTTTTGTTTCAGTTTGCTTTCTCAGAGGTTTGTTTGTTATTTTTCTATTTATTATGTCGAGTCTTGGGCAGGATTTTATTTCTTACAAACATGGAACTTTTGGTGTTGATTTCAATTCTGTATTTTTATAAATCTTCCTTGCAAATGTTATTGCCTACTACTACTAGTTAGATTCGTACTGGAAGGTTGGTCACGTCAGCTTGCTTATTAGACCTAGTTTGCCTATTAGGTAATATTATAATAATAATCTACCTCATATTACAAAGTTTCTACTAGTTCTATCACGCACCAGTTGCGAACAAGCTTAGCGAAGCTCTATTATGTGCTTTTAAATTTCCATCCATCAATCAATCAGCTCAATTTAATCCCCGTTGGTTATTAGCTGCCATAAAATAATCGCCTCAATCTCACCCCTATTTGTCCAATAACCCTTACCTGCTGCGGTTTGCTCATAAAGTACGAGTTCGTGTATGACGCATTGAATAGGTTCATTATGCCCTGTAAAATTGTATATCCTGTAGTACAATTTTACAGCCTTTAATGAACCCTGGTTTTACCCCATATTTAACGTTACTTAAAAACAAGCCTGATCAACAAAGCTTGTCAACCATTGGTAGGTAAGAGAAGGCAATAATTTATGTTATTATACTCGTAATGTTTAGTTTGTAGGTTTGTTTGTTCTCTGTCTGGGTGTTATATTGTATATTCTAAGTATGTATTTACAATAATTTGTGCCTAGATATTGTTGCGTGGATTGTCTGCAATGTTGATTATTTATTTATTTTATGTATTAACTTTGTTATTGGTGTTGGTAAGTACTGCTTTTAAATGTGTTGCAAATAAGTAGGAACATTATCTGTTACAAAATTGTCGCAGTACCTAATTGATAAACTTATATTGAAGGTCCTCCTCCATCTCTTGTTCGTAGGTACTCCCTTGTTGACGAGTCCCTCGCCCTTCACATAATACTTCTTTCTTTTAATTTCTTGTTGATCTGTTGCCGGAGACATGTACTCGTACCTGCTTATACTCGGGCGTTTTGCGTCTTAGGTGTTTCAAATCTTAGGCAATAAGAGGTTGAGGTTAATGAATTAAACTTATCTGGAATATTACTTTTGAGACACCCTCCATGAGGAATAGCTTCATGGACCTTCGTGACTTGAGCAGAGTGAATTTGGTCGTCATATCGGGCTTCAGGCTCGTGATATTTTTCTTTTAATTTTACCAACTATGAGAAAAATATTAAAGAATTTGTGAAGGCTCTGAAATTCCCTTTTTAGGGTTCCGTAGCCAAATGGCAAAAATGGAACCTATAAGGGTTCCATTTTTGCCATTTGATTTTTGATTCGTCATGTCTGTCTGTCTGTCTGTCTGTCTGTCTGTCCGGCCGTGTCACAGCCATTTTACTCCGAAACCATAAGAGCTAGACTAATGAAACTTAGTGAGTAGATGTATTCTGTGAACCGCATTAAGGTTCTTAAATAAAAATAGAAAAAAAACTATAGATTTTGGGGGTCCCCATACTTGAAACTGAAACTCAAAAATTTTTTTTTCATCGAACCCATACGTGTGGGGTATTTATGGATAGGTATTTAAAAATGATGTTGAGGTTTCTAATATCGTTTTTTTCTAAACTGAATAGTTTGCGCGAGAGACGCTTCCAAAGTGGAAAAAAGTTGGTCCCCCCCCCTCTAACTTCTCAAATAAGAGAATGATAAATCCAAAAAAAATATATGTTGTACATTACTATGCAAACTTTTAACGATATTTGGTTTGAACGAGATCTAGCCAGTAGTTTTTTTTTTTATACGTCATAAATCGTAAACCGCAATTTACCTTTCGACGAACTACAAGAACCTTTATATTATGTTACTTGATGCTACGGAACCCTTCATGGGCGAGTCCGACTCGCACTTGGCTGCTTTTTTTAACGTCATGCTAGTTTTCCCACAAATGCTTCCTTCATCGATTTTCAAATCGCAAACAATAGGGATAAATATATCATGTGGTTAAAACATTTTTGGAGTCAGCGTCTTTTGAACTGCGCCTTTGTTGGTCGCATTGCCGATTCAAGGCGAAGATTTGGGTTCGAAATCCGCTGATTTAAAGGTTTTAGTTAGAATTTATTATGAAACTAGCATCCGGTTGTTTTTGCTTGCATGCTACCGGTTAAAAAGTAGACTATTGTTATTCTTGGCCATAAATCAAGTTTCCACGTCACGACATAATAGCCATAGAAGATATTCTTTAAAATTTATATGTAGCAGCCACTTTTTAAATTAACGCAATCGTTGTTCATCATTATATGGATTACTTATTTATTTATTATTTATGGAAAGAACAATAAAAAAATAAAGCAAAAATAAGGAATATTAAAGTAGGAATAATAAAGATGGTGATCGCTATAAATACCCGTTTCTTCCATATCATTTATAATATAAATAGATTTTATAATAAGTAGGAAATGAGAATTAAAATTTCTCAAAAAATAAATTGACTAATCTGTTGCTATCTCTTACCAATCGGTAGTTACGAAAAGTGTCAGAGCTAATTTTAATTTGTTAAAATGCAGCACTTCAGCATCAGTAGTGTTTCCAACTTGCATCGATTGGAAATCCCCCAGTTGCAAGAAGTTTTGCAGAAATGGATACGAAACCCACATTAAGAAGTTTTGAAGAGGGCGTCACAAGTTTTTATTCAGTTAACGCTTTGGGACATGGAACTTTCTTATCTGTTAGGGTTATGGGCAGAATGTTATTGGTTGAGATTTCTTTTATTTCTGCCCTTCTGGAACTCTTCTGTAACTTTTTTCTATATATTGGTTTGTCTTAGCTAAGTTCATCATATCTGTTTGAAAAGTCTATTACTTGGTCTATTTTCTTCAAAAAGGTGGCGTGTATGTTTGGAACATTGGTCTGAGCATAGGTTTTTATTTCGGAAGCTTTGGCGGGATAGCCTGGACGTGTTCTGCAGGGAAGGGCCGAACCTGTGACGGGAACGAGATGAGTGGAAGGATCCTTTTCTCTTGATTTTTCAAAGATATGGCAACTTTGTTTAACAAAAACGTAGTGGTGGCTCAAAGCAGATCTTCAAATAGAGATCAAAACCACCTAAAGTGATGAGCTGGCTTAAGAAATATTTGATCTTTACAAAACAGAAATACCTTTTACTTTTACGCTGACTGTACCTAACTTATATGTTGTTGACTGTACCTACTTATAGCTGTTATATTGTATTCTATTCTAAGTATGTATTTACAAAAAAAAGTATTTGAGTATATTATATCACCTATCTGGTTCTCATAGCACAAGTTTTGCTTAATTTAGGGCTAGGTAGAGATGTTTGGATTGTCAAAAAAAAAAACTATTACATTTAAAACATTAAGTATAATAAAATTGGAACTATACAGATATACCAGACGTGAACCAAAATAGTTGAAAAACTAAGTGTTAGTAACCATATTGTAGGCGATACTGTTAATACCCAAGACTTCCTTTTGCGCCTACGTTACCTAAAGCAGCATAATCACCGTCGCCCAAGTTTCAGTTCTCAGAATCCTTGATGTTTATTAAACGTTTCCCGGTACGGTTATAGCCTGTTCCGGCATACTGGTAATGACTTTCTGTTCTGGTAAAACTTCTCTGATGGCTAATGCTAGAAATCGCTAATGCCTAGTTTCTGTAATCATCGTCCATGGAATAATCTCTCATATCCCACACTAACACCTACCCGATTAAAGGCGCAGCGTCAGCACAGCCCCGTATAAACCATGGGGAAGGTCGTGGGTTCAAATCTCGCTCGGCTCTTAACTTTTGGAACATTATAAAAATCTATATGAGTTTATTGCTTTGTTTAAGGACGTAACTAGAAGTGCATTTATTTATTGGCATTGTTTATTCATTATGCAATAAATAAGTAAACTTAATTATACCTATCTCTCTTTTAGTTTCCAACTTTTCTGCATGACCGGCTCGAAAACGTTGTTGGAATCTTCTAAAGAAGATTTGAAGAGAATTTTCCAAGAAGGTTAACCTAAATTGGTAGTTCCGTAAGTCGTCACATTCTGCACAAGCCATTAGAGCTTTCCTTTACTCATAAACGTGGCTATTTTCCTTCCTCAAGCCCAGGTTTAAGGCGTTCGTACGGCTTACCCGGTATTAGTGAGATTAGGATGGATTTTTTAATATGGTTTAGTTTTCATGAGCCTCTGTCTTTTCTGTAGGCGTCGGGTATACTATAGAAAAAAAAACTCCTATTTTTCTCTTTTATCTAAAGAGAAATAAAGATTATGATTACGATGTAAAGTGGTAACCATCGCCTATAACAAAGCATTGCCTCGTAGGTCACGGACGTCAGGAACGTGCCCTACAATGCACTTACCTGCTTACCTTACGTGTCAGTTATTTCACCGGTACCCATACCCTTCAAACCGAAACACAGCAATGCTGCTTCACGGCAGAAATAAGCATGGTGGAAGTACTTTCCAGGACGAGCCACACACAAAGAGCTCTACTACTGATCATACTATGCATACAATGTAAGGCATGGTCTTAAACTACGTGTAAGGTAATGACCAAATTACAAGGCATAATGCAATGGTTTCTACTTATAATTGGTACTCAAGTAGGTACATACTAAAATGTGTTACAACTACAACTATGTTATTTAGAAAACAAATAGGTAACACACACAGCAATTGGTCGCATTTTGTAAGGCACATTCTGTTTCTATTAATGTACCTATCCTATTTTTTTTTTTAAATAACAGTTTATTTACACAAAGAAACTTACAATTAAACAAAATATTTACAAAATGTACAAAATACACAAGAAACAGTTGAGCTATCTGCAGATCGTTACAAACGATCTAGAGATAGCTCAACTGATCCAAATCAGTGCCAGACGGAAGCGTCCAATCCTATTTTTAGAAAACATGTTTACAGACTTAATTCTCGTAACATAGCCTTGGGCGAGCTAGGGTGGTTTATCTTGCCATCCCAAAACAAATAATTATTAGAAAAGCCTATATATCCGGTACTGTCAGAGCTTTATGCACGGCCCTTAGATGGTACCTTTTTTTTTTTGGTGTCGGGGGGAAATCTTAGATGGTACCTAGCTTAGCTGTTGCGTGCGTTTGAGGTGAAGAGTTAAATAGCCATTATTTCTATTAAATCAGTAGGATCACTCATATCAAACGACACTGTAAAAGCGATCACGTAGTGAATTTGACTTCTTACCTCAAGTTATAATAACAATATTTCTAAGATAACAAACTAAAACTACAAAGGCGAATATACTCGCAAGCGAAGTTGCGGGGATTCTACTAGTGATATACGCAGCGAGACTCGATGTTTTTGTTTTATTAGAAATGCCTAGACAGACGGCTGTCTAGCCTGGTGGGATTCCATTTTGAATATGACTTATGGCTTTGTTTTCGTTCTGGGAATTTTATTAAGCGAGAGACTACGCAAGCAAAAAGGTGCATATATAGAACCTATAGGAAAACTACACTAAAATGTAGAAGCAAGGCGTGAGAAGTCTGGCTTTATTCTTTATTCTTTAAATTTCTTTAAAATTCACCGAAAATTGGTTTGAATGACATCTAGTAAGTAGTTTTTTTTAATACCTCATAAATCGTAAATCGCAATTTACCTTTCGACAAACTACAAGAACTTTTATATGATGTTACTTGCTGCTACGGAACCCTTCATGGGCGAGTCCAACTCGCACTTGGCCGTTTTTTATGAATACCGAGCTATACCTAGCTATACATGGCCGTTCTCCTATGTTTAGTGGTAGATGGTACCTACGATAGAGCAATTGTATTATTCCCGTTACAAAATTATGCAAAACCACTTTTAAATGAAAACACATTCAGTGAAGCTCCGCGCTCCTTTAAAATAAAATAACAAAGCTAAAACTTCCCTTACTTATTCCAGTCGATTCCCCTTAGCTTTTACAATAAGACCGTGTATTTTTGCAAGTCAAATACGAGGAGTCGGCGATCTCCAGCGACTTGGCAGCCGGATTTTTGCGAGAAATATTTCTAGTTTTAATTAAAACTTAGTTCTAGCTGCACGTGAATCATATTCATGGTTTGGACGTAGTATAATGTCTCCCTGAAGAGACATTGGGCTCGGCGCTGTTCATAATGGACATTTTACTATGAAATTGAACTAGAAAAACTTCCTTCGTAAGTTTCGTTCAGATTAAGCAGATTCATTTTAATGAGTACGACTATTAAAGTGTACTACCCGAGGCTAGCTGGGTGCTGTTAGTAGTATTTTTTTAAGTTAGAAGTTCAATAAGCGAAACTTTGTCTAAAATCTTAATTTCTTCTTCTTCTTATCGTGTCACTGATTCTTTCGAACCAAGTGTGCTGAAAGGATTTTAAGTGCGCCTCAAAGAGGTTCCTTTCGTGCTATTGACACATATTTTCGAAATTTTAAGACGATATGCCGGTTTCCTCACGATGTTTATTTACGTTCAAATATCGGAAAAAAATATTATATGAGGTAACGACAAAAATCACAGACGCAGGGACTTTTAACTGTGATCCACCTCAAGATAACAAATATCCATTAAGTCTGTAGGTGGCATAATGAAACCAATCTTGCTCTGAAATTCCAAGCCTCACAAAGAGGCTGGGCAATTGTCAAATGAAGATTCAATTGGGCTACAATAAATTAGTTCACCGACGCTCAGACCCTTCATTTGCGAAGTCACACACCGTCATTGTGCGTGGGCCCTTAGATAAACGGATAAACAGTACTTGTAGCCCTTTGTTGTTGTGGAATGTATGCGCGTTTCGATCGCTGTTTAATTGGTATTTTGTTAGTTATTGCTTATTCAGTAGACCCTTATCTCATTATGAAAAGGTTTCAATTCGAAGGCTGCTGAAGTATTGATACATAATATTCAAATAATACTTTTGCTGCTGCTCTAAGAGTACCGCTATTTTCTAGTATTTATGAGATACAAATACAATACAAATACAAAAGATACTTGTATTTTATGAATATTGAGTCAGATACTTACTTGATTGAATACTTTTAATTCTTTCTCGAATGATGTCGATGCCTTCGAGGGAAGATTATGAAATGAAGCGACGGTTAGAGACGGTTTTAAAGGATTTAAAAGAGATCTGTGTCCAGCTGTGGGACGATATAGGTAAAATTCAATTGATTTTTGCTTGTTAAATCATTTCTCAATATTTGACTAAAAATTGTGGTTATTTAAGGATATTTTTTATGACTTAATTGAGTAATAAGATTTTAAGTGCGCCTATCGTGTACTCGACACAAAATATCAAAAATATTATACCGGCCGTATTGTTTGGTTATTACGGCCCGTATGTTTCTTAGCAATTTATTTTTTAATGCAATGGCAAAAGATAGATAGATTAGACAGAGCAAAAGATAGTTCCATTCACAATGACTCTATATTCAAATGCTCTGGCTAAATCACCTGTAAGGCCTACCACTAGCTCTGTCTGGCTCTGGTTTTGAGTCTGTGTGAGTGCTCACCAGTTTATTATACTGTGTGTGTGACGGTTCGACGTAGGATTTATTTAGACAGCACTCACACAGACTCAAAACCACCAGAGACAGAGCCAGACAGAGCTTGTGGCAGACCTACTGAATACGAAGTCATTGTAAGATCCGAAGTTTAAGTCCGGAATCCCAGCAAGTGGTTCCGGATTTCCAGTTTGCCCAGTCAAATGTTAGCGGTGACATGCACCATTATTGCCTTCTGAACAAACATTACCCCGGTGGCTTAGTCTAGGTTTAAGACGGTGACAACTATGTTCGGCTACTATCTCGCAAGTGCATTTCAGTCTTTTTGTGATAAAAACTTAGTAAAAATATCATTTATTTTTACGAAGTTTTTATTTACATTTCGGTTGTCTGTAAAGTCAGTTTACTGACGATAGTTAAACGTGACAACGTCATAAGAAAATACACAGATGTAGAACGCTGCCAAACGCGGAGGCCGATTGTGCCTCTTTGTCTCAAGCCTTAAATGGAACGCCTCAGAGCGAGGTAACGCTGCATGAGTCATGTTTTTCGTGCGTGCAGCCGGCTCCATCGAGTTATAAGACGTGGTCACGTCAAATGAAAAAAATAAGATTAATTAAGTAGCACGTGTCGCTTCCTTCTGGTCTGTCGTGACATTGTCATTATTTCAAAGCATAGGAAAACACAAATTAAATAACATATAGATAGAAAGTTATCGACCTTCACTTTACTTATTCATAGAATCCACTTTCAGTAATTGTTCAGGGTCTCCGCTTTACACCTGATGTGTCACAACCATCTTACCGAAGCGAGAATTTGCCAAAAGAAAACAGAAATCGTCGATAGCCTCCCTCGTCTGACCCTAAACTTCATCACCTCTATGTCTATAGAGATAGAGTCCATAAAACCATCAAAATTGGCAAATGCGGTGAAGATATCTTATTTGAATATCCCAAGCTTCGGCGAAATGGATCGGATAGACGTGAAACTTTTAACTGAAATAATATTGTCGTTTGTGCTGGGTACGACTTTTTTCGATTTTGTATGGTTTTGTTGTGGTTTACTTATGATTTTACATTGTTATAAAAATTTTACGAAAAATAAATACGATCAAAAATATCGTCCCATTTTTCGTGCCAACATAATTATGTATGTGTCGTTTGAATATTGAAAAAAAATATGATAAAAACTGTAGGCCTACCATGAGCTCTGTCTGGCTCTGTCTCTGGCTCTGGTTTTGAGTCTGTGTGAGTGCTCAACAGTGCAGTGCATTAAACTGTGTGTTACGTTTTGACTTATATTATGATTTATTTAGTCAACACTCAAACAGACTCAAAACCAGAACCAGAGACAGAGCCAGACAGAGCTCATCGTAGGCCTACTGGACGTAAACTGTGGATGTCATTAAGTGAGAAAAGAAAGAACGGGTTCCGCACCCTCGCATAACTTTCCCCAACAAAGCCTCGAAAACCACACATTGATGCTTATGATAAACGAACAGAAAAAATACGTAAAGTGCCAGGCACTCGCTAAACTTTAAGAAACTCCGAGAAAAAGTGTTCGCTAAGAGCTTTATACGAGCAATATTTCATAGTTTAAAAGACGAAAGCGTCCGGATACCTTTTATTTAATGTTTATGAAGATACGGCCTTCCGTAGCTTGTTGCTTGAAACTTGAGTTTTTAGATTGTTGTAGGCGAGAAAAAAAGGTGGCTTACAGTAATTCCACTGTCCTCCCATCGTCTTCCTTTTTCAGATCATACTTTGCTTTGCTTCATGAGAAACGATTTAACCGACGATTTTTTTTTGTGACTGGCCTCTTAGCTCAGTTGGCAGTAGCTCTGCCTTCTGCGCCGTAGGTCGTGGGTTCGATCCCCACCGAGAACAAATATAAGTGTGGTGAACATAGATGTTTGTTCTCTGTATTGGTGTTATATTGTATTCTATGTGTAGGTAGCATTATTTTATCTGTGGTGTAGGTATGTATTTGCAAAAAAAAGTATTCAAGTACTATATCAGCTATCTGGTTCCCAAAGTACAAGCTCTGCTTAGTTTGGGGCTAGATAGTGTTGTGTGGATTGTCCGCACAATTTTTTTATTTATTTATTTTATTTAGCAAGTGGAAATCCGTGATCTCTGCCTACCGCCATAAGGCGTGATTTTATGTATGTATGTATGTATTTATTAATTTTCAGTGGAAAATATTTTCACTATCTTTTATGAGACTTACAAACAATGAATTAAATTTAGACGCAATACGAGAGGCGCGTGATAAAGTTACTTCTTTTCAACTGTGCCTTCTTTTAGATATTACAACAATAACATAAGTTGAGTAAGTTTCCAATGTTATATGAAACACATTCTGTCTAGACATGTCGGAGGATAGTGAAAAAGTTATTTCAGAATAGGTACAAATATTTCAGGAAAGTTTTGTTATTTCTTAAGGTTCCACACATCCGTGGCGTGTCAGGGAAGGGGCCAGGCCGTGGTGGTGCCGTCGATTGAATTTGAACCCTATATCTGTGCAAATTGAGTGGAATTCTCGTATTTGACTCCAATCTGGCTTGAGCTCGGCGGTCGGGATATTGTCTTATATAAATTCAACTCATTGTGGGGATAGATAGGGTTCAAATTCAATCGACGGATTTACCACGGCCCTGCCCCGTCCCTGACACGCCACGGATGTGGGGAGTTGCTGAGAAATATTTATTCAAAATGTATCCAGTGTCGATGACATGAGTCGAGTGCTTATCGCATTCAGATGTTGCGACCGAAGGAATTATGACGTTGGAAATTCCAATATACTTTCGAAGAAATCCATGCTCCCAAGTTTAAAAAATCTACGGCTCAGTGTACCTACTATACAAATCAAGTCAGTCTTTACTGACTGACACACAGTGCACAGCCAATGTGGTCCAGACATTCAAAATTGAGGCTAAAGGTTTTAGGGTTTGTTGAATAGTAGAAAATTGTCAAAGTCAAAAATCGTTTAATCAGTTGTATCACACGGATCACTTTAAAACGTCTTAAAGCTAGATGAGTCTGAGTGCCAGTTCCACGCGACCAAGCCTAGAAGAACTGGCAATGGGTTGAGATCATCATATCCATAGTTATCAATAGGCAGGAAGATAAGGGAAAGAAGAGTGAATGCTGAAATGACGGCTAATAGAGGACACTATCCTCTATTAGCCGTCATTTCAGCAGTCACTCAGCAGCCGTCATTTCAACACTGATAACTATGGATATGATGATCTCAACCCATTGCCAATGCTTCTAGGCTTGGTCGCGTGGAACTGAGATAATAAAAACCTGTTGTGCCGACCCCACATGAAGTGGGACAATGACAAGAAAATGATGATGAGGTATCAATAGGCAATGCTTGCAATATTATGATGGGCATACGGCACTGCGTCGCTATCGTTAGGAAGCAAGCACTTTGCGGTTTCTTTGTCGGTTTCGGACGTCGTATGGTAATTTTGCTTCCTTCCTGGTGGCCGTAGACCCATAAATAAGGTGCAAAGGCGGCCCCGTGGTCGTGCTGAAAAATTACCTACTAGTAATAGATGTAGAATTGATATGAAAGGGCGGTTAACTGAGCAATTCAATTGTTTGAAAGTTTTTAAAAATCAGCAAGGTTATCTTCTTATGCCAGTAGGCCTACAAACAAGCTCTGCCTGTTTCTGGTTTTGAGTCTGTGTGAGTGGTGACCAAATAAATCCTACGTCGAAACGTCACACATACAGTATAATAAACTGGTGAGCACTCACACACACTTAAAACCAAAGCCAGACAGAGCTTGTTGTATTGATCCCCAAGACGAAATCCTAATGTCCAGTCCCGACTATGTGTGTTTATTAGCTGAAAATGTTTATTATTTTGAAAGCTTGTTTACGGAAGCAAACATGTTTTGTGACTCAATAAATAGAACTAATTACATTGAAATGGAACAGCATATTTACAAAATTAATGTTTCGTAAGTAATTAACTGATTGCGCTTGTTTGCAGTGAGTTATTATCAAAACAATAAATAAAGGTTTCAAGTTATACATATAATGGTAAAATTACTTTATAAATTTAGGTCAAAATCATAGGTTCTTCGAGCATCTCTTCTTCCTTCTTCGTTATGGGAAGTTAGTTTAAAGTTTAAAAGTTATCAGAGAAATAACTATAGATTTCTAGGTTCTTATCTAGACTAACTTTCTTTGTCATGATATCGGTTGTAACGCAACTTTATTCACAAGCTCTATGTTATAGATAGAATAACCTTACGTCCGTTATGTCACCTGTCATGCACAGCATAATGTCAACGGGTTGACAGTTAGAGGCAGGTTTTGGGGCAAAACGAATGTTAGTCAGAATAGCTATGGGATTTATGGTGTTAGGTGAAATGTGAAAGATTATAATATTATGATGTTCAACATATCCGAAGAGTTTTAATGTGTGCTACATACGACTCGCGAGGAGACTCTTTACAACTCAGAAGATGGATGAATCAACGGGCCTACAAGCCGTTCGCGTCGTGATAATTTATGACAACGATCCAACAATTTTCAACAACAAGCTTGTTTGTTTGTGCTTCATTTCATTGTAGTAACTCTAGTCATCAAGGACTAGGAGTTATTCATGGAACCAGTTACGAGCCATCGAGTTACAATATTGTTAGAAAGAAAGAATGAAAAACAATCATTTATACAAGCTGTACACGACAAGAAATAAAACAGTAAAATGTGACAACGTTAGTAACAAAATACACAGAGCCTGAGCAGAGTTACAAACCTGGAAACCTGAAGCTTGGTTACTGAATTGTGTTGAATGATAAAATGAAAAAATGTTGTGCTGAGTTACACAATGTTATGGAGCTTAAAGTTGGAACACATCTCAGCTAACAAATAGACCTGGTGTGGTAAGACAAAATGACATTGATGGAAATTGGTGAATATACGGTTTCATTAATAACAATTGCCAAGATTTGATATTATTATAGATTGAAGTTGACTTGAGACTCATAATTTTGTGAGTCGGAGAATATCCGAGCAAATATTAATTTTAGACTCAGAGATTTAGACTGGTAGACAATGCTATTAGCATTAAGTCTTCATATCACTAAATAGTTTGATGGAAGTTTTAAATGAATAAATAAATAATTTTGTGGGACTAATAGCAAGTTATGGATAAGTAAGTCTGTTGAGAATTGGTCTGAGGCCACAAGTTTATCTGAATACCATGAGCGAGCTTCATGACAAAATTGAATGTATAGTTTGTTAACCGCTAATTGTATATAAACCTGCTATGACATTGCAGCGCCCAACAGGGTGCATGTACTGACCTAAGCTACTCTAAGAACAAATGCTATTTATTTTGTGTACAGGTGAGCAATCAATAAATGAAATGAAATGAAATGAAATGTTCAAACAGCTATGACAAATAGGGTGTTCCTAATAATAAATAATGGTATAATTTATTTACTCTAGTAGAGTATGAGTTCTGACCTTTCCGAGTTTTGGGCTCTAACAAGTGTTTAAATCTTTGGGATCTTGTGACTCGGGTTGATTCCTTCAACCCACCAGTCCGTCCACCATTAAAATAAGAGTACTCGTGATAAAAATACTATCTACCTGTAAGTTACTATTATTTGAATCATTGGGGCTTTGCGGTGATTGTTCAAATATTAATTATTATTCAAACTAGCTGAAATAATCAAACCGATTGAACGATGAACCTTTTAATGATTATATTGAAATGCTACTTCCCGCATTCATGAATATGTTATTTATGAGATATTACTTACCTTGTGACACCATTCGTTGTGAAGTGTTTCATTAGTGTGAAGAATTAATGGAAGAAGCTGGTACAGACTTAGCTAGGTACTTTACTAATGATGATTTTTTTTGTATGGCCTCCTATGTATACTAAAGTTATATTATCTTGATGGATGCCATTTATACCTGAATGGAACTAAAAACATAAAGACCAGAATGATGTATTCAGTTAATATTTTAAGTTCTAGAACATGGGTGACAACTGATTGAGCCAGAGAGAGACTGATGCCGCCCGCCTACGACGTGCCGGGCCATGGGCCGCTCGTGTACTGCGGCCTGCAGGGCGTCGCCTCGCTGCTGGCGGAGGTGATGCCGCGCGACGAGCTGGCGCACCCGCTGTGCGAGAACCTGCGCGCCGGCGACTGGCTCGCCGACTACATCGCGAGCCGCATGGAGCGCGAGCCGCGGCTGGCCGCGCGCATGGCGCCGCTCGACCGCGCCACGCTGCGCCCGCTGCGCAGGCGCTGACGCGCTACCTGGTGCCCGCCTACTTCGCGGAGCGCGCGCTGCAGCTGTACCGCGAGGTGGCGCGCGAGGCGCTGGCCCGCCTGGCGCCGGCCGACGGCGCGACAGGCTCGATGTGGCGCGCTGGCGCTCACCTCGATGCAGCTGGTGGGCGCGGTGCTGGGCGCGGCGCTGCCCCGCCCTCGCCCGCTCTGCCGCCCCGCGCCCGCGGTACGACCTCACGCTGTCAGCGGGGCTGCCTCACTTCGCGGAGGGGTACATGCGATGCTGAGGGCGCGACACAGGGAGCGCTGGCTGAAGGAGCCGCCGTGAGGGCAAGACAGGCATACGACATTGCTGCCCAATACGTGATCGAGTAAAGACATGACCAGCATACGACCTTGCTGGTCAGTTATAATCAAGTGAGGGTAAGACAGGCATACGACATTGCCGCCCAATACTTGATCGAGTAAAGACAGGGCAAGACAGGCATACGACATTGCCGCCCAATACTTGATCGAGTAAAGACAGGGCAAGACAGGCATACGACATTGCCGCCCAATACTTGATCGAGTAAAGACAGGGCAAGACAGGCATACGACATTGCCGCCCATTACTTGATCGAGTAAAGACATGACCAGCATACGACCTTGCTGGTCAGTTATGATTAAGTAAGGGCAAGACAGGCATACGACATTGCCGCCCAATACGTGATCAAGTAAAGACATGACCAGCATACGACCTTGCTGGTCAGTTATGATTAAGAGAGGGCTTGACTGGCATACGACTTTGCCGCCGCTCAATATTTATTTGTTTATTTGTTACTTATTATTATTTATTTGTTTATGTGTTACTGGTATGACTTTGCCAATTGATAAACATTTGAAGGCATGATTGGCATACGACTTTGCCACCGTCCAATGTTAACTGAATAAGGATCTGATTAGCATACGACATTGCCAATTGACTTGACTGGCATACGACTTTGCCGCCGACCAATATATAACTTAATAAAGTAAGGATGGCATACGACCTTGCTAGTTGATAACTAAGGAAGGGCAATTATCATATGACTTTGCCGCTGCTTAATGCTTGACTGAATGAGGATAATAATGGCATACGACTTTGCCAATTGATTATCAATAGAGACCATGACTGGCATACGACGTTGCCACCCAATTCATTATTTAATGAGAACATGACATGTGACCTGGCTATACAATAAGGAGTGGCCGCCCTATTGGTGAACGAGTAAAGACAACTGACAAACGATAATGCAGCCCAAGTAATTATGTGAAACATGGCATACGACTTTGCTATCCAACTTATTAGTGACTTACGACCTTGCCGCCTAAAATTGTAATTATGTGAAGGAACGTCGGATGCATGATTTTGCCGTCCAATTGTGATTGCAGGCGGATTAATAATCTTATGATTAGTTAATGTTAAACATAAATGAATGCGTCAAAGAACCAAGTGCCATTATTTTAGTGGCATGCAACAGTGTATTTATTCTTTACTGAACACATATAGATGACTTAGAGGCAAATAAAGTTGTTATATACAGAGGCGGATCTGCCATTTGATTTGACTTTGCCTAAAGGTAAATAAATTGGTAGCACTGATATAAAAAAATAAATAAAAAAAAGAATAAAAAAAAAAGAGGTGATAAAAACTGATCTGATGGATTGCTTCTTGCTGAAACAGCAACCATATGTGTATACTGGAATTACGGGTACGATTATTGTGGTTGGACTTATATCTCGATGGGTTGGAAACTTTTTGTTAAGGATTCATGCGAAACAAATTATGTTGCGAGGCTCCTTGAGTGAGATCTGATAATTTTGTTCAATCTATGAACGTAAAACTAAGATTGATTGGAAACTATAAAACCAGCAAAAATTAAATTAACAGGTTGACAACAATAACAAGATTTAAAATACCTATATTTCGGAGATCGAGTAGTCGTCGTGTGACATTGAAGTAACTTTCCGGTCTCGAACGTCATCTGTTAGCGAGAGTCATCGTTGGAAACGTCAAGTAGACATAATATGTCACTTGGGGAAGGTCGACACAGAATGGCTGTGTGGGTATTTTTTGGTGGGACGGAATGCCTGACGGTTGGGTCAGTCGGAGCTGGAGTCATTATTATTGCGACTGCCGAGCAGAGTACTAACCCCACTCAGCCACTGTGTTGAACTTGCCGCGTTTCCATAGTTATTAATCTCAGAATATCGAAGCAATCCCTTGTTTAATCTTTGAGAAACTGATTGTGTGTGATTGTGTAATAAACTACTACACTGTGAAGTCGTTATTTTGCATTTCGAATAATGTCGGACACACCGGACGGCATGCCTCGGGAACCTCCCCCGTCATCAGATGTGGGATGCAACCCAGATCACCCACGCGAAGAAAATTGTAATGGTGAGCGAAATAACCTACAATTACATGAAAAAAATAGTGACTCGAGTGAAGAAAAATGGCACTATCTTTTTGAGCATCAAAATCAAAATTTTATGGCACTACTGCAAGCTATAAAACTACCCGCATCTTCGAGCTCGATACGCTTGCCTGATTTTGACCCGCAGAAAAGAGAAAGTGGAGAAAGTGACCTTTGAAGTAAGCCCTGCAAACATCCAAGACGAGTCATCCAGTGAACCTACCGGCATTCAACCCCGAAAAGGCGGATGCGGACGCGCGATCGTAGTGTGCAGCTGTGGATCTGTTTCTCCTTAGCGGCGGTCAACTGGTGGTCGCTATCAGCAACGCAATAAACGTGGCTGTCCCAAACCACCTATCGTGGGACCACGTGGAGCAAATTCTAGAATGCAAGACTTCCAAGCCCAAGGATCATATGAGACAACATGTGACATATCCAGCGTCAACGCAAGCACCCGTGAAGCCTGCAGCGAGCAAGAGAGGTCGAGACTTGGAAAGCGGCAGCGAGCAAGGGAGGTCGGACTTTAGGAACGGCAAACCAGGCCACAACGCAATTCGGCGCATGAGCGGCAGCAACCATGCAGCTGGCAGTGGCAACAGCGGTGGCAGCGCGGCGGCGCTTTGGGTCTAGCGCACAGCGAGCGAAGCGCGTGGACGTTTGCGTCTTGCAATGACCTTCGAGGACGATTGACAAAGGTTAGCTGTATTGTTTTTTATTTGATTCTGATGCTAAGTGTTAGCTACCCGGTAGAAGCCTAAAGATTTAATGATTCAGTTAGGTTACTCGTGAATATGACTCAGACTGCTTTCTCACTCAGTAAAGTTATTTTTTTGGTAACCCTTGTTACAAGATGAGTCGAGTCCGAAGATATTTTTTAACAGCTATCTTTTCTAATAGTACTTCTTTTCTAATACTTTGAAAAAAAAAATAAGTCGTTGATAAATTGTAAATTGTGCGCAATCGTATGATTTCTTGTTGGTTATGATGAGCCTATGGACGGTTTTCTGACTTCTGCTCCCGAATTTTGTCATATTAGCCGAACAGAATACTGTGTTTAGACTTTCTTTACAGAATATGCACACGAGGAAAGCGATTCGACAGCAACGTGACAGCGACACGACAGCGATGCGACAGCGACACGACAGTGACGCGACAGTGACGCGACAGTGACGCGACAGTGACGCGACAGCGACACGACAGCAACGCGGCCATGATAGCACTACTGGTGACGCCATCGCATCTAGCACAGCTGGCCGTGCTAGTGGCGGTAGCGGCGGCACAGTGGCCGAGTGGTGGGTCAACTTCTGCTAAAAATAACGGTGTTTTGCAAGAATCAGGTCAGTCGTACCCATTTTTGATCTGATAGTGGTACCGAATGTTCTCTTGTTGCAAAGTGTAGCTAATAAGTTTGCTGGAAATAGAGTTTATACCTTATGACGTAATGATTGGAGATGGAAAATATTTTTTGAAGCGAAGAGAACAAGCGATCTACATCAGTATTGAGAAAAAATCTAAGCACGAAAGCAAAGGTTTCTTCTTTCGTGGTTGGTGACTTACAAGTACGCCCACGATAGACTAAGACGAATGCCCACAAACGACGTTATTGGTGAGGATGACACGTCAATTGTAGCGAGTGGTGACCGAGATGTGAATCTGAGGGAAGGTGATGGGGATGGACCATCATGTAGTGTACGGACACCGGAGAAAGGTGTAGCAGAGTCGCTGGACGAAAGCGACTAGACGATGTGGTATACGTAAGCTGGATGGAAGCTTTGCAGAGTTGCTAGATAGAGGCAACTAGACTGAATTGACATTGACTTTGAGCTGGATGGAAGCTTTGCAGAGTTGCTAGATAGAGGCAACTAGACTGAATTGACATTGACTTTGAGCTGGATGGAAGCTTTGCAGAGTTGCTAGATAGAGGCAACTAGACTGAATTGACATTGACTTTGAGCTGGATGGAAGCTTTGCAGAGTTGCTAGATAGAGGCAACTAGACTGAATTGACATTGACTTTGAGCTGGATGGAAGCTTTGCAGAGTTGCTAGATAGAGGCAACTAGACTGAATTGACATTGACTTTGATTATGACTTAAGATTAATTACAGACTTGTTTAAAATTTTATGAGTGCCTTGTTTAAGATGATTGTAGAGAAGTTATTTTAGTACGATTTAGTTTGGAAGTCATAATTTGTTTTAATCGATGTAGATGTATAATGATCTGTTTGATTCGTTTCAATAAAGACGACTGATAAATGAAGTATTTACTGGCCTCGAGGTCAGGAAAGACCGAGCAAGAGACATATTACTTTGCGAACTTCTCTTTCTTTCCAGAAACCTCACGCGAGGACGCGTGAGTGGTCATGATGGCCGTTTCGGAGATCGAGTAGTCGTCGTGTGACATTGAAGTAACTTTCCGGTCTCGAACGTCATCTGTTAGCGAGAGTCATCGTTGGAAACGTCAAGTAGACATAATATGTCACTTGGGGAAGGTCGACACAGAATGGCTGTGTGGGTATTTTTTGGTGGGACGGAATGCCTGACGGTTGGGTCAGTCGGAGCTGGAGTCATTATTATTGCGACTGCCGAGCAGAGTACTAACCCCACTCAGCCACTGTGTTGAACTTGCCGCGTTTCCATAGTTATTAATCTCAGAATATCGAAGCAATCCCTTGTTTAATCTTTGAGAAACTGATTGTGTGTGATTGTGTAATAAACTACTACACTGTGAAGTCGTTATTTTGCATTTCGAATAATGTCGGACACACCGGACGGCATGCCTCGGGAACCTCCCCCGTCATATATATTAAATGCTTAGCTTTATGTTCCGACTATACCTTGTTTTAAAGCAAAATTTGAGAATGCCATAATCGAGATTCAGCCTGTTAAATTACAGAGACAAGCCCAAATATTGACCCTAAATATTTTTGTGAATTTGTACTTATGGCCATGACTTTTGGTTACTTGAATTATATGCCTTGAAGACTCCTTGCGACAATTCGACTTAAGCAGTTAACTTTCGAGTTAGTAAATAGAAAAATTTACTATATTGAATGGGTATGGAGAATACGCGATAAACATACATAAAATGATACGGGACTGGAAAATAATTAGTAATGAAAACATCTGTGATGAATTAACTGAAGTAAACCGTTGGGACATCATGTACCTCAAAAACATAGAGTTGAGATAGTACATATTTAGTTGAAAATGGAAATTTTGAGAATAAGAAAAAAAATTGTAAGTAAACGAACAAGATTATGCTGTGACTGGGATTAACCATGACATTCTTTAAGGTACCATTAAGTATAACTTTGGTGACCTTTCTGAAGTAGCTGATAGTAATGCTCAGAGTATTTGGATAAACAATGAGTTTTATTTATAAAGTTAATTCTTCGGGGCCTCTATTGCTTTAAATTTATGTGGATGACGGATCTGAAGGTAGTGATGCCATTAATATTGGATTTAGTAAGACACCAGTCAATGAGAATAAAATATATATATAAAAAAAAAAAAACAGTTGTAAATGTGTGTGTAAGTCACAACGTGAAGGAAGTCATTCCTGTTTCAATACAATGGGTTCTCGGTGAATAAGGATTGTTAAACGTAGAAGCATTGGTCATGTTTTGACTAAGTGTGGTTGATTATATAGACCAAAGAAAAAATATTGCCACTTAGCGACTAGTAAGTAGGTGCATGAAAATCTGAACATGACTGATAGTTAAATCTCACTATTCCTGATACTCGTGATACCTACTATAAATAGGACTATCATTGTGATACTTCGCGATTGATGAAAATATTATACTTACAAAACTTAATGGACATACATACATACATAAAATCACGCCTTATTCCCATGGGGGTAGGCACTTAATGGACATTGATGATAAAAATAATAATATTGGAATTGTTAAAGTAAGATGTTGGTACGCCAAGACTAGATAAAAGTTATTTGAGTAGGTACCTACCTACTGTAAATTGATGAGGCTTCAGTTTTAAGTTACGAGCAGAGTACTTGTCTGGGTCCTGATCTAGTTCCGTCCGATTGACCTTTCAGGCTCACATAGTGTTAGCTAAGTTATTGATGATATTATTGATTATGATGATGCGATGTATTATAGACGACACACAGACACAGACAGGCATTTATTTGCACATTAAGAAAAACATTAAAGACTAATATATTATTAAAATCATAAAGAAAGATATAATTACAAATATTAACAGCGAAAGAGATTGTCGTATGAGCTAGAGTATGCTACTGCAGCAAATTGGCTCTGGCTCAGCATTAAGCTTCACCACCAGCGGCAGCCCAGCGCCGTTACTCTGTCAGAACCGTTAGATGTGTTGAAAGGAATGTAGGTAGGTATATTAAAAACTTAGCTGAAATTCTTGTGTACCAACAAACTATTTTGTGTAGATGAGACTAACTGACTATATTGAACGAAGGGACTTGTTCTTTTAGGATGGCCGACTGTAACGATGCCATTCTAAAAGCTATGGCTTTACTATGATCATAACGTAGGTTGTCAATCTGTCGCTGTCATGTAAAGGTGTCAAAGTGTTTCGCGCGCATGGATCCAGGAAGAGAAGGATAAAGACAATAGAATAGAAAAGAAAATTCTTTATTGCACACCTTAAAACTAACAGTGGAAAAACAAGTAACAATAATTGAAAACATACTAATGTACAATGGGCGGTCTTATCGCTGAAGAGCGATCTTTTCCAGACAACCTAGATATAGTTGTATAGCTAGCGGTGTTTTGTTTGGTGGAATATTATAATGGTTGCGATGTTATCAATGGTGAACGAGTGTTTCATAGTTGTGTCCCAATCAAGAAACGACGTTTTACAATACGAATCTGTAGCCTACTTGGTTATTAGTCTTATTGCTAAACTTAAATGAATGTTTTGTCAAAAGTAAATGAATAAACTAAGATTAGTTTTAAATACTGAAGTAGTAAAACACAAAGTGATAATTAGAGACTAATATTGTAAGAATTTTTGGAACCAATTATATTGGTATGATATCTAGATTTGAATAAACTTTGATTAGTTATGCATACTCAAGTAGCAAAACAAAAAGTGGTAAATAAAGACTAATACCATTAATATTGTAAGAACTTTTGTAATCAATTATATTGGTATGATATCTAGATTTTGAATAAACTTTGATTAGTTATGCATACTCAATCAGTAAAACACAAAGTGGTAATTAGAGACTAATACCATTAATATTGTAAGAACTTTCAGAATCAATTATATTGGTATAATATCTAGATTTTGGATAAACTAAGATTAGTTATGCATACTCAAGCAGTAAAACACTTATTGATAATTAGAGACTAATAACATTAATACTTGTTGTAATAACTTTTAGAACCAATTATATTGGTATAATGTCTAGATTTAGGATTGTAACACCGGGCTGTGAAGCTTAAAGCTTTTCCAAAGTGGAAAAACATGTAAACATAATGTGAACGAAATAGTTGATATTATAGGCGAACACATGGTTATTGAATTAATATAATCTCTAGAAATACTCAATAGTTTAGTCCGGAATACCAACTATTTTGTGTGGTCATAACTGACGACTACTCTGCTACTCCGTACGGGACGAAGGGACCCGTCCCAAGTAGGATGGCCGACTGTAACGCAACTTTATTCACAAGCTCTATGTTATAGATAGAATAACCTTACGTCCGTTATGTCACCTGTCATGCACAGCATAATGTCAACGGGTTGACAGTTAGAGGCAGGTTTTGGGGGCAAAACGAATGTTAGTCAGAATAGCTATGGGATTTATGGTGTTAGGTGAAATGTGAAAGATTATAATATTATGATGTTCAACATATCCGAAGAGTTTTAATGTGTGCTACATACGACTCGCGAGGAGACTCTTTACACGGTACAAGTCTTTCTTTCAATAATTTCGATTTTTTTTCCCCTCTGATGTTGAAGGTGTCTATGGGCAACGGTGACTACTTTTCATCAGGTGGCCCGTCTGCCTGCTATGGCATAAAAAAATGAATGTTCTTGTGCACTTATCCGTTAAGAATGTCATAATTGCACAAAGGTTAACCTGAAGAGAATGTTCTCTAGCAGTAGATTTGCCTATGTACTGTGCAATTTTTGTTTTAGTGCAATGAATTTCCTATCTATCTATTTATCCTTTTCGCTAGTCTTTTACCGACAGAACATTTTAAGTAACGACTATTAAAGGCGAAGGCAGGGTGGAATCTTCTGGTCTCACTCCGTCACTATTGTGGTCACTAAGTGCACGAAAAAGAGCATTTTTAGGGCGCACTTAAAATCATTTCACCACACTACTTTCTAGATCCTTAGCTCTAGGTACACAGATAATGTTGTATCTGCATTTTCTCTCTGTCTTCAGCTGTCCGTTCTGTGTGTATGTGTTTTGATGTATTTGTGCCTTTATTTGTGTTTTTGACTGGCCTCTCAGGTCAGTTGGTAGTAGCTCTGCCTTCTGAGCCGTAGGTCGTGGGCTCGATCCCCATCGAGAACAAATGTTTGTGTGGTGAACACAGATGTTTGTTCTCTGTCTACACTGTATATTGTATTCTAAGTAGGTATATATGTATTTAAAAAAAATATGTGCATAAGTATTATATCAGCTATCTGGTTCCTATAGTACAAGTCTTGCTTAGTTTGGGGCTAGATGGGCTGTCTGTAATATTTATTTATTTATTATTTGTGTCAAATAAGTATATTTTCTTTCTTGCTAGGGTTGTCAACAGCCAGCTCAAGCCACTACGTAATTCACAACCCACACCACCGTCGCAATCACAGTTCCAGATTTAGTTATCGATCTAAAACAAATGTCCCGCCGCTGTACTTCCCAATTTAAGGCTGACATTGATTCTGTCTGCAGTCTGCGTTGGTGGCCAGGCCTGAAATAGCTGCGGCTGCAATCGATCCGTCTAACAGACTAAAAACATGCAATTATACACCTTATCACAATGCTACAGAGGTCAAACCAGCTGCTGAATTGGAGTACGAAACTCAGTACAAACGATTTGTGCAATCGCGATTTGAACTCTATGTCCAGGTGGTAAGGTATTCAAGAATACGAATAATAGCTAATTATATTAACTGTTTCATTTAAAAACAATGTAAAATTCATTATTGATCGAATTTATCTTTTCGTCAGAAACTTTTAAATAAGATTAAACCATTAAGGCATCCGCTTATCCAGGCGACGGCGATGGCGATCAGCTGAAACGCTGTATCGTGTCAGCTGATCGCAATTTCCATCACCTACTGCACAGGCCTTTAGTTAATTTAGAACCTATGATCATATTAGGTTCAAGCTTTTACAAAGCTTTAAGGCTAACTATTAAATACATAGTAAATGGCTTTCAAAGTGAAAGGTCTCCTTTTTAGCCGACTTCAAATAAAAAACGAGAAGGTCTTCAATTCGGTTGTATTTTTTTAAACGTTTGTTATAGCATAACTTCGTCATTTATGAACCGATTTAAAAAAAATATATCTGAAACTCCCAGATTAGTCCCATAGAAATTTTGCCTTTGAAGTCGTTTTCTCAGGTATACTTAGTAGTTATATTATCACCATAGAATCATACAATTTTTTTTTCTTAAATTATTATTAATATAATGAAGCTTCAGTGTGGCAAGTCGGTTCTGTAGTTATTTTGTAGTTATATGGAAGCAATAACTACTAAAAATATCGGATGCCAATTACTCAATGTGACCAGAATACGAATAGCCTCATACAAAATGTAGACCCCAAAGTTAGCGAAGCCCGATCGACCTTCCGAAATAGATTCACACAATCGATATGAACAGTTGAAATAAGTCTTTTCATACGCTAACTTAATGTATGGTCGGTTTTTCAATGCGCTATCATAACGTAATATGCTTTTATAGGTAATCTTCTTCTTCTTCTTCTTAATAAGATGGAATCTGTCCATTCGGTCAATTTTGCCAATGTCAAGTGAGGGAAAAGTCAATCTATAAACAAGTCGGCCGTCATTGGCTTTGAAAAAATTGGTGCCTGTTTTATTTTCAAAACCATTGGAAACATTTTCGATCAAATCAGAATATCACACACTTTCATTCCAATTGTGTTAAGGCCTCAAGTAATTTTGGTTAAAATACCACCGAAATTACACAGCAGAATCCAAAATAATACTAGAAAAACAATTAAAATGAAAAAGCTACGTGACTTTCCAAAAAGACAGAAAGCGAATCCTTATAGGTATACTTTTTAAACTTAACTTTTCGTCGTGCGTGCACGGACATTATGGACAAAGAAGATCAAGTGAGGGTAGTTACTAATTAGTGATGCTACCACTCACTCATTTCAGTGCTCTTGTTTACCCGCGACCACGGCGGCTATTGCAACATAGCCGAAACGTCGGGAAATAAATAAAATAAGGTAATATACGCGATAAATACCCGTGTAATAGTTTAAATATCCTTATAGGTAGTATGTTAAGCGCTTAGCTCTGACTTAGAAAGAAAGAAAAAAACATTTATTTGACATACATCGGTGTAGACGTTAGCAATATGTTATAATGGTAGATAAAATATGCCAAATAGGCCCCGACTAATAGGAGCTTACAAGGCATATCTACCATGCTAGTAACTTACGAGGTATTTTTCACGACAACATAGAGACACAGAAGTTCAACTTGCTTCGTTTTTTACGCCAGCGTAGACGCGGCTTTTGAACGAGTTGCATTTGCCTGTAGTAAAATTATAGCTCAATGCAATCACTAATAAACCTCCGTGTACATAGGTCAATTTTACACTCAGGTCATACAATGAGAGTTAATTTGCTGACAACGCAGTGGTTTTGTGGTAGAAATCGCATCAGTGACGTTTGGCCGGGAATATCCAATTAGCGCCGCGCGTTCAAAGGCAGGCATGGTCATGGTCGGGCTAGTGAGCCATTTAAGCACTTTGTCTGCGCTTTGTCTCTGGAGTCTTGATTCGTCAGTTTACTGGCAGTTCCAGTCGAAATCAATCAAGAAATCTGTATTGCGTGTATTATAGCCCTTTCCCACTGGTGCGTTATATCGCGCACCAGCTCGCACGACACACCATGGGAACGGTCTTGTGCGCCTAGGTGCGCGGTAGCACAGGAGCCTTTTCTGTGTGCGTTGCCGTGCGTCGTCGTGCACGGTGCGTGATGATCTGCAGAACCACGCACCGTAGGAAGGCAGCATTAGTTTGTTTGCTTTGTTCTTAAGAAGTACCAAGGTACCATAAAAACACGTGTAAAATATTTATTGTCAAACATCAGTTGTTCCTACCTAGGTACATAGTATTTTTCAGAATTGGATGTACCTAGGTATAGTTTACAATATTACAATCTGTCACGAAAATATCCAGGAAAACCTTGGAAATGGGAAGGAACATGGTTGCAAAAATTGTATAATTACAAAAATACTCAATGACAGTAGGCCTACCACAAGCTCTGTTTGGCTCTGCCTCTGGCTCTGGTTTTGAGTCTGAGAGTGCTCACCAGTGTATTATACTGTGTGTGTGACGTTTCGACGTGGGATAAATTTAGTCCACACTCACACAGACTCTAAACCAGAGCCAGACAGAGCTTGTGGTAGCCCTACTGGTAAGTTTTGCAATGGCATGCGCCGTCTCTTCAACCTAACTAAGCACCAACAAGCACCATTAAAATCACAGCTTGTTCAGCAAACAAAAAATAGCTGTACCTAACTCGAATTGCCAAAGCAAATTCGACCCTGTTGTTGTACTTATAGAGGCTACGAGGCTCCCACTCGAAAATATCATGTTTTGTAACACGATCTTATTTAAAAGTCACACCGAGTGCGATTTTATAAAAGAGCAGTCTGAACACACGGGGTGTTTATGTGAGAAGACATGTGAAAAAGCTTGATGCATGCTTTTGTGTGTGAGTTATGTGCGCTTCATGGAACGCTTTTTGCATTTTAAGTAGATGCTCACTCGGGTTCAGTATTACTTTGACTTAAACCTGTGTTTATCACATCTACTAGGTGAAGCCATCATGCTGAGTACCTTATTGTTATATTTATGTCAAATATTTAGATTATTTACAGAATCGTTGCCCTGTTTTCAATCAAAATCATCTGTGATCAGGTCTATCAGTCAGGGGCAATTGGTGTTTTCTTATGCCCCTGCTTATGGGACACTATAGTATCTTGGACAAGATTTTTGATGGAATAAGCTTGCCCGGAACCTATACGAGTACCATCCTGACATCTTAGTGGGCTTAATCTAAAGAACAGACATGGTCAATACGTGCGGAGCTGACTAAGCCGCGAGTTTCCTCGCGATTTTGTCACAGTTTGAAGGCACTAGCACTGTGTACATTTTCGATCAGAAAAATCCATAGGTAATACATGACTAGATTCGAAACCGGGACCTTAGTACCACTAGACCACCAGTGCTCTCAATAAATAAATGATGCTGAGCTCTTTCCATCCACCGACTTTCCGCGATTTTAACAATGTCGTCGGTCTATCTGGTGGGTAGGCGCCCTACGTTTCGTCTTCCGGTTCGTGGTCACCATTCGAGAACCTTTATTACCCAAATTATTAAATCTATAGAAAATATTTATTGTGGGGACCTGTGGCAACACTGCTGCGTGATGCCAAAAGCAGACCTTAAAACCTGGCCATTCTTTCATCTGTATCCAAGCCCAGGTTATTCCAGAGCAGCTGTTCTGATAATCTCCGATAGTACTCTATCATCCGAGCTGTATATCTTTTCACCTCGACATTAAGACGATGAGCAGGTGCTTAAGTTGTCATTTCTCGCGTCGGGCGCGGCCCGTGTAATCCACCTAATGCTTGACCGCTACTATCGGTGCTCGAAAATCTCAGGCCTCGAAAAACAACAAAAATATCACATATAAAATGAGACGATCTGGGAATATAAAGTAAGGGTTTATTATTTAGGTAGATAGTGACAGAGTGCCTTCGGTATGGTGTCGATCGAAAGAGGTCTGGAGTACTCCTGACAAACCTTTTATGGCGTGTGCGCTAGTCACGTGGTCACGTGTATTGAAGGAACTAATTACCTGACAGTAATCAGCGAATGCAATTAGGTACTGTGGAAGTGGTTCAGCTGTTAAACCATAGATAGCGTTCTGCGGTGGTGATCAGTGAAACGCTGTCAAATATGACAGTGATATTTTGCAGCGTTTCACTGATCGACACGGCAGAATGCTTATGTGCCGTGGGTGTTTGTGGTTTAAAACAGTTGGTTATTCAAGTGGAATTCGAATTTTGAAACACAAAGCATAAAATCGATGAAAATGCTTCGATAAAAATAATTTTGGCATCAGCTTTTACGCTCCGCGCTAAATTGAATTGAATTGAAAAAGTTTACAGCTCTTTATTATTTTTTTATTTTGCCTAGTTTTTCCTGACTAAAAATTAATTCCATATTTTTTATAGCTCAGTAATACTTGAAATCAATTATTGAAATGAAGCTAAGCGTGACCCAAGGACTGGTGGGTATCTGGCGCAGCGCATTAGCAATGCTATTTATTAGCGTGGCAATGCCACCAACGTCTTTGGGACGCATCCATCTGGCACTGATTCGGATCATTTGAGCTATCTCTAGATCTTTTCTAACGGTCTACAAATAGCTCAACTGTTTCTTGTGTAATTTGTAAATATTTATTTTATTGTAAGTTTTTTTAAGTAAATAAATGTATCTTTATATAAATTATCCTCGCTTACAATAATTTATTTTCTCAGCTGACGCTCACAGTCCAACCAACCACACCAAGACACTCAAAATGAGTTTTTAAAATGAGTTCACAATGAGTTGTACACATGGTAGCGGATAGTACTAGTGCAGCTAGTACACGGCTCTACTGAAGAAAATGGGAAATTGCTGCCGGTACTTAATTCCGGAGTGCGAGGGTAGATTTAAACATTGTCTTACTTTTCAATTCCATTAAAATCTGTTTTATCTTTATTGCGAACTTTCATTTCAAATTCAACTTTAAATAAAATTCATAAGCAGTGGGACTTGTGGATCATATTAAAAATGAATGGTCTCCATGGTAGTTGTCTGTAGAATAGAAGCTAGAATCTGTACAGCTTTGTTTCGATTTAAGAGATATAGATACACACGAAGTACAAATAGATAAGTTAGACTACCATTTCAACTTACATAAGATTATAAGCATCTACTAAATTTAAAAAAAAAGTATAAATCGCATTTCACCCAGAATATAACCTAAAAAGTTTGAAAATATGTAGGTACCTAGCCTACCAAGTGCACAAAAGGAATCTTATTGTGGCGCACTTAAAATCCTTTCACCACACTTGGTCCTGGTTTGAATGAACTAGTGACACGAGAAGAAAGAAGACCCAGCGTTTTTAAAGCCTGTAGGCCTACCATGAGCTCTGTCTGGCTCTGTCTCTGGTTCTGGTTTTGAGTCTGTGTGAGTGTTGACTAAATAATTTTAACGTCAAAGCGTCACACACACAGTATAATGCACTGGCACACACACAGTATAATGCACTGGTGAGCACTCACACTTACTCAAAACCAGAGCCAGAGACAGAGCCAGACAGAGTTCACGGTAGGCCTACTGATTGGTTTATTAGTTACCGCGAAAATTGATTGATTGAAACTTAATTTCATCTTAGTTTTTTACCCATCGGTCTCGTCCATCAGTGAAACCCTTTCAAAAATCGCTTACTGAACTCTAAAAACCACTGCATTCAAAACAAATCCAAAAAACACCACTGGATCGAGTTTTAATCTATATACATAGTTACATAGATATAGTGACGGTCTCGTGCAGTGATCACAAAATTACACGTCACTCCAATACGCAGTCGCGCGCGTACCGATCTCATCGCCCGGGGCTGGCCTTGATAACACATGGAAAAGCTGGTGTTTTTTTTCTACTTTGTAACAGATGGAACATACCTCTGTGGCCCTTATGATTAGTGGTAACCATCATGATTTAGTGACTATGAATGATTAGACATTTAGTGCTAATCACCAGTTGACTGGCCTATCAGTTCATTCGGTAGCAGTCGGCGCAGAAGGCAGAGCTGCTACCAACGAGTCAAGTACAAGTCGTGGACTTGATTCCCACCGAGAACAAATATTTGTGTCGTGGCAAGGCTTAACTTAATACTATTCAGGTTATTGAGACTACATAGTAAGTAACTTAATATTTTTCCCATTTTCTTTCAAGAAAAGAAAACCATGTGTCATTCATTATGTATAAGTTTGTTTTAGTAGTAAGTACTTGGTAGATAACAAATAACAGATAATTATATTTTTCAAAAGGTGACTATAGCTATATATAGTAAGTAAAAACAGTATTACAATATATTGTTAATTTTATATTCAAATAAGCCATTACGTGAAAGAAAACTCATTTATATTCGATGACCCTTCAGACTTGAAAGGCAATCCGAGATTACAAACATCTTGAATAGATGACATACCTACCGAGCCAAAAGCTCTTAAGACATTCCTTAACTTTTGATTTTGCCCTATTTATATCCAGTTCTCACAGTAACCTTGGCTTAGTTTGGGGCTAGGTGGTGCGGTGTGAAATGTTCTCCTTTATTTATTATGCCCAAAACCTTACTAATTCTAGGTCACGTTATGCCGGGCGAGTGACTTACCGTTAAATTTGCGGAGTTGAATTTCAGCCCTATCGAATGTCTACTTCGTAAACTACTTCCTTTGCTGTAGTTTTGGGCCCTTTGCGAAGGTTGATGGGTTAAAAGGGGTTAGATAAACCCGTAGACCCAATTATTTTTCAGCCTATATATTTTAAGAAAATCTAATAAATCTAGGAATGAGGCATAATTTAAGACGCTGAAACCCGTAAAACTACTTTTCACTCGCACACTTTCACCTTAAAATATACAATTGATTTGTGTTCGAAGTAGAATAGTAGCAAAGCCTTCGCTTGCCCCGTTTCTCTACCGAAATATCAGTAGGCCTACCACCAGCTCTGTCTGGCTCTGGTTTTGAGTCTGTGTGAGTGTAGACTGAATAAATCCTACGTTGAAACTTCACACACACAGTATAATACACTGGTGAGCACTCACACAGACTCAAAACCAGAGTCAGACAGAGCTTGTGCAAGTCTACAGTTGTTTTGTTCCTCGGGCTCATTAGTTTGGGCGACCCCGAATTATTTTGAGTATAACATCGTCTTGCGCATAATGCACCAGTAATTATGATGATTTGATCAGAGCACTCTCGACTGAAAGAAAACCTCGAGAGTCATTGAATCGGCCCGCAACAAGCTGGATATCTGTAATTAAGTTAGTGCCACCACTCTTGCCTGCTCAATGCGAGGGTATGAAACTAGCGGAGATCATAAATTATGGTGTCCCACGGATATGCCACAAGGACGGAAAGTACCTTGAATATTATAGATGAAACATTTTACTGGAAGAAGACATTATTTAAATTTAAAAACAGTTTATGCATTCATTGTTTTTTTTCTCATTTTGAGCATTTGATAAATTATAATTGATTACGTCGATATAGGGGAGACCTAGAAGGGCTGTGACAGTTTTTACTTTTGGGCCCATATCTTGCTCAAGAAACATTTCACAGTTATGACCGATGTGATTAAATTTAGCAGCATTTCTTCTGTATCTAAAACAATCGCTATCATCATATCATCTACTTCAACAAATCTATCCTCTGACAGTCTACATGATTAACGTGCAGAAGATTTTTTCTTCTTCTCATTTTTTTTGTACAGCTGTCGTGGTTTGTTAGCCACTTGTTTGTCTCGTATTAAACCTTACGCACATCTAGCACGATAGCGATGGCGATCAGCTGCAACGCTGTCAAATATGACAGTTATATTTGACAGCGTTTCACTGATCGCCGTCGCACAGGCCTTTACACCTACATAACGACCCAACCACAAAACAATGAGATATTTGCAAACCTATTCTCCTCTGAAAATCAAATACGCGTTTCAATTCTTCGCGTCTCAGCTGTTTCTACCAATGAAACATCCACCTTGAGATATCCGCTTATGATTTCCGCCCGCTTCCTGGCTCTTACTTTAAGAGCCCGAAGCGGAAACGAAATCAATGCGATGAATAGACGAGAAACGAATTGCGGATCGTCTGGTGAAAGTTTGTAGCAGACAAACCGCGCTGTAAGTATATCATTACGGTTGACAGTGATGTACGAATGGGACTGATGACGGTAGGTGGTACTTTTGCCTTCAAAGTACTGTTAAGGCGAAAACTCTTCATCGATTACAGCTACAACTCTGTTTTACATATTACACGGCAAACAATACAACTATACGTATATCGACGCCATCTCCCTTCCTCTTCTTCTTTTTTTCTACCACTAGAGATGTCATCTCTTGCTTGATCCGATTAGGGATGTCCTATTACCAAAACCGGTTAACAGTACCAACTTGTAATTTGTGGTGAATAATGATGCTGGTATTTTGAAAGGTAAAGAATTACCAAACCAAATGATAGTAATTGCGCCGGAAATAACGTGAGCTAGATATCGTTTTTTTATAATATAAAGTTTGAAAGTGCTTAATACAGAAGTAATTACACTGGTAATGGACTAAAAGCACTTACCTACCTACATACATAGTGTAACCCGAAATTTTTAGTGTGATGTTTTTTAATTTTGAAAAAAATAATGCGCGGATTACTTTAGTAACAAATATACTACAAATAAAGCCTACAAAGCTGTGACGAATGGACGATGCTTTAATCCCCGTAGATTTTTTTGAGCTTCCTGAAGCGGCTCCCTTTGTCACGGAACCAGAAACGCTCACAAAACCCAAATATATTATTTGCTGCAATATTACCGTATAGGCGCTAACAACATGTTGACAAGCGCGAGCGGATTACATGTCGGCTTATTCCGGCGGATTTATGTTGTTTTTCTACACTACTGAATTCCACTATTGAAGGAGGTTTTTCACGGGGTATGGTTCCAAACATTTTTCGAGTGGATTGGCGTCGTGTTTTCTCAAAGATAGGTAAAATTTCTGAGTGACGATATCCGTCAGATACAAAAGTATTTACATCTTTGTTTTTGACAAGTCTACGAGTTGCGAAGTAAATGTGAGGGTAGTTACTGAAAGATGGTAAAAAAAGAACTATATTATTAAGATAAGGCTAAAAAATGAAAATATAATAATCAAAGTATATTAATATTTTTATTTTTAAGAGACTGAATCCATAGGAACTGTTATTTCAATAATTTTCAAGACCTACCTAAGTTAGGAAACTGTGTGGATAAACCTCCATCAGAATATTTTTTCATCTATTTCAAGTTCAATCTTTTCTGTATATTTTAAGTTTGAAAGTTTAATTTTGCCTTCTCCATTTAAGTTTTCGTGTAACAGGGATATAAGGCTGCGTTTAATTGATTCGAAACTAAGTTCCTAACTTCGATGAGTATCCATTATGAATGGACCTTGTTATAACGAAGATATTCAGACGTAAGCTTCATTTTCGTTTGATTTAGGCGAAACACTACTCGCCTGAAATACTGATAAGGTGAATATAATTTGATAAAATATCAAAGATATTTTCCTAGTGTTAGGAAAATGTCAACAAAATAGAGTTGGCAACTGACTTAAGGCCTGCGCACATCTAGTTCGCTGGCGGTAGCGATCAGTGAAACGCTGTCAAATATTCGCTGTCAAATCTCAAATCTGACAGCGATATTTGACAGCGTTTTATTGATCGCTACCGCCAGCAAACTAGGTGTGTTCGAGCCTCGGTCGTCGGATTCGTTTTCTGTCATTTTGGGAGTCGCATAGCATTTTCATTTTACTTGTTTTTCTGGTGTTATTCTGAGTTTTGTTGTGTAATTTCGGTGGTATTTTAACCAACATTACTTAGCTTGTCTTAACACAAACTGTGAGCAGTTAGAATGAAAGTGTATTTATTATGTGATATCCTGATTTGAACGAAAATGTTTCCGATGGTTTTAGACAAATGGCCACTAACATCAAAACCATAAGACAGTCAATTAATTATAAAATAAAGTTATAAATGTTCTTATCGCTTCCAATATTATGAAGTCGTTCTTTATTGCCCGCAATCTTGTCTTCGGGTTAGAAATAAGGCTAGGTTGGCACGTAACCGACTTCAATTTGGCCAAGGGCCGGTTATGCCGTTAGTTAGTGTCGCCACTTGGCTCTATTCGCTTGTGGCGAGATAATGACATCGAAATTACACAGGCAGTGGCCACACTCGTATACTTACTTGGTGAACGGACTATTTTTCATGACTAGTGTTAACCGGTTTTGGGAATAGGACATCCCTAATTGGATCAAGCAACAGGACACATCCCTGGGGTAGAGAAGAAAATAAAATAAAGAAGAGGAAGATGGGGTCGTAATGCGTAGTTGTATTGTTTGCCGTGTAATAAAGTAAAACAAAGTTGTAGCTATAATCACTGAAGAGTTTTCGCCTTAACACTAGGTACTAGACTAGGTCTAGTGTAGATTTAAAACATTTTACTGAATATTCGTTTATTTCTGAAGAAGTTTTGTTAAACATCTTCCGTTTATAAACGGTTAAAACCGTATAGCAGTTGGCCAAGTCAAAAACCGCAGCCTGTAGGCCTACCACGAGCTCTGTCTGGCTCTGGTTTTGAATCTGTGTGACGTTTTGACGTAAAATACGTAGGCCGCTGACCGGGTTAAAGGAAAGAAGATTTTTAATTTAAAATTATAATTAATTTTGCCAATGATTAAGTCTCTAAGTGTGAGAGCAGAATGATTAAATTTTCAAAATTTTAAAACTAGGTAATTCTGGAACTGTGTCGTGCGTCGCGTTGATTGCGCTGACGCAAGCTTCAGTTCAATGTGCGCGGTAAGCAGGTATCGTCTTGTCGTTGGTTTATTCAGAGGTGCCTAGCGTAACACGTAGGAGTTATTTAGTCAACACTCACACAGACTCAAAACAAGAACCAGACAGAGCTCATGGTAGGCCTACTGATAGTCTACCCGCAATCGATGTCCTCACTCACCGTACTCTGGGGCACGCAATAAATCGCTCATTACGTGAATATTATGGCGCACAGACGAGCTCCATTACTGCTCATTAGTTATTAACGTGCGGAGCCCGTCTGCGCGGTGCCTACTCTGAAATTGTGCGCTCTGCGCCCCATAGAGCTTTTGGTTCTTAGATGACGGTTGCCGGTTTTTTGACGTTCGTTCCGATGAACGGAAGTCGGTGGATGGAGAGAGCTCAGAATCGTTATTTTTGGAAAAATTAGAGAAGACCAATGTCCAGTAGTGGACTTCTAATATGATGGTTCCTGTCTGATATAAGGTAAAAACATTGCCCTCCTGACCAGACGCCGACCCTACATAATAGTAGGATAAAGGCAGGAAGAAGAAGTCATCGAGTCACGCTAGATGAGATAAAGGTTTTTTGCCTGCTATTTTAGTATTCTGAATGCTAAAATAATCCTCATTCATAATGCCTGACATTTTAGCGGTTCGCTATAAGCCTCTTGACACTGTCTTATTCATGTCAACAAATAGAGACGGAAACAGACTTAGCACTTTCTTAATATGAGGTATATTTATAAGACGGCCTCTTCTGTTTAAGAAACAAAAGATTCGTTGGTGTTGTATTCTGCGACTCTTTTTAGGAGCGGTAATACGCACGTACGCATCTCGATGTCGAATAAAACAATTTATGAAACGAATGAATGTGTCACTAATGCTATCAGTGACCCTACTTTTCAAGAATGTCAGAAATTACCTCTAGTTGTAGTAGAGCTCTTTGTGAAAGGCTCGTACGGGGAGTACTACCATCATGCTTATTTCTGCCGCGAAGCAGCATTGCTGTGTTTCAGTTTGAAGGGGGTGGGTGCCGGTGAAATTACAAACACGTGAAGCTGAACATCTGTAACTTAAGTTGATGGACGCAGGGCATCTTAGGGCTCGTTCCTGACGTGCGTGATCTACGAAGCAATGCTTTATAGGTGATGATTACCACTTACCATCAGGTGGGCCATATGCTTGTTCCTTTAGTAAGTTGAAAAAAAATTTGCAAACAGGAAAATAGTTTCCCGTTTAGATTTCTTAGTACCAAGTACAAAACGACCAAATACTTTATTTGCGCACGTGCCAGACAAGAGTGAACTGAGTCTACAAATACCTACAAAAAACTGTCACATCCAACGTTCTATTCAAGAGTGCTACATCCTTTTTAAGACTCTTTTATAGCCATTGCATTGGTTGTTTATTCCAACAAAAGGTTTTTATATCTCGTTTGCCGTAAACACTTTTTTATCCTCGTTTGGTTCTTCTTCATCTTGCCATTTTATGTGGGATCGGCACAACATGTTCTCTCCCATTCTCCTCTTTCAGCCGTCATCTCTGTGTTTACTTCTTTCTTATCCATGTCATCTTTTACTGATCATCCATCTTTTCTTTGGCCTACCTCTACCCAAATATCCTCATTTGTTTCTCCCTTCATAATTTTACTAATTTTTAAGAAGCATTATACAGTTCTTGTAAAGATACAACAACTCTTCGTGGTTAGTTGTTTTGAGTTTTCGTTCTAGGCTATGAAGACCGACCTCATATTTCTTGCGTGCACGCCCAAGTAATCAACACATCTTCTTTGTCTGTACCAGGAAAACATAACTCAACTAGAGGCGTGAGTCCAAGTGTTTCAGCTCAGTTTCATATGCAAATTGTATTCGTCACGGCACACAGCTAAGCTGGTAGGGGTGTGAAGTGTCTCTTAGAGAAAGGAAACCGCTCTCGTAACTGAGTTGTTTTTTTATACATCTAGCTGGTGGAATAAACATATGGCCTCCTTCTTCTTCTTATCGTGTCACTGATTCCTTCGAACCAAGTGTGGTGAAAGGATTTTATGGCTCCCTGATGTTAAGTGACATGATAACAAAGCATTGCTTCGTAGGTCATGCATATCAAGAACTTGCCCTACTATAATTACCATTGCCCTGCGTCCATCAATTTGAGGCATACAGATGTTCAGCCTCACGTGTCAGTAATTTCACCGTCACCCACACCCTTCAAATAGAAACACAGCAATACTGCTTCACGACAGAAATAGGCAAGGTGGTAGTACTTCCCCGGAAGAGCCCTTCACAAAGAGCTCTACTACTATTATGGCATATAGAATTATTCATAGCCAATTTTACTGTAAGACGATATAAAAGCCCTATTTATATGAAGATCAATAGAAGTAGGAGTATTCGCACTTTATGATAGCTGATATCTGATAAACGCCAGCGTTTCCGAGTAAGTGGCCTTAAAAGTTTTTGCTGCATATCGCGTTACTCGATGCACGTTCGGAGAATACAAACATCATGTTTATTTTGATATTTATTTGTATTTTCACGCAAAAATAAAACCATAAAAGTGTGGATAAAGCGCCAAAAGACTAACACTTGAAAGTGACGTTTGGTCCTGACATTGACAGCCAGACTGACAACGTCAAATGAACGTCAAAATGCTTTGTGTTCAATTTACTGCGCAGTTTCATATTCTTCAGTGGATTATAAAAAATGCATAAAACAGCTTGTTAACGATGAGCTCCGGTTACTTGTAAATGAAAACTAAGAAGAGTGCCATTAGGGCGTGTACACACTGCGCCACTTAGTACAAGATTATTCGATATTGCTATCGGGGCAATTTGCGCGTAGCACGTCAAAATGACAGCTACCCCCCAGCCTTGTGATTTGACACTTCCATTTTACAAGACGGTGTTATGTTAATTAAAAGGGTGAGCATCGCTCGAGAAATTATTACAATGTTTACTTGATCATTATTTTACCTCTAACATTAATGGGTATTATTTTGATATTATAGCCAAATTGAAATAATCACAGTATTTAAAAAACATAATAATTTTGTTCTTGCTTAGTTGGATGCCGATTTGCCATCATTGCGTTATTGTGCCTTCCAGCCAATCAAACCAACGCAACGGCTTGAAAGAGACAACAATATATTTCAGATAATATTTGCTAACTAACCATTCAACCAATGTACTTTCAACTATTAATTTATACCCCGAACTCCGTCGGTCGGACTTTGAACAGGAACTGTTATTCTATCAGGGGAAGCCCCGTATTAATTGCATACTGGTGTTCAACGAAAAAACAACTTTTATCTCTTTGGTAGGATTCAATACCGTTTGCTTCGTACATTACCTACATGAACTTTTTTCATTGTATACACCACAACGCATCTTATTTTAAAATTAAGTAACAATGTACTACAGCCTAAAATGCTTTTTAGGCTGTGCGTTGTCTTTAGGTCAGTCAGAAATTCCCCTAAAAAAAACATTACTGATATTGTTACACGTCATGGAACGAGAAAAGTGCTAGATATGAATGTGGATGAATATAGAAGTAGAAGTAGGCCAAAGAAAAGATGGATAGATTGTGTGAAAAATGACATGGGTAAGAAAGAAGTGACTGCCAAAATGACGGCTCATAAAGGAGAATGGATAACGAAAACCTGGAGTGCCCTACGTGTAGTGGGATAAGGTCAAGAAAATCATGATGAAAAGATTTATATTGGCATATTAAATTCAATAACACTCCTATTAAAGATCATTTTACTTTGAAAGCTGATCTGAAGTGCGATACAATGGCTGGAGTGTTCTGTGGCTGTGGTCGTACTGTCTACGTTGTTATTGCCGCAGCCCGCAGCCTTTCCAAAGTTTGCCTCCAATTGAACCGTCAACTAAACGCCTGTGAAAATCGATGAAGCTAACAAAATCAGATTATAATAATCAAAATTTATTTATTTGGAGCTATTTACAAATAGTACAGGATCAAATTGAATAACAGTAATATCCGCAGAACTTGGCAAAAAAATGCTTGGAAGGGAAAATGAATTTCGAAGAGTTACATGTGTGCTTATTATTAATAGTAGTAATATTTAAAAGTTTAAAAACTTGGGAAACCGACTTCAAGGCCAATCTGCCGAACCGATTTTGATGCAATTTCTATAGGACCAATCTGGAAGTATTCAATAAAAAATAAATTTTCAAATCAGCTCACGAAGTTATAGGATAATAAACATAAAAAAAAACAATACAAATTTAGTATAAACTCCGTTATTAATTGAAATCGGTTAAAAATGTATTAAATTAGAAACGTATTTACTGTATTTTTGTAAAAGTCTCAAAGTCTCAGTTTTGGCGAAGTTTGTCGATCTTTACCGAATATGTGTCGTTTGTGACAGGTGACGTGACCGTGTCGCGAGCTTATTGGTTTTTCCCACCTCAAAAATGCTCAACTCTAAAAATCGTGTGCTACTTCCCAGCCACAAGCTCTAATTTCACTTCACAGATTTATTAAAAACCGCACAAGAAACAACACAAAAAGGCTATATTGGCAGTTGTTGGCCTCAGTAACAAAATAAAATTCCATTTACAATTATAATAAACTACATAGTACGTGTATACACTAGTATGGCACCAGTTTTCTTCCCACGTCTCCTCCATAATTTGATACAATCCATTCTTCTCCAGTAATTGTATTACAATACGCTCGAAACTTGGGTAGTTTGGAGTAACATTTGTTTCTTTTCCTTCGCTCTTGTTAGATGCTGGTGAAGATGTAGTTTTTCAACTTGCATTACATGCAAAACCTACCAATTCACGGGGTATAAGTGACCAATGTCAGTCTCCAGAATGCAAGCTTTTTATGTCGATAATTTTACCTCCATCGGCACAGTCATTTCAAACTAACATACAGACAAAAGTTACCAATGTCAGTCTCCAGAATGCCAGCTTTTTATATCGAAAATGTTAGCTCGATAGGCACTGTGATTTAATAATAACAGACAGACGCACTGTCGCAGATGATGAATTCATGACGCAGGTCAAAAATATTTCTCTGAACGAGGTCGCTGTACGTGTATATTTAGAATTACTCGTATATATCTGACCTCAAACAGTCTCAGTATTTCGTGACCTAATTTTTCTCAAACTTTTCCAATTATACGTTTTTAAGTCTTCAACAAAAACCCTCAGAATTATTCCTTAAATATTGTATAACATTTAAGTGGTCACTTTCATAATAGCGGTAGGCATCACATTAATAGCTTTTTAATCAAGCAGTGATACCTGAAGCCATTCATCTTCCGTTGTTGGGTCTCACACAAAGGGAAGACTTCCCAACAAAAGTGATTACCATCTGTGTAATAAGTACATGAATGGGAGTCGGACGAAATCTTAATTAGGTTTGGGCCCGTAATGTTACGAGTTGTAAAACTTGCGCCTTTTATTGTACGAACATTATCTGCGACCCTTGTTTCGCTTTCATTAGACAAGACAAACAATCGATTGTGCCGCACTGTAGGTTTGTTTCAAATTACCAAAGAAACATTCAAATAAATGTGATTATCAGTATTCTTAAATGGCCGGTTGTTGACGGTCTGAAGTAGGGTAAAAGTGAATAGATTTAGGATAAAGACTTTTGTGCTTTTACCCTTTAGCAAAGACTAGTACTTCGTAAGAGTAAAGGTGGCCAATAAAACTAAAAGAAGGTTTCTTTCGTTACTGGATTCAAAAATTCAAAAAGAGAACTTGGTTCGGCTTTGACTGATGCTTAAGACTAGGTATACCTAGTAAGTACTTCGTAAGACCAATAAAACTAAAAAAATATTTCTTTCAGATTTGAAAATTCAAAAATAGAACTTCATTGGATTCGGCTTCAAGTACTGGCTGTTTGTATTTAAAAATAACTCCATGCAAAAAAAATTCAGCTTGCAATAATTGATCAGCAAATCGAAGTAAACAGCCACCTGGCCAGCGCTCATGATTGCCTTCAATAATGCATTGTTCATAGCACGAAACGTAATAACCGGCCCAGCATGGCAGCTCGTCGGTTTCATGCAAACCACTCAAGCAAGATGGCTATTCGATTCGACCGGGTAACGTGGCAGTCATAATAAGCGGCGGGCGCACGAAGCAAACAAGGCTTGACTGCACACGCTATTAAGATATTCCTGCCGATACCGAACACCATTGAGTGGATGTGTGTTTTTTATCTGAATGAACACGTGGGTTACTTCAAATGCATCGTGCTTTATCTATAAGTTTTAGAATACTTCTGTGCTGTTTTAAGTTTCAGTGTTGCTAGGTTTGTTTGTGCAACCACCCCATTTTTGGATGTCATCGGCTAAGAAGGAGGTATTATTGGCTGCAACACAGATAAACATTTCTGCATTTTATCGTTTACACATGTTTTTGTATAACCTTGTACCTTGTTACCAAATAAATAATAGATATTTAAAATGTAAAGTGACTGCCCCCATAGCTCAGTTGGTAGTGGCTCTGCCTTCTCTCTGACTGGCTATTATGTTGTTTTCCAAGAACTTATTTGCAACAAAATATATCAGCTTTTTGGTATACCTTTTTTATGCACAAACTATGTTCAATTTGGAATGCTAGATAGTGTTGCGTGGATTTTTTCCATACGATTGCAAAAAACAAAGTTGCAATCAAAAAAAAAATATTTTTTATAAGACGAAGTTATTCCAATTTCAAATAAATTTTATTACTATCTATTCAAATCACATTATCAGTATTCATTGTGACTTGATCAAACTAGATTAAAGCCGTTGTGACACGGCAATTTTCAAAACGTTATTTCACGATTCGTTTCACCGCAATTATTACTAGGAGACAGTGTTATTTATGCATTGGCATGTCTTTTGTACATTCGACACCACAAGTATATTCTAGCCAAAGACGTAGAAGAAATTCTTAAAAAAAAAAAAAAAAAAGAACTAAAACTCTGTTTTTAGTGTCGAATTTAAAAAAATATTATTGGCATTTTTGGTAAGACGTCAAATAGACAAGATTCATGCGCAATCTATAAAAAAAATAACGAAAGTGATTTTTAGTGCATGTAGTTTTTTGACGTGTCAACATCTTAAAATTCGATGGGACCGGCTGCACGCACGAAAAAACATGACTCATGCGGCGTTACCTCGCTCTGAGGCGTTCCATTAAAGGCTTGAAGTGCAAGCTAGAGTGCGGAACGAGCGACAAAGAGGCACAATCGGCCTCCGCGTTCGGCAGCGTTCGACATCTGTCTCTCTCCTACTTGAGTGAGCGATGCGTCAGCGTGGACAGCTGTATGACGTTGTCACGTTCAACTATCGTCAGTAAACCGACTTTACAGACAACCGATTTTTTTACTTATATTTTACATCCAATTTGGCTGGAGCATAGACTACCAAGACTTTATATTTTGTGACTATTAACTACCTACGATGATCACAGAGGTAGGTATTAGATTAAAGCTGCATAAAAACATCAAAAGTCGGATTTACATCGTGTATTGCCTGTGACTTTATTGTACGTCATAGTCAAACGCGTTTGACACGAAAAAAACGTGCAAAAGTACACCTACACGTGATACGCTTGTGTGTAGTGTTTCTGATTCTTTTTTGCCACTGGAAACTAGCTTTGAACCCGTTGCGTCAGCTGTAAAAAAGTAACGTAAACATTGAAAAATAATGTTGAGCCACTTTCGGTGGCGACAGTACCGAAAAATTATAATTTTTATTACTTGTTTCGTGCTCAGTGCCCTAAAAGCTTGTCGGTATCTTTAATGGATATCTATTCATATTTTTTTTAGTTTGTACAAGTGTTATAATTTAGATAGGCAAGGCGCGCTCCGGAATTACATTTATTTTGATATTCATCGGTAATTTTTCGAATTAATTTTAGAACTGTGAAATGACAGCAATGCTTGTATCGAAATCATTTTATCGCGGTGTTATCGCCTTGATGAAGCCGCGCCTTAATTTAAAAATTACTGCCTATCTACTTTTTGGGTCTCACAGCGGGTGTTAATGGCGTCGGGTGCTGGTTCGACTCCCGTTGAGTGTATCATACTAATATCATTTTGTTGATTGAGTTACCAGTAAATAAGATGATTTATGTTATGTTATGTTTGACAGCTCGTTTTAACATACTGCTGGGTATAAGCCAAAGCTTTTAAACGCTGTTTGAGTCAGTTTTTAATACAGAAATACAGTCTCTTATGATTGTTTTACAGTTTGGCTTAGACATAGACAAGCATTTATTTGCTACCAATACCATTACATTAAGAAAATAATAATGACGAAAGACATCACAAAATAAACAAAAACATACCAAAGAAGCATAATATAAGAAATATACAGATTTGGGCACTTATGCACTAGACATAGCTAGTGCTTAAGCGCCTAAAGGTACAGGTAGCGCGTATGCGCCCAAACGGCAAGAAACAAATAATGCTAACAAAGTTATATTGCTATTCATCATCATCAGCCTGAAGAAGTCCACTGCTGGACACAGGCCTCCCCTACACATTTCCAGGAAGAACGATTCTGAGCCCTTTCAATCCATCGACTTCCCACGATCTTAACAATGTCGTGGGTGGGCGCCCTACGCATCGTCATCCGGTTTGTGGTCGCAATTCGAAAACCTTTATTCCCAATGGTTGTCGGTTTTTCGAGCTATATGGCCTGCCCATTGCAACTTCAACTTGCTAACTCTACGAGCTATGTCGGTGACCTTAGTTATTCTACTATATTGCTATTGTTGAGTAGGATATCATACAAGCAATGGCATCATAAGCTCAGACATTCCCATCAAGCGCTCTGTGCTCAGTTAATCAAGGCACAGCAACACCTGAGTCAAATTAATAACAGCCGTCAGTCCAGCTAATTCAGCATCATTTACAATCATGATGATTTGTTGTGCAATTTCAGAGATTTTGCGTAAGAATTAATGCGAATTCTGTTGACGAATCGTGCACATTTGTCTGAATTTGATTAAAACAAAAATGTATAAATATAAGTGCTTAATATATTATCAGCTATCTCTGTATAAGGTACATATATTTTGTTGCAAATAAACCTAGTCTAAGTCTGTCAGTAGGTCTACTATGAGCTCTGTGTGGCTCTGTCTCTGGTTCTGGTTTTGAGTCTGTGTGAGTGAGCCAGAGCCAGAGACAGATCCAGACAGAGCTCATGGTAAGCCTACTGTTGAGCCACAACCATTTTGGATGTTTGTGGCTCAATCACACCCTATCCTCTGTCGTTATATTTGCATAATTGTATTAGTAGGATAATCTATTTGTCTTTCTTTGTTGTATTTCTTTGAACCTCATACCCAACATGCCATTATTAATTTAATAAAATACCTACAATAATAATGAGTTTCTAAAAACCAACGAACCTTTTTAATATTTATTCGTCGCTGAAAAAACAAAAAGATCCTCTGTTTGCGTTATTTGTCTCTTTCTTTGTATCTGTTTTTGTAAAGCGGCTTTTCGGAAAATCCAGGAAAAACGGGGGATGCTGACAAAACTGATCCCTCTTTCTAAATCATTAATAAACAATATCCTCTTCAATGGTGCTGCGATTTTACTCGCTTGCTTTATGAAAAAAAGATTTTACTCGCTTGCTAGTATTACAGTCAATTGTGATAATCTGGTAAATAAATGAACTGAACTGAACTAAAAAAGTAGCGGCCTGTCCCGGCCTCTCACGGATGGACATTTATTTTATAACCACATAAATATAGCCTATGTTACTCAGGGTGAATGTAGCTTTCCAATAGTGAATGAATTTTTGAAATCGAATTATTATTATTCATTGATGGGATATTCAACAAAAGAAATACGAGAATAACAAAACGCCTTAAAACTACGCGTCCCTCCAATCATAGGATGTCACAGCATGTACTAAAAATATCGACTAAACTAAACAAAAATACAATAATTATGATTAGGCAAGTAAACAGGATATTAGCTAGAAACAATGGTCGGACCATCTTTTAGAACCGAATATCGCTTACAACCACTAACCGAATAATAAAGGTTCTACTGCAACCACGAACCGGAATACAAATCGTCAATGTTACACTAGTTTGCCTTCACCAGAATGAAAACCATAAAATTCCATTCTAAAAATAAACTAACAGTTGAAAATATTCATTGAGGTTTATTTCAAAAATTTTATTCACTTCTATCTATTAAATTTTTGAAATGGTAAAATGGACAGTGTTTTTAGCTTGAGCTTGATAGCACCACACTGTATCCAATTAAAAACGTTTTAAAGGATTTCTTGTCGTGCAAATTCATGGTCTATTTTTTGCTCAATTAAAAAATATGTTACAAATTAACATCTAGGTGAAAGCTATTCTGTAGGAATGAAATAATAACATTGGGTGATTGTTACTTCGACAAGATATAATAATCAAATTACATAATTATTCAATCTAAATAAACAGTTATCATCAAAACTTCTTACTAAAACTAAAACATTTTTTATTGTTATTTTTATCTGAACTTAGCCAACTAAACATCCCAGAAATAAAAAGGCTTTTTCACATGGGACGATGACTAATTTTAATCCATCTCGATTATACCCATCAAAATTCAAACCTTATTACAGTGACAACTACTTTTTATAATTCAACATTGAGAGGCGAGAAATTTAAAATTCCATTAAAAAAATGAAGAGCGTCACTAAAATCGGCCTCCACAACACAGAGGCAACAAAGCAACTAATTGAAAAGGAAGGCTCTGCGCCTCGGTGCTACGCCAGCGCTACGCCAGTGCTACGGAGCTCGGCGTGTAGACCGGCCGCGTAGCTGCTACGCCGGCGTAGCGAGTCGAACGAGTGCTGTGAAAGTGTTCATGTAATAATGTGTTTGTGTTGAAACGGAATTGGAATGCGCATGGAGATTCAAAAGTAAAATAGAAAATAAAATAGTTTTATTTATTTCGGCAAATTAAGAGTAGACTTAAATCCAGATCGTCCTTGTATATTAATACAATATAATAATAGGCTTTGTTACGTTAAGCATAAATACTTCATGATAAAAGGAGCGATTGAGAGGCTGTGATGCTTGAAGATAACTTGGTTATTACCTGTTTAAGTTCAACAAAGAAGTCAATTTAGTCACAAAAAATAACTGTAATATTTTTAATGGTTATTTTTTGAGTACGTATACTAAAAAAACACAATAGTATGAGTATCTCAATATTCTTATAAAAAAATTAAGGTAGTACATACGGGCAACGTTTTTTTGTTTATTTATTTGACACTATGTCTTCTTAGGAATTTTGAAAAAAAACAACTGTTATTAAAATATACATAATTGCAGAGGTTTAGTAGGTTTAAGGAAGATCAACTTATTGAACGATCAATGTTTCGTTTGGCAGTATAAGAATTATAAATAAATCATCACTATGTAGCCCCAAACTAAGAAGAGCTTGTATGATAGGAACCATAATAGCTGATTTAGGTAATACTTGAATTTCAAAATTGTCTATTTAAAAAAAAGAGACAGTTTGAGTACTTAGAGTACAATACAACACTCAAACTCGATCGGGGATCGAACCCATGGCTAAATGTATGTGTCCCACTTATGTAACTCTATTTATTATGAGGGAAAGCTTTCATTGAAAAAAAGTTAGACCTATCCAAGGTTACATATTATTCCGAAAAATTAACATAAACGGGAAAAAACTACCACGGGAAAAACTGCGGGTTGCTGTTTTGTATAGTAGTTATATTATACTATAAGCTGCCCTCGGCTTCACCCGCGTAGTAGCCTATTCAAGCTCATAAAAAGTAAGTCTTTGTTAATCCAAATTACATCTGTTTGTATTACAAGTTTCAATCAAATCGGTCCAATAGTTAGGATAAAATAGAATACAGTATAACTTTATTGTACACCAAAGTTAAAGATTACAAAAAACAATGGGGACCCCCAAAATTAATAGTTTTTTTTCTATTTTTATGTAAAAACCTTAATGCGGTTCACAAAATACATCTACTCACCAAGTTTCATCAGTCTAGCTCTTATGGTTTCGGAGAAAAATGGCTGTGACACGGCCGGACAAACAGACAGACAGACAGACATGACGAATCTATAAGGGTTCCGTTTTTGCCATTTGGCTACGGAACCCTAAAAAATACTAAAGGTACAATGGGCATGATTAAGTTTACTGAAATACATTATTTGTATTGTATTTGGATGATTTTTTGGACCACCCGCCCGTTGGACAATAGTATATTATGCAACTAGTGAATAAAAGACGGATTTAAATCGAGGACCAAAAATGAATCACGAGCAAGTGCAGGAATCTAACGACTGAATCACGACCGTAGGGAGTGATTCAGGATGATTGAATCACGAGCGAAGCGAGTGATTCAAGTGTTAGAATCCTAAACGCGCGAGTGATTCATGGCCCTCGATATACATCCGTTTTATTCAAGAGTTGCATACTATACTTTATGCCATGACTTCGAGAAAAAGAAAGATTAAAGCGAAAAAGAATTAAAAACTATGAACTTTGCTTATACTATTCTTATATGACATAAAACAAATAATTTTTGATTTTGATTTGATTTTTATAAGAAGGATAAATAAATGCAAGTTTTCTACTATACCTATTGGCCGATCTCTCTTTCATGAACTCAAAAGCTCAATTGAACAACAAACAACTCAGCATATCTTTTTCATTCTTAGAATGCATTTTCAATCGATTTACTATTATCAAACTTTGTGCTGCATGACTTATTATGTACAGTATTCAAAATAGCGCATATTACTAATGTATGACAATGACAACAAAGAACACAAAACAGTTTTTAATCCAATGCTAAACTCCTTGTCAAAAATTTCGACCAATCAATTCTAGAGTATTTATGGCGCAAGGAGGTTGTAAGGTATTGAGATGGACGTTGACCTTATTCGTGTGTTCCAAATTCAAACACCAAAACAGTGATTAAAAGAGCTTTTTATTCACTGTTTTAAGTGAATAAAATAAGCTTTTAGAGGGGGTATGGTATAAACGACATTGTTGCGAGTGTTGGGAATGAGTGGATGAGACTGCAAGAGACCGGAAAGAGTGGCGTAACAAAAAGGAGGCCTATACTCAGTGGGTGCAAACCGGCTGAGATAATGATGATGATGATTTGGAGCCGCTAAAATCCAATCATCGAAACAGCATGGCTTTGACATGTGTGATATTAGTATAATTGTGGATTACAAATATATTTTGTAATTTGGACTAAATGAGGTATTCGGTAGTGATATTTGCGATCATTAATTTGAGTAATAGCTCGTGGTCAGGTTCACTCGATCCTACAACGCCCATTTGATTTCAGACCTTATTTTCTCAAATAATATCTCAAAAGCGGACTCAATCAAACTAGTATGAACATGCTTTGTCTGTAAAAGAGTTTGTGAGGAAAACGACTGGTTCTAATCGCTATTTTGTTCGACCGCCCGCATAGCACTGTTGGTAGCTCTGCCTTCTGCGCTGGAGGGCGTGGGTTCGAGCCCCAGCGAGAACAATTTGTGTGGTAAACATCGATGTTTGTTCTCTGTCCGGGTGTTATTATAGTTTTTTTTATTGTAAATAAAATCTTAGAATACATTCTAAGTATTTATTTACATTAAAAAAAACTATGTTAGTATTGTAACAGCTATCTGGTTCCCTAAGTAAATTCTGTGCTTAATTTGGGGCTAAATAGTGTGGCGTGTATTGTCTACAATATTTGTTATTTATTTATTTTATTATTGGGTACCCTGCTTAAAAAAATTGAGTCTCCATAAGTCCATAGAATAACCTATCAAGATTGTCTGGTAGAAATTCAGTCTAGCATTAGACTCTCATTTTGTACAGACTTTTTGGTAGCAACGAAGAATTTAATGAAAAAGTTCATTAAAAGAAAAAAATTGCCTGCTCGCCTCTGTTTTAAGTTTGACAAAATGAGTCCTACACTATTGCAATAAATTATGTTTTCCATTAAATAGTAGGTAGTTTTCGTAAACTGAAAGGTAACGTTTTGGTCGATACTTGCTTGAGCACGCGATGCTCAGTAGGCCTACCACAAGCTCTGTCTGGCTCTGTCTCTGGTTCAAAATCAAAATCATAAGTGTAGGTATATATTTATTCAGTAGATCATCAAACTTTGAAACGTCTTAAAGCTAGGTGAGTCTAGGTGCCAGTTCCACGCGACCAAGCTTAGAAGAACAGGCAACAAACTACGACTTGGTTCTTACCGTTTTTTTATAAAATATGATCCCTTTACACATCAAAAATAGCTGGGTTTGAGTCTGTGTGAGTACTCACCAGTGTATTAAACTGTGAGTGTGACGTTTTGACGTAGGATTTATTAAGTCAACACTCAAAACCAGATCCAGAGACAGAGCCAGACAGAGCTCGTGGTAGGCCTACGGTACCTGTTAATTCTGAGAATCGCTGCTTACGTTTTTCGCTTGTAATTCTTAAATAGCGAGGAATTTTCAAGCGTAAGTTTACCGACAACCGTTGGGGAATAAAGTTGGGGAAAAAAGGTTCTCGAATGGCACCCACGAACCAGAAGACGAAACGTAGGACGCCTACCCAGCCAATCGCGATGGACCGACGACATTGTTAAGATCGTAGGAAGTTTGTCAATGGAGAGGGCTCAGAATTGTTATTCCTGGAAATTAATAGAAGAGTATGTCCAGCGGTGGACTTCTTCAGGCTGATGATGATGATAAAACGAAATTGGATGAAACACGGAATATCCATAGTTCTTGGAGTAACACATAAGCTACCTTTTTATCTTGGTTGACGATGTAGTAGTGCATTATAGGGCATGGTCTTGACGTGTGGTGCCCTACGAGGCTTTGTTATGAGCGATGATTACGTTTTTACATCAGCTGGCCTACCATGAGCTTTATATGCTTATGGTTATGGCTGTCAAAATTGTGTCAACAGTGTCAACACATTCAAACCCAAGAAGAAAATGAATGTGTGGGTCAACCTATCTATATACAATTTGACAGCCATGTTGGCCATCTGCTTGTTCCATGAGCCCCTAAATAAAATAAAAAATACATCGCCAATTTCGTACATCACTTTAGTGTTTCGAAATACGATATTTTCATTGTCGGGTCGTATTTACTTTTAAACTCTTCGCGAACTACGGGTCGAGTCTGAAACACAATATTGGGGAACAACTTTAAGTTCAACAATTCATTTGTGACAGCTTATGTCAAAGGACTTATTGAATCACAAGAATCACTTTGAAGCGCTTTATAACCACATTATCAAAACAATTTTAGGAGTTTTGCGATATAAGTTTATTCGAAATATATTGATTTAATAGAATCACAAGAATAATTTTGAAATCTATATATATATAACTCAAAGGTGACTGACTGACTGACTGACTGACTGACTGACTGACATAGTGATCTATCAACGCACAGCCCAAACCACTGGACGGATTGGGCTAAAATTTGGCATGCAGGTAGATGTTAAGACGTAGGCATCCGCTAAGAAAGGAAAATGGAAAATTATTTACCGAAGAGGAGAAAAAGGGGAAAAATGGTATAAAGAAAAATCAACGCACAGCCTAAACCGTTAGCCCTAGAATCATGAAACTTAGAAGGTGTGTTCCTCTAATAGAGCAGAGAGGTGCGCCAAGAAAGAAGATAGGAAAATTATTTCCCTGAAAGAAGAAAAAACGGAAAATGATTTTAAGAAAAATCACAAAAAACAGCTTTACAAAATACGTAAAAAAACATTTAAAAAAATTCAGCTACCGCATTATCTGGCACCAGGTTCGATTACACACAAAGGTTCACAAACAAACCGATGATAACCACTACGACAAAATCGCGGGAAACATCTATCATACTTAAACTAAACACTGTTGAAAAAAGTCGGCTCCAACAGCACTCACCTTAAAATTCAAATACACTAAAGTGGAGGCTCAAATCTATGGTAACTAGCAGTTGGTCATGTCAAATAAAAAAAACAGATTCGATTATACACCAACGACGAATACGATAGCCCAAATTAGCCACTTCAACAAATTCACGAAAGTTCTTTACAAAATACGCAAAAATAACATTAAAAAATTTCCAGCTACCGCAGCATCTGTCACCTGGTTTGAATACACAAAAATTTTCAAAAAAACTATGATAACCACTAAGACAAAATTGCGGGAATCATCTATCATACTTAAACTAAACACCGCTGAAAAAAATCGCCTACAACAGCACTCGCCTTCAAATTCAAATACGCTCTAAAGTACAAGCTCGAAACTATGGTAACTAGCATTTGTTCATATCAAACTAAAAAAACCAGATTCGATTATACACCAACGAATACGATAGCCCAAATTACCCCATAAAAGAAAATCACGAAAAAGAGCTTTACAAAATATGATAAAAAAAACATTATACAAAATACGCAAAAAAAAAACATTAAACAATTTCCAGCTACCGCAGCATCTGTCACCAGGTTTGAATACATAAAAAAAATTCAAAAAAACCGATGATTACCACTAAGACAAAATTGCGGGAATCATCTATCATACTTAAACTAAACACCGCTGAAAAAAATCGGCTACAACAGCACTCGCCTTCAAATTCAAATACACTCTAAAGTACAAGCTCGAAACTATGAAAAACCAGATTCGTTTATACACCAACGAATACGATAGCCCAAATTACCCACTAAAAGAAAATCACGAAATAAAGCTTAACAAAATATGCAAAAAAAACATTAAAAAAATTCCGCTACCGCAGCATCTGTCACCAGGTTTGAATACACATAAAGGTTAACAAAAAAACCGATGCTAACCACTTAGACAAAATCGCGTGAACCATCTTTCATACTTAAACTAAACACCGCTGAAATACACTTTTCATTACTCATACTCTGAAAGTAGGTCTGAAGTTGCCCGAGGGGCCTAATTGAAAGTAAAACTTTCAGCCCTAGGGAGAATCGCTTTCTACTGACAGCTGTCAAATTATAAAAAAAAACAAGTTCTATTTTATTCAACCATTTTCCAACTTTCTAAAGTCTTTCTAACTGCAAGGAGGTCGTTGAACCAAATTGCAACTTTTTATTCAGCAAGTAGGTTGGAAACCCATTACAACAGTAAGAAGTTTAAAAAGTCTAATAAGATAGCGCAATGTAAAATTTAAATTTAAATAACATAAAGATAGTTGACTGGCCTCTAGCTCAGTTGGTAGTAGCTCTGCCTTCTGCGCCGTAGGTCGTGGGTTCGATCCCCACCGAGAACAAATATTTGTGTGGTTAACATAAATGTTTGTTCTCTGTCTGGGTGTTATATTGTATTCTAAAAATGTATTTACAAAAAAAAATGTATTCAAGTATTATATCAGCTATCCGGTTCCCATATTACAAGCTCTGCTTAGTTTGGGGCTGGGTAGTGTTGTGTGAATTGTCCACAATATTTATTATTTTATTATTTATTATAGTAGATAAATAATATATATCTTCTAAATTACTTGATTAATATATAGCTTCAACTATTTATTTAAAATAACATAGATTTGACATTTACCATTTTTAAAATTATGAGAATGAAAATAATAGCTGAATAATGCTGGTGAGCCGAAGCCGAAGGCCCGCCAGAGAAAAAGAAAAAAAAACCGGGAAGGCGGCAATTCAATCTTCATTTTCACAAATTTTTAAAACCCAAGATTATCACTAAGACAAAATCGCAGAAAACACCTATCATAGCGAAGCTAAGCACCGCTGAAAAAATTCAGCTACAATATAACTAACTAATATAATAGCACATGCCTTTAAATTCAAATACACTCTAAAGTACAAGCTCAAAACTATGGTAAATAGCAGTTGGTCATGTCATTTAAAAAAACCAGTTTCGATTATACACCAACAAATACGATAGCCCAAATTAGCCACTTAAACAAAATCACGAAAAAGAGCTTTACAAAATACGCAAAAAAACATTAAAAAATATTCAGCTACCGCAGCATCTGTCACCAGGTTCGAATACACACAAAGGTTTACAAAAAAACCGATGATAACCACTAAGACAAAATTGCGGGAAACATCTATCATACTTAAATTAGACACTGCTGAAAAATAAAACAACAGCACTTGCCTTCAAATTCAAATACACTCTAACGTACAAGCTCAAAACTATGGTAACTACAGTTGGTCATATCAAAATAAAAAAAAGAACTCAAATATCCACGCGGACGAAGTCGCGGGCATCAGCTAGTGTCTTATATTTTAGGTATATCAAAGCTAATAGTTCCACGCGACATAGTCTGTCAAGAATTTTACTGCAGTTCCGTAGCATTTAAAGTAAATATAAATTTTAACCTCGTATTTTTATAAAAGCGTTCACATTTTAATAACGAAACTTTAATTTAGTGAGTTATAACTCACGATATTTCTGCACAGTTGCATTAAAATAAATATTAAAACATGCGTAAATATCGCGTTGTTTATAGAAATAGTGTTAGAATCTTACCATAAAATCATTAAGCATAAAATATAAAAAAAAAAGACGGGTTGCACTCCGGGAGTGCCGGCAGAAGTGAAAACTTGATTATTAACGTTGAGCATGTTTGATATTTTGGAATGGTTAGGGGGGGCTTGTTTGTTATTTGGCACGCTGTAACATACACGAACATTCGCGCAAGCGCCCTGCGCTGCCTAAACGAAACAGTAGGCCCAGGCATACATTTTCGCCGCGCCGTAGAGAGGGGATAGCTGTCTACTCTCCATCCGTCTTACGCTTTTTCGATCAGGTCACGTGTCCTGACGCGCTGACGCGAGTTTAAGATTTTATACCCATTACAGAAAAAGTGCTCAACGCCGCTAAAGAAGTTTTCACTTCAAAAAAACTTTTTTACTTCTTATCGTGAAAGAAAGTAGAAAGACGAAAGAAAAAATATTTATTTGCGAAGCAAAACTCACACTAACAATTTAAACTAAACACTTATCATTAAACTACAGAGGTGAGCTTTGTGCGTCGCAAAACGGACACTGGCTCAGCATATTTTGGTTAGCTAGCAACCAACGCTGGTCTTCTTTCTTTCTTGGCGATGTCACGGACTCTGCCACTAAGTACAACAACTAGACAAAAAACAAACGAACAAAGATGTACTTTCTAAAATAATTTAAATACACCACAAAATACTGCAGGTATAATCACCGAACATTTTGCTTGCATGTAATTTGAGCCCACAAAAGCGGCAAAAAACGATTGTGCTAAGATCCATCGATGGAAAAAACAGTGGCGTGTCGCGTTCTTGCTCCATTTACTATCGCGTGCCACCACCCGTTATCACGCCTGTGACCCTATCCCAATACTGGAGCCATAGGCTTATAAGGTGTAGAAGGAGTGCACGTGAAATCGCTGACGCGTTGCGGCCAAGTCGTTCAAACCATGTAATTACTGCCGGCCGGGTGACCTAGTGTTGTGACTAGAATTGGGTGAAATATTTTTTCTACTTTTTAAACTTTCGCGATCATAACTCATATTTAATCTTTTGCATATAATATTATTGATTGTAGTCTGGAATTGAAAAAAATTATAAGCCGATGTGTTCTATAAAAAAAAATGTAAGCGTACTATTAAACGATGAAAGAAAATTGTCATGTTGACTTTTAAATACTCTAGCAGCTATAAGGCTCGGTCACATTAAGGTGACAAGCATCGCTGTCATGTTATGACATAAAAGCGATGCGGTGTCATCGTAGATCGCTACGTTATCGCTTTGATGTGGCTGGGCCTGTAATTTTGTTGTGTATTTTTACAATATAATAACAGAAATTATGCAACCATCTATGGCATAAAACAAATAGTTCCGATTTCAAGAGGGTTGGAATCACCCTATGCGTTTTTATGTTCTCGTAATGTGGTGCTTTGTGAGAAATAGCATATTGGTTCGCTACTAGCTTTTTAATTTGTTCGACAATTACTAAAAAGCTCTGTGTTAACGTTAATTGTATTTGTACTTAAATAAATTATGAAAGAGAAAGGAGCATATTGTTTTTTGTTGAAAACTTTTTTATTAACCTTTGTTAACCTAACCTAACATTTAATTTCAAAAACAATCATTTCATTTAACCTATATTTCAGGGGTAGCTTAAGTTATCAAGTTCCACAAACCTTTCCATATTTACTTCTATTTCAATAAAGTCTTAAGTATCACTTTAAAACGTCTTAGTGGTATCTAGTGCAATAACATCGCTTTTTAAGAAACCAAGACTGCGAGGTGCTTGTTCGGAGATTTATCACAAAAGTTACATCGGTGTCGACACCAAGAAAATCCGCAAAAATAGAGAGATAAGTTCACTAACTTCGGTGAAACGGCACACCGATATATTATTCCCTGACTTCGCCCAAAGTCCAGCCCCATTTATAGAAAGCTATGAATTTTAAGGCTTAAGGTGAGTTGTGTTCCAAATTAGAAGTTATTAATATAATATCATATTGTTTTTCATTGTTGGAACGAATTCAGTGATATTTTGGTTAAATGTTATATTTAATTGTACCAGCAGTTTTTGGACTAGAAATGCGCTTGACTACAAACTAGTACTTTCTAACCAAGTGTGGTGGAAGGATTTGAATTGTGCCTTAAAAGAGGCTCCTTTCGTGCACTAAGCATTTATGCCAGGTTCGATAAGAATGTAACTCAAAGATCTATTTTTATTCTAGTCGGCGTTTTTCATTTTTAAGAGTTATTTCAAATGAATTTTCTCGTGTACGTAAGTAATTTTAATATAGATTTCTTTTGGTGTTTTATAAGGTCTATTTTTTTTTATAAATAAGTTTCTGTGAATGGCGCACGGGCGAGCTGCTTCGGCCCCGCCAGCGGAGGTCAAAGGACCCCTATGCTATGGGCTTCGTCTAAAGCGAAGGCCTCAATCTAGGGGATTAATGAACTGTGAACGATCTCGCGAATCGTCTTTGAGTCGCTTTTAAAAAATGGGAAATGATAATGTCATGGAGCCTTCGCCCTTCGACTTCAGACTGAAAATATAAAACTTTAAGTAGGTGCGGATTTTTGTATATAAAAAAATATATACAGAAATCCGTACCTACTTTAATCTCTATTTATATTGTCACCAGATCCGATAGGCTTCTACTGGAATAAAATAAGTTCTACGAAAAGGGGTTTAGTAAATAAAATAAAATAAGAATTGTGGGCAATCCACACAACACTATCTAGCTTTGCTTGTACTGTGAGAACCAGATTTTAGCTAATATAATATAAAATACGTCAGGCAAAAATATTTAAAAAACCGTGAACACATCTTCAAACTTCTTCGCAAAGTTCACAAGCAAAAGTTATTGAATAAATAAATATTGTAGACAATTTACACAACACTGTCTAGCCCCAAACTTAGCAGAGCTTGTACTATGGGAACAAGATGGCTGTTATATAATACTTAAATACATGTTTTTTTTGTAAATACGTACCTAGAATATACTATAACACCCAGACAGAATAACTGATATTTTTATTCTTTTTCTACTTACTATGCAAACTAAACTGAAAGCATGGGTATTACAGTTATATATCCGAGTGTATCTTACGATCGGAAGGTTCTGTCACTGTTGTTATACCCTGGGCACGAATATAACCTATTTGCCGAAGCTTCAGGGTAGTCCTAACCAAATACAGTCGACGATATTTGCTTACGCGTCGAAGTTTTGAGTTTTAACCTCGGGGTAAGCATGGCAAGCACGTTTGTTTTAACGTCTATTGTATAATTGTAAGAGAACGGAGTAAAATTGAAATAAAAAAAACCTGATTTTAAAAAGGTTAATGTTTGTTTAATTTTTGGCGGCAGTCACGGGGCCGCGGCCGCCCAAGAAAACGTCGGCGGGACGATATCGACACCTTTGATAGGAGGTGGTGGGAGGAGGCTCGAGAGAGAGATAAGTGGAAGTCTTTGGGCTCCTTTGCCCAGCAGTGGGACAAAATAGGTTAAAAAAATATTTTTGTTTTAATGGTAAGTAGCGCGAGAAGAAGTGAAGGAGAAAATGAGAAGTAATCTGCTAGCGTGGTATGGCTATGTATACTATGTGACGAAAAGAGTGTTAGATATGAATGTAGATCGATATACAGGAAGAGGTAGGCCTAAGAATAGATGTGTGTATTGTGTGAGAGATGATATGTCTAAGGCCGAGATTCAAAGACCGAACTTTGACTTTACTTTGATGGAAAGTTCAACTTTCAACCAAAATTATATTTCATAGTTCTGTCAAGCTCTTCTTTATTCAAAATATTGATAGGAAACTTCGATAAACAAAGATTACTTTGCGAAGACTGCTTTGCTGTAAAGCAAAGTGCGGTCTATGAATCTCAGCCTAAGACAGGAGTGAGTACCCAGATGACGAATGATAAGAGAGAACGGAAGAAAAATACATGTTGTGCCGACCCCACCTAGTAGGAGGCAGGAAAAAGAAGAATGTTATTTTTAATGGTGGTACATAACTGGGGGGAGGTCCATGCCTCTATCGCTTCTTAGAGAGCCTACATTTCTTTGTTTAGATTAGGTCTACAGTTCTACATATCGGTGTCTACCAATATTCATTTATTTAATTACACTCAGAAACTAGCATAATCGAGTATTGCCGATGCGAGTTTTTATCCTCCTTTCACCTTTTCATCCAATTATTGCCATTGTAAGTGGATATTTACTTTACTATAGGTACAGTGCTGCAAACCTTTTAGGTCTTAGAGTTTGGTTCATTGAACTGAGCTATCGAAACTAACATATATTTTTAAATAAAATTAGTGCATGTTTCAACTTGTGCTAGCGACCTATTTCGTCTACGGTCATCGTAAATTCTTGTTTATTACGTTTTAAATAGTTCGCAACCTGAAATAGCACTTAACCATGAATTAGAATTTGGCACACCTGATGGAAAGTAGTTATCTTAGCCAATGGACGCTTGTAACACCGGAGGCATCACAGGCGCTTTGTCGACCCTTTAATAAATTTAAAACACTTTTTTAGAAAACAACGTTTTGTCAAACAATGCGTTTAACAATTAATTTTTAAAATCAATACTTAAGTCTGCTGCCGTATTGAAGAAAATTTTGGCGATCTGTGAAACGTTGTCCAATACCGCTGTCATATTTGACAGCGTTTCACTAATCGCCACCACAGAACGCTTAGGTGTGCGCAATGCTTAGACCAGGCACTTGCATTAGGATATTACCCTTTTATTTCAAACAACGAGCAAACTAATCCGAGCACTGCTGAGTCGTGTTGCATTGTACAGCACTCTGCTAGAAGTTGTTAAAAATTCTCGTTAGCGACATCCGCTATTCAGCCGCGTATGTGGAACGAGTGAGGCGCGTATCAGCGCTTTGAATTATGAATTATTTAAATAAAATTTAAAGGCATTCATAGATGTATTAAACAGGTTGTAAGCGGGTGTATCGAGCCATATTGAAATACGGCTTTTTTCAATAGAGATAAAGACTTCAGGAACACTTTCTTGTAAAATAGATGAAGCTATGACGCTAGCTCCACGCAACCAAACCTAAATCTCAAGGCAGGTAAGTTTTTTTAATACAACTAGCTGACGGAACAAGCGTATAGCCCACCTGATGATAAATGGTAACCATCGCCTAGAACAAAGCATTGCCTCGTCGGGTACACGCGATAGAAACGTGCCCTACGATGCAAGGCTTTGCGTCCATCAACTTGAGGCATACATATGTTCAGCCTCACGTGCCAGTAATTTTACCGGCACGTTGTTCCCTATAACGGAAACACAGGAATACTGGTTCACGGCAGAAATAGGCATGATCGTAGTACTTTAGGCAGCGCCCTTCACAAAAAGCTTTACTACTACTAAATACAACACCTAACAGTTTGTACGGTGAAATCATAGTTACAACCTCATTATTATAACTCAGTACCTTGTTCGTAAATATTCTAGTGAAAATTCATCTGTTCATTTCTCAAATACAAACCTCAAAAAAGTTCAGTGTCTGACCCACTAATATTAACTACAGCCTAAACCGTGGAATATAGGATAGTGTGAAATCAGTGCTTGCGTGTCGATGGGCCAGACAGCCGGTTTCAATAACCTGCTTTAATTTGTACACCTGCCTTTAAATGAGTTCATGTATTTAGGGCGCGAAACGAAAGAAGGCTGGAGTGTAATATGTCTTTTGAATTTCATGCGATGTAAGTTTGAATGTACGAGTAATAAAGACGTACAGAATCGTGCAAGTCTCGAAATTGCTCTCATTTTACGTAAAAAAAAAACTATGTAAAAAATACATAGAATTTCGACTGATTCGAAATCTACATTAGGGTTATATAAAATTCAGTTCTTAAGTTGATATGGGTATCGCACGACCGATGTAAGTAAATCTTAAAACATTTCTAAGAACGTTCGACTTACAAATTGCCACTGAAACAAGTAAAACCACTTCGGACCGGCCATCACGAGAATTGGAAACGATACGGCTTATAGACAGTATAAATCTAAGAGTACGAGCCAAGAGTTATAAAAATACATTTCTCAGAATTCACACTAAATCGAACTTGAAGCCGGAGCGGGCAAATTGAAAACAGTCGACTTTGCCTCGTTATGGAGTCGACTACACCATTTATCTTCATTCGGCCTTTCAATAGGGTTGCCAAAGACGTTTCCCGCAGCTCAAATGGTGGAACTACTTATTATTTCGAGCAGTTCAGGCTTAACGATTTGGCTTGAACTCGGGCGCACCTGTCTCGCTAGGTCTGGTTCGAAATTCGCGAACCATTCTCGTCGGTAGATAGCTTTCTTTGTTGTGAGCGAGCTTGAATTGTTCGCGCGGAACAGAAAATTTTCGACGTTCTTGTGTTTTGGTTTACCGTTTGCGAAATGAATCTGGTTTGGGTTACGCTGGAATAATTTACCGGAATTTGTTTAGAGGTGTAATCTCCGTACATTCTGTGCTTGTTCGTTAAGCTCCCAGTTGTGGCTGAAACAGTTGCTAAGCCACGAAATATACCTTCGGGCGGTCTAAACTCCGTCGTGGGATAAGGTTGAAACTATTGTATATGCAATTAATTTCGGTTGACAGCCCTATAAATTGCAGAATGTTCAAAATAACATTTATTTTACTGCCTATAAAAATAGAACAATTTAAGTTGGAAGTCATCGTTTGATTTCTTTGAATTCAATTTGTGCGTACTTCAAATGATTTTGCACTACCGCAAACCGCAGTAGACTTTTTATACTGATGATGTAACTTCTGAAGTTCATAGCTATAACTTGGTTAGATAGAAGATAGAAAACTTTTTAAGTCTTGCGCACATCTAATAGCCTCTTCCCACCGGTGTGTGAACTGATATCGCACACGGAGGCGGATCAGCTCGCACGACCACCATGGGAACGGTCTCGTGCGCCGAGGTGCGCGGTAGCACAGGAGCTTTTTCTGTGTGCGTTGCCGTGCGTCGTCGTCGGCTGTGCGTGATGATCTGCAGAACCGCGCACCGTAGGAAGGCAGCATAAGCGATCTGTGGTGGAAATCAGTGAAACGCTGTCAAATATGACAGTGATATTTGACAGCGTTTCACCTCAAAGAAAGAACATAGTACGATACATCAAACGTCAAACGACACAACTATAGCTCATACAATAGGCGTATGATGGCTATGTTTGATATATGCCTAATTAATTGGATAACAAAAGAGGAGATTGAGCCAGATTCAATCAGTTAAATCATATTGACATTGACGTAATGCTAATAACCTTTACCATAAATGATTAGACAAATAATCGAGAGGCGCGTCGGCTTGTTCTGCTCGATCGAGCGATTAATCGCTCCACTAGAGTCTGACATTTGATACTGACGGCGTATAACTATCTAATGTTGATCTTTCGCCGTTGTGCACACAGCTTACGAACATGCTCAACAAATTAAGGCCGAGTTTCTTGAGTGGAAAACATAGATATTGTTGTTTCTTGCGCCTTGGGCCTTTGAGAGAAGCGATCAACAACACAAATAGAGAGTAGCCGTTAGGTAACCGACAGTGTTTATGGTACAAGCTTTGCTTAATTTGAGGCTACAAAGCGGTTACCAGAAACGTCGACGCTTAGAAAAGCAGACTGATAACGAAACGACGCTTTCGAAATGGGGTGCTGGCGAAAACTGCTTCGAATCCCATGGACAGAGCACCGTACCAACGCATCAATTAAAAAAAAACTCAACATAAAGAAATGACTTTCCACCATCTGTCGCAGTTTCCTTGAGTTTTTTGACCACATTGCCAGGAAAGAAGAGAGTCCGTGTAAAGTTGGTGGTGAAAGGCAAGGTGGAGGGGAAGAGGCCACGTAGGCGAAATCTGATGCGTTGGAGCGACCATGTGCGCCCATTAACAGACACGTCCGTGAGCGAAGCTATCCATACCGCGAACAGAACTTGATGGAGGAAGATAGTGCAGACTAAGGTCCTGCACAAAAGTCACGACCCTCACCTGTGTAGATATCGACGCAAGGGATCCCTTAATAAACGAATTTAATTGTCAATGTCAGTCACTAGTTGAATTGGATTCATAGCACGAAGCACGTGAGGCATAGCTCTTGTATTTCCAAGAAGCTAATTAGATTGACTCAGACTATCAAAGCAAATGTTATGTTATCAAATAAGACGTAATTACTTAACACCGTATAGACGTTATAACTTGAACTATACTTTATAGAACGATGAAATTGTTAAGATGGTGGATAATAAATAATGAAGGTGGATGATAAATAACGATGTTTTGAGAGTACTGGCACATATTTTATTTGACAGAAAAACTCATTCATGGACACTCACTCACTGGATTGGACACCCACGGCCTTAGGGTCGGAAGGCGGGGCCGAACTCCTCAATCCAAAATACAGCATTCATAACGATGCTTCGAAAGAAGCGGTAGAAAAGGCATGGTGGTAGTACTTCTAGGCGAGCCCCTCACAAAAAGCTCTACTACTGAATTGAACTGAAACTGTTTTTGTGCCTCATGACCGTTATAAACGTAATAAATTACCGTCGCTAGTTAATTAAGCGGTCTATTGACCATTATTCTAATGGCTGTTATCTGTTTGTCCCATAGGGCTAACAATTAGGTTAATGCAAGCGAGTGCACTGACAGCGGCGCGCGGCGACGGACAAAGCCGCGTATAGAGAGTTTGAAAAGGGGAAACTATGGGATCGCTAAGGGGATCGCTGTTAGTGATAGGGCCGCCGCCCATGACTGTTTTTAATGGAAATTATTAGACACTAGCGGCCGCACGCGGCTTCGCTCGCTTCATTGCCATTACGCCCCGATTCCGTTACTTTTCCGCATCTTTTTCGGGATAAAAAGTACGTCCGTCTCATGGCTCTAAGCTACCACCTCCACAAATTTTCAGCTAAATCGGTTCATCCGTTCTTGATTTATAAATACCTAGTGTAACTTTCTTTTATGCATAAAGTTTTTCAAAATTGGAAACTTTGAAAATGTCTGAACGCAAGGGCAAAGTCGCTCCTGGACTTTTTATGATTTTTCATCGTATGTGTGTCGTATCATAGTAGAAATGCATGGAAGTAAAACCGCCACGTTTCCCCCATAGTAGTAGCAGGTGGAAAAAAAACACCGTTCTTAGGGAAGAAACTACTACTGATAGGGATCAGTAGGGGTATTAGTATACGTGGAACTGGCGGTAGGTTGAAAAACGTCCGTCAGTCTGGCATTGAACAAGTCACATACGACGCGCGTTGAGTGAATTACTACCAAAATTTCATGTAAATGACTTTATAATTAAAGTAAGGGCGCTAATAGACGTACTTCATTGGAAAACTTAGACTGCATGGCACGACGCATGGTTGACTGCACGCATTTGAACGACGATGTACAACACAAGTTAATGAACGTCAAAAGTATTTGTAAAAAGGTACCTACTGAAATTTGTTAGTGTTCTTAATAAAAGACATCTCCCTGTTGTAAAATAAACAGTTACATTATACTAAACATCACAACTTAACTCAACATAAACTTGAAATTCTAAACTTCTGTTCCTTATAATTTATCCAGAGTTTCAAAGGATCTATCCCATGGGAAATCTGAGCTAGGTTCTCTAATATAATTAAACACGCAAACTTGAAATTCCTGAATTCATACATTAATTTACACCTATAGATATACGGTGTTAGAAAATTAACTTTGTAATTCCTCAAGAATCAAAACTTTAGATAGAATTTAATCAAAGTAAAATTTATCTTTGAATTGTAACGTGTTCCTTTTTCAACAAATTGTCGTTATTTTCAATAAGGTACAAACGACTGCACTGTCATGGTTTCACAGTTTTGTTTTTCAATATATCAAATTATTTTCACTTTTATTACAACCATCTCAAGCCATACCATCTTTTCCCGGGCTCTAAAGCGTCCCGCAATTTGGTCTTGTGTAATCAACAGTTGACTCTAACGCTATATAAATCATCTACATTAGATGCTACCTTTTTTACATACCTAGTGTAACCAATTGAGCAGGCGGCGCCTGTACCCAACTATAACACAAAAGCTGATCGTTACTATTTCAATACAATTCTTGCACAATGCTTTGAATGCCACAGTACACAATTAACAGTAAGTTAACCCCACGTTGGCTTCCTCGTTCGCTTATTACTCAAACCGCGGCCCGCTTTTGTCCCCCCGTCCTCATCCTTTGTTGGTTACGGATGATCGCGCGTGACTCGGGTACAAATGTGCGGTGTTTATGCCCCGTTTGTCGGGGCCTAAGCACGGCGTTTTGATTGACAGATGTTCAAGTTTAAACCTTCGCGCGCTTATCATTTCATATCGTGCCTACCCTATGTTATTTTTATGTGTTCGTTTCTCTTGCATCCTCCTGTCAAGTTTGGAGTAAACGTGTCTGTCGAATATTATTGCATTTTATTACCTAAAATAATACCTGGCCCCCCTACATGGTCCTGGATCTACGCCGGATATTCATACCAGTTCATTACAATATTGAGGAAGAAGTTTCCATCACATTTGAAGCAGTGGAGCGCAAATCAATGCTACGGGGATTGCGCGTCACCAGAGTGGTCGAGAGTTCAAAGTCTAAAAGTGCAACGTGCAGGATAAAAGTGATTTATTTAGAACCCAACACTCTAATCAGGTATAATTAGGTATAATTCGACGTTAAAACAGGTTAGTAACAGTTCTTTCATATTAGTAATTCATTCAGTTGTGTTAAATCATAAAGTTTTGTTTGTCAGTTTTCAGTTTAACATTCACACTCAGATATATATATACTTACATTGTATTGTAATCAAACATCGTATAAATAGGTATCTTGATGTTATTTATCTTGTCATTGTAGTTTCTAGGTACTTTGTGTAATAGTCTAAGTACTTTAGTAAACCTGTTGCCTGTATCAGTTCCAGGTGGACCGTGCTGGTCTCCCAGAATGTCCGAGGATAAGGAGCTCATTAAAAAACGCGGCAGTATCAAAGGTCGTGTTACTGCGTTCGCGAATTGGCTGATGACGTTGAAGTCGCTGAGTGCCTCGGAAGCCAGGGAGTTACAATTACGTATCGGTAAGATGGAATCTTTATACGAACAATACGATGAGGTACAGTTAAAAATTGAGTGTAGTTCTGATAACAGTGATGCCCAGCTGTTGGAAAGAACTGATTTTGAAAATCATTATTATCGGATAATTGCCGATGCTCAGGGAATGTTAGATACCTATCAAAAGGATCAAGAAAAAACAGAAAGTGCGTCAAGTTCTCGTTCCAATAATAAGCTTGTTAAGTTGCCCACTATTCAGTTGCCGAAGTTTGGAGGTTCATACGAAAAATGGTTAGAGTTCCACGACACCTTCTCAAGTTTAATCGATAACAATGATCAGATAGACGAAATAAATAAATTTCACTACTTGAGGGCGTCATTAGAAGGTTCGGCTTCTGTAGTTATTCAATCTATTGAGTTTTCTGCTAATAACTATGCAGTGGCTTGGAAGCTCTTATGTGAACGGTTCGATAACAAACGTTTGTTGATACAAAATCATGTTTCAGCTATATTCAACATCGAACCGGTCACAAAAGAATCATCCACTACTTTGAAGCGCGTAATAGATCAGATAAATAAGAATTTACGTGCATTAGAATCATTAGGTCAACCCATTGAACACTGGGACACTCTTTTGATCTACCTTGTCACTCAGAAGTTAGATGCGAAGACATTTCGTGAGTGGGAAGAATGCAAGGGTACTTTATCTAAAGATAAGCCGATTAGTTTGGTAGCCTTTCTGGAATTTATGCGTAATCGCGCAGATTTAATTGAGACAATTGAGTTGTCACAAAATAATGCGACAAGTAGTAAACAGACGTCAAAAATAAAAGCTATGGTTTCTTATCAGAGTAATGACAATAAAAATGATACGTCTTCATCGTCAATGAAACCATGCCCTAATTGTAATGAAGAACATTATTTAAATAACTGTCCGAAGTTTCTCGCTTTAAGCAGTGATGCGCGATACAAGTTATTGCCTAATTATAAAATATGTTTTAATTGCTTCCGTAGTGGACACTACGCTAATTCGTGTAAACGGCCAGGTTGTAAACTGTGCAAGCGTAAACATCACTCACTCATCCACATGAACGAGTTTAGTGTATCAAAACAGCCGTCTACGTCTATGCCTACAGCTACAACAGCTGATTGCGATAGCAGCAGCCGTACGAGCAACTCGCTGCCTATTGTGACGAGTTCTCAGAGCGCGAATGTCACACTTACAGGAAGTATTGCTACTGCATGTGAGAAGTCAGGTCAGTGTGATGTTTTATTATCCACTGCATTAGTGAAATTATATGATTGCGACAATCGTGAGGTCATCGCCCGTGCGATTTTAGATAGCGGTAGCACTTCGTGTCTAATGACCGAGCGTTTACATAAACAATTGAACTTACCAGCTGATCGCACTGATAGGACCGTCGTAGGTATAAATAATAAAACATCGAAGATCAGTCAAATGTGTCGCTTGCCTATAAAGTCATTATGTGATAGTTTTTCAACTTACCTAAGTTGTTTTATTCTGCCGTCGATTACTGATAACGTTCCCGGGTGTCATATTGATGTTAGGAATTTAGACATTCCATCAGATATTTGTTTAGCGGACCCTCAGTTTTATTCGCCCTCCGCCATTGATTTAATCATTGGCGCTGATGTTTTTTGGGACATTTTAGGTTCGCAAAATATTAAATTAGGAGATGGTAAGCCGGTACTTTATGAAACTAGACTAGGTTGGATAGTTTCCGGTCCTGTTAACTGCGGCCGCGTACCTACGCTTTCACAAGTTAAATGTAATTTTACCAAAGTTGATTCTTTGACTTCCCACTGTTCTGATGATGACATCCAAAACCAATTAATGCGTTTTTGGCAGCTTGAAGAAGTTAGCCCTCAGTCATCTCATTATTTTCCAGAGGAGAAGCAATGCGAAGAACATTTTGTAAAAAATACAACTCGCCTCGCAGACGGTCGGTTTTGCGTTAGGATCCCATTAAAACAAACACCGAGCGTGTTAGGTGATTCTTATCAGCGAGCTAAACATTGTTTGCTTTCTTTAGAGCGCAGACTTAAAGGTAATGATTCATTTAGTAAAATGTATGTAGACTTTATGTCTGAATATGAATCGTTAGATCACATGACAGAGTGCGAACCGATTACATCGGTCCCTCATTATTTCATCCCTCATCATGGCGTGCTTCGTGAGAGTGTTACGACGACCAAACTACGGGTCGTCTTTAATGCAAGTAGTCCTACTACCTCGGGAGTCTCGTTCAATCAGATTCAAATGATTGGGCCTACAGTACAAGATGACCTATTGTCGATACTTTTAAGGTTTAGACAGCATAAATATGTTATAGTTGCGGACGTTGAAAAGATGTATAGATGTATCGTAGTACATCCCGATTCCAGACCGCTGCAACAAATAATTTGGCGTGATCAAACTCAACCCGATTCTTTTATCAAAAGTTATGTTTTGAACCGGGTGAGTTACGGAACGGCTAGTGCGCCGTATCTAGCTACTCGCTGCCTGAAACAAATAGGTTTAAATTGTAAGGACCCTAAAATATCTGAAATCATTCTTCACGATTTTTATGTTGATGATTTTTTGAGTGGAGGTGATGAGTTAAGTGAAGTTTTACAAATACGCAACCAGGTTACCGCCGAGCTAGCCTCAGCGTGCATGCCTCTTAGGAAATGGAAGTCCAATGAGCCTCAATTGTTGCCAGAAACTGATTTGTTATCATCGGAATTTAACATCGGAGATACCGAATGCAGTAAAACGTTAGGCCTCGGGTGGCACTCAGTGCAAGATCAATTCTACTTTTCCATCAGTCCAACCATAGTCAAAGGGAACACAAAGCGTGACATTCTATCAGTTATCGCTCAGATATTCGACCCCTTAGGGCTCATCTCACCTTGTGTTATCCTCATGAAAATTATATTACAGAAACTGTGGCTGCAACGACTGTCTTGGGATGATGAGTTGCCACCAGAGATCAACCAGGCGTGGGTCGAAGTGGTCGACAGCCTGCCAGGTCTGAACAGCTTACGCATACCGCGACGTGTCATCTGTGACTCATATTCCTCTTTGGAATTGCATATTTTCACAGATGCGTCCGAGCGTGCGTATGGCGCTTGTATTTATGTTCGGAGTACTAACGATAAAGGTGAGGTCTCAGTTAACTTATTAATCTCGAAAAGCCGAGTCGCTCCCATCAAGCCCACAACGATACCACGGCTCGAGCTCAGCGGTGCTTTGATTGGCGCTCGTTTGTATGAAAAAGCCAGTACTGCATTGCGAGCTCAAATCAATCATGTTGTGTTCTGGACGGACTCCATGATTGTCCTAGGTTGGCTTAAAATGTTGCCTTCTCAGTTACAACCGTTTGTGCGTAATCGTATAGCTGAGATTTTAGAAACAACTGCCAGCTGTACTTGGAGACACGTTCCGACTGATGAGAACCCCGCGGATGTGATATCGCGCGGAACCAGTGTTAGTTCTCTCCAGTCTCTCACGTTATGGTGGCATGGACCAGATTATTTAAAATGCGATCCCTCGCACTGGCCTGCAACTCCAAGTACTGGTGACAAGTTGCCTGAAACACGAACTGAAGTTTCATTAATTGTTAATAATTCAACCTCCTGCGAACTTATTGATTTCAGTCGCTTCTCTAATTTTTCTAGGCTTCAACGGACCGTAGCTTATGTGTTATGGTTCATTAACATTTTAAAGAAAGGGACTAAACATGAACATACATATTTAAATACTGACGAGTTAGATAATGCGTTATGTTTAATAATTAAGCAGTCTCAAATTCAATCGTTCCCTGAATATAATTTGTTAGTTAAAAATCAAAACTTGCCTAATAAAAGCCCACTGATTAAATTTAATGTTTATTTAGATAAAAATAGTTTAATTCGCGTAGGAGGTCGGTTAGATAATTCTAATTTTAAATTTGAGAAGAAGCACCCTATTTTATTACAGTCCACACATCAAGTTACAAAGTTATTATTTGAATTTGAACACAAAAGGTTAATGCATGCCGGCCCTCAACTTTTACTGGCTACAATAAGAGAAACTTATTGGCCGATAGGTGGTCGCAATTTAGCTAAGAAATGTTTCCGTCAATGCGTGCGCTGCAATCGCATGAAGGGTAAAACGTATAACCCGCTGATGGGTAATTTACCACAGCAGCGACTTGCACCAGGTGGATACCCATTCGAGAGTGTAGGCGTGGACTACGCGGGCCCAGTGGCTGTCGCTAGTCGCATAGGTCGAGGTTGTAGGCTCAGCAAGTCTTACATAGCTATTTTCGTATGCTTTACAACTAAGGCTGTACACCTGGAGTTAGTGGGTAATTTAACAAGCAATTACTACTTACTAGCATTACGCAGATTTATATCACGCAGGGGAAAACCCACTCATATTTTTTCAGATAACGGTACCTCATTTGTTGGCGCGTATAATGACATTTCAAAGTTTTTAAAAGGTAATTGTGACACTCTGGCTGCTGAGACCGCTCGAGACAGCATCAATTTTCATTTCATTCCCGCGTACAGCCCTAATTTCGGAGGACTCTGGGAGGCTGGTGTCAAGTCGACCAAATATCATTTAAATAGAGTGCTGGGCAATTGTAATTTAACGTTCGAGGAGCTTACTACTACGTTGGTGCAAATCGAGGCGATACTTAACTCTCGGCCACTCTCTCCGTTGTCGTCGGATCCAGAAGACTTGACGCCGCTCACGCCGGGCCATTTTCTCATCGGCCGTCCTCTCACTGCCCTGCCAGAAAGGAACTACCACGACGATCCAGTCAATAGATTGACACGCTTCCAGCGCATTGCGCAGTTACGCCAGCATTTTTGGACAAGGTGGAGTAAGGAGTACATAGCTGAACTCCAACAGCGAACTAAATGGCGAAGTAACAAGTACTCTCTCCAGAATGGAACTTTGGTCCTAATCAAGGAAGATGGCATTCCTCCTTTAAAATGGAAGCTTGGACGTGTCGTAGCTGTGCATCCTGGTCCTACTGATGGCATATGTCGTGTTGCTGACATACGAGTCTCAAATGGCGTCGTGCGGCGAAGCTTCAGCAAGATTGCACCTCTCCTGCCAGAAGATGATGTCTCCCGTTGAAAGACGAGCTTTCAACGCGCGGGGGCATGTTCAAGTTTAAACCTTCGCGCGCTTATCATTTCATATCGTGCCTACCCTATGTTATTTTTATGTGTTCGTTTCTCTTGCATCCTCCTGTCAAGTTTGGAGTAAACGTGTCTGTCGAATATTATTGCATTTTATTACCTAAAATAATACCTGGCCCCCCTACAACAGAGATATTTGTATTGTGATTAGTTTTCTGTGGAGTTGGGTTACTGTTGGGTATAAGATATTCGTTTCAGTAACGTTTTATGGAAATGTATATTCTCACCTTTATTACAGACGCTATAGGTTTTTGCGTAACTATGTATAAACTTTTTCTTTTTGAATACGGTATTTCTCTTCGTAAGTTATGCTCAGATTCTTTTGAAAAACTGTAGGTAACCTTCTTAGGTACAGAGTTACTCGAAACTAGCTTCTGTTTCTCAGATCTCATTGAAAAATCTTTCCGTGGTGGCGTGCTGTAGAATCAGTGTTTTATAGGTCCTGATAGGCCCCTATCGTCCTGTCATCACCTGTAGGTACAGAATCGCATTTTTACACGCGATCACGGATTCAGGTCAAACGTTGATAATACCGAACACTTCTTCTTATCGAGTCAATGATTCCTCCAGTGTGATGAAAGGATTTTAAGTGCGCATCAAAGAGGCTCCTTTCGTGCACTTGACTAAACTTTTAGGTTCACCGTCATGCGGATTTTCTCACGATGTTTTCCTTCACCGTTTGAGATTACTGGTAAAGTGCACAAACGTTTTTGAATAGAACAACTCATTAGTACACGGTTTAATTTAAACCCGCGACCTTAGGATCGGAAGGCGGGACCGCTACCACTAGACCACCAGTGCTCTTCCTCGCTTGCCCAACAAAACAGTTTTAGTTTACAACTAGCTAATGAACAACAATATGGCCCACCTGATGTTAAGTGGTAAACATCGCTTATAACAAAGCATTGCTAACATTCGTTACTAGAAAGAAGTACCAGGCGAGCAGGAATCTAAGGCGGCTGTTGTTATCATCAATTACAGGGGCAGTGGGCGATTGCAGTTTGTAGGCACGTCGTTTAACTGACAGCCAGATAGCGTAGGCAGGTTAATGATTCTGTAATGTGTTTTAACGCTGTCGAAAGATTGCAGAATTTATTTAAAAAAATACTATGTTTTTGTAGAATTCCTTGCCGGCGCGGCGTCTGTCTTTCCGATCACCTACAACTTGGACGTTTTCAAGTCAAGAGTGAATAGGTATCTTCTTGGTAAGCATGCTACACCGTCGACCGCATCATCACTTAACAGCAGGTGAGATTGTGGTCAAGCGCAAGCCTATAAATTGTTAAAAAAACACTGTCTATGTCACTGTAATCTCGATTTACGCTTTCATACCAACGATATTGCCTGGAAACTCGATCTACTAATATGCCCGTAAAATAAATGACCAGAAAGCACAACAGCATATAGTTTTTGAATCCCAAATCGATCCCTGGCTAGAATTCTGCGTAGGTTAGTAAACTGTATTGAGACATCAATGCCCGCAGTAAACCTTAGTCCATTAGGTATTCCGGCCGTATCCATAACATAACGTGCCTGTAATCTGTTTTATACACTCTGCCATCGAACCTTCACCTCTCCATCGAAGGTCCTATGCCCTCTTAAAGTCCGCTCTCGGCCCATAACTAGGATTAGTCCCCGTTATCCCCAATAAATCTGGTTCAATAACAGTTTCCAAGACGGTCTTACAACTTTACTTTTATAGTTTTTTGAGCTCTATATCTGCGGGCTTTTGATCTCGACTGGACCCGCCTTAGCTTTGAATTATTGAAAAGATGGAAGTATATCTGTGCGATGAAAATATTTTGCTTTTCTTTTTGACCTAATTCTTTCGTATCTGTTTCAGTTTCGAACGAGCTATTTCGCTTCTTCTAAATTGCGGTCTTTTATTAATTTATGGTTTGCAGTACTGCGTTGCTTCTTTTTAAAATATCCAAATATAATTTTCATTGTTTAGGAGAAGGCTTAGCTTCTCACATTTTATAGCCTAGGGATATAATAATCTTCAAACTAGCGGCCGCCCGTGGCTTCGCTCGCTCCGTTTCTATTATGTACCTACTTACATCCGTTACAATATCATTAGAAATTGTAGCCAATATGTTATTCTGATAAATATGCTATATTATTGTAAAGTTTCATTAAAATCCATGAGCTGCTTATGCCGCAAATGCTGTTGTAGAATCAATATGAATCAGTCAAAAATTAACGTAAAATTCTGAAAAAAATATATGTTTTAGTTGAGGATCTTACAGAGTGCAATTCGCTTACAGTTACACAATCAGATGAATTTCGTTCGATAGAAAAAAATACCAAAGTTGCCTAATTTTAAAAAACAAATTCAATACTGTGCCTAAAATAAACAAAATATTGACTTTATTTTTACACCAATCTTTAGATAAATCACTTTTCTAGTACAAATCGCTGAGTTGGATGTTGTAATGTTATTTTCCTATTTATAATGAATTATTTACCTACAAACACACGAGCGGCGCGACGCCGTGGGCTAAGTCAGTCGCGCGGTAGCGCTTACCGACGACGGACCTGTGCCAGTGCTCTTCCCGCCCGACGCGCGACTTGTGACGTGCAGTGGTTTTACGAAAATAAACTAAAATTGATCTCGCTAAGTCGTCACCATGGCTAACAAACGCAACAGGACGAATGCATTACAAAGAAATGTTAAGTAAGTACATTACTTGCACGTACGTGTTTATTTATTATGTAGGAACCTATATTGTTCTATTTAAATATTACCTACTTTACTCCTTACGTTACTTACCTACTTTGTTCCATAAATAGCTGAGAATATACTTAGTATGTAGGTACCAACTCTTTGCCACAGTATAGTTAAAGCAGTATAAGTACGGAAAGAAATATGAAATATTAACTATTAGCTGTGCCCGCGACTTCGTCCGCGTGGTATAGTGTCTATGGGTAGCATTTTTAATTTGCAGCGGAAGAAAACAGTAATTAAATAACAACGTCATATTCGCGTGCACGTGACACAGTCGTCTGCCCTCTTACTAAACTTAGACATATGGCGTCGTACAACGCCACACTTTCATCCCCCCCGCATTCCTCTCCGAACTCCCCCCACTCTTCTCAACACCCCCCCACATTCCCCCCACACTCCCCCCAGGCTCCCCTCCACAATCCACCTGTACTCCCTCTTTGCACTCCCCACTAAGCTCCTCCCGCACTCTTCTCCACACTCCCCTCCACACCCCCCCCCGCATCCCCCCTCGCACCTCCCCTCCACACTCCCCCCTATACTTCCCTCCACACTCCCCCCTGTACTCCCTCCCCCCACACCTCCCCTCCACACTCCCCCAGTACTCCCCTCCACAATCCCCCCGCACCTCCCCTCCACACTCCCCCCTGTGCTACCCTCCACACTCCCCCTGTACTCCCCTCCACACTCCCCCCGCACCTCCCCTCCACACTCCCCCTGTACTCCCCTCCACACTCCCTCTGTACTCCCCTCTACACTCCCCCCGCACCTCCCTTCCACACTCCCCCCGCACCTCCCTTCCACACTCCCCCCTTACTCCCTCCCCCCTAACTCCCCTCAACACTCCCCCCGCACCTCCCCTCCACACTCCCCCTGTACTCCCCTCCACACTCTTCCCGCACCTCCCCTCCACACTCCCTCTGTACTCCCCTCTACACTCCCCCTGCACCTCCCCTCCACACTCCTCCTGTACTCCCCTCCACACTCCCCCCGCACCTCCCCTCCACACTCCCCCTGTACTCCTCTCCACACTCTTCCCGCACCTCCCCTCCACACTCCCTCTGTACTCCCCTCTACACTCCCCCCGCACCTCCCTTCCACACTCCCCCCTTACTCCCTCCCCCCTAACTCCCCTCAACACTCCCCCCGCACCTCCCCTCCACACTCCTCCTGTACTCCCCTCCACACTCCCCCCGCACCTCCCCTCCACACTCCCCCTGTATTCCCTTCCACACTCCCCCCGCACCTCCCCCCACACTCCCCCGCATCACTTCTCGCACCTCCCCTCCACACTCCCCCCTGTACTCCCCTCCCTCTACCCCCCCAGCACAAACTTTGAATGTCATATTTTTTTATATCAAATCAACAGACTTAAAAAATAAGTTTTAAGTTTCTAGCTCTAAAAATGACGATGCTTCCATACAACTTTCAACCCTTATTTTCAACCCCTTACAACCCTAAAACCCTTTTTCACAATAAAAAGTAGCCTATGTCCTTCCTCAGGCCCTGAACTATCTGTGTACCAAATTTCATTTCAATAGGTTTAGTAGTTTTGGCGTGAAAGCCACACAGACAGACAGACAGACAGAGTTACAAACGCATTTATAATATTAGTATGGATAGTCTGATTCAGAATTGGAGATTATTTTTGTAAACAAAAAAATGACATGATATGTCACTGTTATGACAGTATAACAAACCAGGGGGGCAATTCTAGACCAGTGACTTTTTTGTCACGGTAGATAAATATCACAAGAACTGTCAAATTTAAATAGACATGACATTTTCAATAGATATCGTATTCCAGCAATATCACTATAGACATTTATCGAGCGAAGGCCGTTAGATATGTGTCGAGTGGTGAGTAGTAGTCGACATTGACATCTCTAATATACTTTGGGTGACTTTGGGCTTTTTTTTCTTTCGGTCCTTGGAGCAGACTAGAGTACCAAGACCATACCACCTAGTCTTACTTTTTGATAAAAAGTCAATGATGTTTACTTGTTTGTAGGGGATACAAGTTGGGAGCGAGAACGCGAATAATGCTTTCTCATAAACCTACAATAAGTGAGGAGTGATTGAATTTAGCTCGTACTTAGTAATTATTCAATGGCGCAGTTAGAAGAGCAGTCAATCAGACAGTCAACGTCTATACTTGTATCCGGGGTTCAAGCTTCGAGAGAAATATTCTTTTTGCATGGAATGGCCATCTAGTTGTTAACCTTTGAATTAAAAATTCAAGTCATCGGAGTCCTTCTCTTGAGTATAATGATCCTGACAATAACATATCCTAATAATGATCCTGACAATGACACATCTACAACACTTCATAGACAACTGACCATAGATTACAAACAACAAAGTTTACAGTTTTATGGTACATAACGTTCCGTGTGTTTCCGGAATTAATTATTGTAACTAACATTTTGTGCGAAAAGTCCATTGATTACTATCTAATGAAAATGAATGTACTATAAACAACAACAAGAACGCATTATAAACGCCGTTTAATAGGAAATGTGTTTATTTGAAGACAATAATAAAGTTAGTGCTATCGAACTATTCTATCGATAGAAACGGAACGTAGATAAATTTATACAACAACGGGATAGTCTGTGGAAGTTTTAGGAATGAACCTTCTTTCTGACATCTCTATTGTAAAAGTCTAACGTAAAAGTCTAACGGTGGCTAGAATACGCATTTTATCGCGGTTCGATATTATCTTCGACAAATTTGGTGATATGACACTGCTTTCGCGACATTTCAAATCTCTATTTCGAGCGTAAATCTCTAAAAGTCTAGAATTGAGCTCCAGGAGTACCAGGACAAACCAGGAGTAGATACATTTTTTTTTACATTTTACTGCGATGATGTGGAAAAATATTTTCTACTAATAATTCTTCATCATTTTATAATTTTGTTAGTTTATGGAAATAAAATATAATTTATAGCTTAAAACCATTGCTATTTTCCATATTAAGAATTTTAAAAAATTTTACCAAATATCAAAAATCACTTATTGTTGCAGAAAATCTAGTCAAGATGACCCTTTTCTCGTAGAGTCTGAAAATCAAGAACACGAGTTTCAACCAGCTTCAGGGAGACGCATCATTGACATCAACTACTTGTTTAGTCAATTACAGGAAAAAGCACGTCACAACAACAAATTATAATGAATTTTAATCAAAATAAGCATTCTGTACATCATATTAAATCAACCTGTAAGTATAATAAATGAGAATAAATATTGTACATAACAATTATGTTTGTTTTCATTTGTTGTTTGTATTTTTAGGTAGGTACCACAAACTCTCCTATAATCATCATATCATTATCACCTCACTAATTCAAATAGTTTAGACTTTTAAAGTATATATTAACAGTTAATACCTATTTAAGTCTAATAAACTTTCATTTCAATACCTATACTAAAAGAATATAGTCAATAATATTAAACTTACTTTGCCTACTGCATTATGTTATACTGTGGCGTTCTCGCCCGCCGTCAAAGGGTCACCGGAGTTCATATCAAGTCGGCTCCCGCGTAACGCGGATGCAAGTCGACTGGGTGAGTAAAATACCTAAATCTTCGAAAGAAGGGGCCCTTAATGTTACGTTTGAGTTCTGTGTAGTCTGACCAATGTTGAAACACCATACATCCAAGCTTCAAAGTCAGTGCAAATGAGTAAATTAGCGCTCTAAGCGTAGCCTCTAGGCTTTCTACGAGTATATATCTAATTTGCAGAGGTGAACCGACCGTGGCTACGAGAGCCAACGTAAGTTTAAACTTGTTACTAAACTGCGCCAAAGTTTCTTTGATAGACAGAATACGTAACGAGTCGTCAAAGAGGTCAGAGGTGGGTATTTGTCTATGTGGGTCCGTTTTAAGGGAAACTGAGGGATGTAAGCTTGCATTATTTTGGGACAAAAAGCTTTAGATCTTCTTGTCCATTCGTCCCAATGTAACAAAAAATGAAAATCATTCATTATTTCCCTAGTCAGGCAGTGGCTGAACAGGGAATCCTTTGATACCTATATAGTAAAACTCACATGCAATGCACTGTTTAGACTTCTTAAATATTATGTTGACTTACGGCATTCACAGTAACTTTTTTCTAGATTGTTTTGTATCCGTAAAAACTTGTAATTTGCCCACTAGCTTCCAGCGCATTCATATTACTTAGTTATTTTAGCTGTTGGTTTTCCAATAAATAAATGAAAAAAATACTACCTTTTGTGTTGCATTATAGTGCGATATTTATCACATTTGTGGTGCGACATTTATCATCCATGTAGTTTGTAAATTTATTCCAGAAACAAAGCTTACTAATACGTTCCCATTGTTTGACTGGCCAAGAAAAAAAGAGCAGACGTTGGCTCATACCAACTCTCATTAAAATAATTACAGTTGACGTCACAGTCGTATGACGACAGTCATCCAACCAAAGTCAAGGTAAAAAATAATTTATTTATAAAAATCGCAAGGATTATTTTGAAACGAGGTAAAGCTTGGTGAGTCTACAGCCAGTTCCACATCCCAATCTTGTTTATTCCAAGATCAAATACCCACCTGCCCGTATATCCTGTCCCCACAATCTGAAATCTAAAACTTCGTAAGCGTTTAGAGGTATTTCCTGGTTCATTGCCGGCCACCCCGGGCGGATTAGCAAGCCGACCGATAGGGACACGTGATAAATTGCCATCTCCGGGTCTGGACGGACATGGCTTGTATTAGAACGCTTAGTTACGCAATATAAGATTGAGATCAATCTATAGGTTTTTATCATCGGATATTTGAGACTTGGTGTGGTGGGTCTGACTTTTTGTTAATCCATTTGTTTTGAAAGATACCTCAGCATTATTTTGAGTGAGATTCTATATTTATTTAAAAATCATAAAATCTTATCATTATTTGCAGTGATAATTATAATAATTACCATGATTGGCCAGTTGGGATGTACGCGCGTCGTACATATCCCAATAGGTAACTCAACGCATTGACTCAACGTTTTGTTTTGACAAAAATTCGGTCTACCCTCATTTGTATTTTTTTCTTTTACAAGATAAAACGATATCTATAAAGAATTGGTCCCTTTCAGGTTTTGATACTACTACTAATGATGGTACTTCTGATCCTAAATAATTGTTATTATTGTACTAAAGGTACAAAGTTGTGTCAATTGGACCATCAATGGTACAACTGATACTAAGGCCTACTTATAGTACCTACTACTTGATTAATGAAAGATATGATTATAAAAAACAATATAATATAAAATTTTATATAATCTGTAGGGACTTCATGAAATCTTTTTTTAGAATAGGGTTAAAACAAGGTTATATCTCGTGGAAGCAGTTACGATGGATTTCAATCTTGGGTCATGTCATGACACCTCTCGCTTCATTTACCCTTATCAAACTATACACCGTCCTTATTCGTTAGGTCCGAACTGACCTCCAAAACACACATTAATATCAATATTGAAGCAATTATCCGATCGACCTATTTTTATATACTGATAAATATTTCCCAAAAACATAAATTTCGTAGCCGTTAATAAACCCCATCCAAAAATTAAGTTTGAGTTTATTTCACCATTGGGAAATCAGTGTTTCGGAGCTGATTTTAATAGGACTTGCATTGGAAACTTGGTTTTAGATTATAAGTAAAACAATAATTAGAGTCTTAAACACACAAGAGTTTCAGACTCAGTATCAAAAGTGCATTAGTCTCTTGTGATATTGCTGTGTTTCGGTTTGAAGGACATGGATGCCCATTGCCAGTGGCACCTAATGGGCAAATTAATCTTGGTGAGAAGTTACGTGCCAGTCCATGAGAACTTTATCTTAAAGTGATAGACACAACGCAATACCACATAAGGACGCAGCCTCACCGTACGTGCCCTACGAGGAAATGTGACTTTTATAGGAATATGTAACTGTTCTACATCAAGTAAGCCATCAGCCTGTTCCAGCACTTTTTATTATAAGCCAAAAACATAATTTTTACTGTAATAATGAAGCCAGAAGGGAGCCAGAGACCTTAGTGTCCCGTGTAAGTATCAATTTGTTTCTTTCCGACGTGAATGAGAAAAAGGGTCATGGCAGACAGACGGACAACAAAGTGTTTTTACAAGGGTAACCTTTTTGTCTTGAGGTCCGAAACCCTACACTACAGCATAACGTACCTTACCACACGCTAAGCTATCCATGTTTTAGAAGCGTACTGTTTTATCCTTGTAGCAACACTTGTAGCTTTTTGTACAGACATGTATGATGCTAATTTGAAAGCAAATAAATGGGGTGATTATTTTGTTCCAATATAAAACTAATCTTTGTCATTGTCTGCCACAAAAGTGACAAAGAAATGAAGCCCAGAAACATACTAAGATATTACAATTAATAGAAGTGTATTAGTTTGACTACCTTAAAAAGCAACCAAGGCGACATAACGATCATGAAGTATTCGTCACGCTCAAAGCCACTAAGGGCGTTTGTCCACCGTTGTCGCCATCGAGAGACGAGATTGTGAGAACCGAACACGACGTCTTGGCGACTGCGATTGTGTGTTCACTAGGGGCTACTAATACCGTGTGACGGCAGTGTGTAGACAAGAACAACGAACGTGTGTTGTATTGGCATATCGGCAATTCATAATCTCGAACGAAGTACCTAGCGGCCGATCAACTCAAAGCTTCTGGAGCCGAAGTGACCGTGATCGGGTGTGATGGACGTGTGGAAAACACGCGGCCATAGTAAATGCATCACTACTTCCTAGCTGTCATCTCGTAGTGAGTGACGTCCCAAACACGGTAGTGGACAGTTACCCTAGCCCTTCATTAGTAGCGCAGGGTGTTTTTTACCCGCGTTTGAAAGGCCAGTTCCCCAGACAGATCTAATTTGTTTCTTTACAAGTGTGGTCTCGTTTCGCCTGCTGATTGCGGGTTGTTCGCTCATCTCACCGTATTACCTTTGTCTGCAATTTGTTTGCGTAAGACATGGGATTGATGGCTTCCTTTCAACCCTTTCGTAGCTTCGAAAATAATTATTCATGGATGATTTTTTTTGCGCAATATCCAAAATATTTTACAGCTTGTTTTTTCCATCTCAAAATAACGCTATCCGTCAGTTATTAACCATAGCCGTCTTTGCTTTAAAATTTGTCAAAAACTAAGATCGAAGAATTTTATAGCCATGGCGTGCTACTCTGGTATAAAACAAATGCTAGAGTAAAAAACTATATTAAAAATTCTACGCAGCTGTTTAGTTTCAGATCAACCCCTTTCTTGCTACAATACATATTTTATAACATGTTTATTTTAATAAAGATGTGTGAAAGTGAAAATATTTTTTCTATATCATTATGTCGGGTATGAATTACACCCTTGAAACAAACCCTTGTTCGCGAGAATCTTTTTCAAAGAGCGTTGAAAATTGCACTGTTCTCGCAATCACATTACACCCTCTGTGTTCAAAACTCATTAAAAAGGCAAAGCAGCTTTATTACTTATTCCATCTGTCTCTATAGTGATGTCAACACGCTTGGAACCACCTATTATTCCAATGGATTCAGTAACGTGAACATGTTTTGAACAAATTGTCGTGCCATTATATTCTAATAATGCTGCAAGCACAAAAGTTTGTTTTATACAAGTAACTGATGGAACAAGCTTATGACCCACCTGACGTTAGATAGTTAACATTGTATAAAACAACGCATTGCCCATTCACGCTCGTCAGAAACGTGCCCTACGATGCACTGCCCTGCGTCCATCAACTTGAGGCATACAGATGTGCAGCCTCACGTGTCAATTTTACCGGCCCCACACCCTTCAAACCGAAATACAGCAATGCTGCTTCACGGCAGAAATAAACATGGTGGTAGTACTTCTCCGAACGAGTCTTTCACAAACTACTACTACTACTACTACTACTAAAATACTAGTTGATAAAAAGATGAGTTATAAGATAGTGTATGTATTTTTGCCACTCATTCCCATTCCGTTAGATATTTCGATGAAATAGCTGGTAACTTGGTTAAGAAAATAATATTTTTATATACGGGTAACCCGCGAGCTGAGCCATAGACGGATGCTAGTTAGTAACAAAGCTCGTGTGATCTAGTGGCCAACTCTCGTGACAAAGTGCTTAGACCGCCCGAAGGCCTCCGTCATGGCTTAGCGAGTGGCTTAACCCGGACCGACAGTTTAAGGCCAGTGGTCGACTGACGATGTCGTAAAAAGTGAAATCTTAAATCAATTGGCATGCAAAAATTTCGTGTGCAGAAAAAGGTAGCAGAGCTTCGAACTTCAGTGAAGAAGTGACTTTCTGTCATTAAAATCATAAACGCCGCTCGTATTAATATAACGGTGACATTGTGAAGAGTAGGGGAAAACGGTGGATGGAAAGAGGTCCAAATAGTTATTTCTGGAAATATATAAGAAGCCTATGTCCAAGCAATGGAAATCTTCAGGCTTCTGATAAGGAATTAAACAAAATTGAATCGGCGGAATTAAAATTGATTCTACACCGGAATTGATTCCACGCCAATTTAAATTAACTCTCACCTTACCTTGGCCTGTCACAGCCTTAAGTCACGAGGATTGGAAAGAGGGAAGAGTCCTTTTGCCCTGCAGTGGAACAACAATGGCTTAATAATAATAATACACCGAAGGCCGATTATAAGCCGATGCCTAAGGTCTTATTTACAAAGTAATTCGACATGAGCACCACGTAGAACTTTGAAACCGCATTTCGCATGAGCGATGCAAATTTTCGCTCGCTTTTGAATATTACACTGTGGCTATTTCAATTTCCTTTTCCGACTATTAAAGAAAGTTTTAGCTTTCTTTTTTCAGCAGCTCTGAAGTTATATCGCTTAAAAGAGACTAGACTGCCGATGTTGATTTTGTTATTTGCTTCGTAATTATGTGCTTATTTATTCGTCATTATATTAAATAAACATAATAAACAAGAAGGAATACAAAATGTAATGCTATGTGCATTTTCCGCCTCAAAAATAAGAGGACAAAAAGTGGAAAAAAAAGCACATAATTTGATGGCGTGTTTTATTGATTTTACAGTGTTTACTATCACTTGAATCTCTCGTTCATTCGACTAAATATAACTTCGGTTATCGAGCAGGGGGCTAATTCTCGGGCCAATCTCGATCATTTTGAAATTTTATTTTATTGCTTCTTTTCGAAGGGGGAATGGATAATTTCCTTGAGTAATTCATAAACAACCTCTTCGTAAAAGCCTCGACAGCTACGATACACGGAAAACGTACAAAAAGTGCGGGGTTGGGAAAAGAAGCAATAAAATAAAATTTCAACATGATCGAGATCGGCCCGAGAATTAACCCCCAGGTAGTTGTTTGTAGTGTCAAACCTGTAGATAAAATAAATATAAATAAAAAACAAAACATTAAACAAATTCTATAGTTATATCACTTATATCATAGGTAACAAAGTACGTAGTAGAATAATTGCTACACATCTACCTACACACCCACACACACACATAAAATACGCAGTAATAAAGATATATTCGTAATTACGTGATATCCGTTCTAGGAAATGTTAATAAGGAGCCATTCTGACGAATTAAGGTATGGTTGCCACGCTTATGAGCTCAAGACTTTAGCAGTGCTATTTTCTCGAAACTTGTTCAAATTATGTTAAGTTACTCATATTCTGCTAATTATGTAAAGTATGCGTCAAACTTGATAACTAAGTTTAAGTTTAACGGACTGCCTAAGTGAGACCTAAAACCCCACTGCGATGTACAGAGAATTTCCGTGCTATAAGCAATATAGCTTTCCAAAAAGCGGCTGCCGCAATGTTATGATGTACAGGCTCAATCTAGACCTTTGTGATAATGTTTACATAGTACATTTTTATAAGTTGGTTAGAATTGTACTCTTTTCACAGCACTGAATCACATTTTACAATTAACATGTTTTACAATACCTCGAAGCTTTACCGCATCTGATGTGTTTTTCCAAGGAATTAACTAGGTATAGAAGATTGTCAGGGTGCAGCCAATCTTCTATAGATTTAATTCCTTTACATCCAAAGGTTGTGTGGAATCGCTTTTTTAACGATAAGACCGCAAATTTTTAATGCATAAGAAGTTATGATAAATTCTCTTTTTATTCGTTTTAATTAAGGTAACAAAGAGTTTTCTATCTAACTAGGTATTATATCTGTGCTACATTACAACCGTTATTTACAGGTGTTGTTTTATTAGAAAAGCTTTGCAAGTTTATATCAGTACAATTGCAAGTGTTACGAGATCGCTTAAGTCTTGAATTTAACGGATATGAGATGTCAAACTTTAAAGATGCAAATAGACCCACTTTTAGTGCAATGTCAGAGCTCAAATGCACTTGCATTTTAAAGCACACCTTATTTTGATAGTCAACTTAGGGTAGCTGGTTAATTAAACAGACATTTGCATCTATTGTAGATGATTTATAACGTCAGGGGCAACTGGTTCTTACTTATGCCCTTTTACGGGACGTAATAGTGCCTGGGACAGGGTTTTAGATGGAATAGACTCGCCCAGCACCTATACCATTCTTAGCTTAGTCGGCCTGATCCACAGGAAAGACATGGTCTATACGTGGGTAGCTGGTAAACTCTTAAAAATAGTACATAGTAGCACTATTTAGTTCCCCTATTCCCATTCTACGAGTATCATCGGAACACTAGACGCACGGAAATGCAACATCCATACATGGTTCATGTTCCAACTGTCCGCACCAAGCGCTTTGCTTTTATGTTGCGGACAGCCAGGGAGTGGAATTATTTGCCAGCGTCTGTTTTTCCGAACTTACTATAACTTGGATGTTTTAAAGAAAAGAATGGATAAATCTTCTATGTAAGCTTGCCATAGACCGCTTTATCACTTAACAGCGGTATGATTGCGGTCAAACTAACACGCACACCATTTCATTTATTTTTTAGTTTATATATAGTAGCCGTATTTTTAGTTTTAATTATGCTTTGGGTTTATATTTTCCTTGTTATTTGTTTCGTGTGCTTTCCTTGTAATTTATTTCTAGGCAAATAAATTCTTTATCTATCTATCAAACTATTAGCAAAAAAAAAATAGCTTTTATCTAATTTATGTCCTAAAAGTTTTATCATCATATCGGCATTTATAGACGAGTGGGGTTTGAGCCCCGCATAAATACCACACTGACCAACTCGCGGCCTCTCATTGTTTGAAACGACTTGAGTTGCGCAAACAAAAAAGTTTTTACCGAAACGAAAGTTTACCTTGGAAAATATTGCTGTGTTTGCAAGCTGGCTCACCTTCACCATACTATGATTCGACGCTGTTAGAAACTGACCCAATCGTTACGTTGAACCAGAAATTAGAACTCTGTTTAGGTACTTTTGATATAGCCCGTTGTTTAAACAAATTTGATTTGTTTCCGCAGACGTCTCAAAGCATAACACTTTTTGTTTATTGCAAGGTGATAGAACAAGCATATGGCCCACGTGATGCTAAGTGGTAACCCTCACCTATAGCAAAACATTACCTCGTAGGTCACGCACGTCAGGAACGTGCCCTACGATGCACTGCCTTGCGTCCATCAATTTGAGGCATACAGCTGATGTTCAGGCTCATGTGCTAGTAATTTCACCGGCCCCCATCAAACCAAAACACAGCAATGCTGCTTCACGGCAAAATAGGCGGTAGTACTTCCCCGGACGAGCCCTTCACAAAGAGCTCTACTGCTAATAAACTTTACCTTACAGGTACAAAAAGGCTTAAAATGTGAAAAATTAAAAACTGCAAATGATTTAAGTTCATCATACACACGGCGCTTGCGCGCAAATCACGCAATAGCGGCACGAGGCTATTTCACGTCCACCCAATCCTTTCAATCTATAACTGAAAAGTGCCATTATTCTATTAATTAAACCAGATTGATCAAAGCTGTCCCCTTAATCTATTTACGGATCGACATATTGGATAAAAGCTGATGGAACTTTAAAACTTTTGAACAGCATGTCCCCCAAAACTAATTTGCAATACAATGCGGGACAATCCCGCAACCGCACTAAAACACCCGTCTAATATGCGTCGATGTACAGCGTTTAATCTAACTTTCCTCGCAAGCGCTCCCCGAGACGACAACTTCAACTTGCATTAATTTACGGAATGGAGAACTATCTTAAGAAATAAACACAAGACGCGTTTAATGTTTATATTCGTCCGCGCAAAGAGGTTAATACAATTTATTTAAAATATTAACTTGAAACATGAAGGCCCTATTACTTAAAGAGCTCTCTAAAAGCAAAACGAAGTTAAACAACCAGCAAAAGTGTATTAATTAATATAATAATAAATATGTATTAATTAAATTTCTGAATATTTCTCCTCGCGAACTAATTAATTAGTTTCTAAAACTCGCAGGCGAGTGTTAACGATGATCTAAGCAATATCCAAGTTCAACCTGCCGCGCTTTGCAACCTACTACAGGTTACTTTCATAATAAATACGTTGCTTTGTTACCTGATAATATTATATTAAACTGGCTTTCATCCGCATCTTCGCTCCCTTACAAGAACTTAGGTCTTATAACCGGATCACGCGCGAGCGAAGCGAAGAACGTATAAGCTATTCTTACCACGAATAAATAAATTAAAATTGTTCGGCGTCAACTTAAAATAATTAAAAATATGCAACGACTTCGTTGATTATTCTGTAGTTGACTCTACCTAGTTCCGTGTTCATACATAGAGCGGGGTAATCAAAAATGTCGGGTCCGCGAAGTTTTTTAGAGGCTCATGAATAACTTACGGGTGCGACACGCCTCACTTGTTGTTCGAAAAGTTTTTTTATTTTCTTCTCCATTAAAAAGGAGGGTCGTTCTGACGATCTTGCGACGCGGCCGATGAATAATTAGAGAGTATTTCTTGCCTGTCATGCCGTTAATGAATATTAGAGCAGCGCGGGGCTTAGGTTAAATTTCCGAAAGAAAAATCGAAAAGAAATCTGTGGTCGTTCGGAGGGAAGGCATTCCGTTAATTACAGCCGCCAGTTGAGAGATAAATAAGTCACTAAGCGCAAATTTGTCCATCCTTCTTGTTTTTGTTTCCGTTCCGGGGAGTTACTTTGTTATTGGGTCATTTTTTTCTGTGAGTAGCCGACCGAGTGAATTATATTACTCGTTTGTGTGCGTGAAAACGGACGGAATAGACCTTTATGTGCCATTTTGGGGGTTATAAGAGGCTTTGGTATAGTAAACAATACTTTTTACGGTCACAAAGAATAAGAGATTTGTTAGCAAATGGCTTTTTCACTCGGGCTTCCTGAAGGTTGAATAAATAATTATGAAATGATGAGTGTTACTTTGGGAGTTGACATTGGTCGACAAATATTGTCACATGTACAATGAACTGTTGGCTGTAGGTTTACAAATAAACATTAACATAAACATGACTGGCCTCTAGCTCAGTTGATAGTAGCTCTGCCTTCTGCGCCGTAGGTCGTGGGTTCGATCCCCACCGAGAACAAATATTTGTGTGGTAAACATAAATGTTTGTTCTCTGTCTGGGTTTTGTATTGTATTCTAAGTATGTATTTACAAAAAAAAAGTATTCAAGTATTATATCAGGTATCTGGTTCCCATATTACAAACTCTGCTTAGTTTGGGGCTGGGTAGTGTTGTGTGAATTGTCCACAATATTTATTATTTATTAACATGATGTACGTCTACACAAACATGTCTTTCCGAAATCTAAAGCAGCAATAGGAGTTCTAATGACTTCGTCGTTTCTCGGTTTTACACATCTTCAAGTTTTGAGTCTTTATGTTTATTGCCTTGCACGACGGTAATGATGATATCTGTCTCAGTTTCTCCTTTTAACGATACTTATAAAGTCTGTGGAACACAAATTCGTTTTGAAGCAACGTCAATGTGCTTGCAACCCCTGTCACTTATTAGAATACTAACTCATGCATGTGGGCATTGAACCGAACGTAATGTTTGAACGTGTTTCTTACTACCACCACTAAATATCATCAAATCTGTGGGAATACATACATACCTTGATACATATGTTTTTATTCTGAACATAAAGCAAAGGAGATAGGGCCAAAGTTCATAGAGTCCAAGTCCCAATTTTTTCATGATTGGCTCACTTGACTACGGTAAAGAAAAGAATAGTACAATAAAACTTAAATGTTGCTGTTGTCTGTCAATTTTGTTCAAATTATCCTTCGGGGCCAAGCTGATTGTTGTTACAAACAACTTGGCTTGGCAGTTTGTTGTCACAATATTTAAGCGCAGGAGGACGGATGACGCAGGTAAAAAAATGATTAATAATAAAAAAAACCGCAGTAAATCAAACAGAACACGCAATTTACCTACTCGCAAGACACACAACTCACATGTTGAACACACAGCGCCATTGATACGAACCGGACAATGGGCCACGGGCAAGGGGTGATGCCAAACATGGCGTACGGTTTTATGTTTACTCAACTCTACTTTTCAAAAGTGGATTTTTATTGTGCATCCGTCATGGAAGGCTTTTTAAATTAGCTAAAAAAATACCTTGTGTCGAGGTCTTCATTTTTTTGTTGCACATTACTTCGACATTTATGAGCCGATTTGATTTTTTTTGCGGGCAGGTTTCCAGGCAAGATAATTATCATCATTTTATTGTCATCAGTCAAAAATAACGAAGAACTTCTATTAAAAACCAGCCACATAATAATAACAGCTGTTCTTCTACGCTTGGTCGCGTGGAACTGGCACCTAGACTCACCTAGCTTTAATACGTTTCAAAGTGATTCTTGCATCGTACTGAATAAAAAAATTTTTGAGTTTTGAGTTTGTGCATACGTAAAAATTTGATTCACTATCGTTTCAGATCTCTATTTTGGGATATGGGGACCTAAGCTTGACAATTTTTGGAACACTTCTTTTAATAATTTAAAGGTGATATTTATGGCGGCCGTAAAGACGATCACCGCTTCCCTCGAAACCTGTATTCCCTGGATCTTGAAAACCCGTCTGGAACATCATTCAGGATTGGTTCAGCTCTCTCCGGCTTTCCTGAGTGCAGGAAACGGACAAGGGGAGCCACGCGAGCGCCTCGCAACATTGCAAGTGGTTACGATTTCAATACATTGTCATGTTTACGAGATGTAAGAGCGTTTTATCCGACTTCAAATGAAGGAGAAGGTTTCAATCGGTCGTAGGTACTCTTTTAATGTTTGTTGTCGCAAAACTTCGTCATTTATGAACCGATTTAAAAAAATGATTTTATTTTAAAGGTAATTATGGTCCTATTAAAATTTCGTCTAAATCGGTTTATTAGTTGGGCCATCAAATCAGTTTCTCTCATATTATAAGAAATGTTTTAAGGGCGCAGAAGGAAGGAAAGAGGAAGGGGGGGGGGGGGGGGGGGAAGAGGAGCGAGGGAGAAGCGCGTAGCATAATATTTCTTGTTCATATATCATATTTCACACAGTTTTTCATCAACCTCTACTTGAATATCGACCACATATATTTAAAACTATTTTCGTCACAATGGCTGTCTACCCTCCACATCAAATGCTTTGCACCTAACAACTTTTCCTCAGCTTTTTAGTTACTTCTACCTGCTCTCTTCGTTACCTCTTATAATCTAATCTATGTATTTATAATTCAATAAAATGGTTCGGCAACCATCAAACAGGCCAAGTTAATTACACCGCATTCAATTAGTCAAATAGGTAATTAATTAACTTGTGTACACGACATCGGCTATAGTGGCCTTCGAAAATCCTAATTAGTCTTGAGTTTTACAAAAACCAAGGTTGTCGAATTTTTATACGAAATATTTTTATACGCTTTTGTTTCCAATAACGTCAAACATGAAAGCGCTTATTTTGTGTTTAGGATTTTGAGACACGAATTAAAAACGTATAAGTAGGTATACAACTTTTAAAGACTTCAGGTAATAAATCAAAAAGCTTCATTTCATTTCTTAAATATGACGAAAAAAGTCTAAATCTAATATATTGTCTTTTAAATTTGACTGGCCTCTCAGCTCAGTTGATAGTAGCTGTGCCTTCTCCGCCGTAGGTCGTGGGTTCGATCCCCACCGAGAACAAATATTTGTTTGGTGAACACAGGTGTTTGTTCTCTGTCTGGGTGATAAATTGTATTCTAATTAAAAATGTATATAAGTATAAGTATTATATCAACTATCTGTTTCCCATAGTACAAGCTCTGCTTAATTTGTGGCTAAGATAGAATTTTGTCCACAATATTTATTTATTTAAATTTCTTTAAAAAGATTCCGTCGTCTTCCACTTAAAGATAGTACGAGTCCGCAAATACAGTACAAAACCTCTTCAACATCCACATTCCTTGAAATCTCAAAGTACTTTTATGTCCAATTGTACATACAGAGCGGGAATCTGCGAGACAATAATGCACAGTGATATTTGTAAAATAACAAACAATATTTTAAATTTTATGAAACGGCCGATAGATATATAAAAGAGAGTGGAGAACATAAACTGTTGTGCCGACCGGCGATCAAAATAAATCGATTTTTTAGGCTTGTCAAAAACCAGGATTGTTTTTTTTCTTTGACGAATAAGCGGTAATCTGTAGATGGTCAAATCAGCCCCTAAACTGCTTAAAATAATTCACATGCGAGATTGACAAATTGACAGACAGGAAATAAACGAGCGAAGAAGAAGAAAAGCAGTAGAAAAAGAAAGGAAAGCTTTACATAATTTGAAAGTGTTTTTTTTTATATTCCCTACATAATAACCTCTATCAAAACGCTTAGATACGGAACCAAGTTGCATACATGAATAATTATTTCATGCATATGCATGATATTCTTTTGTCGGTTAAAGTTCAGGAAAAGGTATATAAATATGCTAAAATGATTCTCCGGCTATTATTGTAAGTTTAAATATAGTTTTCTGGTAGTTTCGCACTGTGTTTCATTCATTTCAAGCTATAGTCTATTGAAAACAAAAAGCAAATTTTAATTCGTAAAATTATAAACTGCGAAAGCAGTGGGCTACCATTAGTATTTTTAACTTACATATCTCCAAAAATAAAGACTAAATACAGGTACTTTTCGTTTACGTTTTTGTATGTGGCTCGTCCGGGGAAGTACTACCACCATGCCTTTTTCTGCCGTGAAGCAGCATTGCTGTGTTTCAGTTTGAAAGGCGTGGTGCCGGTGAAATTACTGGCACGTGAGGCTGAATATCGTATGCCTCAAGTTGATGGACGCAGGGTAGTGCGTCGTAGGGCACGTTTCAGACGTGCGTGAAAGAGGTGATAGTTACCCACTTATCATCAGATGAGCCATATGCTTCTTCTATCAGTAATTTGTATTAAAATCTATGATCTATAAAAAACGAGATTTGAACAGTTGGACTCAAACAAGATGTGAAAATAAAAAGCCTTAAGGCCTGCGTACACCTAGTTCGCTGGCGGTAGCGATCAGTGAAACACTGTCAAATATCGCTGTCAAATTTGACAGCGTTTCACTGATCGCCGACGCCAGCGGCCTAGGTGTGCGCAGGTCTTTAGTAAAATACAAAAACGTTTTAACAAAAGATGCTTCGTCTGTCAACTTGTTTAATAAAGCAAAACAGTGGCCATCAGGATAATTAAACGAAAATAACCGACAAAGCGTACTAATTAGAGATTCTCCAGAGCACGCTATTTACACTTCATTATAAATAGTTGAGTGTTACCAACAAGCGGTTACACTGACGCATTACGGTAGTTGCAGATTCATTTGGAACATTGAACTTTTTAGTAAGCATAAAACAAAAAAGTTTTTGAAATACCTATTGATGAAAAATATATTGTGGAGTAACCACAGAACACTTCATCATCATCATCATCAGTTTGAAGAAGTCTACTGCTGGATTGTTAAATATGTAGGCCTCCCCTACATATTTCCAGGACGAACGATTCTGAGTCCTTTCTATCCATCGAATACCCGTGATCTTAACAATGTCGTTGGTCCATCTGGTGGGTGGGGTCTTCCGGTTCGTGGTCGCCATTCGAGAATCTTTATTCCCCATCGGTTGTTGGTTCTTCCAGCTATAAGAACTGCCCATTGCCACAACAACGTACAAGTCTGCTGTAATAATCTATCTCTCTCTCTCTTTCTCTCTATTAAATATCTAGTAGATTCCACTTCCCGTGCAGTGATTACCTATACTTACTGCAATGGCTGATAACTTCAAGTGGGCAATTAGGTACCCTATTACATCACCGATGCTTTTCAACTTTCAGCTTTACATTCTTACAGCAACGATCAAAATCGCTTGCACTGTGTATCTTGCAGGTTACATCACTGAACGAGATACGGTATATAAGATTTTAGCTCGCAGATTAGTAAGTCTTAAAATCGCTTGTCACCGCATAAGTAAATTTAATAATAGTTCTTATTTTATTAAATCTGATCCGATTTTAAGTTCGTGGGTTCGCATTCAGCATCAATGAGTTTTTCTTTCCAAAAACCTTTGCCGTACTCTCAAACGGTGAAAGAAAAAATTCTGTAATTTAGTTTGCAGTTCGTAACCGGGTTATTAACTAATAAACAAGATGTCTTACAGTTCTTCAAGTTCTGTCTTCAGTTCTAGTATTTCGTAACCGGGTTACAATCCGGACTAGTATCAAACCCTTGACCTACTAAACTATTCCTAGTCCCGAAGTGAAATTCAATAGATTTCGGCTTGAACATGTTACTTTGGCTCGATAAACTCGAAGGGCTGGGTAATAAATGGTGGCATCCCTTTGTTAGACGAACATGCTCGTATTTCCTAAGACATAGCTTTCACTTCATCGGCAACAAGGGAATTGTTGACAAAGCACCACTTTCTAGTTACCAAGAGATCTATGGTAATGTCTTGTATGGGGATTCAATCGAGTCTGGTTTATTAAAAACCGATAACTTATTTTTATGAAACAACGGGATATTTACCATGATTAAATTTTTGAGTTGACTTCCAATTTCGGCACAGTTCGGCACAGTTGCATGCACCATGATCACGGTTGAACTGAAGTCCACGAGTAAAAGAAATGTTATTGGCAGACAAATCGATCGCACTCGACCCTCTTTCGCACTCTTGAGACTACTATGTATATCCCGTTGTTTCATAAAAATAGTGTTAAAAACCATGATAGTTTCAAAAGTTATAACCTATAAAAAAAAGCCATGATCTCATACCACCATCTCCCTTCCTTCATAAGACTAGCAGACGCACGGGTCAGTCAGTACCATCCATACCTGGTTAGCATACCACCTATTCGCACTATGCATTTTGGCTCCACCTTCATTATGCGAACCTCCAGGGAATGGAACTCATTGCCGACTAATCCACAGGAAACATGGTCAATACGTGCGGAGCTGACTAAGCCGCGGGTTACCTCACGATGTTTTCCTTCACTGTTTTGTATAAGCTGAATTACCTTATAAATAGGTTAATAATAATAATAAATAAATAAATATTGTGGACAATTCACACAACACTACCCAGCCCCAAACTAAGCAGAGCTTGTAATATGGAAACCGGATAGCTGATTTAATACTTGAATACATTTTTTTTTGTAAATATATACTTAGAATACAATATAACACCCAGGCAGAGAACAAACATTTATGTTAACCACACAAATATTTGTTCTCGGTGGGGATCGAACCCACGACCTACGGCGCAGAAGGCAGAGCTACTACCAACTGAGCTAGAGGCCAGTCAACTTTGTCTAGGGTTACATAAAATGGGATAAAGGCAGGAAGACATTATTCATATAAATCTCATGATGTCTTGTGCAATGCCATTCAACCCCAAACATGCAATTCCACACTCCACGTGTTTTAAGTTTCAATTCAATTATCACACGCCGTTCTCCGCCAAACTGAGAACTTCTACTCTGGGATAGTATGTGCTCAGAATAGTACCAAGATTGGACCTGAACTACGTACTGAACTTTGAAAGAAATTCGGACAGTAGGCCTGCCATAAGCTCTGTCTGGCTCTGTCTCTAGCTCTGGTTTTGAGTCTGTGTGAGTGCTCACCTGGGTATTATACGGCGTGTGTGACGTTTCGACGCAGGATTTATTTAGTCAACACTCACACAGGCTCAAAACCAGAGCCAGACAGAGCTTGTGGTAGGCCTTCTGATTTGTGTAAAAGATGTTTCTGAAGTGGTTTGTACAGAATCTGCCTAATTATAAAGTCATTCATCTTTAACCCCAAAGCTGCGTCTAAAAAGCAATAAGTATACAAAATGGGTCTGGAACGATTGCCCTAATTAGGATTTTGCTCTGGTTTTTTAATACAAATATTTTTTTTGGTAACTTCTTTTTTCAGCTTATTTTAATTTGAAGTCCTTGTCAATTCGTTATTTTCTATGTTTGTTATCACATTAAGGCCTGCGCACATCTATGCGATAGCGATGGCGATCAGCTAAACGCTGTCAAATATCGCTATCATATTTGACAGCGTTCCAGCTGATAGCCATCGCCTGGATTTGCGCAGGCCTTAACTTCGTAATTTATGAACCGATGTTTTTAGTTGAAAGGTAATTAAAGATTGAACCCATATAAGTTTTATCAAAATCCCCATGTTTGGCCATGAAGTCGATATCTCAAGGTTTTTTATCTTCAATTGTTTTTCAATAAACTTCTTTTACGATGTATTTGTACTACAGCCCTACATCATTTAATTCATATTTAGATCCTCTGAATAAAAACTAGTTATTGTTGAGTCCGTAGCCTACCATAAGCAGAAACTTGCTAGCTATAAGACCGCCAATCTCATATAATAGATAGATAGATAGATAGATAACACTTTATTGTACACCACAAGAATAAGGACATTACACATAGCGAAAAACTAAAACTATAGCGAAGCACAATGGGCGGTCTTATCGCTATGAGCGATCTCTTCCAGACAACCTTTAGATGGACAGGATTTAATTGAATAACGAGAAGGCGGTGCCATAAGGGCTTCTACACTATATATTATTATGAGAAATTAGACAGCTTATTTAAACTAAATGCAATTATTTATGTAGAAACTATAGAAACATTACATATAATTCGGCCTATAACATAACCTCTAATGAATGCTATGCACCAAATTAGTTTACCCACTGTGTTTGCTGGTCATTGTTTGAGCAACTATCGACCGCCTAATCTGCTAATGCCGATTACACACCAAACGGTAATCGGCACCAACTGAAGGGTAGTTAGGCACCTACATTACACTTGGTCATTTGGCATATACCCACTTTTAGCAGAATTAGTATTCGAAACAGCTGCAGCGATTCAATATATCGATAGAATAAATGCTATACATATAAATAATGCTATGAAAAATAATAAAAAAAAAAAAAAAATTATTAATAAATAATTATATTAACTAATAATTATTATTAATAAATATTATTTATATGCTATATAAATAATATATATAATGCTATGCCTATACATAGACAATTTTCTTCTTCTTCCTGCCCTTATCCCACTTTATGTGGGGTCGGCACAACATGTTTTCCTCCTCCATTCCCCTCTGTCAGCCGTTTTCCCTGCATTCACTTCTTTCTTATCCTGTCATCTTTCACACAGTTCATCCATGTTTTCCTTCCTCTGCTCACATATCCATCCAGATACCATACTCATTACTCGCCTAGTCACATGTCTTTCATCCCTCCTCATGACATGCCCGTACCACGCCAACCTATTGCTCCTTAATTTTTCTATCACGCTGACAATCAATACGACACATTAGCACACACAATACGAACTATTAGATTAAGAAACAAAATAAAAAATAAAGAAAAACATCACAATATTAAAAAAAAACATACAAAATAAATATAAGATGATAAAAATGTATGTATCTTCATTATCTTATATTTATTTTGGATGTTCGCTGTCAAATACGACAGCGATTTTTATCAGAAACGCTGATAAAAATCGCTGTTTTATCGCCAACGCAGAACGCTTAGATATGCCCGAAGACTTGAGGCCTGAAACTTCAATCTAGTAAAAAGCGCCTATCACATCATTCGAAACCCCTCATCACCAATCAACTCTCGAATTAAGTACGTTTACACACCATAAATACAGCTAACAAACGGAGCACTAAAACTTCCCCCTGGGAGTACTGTCGACGAGACAAGTCTATCAGCAGACGTATTTATTGCACACGAAACAACTTGTGAGCAATTATCGGTGAACTGGTAAATGCGAGTCTTATTCGTATCTCACTAGCTCTTTCGAATCAATGCGGTGAAAGGAGTTTAAGTGCGACCAAAGACTTGCCTGAAAAGTGACATACCTAAACATAGATATTTATTCATTTATTACATAACCACACATAAACCAGTAAAAAAGGACGCTAACAGAAGAAAGATACAAAAATATAAACCTTGATTCTGGAGAAGTGCGTTGTGCACTTAGCATAATGCCTAGCTACTAAGCTATGCGCTGGTAATTCTGTCAAGACCGTAAGCCAATACCTATTTTCTGGCTTTGTACAAAACTGACAAAAGATTGACAGTGCCCGTCAGCCTAGACTCAATTATTATTATGACGTCTCAAAGTGATCCTTGCGATTTAATTGAATCAAATACTTTTGACTTTGATTTTACTATTTACCAACATTGATGTTTACTAGCAATGAGGAATGACAAAAATAGTCACGGGGTTAATTTTAATTAATTTTATTTTTATATTTTGTTTTATTATAAGAATATTATAATTTGATAATAATATAATAATATATTTATAATAATAATAATATAATATATTTTATTTTATAATCTCTTTTGTCGTCGACTGTATTTCCCGCCCACGGCAGTACCATAAGATACACGGACTGAGTTCGATTGAATCGTACTTTGTAAGGTCCTTAACGACCTTTATGCGCCCTAAAAGCCTCAGGGTCCAAACACACCCTGAATTCAAATGGAAAAATATCAATTATTGAATCTACGATTCGTGCCAAAGGCTGCATTCACAGTTCAAACAGAGCGGTCAATTTTATAATTCATGCCGTTTAGCCAAAAGCATCTTTTTTTCATCATGTGACTATTTCTTCCAAAACAGTGTGGTGAAAGGATTGTAAGTGCGCCTCGAAGAGGCTCATTTCGTGCACTAAAAACGATCGGTTCGAAAATGTATCAAACATTTTTATAGTCAACTAATCTGCTCGATAACCGAAGTTGAACTTCGGGTATCGAGCAGATTAGTTGACTATAACGTCAAAACTGTAGATGGAGCCACGGTCGCGTTAGTGCCGAACAGTCCCTAAGAGTTATTCGTCGAGTGTGATTAGGATCCGATGGCGCAGTGGTCAGCGCAGCCCCGTACCGAGGGGAAGGTCGCGGGTTCAAATCCCGCTCGGCTCTTAACTTTTGGGACATTATAAAAATCTTTGTGATTTCCTTAAGTGTAGTAAACACTATAAAATTAATAAAAAAATTGTATCAAACATGTTTTCGAACTTTTTAGGTTAGGTGTCATGCCGGTTTCCTCACGACTATTTTTTTTACCGTTTGAGGAAACTGGCATAGAGCATATTTTTAACCCACGGCTTTAGGTTTTAGGTTTAGCCAAGGGCTAAAGTTGAGGTCCGCTCAACATAAGCTTGCCCCTGACTTTTTCTTAAAATAAAATTATGATGTGAAATAAGTTTCGTTTGTACCGGTAACCGGTAACACTGGTACCGGTAATCTTTCTATATGAAATTCCCTGAACGCGATTTTAAAAATAATTTTCGTATCTCTATAGTTTTCGAGCGCCTGGCCGTTTGAACGTGCCCCGAATAACCACTTTTTGATCCCTAAGATACTGCGGATTATAAAATAAAAAACACTATTGAGGATATCTAAATGGGTAGTCAGAGACACGAATAGAATGGCACATGACTTCATTTACAGTACAAATCCAGTCGTGGTACAGGCCATAGATTTCAATCTTCTCTTCTTTTACATAGCTAAGCATTTTGGAAAGTGTAGATGCAGTCTAAAATGGCATGCTTAGCCATAATCTAAAATGTGGGCTAGTTTTATTAATTTTACAATTATTAAAACTAACCGACATACTAAGCGTAAAATTATGCCGGCTAGTTTTAATAGTTGTAAAATATATCAGCACTGTAACTTTGATATTGATGAACATTTTTCATATTATTTTTTCCAATTTCAATCCATCTCGCTCACTCACTCACTCTCACCCTTCATTCGCCATTCACTCTTGTTATGAAAAATCCTAAATTAGAACGTTCTGGAAATACCTACTGACGTGGAAAAGGGACACTCCTTTACTTATCTATGTGGAATCAGAAAGGGTTCGCTGGAAGTGGCTTTACATATCCGCGACTTACACGCTTCAACCCAATTAAAACTTTGGTAATCTCAAGTTTTAATTACAAGAACTCTTTACGAAACTAAAACTATTTATTACGGGCTTAGAGGACGCGTGATGTTTACCTTTGTACCTGTATCTATCAGCGGCCCTTATCATTACGGTGGTGATATAGCGGAGAAAGACAGAGAGATCTATATAACAAAGAATTAGCTCAGCTATTGAACGGTAACGTTGCCAGCCTTTTGGGCACATTGCCTGCGGTCGGTGATCTGAACTCTGTTTTCTACCTGTAATATTTACACCTGGAAAAAAAGTATGCATTATTATTTTTTCTAGGCTTGTTCTTTCAAAATGCAGTTTGTATTTTATTCACATAATTTTTCAATTAATATTTCTAATTTTCTGTTGTAAATATTTTTTTTACGCTCCCTCAGCGTAGTTGGATGGTCTGGTAGCAGATTTTCCACCCTCCAAAAAAAAGGTTCTGGGCAAGCTTATTCCATCTAAACCTTGTCCCAGGCACTATAGCGTCTCGCAAGTAGGGCATGAGTAATCACCAGTTGCTCTAGACTCTAAAATGTCAAGCAGCGAAAGCCATGCTTGTAATTTCCAAAACCTAGTAAAAAAAACCTGCGATTGTAAATTCGTAATATAGCGGCCACTGTTTAATAAGAAACCTGTTAAGGGAACGCGAAAGAGAAAGTATTTGCAAGGTTTAGTGCAAAAATTCCACCTGAAATCACTTGAGCGAAAAGGGGGAGATTGTTGGGAAAAGAGGGGAAATTGGTTGCGTAAAGACACAGATTGCAAAGTTACTTCTGCTTATTGGAAATCGTAACGTTTACGACAAACAATATTCATGATAAATTATGAGTGCCTCAACTCGTTTGTTTTACGGGCACATCTTCATCCGGATTCTTGATTAAGTTTTGCTACAAAAAATAATTTATTTCATTATTTATGCTCAGGAAGTAAGCAAAAAACATAAACCTACGCCTACGCCAGATATTTGAATGGAAGTTGAAATTGAAAATAAATATTATTTATCTATTGAGGTTGTGACAAATATATATAACAACACCTACGGTTACACAGTGAACCGCACAAAAAAGTTCTGTCTCTGTCTGAGCCACTAAAAAGCCCCATTTTTCAGTAGGTCAGGCAGAGACAGAACTGTTTCACTCTTCAATCACAAGGATCCCCGTATTTGTTTATCCTGTAATAACATTTCATTTCAATCCGTCCGCTGCCTCATCAAGTCACGCCGTGATAGTACAATTTATGGAACTCCAAAGTTATATTCAACCTCACCTTTCATCCTACCTTTGTAATTAGGGTATAGGGCCCAAGAATACAGCAATCACGATGATCAAGCTCATAACTTATTACTTAACCCTTTCTGACTATCCCAATCACCCGTCATCATTATACACACACATGCATACATACATACATGGGTGCGTGTAGGAGATGTTTTGAATAACCCATCTTTGTTCTTCAGACTAGATATTAATGGATTTTGGTTTGACCTGTAGAAAAACAAAATTCTAGACAATGTACCTATATTGTCGTGTAATATCGTCTCCAGCATTGAGAGGTAGGTGAATGGCACACCGTCAGTCAGATGTCACAGACAGAACAATAAAAGTTATAAAAATAGTTCAAAATATATTTTTTAATCAAATAAAGCTACTTCCGTCTAGGCGAAGAGTCCTCTGCAAAATGGAGAGTCTTAACAAAATTTAGTAATTTATTATCGTCAAGTTTGCATATTCCATTTGCGCTTGTACTAAGCTAATAATATTCAAAATTCGTTATTAAAATGTAGAACATAAAATTGATTTTTGAAGCGGTCACTTTCTTGCTCATTTCACGCTAAAATGATTGATTGTGACGCAGAATACCTTTTCAACTACTTTTCCAACTAATAAGCTTTGGCGGAGATCTTACGGCGGTTGGCGGAAGTTTTACCATTTTGCTCCCAATAACAGGAACTCAAACTTATAGGGTTAATAAAATTTGCAGAACCGAGTTCTTTAGCAATTTCGCTGCGCTTAATTGAATGAAAAGTTCGGTATCCTTTCGGTAAATTGATATTCGATGGCTAACTTTAAAGACGTCATGATTTTGTTGAAAAACAAAAACCGTTTATAGGAATGGTTTCTAAAATGAAGTTTGTTTAAAGGGCTGTTGATATTTTTTGAGGTTGTTGACCCAAACTAGTACTAATAATTTATCGAGTGAGCGAAGCGTCTTCTTTTTATACAACTAACTAATGGAAAAAGCATATAGTCCACCTGATGTCAAGTGGTAACCATCGCCTATAACAAAGTAATCAACAAACATAGTTTCAATATTATCCAATAATGCTTTTGTCTGTCTGTTCTCTGAATACTGGCCAAAGAATAATATGAAAAAAACATGGTATTATGATAACTTCTAACTTCCAGCAGAACTTGGTAACTAACTCTTCAGTAACCAAACTGACCGATTCGATTTAGAGTTCCGTATCCTACAGTTTCTGCTGTTCCGCACTATTAGTAAAGAGTTCCACAGTTCCCGACAACTTCAACTTCGATCACATCTGCACGCATGCAATCACCTTTTTCATCTTACAAATTAGCTTACATTAGAACCAGCTATCTGGTTTTCTGGGTTAAAACCAAGACGTCTTTCAGTAGACTTGTCTTCAAACCAGATGCCAGTTTGCAGGTTTGCAAATCTGTGTGTGCTACCAATGTATTTTAGGCTAAGTAATTTTAAAAGAGATGTTTCCTAATGCGCTAGGTCTATGTTATGTCAGTGTCATGCTATCATGTGGACATCTGTTTGACAGTTTTGCCGCAGTAACTGACACAAATAAGTCTCAATGCCATGCTAATTGACAGCGTTGGTTGTCAAAAAGACATTTCTACTACTTCACGTTATGTCCATGTCGTGTCGGTCCGCCATGTTTTTAGTACGTTTTGTTGCACTCGTTTGTCAATAGAATATCTATGCATTAGTAAACGAAGTCAAATTAAAGGAAAATAGCAATTTAAACCGAACAATATAGGTACCGCTAAGCAGTAATTATGGTTGGTGTCCACAGACCTAACGCGAGCTCTGTAACTTCATGTAACACCACATTTAGAACACATAATATTACTTCCACTGTGCATATGACATGTGTGAAAAACACAAAACAAAAGACGATGGTAACACAGTATTGAGAGTTGATACCGATAATAGTAAGTCCCTCGATACCCCAGTACCAAGTTCACACTAATTAAATTCCCTTCAAGTTTCGCGACAAGCCGGAATCGCTATTTCTTTTAAACTTTATAACTTATGTTTTAATTTAATTATGGTTAATAATTTTGCGTTGTCGTCGGTTAGCCGACGTAAATTGGTAAAGTTTTGTATTTATTAAGGCGATTTGCTTAACATCTTGACTTGACAATATCCGGGGGCCTAAATATTAAAATACATTAATTCTAAACAAATTATTTTTTTCAAATAGAACTGGCTCGAAACCAGAGCCAGAAACAGAGCCAGACAGAGCTTGTTGTAGGCCTACAGATCTCTTGATATCGAAGAGGAATCTAAGACAAGAGGCATTAATAATGATAAATTGCAAAGCACATCCCGAAGAATTAAAGACAGCTATAATACATAAGTTCATTTCATTGGTGTATATTCTGAAGAGTAATTACATACACACGGCCAATGCTCTGCAGAGACCCCAAGAAGTGGTCATCCTTACCCTAATTAGGCGGGCCTGGAGTTAATGCACGAACGGGCAACAGTCTGGACCCATAAGTTACTTTTTGAGGGTTATAATAAAATGAAACGAATGAAGCCTTTTATTTTAATTATCTCCGCTTTGTGGATCTTTTTGGAGTCTCAAAATCGATTTTCCATGTATATTTTGAATATTTTTCTCTCCAAATAAGTTACTTGTGTTTTACTCTAAGAGCTGATGAAGAGTGATATCAGCACTGTCTTTCGAAGGTAACTCTTTAACCTTACTAATATATTGGCATCTCTTACTTTTCTACTGCAATGCCATCGTCTACCTATCTTCTCATGAGTCTGTTTCGTTTTGGGTCACTGGTCTACAGTTCTAAAGAATTCTTAATGTCAATTCCTTCATTATTGTCTCTGTTTGGGTCACTTTTCTTATCATCTTTCTCGTCTTTGTATTTTGGTCTGCCACGATGTCGTTTAGCAGCTTAAGGTTTCTTTTCGCCTCTGTTTCTTCACTAAAGCAGGATGTTATTCCATTCAAAGCAACTCAGTGAGGCTTTCCGGTATAGAGTCGATCAGACACCGAAGGCTCTATAAAAAGCAACGGTAATCGCTAAAACCGTTTGGCAAAGCTACCCACGTGTGTAGTGCGGATATGTGGTGCTATTTCGAGTTTTACATCTTAACTGTGGTGTATCTTGTTGATGTTTAAATCTGAATCTGCTCGGCTCTTTCGTGAATATCGATGTAAATAACAGGAATTAATGTTTCCTTAGCTATGACTACATGCCTCTGTACTTTGTAAATAGTTTCAATATTCAATAAACGGAATAGAGTCTCTTGCCTGTTCTTGTGTGTTTGATCACGTGGAACTGGTGTCTAGATTCTTAAGCACACTCTTTGTAATCAAATGATTACTTAACTCTAGTCCATAGCAAACTAGCAGCCGCCTGCGGCCTCGCTCACCCCGTTCCCGTTACAATTTCGGGATAAAAAGTGTTCTGTGTCCGTCTCCTGGTTCCAAGCTGCCTCCCCAGTTTTCAGCAAAATCGGTCCAGCCGTTCAAGCGTGATGGTGTGACCAAGGAAAATAGTATAAATTGATAGATAGCTATTCTTATTCAGACTATAATGCATTTCTATTTATTCTCATCCCTTCGTTCAAGGCACGCTTACCTGGTATTTCTCGAAACTTATTCCTACTTCAGTATCACAACTGGAGAGGAAGTAAGTATTGAAGTAATTTTTGCCAGTGCCTCGCATAGGCAAAGTTGTATTGCGACTTTCCAGTTTAGATAGCTGCCGGATTTATCGATGCTACTTGGGAAGACTTCTGGATCTGTCCCATTCTATTCTGGAAAGGTCACAGCTGAAAATATAGCTGATTCACTTTGAGCCAATTCTTTTTTGAACGAACCAAAGGTTATAATTTAGGAACTTCTGTGAATACTTTTTCGTATATCTAGGCGAACTGATACAAAAACAATTTGAAATTTGAATTATAGACTCTCAGCAATTTTGAATAACCTTTGTGGTTCTTTGTCGTATTCCTATTGATCCTATAGCAGTTATTTAGCTTAGCAAATCTAGTTGAGCTAAGCCCGTAGCCATCTCTATTATTTGACATGTAAGTGATAGTGACAAGGGACTTTAAGCGAGGTATTATGAATGAGGGGGAGGTTATTTAAATGAGCTCATTTTTATCAGCCGCAGAAGTCCGCTACTAGACAAGCTCACCAAAACATTACCAGAAACGGTCGTCTTTGTCCATCCATCTTTGATCTTTACCATGTCATGGTCCATCTTTCAATCTAAAATTTATGAATATGTTAGAATCAATCAGCTTGTGCTGGTTTCTTAGGCTACTTTTTGCTTTATTGAGTATGCCAGCTGTCGTAGTTTGCTAAATGTTTCCTGTGTAAAGATTCCATGCCACGGTTTTTGCTCGCAATTTGAATTGCAGATTTCTAAGTTTGGTAATATGTTTGTCTTGCTTGTGTCCTTTATTTACATTCGGTTTCGAGCGGTTGTTGTCTTTGGGGTTGCTTTTTTGTGGGCGCTGTTAACAGATTGTAGTTTTGTAAGTGTTTCGGATTGTTGTGTTTGTTTATTTAATTTGTTGTTTGAAGTTGAGCTCGACTTTATTTTTTGTTTTCGTCGGGTTTTACAGATTTTTTGGTCTACGTTTGTATGTAAACGTTGTGCTACTTAATATTTATAAAATCAGTATGTAGGTACATAGTTTTAAGGCATTATAGGAGATACATTTTTAAGTAAAAATGTAGCAATAGTATTTTGTGGCATTTTCTAGATTGAAAGTGATTTAATTTATATTTCTTCATAAATATTGCAATAAAACCTTCAAACACAAATAAAGGTACTAAATCGTAAAACTTATAACAAACGCAGTAAAGCTCTCGTCGGCTCAACATCGCGAATTCACAAAACTTGGAATTCGACTCTGAACCAAGTTTTCCAAATAAGTTATAATACAGTTATGTACGGTGTTTATATTATGACTCTCTGTGTGATATATGAGGGTTTATAACTTTCACAATAAGCCAGTTTTATGCCTTACAAGCTTTCCTTTTTATACACTTTTTATACAACAATTTTGCTTTTGTGAATTTGTGTCTACCCTCACATTACATATCAATCCGAGAGGAGCTAATTTTGAATGCCCACCAAGGCACTTTAAAAAATTTCAGCTTTTTAAGATCGCAATGGAAACTTACCAAAAGATCATGTTATTCTCTTCTAAATTCCCTATTAAAAATTGGCTCGCTCACGAAGAATAATATTGGCCCACACTTTCAATCTTGATTTTTGAGCCATTCTTGTGCCAAGCGTTCCTTTCAAATTATCGCACCTATTAATTCGGGAATTCTCGATTTTATAGCAGAATTCCTTGGGTGGTAAAATTCCCTATAGCCGGTTTAAGTCTTCAATTAAGAATGAATTGGCTTCAAAACGTTTTCATAGATGAATACCGTTGGTTTTATGATGACTTACACGATGACTTGTGGAAAGTGGTTCTGTAAAGAGAACTGAAAATCAATGAAGCTGTATTTGGCTGCTTGGTTTTGTTGACCCAGCTCTGATTTCTTACCAATAGTTTAGTTTTATAAAACCTATGACCTTCCCGTAAAATTAACAGGCCCTTGCATCTATTGTTAGATGGTTTACGAGAAAGTAAATAATAAAAGCTGACTACACCATGGGTTCTCTCACGAGGAGAGAAAAATCCATAGGTTCATGACTGAATTCGAAACTGCGATCTTAGGATCGGATGGTGGAATTACTACCACTAAGCCATAATTGCACCCTCGCACCAAACTGTAGAACCTCTTAAACTCTATCAGCATTACAAATAAATGTTAGTTCTACTTATACCAACTTATAATTTTAAGATGGGATTGAGTAAGTAATTATTTTTTTATTCATATATTTCCCGTCACTTATTTCATGTTTTGGGTTCATGTCTGAGTTTTCATTGTCACATTCAAATCAACGGTAAGTGATGGTCACAGATTTATCGTATATTTAACGACCATTGCGAATTAAGACCATAACTTTCTAAGATTCATATTTCTAAAATTTGGCTCAGCTCCACGCCATTGATGAGGTTCAGGTAATGAGCACCTGCAGATGTGGCTGGAATTAAATTTGGTACACCTTAGTTATATTGCACTGAAGTCATTATAGCTTGCGTCTTTATAGCTTCTGTACGTGCTCTGAGAGTTTTATTACTTTATATGATTTATTGCAATTTCCATTCAGAGATTACATTTTTTTATGATTAGTTCACGAAGGTTCGTTTTATTTGAAGAATTGTGATTGGATTATAAATTACTTTATCTGACAGTGTCACGAACTATTAAAATAGTTTGTTTTAACCGAAAAACAACTCAAAGTAAAATTACATTTCTCAATACCTATGAGTTACCTCCAACTACTTACGGTTGGCAATCAGCTTTGCATAATTTTCTCATAACTTTGATAATATTTTGATAAGAGCTTACTATTTCTACTAGCTCAACCATTTTCTTTGATACAGTGTTGCTGCTATTATTAGACAATGTTGCCACGCTCGGTTCCAATTTCGAATTAAGTATTTAGGCACATTTACGCTTCTGTTCTGCGTTTGTGAAAACACAACAATAGAACGAATCCTTCTTATAAATGTTCCACCAGCAGTAACAAAAATTATCAAATGTTGCCAGCTAAAAACAAAAGCTGACATATTTAGCACCATCCCAAAACTTTATTCCATTTCAAGTAGCCAGAAAACCAAGCGACATACCGCATATGGAGCTTAATGTGTAACGTAAATTTCAATTTGAGTTTTTTGTGTTAATTCAAACTCGTTGGAAACCACAAAAAGTTTACCTGTAATTTGATTATAGTTTGGTAGTTTCACTAGCTGTTGTCACAGTTTACGAGCAGATACAGCTTGTACACTTATTGTATTCCCCTAAACTAAAAACGATCTATTAAAAAATCTGCGCAAGTCAATAAGTATTAATTAAAATCAACAAGAAATACGATTCTAAACTTGAAATACAGAACCTTCATAACTAAACTGCTGAACCAATTTTGATTAAATGTATATGGCACCAATGTAACCACCTAGCAGACCAACCAATAAGGTGAATAACTTTCTTATAAAAAAATAATTTTTAAAATCGGTTTATTAACGATGGAGTCAATGTCTGTTTCGTGTCTTGTTCGTTGCGTTTTTTAAACAGTTGTTTAAAGACTTACTCGTTTTATTAAATCTGCTACTTAAAGCTAAAATTAAAAGAATACCGAAAATTACAGACAGACTATAAAATTGTGATATTTTGACATCATACTGATATTAAACGCGGTCAAGCACAATCCAAAAATTAGAAGATTTTTTTGTGTAAATTAATCTAGCTGTTTTCTCTAGTCCATGGACGAACCAGTTTTTGGTAAGCAAGGGATACGGTCGTATGTGGTACATTAATTGTTTTTGCTGAATAAGCTTTGTTTGTATTAGTTTTGGACTTAATATATTATACATAAGGTTTTTTTGAATACTGATAACGGCTGGTTATTTATGTTTTAAGTTAGATGCCTATAAACGAAATTAAACAGTTTAGGTTTTTTTGTAAACCAAGAACAAACTATCAATAAGATTGCATGTAGAAGTTCTAAGTTTTTGACAAAGCTTTTATTTGTAAGTATTTATATAAACCACCCGCTTATTTAATCAATGTGTCGTTCCCACCATGACTTATGGTGCCGAGACATGGACGCTCACGCAGGAGGCTGTGTATAGAATGAGAGTTGCGCAGAGAGCCATGGAGCGTGCCATGCTCGGCATCAGACTTATAGATCGAGTTCCGAACTCCGAAATCCGAAGACGAACAAAGGTCCAAGACGTCGGAGATCGGATTACGGAGCTCAAATGGAGTTGGGCAGGACACATTGCTAGGCGTGGTGATGACAGGTGGAGTAGAACAACAACCGAATGGTGGCCAAGAACCGGCTACAGAAGCGTAGGGCGCCCTGCAGCAAGATGGATAGATGACATAGACAGGGTCGCAGGGCGGCAATGGTTTAGACTGGCACAGGATCGAGGTAGATGGCACAAACTAAGGGAGGCCTATACCCAGCAGTGGGTGAAGTCGGGCTGTGGATGATGATGATGATGATATAAACCACTGAACAAAATATTTTACTCAGAATCTTTTTCAATTCTTTTAACAGCTCTGAGTGGCTATTTGGTTGGGAATTTTATCAGAAATCTCATGGGTTTTCCAACGAAACGTCAAAATGTATGATTGGGATTCAAATCGAGTTCCGTAGTAACCACTCTCTTTGTCACTCAATTGTATGTATCTGTATGCACTATCCAAAACTAAATTATTTATGTAAGTATGCATTACCAAACGTACTTGAAATCCAAGTACCAAATACACAGTATAGAACAGTCTACAATCAAAATCAAAAGTGTATTTATTCAGTAGAATCGCAAGAATCACTTTTAATGTAGACTCGCAATGCTTCCATCATTTGACAACATGACAGAGACATCTATTTCTTGCCAGAAACTCGTTACTAGTTCCTGTTATCACAAACAAACTAGCGAACAAGCACGTTGTAAGTAAATCATCCGGCGAGCACGTATGCAGCTCACTTGCTCAGTTTTTGATTTATGCGTTCAATTTGAATTTCGCTCGTGTAATTTGGTTTTTGGTATCTTTCATTATCTTAACGGCATTAGAAGTTGGCTGTGGAACATTTTCTTCTTAGTACTTTGCTATATACCGACTTAAAACGAATGCTCTTTTTATACTACTACTTGATGGAAAAAGCATATGGCCCACCTGTACGGTGGTACTCATCGCCTATATCAAAGCATTGTCTCGTAGCTCACGCACGTCAAGAACGTACCCTACGATGTCCAGCCCTGCGTCCATCAACTTGAGGCATACGGTTCAGCCTCACGTGCCAGTAGTTTCACTGGCACTTACACCCTTCAAACCGAAACACAGCAATGCTACTGCACGGCAAAAATAGGCAAAGTGGTAGTATTTCCCCGGGCTAATGCTTTCAATAATATTGACTTACATTTCATGTTGGCATGTCGTTCGCCAATATTCAGACGTCACTTTGATTGAGGGTGGCCCTTTAGTATCAATAAGAATCTTGAATACCAAGAAATCTGGATGGAGTATAGTCAAAAGATACCCTCAATCAAAGAGACGTTTGAATATTGGCAAATGACAGGCCCACTATTCTCCTAATGCAATTTAAGTCTTTTCTTATTTCTTAATAAATTTATGGAATTGAGGATATTTTAAACACAAACTAAGGGAGGCCTATACCCAGCAGTAGATGATGATGATGTTGATGAGGATATTTGACAAACAGAAATTCTTTAAACTATGTAATATATATTTATCAGATTGTACTGCATTGCATTGAAACCGAGTTTAAAAATGTATAATCCCTTCACTATGCAACGCCTTGAAGCTTGTTTCCTAGCTTCAGAGCGTTGCATATTGATTCAAGAAATTATCCCGCCTGGTTCCACAGCTACGCCACAGGGGTGCTTTGTCGAGAAAAGCAAATAACCATTAAAAGCTGCTGCGTCGTCTCCAACCTGCATTTCGCGCCCGATACTGCTAAAGATCCGGCATGATACCGCATACCGAACTAAAACCAAACGACTAATTCTCAGTCAAAACTCGCGGTAGTTTCCATTAATTGTCGAAGTTAGGCGACCCGAACTCTGCCTTATGTTAAACAAACTTGGTGGAAATATCGTATGTGAAGAATGGAGCGTAGTTTGGTGATTTGTTATTGAGCTGAAGTCGATGTTTAGATGTACAATTTCAAACGGACTTTGGTTTGAAATAAAAGATGCTATACATACTGATAACAAATACGTACGTACGTACGTACGTATCGTAGTAGTCGGATAAGAGTTGAGTTATAATTGATTTAGCAACGTTTAGAAAATATTTATAACTCAATTAGACATTCCAGAGACAAAGTTATTTGAACTTAGCACGGAATAAAATAAACATACAAACATATGGACGTTGGTTTTTATTAGGAAATAAAAACCAACTACAAATTAAACACGAAAAAAGTATATTATTCTAAAATGACTTGTGTCATCATTAGGCTGTTACTAAAATGACAATGTTTCTTGGCAAACATTTCGTATTACGGATACCCAACCACGTCGTAACAACACGAAGTTGAAAAGACATTATCCTGCGGAACTTACTAAATAGCAATATCTGAGCGTTTGCTATAAGCCTGGAGCTACCATTACAACTAATGTTTTGGAGCTCGAGGCCAAGCAGCAATGACCTTTGCTTAAACACTCGATACACCATAATGGTTCTACTCCCCTTTGTTTCAACTCGGTAAAAACGATCAATGACTGCCGATAGTGGTTAAGTGCACTTGTTTCTTAGGTACGGATTGCTTGTGTGGGAAATTCAGTTCCGGTTCATAGCATTTTGGTTTAAATGAATTTCAAAGAATAACCAAATTGAAGTATTTCACATCATTACTTATTATTTGCACAGAAAATAAAATTAAAATATTGCCGACTTAAGATTATTTCTTTACATAATATACTCACTCGTTTTTTATGAACTTTGTGAACTTATTTAACATACTTAACTGTACTCGCCTAAACAAAAACTGGTCAAAGTGTCTAATAATTTCGTTTAGTTTTTTATTTTACTCATTTTATTATACTACGCAGTGGGACGACAAAAAAGGAACAATGATGAAAAATGAATATTTATTTTAATGGATCAAATTTATTATCATTTCATTATTTATTATTATTGTGAGGAAACAACTTCCATGAATATACTGAACATTATAAATTGTTTTCTAAGCTGCTTTCTCATTAGAACTTGCGCTAAATATTCAGCTCATCCAGGTGTTCTCGTGAAAATCCATTATCTACGTAGGCTGCGGTTTACGTCATTCAAGCTTATCAACGTTTCACTGTGAACCAATTAAACTTGGCTTGTTTACGTGCAACTTTACTGAGAGGTTGACGGTGTAATTGGTTAAGGAGGCCTTCGGGACTTAGGGCTGAAGAAAAGGGTGCTGTAATCCGCCTATAGTGTCCGCAGAGCTACGCTAGGGCAGACTGAAGAAATTCGGGCAATAAATAGCAGGCTTAGGCCTAAAACTTCCATTGCAAATGCTTGACATATTTGGACCGTGCAAAGAACACCCACTCATTATCAGACGGGTTATGTTTGCTTGTTTCATGAGCATACTAGCAGCCGCCCGCGGCTTCACTCGCCCCGTTTTCGTTACGGTCCGTTCCCGTTACTTACATCCGAGATATCTTTATAAATTGTAGCCTATGTGTTATTCTGATGTATAAGCTATATTATTGTAAAGTTTCATTAAAATCCACTCAGTAGTTTTAACGCGAAAAAGTAACAAACATCCATCAATCCATACTTACAAACTTTCGAGTTTATATTATTAGTAGGATTGTATAAAAAAGAAGAATAACCATCCAATTTTTTTATGTGTTAAAAACAAAGCGCGCAGAGAATGAGACTGAAACACAGTGTTGGTAAAATTAATAAGGTAAAATTAATATTTGTATAAAGTGTAAATTATATACGTTTAATACGTTATATACGTTTCCGTATTTCATATTCCATTTTTCGTATTTCGATATTTCGTATTTCAAATTTCGTATTCCCATATTTTGATCTCAACCTGAAATTAATTTATTTTCTTAAATTATTATGATGAGTGAATGATGAGTATAAGATGGTTATATGGACCCATCAAAGGCAAATCTTGTACCAAACCCAATCATATCATCCACGTTAGCCAAGTCATTCGAGACAGACAACTCATTTTAATGACAAAGATCTCAGCTGCAGATTTAATTAATAATTGTGTTTACTGATTAACATGCGCCCATTGGAGAGGGCTGCTAAATTTACATCTATATGGAATACCAGAGTAGTTGGAGCGCGTTTCAGTAGATTTTTGCCCCGGATTGGGCTACAACTGAGATACCGCCCACTATTTTCTATAGGTCCTCTATCACTCAACTAACTTAGTGGGCTGCTAAGTTTGTTGTCATCTCTATTTGTTGTCAGAAAAGTGACAGGGACAAAAACTTTAGCGAAACCGCTAGAAAAGGCAAGGAATTACGCATCATTTTTCCATCTCATCGAAACGCAGGACGCCCCCACCTACCAGATAGACCGTCGACATTGTCAAGATCGCAGAAAGTCGGTGGATGGAAAGAGCTCAGAATCGTTCTTCCTGGAAATGTGTAGGGGAGGCCTATGTCCAGTAGTGAATTTCTTCAGGCTGATGATGATCATTCTTCCTGCCCTTATTTAACGCAAAGTGGGGTCGACACAACAGGTTTTCTTCTTCCACTGACTTCTATCACCTCTATCATAGGAATTATGCATAAAAGGGTAAAAAGCTCTGATTTCTGCTAAATATGGCTTTTGACCCTTTGTGATTATTATCGGTAGACTCGTAAAAGTTCCTGTGGCATTTTCTATTCAGTTTTCTCACAAAATAAACTCATTGTAGTCGGAACTTCCTTGTCGGAGTTTTGGCCCACAAATAAGCGAGATATCCAGACCGACAACCTTACGTGAAACATCCGAAAAATAACAATACCAACTCGACCTCTCGCAAAATAGTAGAATTCGTATCGTTCAATATTCAAAAGATCAGAATAATACAGTAATAAAGTTCAGTTATGTAGACATTTTTGGTAAAAACTTCTTTACGAAATAACTTCATTTATTTATTTATCGAATCATCCATCTCACGTCATAAAACTTTCTTCTTTAATAAAAATGTATTTTTATTTTGTTCTGGTGCTCATAAAAGTCTGTCAAAAGTAACAATGCTTAAACGATGTATTGCTGTCTCTTATTAATTGGATAATAATATACTGAAAACAGAAATAAATAAAATTAATGTTTAAATTCAAGCAACGTATATAATTACGGAGCAAAACATTTGAAAAGTAACTTATGTTTAATAAAACTATAATCTTCTAAAACTATCATAGTTTTAAACATATTTTTTATGAAAAACTGGGTATTTTAAACGATTTTTGCTACTTCGACGTACTATCCGATAAACTATCGAAACGAAACAATTCTATTTTCAAACTTTAAAAAACTAAACTGTTTTACGTTTTCAACTAGTTTGATGTACCTACCTACACAGGAATACGCATCAGACTATACACTATTTGCTCTTATGTCGTTGCAGTAAGCGTCATTTTTCTTTGATTTTAGATAGCTTGAGCTGTATCCTACTGTACTATCGAAACGAAACAATACTTCAATTCTTTATTCAAACTTTAAAAAGAATTGTAAACTCATTGCTTGCGCTACTCGTGAATTCATTTCAAATCATTCGATTCATAGAATAATTCCACAATTCATTGTTGTGCTGCATTTCTCCAGACCTACAGCGGATATTGAGTTTTCATAACGTTCGTTTGTTGCTACTCGTTTATGTTAGTTTTTATATCTTCTTATTTTTAAATCGGTCCGTTTTGTTGACAGGAAATTAGTAAAGCTGACTTTTTTACCACACTTACTTTTTTCTACAGTTTCAAAGTAAAGTGTGTCATTCAATGTTATAAACGTGAAAAGGAATGTAGTGGACATTTTTTTTATTTCTTACAAAACTGTTTTGAAATTAGATTCCAAATTACAAATAATAATACGCTACAAATGATTTAATTGTTTCTAAAAGATTCATATAAAGTTATGAGCAATGAGAACATCCTTTTACAATTTCTATCTAAGTTAAATAATTTGAATTTTCAATCAAGAATCTCATTTTAAGTAAAAAATACATGTCATAGACGATCTTGCTCTGGAATTCGTGACTGTAACCTGACTGACCAGACTGTAACAAAACTATACACAGGCAGAAGAAATGCTAGGACTAGGATAAAGAATGTCCTGCTTGATTTTGTGTATGTCTAATAATTAAACAAGTTCTTAGGGAGTTCTTAGGTAGTCAAGGAGTATTTTGTAAAACTTTGTGCACGCCTAAACTACTACATATCCATACCGGTATTCCTATGAAACCCGGTACAAAAACACCTCATAGCAACTGAACGCATGATTATGCTTATCGAGAAACGCTAAAGTTTTATGCGGCTTTAAAATGTTATTGTACACATTCATTTTTAATCTCAAACTATTCATGGTAATGACATTCGCAAAATATGTCATTACTAGTAAACTGTAATGTTATCGGGGGGTTAACCTGATTTTTATCGGGATCGCTTCATTTGTACGGATAACACACAAAATATATGTACGAGTATATATTTGAATACTTTTTCGTTTCAATAAAATGACTGCTCGCAACATGTAGTAGTAGTAGAACTCTTTGACATGTAGTAGCAGTCGAACTCTTTGTGTGTGGCTCGTCCGGGGAAGTACTACCACCATGCCTAATTCTGCCGTCAAGCAGCATTGCTGTGTTTCGGTTTGATGTATTGAGATATTACACCAAGTGACCGGTAGCCTTTATTTATGATTGATTGTCTATGCTTGTATTCTCTGTGGTCACTCTCTGCCAATAAAAGTTTTCTATGGAATGGACGTCGTCTCATTATAAATATTAAATTTAATATGATGGGTGTGGGTGTCAGTGAAATTACTGGCACGTGACGCTGAAACATCTGTGTGCCTCAAGTGGATTGACGCAGGGCAGTACATCATACGTCTCGAAGTGTGTGACCTACGAGGCAATGCTTTGCTATAGGTTACCACTTAAAATCAGGTGGGCCATGCTTGTTCCATCAGCTAGTTCTATTACTAAAAGGTATCCCGACTTTGTCCACTAGTGCATACATAGCTTTAAACTGGTAGAGACTTCAGATAAGAGTCTTTTTGTAATTCAGCACCCCTGTTTGAGAGTTTCATTAACTGAAATGGAAATAATTTTCCAAATGTACTTCATAAAGCTATCTTTGCTGTCGCCCCAAGATAACTCATGAATGGAACTCCCAACCCTTGTTTGTGAGGTTTTGTCGAATTGCGCTAAGTGATTCCATCGTTAGCCAAAATATTCCATTGCTGGACATACGCCATTTTGTTTGACATTATTTGTTTTCTGTACCTAGGTATGGTGGCGGTATGAAAATGTTCGTCGATTTCAACTTGATTTGACACTGAATAGACAGAATACACCGTTTGGTTAACGTCACAAATTATGTCAAAATGTGTTCATTATCAAAGCACTGGTGCAAGCGATAACCGACTCTAAGGTGACAGACATTTTTATACCGCGTCTGTACTAGTATCATTATCATTTTAACGCGGAGTTGTCTCAGATCAATGTGTTATCGCCTTGATGTGGCCGGGCCTGTAATATTGTATTATTAAGTAAGTATGTATAGGTTTTACAAAAATTTAAGGAATATTCTATAAAATACTTAGGTCTCGTAATAATAGATGCTTTGCTTAGCTTAGGCCGCCAGTTCCACATATCTCTACTAATCTATCCCTCTTCTTCTTCTTCTCTGCCGTTTCACTCTTGACAGAGTGGTCATCAATATATCCATACTGGACAAAAAAATTAACAAAAAAATTTAAAATCTGTTCTATTTTTTTTCTACCTACATTATATAAGGGGAAACGTGAATGTTTACTACCATGTTAGATTAATGCCAATGTTTTTTATTAATTTTACCTTCACACTTACTGTTTCAACAGACGCTACCACTTTTCTAGCACAAAAAAATACGTTTGACAGTTGTATAAATTCGTCGCTGTCGTGATTCCTGTCGCGAGTTACGTGATCAAAGGATGGGGTTTACTTCCAAACTCCTCGAAACAGTGTCTTTAAGTTAAATCAATATTACGTTTCGTGCACCCGTTCTAAGGCAAAACCAGGTCGAACTTTTTATTAGGAAATAGTTTCATGCCTTAGCAAAACAGAGATTAAAAAGGCTATCTAACCCAAAAAGTAAAAAGTTTGCACTGAAGTAGATCCACTTTTATTTATTCTGTAGGCCTACCACAAGCTTTGTCTGGCTCTGTCTCTGGCTCTGTCTCTGGCTCTGTCTCTGGCTCTGTCTCTGGCTCTGTCTCTGGCTCTGTCTCTGGCTCTGGTTTTGGGTCTGTGTGAGTGCTCATCATGTGCTCATACTGTGTGTGTGAAGTTTTAACGTAGGATTTATTTAGACAGAATTCTCACAGACTCAAAACCAGAGTCAGAGACAGAGCCAGACAGAGCTTGTGGCAGGCCTACTGTACCTTAATAAAGTTTCGTATCGTGCGACTTGGAATAAAAAATAACTGGAATTCCGTTTGTATTTTTACTTTGTCCAGTAATTACTGTGCCGTGGATTCCTTTTTTAGTTTTCTCGCTTCAGATTATACTAGAATATTCGTTATTTCGCTTTACCACGAATCTGATTATGTAGTATTTTGCAAATTGCTTGCGACACGTTCATTTAGAGGTTATTTCATTAGAAAAAATACTTAAAACAAAAAGAAAAATACAGTAGAAATAACATAAATTTGCTTGGATAGGTGGTAGGTACTACACTAGATAGGTACCTATCCAAGCTTATAATTCTTTTTCGTCTTCTTGATAGCAATTTTCCAGGTTCTTGGCACAGAGGTTCATGCCACTCAAATAAATTGTCTATCTCTCTCTCACTCTGCTGCTCTTCTGGCGCATCCGTTGATACCTTGATTTGGTCCATCGGTCTCCGATCGTCATTCTACCGACAAACAAATACCACATAAATGATGTACTCTCTCAACAGTCCGATGAACCTAGCGAGTTCAAACGACTAATCAATTTGAGTGCTCGTCGCGTCATCGTCATCAAATCATCTAACTGCTAGTAACTATTCTACCATCTGTGGCCCTGGCTATAGTAACTACTATATTGTCTACGGCTGTGGTGGGATTGTGATTCGCTCTGCAGCCAAAGTGCTTATTTCATGAAGTTCATTTTGAACTGCATGAAATAAGCTGTTTCTATCTCAGTCTGTAAATCGCAACGTATGGATGTTAAAAGTACACTTTAGTATCGCTTGTTTGTTTTTCTATTCGACTGGCTTAGATTAGATTAGAAAAAAATATTGCACAAAAAAAAGAACATAGGGGAACTTAATGCTAATTAGCATTTTCTTCCAGTTAGCTTTTGTGTTATGTGGAGTGCTTTAGGACAAGAGAAGAGAGAAACATTATTTAAAACTATAATCCTACTCAATAGAATCAATATTTACAATACTTACCTACAATACATAAATAACAAAATAAAATAAAAGGAAATCTATAAAATGCTTAATTTTGTTGAGATACCTGATGGGCAAAAAGTGAAGGAATAACTTATTTTTGAATGTTACTAAAGACGCAGCTTCGCGTATTTTCCCAGTGGAAATACGCGAAGCTGCGTCTTTAGTAACATTCAAAATCTATAAAATGCTTAATTTTGTTGAGATACCTGATGGGCAAAAAGTGAAGGAATAACTTATTTTTGAATGTTACTAAAGACGCAGCTTCGCGTATTTCCACTGGGAGGGAGTTCTAGGCGTATCGCATTGACTGTAAATGAGTCAATAAAGAAAGAATTTTGGCGAAGAGCGATGGCTATCAGCTGAAAGGCTGTCAAATATCACTGTCATATTGCAACAGGTGGTGCAGATGTGCACAGAACTTAAATCGATGTGAGTTGTCAATTTTTGTTTGAAAAATTTGAAAATGGAACGCTGATTCAGCGATCACTCAATCGAGTGGTGTTGCCGGAATCAACGCCCTGAGCTTACCAGCTTAGAAACAAACAACTAAATACTTAGAACAAAGTGCTTAATAAAATTATTCAGCAACTCTCCAATGTATTCACAAGGCCAACCAAACTTATAACGCTCTAATAACGAGTAGCTGACGTTTCGGACAAATTTCGGTGGGACAAAGTGTCCCAAATGACACTTTTGATTTTAATATTATTTTTACTGACGTTTCGGACACCATCAAATTATTAATATTTGGGGGGTAAGGGACGTAACAAACATCATAATCGTCTTAGCCAACCTCACCTGCACGTTAGCGGCGGCTTTCATGCCGCTGCGGTGCCCCCTGCTGATCAACGGAAGAGGCTCTGGCGACACAAGCTCTTTACTAAGTGTTAAGTAGCCGCAGTGTACGTGGCTACACCCAGAACAATAGTAACACCATTGGGTTAAACTCAGTGAAGAGGGCTGCCTACGCAGCTATTCGGGTGTTCCCCTGACTGTACACCAAGTCTACAATGCTCTGGCGGTCGTGGTATCACTTGCCGACAGCGTACAGAACTTGTAGCAAGGTCTTGTGAGATACCTTTAAGAGCGTACGCCAGGATCCATTTAGTGACGTACGGCCATCTCGCTACATCCCAACCTTTACTGATCGTACCGGCTCCCCGGTCCATCGGAAACTAAAGGTGAGGACGAAAGAGTGAACTTGCACCCGCGCAACTGCTTGCTCACTTTAAAAAAATTCCCGCGCAGATGACCCTTGCATACTTTACCTGGATTTGAGCTTAAAAAGACCTACGGCGATGGGGCGGTGGTGGTGGGGCTGAGATTACGATGAATCAATGCTTTAGTCAGCGCTCTGCACGTTGGGCGGCTAGACGAGAGTGGTCGCTCCCGGATCGATTAGAGGCAGGATTTCGGGTTCGGCAGCACATCTAGCAACAAAGCAGCCCTTTTTAGGATCGCTCTGCTTTCCCCTGCATGGGGGAGGGGCCTAGAAAAGGTGGCCTAAAAATAGTCTGCCTCTGCCCACTGATCTAAGGGCCTAGCCGCGGGCACCTAGACATCGATTAACGCGGTCGAAATACAAAAGGAAAAAACTTTAAGATAAACCCAAATAAACAACTGTATGTAGCAACCTGGAATGTACGAACGCTTCTTGATAGTGACCGTAATGTGTGTCCGGAGCGCAAAACGGCTCTTATAGCAAGAGAACTAGCGAGATATAAAGTTGACATCGCAGCATTGAGCGAAACACATCTCTCAGATAGTGGATCACTTCGTGAAGACCTAGGAGGATACACATATTTTTGGATTGGAAGACCATCAGAGGAAAGAACAGGTAGTGGAGTTGGCTTTGCGATACGTAACACCGTTTTAAGATCCTTCGAAGAGCTACCAAAGGGTATAAGCGATCGGTTAATGACGCTCAGACTACCATTATCAAGCAACAAATTTGTACATTTAATATCCGCGTATGCTCCTACTCTCCCATCTAGCGAAGAGGATAAAGAGCGTTTTTATTATGCTCTTCGTGAGGTTTTAGTTGGCATACCAGCTAAGGACAAGATCATTCTGCTAGGGGACTTCAATGCGCGTGTCGGTGCAGATTATAATTCATGGCGTGGCATCCTTGGAAAGCATGGTTTGGGAAAGTGCAATTCAAACGGTCTGAACCTACTCACTTTGTGCGCTGAGTTTGGCCTCTGCATAACCAATACCTTCTTTCGTCTCAGTGCTAAGTATAAAACTTCGTGGATGCATCCTCGCTCTAACCATTGGCACCTTCTTGACTACGCTATAACACGTAAAAAAGACCTTCGTGATTTTCATATTACCAGGGCCATGCGTGGAGCAGAGGGTTGGACTGATCATCGCTTAATTCGGTCTAAAATTTGCCTTACACTTAAGCCAATACGCAGAGCCCCCCATAAAATGCCTTCCAGACTGGCGTACTCGTCACTTATAACTAACCATGCTTTGGGAGTCCAGCTAGATGACACTTTTAAAGGAATATACACAGCGAATCAAACATCTGACGCCCTGTCTATTGAAGAAAATTGGAATCAGTTTTCAAAACATCTCTATGACAGCTCTGTTAAAGTAGTACCAAAGCCTCTCAAAAAAAATCAGGATTGGTTCGATGACTCTGATGCTGTCATTCAAAATCTGGTTGAACGATATAGACAAGAAATGAAATCAACTAATTGTAACATAAGAAATGAGGCACGTAAACAGCTGAAATTCAAGATTCGAGAGTTAAAAGACAAGTGGTGGAAATCTAGAGCAGAAGAGTTACAATATTATGCTGATATGAATCTCACTGGTAGATTTTATGAGGGATTGCAGGCGCCTATATTATCTAAGGATCAAGAGCGTCTAACTGACAAGCAAGATATAATTAACAGATGGGCGGAACACTTTCGGGATGTTCTTAACCCTGACGCACAGAGAGTGGACTTAGCCTACATAAACTCAATAGAAAGTTTACCACTTTCAGAAGAACTTGCAACTTCCCCAACCTTTGAAGAGTTTGTCATGTCTGTCAAACGGCTCAAGAATGCCAAAACACCTGGCATGGACGGTCTCCCTGCTGAAATTTACAAATATAGTGGGAAATATATACTGAGCTGTCTTTTTGAGTTGATTCTTAGGATATGGGACTTAGAAGCTATCCCATCCGACTGGAGAAATGCATCAATTTGCAAGTTGTATAAGGGTAAAGGAAGCATTTCGGATTGCGGTTCTTATCGCGGAATATCTCTTCTCTCTTCAGCAGGAAAAATTCTGGCACACATTATTAACTCCCGTCTTGGCACCCTTGCTGACGACTATCTGCCGGAGAGTCAATGCGGCTTTCGGCCATCTCGAGGCACTGTAGATGCTATATCAATTGTGAAGCAAATACAAGAAAAAAGCTTCGAACATCAGGAGCCTCTCTACATGTGCTTCGTTGATTTAGAAAAAGCGTTCGATCGTGTGCCTAGGCAAGCTCTCTGGTGCATTCTGAAAAAAACTGGGTATCCAGATAAACTCATCAATATTATACGTCAATTTCATGATGATATGTACGCCAAGGTACGACACGAAGATGAATTTAGTCAGGAATTCCCAGTGACAAGTGGTGTTAAGCAGGGTTGTGTGATGGCTCCGACATTATTTGCTATTTATTTTGCAGCAGTAATGAAAAGTGCTATGGAATCTTGCTCTGGTCAGATCGCGCTTAATGTGAGATCGGACAAAAGTGTGTTTGACATTTCGCGCTTCCGAGCTAAATCCAAGGTCAAGAATGTGTCGGTACTGGAAGTTCTATACGCCGACGATGTTTGTCTTATGGCTAACAGCATGTCATCCCTGCAGATGTACATTGATGCTCTACAACAGTCTTGCGTCAGATTCGGCCTTGTCATTAGCATAACAAAAACACAGATTCTCAAACAACCACCCCGAGGTGGTGTTACTGATGAAACCATTGCACATCTCGATGGTAAGCCTCTTGATGAAGTCAAATGCTTCAAGCACCTAGGCAGTTTCATCAGGAACGATAATACCCTGGCGTCGGAGATATCAGCTCGCATTGCAAAAGCAGCAGCTACATTTGGGCGTTTGAATGATCGCCTATGGAGGTCACATGACATCAAGCTACAGACTAAGTTGAGCGTCTATAGAGCCCTCATCTTACCAATTCTTCTGTATGCTGCCGAGTCTTGGTGTCTCTATAAAACTGACGTTAAAAAGCTGGAAACATTTCATATGAAATGCATTCGCAATATCTTGGGAATCAAGTGGCAAGAACGGATAACGAATACGGATGTATTGCGCAGATCTAGCATGTTGGGCATGGAGGCTTTGCTTACGAAAACCCAGCTAAGGTGGTGTGGCCACGTGCATCGCATGAGCGATGATAGGCTACCGAAAGCAGTCTTCTACTCGGAGCTGTCAGACGGCAAGCGCAAACCTGGTGGACAATTCCTTCGTTATAAAGACGTCCTTAAACGACATTTAACAGCCTGTGGGATTAATCTAACCAACTGGGAAGAGCTCGCGTCAAAACGGCCTGAATGGCGCACTGCCATTCATGAAGGCGTAAAAGTTTTTGAAGAGGCTCGCCTAGCAAACCTTGACGAAAAGCGGCTGTTGAGCAAGGCCCGCCCGAAACGTGTCTATAACTATACATTTAATAGTGCTGGTCAGCTCTACTGTTTGCCTTGCGACAGAGTGTTTAAAACAAAATTCGGTCTAGCAAGCCATATTAGGGCTCATGATAGGGATTAGGTTATGCAAAGGGTTCGCCATAATCGAACACGATTGGGAGGACATTATTATATCTTGTGTATGATCACATAAAAATATATCAAAGATGTTTTTTAATTAATCTAAGACAGTAACGAGTATGTTTAAAAATCACAAATAATCAATAGCTAAAACAGACCTAAATTTATTACTTATGATTACTTATTGTTTGTTTTCAACATCAGCAAGGCGTATTATTTATTAGTATTAATCATCTCCAAGACCTATTATCCAATGAAAAAACAGTAAACCTATATATCAAGATGAAGAATGTATTTTACCTAATAAAAACTTAAAAATTATCAATTTTCTTATATTCTTCTAATATTTTACCAAATAAACACTTTAAAATCATCTATTTTCTATATTATCTTTTTTATCTTTGTTTTTTTTTTTCTATTTTTATATAACAAAGCGTTCCATGCATAATTCAATATTTATTTGTCCTTGCTCAAATTCAGTCAAAGTAATATTGAGGTGTTCATTGAAATCAATCGTGGATTTAGATTTTTTTTTACCCCCAAAAAACATGAAGAACAATATAAACTGCCACATAATTTCTTTCACTTTCACACTTTATTTTTAAATAAATAAATGAATGAATGAATGAACGAATGAATGAATAAATAAATAAATAAATCTATTTCGTCACCTTGCTATGCCGCCACCGGCACCGTCACGTCTCGGTAAAAACCTGTTTTATTACCTGACTGTACAATGCAGTTATTTTGAATGGTGTCCGAAACGTCAGTAAAAATAATATTAAAATCAAAAGTGTCATTTGGGACAATGTGTCCCAGCAAAATTTGTCCGAAACGTCAGCTACTCCTAATAACCCTGGAGCGGCTTCTGAATTTAAAGTATTTCGGCTTTATAAATAAGTAAATAAGTTAATGCGGCTCAGCTTAGACAAGATTAACTCATTTGCAAAACTAAGTTTTTACCTCCAGAAATATTTATTACATTTTAGCAAAAATCTTGCAGACGTCTGAAAATTTTCTGGACTGGAATTGAAAAACCTCAGAAACTCCATAAAACCACACCATGGTACGAGAAACTAAAATCAATTTGCAGTTATAGAAACTGACCAAAGCCATTTCTAGCTAGCTTCGGGGAAAACCGTAAAGTTCCCTAGAATAAGCGAAATGTCTCTAAAACTCTTAATATTAATTAGATTGTGAGATTTTAGTACGAGATACGAAGTACTCTCGAACATTATTACTTAGAACTATGCAGATGGCTTTATTCGTAACAGCAACGGTCACACCTGGTCCAGCCTTATTGAAGTTATAAGTTGTGCAAACTGGCTCACTCCATCTCTCTCACTCTCGAAGCAACGTATACACTTGTCTCTATCTTCCGTTATTGAAATTTGAGAGACTTCCATATTACAGGAGTTTGAATATAGATTTTGATGTTTAATATTCAATGAGTTATCATTCCTGTAAAGTGGTTTGTGATATTTGACTTTGAAATTTAAATCAACATTATTAACTGATGAAATAATGTTGGTTTTTGTTGCTATAATATACTGTTGCGAGAGGGTTGGCTACGAAAAGTTAAACATGTTATTTTAAGCTAGAATATATGCGCAGTTAAATTAAAATAGAAAACCAGTGTGTTATTCGTAAATATACAGACGCGAATTGTGTTTGACCTTCTGGCCAACTTAATTATACGTAGGTTAGGTATACCTACGTAGGTTCTAGGTTGTGTAGCAGTAAGTTGTATATTATTGGCGTACTCAAAAATGTTGATTTAAAAACAATAAGAGCCAAACATCTGCGTTCACCACACAATTTTTTACTGGGTGGGGATCGAACCCACGCCCTCCAGCGCAGAAGGTAGAGCTCCTAATAACTGAGTTGTGAGAGATGTCAGTTTATACATTTTAGTGAAACCTGTAGATATTTAAATCGTAGCTAGTATCGCCTTCGAACAGTACGACCAATTGGTGATTGTTTCAATAAATTAAATAAAAAAAAATGCGCACTCCAATTCCGTTCACTGAATGTCTTAGGACATTTCAATTGTTGTTAATTATCATGACATAATACAATGTCATGCTAGTCTACAACATGTTCTAATATCTTTCTAGGTCCAAGAGCAGTGGAGCAGCATATATGATTCCTAAAACAAACGAAAAAAAATGTGTTTGAATTCGAAGAATTCGAGTGTTTCTCGTGAAATCGGGCGAACGTGCCAGTGCAGTGCTCAAATATATTTCAGTTGATGTGTATAACCAAACTGTGCCGTATAACAATGGAATATGGTTGAACTCAGTTTCCCACAACCAAACTGTGCTTCCTAAAATGATAGCGCGCAGTGAATCAAACGGAGCCTAAATTGCAAAAACCAAACGAAAACCTAGATTAGAATAGACAAAATTGTTGTACATATAAATAATTAAATTTAACTCCTAATCGTTGTCTACGTGTTTACTTAACTTTTAAATATTTTGAAATTTTTCATCGAAGCGGTTGTCGTATTTTAGTGATATACAAAGTCGTATCAATTAATAAATTTAAATCTTAGTAATAAAATAAGTGGCAAAACTCGGTTGTGATGTGTATAGTTAAGCTGTATCGTAAGTAAGGTGCCGTCGTAAATGCCGGCCATTTTGTGAAGGTCGGCCATTTTGTGGTGGTCCGCCATTTTGTCGTCGCCGATGTTGCGTGTGCGAGCGGTGCGTTGTCACGTGTATTTTGGCGCAGGCGCGGCACGGCGCCGGTAAGATGAGAGAGCGGCGAATCGCGCAAAACCGCACAGTCGTCGTTTTGCTGTTTGCCTGCCTCTTCACCCTGAACTGTCAAGTCGACGCTGCTGGTAAGTCTTAATATAAGTAACATGCTCTGGACTTTCATTTGCTCCAATTATTGCCTGTCGAAAACTATGTTAGTTGACCAAGGGCTAATTTTTCCATCTATAGATAAAATTATCAATCTGATAAAAATATGTCCTACTCTTCTTTATGTTTGACAAAAACAAAAAAACAAGGATGCTCATATTTCGACGATAGATAAAAAAATATAGTTGGAAAAATCAGCTCCAAGCAACATATTTTTGGACTTCCATTTCCTCCAATAATTGTCTGCCTCACCGGTAGACTATTATTATTGTGTTAGTAAGTGGATTGTTCGAACTTATTCAAAAGTTTACTTATGTCATGTTATGTCGCAATCAATAGGTACAAATGAAAGTCCACCACTAATTATGTGATAGAAAATGTAAAACACATGACGAAGTAACGACATTGAAATACGAAGTAACAAACGTGAAGAGGTCAGAACCTAATTACTTAGTATAATTACATATTTAAAGGAAACAACGATAATTGGTAGTTTGATTATTCGTTATGTATGGGCTCCTACAAGTTTTATTTTACATTCGGACTTTTGATAGTAGGTTTATTTTTTAATTTGAGTTGAATTTTAGTTGAGGGAGTTTGAGTCGAATTATTTGATTTTTATGTGTCTTTGAATTATTACTTTACAGGTTGTGTTTAAATAAAATACTCGGATAACTCGGCTTACCCCTTATGATACTATAGTATAGGTTCAATCAGACCCCAAGTCCATTACCCAAGTCTGAGTTTTATTTCATTTTTGGGTGTCCGTAATTTGTGTTTATTGACAGCGAGAGTTTTCAGCATGTCCAATAGTGCTTATCGCATCTACATAAAAGGCGTAGTAAAAAACGGAATTATGGTGTATGACTTATGGTAACCACACTGGGACTTGGGATACAGGGAAACATAAAACTAATTTGGAATTCAACTAGGCCATGTAAAAGCAATAAACGTAGTAATAAATAAAGATTAATATCGTAAACTCACCAAAGTATAATTAAAGTGGAATCGATTTTGTGACTTGTAATGAGGGAGTATAAAAAATTACGCGCCGTTGATGAGCTTGTATTAAAGATTCAGTAGGCCTTAATTGAGAAAATTAAAACTTGGTCTACCATTCTACTTTCGGTTTAATCAACATTCTTATTCGACACTGTCGGGGGTACCTTTTTTTAAATAACTCTTAAATCATTTATTTAACCTATATTTATAATTGCTCTTGGTTTTATAGATCAATTTATATAAATAGGGACTCAAACGGCAGTAAAAGTCTACGTAAAATATTAAACTAGATTTTCCTGTTTTTACGAGTTGGGTTTCAGTTCACGTATGGTAGCAGAGGGAAAGCAGGTTGAATAGTGGTTTTATTACAAATACGGTTCATATTCGCTCATTAGCATAAAGGGGAGAGGCGTACTTACATTTACATAAAACGCAGACAAAAATCTCACCCGAGTGTCGGGTGTACCTATTTTCTAGCATAATTACACCTCGCTTCATGAAAATGAGACATAAAAACGGGCTGAAACATTAAAATAAAACGACTCTATAATAAACTGTTGTTTTCCACACTCCCGAAAGACAGATTCGCAAAATGTGGCTACTTAATATGCGTAGTGGCGCACTCTAAGCTTTTAAAGCCGGTTTTACAAAACACACACGTACTGCTTTATGAAAGGTCTTCACTGCGTGCGTCGTAAAACATAAAATATCATATGCTGAAGATGAAGTAGGCACGTTGCACGCGGCGGGTTACACTTTACAGTTATTAGATACACTTAGTGTTGTTTTACTTCTTAAATTGTTATAATGTAGACGTTCGGCGCACGCGGTGCGCTCATTTGCATGGGCCGGCTGCCTGAACCATAAAACGAACCGTCGAACTTATGAACGCAATTAATGAACCAAATGATACAAACAACGAAATTACACATTTTTATTCCGCAACCAGTTTTTTGAACATTAATATTCGATTAAGAACTTGATCGCTGTCGTAAAATGGTTTCCGTCTCCACATGTTCGAATAACTTAAACATAGCTAACGACAGATAGGAAGATGAGACCGTTCGATTGCGAATGTTGGATCGATGTGTGCGGAAAAAACCGGGTTTGATTTGCATTTTAATATGCACAAGGGGATAACGGAACGAACCTGTCATATTGTGATCATGTTGAACCGACGTGTGGCGCCGGCACCGCACAATCGATAGCCAGCCTGACTTATCGAGGGAGAACGAGAAAAGCCTCTTTCCACCTTTATTTGAGTTTTTATGTCAACTCGCGGATGGGAGATGATAAAATTCAGAAATACAAAGAGTTATCGGGCTCTGGCGCAAATTCAATTTGGTCGGATGATATCAGAGTTCATTTTGTAACCCATCCGTCTTACGTGCCGTTCTTATCTAACTTCTCTTAGTTTTAAAAGTTGTTTGGAATTTGTCCTGTTGGATGTTAGAGACCTAAGCTCCAGGCGGAATATAAAATACTGCTTGGTTTTAGGTAGTGGATGCACTTACGTTCTGCAATTCTAAAGTATTTTTACCTAGCTTTGTAAAATGATAAAATTTCAGAAAAGTTGGTACTTATTTTGAAAAAGACATTGAAAAATACAAGATACTTAAACAGTAATGTTATCTTTATACATATAAAATAATATAATGCGTGATATAAATGTATCGCGCATTATATATAATATACGCGATAAATATACGTGTAGTAGTTTCAATTTATAAAAATGAATCCCTATTTCCCTTGGTCACGCCATCATGCGTGAACGGGTGGACCGATTTCACTGAAAATTGGTGGGCTTTGAACCTAGAGACGGACATAATATGATGCTTTTTATCCCAAAATAATGACGAGAACGAGGCGATTGAAGACGCGGGCAACCACTATTATAATAAATAATAATGTAATTAATGAAAACGCTCTCCGCGTCGGTCTGTATAGATATACAGTCGTTTACGAGTTGCTAGTAGATACTAGCAACTCGTAAACCACGCAACAGATTTTGATGCAGTTCTCACAGTTAGATAATTTTTCGTGTATAATATAACTATCTAACACGCCCTTGCTTCGCGCGGGGAAGCAAATTCTTTGATGAATAGCCTAAATATTTGCCTTTTTTTTATCTAAATTGAAGCATAGCCGGGGCGGGTCGCTAGCACCAAATAATTAAACAAAATGTAAAACAAATTGGGTAATTTTACTATGAAGTCAGTAAATTACAATAATAATAAAATACTGGTTAAGTAGTTAAAAATAAAACTGTAGGGGAGTTTAACACGACAGGTTGTAAAACTAAAAGTAGCCAAGTGGTAACAAAAGTTATATCGCTTAGAAACTTCGTTCACTGCGAGAAAGATCCTGTTTTACAAACATGTGTACAGTGGGTAAATAAGTGAACCTAGCAAAAATTGTTATAAACTTTACTATAAACTTTACTATTTTATGTATACTTACTGTACCTAACGTTGATGTTGCTAACGTTAACGCTGTTAACGCTGTTAACGTTGTTAACGCTGAAATGCTACTACAATATTCCACAAGATGGCGTATGTAAAAAAATGACCTATATTATTTTTATTAGAGTTTAAAAAACTTGAGTAACCGACTCTCTCTCTTGGCTGCTCGGCACTGCTTCGTCTCATAGAAATTTCGTCCTTATAGATACAACTTCTCAAATCGGCTCATAAATGATGAAGTTAGAAAAAAATACAACCGATTTAACTCGTTTTTAATTTGAAGTAACAAATTGAAGTCAAATGTTATTTCTTCAGTAAAAATACCAGGAGCATTTTAAAATTTTGGCGACCAAAGTAGTAGGTACTACAAGAAAAGGAAGGTTCCACTTCGGATTTCAGAACCCTGAAAACATTGCATTATGGTCACGTGCCCACAATGGCGATCCGACGTGAAACGTTATTAAACTTAAATAGCGTTGCTCGGCGATGCAGAAACTTCCTATTACCGAGGATCGAAAGAAAATCTCTTATCAGAAGCGATTATTGGGGCCGGGATTAATATCTAACCGAGCGACGGCCCGCCTGAAGATGGGATTTGGGCGAGCAACCTTTGTGGACTCCTTTTGTTTTTTATTGGTTATTGGTGTGTTCGCGGCTTTAGTTTTATATTGGATCGCGTATGCTTTGTGTTATTTTGTGCTACGGTTAGGACTTTGTTGTCGGTCGAACAAAGTGATAAAATAAAAGCGCCTATTAACACCTTATTCCTGCAAAATTGCTCAAAAATAGTTTCGTACTTAGTAGTAGTTACCTATGTTTTAAATACTTGTATGAATTGTAAGTCTCTTTGTGTAAATAAAGTACTTATAAAGTACCTGTAATTGAAAAAAATATATAACGCATAATATGTCCCAAAACGTACTGACATTTTATGAATACTTCAGCCTAATAATTTGCGATTTAATATTTGAAATTAACTTTTTTGGAGATGATTTCCACTGAGCTGTAAAAAAAGGGCCTTACAAAAAGGATCAAAAAACGTGGAATGTACAGAAACGTTTCATGAACAAAATCTGTGTTCGTGCAAACCCTTTTTAATATCCGTAAGTAAAGACGTCTCAACAAATTCCAAACATATGAAACTTGAGCCATTCAAACGGAGTCACTTCACAGAATCAATATCGAAGAAAATATTCCATTTCGATGGAAATTCAATTCCGCACGTTTTCCGCCAGCGGAGCTCTAAATAATATTAATGATCACATTTGAACTTACCCAACGAAGTATTTAAGTACTAAATAAGCGTTTTGTGCGCAACTGTATAGCTATGAGTATGAACCATACATTTTCTCACACCGTTTACTTGCATAGCTGCGTAGCTTTTTTATTAACCCTTGAGCGTAAATAATATAAATTTAAGAAGCTTGAGAAACAGACTTCATGGTCAAACTATTTAACAGTTTTTGATGAAATTTCAGTGGGACCAATTTAAAAGTACTTATTACCTTTCAGATAAAAAAGTCAATTTTTCAAATCGGCTCATAAATGACGAAGTTATGCTATAAAAACATTAAAAAATTGAAACAAAATTGAGAACCACCTCCTTTTTTATTTGTAGTCGGTTCAAGAGGAGAAATAGTATTGTAAAGAAATATATTTATTGTTCGACTACTTGTTCTTAACGTGTCACTGGTTTTTTTTAAACAGTGTGCAAAGAGGCTCCGTTTAAGCACTTGACTCACGTTTTCGGACTTTTTAGGTTCTATGACACGCCGGTTTCCTCACAATGTTTTCCTTCACCATTTGAGAGTCCTGGCATGATGGTGCACATACATTTTTGGATAGATGAACTCATTGATTCACGACTGGATTTGATTTGGATTTGAACTCTCGACCTTACGATAGGAAGATAGGGCTGCTACAACTAGGGCCCCAGTGCTTTCTACTGAATAACTTATTTAAATGTCTAAATACCTATTCTAAGTAAATACAAAATAATCTAAAATAATGTCTACTGCGTCGGATACCAGCACAGTTGCTGGCCCTTTTTAACCGACTTCCAATCAAAAAGGAGGAGGTTCTCAATTCGGTTGTATGTTTTTTTTTTTTTTTTTTTTTTTTTTTTTTATGTTTGTTACCGCATAACTTCGTCATTTGTGAGCCGATTTGAAAAAATATTTTTTATCTGAAAGGTACTGCTTTCAGATTGGTCCCATTTTAATTTTATTAAAATCGATGTTGCCATTTTTTTTTTATAATTTTTTTAATGTTTGTAACTGCATGCCTCCATCATTTATGAACCGATTTAGAAAATTATTTTTTATTTATTTGGAAGGTTATTCTTACGTCCAGATTGTCGCAAACAAATTTCATTAAAATCGGTTTAGCCGTTTGGCAATGAAGTCGGTTTCACTAGTTTTTTAAACTTACAATTATTTATTAATTACTTAATTGTAATCACAATTAAATTAATCTGATATTATGTGGTTAGCTCAGCCATAATTGCATTGTCTCACAATGCACGTCAACCGAGGACGTGCCCTTTGTGTCATTGTATTACATCATCTCTGAAATGTAGTTATGGCTATTTCACCAACGACGCTTATCCTGCCTTTATCTTCAAATCAGAATATAGAAATTCATACATCACTGCTTGACGGCAGAAGCTTATTAGATTAAGGTGATTACTCTTAACGAACTTTTTTCAAAAATCTAATTTTACTACAGAATATAGTGATCCGAAAGTCACTGTTTGATGACAGAAATAGATGATGATACTTCTTCAGACAAACTTTTTCTTGAAGATCTCTAGGTACTAAATAAGTACTATAACAAGTTAACTTTAAAAACTAGAGAGACCGTCCAAACTGATGAACCAATTTTGTTAAATAGGAACCAAACTGTTTTTTTTTCAAATTTTCTTCACAAATTACGAATTAAAGACACTGTGCTTAATTTGGGGCTAGATAATGTTGGGTGGATTGCCAGCCATATTTATTTAGGTGTATTTATTTTAATTTGAATTCATCTACCAACTAACACACGCAACTAATAAAATAAAAAAGGCCCACTCTAAAATGCAAATCTAATTATTTTCCCTCCCGAATCGGAAAATCGATAAGATATTCGTATTCAAAACAATAACAGCTATCTTTAAGACTACATAGTAATGCTCATGAATATGCATATCCCGACGCGCGAGCACGATATATCGTACCTGCCTATTAGAATTCAATGTCGGATGATAAATGTACAAGATTTATCATACAGAGATGGCTGAATAAAGATATATCCCCCCTCCCCCCCATTCATAGATTCATATAAAACAAATGGTGGTCATTTTTTCAAAACCTTCAGAAATAATGCTTTTAGAGTCTGTTCAGAAAGAGAACCGTCGTCGTGGGATTGGAGGGCGCTGCTGTGCTTAATCACCTTATTTGTTTAGTGGGCAATACAATAGCGTGTCTGTTGCGTTTTGATCCTATCACAACTAGTGTACATATTCTTTTATTTAATTTTTATGATGCAAAATGCTGACAGAAAGAAAGGGATGAGCTGACATATAAAAATCGAAACGTTAGTTCTCAATTTGGCCACGACGGTTCTCTTTCTGAACAGACTCTACCACTTTTTTACACCATGCATGTAGCGTGAGTTCCAAATGAAATCGGTACAGTAGTTGCAACCAACAGAATGGTCAAATCAAATAGTAGCTTTCTTTGCTAAAACAATATTAGATTGAAATTGGTTAAGCTTCGGTCAAAATAAACTTGACCAAAGTACACTTCAAGCAACAATAACATTGTATTGAAACCCAATGCGGAGATTTTCAACATAGTAGGTGTATTAAAACAACTGACCGACTTTACAGTTATTATTTTAAAACGATAGTAATATTTTGATAAGCGCAGCGGTCAGCGCAGGTTCTTGGTATGGGGAAAGGTTGCGGGCTTAAATCCCGCTCGGCTCTTTACTTTTGGGAGATTATAAATATCTTTATTTAGATTAGCTTTACATAAAAAAGGCCTTTATTATTCCCTAGTTTACATAGTTTTATAACAAAATTTTTTTTTTTTTTTTTTATACTTTTAGTTTTTTTTTATAACTATTTTATCTACTAGCTTTGCATAAGTAGTAGGAAACATCTCGATTTCATTCATTTTGCACTCCTATTTACAGAAAAACACAACAGTAATTTTTTTTTCCTATTCTCTATTATGGTTCTATTTCTCTGTTATATATATTATTTTCCTTTTTATATCTTAAGACTTATAAATTCCGACGACGGCGGCGACGTGGTTCGCCACTCGTCACGTCTCGTTTCTCGTGGGGGCGAAAAGTGGCTCACGGAGAGTCGCTTCGCTACGTTGAATGTTGGAGGGGGAATGGAAGATAAGTTGGATGAGGTGTATCAGATGATGGATGAAAAACGAATAGATGTTCTTTGTGTAAATGAGACAAAACGGAAAGGATGTGACACTACCAAGCATGAATCCTACACAGGCTACTGGTCGGGGGTACCCAATGCCGCCAGGGCCTGCCAAGGAGTTGGTATCATACTTTCCGCACGAATGGCTGACTGTGTGAACGAATTTGAATGCGTGAATGCAAGACTGCTTTGGATAAGAATGAAAGTCGGACTTTTACGCATTTTTATAGTAGGGGTCTATGCTCCTACAGACACTGGTACGAGTACGTCCCAAATAGCACAAGAAGAAAGAGATGAGTTCTGGGATGGTTTAAGAGATGTCTTAAAATTATGCAAGGATAATGAAAGGTTGATAATGCTAGGAGATTTTAATGGGTGGGTAGGAGTAAAGCGCGATGGGTATGAAAGGGTTCTAGGAATGTATGGTGACGAGAGAGTAAATGGTAATGGTAGAAGTTTGCTTGACATTTGCTTAGAATGGGACCTGTGTGTGACAAACACCATGTTTGACCACAAGCGGATCCACATGTATACAAGAGAAGCGAAGAATGTCAGAAAAAGTATGATTGATTTTGTAATAGTGGATGAAAGAATGAGAAAAAATGTTCTAGACACTAGAGTTTACCGTGGAGTTGGAATTCACACAGACCATTTTTTGGTAGTGAGCCGAATAAGTGGTCTCTTTAAAGGATGGCGGCATCGAATAAAAGCGACCACTAGTGTTTTAGAAAGAATAAAAGTAGAAAATTTGCAAGATGATGAATTGAAAGATGATTATAAAAGTAAATTGATTGAAAGTTTTGATGATTCCGATGATATTTGTGATATCGAAAAGTTGTGGACGTTATTTAAGGAAAAGGTAGTGAGTGTGGCGTCTGAAGTATGCGGAGTGAGTAAAAGGAAAAAAGTACAAAAGATGAAGCATGTTTGGTGGGATAAAGATGTGCAAAAGGTTGTATCTGAAAAAAAGAAGGCGTGGGTAGACTGGCTATCTGTCAGAGCTAACCAAAGAATGCAAAGAGCTACGAATGAAAATGTGAATGAAACTAAAAACGAATATAAGAGATTAAAAAGGTTAGTGAAAGAAGTGATTGCCAGAAAAAAAGAAGAGCAGAAGGATGTATTTGACCAAAGGTTATCTAAGGATTTCCAGACGAACATTAAGTTTTTCTGGAAATCTATTCGTTCAGCCAGGGGGAAAACTCTGAGCTCGGAGCTGAACTCAGTCAGGGACCAGAATGGTAACTTAGTGAAAGGTGATGAATGCTTATTAAAAAGATGGAAAGAGTATTTTGAAAATTTGTTTGAAAGAGAGGAGGCACGTGAGACAACCTTAATGGTGGGTGAAAACAATGATGAAAGTGGAATTAGTATGAATGAAGTGGTGAATGCATTGAAAGGAATGAGATCAGGAAAGGCTGCAGGGTATGATAGGATTACAGTTGAGATGCTGAAAGCTGGACATGGCGTAGTAGCAAGTCAGCTGTGTCACCTTTTTAATTTGTGCTGGAAGGCTGGCCGAGTGCCAAGTGATTGGTGCAAAGCCGTCATAGTTCCACTTTACAAGGGAAAAGGCTCACATCAAGACTGCAAGAACTACAGAGGCATTAGCCTTCTCAGCGTTGTCGGCAAACTGTATGCAAAAGTGTTGATTGAAAGAGTTGTGAAAGAAACCGATGGGAAAATATGGGATGCACAAGCGGGATTTCGAAAGGGAATGGGATGTACGGATCAGGTCTTTTCCTTGCGATGCATAGCCGAGAAATTTTTGGCCAAGGGTCAAAAGGTCTATTGCGCATTCGTGGATTTAGAAAAGGCCTATGATAAAGTGATGAGGAATGAGCTATGGTCGGTGCTGTCCATGTATGGAGTAGACAACAACTTGGTTCAGGCTCTAAAATCTCTCTATGAGGATTCTAGTGCTTGCGTTAGGATAAATGGGTCATACACTGAATGGTTTAGCATCCAAAAGGGTGTTAGACAGGGATGTGTAGCGTCTCCATGGTTGTTTAATTTATTCATGGATAGTTGTTTGCAAGATTTGAAAGATAGTGAATGCGGACTAAGAATGAATGAGTTACTCGTCAAATGTCTTCTCTATGCTGATGACCAGGTTATACTTGCGTCATCGGCGGACGAGTTACAGGAGATGGTAACAATTATGCATGGAGCTTTTGAGAGAAAAGGAATGAAAGTAAATGTAAGTAAGACAAAGATTATGGTTTTCGAAAGAGATGAATGTATAACAGCATGTAATATTTTGATTGGTGGAGAAAAAGTGGAACAAGTGAATGAGTTTATATATTTGGGGACTTTGTTTACAAGAGATGGAAAGCATGAAGATGATATTGAAAGGAGGGTGACGGCTGGAAATCGAGTGAATGGGGCATTACACACATTTATGAGCAGCAGGAAACTGTCTAACAAGGCACGACTTGCTGTACATAAAGGAGTGTTAGTGCCGACATTGATGTATGGTAGTGAAAGTTGGGTATGGCAGAAAAAACATCAAAGCAGAGTGAATGCAGTAGAAATGAGAGCGTTGCGTAGTATGTGTGGCGTAAAGTTGAGTGATAGAGTGAAAAACAGTGTGATAAGAGAGGAATGCGGTGTGAAAGAAGACGTAGTGATGAGAGTAGAGAAAGGTATGTTAAGATGGTTTGGACATGTAGAGAGAATGGATGAAAGGAGATTAACAAAACAATTGCATCAGGCGAGTGTGAATGGAACTGCTGGAAGGGGAAGACCTAGGCGCATGTATCTCGATCAGATCGCAGACGTTTTAGAGAAAGGCCAGGTTAGGAGTACCCTAAACCGACGAGCATGTATGAAGAATGTTATGAGAGTGAATGAAGCGAAAGAGGTGTGTCAGGATCGTAGCAAGTGGAAATCCGTGATCTCTGCCTACCCCCATGGGAATAAGGCGTGATTTTATGTATGTATGTATGTACTTATAAATTCCTATAGTTTATTTTTCAGCGATATTCAAAGTAAGCCGGGGCCGATACAAGGTAAAACGTGGCGTCAAATCCCTCCGTATCGTGACGGAGATATATTAGCATTTAGATTATGTCCTGGGAACCACGTGTTACCAGATTTGTCTCGGAATTTACATTATACTCGATGGTTTGACCATCGAGGTGTTCATTTCCTTACCAAACTTTTTAGTAAAACAGATGCGCGTTTCATGTTCTGTTTTTGAATTTTAAACGCGTGATCGCTGATCTTCTATTTTTTAAGAAAAAAACATTTAGATAGCACTTTTTGATAAAAAATTTCGACTAGAGAACTGGGATTCGTTTTCTGTCATTTGGGAAGACACATCCATACTAATATTATAAATGCGTTTGTAACTCTGTCTGTCTGTCTGTCTGTCTGTCTTCCTGTCTGGCTTTCACGCCAAAACTACTGAACCGATTGAAATGAAATTTGGTACACAGATAGTTGAGGGCCTGGGGAAGGACATAGGCTACTTTTTATTGCGAAAAAAGGGTTGTAAGGGGTTGAAAATAGGGGTTGAAAGTTGTATGGAAGTATCGTCATTTTTAGAGCTAGAAACTTAAAACTTATTTTTTAGTCTGTTGATTTGATATAAAAAAATATGACATTCAAAGTTTGTGCTGGGGGGGTAGAGGGAGGGGAGTACAGGGGGGAGTGTGGAGGGGAGTACAGGGGGGAGTTGGAGGGGAGGTGTGGGGGGACTGTGGAGGGGAGTATAGGGGGAGTGTGGAGAGGAGGTGCGGGGGGAGTGTGGAGGGGAGTGTGGAGGGGAGTACAGGGGGGAACGTGGAGGGGAGGTGCGGGGGGAGTGTGGAGGGGAGTACAGGGGGGAGTGTGGAGGGGAGGTGCGGGGGGAGTGTGGAGGGGAGTACAGGGGGAGTGTGGAGGGGAGTGTGGAGGGGAGGTGCAGGGGGAGTGTGGAGGGGAGTACAGGGGGGAGTGTGGAGGGGAGGAGTGAGGGGGAGTACAGGAATGCGGGGGGGATGAAAGTGTGGCGTAGTACGACGCCATTATGTCTAAGTTTAGTAAGAGGGCAGACGACTGTGTCACGTGCACGCGAATATGACGTTGTTATTTAATTACTGTTTTCTTCCGCTGCAAATTAAAAATGCTACCCATAGACACTATACCACGCGGACGAAGTCGCGGGCACAGCTAGTAGTTTTATAAATTTAATTGTTTTTCTGGTATTATTATGAGATCGGCTGTGTCATTATGGGGGTATTTCAACCAATATTACTTGAAACTTTGCTCAGTGGCGAGCAGTTGGAATGAAAGTGTATTATTTGATATCATGATTTGAACAAAAATGTTTCCGATGGTTTAGAAGAAACAACTCCATTTTCTACAAAGCCAATGGCAGCCGACTTGTCGATGGAGTGACTTGACTGAAAACTATTTAATTTATCTATTATCCTCACTTGACATTGGCAAAACTAACCGAGAAGGCAGATGCCATTAATTAAGAAGAAGACGATGTAGTAAAGTCAGTAAAGTCAGCTCTCTAAAGGCTCGAACACACCTAGTTCGCTGGCGGTAGCGATCAGTGAAACGCTGTCAAATATCGCTGTCAGATTTGAGATTTGACAGCGATATTTGATAGCGTTTCACTGTTTGCTACCGCCAGCGAGCTAGGTGTGCGCAGGCCATAAGCTGACTTCGCTGACTTTACTACAAAGTACCAAAATAATCATGGCTGAGATTTACAAAATTAAATTATCTTGTACGTAACGGTCTAAAATGTAAAATGTTTTAACATTTCCCGTTTTCGCCATTCATGATAGCGCTGAATGTCTTTATTTAAGCTCAAAAACGACCGTCTAAGTCTATTGTCTCCAGGTTACCCCAAGAATTTCACTTCCGTGCCATAAATTTTCCATTTTGCCCCTAAATCGACTATTGAATGGCTCTACGACGAATTTTGAGAGACGAAAATTTTCTCGATAACTTACTATTATGTCGGAAAAACCGATTGCCCTCGCATATTTTATTTTTAGTGCCTTTTAGTACTGAGAAATGACTTTATTGGTAACTCTATCAATTTTGTACGGATATTCTTACAAAAAAACTGTTTAAATAGTACAATAATATTTTTTATGATGATCGTGTGACGTGCTACTAGTTTCATTGTATTCTAGCGTTTCATTAGATAGAATGCTATAAAATTGTTTATTAGAACGAAGCTTACGTTTCATATACCACGGGTATTTAGAAGCTCATAAAATATTTAATATCGTTTTAAGCGCTAAAAGTATACACTCCTAGAACGACTCTACAAAGCACACAGAGTAGTTCCTAAAACAGGGGGTAAATGTACAAAGCAGAGTATCCTAATTTCTAAGTAACACTACAAAAAGTGGCCTGGAAATGCATAGAACACGGTCCTCCCTGCGGTGGGGAGAAGGAGGAAAACAAGTCCGGAGATAAGCATTCACTGGCTAAATTGTAAAAGCGTGGAGCACAAAGAACCATATTAACCTGCCACTAACTAATGAAAGACGATAGGGTTACAGAATGACCCACCCCACTCAAAACGTCCTTTGTAATGTAAATACACCATAATCATAACACTTTGTTTATTTTTCGACCCCTTTGATAAATCCTTAATTTTTAGGGCAGTCTTGAAAAGGCTTTCAAAAAAGATCGAATTCGCGCCCCTCTATAGATGCTATCCAGAGTGTTTGTACACCTTTGAAGGTACATTTTTCATTTTTTTACTGAATGCTAACTAGTGTGAAGCGTGGCCAGCTAGGGTTGAAAAGAGATGTACACACGATACGTGCATAGTTTAGCCGTGCCTTTGCTTGCCAAAGTTAATGGAACTCGGCTTGAAAGCGTTTCTTATCTTTCTCGCTTAAGAGTTTTGCGAGGGTGTTTGTTTTTGCGCACGACATGCATGACGGAGTTTAAGAGGTTTTGTTTTTTAAGATAAGTTTGTTACAACGTGTGAACGATGAATGCATATGTTTTCTTGTGTAAGGGGTTATAAGCAACTGCTTGCCAGATTCTGAACGTATTTGGCAGCCTTTCCTGTGTTATCGCGAACATTTTGTATGTTTGTTAAAACTCATTGGCCTTGTTTTAAAATTGGCTACTGTAGGTTTTTAACATTATGGTTGCTGACTTGTCTTCTGTGGTTTTGGTATCGTATTATTGTTTGTCTAAGAATACATTTTTTAGCAAATATATTTTAGTTTTTCTGAGATATTATTCGAAAAAAATATTTTTTCTCGCTAAAAACGGAGCAGCAGCAGTTTACATACTGACAACGTCATGACCATGTTTGAACTCCTATCAATAATCAGTAATTGCTATGCATTACTACTTTATAGCTGGAAGAACCGACAACCGTCGGGAAATAAAGGTTCTCGAATGGCGACTGCAAACCAGAAGACGAAACGTAGGGCGCCCACCCACCAGATGGACTGACGACATTGTTAAGATCGCGGGAAGTCGGTGGATGGAAAGGGCTCAGAATCGTTCTTCCTAAAAATGTGTAGGGGAGGCCTATGTCTAGCAGTGGACTTCTTCAGGCTGATGATCATGATGATGATGACTAGTTCACACTCTCGCCCTAGCCCTAATACCCACTCACACTCTAGCCTAGCCCTTTAAATGAATAGTCATCAAAATTACGCTCTCTCCCTTTTTAGAACCTTATGCAACGCCCACTGTAGTTAAAATAACATTAATTTTCAATTCCATACATAGTGCTGCACTTCAAAAGTAATTATGAAGAAACAAAACAATTTTTATAGTTCAGTTTAAATAGAAACCATCATAGATATCGTGCGTCACTCACATGTTTAATACCAAAATAAATTATGAGCCAGTATTTAATACCACGGCACAGTACAATTATGAAAGCTTTTAACATACTCGGTACAATTAAATAGTCATTTTGTTTCGGAAATGGAACAGTGATTGTTTGTATTTCATGTTTTGGTGACGACTTATTAAAATATTCACTTTAATATAAGATTCAAAAGCTTGAGAAACTGACTTTATGACCAAGCTGCTGAATTGATTTTGATGAAATTTCTATGAGGCCATTTTGACCTTCTAGATAAAAAAAAGATCAATAATTCCTAGAAAAAAAATATTTTTCATATCGGCTCATAAATGTCAAAGTTATGCTGAATAACAAACATAAAAAAAAAAAATCACTGAATTCTTCCTCCTTTTTTATTTAAACTCGGTGTAAAGGCATCTTATTTGAAGAGATGGAACATAGTTAATGCATAAAAATGTTATTTTTATGTCACCATGTAACATAAAAATTGCAGTAAATAATATGAGTATGAGATCGTGATCGTGATCAGTCTATCGTGCTGAGTGATATATTTGTGAGATATTCTAGAACGATTGAGTATGAAGAAAGAACAAAAATAGCCGCAAGGATCTTCTTGAAACGTTCCTCCAGGCATTGCTAAAGAAAAGATCGGTCCAAACTAAGTTCAGGCATGTCCAATTGTCCACGCTTCTTCCTAAAATTATTGAGTGTCCTGTACCAGCATTTCGTATTCTTCAAAAGGGATACACGTATGTCCCAAAACCCTAAAAATCCAGCTTGCAACAATAAAACGGATCAATGTACTAGTCGTAGGGTGTTTCAATCACTTGGCACGGGCACGGGATTTTTATTAACTCACAGATATCGTGTGACCGTTATTACTGCCTTGGGTCGTCCGGTCATTTATGTCGGTCAATTTTCGGGTTGAATCGAACTTTCCCTGGCGTAGGCTTGTGCGCTTAGCGAATGGTGATCCTTTTCTTGTCACTGATATGGATCAGTGTGTCAGCTCAACACAGAGTGATAATAGAATCACCTGTATCTTTCTCTCTTTTACAAAGTCTTAGCGGATTTTTCATCGAAAACTGTAAGTGAAAATTATTTTACTATAGATGTTAAACTCCGTAAAACAATTTTTCTCACACCTTTTGAAATATATGAAAAAATATGTATATCAAAAATCTTTAGTTTGTCCAACTAGTTTTCGTACATAGATAGATAGAAAATACTTTAGCGCACACAGCAAAATTATGAAAGAATTGGTAGGTAAATACAAACTTAGAGCTATGTACCTAATACAATGAGCGGTCTTATCGCTAAACATTAGTACACATTTCATAGTCAATATGTGTGAGTGAGAAGTACATCAACGGTGGTCTTCGCCTGGACGTTTGCGACTCCTTTCACTGGTCATCATCATCATTATCAGCCTGAAGAAGTCCACTGCTAGACATAGGCCTCCCCTACACATTTCCAGGACGAACGATTCTAAGCTCTTTCCATCCACCGACTTCCCGCGATCTTAACAATGTCGTCGGTCTATCTGGTGGGTGGGCGCCTTACTTTTCGTCTTTCGGTTCGTGGTCGCCATTCGAGAATCTTTATTCCCCAACGTTGTCGGTTCTACTGGTACTCGTAGTTTACATCTTATGTGAAATAAATGCTAGTGTCAATAACTATTTTGCAAGCAAGTGATTGATCCAGTTCGTGACATGAATCATTCATATTTTCCCCTCACTGGAACAACTCTACTTCGGGCCTTCTCGGGTATTCCAGAGCCATACCTTACGCTGGTTCATCCCGGCACGGATTAGGGAAACTTTTGGTTACCTAAGTTCCTTTTTATACCCGCCATTGTTCGTAGGAAATATGGGATGGGACTACACATGGGTTACCGTATTGTTTAAATATATATTTTCAGGTTTCAGGCTGTTTTTTATAGTAAGAGCTTTTGTTAAAACCAGTATTAGTTATTTTTTGTGTGGAAAACGTTTGACTTGGCCATCACTATAAAAAAAACATGTGAGTGCTATTCTTCTTCTTTCGTGTCGATATTTCAACTATTAAAGCCACTCGACCAGTTGGTGGCTTCATCCACGGCATAAGCCGAGCCAGTCCCTACCACCCATTGTGCATGAGGTGCTATTGAAAATCAGTCAAATAAAAAACAATTCATAAAAAAAATTTTTTTACATACATACATACATAAAATCACGCCTTTTTCCCATGGGGGTAGGCAGAGATCACGGATTTCCACTTGCTACGATCCGGACACACCTCTTTCGCTTCATTCACTCTCATAACATTCTTCATACATGCTCGACGGTTTAGGTCGGTAAGTTTTTTCTTCAGCTTAAATAAACTTAGCTTAAAAAAATGATTCTTTTCTTATTTATTCCTTGCGCGTTTCTTTCAGTTCGTGGTCTCCATTTAAGGACCTCTATTCTGTAGCGTTGTTGGTTTGTTACTATACCGCTTTATGGGCTTATTCTAAAGGAAATGGTTTGTGCAAATAATAATTCTACCGAATATTATTCATACAATGTACATTTCAGTAACGTAAGTGAACAAAATCGCACCTATCAAAGAATAATGTGAGTCAAAGCAGCTCCTTGTAGTTTGCCGTCACGATAGCTCGCACGCAAACTTCCAATGAAGGAAAACAACGGAATTATTCGCTTATTTGATTGTTACCAATCGTGTTTTTAATGTGTGCCTCGTTTTCGTAAGAAACTTTATACTAAGCAGGAAAAAAAAAACTTTGTGCATGCATGTTATTCCTTTAGGGCTGGTACTTTTATTTTTTATACATTAAAGTTGACAAACAAGCATATGGCCCACTTGATGAGAAGCGGTTACCGTAGCCCATGGACGCTTGCAATACCAGAGGCATCACAAGCGTGTTGCCGACCCTTTAAAACTTAAAAACCTAATATTCTTAGTCCCGAACACGTTTTAAAGACGTCTTAAAGATTAAAAATTATTTATTTATCATCATCAGCCTGAAGAAGTCCACTACTGGCCAAAGGCCTCTGCCTCCCCTATGAATTTCAAGGACGAACGATTCTGAGCTCTTCCTATCCACTTCCCGTTGTCTAAACAATGATGTCGGTCCACTGGGTGGGTGGACGTACTGGGATTTGTCTTCCATTTATAATACAGTCATAGAATAAAATATAAACATTGACCTTGTCATCACAACCTTGTTTTATACCAAGTTTGATGTGGTATAAAGTTTTAATGGCGTAATCGTAAAAAGATATGGCCCACCTAGCTTGGGTTTCCCGTTATCTACGCCAGGCATGATGGTATACTGCCATAATTCATTAATAATGATTGCTTACTTTCTGTCCGTAACTTCATTTTTTGACGTGACGTCTTATAATTCGACATGACGTCATGAGGCGTTACCTCGCTCGGAGGCGTTCCATTTAAGGCTCGAAGTGCAAGCGAGAGCGCCGAACGAGCGACAAAGAGGCACAATCGGCCTCCGCGTTCGTTCGACATATGTCTCTCTCCTACTTGAGTGAGCGTCCGCGTGGACAGCTGTATGACGTTGTCACGTTCAACTATCGTCAGTAAACCGACTTTACAGACAACCGATTTTTTTATTTATTTATTTACCGCTTTCGAACGGACGGTGCCGGCGGCCTCGTGGTCGGCCTAAAAAGCATTGACGGGAAATGTTTTAAAATTTCCTACTCTGTTGTATCACAAGGATCACTTTGAAACGTCTTAAAGCTAGGTGATTCTAGGTGCCAGTTCCACGTTACCTACCAACAAACTACGGCTTGGTTCCTATCGTTTTTTTGCATGATCCTTCAATAATACAAAAATAAAAAGTTATAACACAGCATCATGGAAAAACGGTAAAAATTTCAAAATTGCCATCAATGCATAATTACACAAAAATAGAATGCTAAGCGAATTAGTATTTTTAGCTGAAGCTCAAACTGCGCTAATCTGACGTAAGATAGACAGAACTAACGATCCAGCCATGGATTTGTGCACTTATTTTAGCGAGAATCTATAACAGCTTTAGCGGTCATCAACCTGCATGCATTTAAAATTCTATTGAATTTTTTAACCATAGGGTCCAGAGGCGTGGCTTTTATTCAAAGAATTATCCAAGAGGCTGGTGGTTGAGACTGGTGACCAAAGGGCTGGCGCTTACTTAGGGCAAAGAATTAGCTTAGCTATTCAAAGAGGTAACGTTGCCAGCCTTTTGAGTACATTGCCTGCGGTTGGTGATCTGAACTCTGTTTTCTACCTGTAATACTTATAGGTGGAAAACAGAGTTCATTATAAAATTTTTAACTTTCTTACAAAATTTAATTTTTTATTTTAATCATTTCATGTTTCATAATAATATTTTTTGTAAATAATGAATATTCTGTTGTAAATAAAACGTCGATTTTTGAACTGTATATTGCTAGTATATCGTCCTATGTATCCGTCTTGCGGTTTGTGGTCGCCAGAACGGAATATGACAGTAGTTTAGTAAGTAATATTAGCCAAGCTCAATAGGCCTTAAAGTAGCCAACAAAGTTAAAAATATCTTCACCTGAAGGATTTCTGTTAGAAAGAAAGAAAGAAAGAAAATCCATTTATTTTGGATACACAACACACATAAACACAGCTCAAACAGAGTACTTAACACGAAAAGAAAACAAAATAGTAAACAGAACCAAGAATAAATAGAGCACAAATCCGTCTGTCTGTGCGCGTGTCCCAAACCGGTTCCATCTCAGCTATAAGCCTCAGATGGAACTGTTACTCTGAGTCAATGTGCGACGACCGGTTTTGCCGCAGTGAGGCCGATTCTTTACTCAGCAAATGACACCGAATTTTGCGGCGTAGTGGACACAGAAGCACATCTACAAATCAAAACTACGGCCACGTACATTTCCTAATTTCCCCTCTCACCCCAAGGCACTCGCAAGTTAAAATGTAAATGAGCGAACACGCCTAAACAACACATTAATAATTTCACGGGCGGTGAGCGGTGGGACGCTGGCGAGTTATGGGCCAGAACAGCGCAGCCGTCTAGTGGCTCTAGTATTTAAGCATCTCTTTTGTAGACTACACTAGATCGCTGGTGGCCTCGTGGTAGCGACCCCGCCTTCCGATCCTAAGGAAGTGGGTTCAAATCCAGTTAAGTGTACCACGAGTTTTTCTGCCCAAAAATTAATGTACACTATGCCAGTGCTCTCAAACGGTGAAGGAAATTATCGTGAGAAAACCGGCATATCGTTGAACCTAAAAAGTAAAAAAAAAATGTGGCAATGCACGAAAAGAGCCCCTTTGAGGCACACTTAAAATCCTTTCACCACACTTGGTTGGAACTAGGAAACTTTATCCCAAAAAAAAGTTACGGAAACGAGACGAGCGAAACCGCGGGTAGCTTACATACTCGTATGTATAGAATATACATTATCTTGTACAATCTATGTTCTTTATTTATTTACATTCTAGAAACCTTATTTACACAAAGAAACTTACAATTAAAACAAGCTATTGCTAAAAGTACAAAATACACAAGAAACAGTAAAGCTATCTGCAGACCGTTAGAAAAGATCTAGAGATAGCCCAACTGATCCAAATCAGTGCATACAAAAATGTTATTTACTGCCTCATGGTTGAAATTTTTATTAACGATAAAAAATATATAATTTTTATACCAAGTTGATTGCAAGTTAATTAAAACTGAGCGACATTCCCCCTCCTAGATAAATAGCGACACCTAGCGGTATAAATATGCAACTTCTGTTAGTAGCCTACCTAGGTTAATTAGGGTTGAGATAAGACAACGGTCGGAATGAGAGTTCTTGTAACATCTGTACTGCAGAACTTAGCTTTACTAAGCAAGAGGCTAAAGAGGGTTTAAATCAGAGAAACGAAATAATACCTTACTTTCTGAACAAATATTTAATTTTTATAAATAAATAAATATTATAAACAATCCACTCAACAATATCTAGCCCCAAACTAAGCAGAGCTTGTACTATGGAAACGTTAATCATGATAAACCATTTACGTTTGTTATTGCGATCTGTGCATAAATTTATCATTGCGATGAATATTATGCAAATATTGTTTAACCTGACCATTCTACCCGTTTTACCCACTGTCCTTTTTAGGGAAAAATACATGCATCCATTTAATTTTTTTATACTACTTTAAACAACTGATGAAACAAGCATATACGTAGCCCACCTGACGCTAGGTGGTAGCCATGGTCTATATTAATAAAGCATTGCCTCGTAGGTCACGCACATCAGGAACGTGCCCTACGATTCACTGCCCCGCGTCCATCAACTAGAGACATACAGATATTCAACCTCACGTGTCAGTAATTTCACCGGCACCCACACCCTTCAAACCAAATAAGCAACGCTGCTTCACGGCAGAAATAGGCATGGTGGTAGTACTTCCCCGGACGACCCCTTCACAGAGAGCTCTGCTACTACAAAATTTTATGTTCAGTCAAACTGGCGCAGGTGGCGCTTTAATTATGAATTTATTTGACCTCGTACTTTTGTGGGTTGAATGCGTATGAGGCGAATGTCTAATAACTCTCGGAAGATTTCATTTTTACTTTGGGTTATGTGATGTATTATAAAAATGTGACGTAGTAAACTGACATTGATAGAGGTTTATGCATTTAAGCCTCTAAGTGATCTGCGATGGTGATAAGTGAAACGCTGTCAATTATGACAGCGATATTTGACAGCGTTTCACTGATCGCCCATCGCCATTGCCTAGATGTGCGTAGGTCTTAACTAACCAGTATTTTATCACATATGACATTAAAAAAATTGCTCAAACGAAGAATTACTATTGAATTACTGGCACGTGAGGTTCAACATCTGTATGCCTCAAAATGATGGACGCAAGGCAGTGCATCGTGTGGGTAGCGATGTATGCTAATGGAGGTTGAGGGTGGAATGGAATAAAGTCAGTCTATGCATGAAACTTGTCTTTCACTGTGTCCTCCTGCTGTTATAAATACTTTACACATCGTAGGGCACGTTCCTGACGTGCGTGACCTACGAGGCAATCCTTTGTTTCCTTTGTGCGAGGCAATGACTACCATTTAACTTCAAGTTCATTCTTGTTGCATCAGCTAGCTGTATCTCCTTATCGTGTCACTGTTTCTTTCAAACCAAGTGTGGTGAAAGGATTTTAAGTGCGCCTCAAAGAGGCCCCTTTCGTGCACTTGACACATATTTTTGAACTTTTAAGGTCTACGACATGTCGGTTTCTTCACGATGTTTCTTTCTTTTCTTTCTTTTATTCAAAACGTGGAGTTTCCGTGTCCTACCAAATAAGCATTGTTTGAGTTTATGAGCTAGTATAACCTTACTAGCTCGTTAGTACTGCAGCTCATTTTGAGCCGGCTACCGCATTGACCGAGTTCTGATCGTAAACTCAGCTGTACTGTTTGTCTTGTACGGTATCGCTTCAATACATCGTACATCGAGACAAGTATGCGTTTGTTATTGAACTATTGTTTGCTTGCACTGTGTATTCTGTATTGAATAATGGTGGTAGTGCTGTCAGTTTTTGTAATTTACTGGCAAATTGCATTTTTAAAGACGGAAACACTGGAAATGTGACACGATAAAACATGGCGCTTCTCGAAAAAGAGCAATGACGTCATATTTTTTCGGTAATAATAAGTAGCCATACCCTTTAACTTCGTCACTATCAATACGTTTGATATGGCGATATTTCGTCATTTCTAAGAATCTTATTTAGTAATGTTTATCGTAGCATTGATTTTTCTGTAGCTTGTTGCTACGACGTAGAGTTTTTCGTAGAAGATGCTACGAAACCACAAGTATAGTAAAAAAAAGTACGGTCGTTTTATTTTTATTAGGCAAGTTAAAGTTTTCCCTCGGCTTCGCTTGCGTGGTACCTGAATAATTGAGTAATAACTATACTTATTTCAAATTTCTTCAAAATTGCTACAAACTCGCTCGTATGCTTGTTAAAAAAATAAAGGCAATTAATAATGTGAAAAAATACAGTGTTGCTCTAACGTTTAGTGCAAAATAACGTACAGCGTGCGTATAGTGCATAGTACACCGATTTACGCCACCATACGTCACAGGTGCTTGCAATTACGCTGCAACGTGTCCCATAAATCACTTTACTAGGGAAATTGTTGGCGAGTTTCTGCTTTAAATATAGTTGAAAAAGTTTAAAGTGCTGTAGCAAACTACTGCCCGTTTATACATATGATTTACTGTGGAGGAAAGTATTTAAAACAATACCGACTGCATATTTAGTTTTAATTATCATAAAATGTTTTGATGGATAATTTATTTAATCGGGAATAATTAATTTAGTTAATATATTTAATCGGGAATAATTAATTGAAATGTATGTTAGTGTATACAAACCAAATTACCATTTTGTAAATACTTGTACCTACACATATACACCAACCATTTATTTACACAAATAACCTTACTGTTCATATAAGTATTTTCGAAATGTACAAAATACACAAACAATTGTTGAGCTATCTACAGTCCGTTACAAACTATCTAGAGATAGCTCTTAGAGCTATATACTTATTACAAGTATATATCCAAAAGTACAAAGCACACAAGAAACAGTTGAGCTATTTGCAGACCGTTACAAACTATCTAGAGATAGATCTTAGAGCTAAACACTTGTATTCACTGCCAATAAGTTTTATTGTACACTAACTATGCATTTTATGTACAAACAAAAACCCATGTATAAATATATCCCAAGTAATAGAATATGTAAAATGATCAGGGACACCAAAATTACCAGGAGTGTATAAACTCGAAGAGATCGTAAAAGTACACAACAGGTGGGAATGTCTCTTACAATCGCAAACAGGGTAATGTGTTGGTAAATAAGTGTTCGTGTTGGATGAACTCTCTGAACGAGTGTTTTTCTTGTTTTCCAAACCGAAACAAAATAAAAAAGAGATTACTCGTACGTAACTCGATCTATTTTTACACCCCGACCAAAACGAGGGGTGCTTTAAGTTTGAGGCTTCAAACTTATAACAACTACAATACTACGTGTGTATTTATGTGGCGTCGGCGTCGTAGCTCTAAAAAACTATGTTTTCTCGATTTGAATTTTGGATTATTAATTCGCTTGGTTTATATTTGACTGGTCTTCCAGCTCATTTGGTAGTAGCTCTGCCTTCTGAGCCAAAGGTCATGGGTTTGATCTCCACTGAGAACAAATATTTGTGTTGTGAACGCAGATGTTTGTTTTCTGTCTGGGTGTTATATTGTCTTCTATGTATGAATAAAAAAAAAGCATTTAAGTATTATATCAGCTATCTGGTTCCCATAGTTCAAGATCTGCTTAGTTTGGGGCTAGATAGTGTTGTGTGGATTGTCCGCATAATGTATGTATAATATAAATAAATATTTGCGTAAGACTGTGACCACGAACTGGCTCTTAGCAATAAATTTCATTTCTCTCACCGCTTCATTTTGAATTATCTCACCTTATAACCGAGCAAACCACATACTGATTATAGTACACAAGTAGGTACGCGTAAATTATGACACAGCCTCACCACGGAAGTGCTTAAGCTGGCGAACGCAATATTCCTTTACGAGCGATAAAATTACCAAAGACCGGTAGCGCCCTCTCTTGCCTGATTTACGCACCGCGTGATTACAAGTAATTTTGATGTGTAAAAGTTTTTGTGGTCTTATAAATTCCACCTGTGGATCGATTATGATCCTTATCAACAATATAATCAAGGCGAGTAAGCTGTTTTATAATACTTAGAAATTAAGGGGTGAGTCTACGATTTTAACCCAAGATTTTTTCCGAGCATCTTCTAATCGTGTCACTGGTTCTTTCTAGCCAAGTGTGGTGAAAGGATTTTGCGGAAATGAGCCTCAATGAGGCTTCTTTCATGCACTTGACGCATATTTTCGAACATTTTAGGTTCAACATGCCGGTTTCCTCACGATGTTTTCGTTCACCGTTTGAGAGCACTGTCATAGTGTACACACATTTTTGGGCAGGAAAGTCATTGGTACACGACGCGATTTGAACCCTCGATCTTAGGATTGAAAGGCCACTAGGCCACCAGCGCTCTTTTTTCCTGTGAAAGTTGTTCTCGCTTTATTTCTCCTCGCGACAGTTCCTTGGAAAAACGTCTTTAAAATTAAGGCTTTTACTTTTTAGTGGGACACCTAAAGACAATACAGTTTTTTCTCTTAATAATAACAAAAGTCAGTTGTTTGAAGTACTTAAGTAAAAATGTGGCTAAACTGGATTATGTGTAGGTACACCAGTGGACGAGGGTAAATTTAGGCACTCGTTAAACCCTAGATGCTCTTAGTAGGCCCTCGGGCTATAATAATTAGTGTTGGTGGGAAATTTATGTCCAGATAGAACATTGCCCTTAGAAAATGGTTAGGGGAAGAGATCAGAGAAACACTAAAATGTAATGTTAACATTTGACTAAACCTATTTTCTTTGATCAGTGAGTAACAAAATTTATTTACACAAAGAAACTTTCAAATAATCAAATATTTACAAAACGCATAAAAAACAGTTGAGCTATCTGCAGACCGTTACAAACGATCTAGAGTTAGCTCAACTGATCCAAATCAGTACCAGACAAAAGCGTCCCCAAGACGCTGGCGGCATTGCCACGCTGAATAACAATGCTAATGCGCTGCGCCAGAAACCAGCCCTTGGGTGTCGCGTCGCTTCACGCGCGTTAACTAATGTATAGAAGTAACATATCTTTATTTGCATGAAGTATGTTAAATTATGGTCTTAAAGAATGAAGAAATCTGGCTCATATACTTCGACGGAGCAGAGACCGACTTCCAAAAGGTTACCATATTAAAGATAAATTAAGATAAGATAGATAGATAACTCTATATTGATTTAATACAATTTAAAATGCAGATATTATATTCGACTCCATATATTTATTTATTGGAATATTACTCAAACTACCACTATTCTTTAATCTCTTTAAACCATGCACTTGCTTGTAAACACCGAAGCGAAACCACAATACCAGTTTCGTTTTACAAAAACGTAAAGTTTTCTTTCAAACAAGCTTAGAAGTAATAATTTGTGACCGTAAAATATTCGCTTGTTAGCCACAACCATATCTGGCAGACAACAGTGCAAGGAGACCTTAATGATCCCTTTTTACACATTTCTCTTCCCATTCGAAAGCCTACTTCACTCTATTTCAGTTTTCACTGTAAAATAAACTCTATTCATGAACACTTTACGATTCAATATTGGCTTAGAAGCGAGCAACTTTGTTCCGAAAAATTTTGAAGTTCTTAACCCAGTTAACGCTGAACGAGTGACAAAGAGGCACAATCGGCCTCCGCGTTCGGCTGCGTTCGACATCTGTCTCTCTCTTACTTGAGTGAGCGATGCGTCCGTGTGGACAGCTATATAACGTTGTCACGTTCAACTATCGTCAGTAAACCGACTTTACAGACAACCGATAACCGCTCATCGATAATACAGGGCACTGTTCAACGGCTCGCTAAAAGTCTCTTTTCACTGTCACTTTCATGTCAACAAATAGAGATGGCAACAGAATTATCGATCTGTTAAGCTAAATGACTGTTAAAGGACCATTATGTATGTACCATGTGTCCATAAATTTTTATTTTCTGAATTTAAGTGGAATTACTGTCCGTTGTACCTGTTATGTTATCTGTGGTGTTCGTTTGTTTGCTCCTTTTTCACTTTGACTGTGTCGACCTATTACTGCTATAAGAAATGAGATAAGACCCTTTTGTCCATATATTTATACCAATGTTGTTTCGTTTGCCACCCTTATTAGAAGATTATTTCTTTGTTTTAGCCTTTTGCTTTTCTGCGAAGGTAGTTCGGAAGCTCTGATTGAATTTTGTACATGGGTACTTTATTTTTTCGTGTGTATTTTGTACATAAGTTTGTGTTCTCGTAGGCTTACGTTAAAAATCACTGAAATCAGGAGCAAAAGGAGGTTACGAAAATTTTCTCTTTTAAAAAATATTTTTAGGGCTAAGCCTGCATTTGTACACGTCTTAATTATAAGTTTTCAAAATATTTTTTTCTACGTGTACAATAAAGAATAAAAAGAGAAAAGTCATCATATTCAATTTTCTCAACAATTACAAAACATTTGGGACTTACATTCATAGTAATATTTGCGGCCTGTTCTTTAAGGCTTGGTCGCGTGGAACTGGCATTTAGACTCACCTTAGCTTTAAGACGTTTCAAACTGATCCTTGTGATACCAATCAATAAAGACATATTTGATAGCAAAGTGATTCCAATCTGATTGATCATACATTCTGATTCAGTATTTATAAATAGACAATTATTTAGTTTTAAGTGGAGTAATTCCACGTAAAATATTTTAATTATGTACTTCAAACGGCCGGAAACCTTTTTGTAGTTTGTAGGTTAAAAAGATGCATGGATACACAAGCTAACGAATCAAAACAGAAACGTTTTCACGAAGTTGTGACTTCTGGCGTGCATCCAACCCCGTTTGCAACAGAATAGTAGTCATGTCGCTATAATGAATGCGGCCTAAATGCTGTGTAATAATGTTTGTATATCCGGTATATAAATATTTAAAATCGGTTGATGTTATCTTCAGTCTTGGATGACAAAGTGAGTCATTGATAACATATAAAATACTTTATAAAAGAGGTTGGTGTCAGCGCTCTTATACTTTCATATAATAGACCTCTCAGCTCAGTTGGTAGGTCTAATAAATGAACTTGGTAGTAGCTCGGCCTTCGGTGCCGTAGTTCGTGGGTTTGATCACCATCGAAAACAAATATCATCTGTGTGGTGAACACACATGTTCGCTCTATGCCTGTGTGTTATATGTTTGTATATCTTTATACTTACTAATATTTTAAAGAGGAAAGAAATTGAATTTGAATTTTTGAGTTTTTGTGTGCATGTTTGTAATGAATAAACTCAAAAACTGTTGTGCCCATTTCAAAAATTATTTCATCATTGGAAAGCTTAAAACATTCACCCTGAGTAACATAGGCTATATTTATGTGTTTAAAAAATAAATGTCCACCCGTGCGAAACCACGACAGGCTGCTAGTACTATATAAAAGTGGTGACTGACATACAACGCATACCTTAAGCCGTGGGTCGTGAGGGTGGGATATAAATGCCATGCAGCCTTTGCCCTGCAATGGGACGAGCCAATAAATAAAAACTACCAATAGTAGGTCTCTTTGAGTAGCTTATTGTTTATTTTAGTTTCTGAGGAAGTGCTTTTACTTGTTCCTACAAGAAAATAATCCACTTCAAATCTGTTTTAATTTTTCGCCAATACAGCAATAAATTTCCGACATCCGATTATGGCTTTTATTAATAACATCCTCTTTTTCCCCTCTTAGGAATTTCCTTTTTTCTACGAAATAATAATAAATTCTGGTAATTTGCATACCATTTTAGGTTAATTTCTCGGTTGGCCTCAGAATAGATACTCAGAATTCTGCGACGCGTTTGCGCTTTGCATTAGTTATGTGTTGTTTCGATAGGTAGGTTTAGATTTTATATAATACTAGCGACTGCTCGCGGCATTGCTCACCCCGCTCCTGTTACTTTTTCGGGATAAAAAGTATCCTATGTCCGTTATCTGGTTCTAAGCTAACTTTCCCACCAAGTTTTCAGTCAAATCGGTCCAGCCGTTCACGCGTGATGGCGTGTCCAAGGGAAATAGGGATTCATTTTTGTATATGTATAATAATAAGAAGAAGAATATGATAATAATAAGTTTAAATTATAATATAATATAAAAAAGTAAGTTTAAAAAACTTAAGAAACCGACTTCATGGCCAAAACAGATTTTTATAAAATTTCTATAGGACTGATCTGGAAGTAACCTTTCAGATAAAAAAAGTAGACATGTTTATAAACAAACATTGTGTGAGTGTTAGACAAATGTTTGTTAGATGATGCTTCGCATTTATTGTTTCAAATATACGCAAGAAATCGAGATGCAAACTTAGCTTGTTGGCGTAAAAAACACCCAGTTTATTATCAAAACATGGCTCTCGTAATTGTTCTAATTCCGTCTGAACACAAGCTTCGCTTTTTACCCCATGTAAGACGAAGGTCAGATCCTTGGCCGGTCAGCCGATGCCCATCAATCATCAGGTTACATTTACACAGAAAGCAGTGCTGAATCTATTCACCGGTATTTACCGGTATCTAAAAAGAAACAATTAGTTTTTACAGATCGCGTGATATATGGTTTCAGCCATTATTATGTATTATAAAAGACAGTTATTCCGATCCTAAGATCGTGGATTCAAATGGTCATGTATCTACGGATTCAATGTAGATGGGAAAAAAATTAAGTACCTACACACATTTTTTTTATACAACTAGCTGGTGGAACACGCATATGGCCCGTCTGATATTAAGTAACCTTCGCTTATAACAAGGCATTACCTCCTAGGTCACACGCATCATCAAAATATTTTGGTTTTTTCTTTTTTAATTTCAATTCATTTATAAGAAAGTCGTCGTTTTACCAATTTTGTTAAGCTAGGAGCTAGCTGCTAGTATAGTTATATGTTGTGCAGCTAGGTGTTATGCCGATTTCTCGGTGTATAGTGGCGGAATGAAAATGTTCGTCAATTTTCAACTTGATTTGTTCAACGTATCACGATCACATACTACCTTTTGAAACTGAATAGACAGAATACACCGATAAGTTAACGTCACAAATTATGTCAAAATGTGTTCAGGCCTGCGCAGGCGGACTAGGTGTGCGCACACCTAGATCGCTGGCGTCAGCGATCAGTGAAACGCTGTCAAATTTGACAGCGATATTTGACAGCGTTTCACTGATGCGCAGGCCTTTCATGATCAAGGCACTGGTGCAAGGGAAAACCGACTCTAAGGTGATTAACATTTTCATACCGAGACTGTACGTGCCGGTATACACAGGCAAACAGCTTCTCAAATGAATATTGGCTAAGGGCCGGCTGATAAATGTAGCCCACGCAGAGATTGGACTTTGACGTATCAATTTATAAGACAGAGACTGAGTTGTTCCAGAATTAGTTCTCATCATTGTGTTCGTGATTTTGAGAACTTGATTCAGAGTTTATAATAATAACTAATGAAGTCACTGCTAACTAATACTAATAGTCTAACATTAAACCTGACTTAAGTAATGCTCTCTGAACAACTTCACTTTGGTTCTGACGTCTGTTTTTATAAACTTTATCTAAGTTTTGAGCACTGGTGGTGTAGTGGCCTTCCAATCCTACAGTCGCGGGTTTCAATTCAGTCCAGTGTACCTACTTATGGATTTCACTGCTCGAAAAATTTTTGTACACAATAAGAGCTTTCAAACGGTGAAGAGAAAAATCGTGAGGAAACCGGCATATCGTAGAACCTAAAAAAGTTCGAAAATATGTGTCAAGTGCACGAAAGGAGCCTCTTTGAGGTGCACTTAAAATCCTTTCACCACACTTGGTTTGTCAGTGATACAGTGATCAGTGACACGCTATGAAAGAGACGAAGTTTTAGGTTATATTTTTCTCTCGACTGATACGTACGTGAATACGTGAATAATAAATTTACATAATTTTCGAGTTGATTCTGTTTAATTTAACCGAGTTTGACAATATCTGTAAAAGATAAAGATACGTGAGCTAGTCTTGTTTGAAGGCACAGAGGTTTCGATTTACATTTTATAATACACTAGAATGTCGATCAGCGCGTGTTTGCTCACCATATTCTCCTGGACAACTGACACCAACTATCGACTGTCCTTTTACTCGTAGCTCAGTTGGTAGTAGCTCTGCCTTCTGTGCCGCAGGTCGTGGGTTCGATCGAGAACAAATATTTGTGTGGTGAATACAGATGTTTTTTTTCTCTGTATGGGTGTTATATATTATTCTATGTATGTACAGGGTGTCCGGTGGCGGATTTACAATTTTAAAAGCTAATGAAACAAAAACTTACGAACTTATAGGTTTATTAAAAAGTTTAAAATACACAAAAATCATGCGGATTTTAGTTTTTAAAAATAATTTCGTTTTAATGCTGTCCGTTCAGTCGCACACACTGTTGGAAACGGTCCACCATATTACGTCCCACGCGCTGTAGCAGGCTCGTCTCAATTTGCTGTATTTCATTGCGAATATTTTCCTTCAACTGCATGATAGTCTGAGGGTTATTGACGTATACTTTACTTTTAAGATACCCCCATAAAAAAAAGTCCATAAGGGTTAAATCTGGCGACCTTGGTGGCCACGGGATGTCTCCAAAGCGACTGATCAATTTTTGTGGAAAATTTTGGCGGAGCAAATCCATAGACGTTCTGGCGGTATGTGGAGTCGCCCCATCTTGTTGAAACCACGTATGCGTCGAGTAGGAATGATGTGCTCGCAAATTTAGTAAAAAATAGAGTGCTAAAGTGGCCGCTCTTTTTCTCAGCGAGAGTCGTGGATTTTGACGTAAACTTCTTTCAACTTCTTCAATATTTTCAGCAGTCCTTGATGTTCTGCTGGGCCCTGGCTGAGGCGTATTTAAAGCCGAAGATGTTGTGCGGAACCTTTCGACCCATAACCGTATCAAATTAACACTAGGTGCGACACTTAAACGCCGAATATTGTAATGTAAACAAAATTGTGGACGCGTTGCCACGTAAGAATCACCACTCTTAAAAAACGCCTCAATGGCGTACGCTCGGTGTTGTCCCGTCCACTGCGGCGTTGTGACAGACAATCCGCAATCTCGGAGCGTCAAATAGCACCGCCTTCCCCCAGCTCCGTTTATAACTTTTCGAGATATTTGCTTTTAAAAACATAAATCTGCCACCGGACACCCTGTATTTAGAAAAAAATGTATATAAGTATTATATTAGCTACTTGGTGCCCAAAGTACAAGCTCTACTTAATTTGGCGCTAAATAGTGTTGTGTAGATTGTCCACAATATTTTGTTCATGTAAATTTACATAAGTAAAATGAAATGACATGAAATATATTTATTTGCAAGAAGTATGGTACAATTAGATCTTATGGTATGTAAAAAAGCGGCTCACATACTTTGTCGGAGACCGTCATACAAAATTCACACAAAAAGTACCTAGAAAATATAAATTAAATTAAAATAAATCAGTATGTCAGAAGTAAAGTTCGAAAATATGTGTCAAGTGCACGAAAGGAGCCTCTTCGAGGCGCACTTAAAATCCTTTCACCACACTTGGTTCGAAAGAATCAGTGACACGATAAGAAGAAGAAGAAGTATGTCAGAATAAAAACAAAAATCAATTCAAAAATAATAATTCATAGAAGATATAAAATAAAGATACGTGAGCTTAACTTGTTTGAAGGCACAGAAGTTTCGATTTACATTTTAATACACTAGAATATCGATCAACGCGTGTTTGGTCACCATATTTTCCTAGACAACTGACACCAAAAAGCCCGTTATCCCGGGAATTTTAGCAACGTTAGTTACACTAGAGCCGATTAGATATGCCTTCATGGGTTACCGACCTGCCGCTGCTATCTTGAACTTAGTTACGGCTGGGCCAGGGACGTTTTAAGTTTATCGGCCAGGTTAAGCTGGTTTTGGTATATGCCTAGTTATTTTTGTGAACAACGGGATATATTTATAATGATTACATTGTGTGTGTTTTCACTCCCGATATTTCGGCACAGTTGCATGCACCATGATCACGGTTGGTTTGTTGATCAATTGTAGTGTCGAAACCAATAAAAGAGTGCGAAAGAGGGTAGATCGATTTGTCATTTCTGATCCAACCGTGATTCAACCGTGACACCATGATACTATAGTGGTAGTAGGCCAGTCAGTGCATGGAGAAGTCTAGATATCATTCTTCTTAGAAATGCATAGAGATTTATTTATTCTGTTGTATCACAAAGATTACTTTGAAACGCCTAAAAACTAGGTGAGTCTAGGCGCCAGTTCCACGACTAAGCTTAGAAGAACAGGTGAACGGCTACGGCTTGGTTCGTACAAACTACGGCTTGGTTTGCATCGTTTTTTTGTATGATCCTTTTACAAAACAAACATACAGGTTGAAGTGAAGTTCCAAAGTGGTACCACTCCAATTTAATAAGACGCAGGCAATACAAAAGCAAATGTTTCAAAGACAGCACACTCTATACCTACGCATAGTTCAAATTCAAATTCATATTATTTTTTTTCAGTAGTATTACAAAGATCACTTTGAAACGTTTTAAAGCTAGGTGAATCTTGGTGCCATTTCCACGCGAACAAGCCTAGAAAAATGATATGCCTGCCTGTGTTTAAAAAACATGCATTTTTCTTCTTTCTTCGCAAACCTCCCTTAGTCCATGCCCTAGGCACTAAACCACCCACAGCTCATAAACAGTTTGAACGATATTACCACCACATAGTTCTAGGCAGTATTTAACCCGGCGCATGGCGGGAAACTTTGACGTCCACCTCTGTTATTAGTTTTAAAAAGTTATTTTTCATCCCACCAGCTCTGAAAGTGTGTTTTTGCTGTTTAATTTCTGACTGGAAAAGCCGTTTTTATCCGCTAGAGGATAAAGTAAATTTGAATTTAGAATATCGTGTTCAATAAGTTTGTGAATACACAACCTATTTACTTCTACCTCCATGGTGCCGAACTTATCATACAACCTTTTTTATTTTGTTAAAAACTCGCACTCGTAACCTTCTTGGTGTATTTGTGAATTCAAAACACCATTAAACCTATTTACTTCTACCTGCATGGTGCCGAATTTATCATACAACCTTTTTAAATTTGTTAATAACTCATACTCGGAACCTTCTTGGTGTGTTACTTTTGGTCGCGCCATGTTCTTTTTTGCATTTAGTCATTTCCTCGCTGAGGTGAGATGAAAAGTTACGTGTTGCACTCGAGTGCAAAGATTTTTCACCTTGTGCTCTTTTGATTCCTTCGCCAACGCTTAGGATTCTAACTTTTAAACCACTCGCTACGCTCGTGGTTAAACTTTAGAATCCTGCGCTTGCTCAGTCATCAAAATTGAGCACGCGGTTAAAAAGCAGCTTTGCACTCTTGTATAACAAATAACTATTAGTTGCAGCCATTATTTTCAGTTTGGACTGCTTTTGTGCAATGTTTGGATTTTCACGGTTGGAATGTGCTTGTTTACTGATTTAAGTTTTTTGATACAATACAATTTTATATAAAAAAATGTGGCGATTGTTAGGTTGCGGTTGCACTTGTTATGCAAATGGGACACAGTGGCGATGACCGAAATAAAATCTTCTAGTGTATCATATTTTTATTTTATTTATCAATACATTACAAACTAACAGTCTAGGTCAAGCAACATATACCTACAGGGCGTCCCACGGATATGCCACATGGCGGGAAAATACCTTGAATATTGTAGATGGAACATTTCTGAAAGACATTATTTAAATTTAAAAAACAATTTAAACTGCATTCATAGAGATTTAAATTAATACATGGTTGAACCGGATTATTATTTTAAATTTCACATAAAATGTTAAAATTCTTCCTTTTATTTCTGACACTATGTTATTTAGCCAAAAATAATCCTTATTATTTTTCTTGTCTAACTTAAATGCCATCTCGAGTAAACCATGTAATTAAAATAGATTATGTGTTTTATACTTTTGTGGAATAAAATAAATAATTTTATTTGATTTGAATTTGTAAAAGATGATGATGATGAACGGTATCAACGCGCGAAAGTAGAATATTGTAACTGGGCATAGTGGGCATAAGCCATCGATACAAAACGGGCATTTGAAACATATCAATGCGTTGAAGTCGAGCGGTGTACACATCAATCGTGATAAGCCCATTCGATCACAGTTGTCAATGGCAATCGATTGTTAGATAGAATTGATGTGTTTTACGCGGATTGTATGACCGCATTCTTCCTTTTCTATTTTCTTTTATGGTTTTTCGGTGGCTGGAAAAGTCGGGATTGTGTAGAAAATGTGTCATTTTCTGATTCCAGAAGACAATCGATGATCGATTGGAGATATCGAATTACGACTTTTTTGCTGAAATTACGATTACTTTACTATTATTTTAGAATTGTTTTCTCTTTATATTAGATGTCTTGCAAGACAATAAAATAGCAAGAAAATAGTTCTTAAGAACTATTTGAGTAAGGACAAATGGTTTAATCTAGATATCTAGATAAATTTATACGTCAGATACAAATATATCTCTCTTGTTAAGGCTTTTCAAAAACAAACACTGACGTTTTTAGGGTTCAATAGCCAAATGGAAAAAATGGAACCCTTAAGGATTCGTCAAGTCTGTCTGTCTGTCTGTCCGTCCGTATGTCACAGATATACTATGACAATCCACACAACACGATCTAGCCCCAAATTAAGCCGAGCTTGTACTATGGAAACCCAGACATACTTAGAATACAATATACGAAAAGAGTGGACAGCCAAAGAGTGGAACTCGTTGCCGGCGTCTATTTTTCCGAATTCCTATAATTTGGACGCTTTCAAAAAAAGAGTGAATAGGTATCTTCTAGGTGAGCGCGCTACACCGTCGATCGCATCATCACTTAACATCAGGTGAGATTGCGGTCAAGCGTTAGCCTATAAATTGTAAAAAAAAAAAAAAAAAAAAAGAGTAAAACCCAGACAGAGAACAAATATTTGTTCTCGGCGGGGATCGAACACTCGATCTACGGCGTAGGCACAGCTACTACCAACTGAGCTGAGAGGCCAGTCAAATTATCTAGTTCAATATAATATTCCTGTGATAACAGCTTTGTCATCCCCACGTCGTGCTATCATGTTTTCATAGAGCCTGACCTAAATCTGTCTTGGCTCAAGCCGGTGCCTCCCATCAGCATAGCCTTAGTCTTGTCTGCACTAGTGATTCAATTATGACCGAGTTAAGGCGAAGACAACCGTTGATATACCTCTCGCTCGCACACTTTGACTTTTAGTACTTTTGAAAAGTCCGAGTATACCTACTGATTTTATTGCACGGGTGTTTATCGTGTAAATTACCTTATTTAATCGTCGGGAAAATAAATAAAATATGGTAATTAACGCGATAAATACCCGTGTAATAGATGACTTTGACTTTTGTAAAGATAGATAGATAACTTTTTATTTGGCTCAAATAACACGGAGGTAAAACACAACTTATCAAGAAAACAAAACAACAGAAAAAGAAGAACATCAAATAAAGGTACGGCTACACAAGAAAAAAAAGCCAGAGCCCGACAGAGCTTGTAGTACCTACTGCTCTCGTTAAGCAAATACAGTTTAAGTTATCCCATATACTATTTATGGTTCAATTATTCCTTCTGTTTTATACTACGAGTAACTTAAACCAACAACTAATCAAATTAACTTGTAACTTGTTCATAGCTTGCTCACGTTTATTTCTCACGACCTAGATATTATTTATGATAATCTACGTTAATTCTAGGAGTTCTAGCTAGCTAAATTCACGTACAAAAGGTTATATAGACCTTAATTAACCTTATACTACCTTCACAGCTCAGTTGGTAGTAGCACTGCCTTCCACTGGAGGGTGTGGGTTCGGTCCTAACCTATAAAACATATTTGTGTGTAAAATACATAATGCTTTATTGCTTACATAATGTAGATTCGAATTGGTTAATGTATAAAATACATCGAATAGCTTAAGATAAACAATATTATAACTGTGAGTCTAAGATTAAATAAATAAACATAAACAATATGAGGATGATAAAACTAAAAAAATATGTATGATGTACATTACCATGCAAACTTCCACCGAAAATTGGTTTGAACGAAAACTAGTAAGTAGTTTTTTTTTAATAAGTCATAAATCGTAAACTGCAATTTACCTTTCGACAAACTACAAGAACATTTATGTTATTACTTGCTGTTACGGAACCTTTTTATGGGTGAGGCCGACCCACACTTGGCCGTTTTTTTATAACACGAAACAAGCATTTACAAAAAAAATGCGCTATCTTCAAACAACAGATCTTGTTTGTGAAACAGAAAAATACACATAATTAATAAATGAGTCATTTTCCACTTGGCCCTCATCCCGAAGAAAACCCAAAGACACAAGACACCAGATTTGCTCCAATTAAATTTCTTGCCGCCTCGCAATCTTCCACAATCAAAACTTAAAAATACAGAGCTCTTTTTGAGCTTCAGCAAAGTTTCTTGTATTTTTAACGTAACGAACGTTTGTTAGGATACTTTTAGACGAGCAACTTTTTATGTGGGCGTAATGCTTTGCAAAAGTCGTACTCGGCACCTAAACTTTAAAAAATGTTACAATGTAGGTATAGAAATACTAGCATAAACTCAAAATCAAAAACATTATATAATCTCTATTTATATCTATACTATATTATTAAGAGGAAAGATTTGTATTTTTGTGTGTTTGTAATAAATAAACCCAAAAACTATGTATACTATGCCGATTTCAAAAATTATTCCACCATTGGAAAGCTACATTCACCCTAAGTAAAAAATTAATGTCTACCCGTGCGAAGCCGGGACAGGCCGCTAGTAATTTATATACAGAAACGACAAGTCTATTAGATGTATATCCCTACTCCAAAACTGTAAAGGATGTAATAACTGGGAAGCAGCTTACTGAAATTAGAAAATTTGTAGGTACTTATTAGAAATAGCCGGTTTTCTAGTCAGCAAATCGTTGCGCCATTTTAATCGCCCGTTTATGAGCATTTTTTAAGAAGCCAAAATAAAAGAAAAGCACTAAGAAAGTAACAAGAGCATAATTGTTTTCTTGATTAATTCTAAATGGATTCGTATCTAGCGACGATTCGTTTGCAAGATGTATAATTAACTTGTCGTGGATAATGGAAGTAAAAGATGGTACACGGTTTTGGGACCCAAAAGAGAAATAATAAAACTCTAATCTTCTTTTCATCATCTAATCATCATCATCAACCTATATTAGTCCACTGCTGGACGTAGGTCTCTCCCAAGACGCGCCACTGAGCCCGGTCTTTGGCTCTTCTCCTCCAGTGCTTGCTACATTTCGCAGATCGTCGACCTTGCCGGAGGGCGTCCTACACTACGCTTACCACGCGGTCTCCATCCTAGTATTCGTTTGCTCCAACGATTGTCTGTTCTGCGGCAAACATGACCGGCCCACTGCCACTTCAGCTTACTTATCCTTTGAGCTATGTACCTTGGTTCTCTGTCGGATGACTCTCTCTTTCATCATCTTTTAGTACCAAAACCTTCTTAGGTATATAATGCTAGCTATAATGGAAGTGGATTGAGGTGAGGTTAATAACTGTTTTGCGAGTGACTTGTGCCTAGAACACTTACATTATACTAACTCATAGGTATACATAGGTCCACTTTGGTAACTCGGTGACCGAAACACAGTTCCACTGACGAATTCATGCAATCTATTCCTAAAATATGGAAATAACAAACGTATTCAACATACAAAATAGGTTATTGTGAATTGGCGACGGCCTCGACTCAAATACCGAATACAAACGTTCTCTCATTATGGCACAGCATAAGTAATAGTTCACGTCCAAAATTATATCGTCGTTACTATGACGTGACGTGACGTCATTAAGACATGGGGTCTGGTTAATGTATGACCAGTTAATGTACACCCCGTTAAAATGTCTGTGTGAGGCTGTACAATAACTGGAAGTACATTATCGCCTCCTCTACATTTAAAAAAGTAAATTCCCTTGCCTATGTGAGGAGATATAATATGCCAATAATTATACTCGTAAAAACGATATCGTTTATACTACAGTTTTTAGTTTTTATTACCTACATCTTGATGAGAAAAAAACAAATGGCTTATGTAACTCAATTTTTTTTTGCTTTACAACAGAATATACATTATTTACAAAAACTTTTATTATGAAACCTGAAATAATTCAAATAAAAAAAATACATTACCTATATAAATAAAAAATAGTACATTGTTACCCGAGTGTTGAAAGTCACGTTTTTTGAGTCCCGAGACGGGTTTGGCGCCAGAGCGTTAGCGAGGGCGCCAATGGAGCTTGAGGGACTTAAAAGACTTTCACCCGAGGTAAACACTGTGCTTTTCATTACGAATACAAGGAAAGTAAAAATAAAAACATGAATGAAAAATTTGTGAAAATGAAGATTGAATTGCCGCCTTCCCGGTTTTTTTTTTCTTTTTCTCTGGCGGGCCTTCGGCTACGGCTCGCCAGCATTATTCAGCCATTATTTTCATTTTCATAATTTAAAAAATGGTAAATTGTTTGCTCAAATCTATGTTATTTTAAATAAATAGTTGAAGTTATATATTAATCAAGTAATTTAGAAGATATATTATTTATTTAATACTATCTTTATGTTATTTAAATTTTACATTGCGCTCTAATTAGAGTTTTTAAACTTCTTACCGTTGTAATGGGTTTCCAACCTACTTGCTGAATAAAAAGTTGGAATTTGGTTCAACCTCCTTGCAGTTTAGAAAGTTGGAACATGGTTGAATAAAATAGAACTTGTTTTTTTTTATAATTTGACAGCTGTCAGTAGAAAGCGATTCTCCCTAGGGCTGAAAGTATTACTTTCAATTAGGCCCCTCAGGCAACTTCAGACCTACTTTCAGAGTATGAGCAATGAAAAATACATTTCATAACTCTATTATTATCTTTACTTCATATTAAAAAGTAAAGTAGAAAAGTGTGCATGATTAAATGGGTGGTTGAGTTTTTTTAGGAGCGATAAACGTTTGTTTGATTTTAGAACGTTATGTCGCAATTGCTTTGTAAAGCTACACATCGACTTATCAAATTAATTTACGTAAGAATGTTTCCATCGGCAACCGACCCGACGGCTAACGGCCAACTTACCCAGTCACTCAAGTTTTGTTTGATGCAAACAGCACGTTTGGCCCGGTAGATCCGACTGCGTACAAATGAGGGGCTAATTGTCGTGGGGAATCTATTCAAGCGTGTCGGGGTAAGTAGTTTAGTGTTGGAGTGATGAAGGGAGTTGTATATTATTATACCTACAGCTGGTGTGGTGGTTAGTATTCAGATTCAGTAGTAAAAGATGAGGTAAAACTTCTTAAACATTTTCTGTAATAATTTTGCATTACAATTCCGCCGTTTTTTCGACACCACTGAGTTGCTAACTACCAACTAGTGTTTCCATGTATTTTTTTACTATTCTTATTTAAAATCTACAGTCTGGCTCTACATTCTACCGCTTCTGGTTAATCGATTGGCAGGGTTAGTACCTTCATTCGTTTTCTACGATAAATAAGATACTACTGAGGGAACACTCATATCCTTTATAAGTAAATACATACCTCTATAATATATTTATAGCACCCAGACCCAGAAAAAAACGCCTATGTACCTATTTTTATTGTATATTGTATAACTTATCATTTTAAATTAACTTAAAATGTCTTTTTTATGTTTTATGTGCCTACAGGCGGGCAATAAAATGTTTGTCTTTCATTCTTTTCTTTTCTTGATGTTAATCACACAAAAGTGTGTCCAAAGTAGGGTTCAACTCAAAACCTACAGCTCAGAAAGAGCTACCATCAACTGAGCTGTGGATCTATAATACTATTCACACAGACGGCTTTATCAATTCACATAATCGAAGAAACTACTACATTTCTTCAGCGCGATAAGATATGAAACAAATACGTCTCGCTCCAAATATTCATAAGTTAGTACGTGATTTGAAATTATTATTGGGGCTGAGCCGAGCTTAACGTATTTATTTGGTGGCTGAAAAATGTTCTGGCATTAGCAGAAACGTTTTATTCTCTTAAGCTTGGAGGATTTTGTGGAAATTCGAGCGTCTTTCACGAGTTCTTGAAAGAACCTCTTATTATTTTGTAGACAAATAGGTAACTTTACAGAATGAACAATAATGATAATACAAGAATAACAAACAGTACAACGATAAATAGCAGCTGCACATCACAGAGTAGGTATGTATATAAAGAACTTGTTCACTTCTTTCTCTTTCTTCGTCTGTGACGCAAAAGTTTTAAGGCGTCACGTATTTCTTTTTTTATTTATAAATAAATATTGTGGACAACTAACACAACACTATCTAGCCCCAAATTAAGCATAGCTTGTACTATGGCAAATCTATATTTGTTAATATGTACATACTTAGAATACAATTTAACACCGGCCAGACAGAGAATAAACAGTTTTGTTCACCACACAAATATTTACTCTCGGTGAGGATCGAACCCACGATCTACGGCACAGAAGGCAAAACTACTACCAACTGAGCTGAGAGGCTAATAAGAATTTTGTTGATTAGGACTAAAAGAGAAAGTTACAGTTATATTTTCTAAAAACTTTGTAAGTTTAGCCATTGCACCACAGTCCCGCAATAAAAGCTTAGAAACCAGCTAGTGTGTACAATCGGTTTTGCATAACATTTCTGCACTAGTACCCACAGCAGTGCTTAGACATTCGTTCTAATGTAAACACAACTAGTTTCATAAACAGCTCCACAATCCTTGATTACCTCCCACTTGGTACAATTCCAAGCAATTCCCACTCGTGTTTAATTATTTGTTCGCACACCACGTCGGTTTTTCGGCTCTTTGCTACCTTTGTGCCCATACAGAATGGGCAACAGTTGCTTAATAATCTGTAACTATCGTAGATTAGGGGGCCGTGACTTGAATGCGATCGCGCCCCTTTGTTGTCGAATGCTCCGTGAGGTTCCCCTTATCGGTTTTATGTTATTGTGTGTCATTAGATGTAGTTGGTTTGGAATATATTATTCAAGTATGTTGAGTATGTCTTTGTAATCCATCCTTTGAACTGAAATTTTATTCGAAACTATCTGTAATAGAATAGTAATTAAAACCAATTTGTTCGTAAAAAATAAAGTTTTTTTTATATGGCTTGACCTAAATTTGATTTAGATCAAGACGGAATAAAAGTGTAATCAGATTTTTATTTATCGGTTTCATGTTAGTATCTCTATCTATAGTATAAGCAATCTGAAGGCCTACCACAAGCTCTGTCTGGCTCTGTCTCTGTCTCTATCTCTGGCTCTGGTTTTTAATCTGTGTGAGTGTTGACTAAATAAATCCTTCGTGGAAACGTCATACACACAGTATAATACACTGGTGAGCACTCACACAGACTCAAAACCAGAGACAGAGCCAGACAGAGCTTGTGGTAGGTTTACTGTTCTCGCTACTATAGCTTATGCTGAGTGACGGCCAATTTTATGACACTACTTTTTACTTTTTTGTATTTTATGAACTTCTATGTATATTGTCCATCCTTGTATAATACTACTCATAGTATGTGGAATAAAATAAATAACTTTTGATTTAGATTTTAGCCAAAGCTGTGGTGGTATTCTTTTTTTAGTTGCAAGAATACATTATCTGTTTGTGTTGTCTTAGTGTATTCATTGCTTTAGACGTGAGAGTCTACAAAATGGCTTATTTAGAATTGAATATGAATGCTTTGTACATATATTATAATTATTCAACGCTAATAATATTTAACACGAAAAAAATATTTCTTTACACATGCAAATGCTTAATTCTACAAATAAAATCTTAAACCCTAATCGTTTTTTAAACCCTCTTAAAAAATCTCTAGCGAATCAAATTAACATATAGTTCGCTCGTTTGATTTTTTCCTCGGTGGCCTTTATAGCTGGCCATAAAAACGAATGACCGTCCGAGTCTAGCGTGCTATGGCACTATAGCCTTTAAACTAGCAGCTAGCTCATTCAAGAGCAAAAGCAAGTTATTTTGTAACTCAGTGGCCTGGGGCTTATGCTCAGTCCTACCAAGAAAATTCCACTTTAAAGATGGCGCCGATCTCTCGATGCCAATCTCCAATCTCTCATATTATTATCTCTGTTCTTTGTTTATCTTCAATATTATTATGTGTGTCGCTTTGTCAAATATCATGTGTCGTTGTAAATAAATAAGTTTCTTTCTTTTTTTCTTTTTCTCTGCCATAAACTTCTAGGCCGTCACGAGTGTTTGGCGTCAGATTGATGTTATGTCTGTGGTTAGATTTGTCTTCTTTGTGATCAAGTTTATATGTCATTTAAACCACTATATTATTATATCACTATAAAAAGACGGGGTAGGGAACGTGGATTGGTTGGACTAATGAGCCAGGAGGGCTCAGAATCATTTTTTCTGTATATTTTTTTTGACGTGATAACGTCTTATAAATCGATGGAGCCGGCTGCACGCACGAAAAAACATGACTCATGCGTCGTTACGTCGTTTCGTCGTTCCATTTACCTGAGCCCGAGCCCGGGTCGGGTAATGGGTAAGGGTAAATGAGGGTAAGGGTAAATGAGGGTAAGGGTAAATGAGGGTAAGGGTAAGGGTTCGGTCGGGTTCCGAGTCCGCGAGTCCGCGTATCACAAATATTGATTAAAATTCTTTTGAAAAATTCAACCATTCCATCAGTATTTTCTTATGACGTTATCACGTTCAACTATCGTCAGTAAACCGACTTTACAGACAACCGATTTTTTTTTTTTATAGGGATGTTTATTCAGCTGTAGCTGGTGATAATGATGTTTATGTCTGGTGAAATCGTTCAGCGCCATCATTCCGAGTGAACGTGTTATTTGTTTTGTCCGTTACATAAATTAATAAAGTTTTAGATATAAACTGCAGAGACCCAGCTGTTTACTGGCGACTACACTTGTTTGGGCCCGATGGCCTGCATTTCCGATTCAGTTGGGAAATCGGACGCCGTTGAAGTTCTTTTTGTCAGGATTCCCAGCTGGAATTGTGTTATGAGGCGGTTAACTGCCGATTATACTACGACAGTTTGAAATTTCGAACTTAGAATATATAAAAAACTGTTTTATTTATTCGTATAGTTCGCGCTGGAAGACGAAACGTAATTCCCACCTACCAGATAGACCGACGACATTGTTAAGATCGCGGGAAGCCGGTGGATAGAAAGGGCTCAGAATCGTTCTTCCTGGAAATGTGTAGGGGAGGCCTATGTCCACTTCTTCAAGCTGATGACGATGATAATAGGTTGAGCGTATGGACTGATGGCTTTGTAAAAATCACGAGAAGTTTGTTGAGGTAGAGCTAGGTAGAAGGCACTTAATCGGTATTCCAGCATATGTATTATACCAGAGAATAAAAGAAAATTGAATGCCGAGATGACGGCTGACAGAGGGGAATGGAGGAGGAATACAATTGTTGATCCCACAGGGCAAGAATTAGAATTTCACTCGCTAAAACTAATTCGTAGGTGATTCATTATAATATGACAATAGTTCACAGTTTAGTAACACAAATAAATATTTCAATGTCGTAATGTTTACCTGTTTTTAAATCAAAACAATCGATATGATGAGCAACAGCACGCAATACTGTATTTAGGAATGATTTTGTTATCGTAATCAGAGAAAAAATCTGCATGAATTCCACAGCCCGGCTTGCATGAAAATAAATACTCTCTAATTTTTTTATTCACCTTTTTAACTTAATACATTATTTTGTGCTAAAATAGCTTTTATAAAATCAGTAAGAACTAGGTCTATAAGCATGTACATTTATATTAAGTCTTCAATCAAGACGACAACGGCGCCAAACTTAAAAAAAAATAAAGATGGTAAATTGGCAAAATGAAATGAAATGATGATATTTGTGCCTCTATGGGCAACTGAATAGATAATTTGTTGAAACTGTATACTTTTTGTCCAACTTTGGTCACCTTAGATCTCCCAGTATTAAGTCTCAACTAAGGATTCTTTGAAAATGTCTAAGTGATTCTATGTTCTCTTTCCGACTACATCCCGGTATTCAGAGGAAGGAAATGAAATCGCTTATAAGCACTATGGATAGATTAACCCTATATCCTATCAAGATCCTTTCGTGGTGAAAGCCTACTTAGTTCAAAAGAACCAGTGGCACGATAAGAAGAAGAACCCTGCATGGAAACGGCAGCAACATTGGAAATTCATGTAACACCACGATCGCGGTGTGTTGAACTTTTGAACAAAATAAAGTTGGGTTATGTATCCAAACAAACGTCAAACTTTAAAATCAACATGAACATTAACAACTTTTGCACCAAAAATTACATTATTTCAGTACAATACGAATTTTCTATTCGCTAAAATAAAATAGGACAACCCGTGATTAATACCACGAAGAAAAACTAGAGTTTGGTACATGTAAGTTGAAAAGAGCTTTTTGTTCAACATTCGCCCGAGTGAGTTATAGCTGTTGTATTCTAGGGGCCTGCAAACACTTTTACCACATGTCAGTCCAAAAGCAATAGTTTTCTAGCATATAAAAATAAATACGTAAAAAGAAAGGACTGCTAGTGATTTATATGTATAGATTAAAAAGCGTCTTGCATTTCTGAGCAATTTTAAGCGTTTGACATTGATTTTCTTATATTTATCAAAGGCTTTATTTTATTAGTTTTTTTGCGTAAATAGGTACCTTACCTGAAAATAAATACATATTGTGAACAATACACACAACACTTATCAACCTATCTAGCCCCAATTTGAGCAGGACTTGTGCTATGGGAACTAGATCGCTGATATAATATTTACGTACATTTATTTTGTAAATACATAGGTACTTAGAATACAATATAACACCCAGACAGAGAACAAACATCTGTGTTCGCCACACAAATATTTGTTTTGGGTGGGGATGGAATCCACGCCCTCCTGCGCAGAAGGCAGAAAGCATCAGCATCATCATTATCAGCCTGAAGAAGCAGAAGAAGCCTGAAGGCAGAGCTACTACCAACTAAACTATGAGGGCAGTCAATTATAAGTTTGTGAGAGAAAAAGACTCAAGTACAGTATTTCAAGTTTTAGTTACTCTCTACTAGTACTCCACACACTCACACATAAATATAGCCTATGTTACTCAGGGGGAGTGTAGCTTTCCAATGGTGAAAGAATTATTGAAATCGGCACAGTAGCTTTTGAGTTTATTCATTACAAACATAATACACAAACAGCAAATCTTTCCTCTTTATAATATTAAGTATAGATAATGTACATTAGAATAAAAATAATTTAAAATATTACCATATTCTCCTTTCAAAGATTTCCGATTAAATAGTTTAATAAGTCGTAGTTCTTAAGCCTTTCTTTCAAGATTCTGAAAATGAAGTGTATTCCCTGAAGATTAGCGGTCACTATTGAGATCCGTCCTATCAATTTGCGTTAGAGAGATACTTTGTACCCTCGGGATCCCCTTTCGAATCCATTAGGCTCTTCATAGAGTCTACAATCAAGCTTTATACTACGTTTGACTCGGCTTTTTTGTTTTGAGATGAGTCTCTGTTAGCTAAAATATTATGGTTTAAGGCGGTCTGTGAGATTTCTGTAAGATTTATTTAATCTAACGCTCTTTATGTCTCACAAGTCTTTATTTCGTTTCTTCTCCACGGGTAATATTTGCTTAACACTTTTAATAAAAAAAAATATTTTTATTTTTCGGTAATCAGTTCTATTGAAAAAGTAAGCGTGTTTAAGAAATATTACCCTCCTTCTATCTTCCTCCAATCTTAATGTTTTGCTTATTTTTTTAGTCACTTCTACTGGTGACCAAAAAATAGGTTTGTTAAACAAATATTACCCTCCTCGGTAAGAAAAGAAATACATATAACATAGTGACTTTTGATAAAATCAAGTTACAAAAACAAAACAAGATCGAAAAATTGTAATCGTATCGGAATATTGAAAGAAGCTGCAATCAAATTAAGGTGACAAAAAGCACACACGAAAAAGAAAAGACAGATCTGCGGAAAAACCGACTTGGCTCTTATAAAACTTTATCACTTCAACTATCGTTACTATTCTATAGTCTCAATACTGAACATTTGATAGTATCATAAAACTTCCGTCCGAAGACTTTATTGAATTAGTTTCAAAGCGGAATTGACCTTTTCGCTTAGAGGAAGACATCTGTCAAAATCGTCGAGGGAAAACGTAGGAAAGTTTTAAATATATTCGGAGCCCAACGCACATACTCGTAACACATGAAGTATTATTTCTACCCTTTGAGTGTTTCAAACATTCTTTGAAGAACAAACTTTGATACTTAGAGGTTATGTATAGGTACGTACTTACAAACCTCACGTCATCGTTAGAAGATGGGATTATTTACATACCAAAAATCAAGTTCAGGTTGAGTTAAAAAAAAACTATACCAAAAGTGTATTTATTCAGTAGGATAGCAAGAACCACTTTGAAACGTATTCAAGCTAGGTGAGTCTAAGTGCCAGTATCACGCGACCAAGCCTAGAAGAACAGGCGACAAACTACGGCTACGGTTTTATACATATATGATCCTTTTATAAATCAAATATAATCTAAAAAAGTAGTCAGTAAAAATCATAGGGGTAACCCTGAAATATTAATACTTAAAGGTTTTTAATCGTAAATATCATCCACTTAATAAAAATTGAAAAATGTTTTCAAGACAAGAGTGAATAGGTATCTTCTAGGTAAGCGTGCTACATCGTCGACCGCATCATCACTTAACAGCAGGTGGGATAGCGGTCAAACGCAAACCTATAAATTGTAAAAAAAAAAAAAAAAACTCACAGAGTGTTTGAGTTTGATGTTCAGAGATAAGTACCTCTTCCTCTTTTACACACACACATTTTGTACATTTTACACATTGTAATAATTACAAAAAATAACGGGACTTTGTTTTCAAACTGACATTACCACGTTACCTTCGTATAACTTTGAAACTGGTATCAAACAGTGATTAGAATACTCGAAAGGCATTGAGTAAAAATCTCGCATAATCTATACTAGTCTGTACTAATATAATAAAGAGGAAAGATTTGTATTTTTGTGTGTATGTTTGTACTGAATAAACTCAAAAACTGCTGTGCTGATTTTAAAAATTCTTTCAACATTTTAAAGCTAAATTCACCCTGAGTAAAATAGGTTATATTTATGTGTTTAAAAAATAAACGTCCACCCATGCGAAGCCGGGACAGTCAGCTAGTAATCTATAAATAACACATATAATGCATGTTTGATTGTCAATTATCCTAATGAATGGAAGCGGCCGGTGCGGTTTACTTTGTCGTGCTCAATGTTTGAAACATTGTACAATGTGTTCGCTTTGTTATCAGTGTAGGCCTACCATGAGCTTTGTTTGGCTCTGTCTTGGTTGACTAAATAAATCCTACGTCAAAATGTCACACACACAGCATAACGCACTGGTGAGCACTCACACAGACTCAAAACCAGAGCCAGAGACAGAGCCAGACAGAGCTCATGGTAGGCCTACTGTATCTATATTTACCCAAATATATTGGAAATATACGCTTACGCTTTGTGCAATGAATAAAGCGACGGTTCATTTACAGAGCTAATTGTTTAGTAGATGGGAGGTTATTTGAGAATTCAATTTTGGCGCCCAACGAGGTGCAAAATAATTGTTGGAAAACATTCAGCTTTTATATAAACTTTCCTGAATGATTTTCGATACTTTTTTGCGGAGTCAGTTATGGGTAATATTTTATTTGCAAAATAACTAACCTTTCTTTTTCAGTCAAACGTTTCTTTTCTTACTAGTAAGAAATTGTGTGAGCTATGGGGCTAGATCAGGTAACAGTGTTTTAAGGCCGCTCTTAGGCCTCCGTCATAGTTTAATGATCGTTAGATCTCACAAATATGTCAATGGTGGTCACTCAACCAAATGAGGACTGCGCCGAACGTTGCTTGAAATAGTCGATCGCTTAGAAATAGACAAGTTGCTCCATAAGCGATTGCGTCTAGCATTCCCACATACCTTTACTAGTTTAATTAGGTATTTAATTGTGCTCCTCATCATCTAGAATTTTCTTTTATATTCCAGAAGACATTCTTCTTCTTCTCATCATGTCACTGGTTCTTTAAAACCAGTGTGGTAAAAGGTATTTAAAATGGTCCCTTTCGTGCACTTGACACTTGTTTTCAAATGTTTTAAGTTCTACCATATGCCAGATTTCTCACGATACTACTAACTACTACTATTAAATATCAATAAAATATTTCCAAACGGCAAATAAATTTCACCACACTTGGATATTCCAAAACATGAGGCGATGACTAGTAGTCATAAATAATCTAACGGCAAATACATTTCTCAAACAAAGGCCACTTAATCGGCTTTATTCAACCATTGGAACGTCAAACGAGTTAGTTCCATTTTGTGGGAATTTTACTGTTTTACGAGCGATTATTATATTTTACTGTTTATCATAAAACTGCTATTAAAATAATGTCAAATGTGTTTCTGTTCCGGTCGACATACCAAGTTCACTTATTCCAACTCTCTAAGTTTTATTACCCCGTACAAGAACAGGTAATTTCTCATTTCGTTCTAACAACTTAATTTCATTTGGCTTGGAATTAGAAATATTACTGAAAGGGATCAAACAATAAGTATAAAGTGTTTATCTTAATTATCGTTGTCTCGTTTACTGAAATATCCCACTAATAATATAAATGTGAAAGTTTGTATGAATGGATAGATTTTTGTTAATCAATAATACCAGACGCCTGAAGGAATCTGGATGAAATTCGGCACAGATTGATGTACCTAGATTATAGTCTGGCATAGCACATAGGCTACTTTTATCCCGGTAAAATGCATGGTTCCTAAGCCAAGGCCAGCAACCCATCAGATTTAGTGATGTATTTAGTTCAACGTACAAACTCTTTCATACAGGATCAGTACTATTTAAATTATTTGCTACTACACACGCCAGCGTCTTGGGGACGTTTCCGTCTGGCTTTTTTATAATTTATTGGCTAACGCTTGTATTATGTACATTTTGTAAATACTTGTATTTATTGTAAGATTTTACGAGAGATATAACGTCCAATTAAACAAACGAGTACTTTATGTACTACTTTGATGTCTTGGTACAAAAATATGCATAAATAATAATAATAATTACCACATGCCCACATTTTAGAAATGTGTTATGAGTTATGAATAATGTGAAATGATCCAAGCCGCCACTCACGGCACACTTCTAATATCTTTCGTGTGATAAAATGTCGAAATTCGATACCAAGCGTAAAAAACGACATTCGATTATAGACATAGCATTTCTGTTCCGTTGGAGCAGTAAGTAGGCGTCAAACCGTACATCCCTCTCAAAAGACAATACAAACCTCTCAGTCAAAGGTAAAGAAAAAAAGCGACGAATCTAATAAACGTAGCCCGTATCCATCCCGTTTGTTTTTACACATCCAGCAGAATAAGAGCCTCAGCACGTGCCGCCACTGCCCCTCGTTAGCTGATATCGATATGATTTGCGGGAAACGCAGAGGATCTCGATAAATTGGTCGCGATGGACGTCCAATTCTCGGAAATGGAAGGATACACCCATGGGACCGGCTTTCACAATAGACCTTTCCGAATGAGAGCCATTAATTCGCATCTTTGTTTTATAAAGGCACAAAGTGACGGGAATTGACGTTATGTGAACTCATTTAACGATAATTCAGTTCAAAAATGGTTCTCGGACTAAAACGTTTTAAGCTCGTGCGCCCTTTGGTTATTCGTTAACGAGGCTAAGCTAAGGGCATTACGCCCAATTGCCTTGTATAAAACGTATTGTAATTTTGCGAATAGGGTTAGCATTAGAGCTTTTTAATAAAAAATAAAATACAAACGCCCTGTGTCAAATGACTCGGCCATTCGGGTACAATTACCCTTACGACCCTTTTCAATATTTATGAAGAGGAATACAGAATAATACAAAGCCTCTCGAGTTGCTTGAACCTAACGATATGCACGTCCCGGCTCGCTGAACTAGATGCTCGATTCTGGCAAACCGACTGGCATACCAATTGGTCGAATGAAGATTTTATTGATAAAATCACGTAAACCAAAAACAATGCTGTATTTTTTATGAAACTATAGTGGACGAGAGATGTCGGATTTACGACTGTTTGCGGAGCAACGAATCTGTTCATATACCGATTGAACGGGCTCGCATGAGAGACATAAAATCTCGCATAGAAACGAGGCCCAATAAAATTTTCCTTTTATTCGTGTCGGGGACGGATCGCCGGACTTGGCGATTTATATGACACAGTTGTCAGCTGAAACTGACTGTGCTCCGGGAATTTACCTCAAGAGTGCGCCATTTGTGAGTTTAGAGCGCTCTTTGTATTCTTTATTGCCATGTTTCATACAAAACACTCTCGAGAGACTGGTTTTAGTGTTGGACAAATCACTTTGTACGACATGAAACAAAAGACGATCTCTGTTACTTATAAATAAGGGTCCGTTCGGGATACTGTTTCATGAATAATTTGATTTTTAGCAGTCCATCTTCGGTAAGAGGAGCATAACCTTTTCATCTCTGCAAAATCATAACCAAAAGTCGTTAATCCTACTGAACTCTAACAACCAAAAGATTATGATAAGCCAAAACGGAGTAACTTAAATAAACCGACACGATTAAACAGTCGTTTGGAACTCGTACACTTCTTAATGGGCCAAAAAATGGGTCCACAATATTAAAGTAGGCTTCAAACCCGGACTTTCGTTCCCCGAGTAAGTCTTTTATACTGCTTTAACATCGATAGGGACGCAAATTTGAACATCCACTGCCCTGTTATATTTTTATAGGCAGTTCATAAAATAACTTTTTCGAATACATTAGAAGAACGATCTGGCTCGCAACGTTTGCTCGGAAGTAATATTTTTAACGTTTATTGGTGTTTTGCATAAGCTGCGAGTATATAAAATAGCTTCTAAGTATAATTTAATGTATGTGTACAAAATAAACGTGATTTTGAGTTACTTTCTGCATGTTATACATAGACTTAGAACTGTACGTATTGGCCGAGAATAATTTATTATTAATTTAATATTAAAATAATAAGTATAATCAAACAAGCTTACTTTTTGCAGACCTACCACAAGTTCTATCTGGCTCTGTCTTTGGCTCTTGTTTTGAGTCCGTGTGAGTGCTGACTAAATTAATCCTACGTCAAAACGTCACACACACAGTATTATTACACTGGTGAGCTCTCACACATACTCAAAACCAGAGCAAGAGACAGAGCCAGGCAGAGCATGTGGTAGGCCTACTGATGTTTGATCATTATCATAGTTTTTATTAGGGTTGAGAATCTTTAGCGCATTGGTTGCCAGCTACACAACTTCTCACAAAGTCTTCAATCTTGGAGCTAAGGGTAGTATAATGCAAAATTTCTGAAAGGCACTGACCTAAAATGATAATTAAAAATTAACTATCTCGTACAGGTTTTTCTTAGTTTGCACCAGTTTTACCCATTTCCAACTCGTGACTTTAACGATTCATCTCTCTGCTGGTTGTCTTTCTGTAGCCGGTTCTTGGCCACTTTTCATTTGTCGTTCTACTCCAATTGCCATCACCACGTCTCGCAACTCAACCCGTCAACTTCTCTTCTTCTTAAATTTAAGAGCTTAGCTCTTATCGGGGTTTTGATGCTTTTTTCTCCAATTAAGTCTTCAAATGCGGCCTCCTTGACTTCCTTATACGACATGACCCGTCAACTTAACTCATTATAAATTCGTAAAGCCATCTTCCAATACCAAGAACTCCGCAGTCCACAGTCGGGGACGAATGCGTCCCGCGATCCACCCCGTATTTCACTTCACTCCGGAATTCATAACTCCTCGTGATGTAGGGCCAACGCCGGCTCATTCCCCATAGAGCTACTTATGATGCTGCTTGCCGTAGTCGAGATAACTTAGTACTACAACTTTCTAGGAAGCGAGAAGAAACCTCGATTTTTAGCTGAGCAAGAAGGAAGCTTTGCAATTTTCATCATCATCAGCCTGAAGAAGGCCACTGCTGGATAAAGTCCTCCACACATTTCCAGGAAGAACGATTCTAAGCATTCTCCAACTCACAGATTTCCCTCAATACTAAAATAATCTTTACCATATGATTCCTATCAAATCAATAAATTATGAATTTTGCTTTAATTAAGTTTCACTGTTCTATGTTACAGAATCAATTCTTTTATTAAGATTTTTATAATGTCCTAAAAGTTAAGAGCCGAGCGGGATTTGAACCCGCGCGGGGTTAAGTGTAGTAAACACTATAAAATCAATAAACAATTCTTTTATTGTTTGAAGATCCTTAGATGGGAGGAAGGGTGTTAATGTTCGCAACATAGTTGATAACTTCTGCAAATCTCATCGTGTTTCTAGGTACCTTATTTTTGCCATGTATTTTTGAAAACAAACATTAAAAAAAAAACTTTTAGTACAAAACGCTCACTGTAGATGCTTTTCTAAGGAAGGTAGTCAGAGGTTCGTCTAAATATAAGATTTGGCGCATACTCGAATTGTTTAGTAGTTGGTATTCCATACGTGATTGGCTACTGACTAGCATCACAGCTCAGTTGGCAGTAACTCAGTATTTTGCGCTTGTTCCTTGCATAACCGGCTTCAAGTAACTGATGATCTACGTAAACTGTTTTCCTTCGAGAGAACTGATTATTTCCAAGGATTTTATTTTCTTCATCGTCATTCATCATCCCGGTTCCCATATTACAAGCTCTGCTTAGTTCGGAGCTGGGTAGTGTTGTGTGAATTGTCCACAATATTTATTTATTTATCATTTTAGCCCGGTATCACCCACTGCTGGGTATAGGCCTCCTTCATTTTCTGCCAGCCTCCTCTGTCCTGTGCGTCTCTTGTCCAGGTGTTTCCTGCAACCCTTACGATGTCGTCGACCCATCGCGCTTTCGGACGCCCCAAATTTCTTCGGCCTGACTTCGGCCACAATTATTTTCTTAGATGATTTTAATTTAAAACATCCTCCCAAGCTGGCGTATTGAGAACTCTCATGACTCCGAATCCTCTGTAATTCTGTATATCTGAAAAAAACACCGTAAAAAGTTGAGCTTCTGTATCCATCTTAGTTCTATGCCCTTTCTATATGGAACTAGCTGACACCCGCGACTTCGTCCGCGTGGTTAGTATAAAGTCATAGTTTGAGTTCGTTTAAAAGAAACTATTTTATGGTGGAAAACGGACAACTATTGATATGTTTTCACTGTTTTTTGCTTATATTTTGAGAGTTATTTTTCGTGAATTTGCCTTAATGGCTAATTTGGGTTATGTATGCGTTGGTTGTACATGTCTAAGTTCTGGTTACCTTAGTTTTGAGTTTGCATTCAAAACTATATAAAGTGTGTTCGAAAGATGGTAACTGCTGTTGTAGCCGATTTTTTTCAGCTGTGTATTAAAACCTGGTGACAAATGCTGCGGTAGCTGATTTTTTTTTATGTTTTTTTGCGTATTTTGTAAAGCTCTTTTTCGTGATTTTGTTTAAGTGGCTAATTTGGGCTATCGTATTCGTTGGTGTATAATTGAATCTTGATTTTTTAGTTTGATATGATCAAATGCAAGTTACCATCGTTTTGAGCTTGTACTTTAGAGTGTATTTGAATTTGAAGGTGAGTGCTGTTGCAGCCGTTTTTTTTCAGCGGTGTTTAGTTTAAGTATGATAGATGATTCCCGCGATTTTGTCTTGGTGGTTATCATCGGTTTTTTTGTAAACATTTGTGTGTATTAAAACCTGGTGACAAATGCTGCGGTAGCTGAAAATTTTTTAATGTTTTTTTTTGCGAATTTTGTAAAGCTATTTTTTGTGATTTTATGTTATATTAGTGGCTTATTTGGGGTTTCGTATGCATGTTGGTGTATAATCGAATCTGAATTTTTAATTTGACATGACCAACTGCTGGTTACCGTAGTTTTGAGCATGAACTTTAGAGTGTCTTTGAATTTGAAGGCGAGTCCTGTTGTAGCCGATTTCTTTCAGAGGTGTTTAGTTTAAGTTTGATAGATAATTCCCGCAATTTTGTCTAAGTGGTTATCTTTGGTTTTATTGTAAACCTTTGTGTGTATTCAAACCTGGTGACAGATGCTGCGGTAGCAGATTTTTTTTTAATGTTTTTTTTTGCTTTTTTTTGTAAAGCTATTTTTTGTGATTTTTTGTTATATTAGTGGCTTATTTGGGGTTTCGTATGCATGTTGGTGTATAATCGAATCTGAAATTTTAATTTGACATGACCAACTGCTGGTTACCATAGTTTTGAGCATGTACTTTAAGAGTGTATTTGAATTTGAAGGCGAGTTCTGTTGTAGCTGTTTTTTATAGTGGTGTTTAGTTTAATTATGATAGATGATTCCCGCAATTTTGTCTTGGTGGTTATCATCAGTTTTTTTTGTAAACATTAGTGTGTATTAAAACCTGGTGACAAATGCTGCGGTAGCAGAAACATTTTTAACGTTTTTTTTTGCGTATTTTGTAAAGCTATTTTTTGTGATTTTATGTTATATTAGTGGCTAATTTTGGGTTTCGTATGCGTGTTGGTGTATAATCGAATCAATTTTTTTAATTTGACTTGACCAACTGCTGGTTACCATAGTTTTGAGCATGTACTTTAGAGTGTATTTGAATTTGAAGGCGAGTGCTGTTGTAGCCAATTTTTTTCAGCGGTGTTTAGTTTAAGTATGATAGATGATTCCCGCGATTTGTCTTGGTGGTAATCATCAGTTTTTTTGTAAACATTTGTGTGTATTAAAACCTGGTGACAAATGCTGCGGGAGCTGAAATTTTTTTAATGTTTTTTTTTTGCGTATTTTGTAAAGCTATTTTTTGTGATTTTATGTTATATTAGTGGCTAATTTGGGGTTTCGTATGCGTGTTGGTGTATAATCGAATCAGATTTTTAATTTGACATGACCAACTGCTGGTTACCATAGTTTTGAGCATGTACTTTAGAGTGTATTTGAATTTGAAGACAGGTGCTGTTGTACCCGATTTTTTTCAGCGGTGTTTAGTTTAAGTATGATAGATGATTCCCGCAATTTTGTCTAAGTGGTTATCATTGGTTTTTTTGTAAACCTTTGTGTGTATTCAAACCTGGTGACAGATGCTGCGGTAGCTGAAAAATGTTTAATGGTTTTTTTTGCGTATTTTGTAAAGCAATTTCTTGTGATTTTATGTTATATTAGTGGCTTATTTAGGGTTTCGTCTGCGTGTTGGTGTATAATCAAATCAGATTTTTTTAATTTGACATGACCAGCTGGTTACCATAGTTTTGAGCATGTACTTTAGCCGTTTTTTGAAGCGGTGCGGTGTTTAGTTTCGGTATGATAGGTGTTTTCCGCGATTTTGTCTTAGTGGTTACGGTGGGGTAAACTTTTGTGTGTATTCAAATTTGGTGACAGATGCTGCGGTAGCAGATTTTTTTTTACTGTTTTTTTGCGTATTTTGTAAAGCAATTTTTTGTGAATTTTCATGAAACTTTTTTCCTTTTTTTCTTCTTTTAGGAAAATAATTTTCCGATTTTCTTTCTTAATGCACCTTTGCTCTATAAGAGCAATACATCTTCCAAGTTTCATGCTTCTAGGACTAATGGTTTAGGCTGTGCGTTGATTTTTCTTTAAACCATTTTTCCCCTTTTTCTCCTCTTCGGGAAATAGTTTTCCAATTTCCTTTCTTAGTACACCTCTACGTTATAAGAGGAACATACCCTCCAAGTTTCATGCTTCTAGGACTAACGGTTTAGGCTGTGCGTTGATTGTCAGTCAGTCAGTCAGTCAGTCAGTCAGTCAGTCAGTAACGAAAGAGTTTTATATATTTAGATAACGTGTCATGCCATAAAGTCGCGTTCTGACGTCAAGAATGTACACTGCGTTTTACACAGATAATAAAAATATGTTATGTCTTGCTTACTTACTGTTTACGATGGTTTTATGAACGTCCATTAGCTTTATGAAAACCTACTGTTATCATCTGGAAAACATAAAACTCTTGTTAGCCAGTCTTTTGAGGTTCGTATTCGTACCTACCCAACACATAAACGCCATATTATTTGTATAGAAAATTTGGCAAATTTTTATCATCCGCACTTGATGTGCGGGCTGGTTTTTCCGCAATTAGGCCGCTGGCGGGCCCTTTTTGCGTGACCCTTGACACGTGTTGCTCGAACTTTTTTAGGTTCTACGACACGCCGGTTTCCTCACGATGTTTCCCTTCACCGTTTTGAGATTACTGGCATAGTGCACATACATTTTCTACAGAAAAACTCATTGGTACACGACTGGATTTGAACCCACGACCTTCGGATTGGAAGGCGGGCCGCTACCACTAGACTACCAGTGCTCAATATTTTTATAGAGAGCAAACATCAAAAAAGAAAAACATGAATTATAGGCATAATATTTCTACATAAATACAGCTTATATTAATATTACATGTTACACTGTTAGCATCAAAGTACCTAATTGTTTTTAAGCAACGTCACTTCTTCAAAGAACGGCACATATTTATATGAAAAATATCCGTAAAGCTCCGTCGCGATATCAAATTTTCTGCGAAAACGTACTATTTGATCCAGTGCCAGAAATAAATCTGGTTTCCTTTGCGAGGAAGTTCCACGGGCGACCTTTGTGGTCCGATTTTATTCACTTTATACGAGACTGTAACAAAATAGATCGAATTGGGGACGGACTCGAATATTGATGCCCTACTACGAACAATACAGACAGTTTTTTATTTCAAGTAAAAGACTTATTCATTGACTAGCTGATACCCGCGACTTCGTCCGCGTGGATATTTGAGTTCGTTTTTTTAGTTTGATATGACCAACTGCTAGTTACCATTGTTTTGAGCTTGTTCTTTAGAGTGTATTTGAATTTGAAGGCGAGTGCTGTTGGAGCCGATTTTTTTCAGCAGTGTTTAGTTTAAGTATGATTGATGTTTCCCGCGATTTTGTCTTAGTGGTTATCATCGGTTTTTTTGTAAACATTTGTGTGTATTAAAACCTGGTGACAAATGCTGCGGTAGCTGAAAATTTTTTAATGTTTTTTTTCGTATTTTGTAAAGCTATTTTTTGTGATTTTATGTTATATTAGTGGCTAATTTGGGGTTTCGTATGCGTGTTGGTGTATAATTGAATCAGATTTTTTTAATTTGACATGATCAACTGCTGGTTACTATAGTTTTGAGCTTGTTCTTTAGAGTGTATTTGAATTTTAAGGTGAGTGCTGTTGGAGCCGATTTTTTTCAACAGTGTTCAGTTTAAGTATGATAGATGTTTACCGCGATTTTGTCTTAGTTGTTATCATCGGTTTTTTTGTATACATTTGTGTGTATTAAAACCTGGTTACAAATGCTGCGGAAGCTGGATTTTTTTAAATGTTTTTTTTTCGTATTTTGTAAAGCAATTTTTTGTGATTTTATGTTATATTAGTGGCTAATTTGGGGTTTCGTATGCGTGTTGGTGTATAATTGAATCAGATTTTTTTAATTTGACATGACCAACTGCTGGTTACTATAGTTTTGAGCTTGTACTTTAGAGTGTATTTGAATTTGAAGGCGAATGCTGTTGGAGCCGACTTTTTTCAGCAGTGTTTAGTTTAAGTATGATAGATGTTTCCCGCGATTTTGTCTTAGTGGTTATCATCGGTTTTTTTGTAAACATCTGTGTGTATTAAAACCTGGTGACAAATGCTGCGGTAGCTGAAAATTTTTTAATGTTTTTTTTTCGTATTTTGTAAAGCTATTTTTTGTGATTTTATGTTATATTAGTGGCTAATTTGGGGTTTCGTATGCGTGTTGGTGTATACTCGTATTAGATTTTTTTAATTGGCATGACCAACTGCTGGTTACTATAGTTTTGAGCTTGTACTTTAGAGTGTATTTGAATTTGAAGGCGAGTGCTGTTGGAGCCGACTTTTTTCAGCAGTGTTTAGTTTAAGTATGATAGATGTTTCCCGCGATTTTGTCTTAGTGGTTATCATCGGTTTTTTTGTAAACATCTGTGTGTATTAAAACCTGGTGACAAATGCTGCGGTAGCTGAAAATTTTTTAATGTTTTTTTTTCGTATTTTGTAAAGCTATTTTTTGTGATTTTATGTTATATTAGTGGCTAATTTGGGGTTTCGTATGCGTGTTGGTGTATAATTGAATAAGATTTTTTTAATTTGACATGATCAACTGCTGGTTACTATAGTTTTGAGCTTGTTCTTAAGAGTGTATTTGAATTTTAAGGTGAGTGCTGTTGGAGCCGATTTTTTTCAACAGTGTTTAGTTTAAGTATGATAGATGTTTCCCGTGATTTTGTCGTAGTGGTTATCATCTGTTTGTTGGGAACCTTTGTGTGTAATCGAACCTGGTGCCAGATGCTGCGGTAGCTGAAAATTTTTAATGTTTTTTTTGCGTATTTTGTAAAGCTATTTTTTGTGATTTTTCTTAAAATCATTTTCCGTTTTTTCTTCTTTTAGGGAAAGAATTTTCCTATTTTCTTTCTTAGTGCACCTCTGCTCTATTAGAGGAACATACCTTCTAAGTTTCATGCTTCTAGGGCTAACGGTTTAGGCTGTGCGTTGATTTTCTTCAAATCATTTTTCCCTTTTTTCTCCTCTTCGGAAAATAATTTTCCATTTTCCTTTCTTAGCGGATGCCTACGTCATAACATCTACCTGTATGCTAAATTTCAGCCCGATCTGTCCAGTGGTTTCGGCTGTGCGTTGATAGATCACTATGTCAGTCAGTCACCTTTGAGTTATATATATTTAGAAGATTAGTGGCTAATTTGGGGTTTCGTATGCGTGTTGGTGTATACTCGTATTAGATTTTTTTAATTGGCATGACCAACTGCTGGTTACTATAGTTTTGAGCTTGTACTTTAGAGTGTATTTGAATTTGAAGGCGAGTGCTGTTGGAGCCGACTTTTTTCAGCAGTGTTTAGTTTAAGTATGATAGATGTTTCCCGCGATTTTGTCTTAGTGGTTATCATCGGTTTTTTTGTAAACATCTGTGTGTATTAAAACCTGGTGACAAATGCTGCGGTAGCTGAAAATTTTTTAATGTTTTTTTTTCGTATTTTGTAAAGCTATTTTTTGTGATTTTATGTTATATTAGTGGCTAATTTGGGGTTTCGTATGCGTGTTGGTGTATAATTGAATAAGATTTTTTTAATTTGACATGATCAACTGCTGGTTACTATAGTTTTGAGCTTGTTCTTAAGAGTGTATTTGAATTTTAAGGTGAGTGCTGTTGGAGCCGATTTTTTTCAACAGTGTTTAGTTTAAGTATGATAGATGTTTCCCGTGGTTTTGTCGTAGTGGTTATCATCTGTTTGTTGGGAACCTTTGTGTGTAATCGAACCTGGTGCCAGATGCTGCGGTAGCTGAAAATTTTTAATGTTTTTTTTGCGTATTTTGTAAAGCTATTTTTTGTGATTTTTCTTAAAATCATTTTCCGTTTTTTCTTCTTTTAGGGAAAGAATTTTCCTATTTTCTTTCTTAGTGCACCTCTGCTCTATTAGAGGAACATACCTTCTAAGTTTCATGCTTCTAGGGCTAACGGTTTAGGCTGTGCGTTGATTTTCTTCAAATCATTTTTCCCTTTTTTCTCCTCTTCGGAAAATAATTTTCCATTTTCCTTTCTTAGCGGATGCCTACGTCATAACATCTACCTGTATGCTAAATTTCAGCCCGATCTGTCCAGTGGTTTCGGCTGTGCGTTGATAGATCACTATGTCAGTCAGTCACCTTTGAGTTATATATATTTAGATAATGTTATCATTAAAATTTGAACAAGTCGCCCAATTGCAATAACTTCTTATTTTGAATGTAAAACCTTCAAGGCGATCAGTTTCAGCATAGGGTTTGCATACATCTACACACAATGCCGAAAACGTTGACAGTGATACGCTAATCGCCATCACAGGAGATCCAGATGCACAAGAAAGAAATATGAGAATCGCTTAGAAATTTATAATTTTTGGCAAATCACTTGAGGCAAAAAGTTGTCCATCTAACAGTTCATCGGTTTAAAATGTAAATGTATGTATCTCTTCTATCTAGCTTTTTATCTGCTGAAGGATTCAAGTCTTACTGTAAAATGCTTCTTAATTCTTGTCAGAAGGCGTCGTGAATTTTATCTATTGACTGGCCTCTCAGCTCAGTTGGTAGTAGCTCTGCCTTCTGAGCCGTAGGTCGTGGGTTCGATCCCCACCGAGAACAAATATTTGTGTGGTGAACATAAATGTTTGTTCTCTGTCTGGGTGTTATATTGTATTCTAAGTATGTATTTAGAAAAAAAAATGTATTCAAGTATTATATCAGCTATCCGGTTCCCATATTACAAGCTCTGCTTAGTTTGGGGCTGGGTAGTGTTGTGTGAATTGTCCACAATATTTATTTATTTATTTACAACAAAAAAATGTGCATAAGTATTTTATCAGGTAACTCGTTCCCATAGTATACAAGCTCTGCTTAGTTTGGGGCTAGATTGTGATGTGTGGATTGTCTATAATATTTATTTATTTATCTATCAAAATACCATGAAATATGAGTCAGCGTATAGTTTACCCAATAGGCTTAGCAATATTCTGAAAAGCCCGTTTGTTTCCGATACAGTACCATCTAACAATGTTTTATAGATTCGTAGTGTGATAAAATATGATATGCACAGTTTCTTCGGTTATACCGATATATCACAGTTACTGTCACCTCATAAAACTGGACGTGACCGTTGGCAAACCCGATATAGGTTCTGGTAGTATCGAATAACTAAAAACATAAACTGAATATGTGACTGCTCCTGCCATCTATTGACGATTGTGAGCAACTAACTGCAAGCATGTCCAGCAGATGGCGTTGTTCAGTAAGAATAAACCAGTAGAGATAATAATAAAATATACGAGTAACTCTTATGATTTCTTAAAAATACAAATTAACGAAAAAAATTCCGAGCGAAGCTCGGTTACCAACTGCCAGTATATTACTGAGCTTGTATTCAAATATCATACCAAAAATGTCGATGCTCTTTAGTAATAAATAATAAACTAGTGGAATTCCGCGTGACTTTGTTCGCGTTAAGCTTTTTACAGACATGAAGTTTGTCTGTAAAAAGCTTAACGCGCTGCACCTCTTTAAGAGCCTGTCCAGATGGAGCGTTTTACGCGCGAGTGCCCTCGCGCGTTTCAATTTATATTGCGTCCAGATGCCGCGTTTTACGCGCGCTCCTACCAAATAGTTACTCGCGTTTTACGCGCGATTGAGGAATCGCACGGCAGCGTCTGGACGGGATGTATAGCGCTCTAGTATCTGGAGAACGCGCGAATGTTTACGCGCGAGGACACTCGCGCGTAAAACGCCCCATCTGGACAGGCTCTTAGGGTTGAATTTTCAATAAGCCTTTCTTAGTGTACCTTTACTTTTCATAAAGAACACACCCTCCATATTTCAAGTCGTTATAACTTACGGCTGTGTGCGTTGTATGTCAGTCACTTATCAATCTCTTTTATATACATAGTAGGTGATGTGATGTGATTATTGTTTCCTGGAAGAAAGGTTCTGAGCCTTCTCCACCTACCGTCTTCCCGCGGACCTAGCAATATTGGTCCATCAGGCACCCGCCTGGGCGTCCTACGTTCCGTCTTCCGTTTAGTGTTTATTCCCCAACGGCTGTCGGCTTACTAATGTGCTGCACGAAAAATTCTCCTGTGATATTTACTTCATAATTCTAGCTCCGGTTTTACCGGACAACATCAACAAGAGCTGAAAACTTCAGTAGAGGCTCTCGGAAAACTTTTCATCGACTAATCCCGCGGTGGCCGCGCTAAATTCTCGATTTACTCTGTAGCAGATGCTGGATCTCTGCCCTCGGCTTTCAATGGAAAATGAACTGTATCACATCGAGCATGAATTTAATTTTGCTTGAATGCTATTTTTGTTGCAGCTTGACTGACTTTTCGTTACAATATCACTGTGCTATTATTGTGAACTATGAAGTATTGATCCTACAGTGGTTTAAACTTGTTTAGCTTGGGAACCAAAACTGTGAGAATAAGCCGTATAGAAACAAAAGTAGGCAATCGTAAATACTCTGGATGTGCTCAACAGATTAATAAATTTGCTAGAATCGTATTAACGTTCAACGTTCACGTTTTATTAACATTCAATTTCCAGTATTATATTATCTGTTTGGCAGATTGAGTAGCTCTTATGCCGACGTGATAAAGTCCAATATTTTTAAGTAAAAGCAACGTTACTATATATGCGGCACCGATTAACGAATTTAAGACAAAGCACTGGTAATCATCGCCTCTCTCTCACACACTATTGTTGGCTATAGTGTATGAGTAAGATAGAGAGTGGATAAAGATGTAGTGATTCTCGGTGCCATTTTGGATTCATTTCCTTTTATACTTTCGTTGTGGAAGAGATCATAGTTGATCGGTCAAAAACAACTAGACATTAGCGCTAAGAGTGAAATATCGTACATTGTTACTGTTAAATCTTCTACATCTGAAGCGGAGTCAGGATTATGTGGTAGCATATTTTTCAAACCGATTCCCTCAGTTTCATACCGGATTTGTGGTGTTTGTTATCGTTAGCAAACTTTCGAGCTTAGTTGACGGCGTCTTAGGCAGAAGTTTTCCAACGGCAACTTCGGTCGTATTTTTATATAAAAAAACAACTTTTGCTAGACGTTAATTAAAGACAAATAGTAATACAAGTTTTATATTCCAAGAGGAATAAGATAGAGAAAAAAACACTTCTAACGAGCAAACCCGCAGAGAAGTTTCTATCCGCCCCAACTTGTTTGCTTGATATTGAAACCGTAGACCGAGGGCAGTACAGATGCCGCACAAAAGGTCTCGATACACGCCGATAAATAACGCGGAATTGTCTTCGTGATACACGATATATCATGCCTAGTTTATATTATATGCGGGTCATTTTTCTCAGCTTTCACGTAACTGGGTTATATTGCGTTATTCAATGATCATGAATCAATATTCTCCTCGACATACGAACATTGACAAAATGAAATTCATCCGAAAAATGAATGGCGTTACTTATAGATCTGTCAAAAGATACGTAAGTAAACTATTGCCATCTCTTACAGCTTGGTAATGGTAAACAGTGACAGAGCACCTGCGGAACACTGATAAAATGAAACTCATCCGAAAAATGTTTGGCCTTACTGATAAATATCTGTCAAAACATAGGTAAGCAGTGCATAAACTATTGCTATCTCTTACCACTGGGTAATAACAAACAGTGACAGGGCTAACTTTAAGGAATGATGAAAATAGCACCGCCCGTTTTTGCATTATCTGATGACAAAAATGAAATTTATTAGAGTTTGAAAGTTAGACTAAAAAAATAACATTGCCAAAAGTATTTCTTGTTTTAAAGATTTGTTTCAAATAGTTAGATACTGTTGCAAAACGCAGGAATGCATTGATGAAGATTTTAATAACTTTATAAATACATAGATTTTAAGGACTTATTTTCATCCATCGATGTTCACATTGCTCAATATGTTGATGATCCATTGATCCTTCACGCTCTGTTTTTGACTACCCTCTGTTTTACAGCGCGAACGACCCGCTCCATTTTATATCTAGCCTCCGTGCCGCGCGCACGTGTCTATCTGATTTATGACCTACTGAATAACTTACACTTCACGATTTCCCATTTATCAGAAGCGCTGATAAATAAATCGTGCACAATAGTGTTTGTATTGACTGAATTGCTTGCGTAAATATTTTAACTGTTTCCCATTAACGGGATATCGAGGCGTAATCGTTAAAATTATTTGCTGATACTGTTAATTGATATCGGGGGAGCCTAATAATTATACGGTCTACTGGGAGGCTATTAAACAAATCCAGAATAATTAATATATTTTGAGCTGATGTGATACGGTGGAAAGTAATTAGATTTGAATGCTTATGAGTATTTTGAATGTTGCGATCGTTTATCAAATACAAATTCCATCATTTACCAATTTTCATTTGAAAATTTGTTTTAGTAGTCTGGGTTTAAACCCAGACTACTGCCTCAGTGGCGCTTCTTGGGAGTAACCTACGTCCAGCATTGGATTGATATAGGTTGATGATGATGATTAAAAAAAAACACAGAGTCTTATCATAAATGCCAATTTATCTGTGGAAACTTTTAATTGGCCCTCTGCATACATGTAGCATTGCTACATGTTTAATTTTGTAACCTATATAGGTATGTATACCTAGCTGTTAGTTTTCCCAAAATTTTGAAAATAAAATAAAAAATAAATAAAAATAAAAATTTATGTGGTTACAATACTAAGAACAAAAAAAAATTGGATACCTTTTTTTTAAAGTTGTTTAGAAGAAAATAAGATAGTTTGCTCGAACATTTCCAACAGTAGTTATGGCTACTCGTTAAATCTAAGAGAATTGCCTTTTCTCGGTACTAACTCAACTAACTACTATTGCTCATTGGACCAAATAGTAGTTAGCACCACAAATGATTACTCGTCGAAGTAGTTCAGACATGTTCAAAGATGCGCGGACGTATACTTCTGACACCGTGGAAAAACAGCCTCACTACTGAGCAGAGCGCGTGCGAGTAACAACAGCATCCTTAAAGACATTGCCATCAATTATCCTCTGGAAGCTCTCCCAGAAGATGAAATCTGTTTATAGATAGAAAGATAGATAGATAGAAAATTCTTTATTGCACTAAAACAAAAAAAAAAATTGCATTGTACATAGGCGAACTTAATGCTAGAGAGCATTCTCTTCCAGTTAACCTTTGTGTAATTCGGACATTCTTAGCGGGTAGTGCACATAAAATATATGAATACCTATATATATATGAAAGGGAATTGTTTTCAAAATAATTATCTGAACAAAGCAAAAAGGTAAGACACAAATTAAATTTTATATTAACTAAAAGTATATAATTATAAATAAGTATATAAAGTAAATAAGATGTATGAGATGTTTAAAAATGTGAGAAGGAACTGTGGATACAATGTTAGGATAGATAAATACAGTAAGTATAATTTCATAGGATAAAGAAGGGACTAACTTATACATACATACAGAGGATCCAAGCCACTAATCCCTCACGACGATTCTCCTCGATCTATAGTCATTGATCATGAGACAGAGATAGTGGTTATAGACTTTAGATCTGAAGACCTCAACAGATGACACATCACGAATCAAGCGCGGCAGGCCATTCCAAAGGCGGATTGCCATAACAGTAAAAGAGTCAGAGTAGCCGGCTGCATTATGACGGGGACACATCAATTGCAACTGCTGTGAAGGGCGTATCGAGCGTTCGGCTGCAGCGTACAAGTTGGAGAAGCGCTCTTTGAGGTAGTCCGGCGAATTGGGGTCGCGTAATATATTAAAGAGAAGACAGAGTATGTGGACGTTACGGCGCTCCCTGACTTCCAGCCACTTCAGCTCAGCGCGAAAAGCCGATACATGATCGTATTTCCGTAAGCCATAGATGTAACGAATGCCGAGATTTTGCAGCCTTTCCAGTCTGTCCAGCTGTTCCTCCGTGACATCCGTGTATGCGACGTCTGCATAGTCAAGCAAGGGAAGAAGCAGTGCGCTGGCAAGCGTTAGCCTTGCAGAAAGAGGAAGGAAGTTTTTCATCCTTTTCAGTGAGTGCATGCAACCGTACATTCTCTTACTGACCATAGCAATATGACGATCCCATGACAGATTGTTGGTTATGTACAACCCCAGGTTTTTGACCTCTGTGCAGTATTCTAATTGGGTGTTATTGTAAATCACTGGAGGAAGGGAATTGAGGTCAAGTCTTGCAGTGTAGTATCTACTACCAACGACCATTACTTGAGTCTTGCTAGGATTTATGAGAAGTCCGAATTCCTGGGTCCAATCATATACGGCCGCAAGATCGCTATTAAGGTTCTCAATGCTCTGTACCATCCCATCAGGCTCAAAACTGTGGTATAATTGAACGTCGTCAGCGTACAAGTGGTAGGATGAGAACTTAATTCTGCAGACGAGAGTGCCTATGAAAATGGAGAAAAGAAGTGGGGAAAGCACGCCTCCCTGCGGGACACCAGCACTTATAGTGCACCAGTCTGAGGAGATGTCGTTGATCCGGACACACTGCTGACGACCATCAAGATACGAGCTGAGCCACGATAATGCAGATTGTGATAGGTTAAGCGAGCGCAGAACTGCCAACAGTATGTCATGATCAACGCAGTTAAAAGCACTGCTGAAGTCCAACAATGTAAGTAAGGTAAGTTTTCGGTCATCAATAGCTACTCGAATATCGTCAGTTATCTTGACAAGTGCTGTGGAAGTGCTGTGTGACGGCCTAAAACCGGATTGAAACGGGCAGAGAAGATTATTTACGCGGAGAAAAACAGCAAGCTGGCGGTGGGCAACTTTTTCAACAATCTTCGACAGAAAGGGTAAAATAGAGATAGGCCTGAAGTCCTTTGAAGAAGTGGGTCCAGCTATTTTTGGAATGGGGATGACAAAAGCTTTCTTCCATTGTTCGGGAAAACAGTCGTTAAGAAGTGAAAAATTAACTATGTGGGTTATATGGGGAAGGACTATGTCGAGGATCGGGGATAGGAGTCTCCGACCAAGGCCATCATGCCCAACGGCCTTCGTGCCAATACTGGAAGCTATCTTTAATATCTCAGTCCCATCAACTGCCTGGAAGCGAAAAGAGGTGTAATTACCTATGGCTAAACGCGATAAGCGTGATATTGTTTCAGCCTTACGCACCTCGTTCAACTGGAAAGAAACAGCTGAAAAGTATCTGTTCAGAACATTCGCATCCACAGACGGGTCCACTGCGTTCTTGTTCCTGCCAAAGCCAAGGTCGTTGAGAACTTTCCACACGTTATTGGCAGTGCAATTTTCCATCAAACTGGAGATGTTGCGACGCTTTGCATTTCTGATGGATTGGTTGCACCTGTTTCTAGCTATTTTAAATTTAGCGAAGTTATCATCGTCAGGGGATTTCCTGTACCTACGGTACAAATAGTTACGCCTAGCCATCAGCTTCCGGATCTCATCCGTAAGCCATGGAGCCGGTCTCCGCCTCATCCTTATTGGTACAATAGGTGCATGGATATCAAAAAGATCAGTGACGTTCGAGTTGAATATGTTAACTTTTTGGTTGATATCAGAGGCAGCATAGAACGGGGACCAATCCATGGCAGCAGCATCCGAGCGGAGTCTATCTTTGTCCATTGCCGCAAAGCTTCGCTGCATCACAACCTTAGGCTTTAACTTGGGTGACTTTATTTTGAGAGATGCAAAGATAAGATCATGATGCGAGAAACCAGGGGCTGGAATTTGCCCATGGACAGGAATGCGCTCAGATACCCCTGTTAAGATCAGGTCAAGCTTCGTATGTGCATTATTTACATGGAAAGTTGCGTCAAGTTCTAAGATGGTCATATTGAACAATGTTGAAATCTCAAGCAGTTTATTACATCTCTTGTCTTTTCGTAGTAAGCAGGTGTTAAAGTCACCTAAAATGGCGATGTGATCGTATTGAGGCCGAAACTGGTCCAAAAGCGACTCAAAAGTGTGAAAATACTCCACACCAGGGGGCGAATATACAACCCCCAATAAGCACTTCGTTGACCTGATTTCTATCTCCAAGAACAAGTGCTCCATGGATCGAGAATACGAAGATGGTGAGGCCGAAATCACACGATATTTATAGCTGTCGCGCAAATATATGGCAACCCCCCCACCTCCCTTTCCAGTTCGATCATTTCGTATAAGCACATAGCCAGGGAGATGAAAGGATCTCGAGGGTAAGGTAGGTTTGAGAAAACTCTCAGAAATAAGGCAGGCGTCAATTGAATCACTGGTAAACGTTGCCAGTAATTCAGAGTGGTGAGACGGGATGCTTTGAGCGTTAATATGACACACATTAAAATTTGTTTTGTGAGGCTCAAAAACCGCACGCAAGGCATCGCAAAGCAATGGTTCCTCCCCACAACTGTCATCCAGTGCATCTGCGAAGTCATCCGACTCGACGGAGAGAAACAGATCCGAGGCAATTGAATCCTCCATTGCGGGTAGGTATGTATAATAATAAGTATGTAGGTACTTTTCCAAGGTGTTGAACAAAAGTAAGGTAATAAAATAGATACTGTACCTACTCAGGCATGCACTACAAAATAATATCAAATAAATAGGTTTCCTTATATACTTATAAATAAATATATTTAAACTAAAAGGTTTTCTTATGAACTTACTTATATAAAGATACACTAATAAAATAAACTAAATCCAACAGTAGGTTGTAGCTTAAGTGCACCATAGGTTAGCCACAAACACTGCCAGTTAAAAAGAATAGAAAGCTTTACATAATCAGGTTAATCTTAGGAACAAACTAATTTTATTATGGGCGTAGATCATGTTTACAAAGGCTCGAGTAACAAATGTAGAAACGTAAACAGTAAATAATATAAAAACGTAAACAAGGGTAAAATATAATTATGATAGAAAAAAAAAAATTTATGTTTGTTTCTTCATCATTTCATCTGTTTGACTGGCCACTTAACTCAGTTGCAGCTTTGCCTTCTCCGCCGTAGTTAGTGGGCTTGATCCCCACTGAGGTCAAATATTTGAGTGATGAATTTTTGTTCTCTGTCCGTTATACTGTATTATAGAAAAATATGGCTATAAGTATCATATCAGTTATGTGGTTCCCATAGTATACACTCTGCTTAATTTGGGTCTAGATAGTGTTGTGTGGATTGTCCACAATATTCAGCCTTAGATTTTAGTTTTACTATCACTATGTAGATCGTTGTTTTATGGGATCATTTTTTTACCATTGTATTAGCCTTATGGGGACATTGCCTACGCTCGGGTATCTGACTAATAGGTCCTTGTATAAAGAGGAAAATCAAAGGCTTTTCCTCTTTAATTCACATCATCAGTTCTTCTGGGAAATATTCCCTGTACGTTGTGTCCCAAAAAGAATGTATCTTTTTTCTTACATTCTAATCTAAAACACCACAAGAATCTTTGAAACGTCCAAAAAGAAAATCAAGATAAAGATTTTTATAATGTCCCAAAAGAGAGCCGAGCGGGATTTGAACCCTTTTTTCTTAACTTTTGGGATATTATAAAAATCTTTGTGATTTTCTTAAGTGTGTACTTCACTATAAAATCAATAAAAAATCAAAATAAAAAAAAAATCGTTCAGGTGTATCACAAGGATCACTTTGAAACGCCTAAAAACTAGGTGAGTTTTGGTGCCAGTTCCACGCAACCAAGCCTAGAAGAAGTCCTATATCATCAACATCATAAGTTCAGTACTGGACACAAGGTCTCCTCTATACATTTCCAGGAATAACTTTCTGAGCACTTTACATTAATGGATTTCCCTAAACTTAACAAGTGTTCGGTTCACGTCCTATGAAAATATTTCTTTGCAAATATTTCCATTTAACTTCACCGTAGAACCCTCGTGAGTGAAGTCGCAGGATACAAGCACTAATCTTAATGTATATTTACTGTGTCTACTTTCAAGCTAAAGGCTGAATTATTTAGTTTACTGGGAAATTGCATCAATGCGCTTTCGTAACCACAAAGGATTTAATGATGTTTAACTTGAATTGTGATTGTGTTTACCAAAGACAAGTGAATTGAGTAATCTCTTATCTACTGTCTTTTTTTTTTTTTTTTACTGAATGGAATGGGTGTTTACTGAGTGGAATGAAATACTAGATAAGAAGAAATTAATTTATAAAAACTGTACACAAAAAGTGTACGTGAAGCAGCATTGCTGAGTTTCGGTTTGGAAGGTGTGGGTGTTGGCGAAATTACTGGCACGTGAGGCTGAACATCTGTATTTTTTTTATTCAACTATTTGATAGAACAAGCATATGACCCACCTGATATTAAGTGGTAACCATCGCACAGATGTTCAGCCTCACATGCCAGTAGTTTCACCGGCACCCACACCGTTCAAACCGAAACACAACAATGCTGCTTCACGGCAGAAATAGTGTTCAAACAATGATGGCAACAAGATACGTGATCTCTGTTCTTTGTTAGTATCATTTTTGTTATTCATAGTTAGTTATCGTTAGTTGTTCGGCAATTCCTAATTGTTTATTCTATCAGCTAGTTGGAAAAAAGGCTGGACAATACAGAATAATGGAATGTTCCTACTCGAAGTATAAGAATACCACCCAACTAGTTTTTCCAGGAAAACAATCGTAAAACACCTAACGTGACTAAAAAGCGTTATTTTAAGTGTGTATTTTTAATAAGAAGTGCTTTCTTAAACGAAGGCGCAAATATACGACCGGTAGTTGAAGGAAAACCGCTTTCCCCAAGGTGGTTCCGGGTATATACGTTAAACTCACTCCACTCTTGTGCAATTTGTTTCAATTTGACTGGCCTCTCAGCTCAGTTGGTAGTAACTGTGCCTTCTGCGCCGTAGGTCTTGGGTTCGATTCCCACCGAGAACAAAATATCTGTGAGGTGAACGCAGATGTTTGTTCTCTGTCTGGGTGTTTTATTGTATGTATTTACAAACAATATAATATAAGTGTTATATTATTATCAGCTGTCTGGTTCCTATAGTACCTACAAGCTCTGCTTAATTTGGGGCTAGATAGTGTTGTGTGTGAATTGTTTACAATATTTATTTATTTATTTTTGCCAACGATTCGCACCAATCACTTGATGCGGTTACCCTCCTGATTTTTGGGGACATTACGCGGCTTTGTGGGGTTTTTATTGGTGAAGTTAATAAGTTGCGGTAAAATCACATGTAATTTATGCATAAAATAATATACCACACTAGTGAAGTCTCGCAACTTTGTATGCATGAAGCAGTTATCATATTAATTGTCATCATTTCAATTTTAAATTTTTGAACCTAACCTCAAATAGTAATTAAAACCCGATTTCAGACCTTTAGCTATTATAAATCGCGTAGTTTTGAAAATTTCGAAATGATAGTCGGTGAGTTAAATTAATGAGTGGAAATACCTTTTCTAAATAAAGAAGAAGGAGACAGAGAAATCGAACTTTATCTTTACTCAAAGATTTATCATTTTCCTTGAATGTCGTTTGTTAGGATTCCAACTGTCGTCGATTCAGCGAAAACTCAGGAACTACTTTAGTTTTATACACCTTAGAGAAATGGCATGTACCTTAGAGAAATGGCATTTGGACGTACCTCTGATTACCTTTCTTATAGTCAATAATCTTGCGACAGCCGAGTGACGTCAGAACTTCTCCATAAAATTGGCATGTCGTAGAACCTTAAAAAGTTCAACGAACTTGTGTCGTGTGCATAAAAGAAACCTTTTTGAAGCGCACTTAAAATCATTTCATCACACTGGTTTTAAAGAATCAGTGACTTGATAAGAAGAAGAATTTAATAGTAATTTAATGTCAGTGTTCAAACAGCAGAAGCATCTACTTCTGAATGTCTAAGCAAACTCAAAGGAATCTAGACGACAGCCCGCATTGAATTGAAATTCTTTGAACTTCTTTCAAATACGTGCTACGCAAGCAAATATAAGCTTTATGCTCTTTGTGCACGTTTCATAATAGATTTAGTATCTTGTATGTCCTATGAATAGTGTCTGTGACTTTTCATATCCATCTGTTTTTTTTTTAGATTTGTTGAGTCACTAATTCTTTTGAACCTGTGCTGAAAGGTGTTAAATTTCCATTCTGTACAATATCGCGAATCCGCAATATTTAAAGTCAAAACCTGGAGGCTTGAGCTTTTTCTGAGGTGGAAAAAACCAATGAACTGAAATCACCGTCTCCTCTTCGGCAAAGATCGACAAACTTCGCTAAAAGTCGGAGTCTATCCACCCGCAGGCAGCCAGAGAGAGATATAACACGTGATTGTTCAAGTTTTTACTTCTGTCTGCTGTTTTGTTTTTGGGCTAGTCCCACGAATTCCACGTCTAAACAAATGAGAAATCCAAATTTTCATACATTGAGTCCCCAGCCAATGCCGTCACGAGCGTGCATAAGGACATTTTACAGGTCCAGTGAAAGAATCAGTGACACGATAAGAAGAAGAAGAAGAAAGGTCATATCGCTGTCATATTTGACAGCTTTTCAGCTGATCGCCATTGCCATCGCCTAGATGTGCGCCTTATAATACACACATGACTGTCTGTTTCTACGAGTATGTTATATTCTTCTGTCAGTGTTAAATTTCAAAGGCTAAATTTAAAATACCAAAATCTAAAGTTTACAGCTTTTTCGTCTGTATTTAATACCCAACTTCTGAGTACCAATTCTATCCTGCTAACTCGCCAACATACTTTTAATAGAAAAAACACGATTGACGGACAAGCTTTTAAACCGTCGAACATCGATCCTCCCAGGGATAGCGCACTTTCCTCAAGAATCCAAATTCTTTGCACACTCTGTTTCCCAAAACTACACACAACTTTGAATTTTACACTGTTGGTTTAAGGTATAGTTTTCTGTTATCATTTCACGTTTTGCTTGTTTAACTTGCATGCAAGACTAGTGTTTATTCCGTTGGGTTAAGGTACTTTTTCGTTGGTTTTATGGGTTCTGAATATTGAACTACTACGCTTCGGTGTTTTAAGTGATATGGAGTTGAAAAACTAGGGTATGTGAGAATAGGCTGAGGCTTTCTACGTCTCAGGTGTATCCTTCGTGTAAGGGAAAATAAATGTTCTAGTACCTTCGCTAAATAAAGAAAATATGTGATACTAAACAACCCAGTCAAGCTTAAATTAAAAATAATTGTGGACAATTCACACAACACTATCGATGTATATAAAAAAAAAATAGACTCACAGAAAGAAACTGATAATTATTAATACATTTACAAAATATAAATACAATCGAAAAAGTTGAGCTATCAGCAGACTGTTACAAACGATCTAGAGATAGCTCAAGTGATCGAAATATTATTAGTAGGATAAAAGTAATTTTCATTGATTTCAAGTGTTTACCTACACATACTTACATAGAGCTTAAATCCCACTATTAATTTTGGTACAATATAAAATCACTGTGTCCTTAATTATATTTAGTACTTATGCCTTCATCTTATAAGTGCACTACCTAACCTATCTGCTTAAGATAAGATAACCTTATAACCCAAAAGTTAGTTAGTAAATAATGATAGCTCGTCTGTGTATAGTACATTTTATTTGTGGATTAAAGAATTTTCTATTTATCTATTGTGAAAATGAATTTAAAATAAAAAAAATAATCTAATCATATTTCTTTATAGTCAGTTCAACTGGCTAAAACTCCAAAATTAATAACCATTATTCTGTTAATTTCAAAACATTCGTTGACTTTCGCGTCTTATTTTACTAAGTTCTTAATAATTTGCTAAGTGTGACTGACGTTAAATATCACTTTGCCGAAACAAATGTTAGATTCAAGAAAGGCTTTCGAAGTTATCTACGGCACAGTCTCGTGGAAAACATCTTGGTCACTTGACACGAATTTCAGTTTTTCCAGTTTAATGTTTGAAGTGTGCTTATGTTTGAATAACCTCATTCCACTTCTAGGCACTCTTCTTCTCTTCTTCATAGCCGTCAAAGTCATCGTCACCAGTCCATTCCACTGCTGGGCATAGATCTTCCTTATCTTCCTTATCCAAGAAAAAGCCATCACCATTAGCAATTTCGATTTCGTCGATATATCAGGTTTTTTAATATAATAATAATTAGAACGGAATCCAACTTTACTGTACACTGTAAAAGATGAATGATTAATTATTATTAATAATAAAAAATGAAAAAATATTGCGTTTTATCTTTAGTATCGACGGCAAAACGAAATGCCGTTTTAGTGGCGTAGCAAGTGCTACGTCGCTGATAGTGTAGCTGTATGTTGTCGTAGATAGTGTAGCTTCTGCTCCGTGGTAGTAGATGGTGTCTTGCTACGTCGTAGATAGTGTAGTTCTTGCTACGTCGTAGGTAGTGTAGCCCTTGTTCGTGGTAGAAGATTGTGTAGCTCTTGCTACGTCGTAGATAGTGCAGCTCCTTTTCCGTGTTAGTAGATAGTGTAGCTCTTGCTACGTCGTAGATAGTGAAGCTCTGGCTACGTCGTACATAGTGTAGCACTTTGTACGTCCTCGGAATGATCAAACTGTTTGTTCCTTTCCTGTGCCTATTACAAGTCCAACTTTATGAGTGATGCCCGTTAAATTCTTAATGAAATCACCTCGGACCAGACTTGGCTATTAAATTTATGTAATAACTTTGAAGATTCCTACGTTCAAATGTCAGGCTTATTACTAGATAGCTCTATTGTTATGGCTTAATCCAAGTTGTGGTAAAGAAATTGGAGACCACAGGTATTATTAAATATAATTGAGGTAACCTATACTATGAATAATTCGAAGTCATATAGACCAAAACAGGTTTTCAAGTAATTGTGTTTTTTTTATTATATTGTCAACTATCTTCTATTATGAGTCACAAACTTTCACATTAGTCAAGTCAAAAGTAGATTGGCTTTTCTGGTTTGTAAAGTTGCAATATGTCGGATTTTTTTATATTGCAATTTTTGTATAGCTGAGGGAACAAGCATTATGATCCGCCTAATGTTAAGTGGGTAACCACCGCCTATCAAAGCATTGCCTCGTAGGTCAAACACAAACACGTCAGGAACGAGTCCTTCAATGCACTGCCCTGCGTCTATTAACTTGAGGCATACAGATGTTCAGCCTCACAGGCCAGTACCCACACCCTTCAAATCGAAACACAGCAATGGTATTAGTAGCTATATTTTTTAACAGTGGTAGTCGGTTTTGCTCCATTACTTTGTGGCTTGTAACCCGAGCGATTTATTTACAAAACTGGGGTAAACAAGCATTTCGAGATAGCTTATTCCGAAACCTGAACCGGATACTAAAGTATTCATCCCAAAAATTAATCCGCATCCGGCAAAAAACAAATTTGAACGTTTTAAATTAATTAATACCATCATAAGACCGGAAAAACAATGGGCATTGGTGAATCAGTTTCACGGAAGCTGGAATTCTTCTACAGGATGGTCCATATAGCTATAGCATTCGCTGAGATGGGACCGGTTTTGGCTCATGCGCGTATGGACACGCGCACAGACAGACTGCCCCAAACTAAGCAGAGCTTTTACTATGGGAACCAGATTGCTGATATAATTCCTAGATATTATGTATGTTTTTTTGTAAATACATAGGTACTTAGAATACATATAACACACAGACAGGGAACAAACATCTGTATTCACCACACAAATATTTGTTCTCGATGGGGATCGAACCCACGACGGCGCAGTTGGCGAGCTAGTACCAACTGAGCTGAGAGGCCAGTCAAAAGTAGTTATAAGAAAAAAGTGTTTTATAAAATGTTTAATCTTAGATCGATATTAGTGTGTCGAACGGGAACCAATCGTACACCAGCTGACGTGGATTCGACACCGTCTCGCAATCGCTATTCATGCTTCTTGAAGAATCCGCTAGGCGCACTTTTAGTTTCTCCATACAAAACGGTGGCAGAGGTGGGCGATACGATCGGCGATAGGCGTCAGGCACCACACACCGATTTCATACGATTGGTTCCCGGTCGACACACAGTGAGTCACCCTGTACTACACGAGAATGCTCGGAAATGTGCGGGAATGTCGGTAAATTCATATTGGATTACCCAATTAATTCCTGTAATCGCCGCCCTTACTAATTAATATCCCGTTGTGCACACGAGATTGAAATTTAATAGTTTATTGTAATAATGGTGGGTTTGTTACTGATCTTGGCAGTTATCGGGGAAAGAAAATTCATCAATGTTTCTTATTTTTTTTTTAATACTACTTCTCTGGGCACGCGCTTCACAAAAAGCTCTACTACTAAAAAATCTACTATCGGTGCGCGTTAATCTGCGTTATCAATCGCTTGCAATATTGTGAGAGCTTAGAATGAAAACAGTTGATACCTAACATTTCTAATTTCTAGCTTACTATAGATACGTGTGTTAGTACCTATCTATTATTTATTTATCATAAGAATTTGGATCTTATTTTTGTTATTATTTTATAGATTTACTTATTATTTTGTTTTATGTAGTCTCCTACATACTTATGTAAATTTTATATGTATACTAGCTGTTCCCTGCTACGCTTTACTGTGGAACATTGTGATTGAAAAAAACAATCATTGATGTGGATTATACAGGGTTATTCATTATTAGCTGCAAATACTCAGGAATTAGGTTCAACAAATAAAATAAAAAATATTTATGAAATGATTTTTTTTAAGTTTTGTTATGAAAATCCCGAGAAAATCGATAAAGGAATCATTGGCACCTGACCTATTTTGACCTTTGATCCGCGCCCGCGCGCCGTGAGTGACACTCTGCGTTCAGTCACCGCCTGGGTGGGTCATCGTCCTGTTCTCCATGGCAATCATTATGCAATAGCCGTAAAGAAATTAATAAAAATAAAATTTTGATACAAAAACTTGAAAAATTTTTTGATCAAATTTAAAAAAAATAATTTCATAAATATTTTTTATTCTATTTGTTGAACCTAATTCCTGAGTATTTGCAGCTAATAATGAATAACCCTGTATAGCATGCTAAAATTTCAGCTCGATCGATGCAGAAATTATAGTTACTTATAGTGTTTGAAGCGTACATAAACCAACAACATTATTTTATATCTAGATATATTTTTTATATTATGTACAAAGCTTTAAGTCACGTATCGCTGTAATTTAACTTAAGATTTTTTGCAATAAACTAAACAAAACTAAAAGCGTTCCGTCCTAACGTCGAAACCGTTTGTACAAAACTAAATAGCACTATTATTAGGCCCTAGTGCACGGCCTTAGCACGTAACAATGAATAAGCACACAATAAATCAGTCGGGGGCCAGATTCACCGGCCAATTAGTCGGTCGAGCGTAAACTTTACAGTTTTCTTTTACACCATAGACACCATTAGTCTCCCCTTTGTCTTCATTAGGTTGCAACGGTTAATCTAAAAAACCTTTTACCCGGCGTCAAAACGTACAGAATAATAAATAAAATGTTACGAGATGGCCCGAGGTGAAGTAACTACCCTATTTTCGGTTTGGGCCGCTCTTTTTTATGTGTTAATGATTTTCTCTCTAAAATAGAAGATTTACAAGCTTTTTAGGATACCTAGGGCTATTTTATTACACTCTACTTGAGCCTCGTTTTTTCAAACAAGCGTATTTATTAAAAAAAACTTGAGAAACTGACTTCATGGCTGAACTGATTTTGATATAAAATACTGATTGAAAAACTAACAACCGCACTAGTCGCCCCTACGGTTTTTGAAAGGTCCTCTCGATTTATTTGTTTTGCCATCATCAAACCCTGTTTCCTTATCATGGCACCATCTTCGAAATACATAATAATATATCTTCATTCCAACAAAAAAAGAATCATCAAAATCGGTTCATAAGCGACGAAGTTATTCGCGAACATACATTTAAAAGTATAATATTGTCGAATTGAGAAACCTTCTTTCTAGAAGTAAGGCCTTTGCATCTATTGAAGATGATTTATAAAGCGTCCCGCAATTAGGGTTTGTGTAATCACCAGTTGCCCCTGACGCTATATGAACTGTTCACAGGAGTATAATAATTATAATTTATTCTGTTTTTTCATATTATAATTTTATCCAAAAACTAGCTGACACCCGCGACTTCGTCCGCGTGGTTAGTATAAAGTCATAGTTTGAGTTCGTTTAAAAGAAACTATTTTATGGTGGAAAGCGGACAACTATTGATATGTTTTCACTGTTTTTTGCTTATATTTTGAGAGTTATTTTTCGTGAATTTGCCTTAGTAGCTAAGTTGGGTTATGTATGCGTTGGTTTTACATGACCAAGTTCTGGTTACCTTAGTTTTGAGTTTGCATTCAAAACTATATAAAGTGTGTTCGAAAGATGGTAACTGCTTGTTGCATGTTGCATTGTTGCATGTTGTAGCCGATTTTTTTCAGCTGTGTTTAGTTTTGGTATGATAGGTGCTTCCCGCGATTTTGTCTTGGTGGTTATCATCGGTTTTTTTGTAAACATTTGTGTGTATTAAAACCTGGTGACAAATGCTGCGGTAGCTGAATTTTTTTAAATGTTTTTTTGCGTATTTTGTAAAGCTCTTTTTCGTGATTTTGTTTTAGTGGCTAATTTGGGCTATCGTATTCGTTGGTGTATAATTGAATCTTGTTTTTTTAGTTTGACATGATCAAATGCAAGTTACCATCGTTTTGAGCTTGTACTTTAGAGTGTATTTGAATTTGAAGGTGAGTGCTGTTGTAGCCGTTTTTTTTCAGCGGTGTTTAGTTTAAGTATGAGAGATGATTCCCGCGATTTTGTCTTGGTGGTTATCATCGGTTTTTTTGTAAACATTTGTGTGTATCAAAACGTGGTGACAAATGCTGCGGTAGCAGAAAATTTTTTTTATGTTTTTTTTTGCGTATTTTGTAAAGCTCGTTTTCATGATTTATTTTAGTGGCTAATTTGGGCTATCGTATCGTCGACGGGCTATCGTCGATTTTTTTTTACTGTTTTTTTGCGTATTTTGTAAAGCTATTTTTTGTGATTTTATGTTATATTAGTGGCTTATTTGGGGTTTCGTATGCATGTTGGTGTATAATTGAATCTAAATTTTTAATTTGACATGACCAACTGCTGGTTACCATAGTTTTGAGCATGTACTTTAGAGTGTCTTTAAATTTGAAGGCGAGTGCTGTTGTAGCCGATTTCTTTCAGAGGTGTTTAGTTTAAGTATGATAGATAATTCCCGCAATTTTGTCTAAGTGGTTATCTTTGGTTTTATTGTAAACCTTTGTGTGTATTCAAACCTGGTGACAGATGCTGCGGTAGCTGAAATTTTTTTAATGTTTTTTTTTGCGTATTTTGTAAAGCTCGTTTTCGTGATTTGTTTTAGTGGCTAATTTGGGCTATCGTATTCGTTGGTGTATGATCGAATGTGTTTTTTTTAGTTTGACATGATCAAATGCAAGTTACCATAGTTTTGAGCTTGTACTTTAGAGTGTATTTGAATTTGAAGGCGAGTTCTGTTGTAGCTGTTTTTTTTCAGCGGTGTTTAGTTTAAGTATGATAGATGATTCCCGCAATTTTGTCTTGGTGGTTATCATCGGTTTTTTTGTAAACATTTGTGTGTATTAAAACCTGGTGACAAATGCTGCGGTAGCAGAAATTTTTTTAACGTTTTTTTTTGCGTATGTTGTAAAGCTATTTTTTGTGATTTTATGTTATATTAGTGGCTAATTTTGGGTTTCGTATGCGTGTTGGTGTATAATCGAATCAATTTTTTTTATTTGACTTGACCAACTGCTGGTTACCATAGTTTTGAGCATGTACTTTAGAGTTTATTTGAATTTGAAGGCGAGTGCTGTTGTAGCTGATTTTTTCAGTGGTGTTTAGCTTAAGTATGATAGATGATTCCCGCAATTTTGTCTAAGTGATTATCATTGTTTTTTTTTGTAAACCTTTGTGTGTATTCAAACCTGGTGACAGATGCTGCGGTAGCTGAAAATTTTTTAATGGTTTTTTTTGCGTATTTTGTAAAGCAATTTTTTGTGATTTTATGTTGTATTAGTGGCTAATTTGGGCTATCGTATCGTCGACGGGCTATCGTCGATTTTTTTTTACTGTTTTTTTGCGTATTTTGTAAAGCTATTTTTTGTGATTTTATGTTGTATTAGTGGCTAATTTAGGGTTTCGTATGCGTGTTGGTGTATAATCGAATCAGATTTTTTTAATTTGACATGACCAGCTGGTTACCATAGTTTTGAGCATGTTCTTTAGCCATTTTTTGAAGCGGTGCGGTGTTTAGTTTCGGTTTGATAGGTGTTTTCCGCGATTTTGTCTTAGGGGTTACGGTGGGGTTTATGTAAACTTTTGTGTGTATTCAAATTTGGTGACAGAAGCTGCGGTAGCACATTTTTTTTTACTGTTTTTTTGCGTATTTTGTAAAGCAATTTTTTGTGATTTTTCTTTAAACTATTTTTCCCTTTCTTCTTCTTTTAGGGAAATAATTTTCCTATTTTCTTTCTTAGTGCACCTTTGCTCTATAAGAGGAACACATCTTCCAAGTTTCATGCTTCTAGGACTAAGGGTTTAGGCTGTGTGTTGATTTTTCTTTAAACCTTTTTTCCCCTTTTTCTCCTCTTCGGGAAGGAATTTTCCAATTTCCTTTCTTAGTACACCTCTACGCTATAAGAGGAACATACCCTCCAAGTTTCATGCTTCTAGGACTAACGGTTTAGGCTGTGCGTTGATTGTCAGTCAGTCAGTGAGTCAGTCAGTCAGTCAGTCAGTAACGAAAGAGTTTTATATATTTATATTAGTGGCTTATTTGGGGTTTCGTATGCATGTTGGTGTATAATTGAATCTAAATTTTTAATTTGACATGACCAACTGCTGGTTACCATAGTTTTGAGCATGTACTTTAGAGTGTCTTTAAATTTGAAGGCGAGTGCTGTTGTAGCCGATTTCTTTCAGAGGTGTTTAGTTTAAGTATGATAGATAATTCCCGCAATTTTGTCTAAGTGGTTATCTTTGGTTTTATTGTAAACCTTTGTGTGTATTCAAACCTGGTGACAGATGCTGCGGTAGCTGAAATTTTTTTAATGTTTTTTTTTGCGTATTTTGTAAAGCTCGTTTTCGTGATTTGTTTTAGTGGCTAATTTGGGCTATCGTATTCGTTGGTGTATGATCGAATGTGTTTTTTTTAGTTTGACATGATCAAATGCAAGTTACCATAGTTTTGAGCTTGTACTTTAGAGTGTATTTGAATTTGAAGGCGAGTTCTGTTGTAGCTGTTTTTTTTCAGCGGTGTTTAGTTTAAGTATGATAGATGATTCCCGCAATTTTGTCTTGGTGGTTATCATCGGTTTTTTTGTAAACATTTGTGTGTATTAAAACCTGGTGACAAATGCTGCGGTAGCAGAAATTTTTTTAACGTTTTTTTTTGCGTATTTTGTAAAGCTATTTTTTGTGATTTTATGTTATATTAGTGGCTAATTTTGGGTTTCGTATGCGTGTTGGTGTATAATCGAATCAATTTTTTTTATTTGACTTGACCAACTGCTGGTTACCATAGTTTTGAGCATGTACTTTAGAGTTTATTTGAATTTGAAGGCGAGTGCTGTTGTAGCCGATTTTTTCAGTGGTGTTTAGCTTAAGTATGATAGATGATTCCCGCAATTTTGTCTAAGTGATTATCATTGTTTTTTTTTGTAAACCTTTGTGTGTATTCAAACCTGGTGACAGATGCTGCGGTAGCTGAAAATTTTTTAATGGTTTTTTTTGCGTATTTTGTAAAGCAATTTTTTGTGATTTTATGTTGTATTAGTGGCTAATTTGGGCTATCGTATCGTCGACGGGCTATCGTCGATTTTTTTTTACTGTTTTTTTGCGTATTTTGTAAAGCTATTTTTTGTGATTTTATGTTGTATTAGTGGCTAATTTAGGGTTTCGTATGCGTGTTGGTGTATAATCGAATCAGATTTTTTTAATTTAACATGACCAGCTGGTTACCATAGTTTTGAGCATGTTCTTTAGCCATTTTTTGAAGCGGTGCGGTGTTTAGTTTCGGTTTGATAGGTGTTTTCCGCGATTTTGTCTTAGTGGTTACGGTGGGGTTTATGTAAACTTTTGTGTGTATTCAAATTTGGTGACAGAAGCTGCGGTAGCGCATTTTTTTTTACTGTTTTTTTGCGTATTTTGTAAAGCAATTTTTTGTGATTTTTCTTTAAACTATTTTTCCCTTTCTTCTTCTTTTAGGGAAATAATTTTCCTATTTTCTTTCTTAGTGCACCTTTGCTCTATAAGAGGAACACATCTTCCAAGTTTCATGCTTCTAGGACTAAGGGTTTAGGCTGTGTGTTGATTTTTCTTTAAACCTTTTTTCCCCTTTTTCTCCTCTTCGGGAAAGAATTTTCCAATTTCCTTTCTTAGTACACCTCTACGCTATAAGAGGAACATACCCTCCAAGTTTCATGCTTCTAGGACTAACGGTTTAGGCTGTGCGTTGATTGTCAGTCAGTCAGTGAGTCAGTCAGTCAGTCAGTCAGTAACGAAAGAGTTTTATATATTTAGATTTACCAATCGGTTACTTTGCTTACACTGTACAAGTTTTGATTAGTTTAGTGTTTAGCGCTGTTTGAAATGTCAGCTCATACTTTATCAATTTTGTTCAACTCGGCAGCTGTCTTTGTTTTTCACGGTGACGTACTGACTTGACTTTGATATAATTATAATAGACATAATATATTTGATGTGTGAGTATAGAAAATGTAATAAAGGACTTATTTAATCTAGCTAGCCTACTAGAGTAATAATATAAGGCTTTGTGCGTAGTCGAGTTAAGCAGTAATGGGTCTAGACTTGAAACTAGAATATTTGATTCACAAACGGCTTTAACGGCTTATATTAATGGATTTATGTAGTCCGAAATAAACTATTTTTACTATTTTTATGAATGTCTTTTTGGCCAATACTCACCAGGATAAAGAAACTTACCATTATATGAATTAAAAATATAGGTATGTTACAACAGCAAAGGCTGAACCGACGCGTTAAACCTCTAAATGCTCTTCCAGTATCGCGAACGTATAGTAAATTGCAGTAGGTAAACAGTTTTTTTTTCTTGAACTTCCATGAGCCTTGTGCGTGCACATTTGAGTTCTGCAGTGGCGATCAGTGAGACGCTGTGATATTTGACAGCGTTTCACTGATCGCCACCGCAGAACACTTAAATGTGCGCAGGTTTTGTAGTTCCTAACTTTTATATACATTTTTTGAAAGCCGACGGACGCAGAATGGTCTATAGAAGACACTTATTTACTCTTCATCGTCATCTCAGCCCGTTTGGACCTACTGCTGAGAGGCCTCTTATTTACTGCGCCACTCTTTCCGGTTCCTAGCGAGTCTCATCCACTCGTTCCCAGCACTTATAACAATGTCGTTTGACCAACGGGCGGGTGATCTGCCCTTATGTCTTCCTTCTGCCTTCGTCATTCTCCATTTACATAACTGCGAAAAAATTACAATGTAATCTAGCAAGCTTTAGCGGACCGTATCTAGCACCAGAAATATGCACGGAATACCGCCAATTGAAAATTCCCGTCGACTCCCAAGTGGCGACCCTGAATCGGCCTCTCGAGGCCTTAACGAGACCCGGGACCTCGACCGTTTTGAATTCAGTAATTAGGCTAATAGCCCTAATAGAGGTATCGTGAACCACCTGAGATGTGCGTGGTAGTAGTTCCCTGAAGGTCCCGTTTTAAGGCTCTCATGAATCTTTCGTTTTGATTTTACGCCACCGCCACCGCAAGTATGCTTAAATTATAAATTAGTTCAGTCTTCGTGTGTATGACTTCGTTGAAGTTATTTTGTATAAACAAACCCTAAAGGAGGAGGTTCTCAATTCGGTTGTACTTTTTTTAATTTATGGGCTAATTTGAAAATATATTTTTTTATTTGGAAGGTTTCCAGATTAGTCCCAAAGAAATGTTTATCAAAATCGGCTTAGCCATTTTGTTTAAATGTTTATTACTACATACCTGCGTAATTAATGAACCGATTTAGCCGATTTATTTTTTTTATCTGAAAGGTCCATTGGTCCCATTAAATTTCATTGAAATCGGTTTAATAGTTTGATCATAAAGTCGGTTTCTCAAGTTTTTCAACTTATATTATATTATAGAAATTCGCTTCTAAGTACAAACCTACGCACCAAAACAATTACTTACCTACCCACTGTCAGTCAGCTCGTCACGTATTGACCATCTTTCCTGTGGATTAGGCTGACAGCTGTGAGAATGGCTTAGGTGCTGGGCAATCCTACTCCATCTTCATGTCTGACTATCTATGTATCTTTAAACAAATAGCTGATGGAACAAGCATATGGCCCACCTGATATTAAGTGGTAACCATCCTCATAACAATGTATTACCTCGTCGGTCACCCACGTCAGGAACGTGCCTTGCGATGCACTGCCCTGCGTCCATCAAATTGAGGCAAACAGATATTCAGCTTCAAGTGCCAGTGTTTCTATACTTGTAGAATGTCGTTTCTATACGTGGAATATTTCTTTTTAACTTGGCTGCACTATGATATTTCATCGTGTCATTAATAAAACTTTCAAATAACTGAATAAATTCATTCACTTGAAATCGTTGGATTCGATGCGGTTATTATTTTGCAAACCACGAATGCACTCGCAAAATATTTAATAGGACTTTGGTTTACGTGCAAATTTTATTATCATTCAATGTTCAGTCATCCGTTTGTGTTATTATTGTATCAACTTTATTGCCAATCGAATGTTCTGTTAAGGTGCACTTTCGACACGGCGACACCAATACTAAACTCGCCCCCTCATCATAAAGCTGAAGAGTTTGTTTGGTTGAACGCGCTAATCTCCGGAACTGCTCGTCCAAATTGTTTTTTTTTTGTGTTGAATAGTCCATTCCATTTATCGAGGAAAGCTATTATAGGTCTAATAAACCTATGGCGTCACGCTACGACTAACAGGAACAGTAATAATGCAAAATATTGCAAAAATATATGTCCTATCCTTTTCTAACACGTACAGACTTTTCTATGTCCATCTTTTTCTATCACAAGAATTTTTCAATAAATTCACGATTTTGATAAAAAATTAAATGCTCCTAAACGTTCTAGAATGTTCTTTAACATTCTGGAATGCCCGGGCAGCGCTGGGCGTCGCTGCCGGTTCATGTTACATTGAATGAGGGGGAAAATATCAATATATAACATAGTTCGTATTCATAAGCCTGTCAGTCCTTAGCGACGTAAACTCTCTTGTCACTGTCACTTTCATGTCAATAAATAGAGATGGCAACAGACAGCTATAGGGATTCGTTTTCTGTCATTTCGGGATGGCACATAGCTTTTTGATTTTAATTGTTTTTCTGGTGTTATTTTGAGTTCTGTTGTGTAATTTCGGTGGTATTTTAACCAACATTGCTTGAGGTCTTAGCTCAAAGTGTTAGCAGTTGGAATTTAAGTGTATTATGTGATATTCTGATTTGATCGAAAATGTTTCAGATGGATTTGGAAATAACGACAATCTTGTTTCCAAAGACAATAATTAGGTTAGGGCCGACTCGACTTTGACTGACTCGACGGAAAAGTATTTTATCTATGTAATATATTATCATTCTCATCTCATTAAACTACTTGACACTGGCAAAATTGATCCGAAAAGGACAGATGCCATTCATTAAGAAGAAGAAGAAGACAGCTATAGAACCATTATGAATTCGCACTAGTAGAGACAGGGGGTCTTGTAGCGTAGAACGAAGAAATTCACACGGCTATTGCTCACAAAGACATTTAAAGCTTATTGAAACGGTTCACTTTGACTTAGTCGTGTGTATTTGGTATTTGGGTGCACGCGAATATCATAGAAATACCGACTCCTATGTTTATTCTTTTTTTGACTGCCCTCTCAGCTCAGTTGGTAGTAGCTCTGCTTTCTGCGCCATAAGTCATGGGTTCGATCCCCACCGAGAACAAATATTTGTGTAGTAAACGCAGATTTTTGTTCTCTGTCTGGATGTAATACTGTATTCTTTCTAAGTAGTAGTGTCAGTCGTAATGTAGAAATTCCACTTTTAGTTGTCGAAACAAATATATTGAAAAATTGGTAGTCTGGCCTATTTTGTTTGACAATTAACTATTCAAACAACAGGTTAAAATAACATTTAAGTAGAGGCGTTCTTAAATAAATTCATAACTACAAACATGCTAACATCTTTACATAAACTAATAATTTTTAAATTCTTTTCGTTCTTTTAGGTCTAATGTAAAATTTAATATTTAAGGGGCCGGCGGAGGGTGAATTTTCATACAAATGTAATACCAAAATGATTACTAATTTAAGCAGATTTTCACTATATTATTGTAATAATTGTATTTGTATAGTATTTATCTAGGTTCCTGAACAGTTTTAATTTTAAATTACTTACCTGAAATGAAATTAACGCCAATCAAATTTTGCAATGAAAAAAATGTGTAAAATGCGATTGGTGTTTATTTCATTTGAGGTAAGTAATTTCAAATAAAAACTGTTCAGGAACCTACATAAATACTATACGAATACAGTTATTACAATAATATAGTGAAAATCTGCCTAAACTAGTAATAATTTTGGTATTACGTTTGTATGAAAATTCGCCCTCCGCCGGCCTCTTAAGTTGGGTGTAAATATTTAATCATGATAGCCGACAACTTTTTGCTTATTTATTAATAAACACAGCAAGTGTATACGTTATCAGCAGTGGAAGGTTTTATTTTGTTTTTTTTTACAATTTATAGGCTAATGCTTGACTCTCACCTGATGTTAAGCGATGATGTGGTCTACGGTGTAGCGCGCTCACCTAGAAGATTCACTCTTTTTTTGAAGACGTTCAAAGTGGATTAGAATTTGAACAAAATACAATACAGCATGTAAAGTACTACGCAAGTCAAGTCATCCTAGCTAGGTAACAAAATCTGTTGAATTTATCCAGGTATTCTAGGTGAAATAGCAGCGCTCACAAGTCTAGGCGAGAGAAACGATTTGTCAATGTGTGGACGATAGCACTATCTACTACGGGCTTCTTCTGATTGTAGAATTCTCGTTTCGCAAAACGATATTATAATATCTCGCTCTTGACTTCTGTAAAGCGGGTTGTCTACCAAAGCTATTTATTGTTTTTTAAAATTATTTTTCTACAATAATTCATAGGCTTACGTTTGACCGCAATTCAAGACATGCTTCTTCTTCTTATCGTGTTCTTCTTTCGAACCAAGTGTGGTGAAAGGATTTTAAGTGCGCTCAAAGAGGCTCCTTTCGTGAGACCTGCTGTAAGTAATGATGCGGTTGACATTCCTGAAGACACGTTGTTCGCGCTCTTTTTAGGGTTTCGCATCCGAAGGTAAAAACGGGACCTTATTATTAAGACTCCGCTCCGTCCGTCTGTCTGTTTGTCTGTGTGACAGTTAAAGTTTTCACAGATGATGTTTTTCTATGTTTTATTTGAAAGGTTCCAGTATGGTCTCACAGAAATTTAATCAAAATTGGTTTAGCAGTTTGGCCATGAAGTCGCAACAATTTTTATAAACGTCACTTGTTTTCCTGTCAATCAGAAAACGAACAACATAATCATATGAGTAAAGTTCCAAAGTACCAGGGCTCATAACAACGGAAGAGTAATCCCAAAATAAAAGGCGACACTTTATTAATTAAACGTCAAGTCTATCCCTCAGGCTTCCATTTCGGGAATTAGTTTACCTTTAATTTGGCTGAGCTGTGTGCCCGCGGTGGCTTATGGAGGCAGCGGCTAGATCAAACCACTCTATTTTTACTCTATTTTTGCATTTAGATTGCAAACTTAGAAGTTTATTGTATGAAAGGCTCGTCTACGTGTTAGACAAACTAAATGTGTCAACTTCTGAGAAAACTTTTTTTTTATATGACTAGCTGATGGAACAAGCCTAAGGCCCACCTGATGTTAAGTGGTAACCATCGCCTATAAGTGCCTCGTAAGTCACGCACGTCAGGAACGTGCCCTACGATGCACTGCTCTGCGTCCATCAGCTTGAGGCATAAAGATGTTTAGACTCACGTGCCAGCCTCACGTGCGTGTACTCTTAAAAACATCCAATTAAGATAAAAGTGTTCGGAAGAACAGACGCCGGCAAGGAATTCCACTCTTTATTCTTTTTGTGTTATTTTGAACTAATGCGGTGAAATAATGTAAATTACCTTTTAATTAGTGTAATTGGTCTCAAGACCGTTCTAATTAATTACATAAAAAAATAAAATAAATAATTTTTAGTTAGTCATAAAAACATATCTGAGCTAGCTATTCAATCATTGGCTACGTAACGATGGTTAAGCCAATAAAAACATGGAGCCTACGACCGACGTTTCCCATTGGAAATGTAGACAATGGATTTTCTTTAAAAAAAACAGGGAAATGTACTCCCGACCCATAAAAACTAACGGAATTGAATTTGGAAACTCCAAAAGTTTTGTAATTTCTATCTACACTGCTATTATATAAAGATATAATATCATAAAGAGGAATGGTTGCCTCAAAGGTCACGCACGTCAGGAAAGTGTCCTACGATGCACTGCCCTTCCATCAAGCTTAAGGCATAATACAGACTGGAGCGATTTCAAACATTCTTTCACCATTAGAAAATGGGCTATTTACTAGAGCAACCCGCACGGGTGAACATTTATTTTTTAAACACATAAATATAGCCTATGTTACTCAAGGTGAATGTAGCTTTCCAATGGTGTAAGAATTTTTGAAATCGGCACAGTAGTTTTTGAGTTTATTAATTACAAACATACACACAATTTTTATTTTTTTATCGTGTCACCGAGTGCGAACTAAGTGTGGTGAAAGGATTTTAAGTGCGCCTCAAAGGCTCCTTTTGTGCACTTGACACATATTTTCGAACCTTAGGCTCTACAATATGCCGGTTTCCTCACGATGTTTTTCTACAATATTATTAGTATAGGTCTAGATAGATACTCAAAATATTTTTATGCTTCTAGTTTGCGTGAAGCTTGATTAGTTTTTTTACAGTTTTTTATACCAACGGCAGGCTTTCCAAAATCTTCTAACTTATTCATACAAATTACGTCAAAGTTGATAAAGTCTAAATAGGTTCGTGAATTTTTAACTACAACCCCAAAATAGGATAACTTTATCCTTTTAACCCTCCTGAAACTTTCGTTTATAATATCGAAGTAAAAATTATGCTTAATTTTTGTTTAATAAAGACGTGAGTTCATTTTATGTTCTTTAGATTAATGAAAATACTTTATTGTGTGCTTCCATCATTATCAACCTGTAGATGTCCGTTACTGAACAGATGTTCAGTGGTAAACATCGCAACTCTAACAAAGCATTGTCTTGTAGGTCACGTACATCAGAACATGCCCTACGACGCATTGCCTTGTGTCCAAAAACTTGAGACATAACAGTTTCACCTAGTAATTTCACGGCACCCACACCTTTCAAACCGAAACACAGCGATGCTGCTTCTCGGCAGAAATAGGTTTGGTGGAGACTTCCCCGGACGAACACTTCACAAAGAGCTCTACTCTACTCCGAAATTTAAAAAGAAACACTCTTTTTCTAAAACTACTCACTCATTCGCCCTAAAACCATTTGAATACCAAAGTATTTTCGACGTGTGACAACATGAACATGTTCAACTGTGTAGGCAACGTATTGTTTTAAGATTTCCCAAGAGACCACGTAAACTAAAAGCCGAGAATTCCCCAGTAGGACCTTAAAATCTGTCGTACTCCATTCTCACTTTAATTAAAAGTGATAGTTATACGAAATCCTTTGCGCAATTCGGTTAAAACAACCATTTAACGAAACTCTCAATCTAAAATATCTCTTATTCATTCCCATCATAGAATTTATGAGTAGGTAATCTAAGATATAACTTTTTTGTGTACCTTACACAATCTTTTTGGCGACCTTCTTATTTTTCATGTCACTGGTTCTTTCGAAACAATGTGGTGAAAGGATTTTAAGCGTTCCTCCAAGAGGTTCTTTTCGTGTTTTTCTCGTTTCGTCCATCTGGTAACCTGAGAACAGCTCTACACTATTCTAAGAGTGCCTGTACAAAATTTTAGACCTCAAGTTTTTTTTAATAATAGCTGCGTCCCGTGGTCCCACTCGCGGTAATATGGTTTAAAGTATTTTCCGTGATAAAAAGTAGTCTTTGTTGATCCAGAGTATAATCTACATCTATACCAAAGAAAACTAAACACTATTACCCTTGCTTATAAAAATATGTCAAAACATAAACAGTGCTTAAACTATTGCCATCTCTTAACACTGGGTATTGACAAACAGTGACAGGACTAACTTTAAGCAATGATTAAATTTAAATTGCCTTTATAAGTATGGCTGATAGTCACAATATCATAGGGATTAACCTAGATTTTGATGAGAAAGATCCAGTGAGGCGTTTATTGGTTCGAGAATCTAGAACAGTAGCTTCTTAAACTAGAGCTCCCTCTTACTTTAATTAGATCAGACATTTCAGCGGGATCTTTTGTCTCTTTCATTAGATTCGTGCTAGTTTCCATTGAAAGAAGTTTAAACCAATAGACTATTCCGTTTTAAAGCGCAAATTGAATTTAGTGACAAAACTAACCAATCAGGGGAGGGGTATGATACGAGATCGCAATGCGTCAATATCCAAATAAAAAGTTGGCACATTTTCAAAAAAAGAACTTGCGTCAGTTTGACAAGACATACTTGAGGTATAGGGCCAAACTATAGACTTCCAACCTCCTTGATCAAAATACATTTTTTTTATTTTGTACAAGCTAAGGTCACACCACCCATACTACTCCGGGCTTAGACAGCTGATTTACTTATCTGAGATGTTTCCTAACTATGGTTGGTTGAAATCCATGCAACCGTTTCTGAATTTCAAATAATTCTGAAAAAAGTCATCACTGCGCCACGGGTTTTGACATTTTGAATAAAGCAACAATATTCTTTAAAAAAATATGATACTTCAGTAGTTACCAAAGCTTTGGAAGTTACAAAAGCTTGCATAAGGTTCAAAATATTTAAAAGTTCTTACGAGTTATGACGAATATAACCTAGAATAAGCTGAAATGCTTTAAAACTTAAACCCGTAGTTTCTAAAGTTGGTAGTTATAACAATTGCCGCAAAGTTCACCTATAATTACAGAATATGCACAGGGAACAGGGTGTACAAGTAAAACTAGCTCTTAGGCAGGACTATTAAAATGTAATGAAATTTATTGGATAGTAACAATCATTACAATAACATTATTAAACAGTTGGGTTACATCTTTTAATGGTTTTTTTGTGGGATAACATTGGTAAGCAAAACTATTATTTTAAAAACAAGCAGTAGCAGCATCAATAGTAATTTAGTTGTTTTATGACGCTGAACTCCGTGAAACAACTTCTCGCTCGCTTACTTTCGCTAGTGCTCAGGATTCTAATTTTTAAACCACTCGCTGTGCTGGTGGATAAATTTTAGAATCATTCGCTTGCTCGGTCATCAAAATTGAGCACGCGGTTAAAAAGCAACTTTGCAATTGCATAACAAATTACTATTAAAACAGTTTTAAACCTATTTGATGATAACTTTTGATAAGTAAAATTAACAATTTCATCAGAATTATCCCTATAGCTGTGGCATCATGGGTGTGTACACCTCCATTACGGTAAGTGCTGATAGTACCTATAAGCATATTATTACGAACCAATTTTATTAGTGAAGAAAATCGATACTGTGTCACCATGGTACTTTCACAATCGTATGACAATTATCGAACAAGTAAGATATATTTTGACAGAAAAAAGCAAAATGACATCTGTCGTTGCTTCAACCTAGGAAGATTGAAAAGATTCAACTGAATGCAACTTCGGTTATCGAGCAGTTGTCTAAAGGCCTGCGCACACAAAGGTCGCTGGCGTCGCGATCAGTGAAACGCTGTCTTCAACAGCGATATTTGACAGCGTTGCACTGATCGCTATCACCAGCAACCTATGTGTGCGCAGGCCTTAACTTGAAATCTATTATCAGTGAACTTAACAAGGATTGTCACTGGTCGACCCAGTCAGTTTTTTTTGGTATTGTCTATCTAAGGTATCGAACTGAAGTTCATTTTGGTGTTACGCAATTCCAAAATACGAAGTTCCATCAAGTTCCATTCATTCACTATTAGGTTTGAATTTCGGTGGTGGTGGCGTTGTATAGGTCAGATAGTTATACATATAGGGCCATATTAATAAACGTAGACTAAGCTAAGATTAAGTTTACTCCAGGTTTTAGAGCAGAAGTAAATAATTTTGATATTAATAAACAAAGAGTAAGGAGGAAGTAAGCTAATCCGAATCTACTCTCGGACTAAAAGTTAATCCCAGATGGCACCTAGTTTAGAGACAGAATAAGCATAGAGTAACATGACAATGCATGAATTTTGCAAATTTTTACGTAATCATAGCCTTGATACTCCTACAAAGACTGTTATTTTCACGGTTATTTGATAAAATTGTGAAAATAGCTACGTAACATGTAAAGAGACTATTATGTTGATGATTGGAGAGTGATAGATGAATTAGATGAGTTTGAAAACCAAATTCCATCAGTGCGACGAATAAAAGTTTACAAGATTCTTATAAAATCCATAAGAAGATCTTGAAGAAACGGAATTTAACCCTTACCCACCTAACGTATTTTTCAGTTACACTACCTGGCATCGCTCCTGGAGACCGCTAGCCTATTTTTCATGTTTTACAACCATTTTTTAAAATGGTTTGCACTAAAATAAAAGTCACATCTGTATTTTCACTATGTTTTTGTTTATTATAAGTTTTTGAACAAAGCAAAAGTATGCATTTTCTTGAAATGAACACTTAACTTAATTATAGCACATTTTATGGCTGCAAATCGGATTCTTACATGCAAAACGCGTGTAAGCTAAAGTAGTTTCTGTGCCTTTCCAATGGAACATCGTCGTCAGAAGATGAATCTTCCATCGGTGATGGTATGGTTTTCATTTTCAGGTTTTTGTAGGTTGAAGCTCAGACCCGTAACTGATGACCCGACACAATGATGTGATCGCCTGCAATCTTCATTCAGTAGTAGATTCTCTCGATCTACTCACTACTGCCTGGTGATTCAAGAAGTGGCTTTATACCACCCCATAAAATAAAGTAGTAACTTTTTGTGGACATCTTCCCATGCTTTCGTCCCAGTTAACAGAGCGACTACGCTTCGATGAACTCATTTTTAAAATACATTTACAAATATTGACATTAATCAACCTTTGACAAGATATCAACAAGCAAATCACTAAAACAGTCTGTCAAACTCAAAATATTAGCAGTCAGTGTCATCATTTTCATTCTTTGACTCACTCTTTTTACTTTGAAATTTCAAGGGTTGCCATATCGCACGTGCTAATCCTGAATTAGCGAATGTATTGTTACCCCGAGGATACTCCTTGTTTATTAATAACATTGAAATGTCATAGGTAATACTCGGTTAGTCTAAAATTAACTAGTCTAAGAGTAATCGCGAATTATGCTAGGATTAAGAGATTCTTATTAATAGGGCCTATAGGGTGTTATTAATAATCCTGGCGTAGCGTTGGACTAGTTAATCCGTGTTTTGTCTCTCTCGAGCAAATGTGACAAAACACGGATTAACTAGTCCAACGCTACGCCAGGATTATTAATAAGACCCATATACTATACGAAAGTGACAGTTAAAGTCTAGGCTAGGTTTCAAATGTCAAAAATGGAGCCGATGTCGATTACGAGTTGACTTAGACAATAAGGCCCCAGGTAAATAGTTGACTGTAACGTCAAACCTGTAGATGGCGTTCTCAATGAGGATCGAACCCACTACCTAACAACGCAAAAGGCAGAGCTACTACCAACTGAGCTGAGAAGCCAGTCAAAACTCAAGTCAGATATTTTGGTAAAAGCTTGTTCACCTCTCGGTGTACTTCTGGATCCTTCTAACAAGAGTTGATTGAACTTTTTGTTTGGTTTGATCTTTTACATTTATTTGTCTTCATTTTATTGGTTTTTGTTCGTTTAATTTTATCGATAGGCAAGAACGACGGTACCTTATCAATGGATGCCATAGAAATACAAGCTGTTTTTTCTTCGCATTATGTGAAAATTCAATTGAATTTTCAAATTGTTTGAATTCAACTTAAAGTCTCTAGTAGATTTGAACCCGTGACCTCCCCTTGGAATGTTGCGCCATCGGATCCTATCACACTCGACAAATAACTCTTATGGACTCTTAATACGGCACTTACGCCACCGCTTGGTTCCATCTACAGGTTTGACGTTACAGTCAACCACTTACCTGCTCGATAACCGATGTTGCATTCAGTTGAATCGACGAGAGATACTCGTATCACCTTACTTTTTTATATCTCTAGATTTGTTATTGTCCCAAAAGTTAAGAGCCGAGCCGAGGGGATCATTGTGAATATGAGCCTCTGAACCGTCATAAAGCTCTATCTAGCCCCAAACTAAGCAAAGCATGTACTTTTACTCCCATGATGAGAGTGACTCGTTACTCTCTTGATCAAAAACCGTGAAAGCGAAAAACTCAAATAAAAAGGCAAAAACAATAAGCGAAAAGCCATTATTATTCCGAACACGCCACCGCCTCCACAAAATTTTATATCACAATTGCAATCTTCTTAAATACATGGTATGATTCAAATAATTACTTTGCGATTACTTTTTGAAATAATTAAAAGTCATGTTGAGAGTTTGTCCTTAAGGGAAAGTAGGCTTGAACAATTTCTTTTGAAGATGCAATGAAAATGAGACTGGTTTTTCCTTCCTTAGATATAAAAAATCATATTAAAAACCCTCAAATAGAAAGAAGGAAAACATGGGCTATGACTTTTGTTTAGAATTTTATATAGAAATTATCATGATGACGTTAAATAAATAACTTTTGGATTTGATTTGAATTTGATCGCCTATACAAAGTTTACATAAGTTACCAGGGATGACTACCGTGCCTGAGGGATAAAATTCGTGAACGTATATTAAGAGTTTTCGGAAAAATAACACAAAAGTTGCTGAGTTTTCATTCAAAGTATGGCAGCACCCAAAAAAATTAAATGTTTATTATAAAAGCCACACAAGAGTTCACATAACTCATTCAATATTCCCATACAATACAGTGTTGCCATAAACACTCACTCGGTTTCCACTGTTATCGCTTAGTTGCGTATTTACCGAAGTTTTTTCTTTATTCTGCACACAAAAGGATCTCCAAGTTTTTTTGGTAACTTTTAATGTGTGTAGAAGCTCCTTGGTCTATTCTATTGGATACTTTGAAGTATCGTTTAGATTTTCGGTTTGGCCGTCTTTTGTGTATCTTTCAAGACCAAATACTTTTTATGTTACTTAAGTGATCCTAAGTAAATAGGCCTTTGCACTTACATTCTCTAGATGAGAAAAAACAGCGTTAAGGGCAACTTTTCAGTCACGTCTCTCCTTACAGAACTTTGTAGTATTTGGGACAAGATATTGGAGAGAGTTGGTTTACTCTGTTTAGTTTTCATGCCGCCCCAAATGCCTCTTTCTCTGACAATTTGAAATAATTGAACACATACAACGGAGTCATCCAGTTATGTTCATTTTTCTGACAAATTTGTCTTCCTTATTGATCTGTGGTTCCAAAAAGACTCTCATCCGAGTTTTTAAGTCCCGACAACCAATTGTCAACATTTTCTTTCGAAGTTGGGACTTTGGAACTTCCCGGAACTTGGGCTAATTAATTCGCGCGTTTATTCCGGAATTTTTAATCAGTGTCTCGATCTTGATCAATTGTCTGTGAAAGAGAGTGAATAAAAGGAAGCTTTATGAAAACCACGTAAAATAACTTGAAAATACCGAAGTTTCTGTAGTATTTTTCACTTTATTTTCAAGCATTGCTTTCGGCGCTGTGAGTTTAAGTTCTGAGTTTTTATAAGAGTCATTTCATTTCATTTCATTTATCCACTAAAAATCCTTTTATAAATCGTGTTTGAATGTTTACTATAAACTAACATGCTACAAAAAAAACAATAAAACATTTAAATACACAGTCATCAAATAAAATAAATACACAGAGTAGGTGCTTTGCACATAGCACAACAATATTTTTAATTTATTTCATAGTGTTTTAATACACTTAAGAAAATCACAAAGATTTTTATGATGTCCCAAAAGTTAAGTGAAGATCCCGATCGGCTCTTAACTTTTGGGACATTATAAAAATCTTTGTAACAACTATATTTGTTTGCCAAATAATTTAAAATGATCGACATAAATTAGGTAGGTTACCCCACGTTGATTGTATGCTTTAGATTCCGTTACAGCGAAGCAACGCTTTTATTTGTCACCCTCTTACATTAAAACATCCTTACTGTTTTGCTTACTCAACGAAGTTCGCAAATATTGCTCCTTGATTTTATTTTTTCTTTGTCTCGGTTGGTGCCTCGGCGCGAATTTGAATCAAAAAGCAGCAGCTCCGGAAAGTCTCCGAAGACTATTACAAGTTACACCACGCTTTCAAGAATAAAGAAAAACCCTTCTTTGTTTCCATTCAGGATTTCCAGCAATTCTTTGAAAATGCTGACTAGGGCAAATATATGACTGGAGTTCTTAGCTGACAATTACTACCAGATTTGTTCTTTTTGACCATGTCTTTCCTGTGGATTAGGCCAACTAAGCTTTCTGGATGGTATAGGTGCTGGGCAATCTTGTCCTAGGCACTATAGCGTCCCGTAAGTAGGGGCATGAGCTACCCTTGACGCTATGATGCTGTATAAATCATTTACAATGAATGAAAGGGCCTGTTTTTTTTTTCTTAAAAAAATCAAATGTTCCAGACATGATCATCAATGTCTGAGTGTTGTTTAGACAAAAAATAAACGTTACCTGGCAAAATAGATTTGACTGTGAGATCCGATTTCGATGATTCTTTGTTATTTGAAAAGTAACTTAAAGTTCTCAGATCTCATAAAAAATTGGCAAATAATCTTTGGCATGATGAGTAGAATAGCTCTTCAATAAGAACTTTTAGTTCTGCTAGTTTAAGTAGTCTTTGTGTTGTGAGGTGTAGACCTCGCGAGAATATACTACAGCTCACAGAGCTACTAGTTTTTATTATTTTTATTTTCAAAGGCAGTATCTAATTGATGTTATGTGGTAGCACCATAAATAAAAACATAAACTGAATCATGCAGCTAATGCATTTTTAAGTAAAATTCAATTTGGATTTTATGCATCGATCTCATTTCTCTTCAATCGTTTTTACCATCTCGAAATGAACGCCATTTCGCTGAGAAGTCCATTTCGTTCTATAAATCTACGAGACGTTCTAAAAAACCTAATGAATGAACCAATCGCTTTTATCTTCGCATTTTTATGATTGATGCACACGCTGAGTTATATGACTTCATATATAACATCCGAAGAGTTTCCTGACATCAATCTTTCACGTCAGGCGGGAGTTCCTGACGTTGGAAAAATACTTATTACCGTTTATTAGGGACGTACTTCCTTTTATATGCGAAACTAGTCCGTAAACATAGGTGGTAAGACTCAATTTTCTGCTAAAGCTTGGCTTGTAACAGGTTAGGTCTAAAGTAGTCCTTACGCACAGAACGTAAGACTCTTTTTTGATTAGGTCCACCTATTCAGTAGAAAACGTCTAAATAAAATTAGGTTTCAGCTGGGCGATTGGGTAATTCTGTTGCATTCAAAAGTTTGATTATAACAAATTAATGAAACAAACAAGGAACAGCGATTACAAAATCTTGTTGCAATCATTTTTCGACCACTATCTATCTGTTGCCATACTAGTTCTACAAAGCGAAGTTCCTATTCGCTATCTCATGTTTATTACATCAACATTCAGTCTTGTTGTAATCATTCCTTGTCAAATATAAGTTTGTTTCGATTCGTTTTTTAGTGCAATCGAAGCTCAAAATAATGTCGAAACTGACAGATGCGATTACGTTTTTATTGCAACAAAATATGCGCAATCACCTCACTGTACTTGTAATTTTAAATTGAGATTTTTAGCGTAGCTAGTACTTTTAAAAAATATAGTTTTTTGAAAATATATTTGCAATCTGCTATATTTTCAAAGGCAGTATCTAATTTATGTTTTGTGGTAGCACCATAAGTAAATACATAAATGCATCAAGTAAATACATCACGTAGCATTTTAGAGCAATAACTACATCCAACACAAAAAATGTTATTGGCGAAACGCAGCTCGTTGGAATTTCGGTTACCTTTATTTAAAACAACACCGAAATTTCAAAACTAGAAATAGAAAACCAAAACCTGAATAAAACTAGGTTCAATCCAATAGCTTCGTTCTATAGTTACCTACAATAGACGCATACATATGAAATGGAATTCAGTGACTATACAGAACAGTGGGAGAATACTTACAATACGACTGACGACCGCCCGCTTTTTATTTCAAAAATTCAATTCACCATTTTAAAAAGTAATAAAATATTTGTGGTTTGCTGGTTACGAAACCCGCTTACGTAGAAGCACTTAAAGGTCTCTCGTATGAACAGAACAGTGAGATTGCATTTGCCAAACATTTCAAACGCAGCGATCGCCGATCACTCATGGCGATTTTTGCTTCCTATCGGAGTTCCTGAACGCGTGTTTGCATCGTTTTAGTAGTATATCGTTTAACTAGTTTATGACCGGAGCACTAAGAATTAAAAAATATCATAAATATTATCCATATATATTATAGTATATAGCATAGCAACTATTTAGCGGCTGTATCGCCACAAAATACATAAAACATGTATGAACTGTGTGAATGATGACATGGATAATAAGTGAGAAGTGAATGCAGAGATGACGGCTGACAGAGGGGAATGGAGGAGGAAGGCATGTTGTGCCGACCCCACATAAAGTGGGATAAGGGCAGGAAGAAGAAGAAGTAGCTCACCACAAAAAGTCGGCCTTTAACATTCAAGATTTAGATAATCTACTTCTTCGAATTTATTATTCGAGTGTTTATTTTTGTTCCAGCGGCAACCGATTTCATACGTGAATATGAATGCAGTATAGGGAATAGTTCTGCAGTAGATAGATTCCAAATACTTTTAATATTGCTCCGGCAGAGTAAATAGAAAATACGAGCGTAGTCTAAAATATAATTCGGTATGTAGTATTGCATTTTGTTGAACCATTTCGAGGTAATGCGTTTTATGAATACGGGATTGAAACCGCGGTTTGTAAATTTTAGAGTTTAGAAAAATATGGAGAAAAATCTTGTTTAGAGCACTCACGTCTAAATGATGTGAAAGGGGCGGTCTTTAAAAACAGCCAAAGTGCAAAAATCTTGACTTGACCCAGTTTCAAAATGCATTGAGCAATCAAAATATATAATAATAAATAATAAAATTATATTAAGTAATAATATATAATAATAATATTAATAATAATAATATTAAGTAAGTACACTGTACTTGCCTCTGTCGCCTATTGTTGATCGTGATTTTTGCATTGCAGTGTTCCGAGTTAAAGGATATTAGGATTAGGTGCGTGTACAGTAACAAGGGCATGGAAGATATTTATAGACCGGTTACCTCTAACTCAACACCCATTGGGCCAACTGCTTGTTCAGTCACATTATCGCATCAAAGAAACATGATCTTATAATACAAAACCAATATAAAGTTTAGATAAATATACGTACTCAGCTTTAGATCCGGCCTCATCATTTTAAATTGACGGCCCTAACTCCAAAGAAATGTAAATGAGCACAAGTATTCGCATCTTTGTTTATTCTTTTCAATTTGACAGCTCGGAAGCACTCGGGAAACTTCGGGAATATTGTAAAGAAAACCGACGAACCGAAGACGATTGTACTCTGTTACTGAGTATGAGCCTTTTGTTGTTTGTTGAGAAGTCAGTGGGGAAGTGACCTGAGGGCTACGCCAAGTCGTATTTTATTTCTTTAAGTGAATGTGTATCTTTCTGTAATTGTAAACCGCAACACTTGACTTGGCTAAGGCACTGTATAGGCTGTTGATTGATATCTTAAAAATCTAAATACAATTTTGTGGCCTGCATTAACCTTACTGATATTTCTTTATTTCGTATACCTTTAAGGCAAAATATAAGCTAAACTCTGATCTTTCAATTCATTTGCCGCATCTTTTTATATTTTTACCAAAAATGTCGCCTATATTCAGAGCCGCAGATGGGATACCAAACAAAAGGCGTAAAACCAAACGGCCCTCCAATTCAAGGGTAGCATGTGAAACAGTTTATGGCGATATATAAGCATACTTTCTTTTACAGGTGGGTAAAGATGGTATTGCCGTAGCGGGAATATATTGACTTACGGTGCCCGTACCCAATTTTTTCGGCTGCCATTTTTTTGGATTTTTAAAAATTACCGCGCGTAAAATAAAATACTTTAATCGGAGTTTTGTCCTGGTTTAATTTTATTAAATAAATAATAAATAAATAAAATAAATCTACGTCAACGGTAACTGCTAACGAAAACGTCTTTTTTCATTCTTTCTATATTAAAGACTATGGGAGGATATACGTGCTGTACATAACTAAGTTCCAAATATATCTTGGTACAGGGAGAATTTACGAGTAAGTAAATAACGATAGTTCCACCCATTTCGACAACTAAACGTAAAAATACTTTTTTAATATAAAAAAGCGTCAAATGTTAAGTATGGTAATATCTGTATAGTATACCTCCACATTTTCTCGCTTATTTGCTCGTAACTCAACCAACTTTAAAGCTTTTCCTACAAGTAATTTCGCTGGCAACACAGTAATTTTTCAGAATGTTAGCCGGTTTAATATCAGGGTTGCCAGCATTGATATAGGTACGGTCGCACCATTGTCGGGCAAAAGCCACAGAATTAAAACCCTGAGATAATTTACTTGTTGAATTTATGCGGTTGTAACATTAGGGCATCTGGTCGGCAGTATTTCGTACTGATTGCGCGTGATGTAGCTTCATTTGGGTAGCTTTTTGCACAGATAGCTGCGAGCTGGATAAAGGTAGAATGATTATTACACCCGCCCCGCATGAACTCGCGTCGCCTGACTCATACATTTTGTATGAGACAGACAGAGACAGAAGAAGCAGCCCCGTGCCGTCTGCTCTAATTTAATAACTTCTACACAAAATGCATTCTTCATCGCAATATGCTTATCAGCAGCACGTGCGTGAATAGTCCATTATTCACTTTGTAAGTCATGTGAAACGATGACCAATAAAATCACTTTTCGTCACCGCTCATGATTCCCTGTGACGAAAGCTCATGAAATGACGTCACAGATCAGGTGACAAGTGACAAAATGGCGTCGACGAAATCCGACACAGAAGCTAATGAGTTCATCCCGCGTTATGGATCGACGCGAATTGATGACTCAATTTTGTAGCTTATTACATTTTTGCCTCTATTCTGACGCAGTGTTTGTCACGCGAAAATTGATGTTTTTGTCCCGAAACGAGTGATTACATTTCAATGAATGTTAATCAAAATGGATAAACAACATGTTCTAATGACAATATAAATATGTACCTATGTTTAGGTATGTTTAATTTATACAGGAACCCAATTCGAGCGTGCGCTAGCGTTAAAACACCTAACTGCCAATTGAAAACGTTTGAAACAATACAATTGTAAATTAGTACATTGTTACCCGAGTGTTGAAAGTCACGTTTTTTGAGTCCCGAGACGGGTTTGGCGCCAGAGCGTTAGCGAGGGCGCCAATGGAGCTTGAGGGACTTAAAAGACTTTCACCCGAGGTAAACACTGTGCTTTTCATTACGAATACAAGGAAAGTAAAAATAAAAACATGAATGAAAAATTTGTGAAAATGAAGATTGAATTGCCGCCTTCCCGGTTTTTTTTTTCTTTTTCTCTGGCGGGCCTTCGGCTACGGCTCGCCAGCATTATTCAGCCATTATTTTCATTTTCATAATTTAAAAAATGGTAAATTGTTTGCGCAAATCTATGTTATTTTAAATAAATAGTTGAAGTTATATATTAATCAAGTAATTTAGAAGATATATTATTTATTTAATACTATCTTTATGTTATTTAAATTTTACATTGCGCTCTAATTAGAGTTTTTAAACTTCTTACCGTTGTAATGGGTTTCCAACCTACTTGCTGAATAAAAAGTTGGAATTTGGTTCAACCTCCTTGCAGTTTAGAAAGTTGGAACATGGTTGAATAAAATAGAACTTGTTTTTTTTTATAATTTGACAGCTGTCAGTAGAAAGCGATTCTCCCTAGGGCTGAAAGTATTACTTTCAATTAGGCCCCTCAGGCAACTTCAGACCTACTTTCAGAGTATGAGCAATGAAAAAATTATTACCTAAGGGTATTCCTGTTTCACCATTGTAAAAAAGGTAAAAAAGCTACCATCAGTCTCGTAAATGATTAACTTCGATAACCTTATAGTTTACGACAGAGAATTTTTATTTTCAGCGAACTAAATTGATATTTTATTGAATAAAAAATTGGCAGATTCCTGGCGTGGAGCCAATACCTGCAACCTCTCGTTATATGCCTATTGAGGGTGCACTTCAGATTTTAAATCGGCTTTGTGGTCTTGATTTAAGATTAAGTCACAAATCAATATACTTAACATTATTAAAAGTCCTAACTATAGTATTGGCATTTAATTAGCTTTAAAATAACAGGAAAATTCGTGTAACCTTTTTACCCAATATCATTTTACAAATTCAATTCCTAATTTCGATATCCAACGGTCTTTGGCCCGAAATTGATCCCCAAATTCCTCCAGCTATTATATTCACACTTATTACGTTGACAAAAAGATTGAACGGAAAAAAGGTGGATATTATCTCTCAGATTACAAAAAGGGATCACGATTTATATTCGGGGTTCAAACGAAGACATTTTAATATCTCCGGATTGCGCGAAAAAGTATAATCTAATCAGGACACCCTTTTGGCAATAAATAAAATAAATTGGGACAAGCCGAGTAGGACTCGCGCCCTGAGGGTTTCGTATAATCCTCAAATTTTAGTTGAAAATAATTAGAATTGACTTTCCTCTTGTTTGTGTCAGTCTTCTAACGCCAAACTGTGTGATCGTGACTTGACAGCAAATAAGATTTTGTATAAAAGAAACAAACCAGTTGAACGTTTTTCTCAGAAATGAGTGTAATTCTGTACTTTTATTGTCTATTTTGCAGCAAACGTTTGACTGAAATGTTACCTGACCTACTGATTGTTTTAGGAATAGGACATCACTACTAAGACCGAGCAAAGAAACACATCACTAGTCGGAAAAGAAAGAATATGGCGTCGTAATGTGTAGATTATTATGATATAAAGATAAAACAGAGTTTTTACTGTATTCAATGGGAACTTTCGCTTCTAGGCTCCCAGACGTCGGTAAGGAATAGTAATATCTAGGATAGGGCCGAGATGTTTTTCTTCCTAGGGGAAGAATTCCCTAAAAGTTCGCTATTAAATAACTTCAGTCAAAAGCCTAAGGGTAATGAGTTAGAAAGGAGAGCGCTCTTACTTCAATAAACCATTTGTATTCAAGCAAGGTAGCCGCATTTTAATTTACTTTACGCGAATTAAAACTGCGCGTGATTCGAATTCGATTTGTTTTTACAGCGATACTTTATTTTTATCGTTGATTGAAGACGTTTCCTTGTTATTATTAAGAGTAAGAGGGGATTGTTTGCTCCGTTTGCCAATTTACCTGTAAAACAGGTAGCTTTGATGAGAGAAGCAGGTTGTAATTTTACTTGGAACCTTCTGACAAAAGCACTACTAGTATGCTCAACTACTTGTATCGAACTTGTATTTAAGTTTGTAACCATATTTATTAGTTTTTTTTATATCCTAGGTTTTCTATTTATTTGGTGCCTTTAGTGACTTCGCCATGGCCCATAAGATTATCTTATCACAGATTATTTCTCGTTGTTACTATTTGTTCACCCCGATCTTGTGATCTACGAGTAGCTACTATCAAAACTTACCTGAACCAAGAAGCCATTGAAATGCTTACAAATAAGAGCTCACGTTATATTGTATTTCCAAAAACTCTCTCTTTTTCCAGGTCGGAAAAAGTCTTGTTTTTACGTGAATGTGTCCACAATTGTATTGCATATTCTCTGAAGGTGGAAGCATATTTTGTCAATTGACTATAACTTTTCCGTGACGACGTCGATTGTCTCCCAACGTTTATTCTTCAATTTGCTTATTGGCTTTTGTTCAGATCGAGAGGTTTTGAGTGTAGAAGTTCAGTGAGCGCTCTTGATAGCTCAACTTTTTGCTTGGAATAATAAAAATCTGTTTTCTTTTGAATCTCATCAGCTTTATCATTAGCATTCGTTTTATTTTGAGTATAATGAGATAAGATACTTATGAAAATGTTTTATAAATTGAACTTATCGTGTATCGTATCGTGTTTTGAACTTTGCGTCTTTTCTTATTATTCTAAGCTGCTTAGGCAGGTACTTTGCATTTCTTGCATAGCTTTTCAATTAGTTAACAGTGCAGAGTGTTATTAATAGGTTCCAGGGTTCTGTTGGCTTCTTGCATTTTATCTATCTTGACAAAAAGTACGTTTTTTTATCTATCCTGACAAAAAGTACGTCTACGAAGTATTAAGTAAGTAAGTAGTATTACAAGTTTCATACAAATTAGTACACCTATCCGTTGCAATGAGTGCAAGGAACAAAGATTAACATAATAGGGATAATAATTAGCGTAGCCCTACATATTATTTTTTCGTTTTCATTCATAACATTTTTTTACTGTGTCACAATTTTAATTTTAAAGATGGAGCCTTTTGTCAACTTTCTTTTCCCCAACCCTTTATATTCTGTGACTTATTCCCGTCTAGTTCGAAGGCGTGATCGTCAGATTCGATGTTTATATTTGCACAACAATCCTTTGCACCAGGCCTTTGTTGTGGTAATTTCATTAGACGAGGTCGCCATCCGCTGAATATTAATAAGCGAGTTAACGCTTTTGCTTCTGACCGTACTAGGAACAACGGAAGAAAAGGGCGGTTCATAAGTTGGATGACTTTTGATGAACGATCAATCTCTCTCGTTAGAGGACTTTATACCTCGATGCATGTTTTTTTTCCACCGGTACTTAGTTTGTTATTATTGTTTTGACATCTAAGTTAGTAATTATATCGGACGGGGGCAGAAAGGGGGGTAAGTGAAAATGTAATTTTGATTTTAGAATAGTCATCATCACCTCAGCCACCCACACAGAATACCCACTGCTGAGTTATGTCTCCCTCTTTCTGGTCCCTCGCGAGTCTCTTCCACTCATTCCCAGCACTCGCAACAATGTTGTTCCACCAATGGGCAGGTGATCGGCCTCTAGGTCTTTGAGAATAATTAAATACACATAGTAATAGGCAACAAATCGGGTAATTTCGGCAACATAGAGAGAGAATAGTGTGCGTCAGAAAGAGACAACGCTCTACGAAAGCAGAAAAGCTGATGTGCAATATTTATTGCCTACAACCGTACATTTATTTTTCCACTCAAAAATGTGTTATCTATTGAATTAAAAAGATCACAATAACTGTAAAACCTAGGTAAGTGGCTCGTTTCTCTACAAGGTGTATCTAAATATGTGTACTATGCGAAGGTGGGGGGTTTCAGACCACAATGGTGATCAGTTGTGGGTGGGAGAAAATTAAAAATTCCTATTTTCAGTTTCCCATACAAAAATATTTAATTTCATAATGCCTAAATAAATTGACAACCCTATCCTTGTAACTCACCTACCCCTTGACCTACTACCTCTGTAGGTCTACTACTACTACCTACTACCTCTGTAGCTGAGTTTAGTGTTGTCACTTTGTATAAAGTCAGCTGTTCATGTTGAAACTTCGTTGCAGTTTTTTTCAGAGATACCAATCGAAGTTCGAAAAGTCGTTGAACAAAAGTTGTTCCCCGGGGGGTGGAAATTCACCCCCCTTCAGGATAGTACACATATTTTGATACACGTTGTATAGTACTATTAGTTTTCGGAACACTTCCTCTGCTAACGGTACACAGCGTTTATTGTCTGAAGGTAATTGCGTTCGATAAAACCTTTTTAACAAAGGTACGGTAATGTGTTTGCATTCTCTGTTTGGAATGGGGGATCGATTTAAAGCTGAATACTTGCAGTTTGCAATTCATTATCACGAATAATTTATTTTTTATCGAGTTTTAAGCAAATAAAAAAATTGTAAATGAGAAAATTGGATTGTTCCAGGTTTTAGCCGTGAGGAACTGATACAAAGATTCTAATATTTTTTTTTTATATTGTGATCAATCCACCCAACACTCTCTCTGTCTGACAGAAAAACAACTATTAGTGCCATTACTGATGGCAAAACAAAAAAAACCTCAAATTAAGCAGAGCTTGTACTATGTGAACCAAACAGCTGATTACTAAGACACATTTTTCTTGTGTGTGTGTATTTACACATGTACTTTGAATAAAATATAACATACACGTGCGTGACCTACGATGCTATGCTTTAGTATAGAGGATGGTTACCACTTAACATCAGGTGGGCCATATACTTGTTCCAACAGCTAGTTGCATAAAATAACTCTTTCAATTACATATAAAATGAAAACGCTTAGCGTAATATTTGTATATTCTCGTTTTTTAAACTAGCGTCTTCATCTCTCTTGGTTGGACAATGTCTTAGTAATTAATAAGTAATGTCCAATAAACTATTCGAGATAGCCCCATTGTGCCAGTTGGCGCACATCCCTTCACACTATCAGCTGATATATACATAGCTTATGGACCATAACATGAGCCATAAACGGACAAATTAGATTCTAGTATCAACTTAATGTACGACAATGTAGAAAACAACCAGATATATAATAAAATAAATATATTGTAGACAATCCAAACAACACTGTCTAGCCCCAAACTAAGCAAAGCTTGTACTATGATAAATACAGATGGTGATTTTAATAGGTGTAGGTTCAAATCATTGTACGTGCAAAAATCAAATAACTCGCCTTTTTTCCATACCATTACTGGATGGAACAAAACTTATTTATTTTATTGTTTATTTCACTGGCACCCTTCAAACTGAAAAACACAGCAATGCTTCACGGCAGAAAAAGGCATAGTGTTGGTTACCTATGTAATCTAGGCATGCTAAAAATACGAATAAAACCATAATAATACTAGTAGCGAAGTTCCAGTGTGGTGCCACTCCAACGTAGTGAGACGTAGGCATTGATACAAAAATTGTATACAAAGTTAATATTTATTAAATCAATTTTATCTCTAACCAAAACCCAACCTAATTAAAACTATTATAAACATCAAGACAGAGGCAATGCAATTGCTTCAATTTATGCAATACCTCTTTCAAGAAACGTACTGAAAAGTTCTCCACCTATTCTTTAGCTCCAGCTTCAAGTTCCAAGTCATTTACATAATCATGTAATGCACACGTCCATTGTGACTCTGGGGAGTAGACACGGTTCGAAGCGAACTTTTCGATCAGGTAAATTGGGACATAATATTATTTTAAAATGTACATAAAAAATATTTGCGATGTAAAAAAGATTGTGCCACGTTGTCAATCACACGGCACGGTAGACATCCCCTGAGATATCTTACCAATAACTCATTAGAAACTGACATAATTTCTAAAGGGTATTCCCCTAAAAGGATCAAAGATGACAAAGTAGTAAGTTACTTATGGGAAAAGTACCATTTTAAGCAAAGTCGTACCTACCATAGTAATGTAAAATCACCGTTAATCACCAGGCACGGTAGCTATCCGATGATCAGATTTCATACAAACAAGAACCCACAAAATAATATTAGATAATTTTTATAGGGTACTTCCCTAAAAGGTCAAAGATTACCAATTTCAAAGTGATCCTGATAAAAACTGAAACCACATAACATTATAATTAAAACTCCGTAAATCCTGTCGTACCTTTATGTGGTACTTTTCCTATAGATATGTTCTCAATAAAGCTCATTAGCTATTAATCAGCATATCCCCTCAAAATCCATCAGACAACAGATACATGTAACCGTGCAGTGCTTCATCCTAACAGATTGTCTCTCGCTCGCGTATTCGTCTTCGTCGGTTCTTACGTCAACAGCGCGATTGTACGTCTCTTATAACCGCAACTCGACTCACGCAAGAAGCAGGCTTTAAGACCTGTTTAGACTGTGCTAGTATACTAGCGCTGGTGGTCTAGTGGTAGTGGTCCCGCCTTTCGATCCTAAAGTCGTGGGTTCAAATCCAGTCGTGTACCAAAAATTTATGTACACTACGCCAGTGCTCTCAAACGGTGAAGGAAAACATCGTGAGGAAACCGGCATGTCGTAGAACCTAAAAAGTTTGAAAATATGTGTAACGGCACGAAAGGAGCCTCGTTGAGGCGCACTTAAAATCCTTTCACCACGCTTGGTTCGAAAGAATCAGTGACATGATAAGAAGAAGTAAACTAGCCAGTGGTGCTATTCCTGCAATAAAAATCACCCAAATCCGCGTTCGATTTTCAAATCGAATAATTTGAAAATCGAACGTGGATTCAGCGATCACCCGAAAAAACCGTGTTGCATAACTGCTTTTATCTTCTTTCTTTCGCGAACCCTCATCATGGCACCTAGGCTCACCTAGCTTTAGAACTTTTTACAGTGATCCTTGTGATACTAAATAAACGAATTTAGCTTGTGAACTATGAGTTCAAAATGAAGATCGCTCATCTGATGTTGAACGATTTTACCTAGATATCCTGTTCCTATCACACTATTACGTTGGTCCATCTTTCTTGCTCATATTTTACACAATCCAGCGTGTGCTGTATCCGTTGTATTTACGAAACAAGGAGTAGAGTTCTTGCTACTAAACTAAAATACTAGCATAGTATAAACCAGTGTTTACTAGAATCTAGGGCAATAAAGAATAAGGAGACAGCATAGCGATCAGCTTACGAGAAGACACTTTTGTAAATTCGCACAACGCGTAAAATGGTACAAATATAAATCTATAAGCTAAAGTTATTATTTTAAAGGTCGATTAGACTTTTTTGCATATTACTATTTTAGTAGTCCGTAGTGTCTCATTGTTGGGCAAAAGTCTCCTCCCATTATCGTCAGTTACTACGATCTTCTGCCTTTAGTTGCCAGTTCCTTTATATACAACTAAAGGCAGATTTCTTCATGTATGTATTATAATGAAACGCTATACGTCAATTAAAAATATTTTAATCCCTTTCAAAGACAAGAACTGACATTTTTTATTGACAAATAGCGATACATACGCCATAGATGTTAAAATCAGCCCCAAATAAAAAACAAAATTTTATGATTTGCAGTTTGAGAATCTCATGCCAATTTGGACAGAATTGATCTTTCATATTTTACACAATTTTAGTTAGTTTTCTGTATAAAGAATTGGCACCGTCTGCTCCCGCCCTTACTGAGACACCTGATGCCAGGTGTTTACTCCACGATCTAATTATATACCGGGAAAAACGTGTGGGGACCATAAATCATTCTTCATCATTCTTAAGGAGTTTCTCTAGAGGAAACAAGAAGATTGCTCGAGCTTGTATCAGGCAGGCACCTGTAATACCGTACTGTAGTGACTGAAGGGTTTTTGCATTGAATTTGTTTGGAATAATCAGTACATAGTATATATAAAACAAAGTCGCTGTCGCTGTCTGTCCCTATGTTTGCTTAAATCTTTGAAACTACGCAACGGATTTTAAAACGGGTTTTTTTAATAGATAGAGTAATTCAAGAGGAAGTTTTAAATGTATAATACATGCATAATATTGTGGAAAAACGCGTAACGGGAAAGGGGCGAGTTAATAGTTATTTATAAAATAAATAAACTAAAAAAAAGTGTGTCTCTGGATAGCAATCCTCTAAGATCTCTTGCTACTTCAACTAGGTAGTCTAAAGCCTTGCGCACATCTAGTAGTAGTAGTAGAAGAGCTTTTTGTGAAGGGCTCGTTCGAGGAAGTACTACCACCATGCCTATTTCTGCCGTGAAGCAGCATTACTGTGTTTCGGTTTGAAGGGTGTGGGTGCCGGTAGAATTACTGGTACGTGGAATTACTGGAAGTGCATCGTATGGCACGTACCTGACATACGTGACCTACGAGGCAATGCTTTGTTGTAGGCGATGGTTACCACTTAACATCAGATGGACCATATGCTTGTTCCATCAGCAGGGCTACCACGAGCTCCATATGGTTATGGCTATGGCTGTCAAATTGTGTATAGATAGGCTGACCCACACATTCATTTTCTTCTTGAGTTTAAATGTGTTGACACCGTTGACACGATTTTGACAGCCATAACCATAACCATATGAAGCTCGTTGTATAAAAAAAGTAAGGTGTGAAAGCCAGAAGTTGTTTGACGGAGGTCAGCGTCTTAAATCAACAGTTTTACTGTAGAATTTTTCTACATTTTGTTGCATGATTCAGCCGTTACTTCTTGGAGCGAAGACTCCTGTGGATTCGTTCATTTTAAATCTCGCACATCCCGCAGGAAGCCACGTGAGTCGGCTACATTCCGCTTTATGCAAATCGTGTCGGAATACATGTTGATATACCCGAGTTGATATATTATACAGCCAACAGCGAACGTTAAGGCACTGGTTACCGTCGGATTGATACTAAAAGAACCCTATCAAAAAAAATTACCAAAATCTTTGTGCCTATTTATTTTATTTAGGTTTAAAAAAATTTATTCACATTCATTTACTTTCCCAAAAGTTTATTGGTTGCAATTTTTTTTAAACACAACCATTTTATTTTATCTTTGATTTACGGCCTACGACCCTGACAACGTCGACAAAGTGTAATAATCCTACTACTACCTACGAATATGCAAATTTTGAAGTATGGATGGATGGATGTTTGTTTGTTACTCTTTTACTTGAAAACTACTGAATTTATTTTAATGAAACTTTACAAAAACACAGCTTATACATCAGAATAACATAGGCTACAATTTATAAAGATATTGTAACGGAGAACGGATGTAAGTACGGCAACGGAGCGTAACGAAACGGAGCGAGTGAAGCCGCGGGCAGACGCTAGTATATAAACCCGAGTAGATAAAAAAAAATGCTCTCTATTGCAACGTGCTGTGAACTTAGGAACAAAACACTGCAGACACCTGAGAGCGTTGAAAGCCACGTAACTTGCGTTCCAACTGTACGTCCGCGAAGGAATTTTCAAGTAATATTGTTTATGGTAAGCAGAAAATCTTGTCACGGCTTTATTCTGCTCGTATCTGTACGTTCATAGACAGAGATGGTTTTATTACGTATACAGTGCCGAGCTTACGTGCTACTGGATTCTGTTGTATAAGTTTGCAAATCTCAGAAAGATACGACTAGTATACAAATGTAGAAATTGTTGTACATGTCGTCCTTAGAATATCATTTTAAAAAGTCTCTGATACTCAAAAATCTACTTCTTGTGTCGATAAACTCATTGATGACACTTATTTCTAGCAGATAACTGGCGTCAGTACCCGAAGTCGGAGTTTTGCTATCAAATTTCGTCTACCAAATGTTGTTTTTGTTAGAAAAGATGAGACAACAAAAATACGTTACGTAGTTAGACTTGTCTCAACAATTTTCCATATAAAAAAGCAGCCAAGTGCGAGTCGGACTCGCCCATGAAGGGTTCCGTAGCATCAATTAACATAATATAAAGGTTTTTGTAGTTCGTCGAAAGGTAAATTGCGGTTTACGATTTATGACGAATAAAAAAAAACTACTGACTAGATCTCGTTCAAACCAAATATCGTTGGAAGTTTGCATAGTAATGTACAACATATATTTTTTTTGGATTTATCATTCTCTTATTTTAGAAGTTAGAGGGGGGGGGACCAACTTTTTTCCACTTTGGAAGTGTCTCTCGCGCAAACTATTCAGTTTAGAAAAAAACTATATTAGAAACCTCAACATCATTTTTGAAGACCTATCCATACATACCCCACACGTATGGGTTCGATGAAAAAAAATTTTTTGAGTTTCAGTTTCAAGTATGGGGACCCCCAAAATTTATAGTTTTTTTTCTATTTTTGTGTAAAAACCTTAATGCGGTTTACAGAATACATCTACTCACCAAGTTTCATTAGTCTAGCTCTTATGGTTTTGGAGAAAAATGGCTGTGACACGGCCGGACAGACAGACAGACAGACATGACGAATCTATAAGGGTTCCGTTTTTGCCATTTGGCTACGGAACCCTAAAAAGAGAGAGACACGTGCTCACACGAATACATTTGGCAGACGAAATGTGTTAGCAAAACTCCGACTTCGGGTACAGATAACCAGTGGTATGGGAAGAATATTTTTACTTAGAGATTAAAAGCTTTTAAAAGAAAAACTATAATTGATTCCTCTCTTTTGAGAAGAAAAGGAACACCCTTCTTTCCCAAAAAAGAGAAATCTTTTATAGTTTTTTAAACGTAATGTTTAATTTGATGACTTACGTAACCGATTTTAGATGTATTATTTAGTGATGAGTTATTTTATTCCTGACTCTTTCTCTTATGATGTTTTTTATATAATTTGATAAGTTATAATTACTTTCGAATAAGGTGTCGTTACCTCGTCATTTTCTAGTTTCAATTCAATGTATGTGTATAGTTTATTTAAGAACCTAGAAAAATTAGTTATCCTGTAATTGTAATTTTAAGTTAGTTGGTAGTAAAAGGCACATTCGTAAACACATTAATTAAATTACGCTAAGTTATATTTTATCAAATCTGTAAAATGTTGGTACCACGTTTTTTTTTTATTTATTTTAAAAAATTAGAATTAGATTACGGCCCACCTGATGGTAAGCGGTCACCGTCGCCCATAGACACCAACAACAGCAAGGGTGCTGTTGGAAATGTTGTTTGACCTGAGTTTGCAGCTTTATCCCGGTTATAAAAAAGGACAGTCCCAACTTCCCCAAGACTATCAGCCATACTGAATATACCTACATAATTTAAATTAAATTATACCAACATTTTAATCCATTTGGGAAAAAAGGCCGAAGATCATCACAACACAACTACGCCGCTCTAACCTACCCAATTAAAACAAACGGGTTTTCATGTCCCAGCTCATCTTATTTTTAGCGGAAATACGAGCTCAGTCTGTACAAGCAATAAAAACATACAAAAGCCATGCTTATGAGAAAACATATTTGTATAAAACAAACACAAAAAGAACATAAAAAATTCCGAGTTCACATTCCCAAATCAAAAGTAGCAAGTTTGGCTGTACACTTTTAGTAACAAACAACTTAGGAATAGTTTCTTTGAAGCACTTGGGAGAACGATGAATGTTTGAGAGCATCATTCGCTGTACATCAAAGTTGGTCCATATACCTGCACCGTGCTTTAAGGTGGATTTACAAGCAACGCGACAGAAGTCGCGCGACTTTGGTGATGCTATTGTAATTTGAATCTTATGTGGGTTTTAAAAGATCTATCTTTCCAAAAACTGAATCAAATGTGGGCTTACAAAGTCTAGACTAGACAAGTACAACTAAATTCCTTAATGTCGGTACTTTCGATGAAATCTCGGACTTGCTGTTATTACTGGTTTGCGGCCGGCAGAAATAAGCATGGTGCACTCCCTCGAACGAGCCTTTCACGAAGAGCCTTACAATTCTTGAAGTGGCTTTTAGGTACTGGATGGTTTCTTGCCCATGTGTTGCTGCTGCCTGTCATGGGTGGCTGTTTTTTATACCATAGCTGGCAGACGAGCAGATGAGCCACCTGATAGAGAGCAGTCACCATCGCCCATAGACACCTGCAACACAAGAGGTGACGCTGATGCGCTGCCAGCCTTTTAACAAGAGATAGACCTACCTTTTGAAGAACCGAGGGCTAAGAGGGAAAACCGCAGAAGGCAGTCGTGGCCCCACGTTGCTGCTGCCTGTCACGGGTTATGTAGTGGTCGCGCGTTACTGTCGCTTGCCACGTTACTCAAAACGCCTTTTAAAGGATCCCATGTCGAAGCTCCGAGAGAAAACCGCAGAAGGCAGTCGTGTCGTGTGTCGTGGCCCGGCGTTCTTGCTGCCTGTCACGGATTGTGTAGTGGTCGCGCGTTGCTGTTGCTTGCCACGTTACTCAGAACGCCTTTTAAAGGATCCCATGTCGAAGCTCCGAGAGAAAACCGAAGAAGGGAGTCGTGTCGTGTCGTGTGTCGTGGCCCGGCGTTCCTGCTGACTGTCACGGCTTATGTAGTGGTCGCGTTACTCAGAACCCCACCTTGCCGGGAATGACGTAGCTCCATTACCTCGCCAGTGTTTATGGCACATAAACTGCAGCATGGTTCCACTATGGCCCGAAATAGGTTAGGTTTTATCTTTATGAAGGAAATATGTAGAAAAAGTTACTGAATATTTGATAACAACATCATGAATGTGCAATTTTCATGTTTGTTGAGTTAATTTTGTTGGTTATTAACAAATATTTTTACATAGCTTGTTGAATATTTACATAGCCCTATATTTTTATTACATTATTGTTTTTAACCATGAAGTTGGTTAAAAACAAAGATTCGGGTAATAAAAAGGTAATAAAAAAGTAGGAGGTTTTCAATTCAGTGGTTGTTTTATGTTTGTTATTAGATAACTTCTTATATATACCGTTTTTTTATTTTAAAGTTTATACTTACTTCAGTACAGCGGTTTGATCATGAAATCGGTTTCTCAAGTTTTTTAAACTTCTCTTGTATTAAACTTACCCCCGAATACTGAAACGCAACTCAGATTTAAGCACGTCTCAAGCGACGAATATTTGACAGTTTTCAATGAAAATCTGTCAAATATTCGTCGCTTGAGACGTGCTTAAATCTGAGTTGCGTTTCAGTATTCGGGGGTTAGCAAGCCCCAAATTAAGCAGAGCTTGTACTTTGACAACCAGATGACTGTCAGAGTACTTGCATAAGTTTTTCTATAAATATAACTAGAATACTATAATCCAGACAGAGAACAAATATGTATTTTCACAAACATTTGTTCTCGGTGGGGATTGAACACACGCCCTTTAGCGCAGATGGCAAAGCTACTACCAACTCAGCAGTGGAGGAGGTTTATTTGTTTGTATATTATGATCACCAAGAAATTCTTAATACACAAAAATCTAAATTAGGTTCGAACAAAAAATATACTTCCTCCTGCTTATCCATTGAAGGCAACTCCTTGTTTTATTTATTAAAATTTTCAAGCTTCGTACGCATAGCCCGTAATCCGTTGGAAAATTAATGTCTCATTATTGTTTCGATGGGTTATTATAGAATATTAAATAACTTTTGGTACTCTATTAATAATAAAAGAGATCCTGTTTTATATACGTTTTTGTGATTTACATGCTCAATAAATTAAAAATATTGATATTTCTTGCGGTCTTTTGTCTCAACTGTGGGCTTGGAAAAAACATTTCACCATCACTTTAAAACAAAAAAATGTTTGAACAGTTTCTAAAATTCCTTAGTAGCTACAGTAAGCCTATCACAAGCTCTGTCTGGTTTTGGTTTTGAGTCTGTGTGAGTGCTCACCAGTGTATTATACTGTGTGTGACGTTTCGACGTAGGTTTAATTTAGTCAACACTCACACAGAATCAAAACCAGAGGCAGAGACAGAGCCAGACAGAGCTTGTGGTTAGTCTACAGATTGCAACTGCTAAAACCATAATAGGAATTGAAATTCTATTTCCTCGCACAAGAATTACTACATTTCTTACACATTGCTAACACGAGTCGCTGCAATAAAAAGTGAAATACACTCGTTTAGTATTTCTATAGGATATTGAGTGGAATATGAAATACGTTTAATGGCCCTTGAGGAGAGCTCTATTAGTTCCTGACCACAGTTAACAAACAAATAACTGGTAAACTTATGCACACAATGCTAGTGCTCTCAAACGGTGGAGAAAATCATCGTGAGGAAACCCGCGGCTTAGCCAGCTCCGCACGTATTGACCATGTCTTTCCTGATTAGGCCGACGACGTAACGAAACATACATTTATTTGACAGAAAAAACTCATTGATATACGGCTGGATTTGAACCCACGATCTTAGGTTTGGAAAGTAGGGCTGCTATTCCTGGACTACCAGTGCTCTCTTGTTGGTATTTTTTAACCTTTAAGTAAGCTTATACGTATTTATTAGAAATTACACGCTCACGGCCTGTTTACTAATGTGTACTTACAAGCCGGTTATCGATTTTCAAAGTATCTGGATATTAAATGAACCAGTTACGGCAACTAAGCTGTGTCCCGCCCCAGAGTTATGGTCCAATCTCTCGTATGAAATAGCTTGAATACTTTCTGGTACAATGTAAACAGTTTTATAGTGCCTCAATAGACTGGAGGTGGGTACTAAACCTTTGGCATATACCACTTTATCACAAAGTAAACCCAAATAGCTATACTTATAATAAATGTGAAAAGAAACAACCCGCAATATCTTGCTATCTCTTGCAAACACTAACAGTGTCAGGTTTAAAATAAATATAAATATTGTGGACAAATCACACAACACTACCCAGCCCCAAACTAAGCAGAGCTTGTAATATGGGGACCGGATAGCTGATATAATACTTGAATACATTTTTTTTTTTAAATACATACATAGAATACAATATAACACCCAGACAGAGAACAAACATTTATGTTAACCACACAAATATTTGTTCTCGGTGGGGATCGAACCCACGACCTACGGCGCAGAAGGCAGAGCTACTACCAACTGAGCTAGAGGCCAGTCAAGGTTTAGTTTAATCTATCTTTAAATCTTTACTAATATTATAAAGAGGAAATATTTGATTGTTTGTTTGCATTGTATAGGCTCTGTAAGGAACGTGCCCTAAGATGCACCGCCCCAAGCCCAACAACTTGAGGCGTACAGATATTACTGGTACGTGAGGCTGACCTCACGTACCAGTAATTTCACCGGCACACACTCTTCAAACCGAAACACAGCAATGCTGCTTCACGGCAGAAATAGGCATGGGGTAGTACTTCTCCGGATGAGCCCTTCACAAAGAGCTCTACTACTACAAAGGTTCAAACTACAAAGTTCCTTGTCAAAGATAAGTAAGTAAGTTTCAATTCGATGTTTATTGCAATCGAAGCTTAAAATACCTACAGCCATACTTATAAACGCAATTTAAATTTAGGCATTGCTTAAAGTTAGCCCTTTCACTTTTTATCATTACCCAGTGGTAAGAGATGGCAATAGTTAAAAATGTCAAAACTGACAGATGCGACTAGGTTTTGATTGCATTAAAATATACTTGGGTGTCGGTCTATTTTAGCCACCTATCAAGTATATTGCTACCAATTAAGTACATCTACCTACTAGGTATTACAGTTACTTATAGATATATTCACTCCCAAGTAATATGTAACTGACGTTTGGCATTTAAAATTTCATTTTCATAAACGAAAGTCATTTCGTATTCGTTGTTCATATAAATAAATAAAAACATACACAATAAATAAAAGAATAGATTGTCCTACAATGGGCGGTCTTATCGCTCGGGGCGATTTCTTCCAGACGACCTCTGCTTAAAGCTAACTTAAAACTAAAGACATTATGTAGCAGGTGTAAAATTTAAATGGTGCTATGCTCTTGTATATTATAATATGTAAGTGTACTATTAGTGTGCCTATTGTTACTCTACTAACTATTTATTTACACAAAGAAACTTACAAATATTTACAAAATGTACAAAATACACAAGAAACAGTTGAGCTATCTGCAGATCGTTACAAACGATCTAGAGATAGCTCAACTGATCCAAATCAGTGCCAGACGGAAGCGTCCCCAAGATGCTGGCGGCATTGCCACGCTGAATAGCAAAAAACTCTACTAACTTGTTGCCTATATGTATACGCAATATGTTTTGCAACGCAGTGCGTTGCGCAACATATTCAAAAGGTTATGATAAGTTACGAACCTATTCCATTTACCCAACATTAAACGCCTTTGAACAACAAAAGAATAACTTACATCTCAACTCTCGGAAACAGTCTACTTGCGGAACTATAAATCACCCATTGTTATTACAGAGAAAAAAGCTCTCGGCCGATATCTCGATACTCGCAATAAATAAACATCGGAGCTACATCGATTATTGAAAGATTTATATCTCGGCGCACTATGACGTGGATAGTGCCGACATTATTCATAGACTATTGTATGAAGAGATAAAACGTATAGGTACTTCTGCGGGCTTTCTTCGAGTTTGAGACTTTTGAAGATTACTAAATCGATTTCAATGTTTTTTTAGCAATGGGAACCTAGTTGTAGCCGCCCCGCCTTACCGCAAATGTAGTAGTAGTAGAGCTCTTTGTGTGTGGCTCGTCCGGGGAAGTACTACCACCATGTCTATTTCTGCCGTAAAGCAGCATTTCTGTGTTTGGTTTTGAAGGGTGTGGGTGCCGGTGAAATTACTGGCACGTGAGGCTGGACCTCTGTATGCCTCAAGTTGATGAAAACAGGGCAGTGTATCTTAGGGCACGTTCTTGACGTGCGTGACCTACAAGGTAAAATGTTTAAAGATAACTGGTACTCTTGTTGGTGTAAAAGGATTTTAAGTGAGCCTCAAAGAGGCTCCTTTCGTGCACTTGACACATCAAACTTTTTTGGTTCTACAACATACCAGTTTCCTCACAATTTTTTCTTCACCGTATGAGATTACTGGCATAGTGCACATACATTTTTGGTCCGAAAAACTCTTTGGTATAAGAATAGACTTAAACCCACGACCTTAGTACCGGGATGCGGAGTCGCCACCACTAGGCCACCAGGGCTCTAAAATAAATAACCTTCGATTTTATGAGTTTGACAACAAGTAAACAGTAGGTAAATGTTCCGAATAATAACTTAAACGATGATCTTATCTTATTTCGTGTTTATTACAAAATCTAATAACTTAGCGAAGCGAGTCGCTCTGTAGAAACCTTTTAAAAGTACCTTCAATACTTTGTAACTCGGCCTGTAGGCATACCACAAGCTCTGTCTGGCTCTGTCTCTGGCTCTAGTTTTGAGTCAACACTCATGACTAAATAAATCCGCCTCCTGATCAGAAGTTTAAGTTAGCTAAATGTATAACAGAGCAGAAGGTCTAATGAGTCAAATTAGCAAAATGTCCATGTAGTAAAACGTCCAACTATCAGAATGGTCTTACGTCGAAACGACACACACACGTATAATACACTGGTGAGCACTCACCCAGGCTCAAAACCAGAGCCAGAGCCAGACTGAGCTTGTGGTAGGCCTTCTGACCTTCTTAAAAGAATCCCAAGAATTTACTGGAAATTATTCTCAAAGACCCCAAGTCATTCGAAGAGATTACGATGAAAACAAACGATAATAAATACCCACTGAATGAAGGTTTCTGAGGAAAACCGTATTTCTTTGGGGAACTTTGTTTTTTTAGGTATTCGAAGCTATGATTTAATTTGGTAGATTTATTTACGATACTTGCTGGTTGAACAAGCAGATTGCCCACCTGATGTGAAGTGGAAATCATCAGCTGTATTGCTTTGCAAGTGACTTACTATAAAAACGTGCCCTGCGATGCACTGCCTTGCGTCCAACTTGAGGCAAATCTGGACTCTGTTTAATCTCAAATCCATTTGCGAGGATTTTTTTTCCTCAGGTCTGGTTATTTTAAAGGTTTTTTTTTCACTGCAGATCATTTGAATGTACGAAAACCAGTAAAACTGTTTTAAAGAAAAACGGGTGAGGATCAAAAAGCACTTTTTTTTTTATTTTGTAAAAAATAAAAAAATGCCCGCGAAATATAAATTCAGTTATTTTATAGGTATCTTACAAAAAGTCAAAGCGTGCGTTGTGCGAGCGAGAAGATTTTACACGGTTTTCAACGGTATAAGGCAATTCGATCCAACGAGTAGGTATCAACATTAAATATCACCTTTTTTACGAACAAAAACATTCGTTTCAATGCAAAAACTCGTCTCGTTGATTAATCTATACGTAAGGGTGCGATCACAGTGCAAAGAGCACGCGGAAGCGATATATCATTCGCGCCGGTACTTGTATAAATCGCTTTTCTATTGCCTGGGGAGTTCGAGCGAGCTGGTTAATAGCACGAATTAATATGAACCTTGGGCTTAGTGTATTACGTCGTTTATTTGCATGACAAGTTTTGCGTGCTTAGTTTTTTAGGTGCACTTTATTTACTTCGTGATTTGTTTAAATAAAGTGGTGAGGTTTTATAACTAGCGGTAGTTATTCAGGCAAATCTAAAATGGTGACACGAAATATTACCTCTCTCTCGCACACTATTGTCAATATTATAGCGTAGAGTGAGAGGCGATTAGCGGTGTTCTTTATACCAACTTCGTAAAAGTGTGCACATGTATTTTACATTTTATTTTTAATGACTGACATTTCAACCAAGATATTCATACGAATATGCCTTTTACACTGTGTTAAAATAAGTATAGATTTTAAGTAGTTTTATGTTTTATGTCTAAGTTAGTTACAAATTATATTTATGTAAAAAAGCCAGAAAAAAAGCCACAAAATCAATAAAACCCAAAAAATCTAATCGCGAAAATACGACAACCGCTCGCGTACCAACCAAAAACTCTTCTCCAGACGAAGAATTGGGGGAACTAGAAGAAACCGAGCCGAGTTCGACATCAGCGACATTCCAGCCAGGAAGCCTGCCTTCAGAAGAACTACCGTCAGAAGAAGACGAGCTACCCCCAGAATCAGACAGCTCCACTGACAACGATAACACGCCTCACATTTACGGAGGCATCATATACAACCCAGAACTAGTTTACATGAAACCAGAGGAGGTTGATTCTGAAACAGATAGCTTACCTCCTCATACAGACGGGTTACCCCCTCCTGTGGACCCGTTGACCCCAGATAGACCGTACAACTATCCGAATATAGTGAAAGGGGAAACGGATGTGAGACCCCCCGTCACAGGGTCTTTTTCTCCTGTCGTGCCGCCTAACCCGGATTTGCCTCCAGTCAACGACACTTCTTCCAGCCTTTTCATACGATATCTGACACGTAAGTTGGGGTAATGATTTCTTCTGTTTCAGGTTGAAGGAGATACCGTGAACTTTTTTTATAATTTATTTTGTGAGCAAACGAAGATTTTATTTATTACAAATTTTTTGGCAAGTTAGTGTAACAGGGTTCCATCATCACACTAAAATAGTAGTAGCAGAAAAAAACACACTGGTGTCATTCAAAGGGATACAAAAACAAAAATAAAATTAAAATATCAAATAAATAAGGCTATTACCACACAATCGTTATTTACAAAGATTACACTCAAACGGTCCCCGCGACCAATCCCAATTAATAGCCACATCCGCACTGTAAAATAATAAATTTCGTTCTGTTTAAATCGGAATACACTTCTATTTATCCGCAAAACCGGTTATGGGCGGATACGGTGAGATTATTGTCATAAATTGCCGTACGCACGTACAAACATAGGGCAAGTTCACACATAAAACCGGTTACTGAAAATGTGCACTTGTTTACCGGTAGGGTCTGTCCTACTTCACGAGTACGAGTGAAAAGTTACAATTTAAACAATAGTGTATGAGTGAGCGGTACAATATCATATTTCTGTCTCACTCATGATATAATATTTCAGAATTCTGAGTCATGTTGATCTCATTTTTAAAAGACATCAAGCCATGACGGAATTCTTCGAGAAGGCACAGGCAGGTTCCACACATTTTGTATGCTCATCATTGTCAGTAGACCCCACGCAAGATAACAAGCACGAGACAGAAGACGGAAAACATGAAAAAATTGTCTGGAAATACATCTTCCCGATCACAATCACGGATGGGGAAATTGAACTGTCATTGCAAGATTACTTCCAGACAGGTTTGTTTACATTTTCCGGCATCAGCTACGCGCAAAGTTAGCTTGCGTGGACTCTAGCCCGAGATGAGTCAATAAACGAACACGTGCATAAGTCCTTTAAAGAAAAAAAAAGCTTACGTATTTTGACAGCGCCGGTTTTTTATGTAAATGTGATTATACGGACGTTGAATCGGCGTATGCACATTTCGATTAACTCTATTGGGCCTCGTAATGAAATGTGCCCCTGCACAATAAAATTAAATCCGACGAGAGCATAAATCGATTACGACATGTAATAATTTCCATTGAAAGTGGATATCTGAATTTCCGGATTTTTGGTTATTGAATTTATGCAAAAATAATGATGAATTTTTCGTGTTTGCGCGTCGTTTTCAACTGGGAACTTGAAAATTGAAATCCTTTGCAAGATATTATTTTATTGACAGACCTCGGCTGAAAAGTCTGACAGGCAGTTAGTTGGAAGTGAAAGGGGTCACCATTAATTGACCCATTTTCTGACCGTTTTTGCTGAAACCGCAGCGTATAGTATCTTTACTGGTTTCTGTTTATTCTGTGCCACCGTTTTTGTCACACTGGCAAAATTTCGATGCCGGCGAGCACTATTCTCCCGCAACTACGTAGAAAGCAGGTTGTCGGTGCCTGTCGGCGCTTACTGGTACCTATACACTAGCAATATGATTATAAACACTCACTACACACATCTACAAACCTTTTTCATCCCCTACTAGTATTGCAGAAGATTCTAAATTAGTCTGTGTGTATACCTGTATTGCATCTTAACTTATCGATGTAAAATGTAAAAATGCTCAAAAGCCGGCGAGCATTGTGAAAGATTTCCTTGGTACTTTTCACAATTATTTCTCAGAAACACGAGTACAAAAAAATAATAAATCGAAAAAAAAACAAATGGAAATCGTACCCTCTAATAATAATAATAATCGTTCTATTGGGCCTTATATTGGTGTGCGCATGTTCTTTTTGTGTCGTGAAGTGGTGGCAAAGCTTGGTGCTGTCAGGATTGTTGAACCGGTAAACACCGGTTCGGCCCGCTTTACAGATCATTTTGCAAAAACATTCGACATCGGCGCGATAACGAAACGATTTCGCATCGCTGACTAATGAATACTCGACGTTAATTGAACGAAATATCGCTCTTTGTTGCATTTATTTTCGTAGAGTTTACTACGCGCTTTGTTATTTTATTATATAAATAAAAAAATAAACGCATGGGCGGGGAATTGAAATGATTTTGCAATTGACAATGTTTTGTATATTTTGATGAGCGCAACCAATCTATTTACATTGATATTTTTTTGGCTCAAACATATTCATCATCATCATCATTATCAGCCTGAAGAAGTCCACTGCTGGACATAGGCCTCCCCTACTCGTTTCCAGGAAGAACGATTCTGAGCCCCTTCCATCCATCGACTTCCCGCGATCTTAACAATGTCGTCGGTCCATCTGGTGGGTGGGCGCCCAACGCTTCGTCTTCCGGTTCGTGGTCGCCATTCGAGAACCTTTATTCCCCAACGGTTGTCGGTTCTTCGAGCTATATGGCCTGCCCATTGCCACTTCAACTTACTAACTCTACGAGCTATGTCGGTGACCTTGGTTCTTCTACGGATATCCTCATTTCTGATTCTATCACGTAGTGAAACTCCCAGCATAGCTCTCTCCATAGCTCGTTGCGCGACTTTGAGCTTGTGCACGAGGCCTATAGTTAGCGACCACGTCTCAGTTCCGTATGTCATCACTGGCAACACGCACTGATCAAAGACTTTTGTCTTGAGGCTCTGTGGTATCTGCGACGAGAAGATGTGACGCAGTTTCCCGAACGCTGCCCATCCGAGTTGGATTCGTCGGCTGACCTCTTTGTCGAAGTTGGCTCTACCTAATTGGATCGTTTGACCCAAATAAACATAGTGGTCCACAACTTCGATGATATCGCTCCCAACATGTACCGGCACGGGTGTGACATGAGCATTAGACATGATTTTTGTCTTGCTCATGTTCATGTTGAGACCCACCTGTTGGGAGACAATATTGAGGTCTCTGAGCATTGTGCCTAAGTCTTCCAGCGACTCCGCCATTATGACTATGTCGTCGGCAAATCGAAGGTGAGTGATGAATTCGCCGTTGATGTTGATGCCATACCTTGTCCAGGACACGAGCTTGAAAATATCCTCCAGTGCCGAGGTGAACAGTTTTGGAGATATTACATCTCCCTGTCTCACCCCTTTTTGCATGTGGATTGGATTTGTACTCTGGTCCTGAAGTCGGATAGACATTGTGGCATTCCTGTAGAGACATTTCAACACTTCGATATACCGATAGTCAATTTGACACCGCTGGAGCGACTGTAGCACTGCCCAGGTTTCGACTGAATCGAAGGCTTTCTCATAGTCCACAAACGCTAAGCAAAGTGGCCGATTATACTCCTCGGTCTTTTGTATAATCTGCCGTAGCGTGTGGATGTGGTCTATGGTACTGAAGCCTTTCCGGAACCCGGCTTGTTCGGGAGGCTGGAAGTCGTCGAACCTACGAGCGAGACGATTAGTAACAACTCTCGAAAACAGCTTATAGACGTGGCTAAGCAAGGAGATCGGCCTATAATTTTTCAAGAGAGTGTTATCACCCTTCTTGAAAAAGAGCACCACTACGCTCCTGCCCCACGCCTCAGGCGTCGTACCCTCGAGGATGACAGAATTAAATAGCTTCTGAAGGACCTTAAGTATCGGCGTTCCGCCCGCTTTCAGAAGCTCTGTCGTTATTCCGTCTTCCCCCGGTGCCTTATTACTCTTAAGCTGCTTGAGAGCCGTTCGAATCTCGTATAGGCTGACGTCCGGGATATCTTCCGTGTAGTGTCGAGTTAAACGGGCTCTTGCATCGCTAGTCGTGCATGTAGCAGGACTTTGCGATGAGGTGTATAGTTGTCCATAGAACTTCTCGAGCTCTCTTAAAATTTCCGGCTTCGAGGAAACGATGCTGCCGCTATCGGTCTTCAGTTTCGTCAACTGACTTTGCCCAATAGACAGATCTCTAGCGAACACTTTCGAGCCTTTATTCCGCTCTATTGCCTTTTTAATACAATTAGTATTAAAAAGGCGAAGATCGTGTCGCATGGACTTCGAGATCTGTTTATTGAGCAAGCCGTATTTCGACCTGTCCACTGAAGACTGCAACCTCATTTCACTGCGGTCTGCCAGAAGTTTAAGAGTATGCTCAGAGAGTTTCTGAGTTCTATTTTTGCGTTGGGTCTTATAGAACTCTGACCCTACCGCTTGGACAACTTCCACCAGCCCGTTGTTTAGTTCGTCCACTGTTTCGCAATCGGTGAGGCATTGGAAGCGATTTTCGAGCTCCAACTGAAAGCTCTCGGGGTTTTGAATTTGGGCAGGACTTGGGCGAAGAGTAGATTTCACCAAACGAGACCTTTCAAGCTTGACGTTGAGATTCAATGTGCCTCTTACCATGCGGTGATCACTGCCGGTTTTCACCCTGTTGATCACGGAGACATCATTGAATATATGCTTTTTCGTCGTTAAAATGAAATCTATCTCGCGTTTGTGTCCACCGGGGTGCAGCCACGTCCATTTCCTGGACGACCGCTTTTTGAAGAAGGAGTTCATCATGAAGAGTCCCTCCTTCTCCATGAAGTCGGCCAGTCGCTGACCTCGGTGGTTCCGCTGTCCAAATCCAAATTGCCCCACTCTCAGTTCATCGCCGATCCTCACGCCTAACCGCGCGTTGAAGTCCCCCATCACCACCGTAAAGTGTGTTTTCGAAGCTTGCATGGCGATTGAAATATCGTCATACATTGCCTCCACTTCATCGTCCGGGCGTTTCGAGTGAGGGGCGTATACCTGTATGACCTTCAGCGAATACCGACTGGTGATTCTGAGTATAAGGTATATCACCCTGTTCGAAACGCTTTCGATCTTTACGATGTTATTGACAAGGGACTTATGGACGAGAAACCCGACACCATGTTGGGATTGCTGGTCTCCCTCCCGGTAGTAGAGCAAGTTGCCGGAATTTAGGATTATCGTGTCCTCCCCCTCTCTTCGGACTTCTGATAATCCTATCACATCCCAGCGCAACTTACTGACTACTTCTTCCAGCTCAATCAGCTTCTCATCGGTCCTCAGTGTGCGTGCGTTGTAGGTTGCCAGGGCCAAGGGTCTTTGTTGGGATTGGTGGCTGGATCTCTGCCGGAGATTCTTCGCACCCCTTGTTCTGCCGTTACCGTGGCCGCCACCTGCGCCAGGAATAGCAGAACTGCCGGGGACTAGGGGCCGTCTCGTATTCGTGTTCATCATGGGGGGGGGGGTTTGCCATAGTCACCACGCTTGGCAGACGGATTGGTGACCGCAGTATTGGTGGTATGTACATTTAGGAAATGCTGCTGCCCATTTCCCAGTTGTGTTCCCTTAGTCGCCTTTTACGACATCCACGGGAGGAGATGGAGAGGTCCTATTCTTTGCCGGAACCCCACGGGCTCAAACATATTGAAAAAGTATTATTTAAAAAAAATATTAATATTGTACATTACACGCAACACTATCTAGCCCCAAGTAATACATTTTTTTACATATTAGAGAAACTTACAGTTCATACAAGTATTTACAAGATACACAAAAAAAAGTTTGGCTGTTGTTACAAACGATCTAGAGATCGTATTTAAAATAGCAATATATTGCCGCTAGATGCTGTGCCCCGACCTACATAAACAAACTAACACAGCATGTTAGTTTATTTATACACACGGTGTATATTTATATCATAATAACGTAAAATTGTGGTTCGCTATATCATTCCTATTGCGGTACAAAATACACGCTGTTTCAAGACGGTTTTAAATAAATGTCCTTATAAAGAAAACAGTTCTACTGAAAAGTTGTTATATTTTCTTTGAATGTGCCATTTACAATTTATACGATAGACGTACTGTATCGGGAAAACGGAAACGCATTCAATTTTCGAGCTAACCACGACGGTGGCAACATAGTAAGTAAGCTAGAAAATCCTATCAGGGGAATAACCACAAAAATGGAACGAGATTTTCGGAATAGTTCCGAATAAATCGGAAAATTTCTAGACCGGTGGTTTTTTGCTTCTAGCGTGAAACTAGACGGAAAATTTCTGGAGAAAGTAATAATACTCATTAGCATATTTGAAGAGGAGAATCATACTCGTTTGCGAAGTATCCGATGTCAGCACTAATATGAAAAAAAAAATGAAAATTTCACTCGTACAAGTAAAAAGATGATAGGAAAACGGATGATAGGCTGGCCCAATTTCAGTTCGGAATTCAAAAAAATCTGGATTTTTATTGGTGTCAAGTGAATAGCAGCAAAATTGAAAACAAATCAAGAGCAAAAGCGTGCTTGACAAAAGTTTTTGCGTTGACCGCTCGGCACGTCCCGAGCGTTGCTCTTCATACCCACGTACACAAAACGTGACCGTTCACCTGCCCCACAGAGAATAAACACATTCGTCACACTTTTTTGCAACCTCCCACCGATTTAAAAGCAAATATTTGAATCCCGACAATTCGCGCAGTTAGCGAGAGCGCCATCATCCTGTAATTGGACATCGAGCGCGGTCATTAAGTTCTCGGATATCGGCCGGTGAATTAGACGCCGTTTTTATTTGTGGCCGGACCGTCCTCCATAATTCCAATAGTCCCGAGCGGGGGTGATTGTTTCATGCTCTCACTGGCTTATATCAAACCCGATATACGCTTTTCCAGATATCTCTAATCTCGTCCGCGACCCCGACGCTCCGGTGTCCGCTCCATGAATATTTTAAATCCTATGTGACATTCTCGAAAAATACGTTACTCGAATTCGTTTATTAATGTGACATCGATCGCCGGATGGCCGCCCTAGGGACGACCTTTATACGTACATGGCTAAATGGGATTTCATTTTCTAGTTCAGGAATCAAACGCTCCCGCGGCGTGCATCCAATGTTCTTTTCGAGATGGCTCCCTTTAGATATTTCGGTTCGTTTGGCAGCGGGCTGTGGCGCGGTGGCGCGGTGGCGCGGTGGCGGCTACAAACTTCACAATTCACGTTCCGTACACATAATTGTTTCGTCGTTGAGCGCGCATTTTTCCACAAGATAATGCCATTAATCTCGCTCGGCGTAATGAAAATGTACCGCTCCAGCGTCCTCTGTCTGTGTAATTTGGTGGAAAACAATTCTGGTGAATTCTGTTCGTGTGTCACACGAACCTGCAAAGTTTGCGGTAACTTTCTTGGATGGATTCTCCGGCATAAGAAGTTAAACGCGCTTGTCTGAGCGGTAAGGTTACGTAAGGGTGATTCCGCAGAGTGCCTCCGAAATGTCGTTAATTTATTCATCGCCTAAAATTGGATCGGAATGGAGCTAGTGCGGAAATGAGTGGCTAAGAGCTCGTAAAACCGACCGATGGTCTCCACACACATACATAATTCATATTAGCAACTTTGTTCTGCTGTCAGATTAGTTACAGCGGCCGCCGGCGAAGGGACACCGCGAATTTGCATTTTGGGTGAAGGGATAAGTTTTTATTAGATTACGTACCTATCATAGAGTATGCAAATCCAACAGCTGATTACTATTCATTGAAAAGGTTGCGGTCAATTCCGTTTTCATAGCATATTTTTAGTTTGGAAACCTGTTACATTGCCTTGCTGATAGACTAGGTACACAGTTTTAGAACTAAACTTCGTGACCTAATCAAAACTTCTACTATCGAATTTGCCAGGGCCTGCGCCTGAAAAACCAACCTTATGCCCTTTACATACTCACCATTTCCCTTTGTTTGTGTTTGCAGATCCGCCCGAGATCACAATCCGCCCTCGGAACCTGCAGGTTCGCGCTAGCGGTATCGCAGCGTTCTTCTGCGCTGCCCGAGGAGATCCCATTCCCAATATCCAGTGGAGAAAGAACGGAAAACGAGTTTCAAGTAAGTATTCACCACTTTTCATATTGTTTTTGCCGTGAATGCGCTTAATGCACATATTATGATTAATTCGAGCGTATAATTATACTGGACTATCTCATGCTGCTGGGCCTAAGATTTTATTAGACCTATAAACACGAAATCCTCATCTTCAGATCGGAAGGAGTCAGATACTTCTTTAAGAAGTGCAGGAAAGCGCTAGCATAAAGCATTTTTTTAAACTACATCCTTATGGCTGGAAAAGGGGTGTCAAAGTATTTATGGAATGAAGTTTTAATCTGTTACCGGTAATCATCACGTTTTTTAATATACCTACTTTAAAGTATGCCCCAATTAATTTAATACATTTTAATGCTCCAGGACACAGTAAAAACATTCACGATAATGCCTCCTCATAATTACACCGACTGTGTTACAGCGATTTAAAGTAAATTAAAATTAAACTCCGATCGCAATCGTCATTAACTGGGCTCCAATTGACCAATCAGTAACCGAGGCTACTTCGTTCAAAACCGGTAATAAGTGAAAATTGTCGTAAAAAAACCGATAACCGTTGTCAAATCGAAAACGGTCGAGAAAAACCCGAGAATGGTTGAAAAAGTATTCGTGATTGAAATGTAAAGCTGCGGTCTTAGCACATAAATAACCGGGACCGGTAATGACTTCCATAAGACCGGAGCAATGAGCTGAAAACGTATCGGCCGCTGACCATCGAACTGTGTTGCCAGCTTTAGAAAAAAAACTCTATTGTTGTCTAAATAATTTTTCATTTTTCTGTAAAGCAAACGCTTTTGAAAATACATAATCCTACTTCGCTGTTGGAGAATTTTAACATAGTCAATAAAAAAAACTATTTTCTATTTCTAAAGGCTTAACTAGTTTTAATAATAAAAAAAATATGTCTAACAGAAGGTTAAAAAGCTGCCAAGTGCGAGTCGGACTCGCCCATGAAGGGTTCCGTAGCATCAATTAACATAATATGTATAAAGGTTTTTGTAGTTCGTCGAAAGGTAAATTGCGGTTGACGATTTATGACGTATAAAAATAAAACTACTGACTAGATCTCGTTCAAACCAAATATCGTTGGAAGTTTGCATAGTAATGTACAACATATATTTTTTTTGGATTTATCATTCTCTTATTTTAGAAGTTAGAGGGGGGGGACCAACTTTTTTCCACTTTGGAAGTGTCTCTCGCGCAAACTATTCAGTTTAGAAAAAAACGATATTAGAAACCTCAATATCATTTTTGAAGACCTATCCCTAGATACCCCACACGTATGGGTTCGATGAAAAAAAAAAATTTGAGTTTCAGTTTCATGTATTAAAAAAAAAACTACTGACTAGATCTCGTTCAAACCAAATATCGTTGGAAGTTTGCATAGTAATGTACAACATATATTTTTTTTGGATTTATCATTCTCTTATTTTAGAAGTTAGAGGGGGGGGGACCAACTTTTTTCCACTTTGGAAGTGTCTCTCGCGCAAACTATTCAGTTTAGAAAAAAAACTATATTAGAAACCTCAATATCATTTTTAAAGACCTATCCATAGATACCCCACACGTATGGGTTCGATGAAAAAAAAAATTTTGAGTTTCAGTTTCATGTATGGGGACCCCCAAAATTAATAGTTTTTTTTCTATTTTTGTGTAAAAACCTTAATGCGGTTTACAAAATACATCTACTCACCAAGTTTCATCAGTCTAGCTCTTATGGTTTCGGAGAAAAATGGCTGTGACACGGCCGGACAGACAGACAGACATGACGAATCTATAAGGGTTCCGTTTTTGCCATTTGGCTACGGAACCCTAAAAAGGGGAAGGTTTTTATTGGTTGGTAGTAGGTAGGTACTATTATTGGTAAATACGTTTTCCCAGTCGTCGTAATAAAATTATTATATTTTGTAGGAATTTTATTTCAAAGATTTTTTAGAGTAAACTCGCTAACCTGGCTACACTGCCAGCCTAAACCATAATAGTGTTCGTTTTCATGAAAAATGTAATCGTACATCATTCGGGGCCGGACACAAAGGAGTGATGATCGTCGATTCGTGGCGTGTATCTGATTTCATATTCTATGTGACTCGTACGAGACAGTATTATTTGTCCCAATCGACCATCCATCAATCAATAAGGAACATGGTTGAAGAAATATTGACAGATCCCTAATAAATATAAACTAAAGTAAGGATTTGAGAAAAAGATTTAAAGAAAAGTGAGTTTGAGTGATTTGAAAAGTTGAGTTGAGGTAAGATTGCGTTTGACCGCAATCACTCAACCTACTCGTAACTCAAGTCTATAAAACTTAAAAAAAAAACAGATATGTTATTTCCACTTCAGCCTTGGGCCTTTATTGCAATACTTAGCGCTTGCCTTAGCGCGGTAGTGTTACCATTTCTCTAAATTATTAACATTTTTGAAAATCCTCAAAAACTTTGTCTGAATAAAGCTGAATAGAGAAAATTTACCTCATCTTTAGAGAAAAACACTACCATTGATGTGTCAACTTCAATTTATTGTTATTGCCTACGTGACATTTTGACTCGTTTGTACGTGTTCTCATATTTATTTGATAGTTTGAAATATTTAACAAGAATATTTCTCTTTTATTAGGTACAAAACAATAAATTTGGTAATCACAGGAATATATCATATTTATTTTTCTGTGTTGTCAATATGTACGAAAAAGTTTTTATGGTAATTTTATAAATTTACTTTGACTTCATTTATTTTGCTACCTTTGATATTTTTCTCTTGAGCAAGACAGACAAAATAAAATTAAGATACTACATCACGAAATCATCAAGCTTGAGCTAGACTACAGACAGAATAAAATTAAGTTAGTTACGTCAAAGTTACCTTCTATCTTCTAAAAGCATTTTATTCCGAACCGGATTTATTCGTGTAACAATTTTCCGAAACATTCATTTGTAAGTGTACAATTTCTCAGTGAATTCGCCAACAAAATGAGTAATGTAACACCACCCGCGCGAAGCTGTCGCGACTTGTCGCACGCTAGATTGACAATCACGGATCGCGTCAACGCGCTCGGTGATGGATGACAGCCCTAGGTTTGTGTTAGGGCTGTCACATTTATGAATGTAAATGCGAGTATGTTTATGTTAGTCAATATAAGATAGATAACTCTTTATTTAAAATGAAACACAAAGTAAGTAGTATACAGTTTTTAGCTTAAAAATAGAAAGTCACAGTAATACAATGGGCTGCCTTATCGCTCACAGCGACCTCTACCAGACAAGCTTGATAAGGTTGCCATTAAAAGCGTATTGAGCAAGCAAAATCACGGATCGCGTCAACGCGCTCGGTGAAGGATGACACCCCTTGGTTTGTGTTAGGGCTGTCACATATATGAATGTAAATGCGAGTACATTTATGTTAGTCAATGTTAGGTTTAAATTAAAAGAGTAGTGAGAAGGCAAAATAGGTTTTTCATTACTCATACTCTGAAAGTAGGTCTGAAGTTGCCTGAGGGGCCTAATTGAAAGTAAAACTTTCAGCCCTAGGGAGAATCGCTTTCTACTGACAGCTGTCAAATTATAAAAAAAAACAAGTTCTATTTTATTCAACCATGTTCCAACTTTCTAAAGTCTTTCTAACTGCAAGGCACCTCCTTGTTCAACCAAATTCCAACTTTTTATTCAGCAAGTAGGTTGGAAACCCATTACAACGGTAAGAAGTTTAAAAAGTCTAATTAGAGCGCAATATAATATTTAAATTTAAATAACATAAAGATAGTATTAAATAAATAATATATCTTCTAAATTACTTGATTAGTGTATAGCTTCAACTATTTATTTAAAATAACATAGATTTAAATTATGAAAATGAAAATAATGGCTGAATAATGCTGGCGAGCCGAAGCCGAAGGCCCGCCAGAGAAAAAGAAAAAAAAACCGGGAATTCAATCTTCATTTTCACTAATTTTTCTTTCATGTTTTTATTTTTACTTTCCTTGTATTCGTAATGAAAAGCACAGTGTTTACCTCGGGTGAAAGTCTTTTGAGTCCCTCAAGCTCCATTGGCGCCCTCGCTAACACTCTGGCGCCAAACTCGTCTCGGGACTCAAAAAACGTGACTTTCAACACTCAGGTAACAATGTACTATTGTGTGTATGTTATTTTTGTCAAATGGTTTAAATAGTTACTTACTTAAAAACGGTTAAAGTGGACAAACTAAGTACTTAATTTTTTACGTGTTTTGTCGCACGCTAGTTTGACAATCACGGATCGCGTCAACGCTCTTGGTGAGGGACAACCCTAGATTGGTTATAAGGTTGTCACTTTTAGGAATATTTTCTTATAAAGTTTCTTTCGACGCTTTTTTATGATTAAGAAACCTCACTTTTGACATTATTGCGTTACCTACCCATTATTGGTGAACATATTCTGACAATTTATACCGAAGTAACCGCTCATTATCAGGCATCAGCTTAATCTTTTACTCTTTTTCATAAAGAAAGTAATTCATATTTATCTTTATTTTTATGACAATCTAGCTTCTTGATTCAAGGTTACCAAGACAAAGACGGTAAGAGTAGACTGCGTCTCTTTATTTTTCAAACCGCGTGTATTTCATGTACTTCACGACAGTCATATATTTTACAACCCCACCAAAACTCTCTTTTGTTTACTGACTCATCCAAGTTTTTTCTACTCCAATATCAACCTTATTCCTAAGGCATACCGCACAAGGAAGGTACCAGGATTCACACGTATTTTACCGTATGTTTTAGTGTTCCGTTTATGGGTTGCAGTGAAAAAATACTGCGAGTTTTGTATTGAATCAAGTTTGTAGTCACCTAAAGGATTTATTATGGAAAGTGGATTTTGAAGTATGACGCGCAGGTTTTATAACCGGCGCGTGATGAAAGTGAACGATACTCATAAAAATGTGAGTATGTAATATGTTTTTCTTAGGTGTCGTTATTTTCATCATAGTAATTTGCTGAGTTAGTAAATTTTTTACATAACAAGTAAGAAACCGGTGTTATCAACTCTACCGGTGTTTTGTATAACCAAATAAAGTTAGACAGTAATATTTGTCTATTTTTATATAAAATGATAGGAAATTATAAAAAAAAACCTAGGTACTTATAAATCGTTTTTCAACAACTTCTTCTTCAATCGTTTTTGTGTCAACTTCAATCAACATGGTCCACTTGATGTTAACTGGTAGCCATCGGCTATACATGGCATAACAAAGCATTGTCTCGTAGGTCACGCACGTCGGCAACGTACCCTACGATGCACTGCCCATCCATTAGCTTGAGGCATTCAGACGTTCAGCCTCACGTGCCAGTAATTTCACTGGCATCACCCCCCTCAAAACGAAACAGCAATGCTGCTTCACGGCAGTAATAGGCATGGTGGTAGTACTTCCCTAGTACTATTTCATTTTGGTATCAGATGCTTGTGTTTAACCACTTAAACATAAAACCTACTTGTTATAAATGCGCACGTTGTGTTACACGCTATAATCATACAAAAACCCGTTACGAGTAAAACTCGGAGCTCGTAGAAAGACAACAATTATTCTCACTTGTTGGAGAATACATTTTCTTGGCACTTACCAACAGAGGCGAATTAGTCGGTGCCATACAAACTGCACGGAAATTTAAACTTTACTCCTTTGAGATAAGGATCAAGGTTTACTAGAGTCGTACTTTTATGCAATCTTCGTAGAAAAATGCAAAGTGCAAGAATGCGCGGCGAGAGGAGTATTAATAACGAGAATTTTAAGGGTAGAACGTGGCTTCTTTTTAATTCAAGCTTTTTATGATCGTCGTTAAAAATATCGACGTCGGTGCAGCCACAAGATGAAAAGATAACAGGTTACTGAAGAGCACTGGTGGTCTAGTGGTAGCAGCTCAAATCCAGTCGTGTACCAATGAGTTTTTCTTTTGAAAAAATGTGTGTGCACTATGTCAGTACTCTCAAACAGTAAAGGAAAACATCGCGAGGAAACCGGCATGTCGAAAAACCTTAAAAGCTCTTCCCTAAAAAGTTGAGTGCACGAAAGGAGCCTCTCTGTGGACTGGTTTGAAAGAACCAATGACACGATAAGAAGAACAAAAAAATGATTATTACCTATTTCTAGGTTGGTTATTTAAAGAGAGCTTCAGCAACAATTTACGAACACTTTATTTGGGCTCGTCATAACCATGGTCTCCTCTTCCATTGATCTCTTTTAGCCGTCAGTTCTGCTTATCCATGTCTCTCACACATTTCATTTCGTGACAGTTAATCAACGTACAAAAACGAACATTTCTAGTACATTCCATCTGTATAACTTGCATTGACGTTAGAAAAAAAGAAAGAAAGAAAACATATGTATTTACAGACGCTTAGTAGTTAAATATACAGGCTACAAGAAAAGCATGAATACAAGAGAGAAACAGAACGGCTTAGAGTCAAATATTAGCTTCTGGCGCGACAAGGAAGTATCACACGACAAGACTACTTATAATAAACTAACAAATTGTTTTCAACAGGCATGCAGTCCAGATACCAAGTGTCAGGCATGGACGCCACCGCCGGCATAGGCGCCAACGGAGCCGTCCTCAGGATCGAACCAGTCCGCGCACAGAGAGATGACGCCACATATGAGTGTGTTGCTGAAAACGGAGTGGGCGATGCTGTTACCGCGGTTGCCACATTGACTGTGTTTGAAGGTAAGTTTTTTATTACGATAAGGATGTTTCCATCTATAGATCTGTCAGATAAAATTAAATACCTTTCTTCTCCAGGCTTGTCAAAAACAAAGACTGGCTTATTTTGTTCGACGAAAAGTTACTTTTTAGGTGGAAAATTTAGACCTAAGATTTACAAAAACCAGTTTATGAACGATATTTTTGTCAGTGATTATTATCATCGCCCAGAAACCAAAAACAAACTCACTCTTCTGCTTAAGTATCTCAGCCGAACATCAAGCATAGATATTTTGGTAGTCCTCTATTGAAAAGTGTCAAAACATTTATGATTGAGGCTTGACTCCCTTGACTCAGACTCAATTAGCATCGATTTTCTGTCACAATCTCCGACCACAATAATAAGAATAACAGCCATTTTCTCATGACACTTCTCCATCTTAAGTTTGACACTAGCATAAAGCGGACACTGGCATAATTGTGACAATTAGTCGCAGCAGCCAAAAAAGAAAAAGTGGAGTGACTCAGACTCAAGCATTGTTGCATACGGCCCTTAAGTCTTTAACAGCTCAAATGTTGCCTATAAAACCCATTAACCCGATGATGCTCCAACCTTTGTCCTACGTGTTTTTCTGAAACGTAGCCGAATAAAAATAAAAGATAAAATAAACGGTTATCACCAACAGGAACGTGTGAGAAATTCGAAAAATCAAAACAGTCCCGCTAACTTGGTTTCATGTTTTTTTAACCGTCCCAATTGCCATTAAGGGGGGTCTTAACGACCTTCGGCCACATAAAGTAGAACGGTCGCGACATTCTGATCCTGGAAATGCTCTCCGAAATACTCGAAGACACTGGCCTTTCAATAAATAAGCATTAAAACGACCAACTTCGATAGGGGGCGCCACATTCCGAATTTATACGGCGTTTCGGTTTAACTCTAAAATTGTACGCGAAAAGAGAAACTTTACTGTGTAATTTAATTTGAAAGAGTAGTTTTTTGCTTGAATACTGACTGTTGGAGTAGGACATGCTGGGAGCGTGAAACATGTTGTGAAGCTTTTTGGGGTAGAACGGTCGGAAACATATTATGTACCTAGAAGTAACACCACACTGGAACTTCACTGCTATGATTTTAGATTATTTTAGATAATATGTAAAAGGATGATACAAAAAACTGTAGGGCCGTAGTTTGTTGTCTGTTCTTCTAGGCTTGGTCGCGTGGAACCTAGCACCTAGACATCTAGACACCTAGCTTTAAGATGTTTCAAAGTGAATCTCTGAATTTAACTGAATATGATTGAGTTTGAGGTTTGAGTTTGAGTTGTTTAAGGGGTAAATTGCTACGGCAGATAGTTTTACAGAAAAAGCGAATAATGAAAACGACGATAAACGCTACTGCGAAACACGAAAACATTCTTACAACTAAATCTATCCCGGTAAAAAGATCCCTCGGGAACTTATTAACATCTTTCAAGGAAAAAACTTTCACGTTTATTGATTCTCGATTTTGTTTTTGTTTCGTTTGGTGCAGAATGTAGGTATGTTATTATATTTATGAGATATTTATACAAGTATGTGAAAATGAAAAAACTTTTTTTTATTTAATCTGTTTTGTCACACACTGCTGGAAAAAGGTCTCCTCCAAAGATTTCCTCTTATCTCTCTCTCTCTCTCTCTCGTTCTCGAGCCTCCTCCCACCATATCCTATCAAAGGGGTCGATATTGTCCACAATTATTACTATCCGACGTACTTATATACTTACTTATAATTTATTTCTGCCGTGAAGCAGCATTGCTGTTTTGGTTTGAAGGGTACCGTACCGGTGAAATTACTGACACGTGAGGGGGAACATCTGTATGCCTCACGTTGTTGGACGCAGGAAAGTGCGTCGTTGGGCACGTTCCTGACGAGCGTGACCTACGAGTCAATGCTTGGTTATAGGCCATGGTTAACACTCAACATCAGGTGAGCCACAGGCATGTTTCATCAGTTAAATCATTTCGGTGCCTCGTAAGACAGCAAAGCGGCGTCACAATGTACGAGAAATAAGTACACACATTAGACACAAATAGAGAGCACTGGTGGTCTAGTGGTAGCGGCCCCGCCTTCCGATCGTAAGGTCGTGGATTTTAATCCAGTCGTGTACCACTGAGTTTTTCCGTCGAAAAATGTATTTGCACTATCCCAGTACTCTCAAACGGTGAAGGAAAACATCGTGAGGAAACCAGCGTGTCGTAGAACCTAAAAAGTTCGAAAACATGTGTCAAGTGCACGAAAGGAGCTCCGCACTTGGTTCGAAAGAACCAGTGACACGATAAGAAGCAGAAGAAGTACACACATTACTCTAACTAAACATTTCTTCAAATCACAGCCACGTATTCATCGTAGGCAGTAACTCCAAAGATCTACAGAGTAATTACACACTAATTTAACTTCTAACTTGCGCGTTATCTTGATAACTTCGCTGATTCACAGCGGAACTGCGGTTCGCAAATAGATGCTTAAATTGCGATAATTATATCATAACTCTGCGCCGGGACATTTGCTCCTTTGCATAATATTTGCCGGTAGGGGAGATTTTACTTAGGGAATATGATGATACAGCAAATACATACATTTTAAATTGTTGTAATATTTTTTATATACAACTAGATGCTGGAACAAGCATGCCATATGCTGATGTTAAGTGGTAACCATCGCCTATAACAAAGCATAGCCTCGTAGGACACGCACATCAGGAACGTGCCCTACGATGTAAATCCCTGCGTCCATCAACTTGAGGCGTAAAGATGTTCAGCCTGACGTGCCAGTAATTTCACCGGCACCCACTCCCTTCAAACCGAAACACAGCAATGCTGCTTCACGGCACGGCAGAAGGTATATTATAGGCATGGGTAGTACTTCCCCGGACCAGCCCTTCACAAAGAGCTCTACTAGCCCCAGAGCATCAGGTATCCAGATATTCAAGACTATGGCGAGACTAACTGAACCCTTTGATAGGAGTCTAGCAAAAAAATAGGAATTGTGGCGCTTTTACCCACCAACCCAATTACTTATCTAAAGAGTTATAGCATACGAGAAATTGTATCATCAGAATGATGTCGTAGGGTCAACACATGTGATGGAGTATTAATTTTTAGCAAGTTTTTAATCGACTTCAAATAAAAAAGAGGAGGTTCTCAATTCGGTTGTATTTTTTTTTCATGTTTGCTATAGCTTTGTATGTTTGCACTTAGTGACACAGTGAGAAGAGTGACTGTTGAAGCATGGATCCAACATATCAGTAATTATAATTATATTTGTATTATGTAATATTTGTCATTGCCATTTACTAATATTAGTTTTAGTTTTGTGTGCTACTAACAAAATGGATTTTTCCTGAAATAAAAATATTGTATTGTATTGTATTGTATTGTATAGCATTATTTCGTCATTTTTTGAGCCGATTTGAAAAAATATTTTTTTATCTGACAGATAGTACTTTCCATAGAAATTTCATCAAAATCATTTTGGCCATGAAGTCGGTTTCTCAAGTTTTCTTAAACTAATATTATTTTTTACTGAATACACCTGTGCCTCCAGCAAAGTTGAGTAAAGTATCAATTTGATTCAACTCAGCTTTTTTGTTTTCCAAACTTAATTTTAGCCACTTATCGCCAGTGAGACTTTAGTTGTCTAAAGTTTAACACTATATAATCGTATCTAAACTAGATTTAAACTTTCCAACAGTTAAAAAGTGTGAGAATGAAGCCACCGACGAGTTGCCAAAAAGTTGTGGTCTCATTATTTGAGGGGAACATTTTCATATAGCTGTAGTGGATAACTTTGAATTATTACGTTGTATGCCAAATTGCAGAGTTTTCTGGGCTTATTTCTGATTTATATTTTTAATAAACAACGAATCACAACAGGCGGTTAAACTGAACGTGTATGATGTATGAGAGACTGACACAAATGAGTGTAACTCATGAAAGAGTGGTGAGGTTTGCATCTGTTGAGCTGACGACCTGAACTTAAATTGACATCTAAAATAATTTAGAAAGAAAGAAAAAATATAATTGAGCTGACCTGTTAATTGGCGAGGCCAAAATAATTTCAGCAGAACCTAAATCTAATCAGAATGTATTTATTGATTTGGAACACAAGACATTTAATATATTGTATTTATTTTTAATAAATTCACACAATTCCTTATCATAGGGACTGCCGGCGGAAGACAACCGTTGATATACTTTTAGACCCTTTAAAAGTTTAAAAGATATAAAATCAAACAATTTCTCGCACACTTACAAAAAACAAATGGAAGCTTTGACACTGATGTGCATATTAAAACTATAAAAAATAATAAATAAATATTGTGGATTATCCACAACACTATCTAGCACCAAATTAAGCTTGTACTATGGAAACCAGATAGCTGATAGCTTAAACATTTCACCATTTTTCATTTCGTCTTGGGAACAAATTATTACATTTATGAAGCATTTGACGCAACAATATACATAAATAGAGATGTTTCTTGTTATAAACGCGATTTATGGTTTGGCATAATATTGTATTGTAATGGTTATGCTATCTTAACTCACAAGCGTTTAATATAATAGATGTATATTCCAAACTATTCATATAAGTACATACATACACACACACAATTAATTGGTGGTTAGGTGGTTATTAATTAATTAATCACCAATGGGCATTGGTTCATTAATTAACTCATTTGACTGGCCTCTCAGCTCTGCCTTCTGCGCCGTTGGTCGTGGGTTCGATCCCCACCGAAACCATTAAACGATATGCATGGTGAACGTAGAGTTTTGTTCTCAGTCTGGGTATTAAACTGCATTCTAAGATGTATTTACAAAAACAATGTATTTATGCATTAAGTATTATCAGCTATAATTATGATTCCCATTAGTACATCATCATCCACAACCCAACATCACCAAGCCTCTTTGAGGCGCACTTAAAACTCCTCCTTTCACCACACTAGGTTCGTGGTGACACGATAAGAAGAAGTACATTTCACGAAAAATGCAGTTATAAAATTTCAAACTTTCAACAAACAACTCTTATCGTGAAACTTTGTGATTTTTTCATGAAATGAGACATGGCTTAAATCCCTGAAAAATCACATTCATAAAAACGAGTATTTCACGTACGCCTACAAATTACCTCTTAACTCCTGCTTTATTTAACATGCCACGCGAGTGCGGTCAGACGTCCCTACGCAATTTTACGGGACACCTTAGGGAATGGGTTGTGATCCGACAGTCTGACAGGTGTGCCTTTGATACAATATAGACTCTATACCCTTGCAATAAGAGCGTTATTGTGCGCTATGTGGAGCCACTGTGCGTATGAATCAGTACGAATTTAAGCTCGTAAGAATTTGGATTTTATTTTAATTCTGAGTTTCGTCTGAGATTTTATATGAGTTGCTACGTATGTCGTACATACATTACACAATTTTAAGCACATGTATCTTTTACTACTACACTAGCTAGAAAGTTAATACATATGTATAGTAATCGGTTATAGAATCTAGTTACAAAAATTTGAGTGTTTGAGCTTTTTACTTGATACCGAAATAAAAAGTCTTTGTTAAGGTCACGATCTAGCTATTCCATTTATAAAGAACTCCAGCTTTCATCCAAATAAGACCAGAAAGAAAAAAAGCGGCGTAATTTTATCATATACCTAACTACATATTATAACCTTTACAATACGAATAGCTTGAAGATTACAAATATTTTTTACGTTACTAATCATAACATTAAGTCTAAAATCTATGAAGAAATAGGTTTAAAAAGTATTTCCCTTTTAACCAAAAACACGCTACCGCCATGCCCAAGAAGTAAAATTTAAGATCAGTCAAACTCAGAATACAATTTCCCCACACCGAGCCTACAAGCCCGAGGCATCCCAACTTGCTTCCTAAACAAAGTATCATGTAACACGAAGTTTTCCTTTCAGTACGTAGATTGGCTTCTTGGATACGAAGGAATCAATTACGTTTTGGAAGGCGGGATGAGGTGGAATTCTTTATGGATTCTTTTTTAGAAGTTTTTTATATGAGCCAATTTTTTCAGTAACTTTTGAGCGCTTTTGGTGAAACTTGCTTTGTAGTTCGCAATAGATCGATTGAGGTTTTAACCCCTGGCCTTTTGTGTGTGTGTTTGTTTGTCATGTTCTGAGGATACACTTTACCTCGGTCGGATAATTTTTAAAAATAAAATGCCTTTTTTAGATACACTACAGTGCTCTCAAACGGTGAAAGCAAACATCTTGAGGAAACCGGCATGTCGTATAACCTAATAAGTTCGAAAATATGTGTCGAGTGCACGAAAGGATAGCCTCTTTGACGCGCACTTAAAATCCTTTCACCACACTTGGTTCGAAAGAATCAGTGACACGATAAGAGAAGAGTACACAAACAGTACGGTAGATCTGTGATACTCGGAATTATGAAACAAGTAAACCTAGTAAATACCTTTTTTAGATCGATCTATTGCGAACTACTGGTTACGACGATTAGTATACCTTCTTGGATTTCGGCATCGTAGCTCAAATCTTCGACCTTCGGACTCAACCTCGGTTTTCAGCATTAGGTAATTATCACATGAATCTCCTCCTATCTACCGGAAACCCAACTTAACCTCCATATCTCATGATATTTGGTTGCAAACTTCTCCAAACTGGAAGCCAACTATTGGTTTAATATTATTGTCTATTAAGATATCGGGCCCGACCAAGTTATTTTGCGGTGTTGGTTGTAGCGACCGAATGAGTCATAGATTGTTCGCCCAAATTGTATTAACTGTAGTTTTTTATGAGCACATAATTGTGATGATGCTTCATTTTTAGCCCATCCACTTGATATTGAGCGGTGACCTCTGCCAGTCCAGTAGTTTTATGACGCGAACTTCTTGGTAGTTCTAATGTAATTTTTACAATAAGACTTTTTACCAAGCTTTAAGACATTTCAAAGTGATCCTTGTGATACTACTGAATAAAGTTTTTTTTTATATTGGTGGGTACGTATAGGTATTTTAGGTATTACCCGCTTAGTTAAAGACTTTATAACCTAGAACACCATACAATCACGAATATGTCATCTGACTGCTTATAAGAGTCGTTCTAGTAATCAACATAGACCTAACATTTATCATAACTTAAAATCAGTTTGCAAAAAAAATAACGATGATAAGTTATAATTCACGTGAATATAAATAGCGTATTACTGTCACATGGCACAGACCATAGACTATAGACCACTGGCCACGCCCACTCACCTGGCAGCTTAATCTGAATATAAATTATCCATAATTAAAGTAGACTCGGACACGGGGAGAATAAATGCGACCACTTGAAACAAAGCCTTGTGGTGAGGCGCAAGTTATGAGATACCATTTTTCTAAGTAGTTTTTATTAATGCATGTAGATAGCTAAGCATTTGGCTGCCACCACACCTTTTTTTATGTATAAGATAGACAAAAGAGAGTCTTACCTGATGGTAAGCGGTCACCGTCGCACATAGACACTAGCAACACCAAAGATGCTGTTGGCTGTTGCTGTTGGGAAAAAAGCACAGGACCAAAGAATTACTATCAAATGCGAAGCACGTGTAGATTCTATAGTCAGCCTAGATAGATCAGGGGCAATTCTAGACCAGTGACTTTTTTGTCACGGTAGATACATATCACAAGAACTGTCAGTTTCTCTAGTAAATTTGAAGTTTTTGAAGTTTAAGCCATCATCGGAAGAGCAAGCTGCAGTTATACTCGATCAGTTTGAAACAATTCGTTTCGCCTACGTGTCTCTCTCTTTTGATAGAGAAAAGATGAGACAAAATCAACACACGTAAAACGATCGAAACGAGTTGCTGTCTCATCATTTCTCCATACAAAAGAGCGAGACACGCAGATAAAACGCAGACTAGGAGTAAAGCTTGTGCCTTGCACCAAGTAATATCTCGGAGCCCTTGTAATGCGAGCTCAAACGGCGCCATATTTTTTCCGGCAGCTTTTGTGGGTAATGGTACTAAATTCGACAAAACGTGTCGCGTCTGAGAGGCTTTTGATAGTGCCACGGTCATCTGCAACTTATGAACTTTAAGCCGATGCAGTAAGGTTTAGTTTTGAACGTGTGTACGTTTGATTGTGGACGATATTGAGTTTCGGGGAAATCTCGTACACGGTCTTATTGCTTGAAGTAATTGTGGGTTTTACTGTATCGGTTCGCAATTGAATGGAATTTAACTTCATCCCAATTGTTGTATTTAGCTGGATGTTGAATTGGTTATGTTATAAATTTTTAGGTCTTTTTCCAATAAGACCATAGAATAAAATTTAGATCAGAAAGACAAGTAGTTTTACTCGATCAGTTAGAACAATTCGTTTCGCCTACGTATCTCTCTCTTTTGTAAGGAGAAAAGATGAGACAACAACAAACAAACTACGAGTAGAGTAGCTATATATGCACTTACTGCTGGTTATGGGCCTCCTCCCTAATACGCCACTCTCTTCGGTTTTCCGCCATTGCTGCCCTCCGACAATATCATCAAACCAACGCACGGGTGGTCTGCTTCGTAGTCGCTGTGTGTATCTTGGCTACCATTCCGTAATCACCGTTGTCCAAAGTTTACCTACTATATCAATCACTGCTTTATCCAAAAAACGCGTCGAAAATTTGGAGCAAAATACGTTGGACTATTCTTTAAATTCAATGAAACTGGAATGAAAGTGACTGGAATTGAACTCGATGAAAACACGGACAATATTGACTTGATAATTCATCAAAATACGGGCTGTATTGTCCTAGGTGCCGAGAGGAATTTTAAAATGTACCATCCATTCTTTGATAAATATTCAGATGAACTTTTTACCGGGTTATCTTGAACCAGTGTGGTGGAAAGATTTTAAGTGCGCCACAAAGAGACTTTACTTGCACTGGGCACATGTATCTGAACTTCTTTTTTAGGGTTCCGTAGCCAAATGGCAAAAACGGAACCCTTATAGATTCGTCATGTCTGTCTGTCTGTCTGTCTGTCTGTCTGTCTGTCTGTCTGTCTGTCTGTCTGTCCGGCCGAGTCACAGCCATTTTTCTCCGAAACCATAAGAGCTAGACTGATGAAACTTGGTGAGTAGATGTATTTTGTGAACCGCATTTAGGTTTTTACACAAAAATAGAAAAAAAACTATAAATTTTGGGGGTCCCCTTATTTGAAACTGAAACTCAAAAATGTTTTTTTCATCGAACCCATACGTGTGGGGTATCTATGGATAGGTCTTTAAAAGTTATGTTGAGGTTTCTAATATCGTTTTTTTCTAAAACTATAAATTTTGGGGGTCCCCATACTTGAAACTGAAACTCAAAAATTTTTTTTTCATCGAACCCATACGTGTGGGGTATCTATGGATAGGTCTTCAAAAATGATGTTGAGGTTTCTAATATAGTTTTTTTCTAAACTGAATAGTTTGCGCGAGAGACACTTCCAAAGTGGAAAAAAGTTGGTCCCCCCCCCTCTAACTTCTAAAATAAGAGAATGATAAATCCAAAAAAAATATATGTTGTACATTACTATGCAAACTTCCAACGATATTTGGTTTGAACGAGATCTACTCAGTAGTTTTTTTTTTATACGTCATAAATCGTAAACCGCAATACCTTTCGACGAACTACAAAAACCTTTATATTATGTTAATTGATGCTACGGAACCCTTCATGGGCGAGTCCGACTCGCACTTGGCTGCTTTTTTTTTTATGTTTTACGACAGTACGCTCATGTTTTTTAAAAAAACGTCGTTTGGTATCACTATACCGTGTTATTTTTTGGCATTCGTGGCAAAAAACGTTTTGGAGCGCAACTGGATTTGAACCCATGATAAAGATCGGACGGCAGGACCACTACCAGTAGACGACCAGCAGTGCTCTCCTGAAAGTATATTGGATCAAAATACGAACAATATTGGCTTGATGAATCAACGAAGCCTCCTGTATTGTCGCTTCGTGAGAGGAATTTGTAAAATGTTCCATTCACTCTTTGATGAAAATTCTCTTCATGAAAGAGAATCGACAGCCCAGAGTCTGTTTACGGAAGAGAAATTTGTTTACACCATAGCCAATAAAGGTGTACGCACATTTGTTCGTGACAAACGTGATGGACAAATTGATTATTCATAGCTTCGCACACCTATTTGCATCGTAGGATCATCATCATCACCCACAGCCCGACTTCACCCACTGCTGGGTATAGGCCTCCCTTAGTTTGTGCCATCTACCTCGAACCTGTGCCTGTCTAGCCCATTGCCGCCCTGCGACCCTGACTATGTTGTCCATCTTGCTACAGGGCCCTACGCTTCTGTAGCCGGTTCTTGGCAACCATTCGGCTGGCATCGTAGGACAGTGGTCAAAAAACCGTTCTGATACCATTCATTCTATTTTAATTTCGGGCTTTCCGATGTTTGCCTTTACCTTTCCTGCTATTCGCCGTGTTCATCGAGGATTGCTAAACGTGGTTTACAAAGATTTAAAACTCTATAACTAATAATGGCTCTTTAACAGTCATTTCACTTAGCATACCGCTAAGTATCTTGCCATCTCTATTTGTCAATATGAAAATATTTCATAAAATAGTTGAAATAGTTTATGAAATTTGCATAAACTATTTCAACTATGTTTGAACTATTGGTCTATTTGTCATCTTTATTTGTTAATATGAGAGTGACTGTGACAAGATACTTTTAGTGAGCCGCTAAAAAGTGACAGGCAGTGAGGAGTTGTACATCTCATTCAGCTCGATCGATTCAAACTAATGCGCGTTTACCTTAAAGCTCGGCTTTTAGATACATTTGTGTTTACAATTTTAATGGCTTCTCGTTTAATTGAATTCTACGACCAGATTAATTTGTCTGGTTGCACTAAAACAATAACTCATTGAGTTAGAAAATGGAATAAAATAAATTCTAAATCGAGTGCGGCCCAAGCGTTTCTGTGAACTCGTTTTTGTGAAAGCATCGTTTGGTATTCCAAGTTCGTTTTCTATGTGGTTCTAATTCTGATGAAACTACTCGATTAATGCTTTAAGTACACAATAAGACCGCTAAAGCCAGGTACCCATAATGTGCCTTTAGAAGCACGCCGCTGTGATTTAAATACCACTTCTTCTTGTCGTGTCACTATTTTTAGAAGTGAAAACTTCTCTAAGCTGGTTTGAGCATTTTTTAAGGTGGGCCAATGAACCTGCGTCATTGGCAAGTCTCCTATTAACTTCATTGATACCTCTTCAGCAAAGATCGACAAATTTGGCAAAAATCTGGGGGCGGGTCACGTTCGAGGAGTCGGAGTCAAGGGAAATATATAATTGTTCTGAGTGCATGATTTTCTAAACCAGTGCAATGAAAGGATTTTAAGTGTTTCTAAAAGATTTTTTTGGGCAGTAGACACGTTATATATTTATTTACATTAAATATTTCTAAATAATAACTTAGAGCGATGTTGCTATACAAAACTTTACGACGCAACATCTCGGGTTCATCCGCCTCACTTATCTATTAATTGTGTTCATTAGTCTAAGCTCTCTTAACTTTCCGAATATGACTAATTAGTTACCGAGGCACATTAACCTAAATTAAAACAAAAGCGAAGTAAGCCCCGGGTTATATCGACGAGCTAACTTTTGACAGTGCTAAGCACCAGTTAACAATTGTTTAAAGCCGCAGCCGGTTAAGAAAAGCAATATAAAACGTCAGTAACTGGTGCTAAGGGTGATCCCTTATCATCCTATCTACTTTGTAAAGTCACAACCTGTGTTGCCACTTTAGACCGCTTCTTTTGCTTTGATTTGAAGGTTTCAAGTATCCTTCATTTGGCTATATTTTGTAATTAAAAATACAATATAAAAAACACCCAGATTCGAAACAAACAGGCACAAATTATGTTGGATCAGACTGAAATCTGAGCTACGAGGAACAATCCTTTAGAAATCCCTGAAATGACTGATTAAAATGCATCTAATTTATTTTATAACTCGGGGCCAAAACGCAACAATATTGCGAATTGTGGCAATCTACTTCCTCGGAATTGTCTGCATTAACGGCATTTTGCTGTTGAGAAGCGAGCTCTAATATCGTTCAATCGGCAATACACTGACATTTGTTGGTTGAAGATTGACTGTTTTAATCAGGCAACCGACCACCGGAGAATAAGGTTCTGTGAAATGGAAGACGAAATCTAGAGCACCCCGATAGGCCGGACAGGCAGTGTGATAGCGAGAAGTCGGTGACGTAGATCTCAGAAACTTTTTACCTGGAAAAGACGATATGATACTATTACTACTAGGTATAGTATAGGGGTTGGGATAATTTAAACTATTTGTACACACTATTTTCGTTTTAATTACGAACGTATACAAAGAACACAGCAGAACGAATAAAACTAAAAAAGTACATCTGCTGCGCGCACGCGTGAGCTCCGCTTGAGTGCTTACTTCTGACTACTGCTTTCGTAGAGAGTATTATATTCCTTGAACTACTGAGGGGAGCCCCACGCGTCTTTCTCGCTGATGCAAGTCGCGTATACGAGGCCTGTCGCGACGCCGCCTCGCAGTGTCAGAGCATCACCCGGTAGTGGTTTTGGCCCACAGATGATGATGATGATGATGATGATCGAAGGTAAAGATAACCCTAAGCCTGCCACCTACAGCAAAAGTCGGCAAGGAGCGGAGTGGCTATAAAATGCACTTTACACTTCTATTAATTAGAATTCTCATCGTAAATATCACAAAACAAGTAATCTGGCGAAGTCATCATCTCTCTCATTATCCACAGCCCGACTTCACCCACTGCTGGGTTCCTCCCTTAGTTTGTGCCATCTTCCTCGATCATGTGCCAGTCTAAGCCATTACCACCCCACGACTTTGGCTATGTCATCCGTCCATATTAAGTCAATCCATGTCATTGTTTGGCTTCAACGAACGTAAAATTACCTCGTATCTTGTATCCTCGAATCTGTCAAATAGCTCGCTCGATCAAGCCCGACTGCCCAAGATTTATTCTCATTTCGATGCGATATGGTCTCCAATTATTTATCCGTTTATGTCCCATTTAGTAAATAGGTGCAATACATTAAAGCCCCAGTAGGCTGTAATGCCCTGCCATTGGCCCGTGGGAGGTGTTCGTCAGGGCACGTCCATCTACGATTGTAATTTATTGTATACTAGTATTTGATTCTGGCTTTGTCTGGTCCAAAGTATCATCAAGAGGGTAATAATCTCTGAACTATGAGATGGTATAGTTATTCTGTTGGAGGAATGAAATAAGCTCCAATGGTACTCCTCAGGCATGGTACTCCCTACAGATTTATCAGGGCTCATGAGAATTGAGGATATTTAAAGGGATAATAGAAGCACGTTCAAATATTACACGAAGTAGGTAACAGTTTTTGTAGTTTTAAAAAAATTACAATAAAATCCATCGTGTTGCAATATCCGCAAAAGCCTTCACATCGCAATAAAATAACTTTGACACAAACATTGTACAAAAATATGACTTATCCTGTTTTAATTTTCCTACACATCTTTATCCCTATACTCTTAGGTTTGCTGAAATCTTTATACGATCAAAATACTCCATAAAATTAAATTTTCTTATATAAAATGTTACTTTCAGTGATAATGAATAAAGAACAAAAATAATAATCCTGTTGAAAATCAGGCATATTTTGTTCAGAGCCTGAGCACTCCGGCCACGTCGTGGAGTGCTCTCGAGAGGCCGCTTGCAGACAATTCTGACACTCGTTTTGTAACGGAGCCAACTTTTTGATCCTATAATTGGACCTGTCTGCGTATAATATGACTCCTTCCCACTTACACATGCTTCGAGTTTGTTAGATACCTAATTCAAAATAATAAAACAATTCAAAGTCAAATATTTCTTTATTCAATGGAACAAGAATCACTTTGAAACGTCTTAAAGCTAAGTAGACTCACCTAGCTATTCATCATCAAGACGTAGTTTAATACGTGTATTTTACGCTGTCCTGCTCCATCGTTGCTTACCATTCAGTGAGAAAGTGGCCAAAGGATTAAAAAAAAAAAAAAAACCTTGCAAAAAATATGTTTCTTCTCTTAACGATTTTATTTTTTTATAACGTCCCAAATCAATATTAAGTGTATTTACTACACTGATCAATAATAATGAAAACATGTTGCCAAAAACAATACTTTAGAACTGGTATCTTGTGGCTAGTATCTGGTTGGGCAATACATTTTAATGAAATCCCCGGTCTAGTAGTAGTCTAGCTTGGTGCAGTCTTTTTCTTCGACGTCTCGGCTTTTAGTAGTTAGCACTATCTCACAGAACAGACATTTCGGAGCCACTAATTTTTATACTCCTTCAGACTGTCGAGCTCAGAAATGTCTGGACTTTGAAAAAACTTTATTAATTAATGTACAACTTGAACCTTGTTATAAAATAATAACCAGTTGTAACTGTAGAAGATACCAAAGAGAACAAAGCAAAATGGTTGGTATTTTATTCAAAGCTGGTAATAATTTCAACGAGGCTACTGTCTTTGATATTGTATTTTAATGAGTGATGTTATTTTCTTTCAACTTTAAAGCTATGCATCTTTTAATCCCTTTATTAAAAAAAGAAACAATACTCAATGTTCAATATATTTATTACACATGGTTTAGGTACATACATAGTTCTTAGGTGTAAGTCAGTATCACATGGACACGTTACAGGGTATAGCAACATGGAGGTAGGCCGAAGTGGTAGACAGTATAGGCAGGTATATAGGTAGAAATATTATGCTGTTTATAGTACCTATTCTATAAGATTTGAAGCCGCTCGGGTGTAGTAAGAGCTGATGGCGATTTTAATACACCCGACGAGTAATGGCTTGAACACACCTAGTTCGCTGGCGGTAGCGATCAGTGAAACGCTGTCAAATATCGCTGTCAGATTTTAGATTTGGCAGCGAATATTTGACAGCGTTTCACTGATCGCTACCGCCAGCGAACTAGGTGTGCGCAGGCCTTAAGTCTTACTGGGTAGACTAACCGCTGTCATATTAAAAGATATAAAATTAACATATCAATGAAAAATCACAAGCAACATAATTGTTTGCAAGGAACTTGCACACAGTTCTGTAAAAAAACAAATTCGATCCAAGCAAGTTTTCTTATCAAAAAGTTTGCATAAGGAAACTAGTAAAAACAAAATGTGTGACCGAGAGTTGCAAGTTAATTTACAGATTATTTAACCTGCTGAAACAATTTTTATAAACAACTGGATATTTACCATAATTTAATTTTGTGAATTTTGACTACCGATATTTCTGTACGTTGCATGCACCTTGATCAAGGGTCAACCCGTGTTAATAAATGTATTACCTCATGCAAAAGCAGTGTTAAAAACCATGATAGTTTCAAAAGTAATACCTTTTGAAACTGTTCAACTGTCCTTTCTATCTACGACTCAAAACTAATTTCACACGAGCACTTGTGCGCGACTGTACAGTGTACATAGCCGAAACGTCTCAGGGGCAATGAAAAGGCAGTGTCCCTGGTACACCTTGTATTACCTTCCTTAGTTTACAGTAAAAAAGGAAAAATTAAATACTCGGGGGAAATCTAGAAACCGAACGCTGAATTGACGGAAATGTACAGATTTCTTGGTTTAAAGTTTAGTTTCGTGCCGTGACATAAAACATAACTGCTACATCTGAATTTAAAAAAAAAATTGGTTGTTTGTTTGATGTTGAATAAGAAAAAAAATATTTACGCCATAGTTCTTTATTTGGTTGTTACAAAAAACACAAGGCTTGTACTAATATATTAGGGTCTTTGAGCTAAAAATGGTGTGAAAATGGGCAAAAAAATAATAATTGCCTGTTAAAATAATTCCACAAAACATTGAAAGCTACATTTTATAACAAATGCTTGGAACAAGACACGTCAGAAGTTTTATTTCTCGTGCCTGCATTAAGCTACTGAACTTTAAAGTTATATGAAAACTTGGACAGTGTAAAGAAAAATTCGTGCAAGTATGAATTCGTTACACGTAGTTTCTTAGTTTTGTTAGAACTTGACATTTTAGACTGTTTAAGCTTAAAACTACGCAAATGCGTATAGTTCTTGAAAAGCTTATTTTTTAATCAGTAGTAGAAATAATAATAAATTCATATTTCAGGCATTAAAAAACCCAAAAATTATAAATTACATAAAAGCACAATATATTACAAAAAAATTGAGAAGCCGACTTCATGGCCAATTAGCTATGGTATAGTATTATCTTATCTGTGGCTATGCTTACTAATTTTGATGCCAATCCCTAACAGATAAAAAAAAAATGTTCTTTCAATTCGGTTTCGGACGAAGTCATGCGATAACAAACATGAAAAAAATACAAATGGGTTGAGAATCTCCCCTTTTTAGGGTTCCGTAGCCAAATGGCAAAAACGGAACCCTTATAGATTCGTCATGTCTGTCTGAGAATGATAAAACTAAAAAATATATATGATGTATGTACATTACTATGTAAACTTCCAACGATATTTGGTTTGAACGAAATCTAGCAAGTAGTTTTTTTTTAATACGTATATAATCTATCAAATAATATAATCGTAAACCGCAATGTACCTTTCGACGAACCACTAGAACTTCTATATTATATTACTTACTGCTACGGAACCCATCATGGGCGAGTCCGACTCGCACTTGGCCATTTTTTTTATATGAAGACGATTAAAAACTAATGAAATACGAATGTAAAAACTAGTTAAACAGTAGTCTAGTGGGAATTCCAATCTTCCGATCCCAAGATGTGAAAGATGAGGGTTAAATTCAGGTTGGTACCATATTATTTCTATGCAAAAAAAAATAGAAACATGTGAGTAAAAAAAATCTTTCTATCATTGACAAAGCGATTATATCAGTAAGTTATATTTATTTTTAAGTTTAAGATATCTATGCCAAAATATACTGAAACTTGCAAACTTTTGAGAACTCAAACCAAAATTTTCCCGGCCAATGTTGACAATATTCCGAGTCTGCAATATTCAAGCTCTTGTAAATCGGATTTTGCCGGCGGAAGTAAACCAATGAGCCGTCTCCATCAGATAGCAATAATAGCATACATTTTCTGGCAAATCTACCGCGCGTAGGTACTTCACGGTCGGTTAAGCTAAATATTACCTCTTCTTACGCCAGTGCATAAAATGTTGAATGGTTTATGAAGTCTAATGCGACTCCTTTCTTTGGGAATACAAAGCGGCCCTTGCATCTAAGCGTTGTGTGGTGGCAATCAGTAAAACGCTATCAAATATTGGAAAAAACTTGTACGATTTGTAATATTTGACAGCGTTTCACTGATCTCCACTACTATGTGCGCTACTACATACAGTGGTGGACACATAATTAAAGACACCCCCCCAATTGATCACAATAAATTTGATTTTGGCACTACCATTAGCCAAAGTAGGTATTGAATTTAATGTAATTGTTACTAAATAATACACGACGTTGCATTCTTAAAATAGGGAACAAAAAAAGTTGCGTTGCTTAGTAGTTAAGACACTGCTCACTATTCCAATCTAATACCAACTTTTTTAACACACCTGTTGCTGGCCAGCTAATTAAAGACAGTGCACGCTGTGTTCTGAATTTCAAAAATTAAAAATGAACTACACTCGGTTTTTCATTGTTTTGCCTTGAATTTGCATGAAACGTCGACATTAATTACAGCAGTTTACTTTTTGTATTCAAATTAATACGTTTTATACCCATCGATATGGGAAAAAACAAAGAGTTGATATTCATCCACTAGAAAGACAATCTTGAACTTTCATAGCAAAGGTTGGTCATACAGAACAATCGCAAACCATTTGAGCTGTTCTAAGGACATGGTTATGAATGCTATAAAGCATTTCAAGAAGTTCAATACGACCATAAACGTACCCAGAAAACCGAAACCTAGAAAAACTACTCGCCGGGAAGACTCTAAAATGGTGTTGTTGGCAAAAAAGAAACCGTTCAAAGGATCAGAACTGATACGCTCGGAAATATACGGGGCAGGAGGGTCGACGGGTGTGTCTGCAAGGACTATAAGACGGAGACTATATGAGGCGAACTTGTACGGAAAAGTGTCTCGGAAGGTGGCACTTTTGAAAAAGCAAAATGTTAAGGCAAGGTTAGCGTTTGCCAAGAAATATGAACACTGGACTGAACAAGAGTGGAAAAATGTGCTTTTTTTGGATAAAACTAAAATAAATATGATTCATTCTGACGGAAAACAATATGTTAGACGCCCCCCGACCAAAGAAATGGATCCGAAGTACACCAAGAAAGTAGTGAAACATGGAGGGGGAAATATCAAAGTGTGGGGCTGTTTTTCAGGGTTTGGTGTCGGACCTGTCAGGAAGATAGAAAGCAATATAGATAAATGACAGTACCAAAATATTTAAGAATAAACCATGATGCCCTAAGCTGAGCAAAATTTACCGATCATTTGGACTTTTAAACAGGATAATGATCCGAAACACACCACTAAAGTAGTAAAAAATTTCTTACGGAGACAGTTTGTGACAGTTTTGGATTGGCCCCCATACAGTCCGGATTTAAATCAGATCGAAAACTTGTGGTACCAGATGAAGAAGACAGTGGCGGCAAAGCGTACATCAAACTTCGATCAACTTTACATAGCTTTTACAGAAGCGTGGTAATTAATTTCGGTACAAGCTTGTACAAAATTGATCGCTTCCATGGCTAAGAGATGTCGTGCCGTTTTTGTTGCAAAAGGATACGTGACCAAGGGTTAATACGCATCGGAATACTTTATAAAAATGTGTTAGAAAGCTTACGTACTGAGATAACTTCAATGATAACTAATTTTTTTAAAATTTCTTGTTACGAAATGAAGTGTCTTTAATTATATGGCCAGACCTTACTAATTTTATTTTTTATTTACACTGCTTACATTTAAGTTTTACCGAATAAAAGCTAAGTTTTATTGTAAATGTTGCGTTTAAACATTACACAGTAACAACACAAATAAAAATTAATAGTGCAGCAAGTTACAATTGCAGTATGATAAAATCTGTACGGAGAAATAGCTTAGTTTTTTCAGTATGCTTCCAGTGTCTTTAATTATGTGACCACCACTGTATGTACTATGTACTTCTGTTTTTTTTATTTAATAACAAAATCCACAGCTCTAAAGGTTTACATAATGTTATAAGATTCATATACCTTACAGACAATTACGAATTTACATTTTTCATGTAAAACTGATACACTACTACTATTAAGGTACTGTACTGTTACATTTAATGTTTTTTTTTGTTTGTGTGTAGGTATAGGTACTGTTTGGGAATTTATTGTCAATCAATGATTTAAGAGTTAACCTGAGACTGAATCTATGTGTCTCAAATTTTACAGTCTTCTTTGTATAAAATGTAATCTAAGCTTTAGCCAATTGTTAATGCATTGGTGAACACCAGCCCAAGAGTTTTATGGCAACGAAAACCTGAAAAAATAAAGCAAGTTGTAAAGAAATAAATATCTTTTCAGCAGTAGATGTACATCTCAGCCAGGTAATGCTAAGCCTATTTGCAGACATACGTACGCTCTCAGCTTGTATCCTCTTCCTACAGGGATGGTAAACCTTTTTCTGCTTTGGGCAAACGTGAGTAAACAAAACATTTCATAAATTATTTTGAAAAAAATTTTGATATACAAAATTTACCTAATATTATGTACCAAATTTTTAAGTATACTAAGAATTAAGTAGAAGTCAGTGCATTTAGGTTTATTAACCGACTTCCAATCAAAAGAGGTTCTCAATTCGGTTGTATGTTTTTTTTTTTTTTTTTTTTTTTTTTTATGTTTGTTACCGCATAACTTCGTCATTTGTGAGCCGATTTGAAAAAATATTTTTTTATCTGAAAGGTACTGCTTCCAGATTGGTTCCATTTTAATTTTATTAAAATCGGTGTTGCCATTTTTTTTTTAATATTTTTTTTAATGTTTGTAACTGCATGCCTCCGTCATTTATGAACCGATTTAGAAAATTATTTTTTTATTTGGAAGGTTATTCTTACGTCCAAATTGTCCCAAACAAATTTGATTAAAATCGGTTTAGCCGTTTGACAATGAAGTCGGTTTCTCAAGTTTTTTAAACTTAAATTATAGTTATTACTATCATAACAGTTTTGCTTCGTAAATTGTGTGATGAGTATGTAAATGGTTTTTTTTAATTGCTGATAGCTAAACGTAACTACCATCACATCTGATGGAAAGTGAAAATGCAGCCTAAGGTGGAGCACGCTTAGCTATAACATACTTGTTCACTCTTGACTTGAAAATTCCAAGGTTGTGTTATAGTTTGTCACCCCTGCCTCATGCCCATCCCACTTCAAAGAACTCCATGCTTGGGTAATCAAATATAAACAGGGAGGGAAAACATTTTTTCCCGTTGTTTTCACATGTAAAATGTATTAAGGTATGACTTTTTAGAATTATTATTTATAGAATGGGCCGGTTTTTGCGAAACGCGGGTTTTGAGTGTCACGGGGTGATGAATGAGATTTACGTAGGTCATGGCTTGCATAAATATTTTTATTTTGCTCCGAAAAATGTTGCTTTATATATTTTTGAACGAACCGGTAGAAACCAATCACAAATAAAATTGTGAAACCGAAATAAATCATCAAAATCAAAAGTTATTTATTTGAATAGTATAAACAAGTGTATAATATAAATAAGTGTATCATCATTATCTAAAAATATAGAGTTGTGAAACCAAGAATTCAACCTCATTTGAGCCTACATCCTATATTTGTCATCTTCTTACCGTATAAAATATATATAGCCTCTTCATCAAAAATCTAGACCTTCATTTTCAGTCATCAGCCTCCTGTGGGTCTTTTATCAATATCTCAATTGAACAACTAGTTTTTCATTGATTTCACATAACACAAAGTTACACACATTAGATTTTTAAAGATTTTTTTTCTGTGTGGCACTAAAGGCACAAACATCGCAAATATCGCTGTCATATTTGACAACATTTCACTGATCGCCATCACAAATCGCTAAGATGTGCGCAAAACTTAACAAATCGGCTAATCTGAAATAATTGAGTTGAATTAAATCGAAAAAAAGTTACATTTTCTAAATCCTGCATAGTGGTACATCAGTTTCGTAGAAACTCAACTATCAGCAACTTCAACGTATCGGTTTGCTCTAATAATCGGCAAGATAAACGGTTGCAGACAACTTTGACGGCTTAGTTTGTAGCTTCACTGATTCCTATGATGTGAGCAGTTATTTGTAGGTACATGATACAGCTTGTTTACATATTTTCGGAACTAAATAGATAAAAACTGAACGAGTTAATTTCACAAAAGTTTGAAAACTCCTGTTTTGGGTGCGTTGTGTGGCTCTCTTTGACCACGAAAATCTCTATGTCATCCAAACGAAGTACAATTGAAGAGAAATAACATTTTAAAGCAAATTATACATTGCTGAGCTGTATTTAAAATTGGTGTACATAACCCTGGCGGGGGCTCTATAGTTCCATGACACATCTCATTTAAGAGAAAGAGATATAGTGCTTGTTGCATTTAAAAATCGTTTCTCATCTCAACGTGACCAAAAATCAAACTAGACATATTTTTTTGCGTTTTAGGAAAAAATGTAGCATTATCGAATTGGCTCAGTCAGAATTGTACAAAGCAAGGCAATGAGGCGCGGCATTGTAGCCGTTACGTCGAATCAAGTTATCGAGACGAAAACATCGCGTTCGCCCCCTAAATGTATTTCCTCTTGCGGTAACTGTGTTTTCTGTCAATCCAAACATTGTTATTATGGTTTGTTTACAACCTATTTATGACCGTGAGAAAAACGATCTCCACCAGTCAACTAGCACCAGAAAGATTTCTCATAATTATCATCATCAGTAGGCCTAGCACAAGCTCTGTCTGGCTCTGTCTTTGGTTTTGAGTCTGCGTGAGTGCTCACCAGTATATTATGCTGTGTGTGTGACGTTTCGACGTAGGATTTATTTAGTCAACACTCACACAGACCAGAGACAGATCCAGACAGAGCTTGTAATAGCCTCATTCAAAAACAAAGTTAAGTATGTATCTATTCAATGGTATCACAAGGAACACTTTGAAACGTCTTAAAACTAGGTGAGTCTAGGTGCCAGTTCCACGTGACCTAGCCTAGAAGAAACATTTGCGTGGGACAGCCCTAACGCAGCTCAGTTGGTAGCTTTGCCTTCTGCGCTGCTGGTCATGGGTTCGATCCCATCGAGAATACATATTTGTGTGGTGAACACCGTTTGTTCACTGCCTGGGTGTCATATTGTATACTTAGTACGTATTTACAAAAAAGTATTTCAATATTATATCAGCTATTTGGTTCCCATCCTACAAGATTTGCTTAGTTTGTGGCTAGATAGTGTTGTATAGATTTTCCATAGTATTTATTTATTTTAATAGCACCCACTCCTGAACCGAAACACATCAATACTGGGGCCTTATTCGCTATTACATTGGAGATTCCGTGCCCAAAACGTGTGACTTCACAACGTGATCTAAACGCAAACGCGCCTTGGTGTGGAATCGAAAAATGGTATTCTGTATGCCACAAGACTAGTTGTCTATGCCCCACGTTTGATGTTTTGGTTATTTCACATGATTCGTTCAAAATCCGACGATTGCTACGCCGATGTCTTAACGTGTTCACGTAACGCGCGTGGTTTGGCAATAACGAATAACTGCCCTGCTTGAAATAGTCCGTAGGTCCGTACCGCATGTACAAAGAGCCCTTCTACTTATCTACTACTTAGGTCGTATCCCGTATTTTGGTATGTGTATTTAAACGCTGAAATTCTAAGTTTAAATCCTCCACAACTCTACATTGTAAGGTTCCCACATAATCACGAGTCTTGTTGTTTGTTACAAATTAAGCCCACAGCTGTACCTTATTCAAAAGTCCTCTAATATTTACAGAAACTTTCTACACAATATAATCTGGTGCTTTTATGAAAATTCCCGAGAAATTGTTCCGAATTTTCCGTATCTCATACGAGATCTTTTCCGGGCTGTAACGCCGGCCTTATGGATCCCATCTAATCTCATAAGACCTTGTCTACACTGTATGTTAATACAAAGTTAATTATACGTTTTGCGTGCGTGAAATAAGCCGTGTAGGCTCACTGTTTAAAAACAAGCAACAACAATTATGGTAGTAGAATTAGTTATTATTGGTTGATAAAAAACTTTTTACTGATATCGTTATCAATATTTGTCCTGGGGGCTAATTCTCGGGCCGATCTCGATCATTTTGCAATTTTATTTTAGAGCTTCTTTTCACAACCCCGCACTTTTTCTACGTTTTCCGTATATCGTAGCTGTCGAGGCTTTTACGAAGAGGTCGTTGATGAATTACTCAAGGAAATCATCCATTCTCTCTTCGAAAAGAAGCAATAAAATAAAATTGCAAAATGATCGAGATCGGCCCGAGAATTAGCCCCCTGCTAGTCAATAAGTAAATAAATGTAGACAATCCACTCAACACTATTTAGCCCCAAACTAAGCAAAGCTTTTACTATGGGAACCAGATAGCTGATATAATATGTACCTACTTATATTTTTTTTTTGTAAATACATACTTAGAATACGATATGACACCCAGACAGAGAACAAACATCTGCGTGTTACGTTTTTGTATGTCACTTTTTCAGCAATTGACTGGCGCAGTTGAAGAATTAAAAAAAAAATAGTTTTCGAACATAAAAAATTTTGTTGATAAAAATTATTTGGCTCAAACTGGTATTTTTGCTGAATCCTTTGACATTTTCGTTTGCGATTATTCACGGTAATAAAATCTTATTTTTTTTATATAAATAAATAAATAAATAAATATTGTGGACAATTCACACAACACTACCCAGTCCCAAACTAAGCAGAGCTTGTAATATGGGAACCCGATAGCTGATATAATACTTGAATACATTTTTTTTTGAAGTGAAAACTTCTTTAGCGGCGTTGAGCACTTTTTCTGTAATGGGTATAAAATCTTAAACTCGCGTCAGCGCGTCAGGACACGTGACCTGATCGAAAAAGCGTAAGACGGATGGAGAGTAGACAGCTATCCCCTCTCTACGGCGCGGCGAAAATGTATGCCTGGGCCTACTGTTTCGTTTAGGCAGCGCAGGGCGCTTGCGCGAATGTTCGTGTATGTTACAGCGTGCCAAATAACAAACAAGCCCTCCCTAACCATTCCAAAATATCAAACATGCTCAACGTTAATAATCAAGTTTTCACTTCTGCCGGCACTCCCGGAGTGCAACCCGTATTTTTTTTGTAAATACATACTTAGAATACAAGTTCAACTTCAAACTCAACCAACAATTCGAATTCAACTTGTGAGCAGTGTCAGTGTCATGAGCTCTGTCTGGCTTTGTCTCTGGTTCTGGTTTTGAGTCTGTGTGAGTGCTCACCAGTGCATTATACTGTGTGTGTGACGTTTTGACGTAGGATTTATTTAGGTAATCAACACTCATGAAAGGGCTACAGGAAGTAACATAACGGTTGTCAGTGTTGGTACTTACTAACAATCAACACAGCTACTACTGCTATCGCTAAGCTTGTTTTAAGCAATAGGCTCAGTTTTATTCTACAACAGGGAGATTGCGTTGCGTATTCAGATTTGAATGTATACATTCAAAGTTTTGAATGTATACCTACGTTCAAAGTGAGACGTCGCCTTACGCGTTTCTTAATGTATATTCCCATATGCAACATTATGGCAGATTGTTGTGAATTTATTCGATTAACTGTATATTAAATAGAAACAGAGTGCTAATTTGTTGATAATATGACTCATCTTTCTTGGTTTTTAGCTAGAAATTGTCAAACCAGTTTCAAAAACACAATACTATGTTTTTTTTAAGGAATAGAAAATATATATATATTTTATTTTTATTTTATTATCTAGCCTCGGTTATTTTTTATTCACCGGTTTTAAAGTGATACTTATAAATAGCTTTAGTTTGATTTTGAGTACCTACCTAATAAGTAACGCTTTCACGGATGACTAACGACAAATCAATTATTAGTTGGTTGGTCGATTAGTCATCCGTGAATTCGGTTCTTTGTATCCTAGCTCAAAATTATTTGTTTAATATTTTTTAAGCTTAGTGTTCAGACACTTGGCTTTGATTCGACACACCTTAACGCAACAAAAGCAACAATTTTGGCTCATATTTAGTGAACAATGGTCTTTACACCTTCAAATTCTCTATTATATTAAAGCCCGACCTTTACGCGAAGAATACACTTTTTGTAACAATAAATGTTTGAGTTCATTGTAGTTCAAACAAAGCCAACCAATTTCGCTACATATACTCATAAAAATACAGTTCAAAATAGCGTGCGTTCTAGCTACTGTACATATCGCAAGGGCACCTTTTGAAATGGCCCAGGGATCAGACAAATAACAATAAAGCTTAGTCTGAGAATCGTAGGGCACTAAAAATGGTGCTTAGAATTTTTAAAAATCAAATGTTATGCGTTAATATTACCAAAAAATCGGTGGAATACCATTTGTACACTTATTACTGAATAAAGGCTTCTTCCATACATTTCAAAATATAAAATTCGGTTGTCTGTAAAGTCGGTTTACTGACGATAGTTGAACGTGACAACATCATACAGCTGTTCAAGCGGACGCATCGCTCACTCAAGTAAGAGAGAGACAGATGTCGAACGCGGTGGCTGATTGTGCCTCTTTGTCGCTCGTTCCGCGCTCTCGCTTGCACTTCAAGCCTTAAATGGAACGCCTCAGAGCGAGGTAACGCCACATGAGTCATGTTTTTTCGTGCGTGCAGCCGGCTCCATCGAATTATAAGACGTTGTCACGTCAAAACATTTTAATATCTTGACTATCCCCCGACCTTTAAGATGTCAATCAACCGATGAGCGGGTAGCTTCGTCTTTTCCAATATGCCCCTCTAAATTCATTGACAGCGCCGTTTGTAACAAAACGAGTTGCTATAAGTAGATAGATTACATTAGTGTACCCAAAAATAGGCATTATTAAAGAAACATTACAAATATAATGGCCTTATAAAAATACATATTATATCAATAGATAAACAGCGCTTAAACTATTGCTATCTCTTACCACTGGGTAATGACAAACAAAGACAGGGCTAACTTTAAGCAATGATTAAATTGAAATTGCTTTTGTAAGTATGGCTGATAGGTACAATAGGCATTCAATAGACGATTACTGGAGTAGTATCAAAACGATATCCGTACCCGACAAACATAGCTTCTATTATGCAATACAGACCAGAACCCAGGTGTAACAAACACTCCGCAAACCAGACAACAAAAAGCAAAATCAAATTACGACGACACAAAGCCCTCGCTAGACGTCTTAGCATTCCGACACCCAACAAAAGAACTCGCATTCAACAAATGTAACGCAAGTGTGGGACCATTAGCGGGGACGGTAAAAAGTGGCTTCGAGGCACGACACATGTAGCGAGTCCGACCATTTGCGTTTTCTTTTCGGCTTCGTTTAAACTGGTAGAGCTACTCGCCTGGACAACTGTCCTATCTTGAAAAAGGACAAAAAAAAGGAGACAGTGTGTGTGCACGATAGATGGCCTTCTATGAAAGAAAATATTCGTACTATAGCTATAGCAGCTCATTTTATGAATATATTTTCTCAGTTGATCTTATCCGTGCACGTGTTATAGCTCTGAATCCTCAAAAGCGCTCTTAAGAATATTGATTCGAGGTAAAAACAGAGTTAAAACTTTTACTCGTATTGCATTTTTACTAAACGAATACCCTCTTAGCTACAATTTCAGGTTCAGGTCATTGCATGTTTTATCCACTGAGAATTACTGTGATCAATGCAAGAAGTCTCCTTAATTAGTTATTTTGAAATGTGTGCTAAATTGACAGAAGTCATAGATAAATCACTAAGGTTTCGTCCGCACAGATGAGTGACTCACTTGGTGTCCAGAGCCTTGCGAGTCACCTAGCGAGTAGTTTAGTAAATCGAACATTCAAAAATCTTCACAACTGGCCGCACTGCACTTAGCGAGACGACTAGCATAGACGCCTCGGACGACTAAATGGTTTGAACACAGCACAGTCTAAGCACGGTCATTCCGCACAATAGGTGGCGGGTAGTTCGAAATCCTTACAATAACTGAGATACGGTAAGATACGTGTTGAAATTCCTGTAGATCCCACTCGTCAGGGTGATGGATTGTCGTGCTTAGGAGTCAAGCTACGACTTACTAAGTGCGTCTTATGATATGACAGCCCGTGCTTTTAGGGTTTATGAATAAAATAGGTACATTTGTCAACTGTGCTTTTATTAGCTTGCTGATTTACAAGAAAATTCTAACGTTTTATTTTTAGCTGGGGAATGAGCAAAGAGTTCTCAATAAATTCATAATTAAATAAATTATACTAGGCTACGAGAGATACTGTAATTGGTCAATTTTTTTGTCGAAGAAGTATTAGTAGTAGGCAAGTTTTTTATGGTTAAAACAATGGTTAATTAATTTCAAGTATTATATCAGCCATCTGGTTCCCATTGTACAAGCTCTACTTAGTTTGGGGTTAGATAGTGCTGTGTGAATTGTCTACAATATTATTTGCTTATTTACTTAATGGTTATTTTTGGTTTTAACTAAAAATTTTAACTTAAAGTTAATAAATTATAGTTTAAAAAACTAAAAAAAAAACGCTTTTATAACTAATGGAACTAAAAAGTTAAAAATAAAACTGTAATAATCAATTGAAAATTTATATTATTGTACAAAAAAGCGTGTACAGTTTTATTTTTAACTTTTTAGTTCCATTAGTTATAAAAGCGTTTTTTTTTTAGTTTTTTAAACTATAATTTATTTTTTACTTTTTAGTTTTTTTTTTCATATTATTGCATTGTCATCGACCTTTGACAGGTGTGCAAAGTTTGAATCAAATCTGATAGTTCAAAGTAGGTTTTTTTTTTATTTATTTTTTTCATATTTCTTTATTTTTTTTTCATATTATTGCATTGTCATCGACCTTTGACAGGTGTGCAAAGTTTGAATCAAATCTGATCGTTCAAAGTAGGTTTTTTATTTATTTTTTTTATTTCTTTACATTTTTTTTTATTTTTTTTTTCATATTATTGCATTGTCATCGACTTTTGACAGGTGTGCAAAGTTTGAATCAAATCTGATAGTTCAAAGTAGGACAAAATCGAGCTCAAAGGGGTCGGTTACATACATACATACATACATACATACATACATACATACATACATACAGGTGAAGCTAATAAAAGCGTTATAAAAATGCTACTAATTTATAATAAAAATTTCAAAGAAAGATGAAAAAAATACTATAATATTTCTTTTTATTTCAAAACTCTTAACTTCTATAGCATATGAGAAATTGCTATTTTAAAACTGCGGTACCTACTAAGTATTGAAGGTCAGTGTAGTTATTGCAACTGATCTGTAAGGTTACGATTGAGGCATGGGAAAAAATTAGCTTCAACAATGCTGCACAAACCTACAGATCGTATAGATCTTTATATAAGCCGATCTAAAGTAGCGTTTTGTTACGGTGTCTCGTTGACGAGTAACAGTACGCCCATAATCCACGATCGAGCAATCTGACTCCCTTTCATCGAACTGAGACAAGACTGCCAGTCTGGGACAGAGATTAAGAGGCAGACCGCCCCGTGGATGACTTTATCACTCGCACACTTGAAGCTTTTAAAAGATAAAAATTCACTGAATTATTGAAAAAGCGCGGGCAATTTTTTGCTGTTGTAAAAATTTGTTCTGGCATTTTATGTACTATTTTGGCAGGCATTTGACAATCATCTTCGCAAAATAATAAATAACCCTTCACTTGCTTAATTAAACATAGAATGAAAGCAATTTTTGTATATTAACCAACAAACACCGAGTAAAGAGGTTTCTAAATTTTAATTAAATACTCGTATATACACGTACACTCCTTTATTGGTGAAAAAGCAATTAAATAGCGCTTTGAAATATCAAAAGGCTTCTAAAGGCTTATTCGAAGCCTATACGTAACGTAGGTACCTACTTGGTTTATTTTATGTGATCCTTCATAATTTGATTATATATATTTGCTCCTATTCTCGTATGTGTCAGTGGTAATGGATGGCATCTGATTATACTGTTAATAATTTTTTAAGGGAAACTGCCCTAAAATATTTAGCCAGTAAAAGTATAGCATCATAAGCATGTAGATGGTTTATATAGCGTCAGGGGCAACTGGGTGATTACTCAAGCCCTACTTGCGGGACGCTATAGTGCCTGGGATAGGATTTTAGATGGAATAGGCTTGCCTAGCACCTATACCATTCTGCTTAGTCGGCCTAATCCATAGAAAATACATGGTCAATACGAGCAGAGCTGACTAAGCCATGGGTTTGCTCTCGACCTTTTTTAATTATGTAGGTACATACATTTCTCGAACAGATAAATTCATAGGTACACGACGGGGCTTGAACCCGCAACGACTTACCACTACTAACTAGTCAGCATTGTGCGCAAAATTAGTGCTGAGCTTTTTAAAATAATTGTCAAACTTGAATTTAAAAAAAGTGTCGTGATTATTTCTGTGTATTTCATTTCTCATATTGTATTGTATTGTACTTACAAAGCTACAATAATTGCTTACAAGTCCAGGAAATAACATACGAAAACAGAACTTAATTGTCTGTCCGAATGAACTTAACTTAGTAAATACGATTTGGTACAAATGTACATCCGTATCTGCGGACGGAAATCGGGATAACTAAGTTGCTTCTACTCGAATGTTTTAGCAGAAATATTGTTTTTTTCTTGCCTTGAAATCTTGATTGAACTAGCTCCAAGCTTTTGATGATATTTCTATGGGACTTACCAAGAAAGCTTATCTTTCAGATAAAAGAATATTTTTTCAAAGAAAAAAAAGATCAAAAATTACGAAGTTATGCGAAAACAAACATCAAAATAACTAAAACCAAATTGAGAATCTCCTTTTTTAATTTGAAGTCGGTTAAAAAATACTAGGTAAATATATCATAAATCTAGTTTTATTTTAACGGTTTATCGAGTCTCGGTCAATCGTTCTAATCTAATTGATATAAGACCCTCTATAGAAAAAAGTATGGAAGCTGTAATAACATTTTATTTATTTACCGCCCGTCAAAGAGAACCTTTTGACGTCAAAGTTGAAAGCCTCTGTGCTTATATTGTATTGGACATTGATTGGGACCAAGGTATATTATTTATTTTATTTTATTCGTAAAACAAAACAGGGCTTACCTGCTATTGTACTCGTAAGTAGGTGATTTATGCTGGAAATATATACACACACACCATAGGGCCTAGCGAGAAAAATATAGTTAATTCGTACAAAGTTTGTTTTCTGAGGTGGCGCAACCGGCTTCTTCCCACCTGATGTTGGAACAGGACGATAAAACAGAAGGAACGAGCCTAAAATATAGCAGAACCGCGAGCTTTACTTAGTGTAGAATATGCATCTAGAAGTTAGTCGCGGGGCAGCACCGCGTTATATTTAGTTTGCGATAAATATTAAGATGAAGACTTTCTGATGGATTGCCAAGCATTTTTATATTAAAACTCTTTGCTTAAAAGTCGATATTTCGTTGGATTCTAAAGAAAGATTGTGAGTTTTTTTGTAATCTCACTTTTATCATACTTCTTTGACGGTTGCTAATTTATTCGGTTATAAGTTTTTGATTCAAATTCAAATATTTTTTTAAATACTTGAATTTGAATCAAAAGGTTCAATACAATAATTATTGTTTTTGTCGATAATTAAAATGTCGTTTGCTCCTATAATTGCCATTTAGCATACCAGATATTGTTTTTAGACCTAAATATACTGTTTATGTTTACTTTGTTGGTTTACACCAATAAATAATTTAATTAAATTCTTGTGTGACATAAAATAAATAACTTTATATTTGATTTCTGCGGCTACCTGTACTTCGAACTACAGAAACATAAGCCTCTACAGTATAATTCAGTTACACCGTAATTACTATTAACGTGTAGGACCCGGGTGACTTCACCGGTGTGGTTTACCACACCCTGATTAAGTTATAACATAAACTGCAAGACCCTAAGATAATCTTAAATTATTATTATACTAATTTGCATTATAAATAAGAGAGTAGGATGAGAAAACAGACTTACGCATCTATTTATACAATTTATATAGAATCAGGAGTCTAGTAGAAGTAGAAGGAGGAATCAGTTGTTTTATAAAATTTATGCTTTATAAGGTAGAAAACCGAAACATGCGTTTTAAATAGTAAAAAAACTCGAAAAACTTAATAACTTAGTTTTTTTTTGTATTATAGAAAGATTAAAACTTTATTGTACACATAAAATATAAAAGCCAATATAAAAGAAACATAAATGTAATGGGCGGCCTTATCAAGAAGAGTGATATCTTATCTCTGTTTTCGATGGAGAGAATTTTCGATGCAGTTTTCAATGCAGTTCTTATTTTTGTCAAATTCTAACTTCTATAACTAAATTTGTTTAGATTTTACCGTCAGAGGGCGCTCAAAAAACCTCTTTAACATTAACATTGTGCACTATAAGTTATAAGAGGAATAAGCTCCGCAACAAAAGAAGCGAGGTCCAAGACAGGGCTCAGAGAACTGATTGAGCCATGTCCTTCTACATCCACATCTATGTCACCATCCGGTTTTCTGGAACATTGTTGCCATCAACCCAAGGTGCTACTCCGCTATTTTAAGGATTTGAGCTGGCTGGGATGAGGTTAGCAAACTCAAAGATATTCAGTAGTATTACATGAATCACTTTGAAAAGTCTTAAAGCTAGGTAGGTCTAGGCGCCAGTTCCACGCAACCAAGCCTAGAACAGCAGAATAGCAGGGGGCAATGCACAATGCACCCCATCGTGGTAGTTCAGTGAAAACTAATTTGATGATTCATTTAAGAATAAAAACGCGTTTTCAACGTAAAATGCAGTGTGTACCCGCTTTACATTTCAATTTCGTACAATAGTGTCTGTTCGAGAGTCAATCGAGTTGTGTAATTTTCTAACAGACGTTTACCAAATTAATCGAGGGCTACCAAGCAATGAGCTCCAATCTCTACAAAGGAAGGATTTTCTATATTATCGTTCCGACGAAAAGTAAAGAAATAATGAGAGAAAGAAATTTTACATAAGTAAATGAAAGGTAAGGTTAGTTGTTGTACGTATCTATTGTACTTAGTAGTATGTATAAGTAAGTAGTTTATTTATCAGTAGTTTTTCATGTTTCTCTAGGTTAACTCAAATTATTGCTTAATTCCCAAATCTTTTTATTGACGTGAATTGAAGTGATTGTGACACAAATATTTTATAAAGACTGTTGGAATGTGCCAGGGAATATACATAAAGGCTTAGGATTTTGCCATATCAGAATAATCTAAGAAAAATTTAAATTGTATTGAGGGTATAAGAAAGTAACATGGGTGAAGTCGCAGGAACCCCACTAGCTCTAAATCTAATAACAGCCCAACTTAATCAAATTTTTGGCTGGAGAATTTCATTTGGCAAATTAACATTTCACTATTTGCTAAATTTCGTGAACGATGAGATTTCTTAGATACTTTGTTTGAAGATATAGGATACAAAAGAACCTTTTCACTACCTGATTTATTTTCAGGAATTTTGCGATTTGTAGCGTGCGATTGCATCGGTTCTGCCTTGTGTATAAATACGAGCAATTTAATCTTTTAGGAAATATTTATTGATGTCTATTCAAGAATTGGGAGTATCTACGGCGTAGATGGTCTACGAATTCCACGGCAAATGCTCTACGGCTTCTACAGTGTAGATGTTCTACAACTCCTACGGCGTAGATGTTCTACGACTTCTACGGCATAGATGCTTTGCGAGTTTTTGTGCGACAGCGCGGCGTAGATGCCTTACGATAACTACGTCACAGACGAGAGAGGCAACAACTACGGCGGCCTAAACACTACGCAAGCTGTTTGTTTAATTCATTAATATGAACCCTCTTGAAAGATTAATTTTTCAAGAGGGTTTATATTTTACTGTTCATATTGTTCGGTACGTTCTTTGATCAAAAAACTTTTCTACTTTGACTTAAACGTGTACCTCAGATCGGTTCAGTGAGTCCGTATTGCTTTTACAAAAACTTCACAGACTTCACCAAGGTAATATTTCGAGCAGTCTTACAACTTAATATTTTTGTTCCAGCTGACAAGACCCCGCCTGGCTTCCCCAACATCTCTCCGCCGCCCACCACCATGGTGGTAGAAGTGGGGCACACAGCCACCCTGCCGTGCCAAGCTGGCGGTAACCCAACGCCCAAGATCCGCTGGCTGTGGAACTCTCTGCCGCTGGACGTGGCCGCCAATCCAAGATACGCTCTGCTCAATGATAAAATGCATGGTGAGTGGATTTGACATTATTTTTAACCAAATTAAAAAATGAGGAGGTTTTCGATTTAGTTTTTTTATTGTTTGTTACCTTTGAACTTAGATTCATATACCAATTTAGAAAGTATTTTTTTTATTGATTTTATAGTGTTTACTACACTTACGGAAATCACAAAGATTGTTTTTTGATTGTTTTTTTTTATGATGAGGTTTTAATATCAAAATTACGGGTTCTATAACTTGAAGTAGTTTTGTAATTTTTTTTACATAGAGCTAAAAGTAAACATCAGTGAGTGTATTGTGATTCTATATTCTATCAATAGCTTAGTTCATAATCAAAACTTGTTTGATTTCCTTACAAAAGAGAAGGCTTTCAAAGTTTACCCCAAACTCGTCGAGATTAAAATCTGTTTATCCAATTATACCAAAAGCCAAAGAAAATAAACGGAGCTTTCTGTACGTTTTTGCGAGAATTTGACGAATAAGCATTTCATTTTATTTCAAGAAGTGTCTTCATTTCTTGTGATTTCTTGTTACATTGTGTACACAATGTATTGTAGAGGCGACCCATTTTAGCTCTGTTTACGTAGAGACCCGCCACATATTTTGTATACATTTTTTCGCGTGAAATGAACTGGCATTATTTGTTGTGTAGAATCATCGAACGAAATAATCATTTTAAGTATTTTGTACATTTTGTAAATATTTGTTAAATTGTTAGTTTCATTGTATACTTAAGTACTTTTTTGTTATTATACTAGAACCTGTACAACGAATGAAATAATTTTAACTGTTAGTAGTTCTATTCACAGTATGAAACAAATAAATAAAAAGTTGAGGTTAATTACGCTCTCTCAAAATCATGGGGTCACCAACTTAAGCCCTCGGGGTCACCATTATGTTCAAACCCGGAAGATGTGCCCATTTAATAAAGACTGCGTGTAATTCCAGTGATACCATAAGCTGCTCTCTTTATGAGCACATAAGAATGTTGTTACAAATAAAAGTTACAGGCAGGCTAAATAATTACAGCAGCCAAACAAAATTGATAAATAATAACTAAACAGTAGCTCTGCCTTCTGTGCCGGTAGTCATGGGTTCTATCCCCACCGAGAACAAAAATTTGTGTGGTAAACATAGATGTTTGTTCTCTGTCTGAGTGTTATATTATATTCTAAGTAAACACTTACAAAAAAAAAGTATATAAGTAAATCAGTTATCTGGGAATGGGAAATATTACAAGCATCGCTTAGTTTGGAGCTAGATAGTGTTGTCTGGATTGTCCACAATATTCATTTATTTTATTATAATAAAACGCTAATGTGATGAGTGCTGAGTGGACTAGAGCACTGGTGGTCTAGTGGTAGCGCCCCGCCTTCCGATCCTAAGGTCGTGGGATCAAACCCAATTGTGTACCAATGAGTTTTTCTATCGAAAAAATATGTACAAAATGTTAGTGCTCTCAAACGGTGAATCAAAACATCGTGAGAAAACCTGGATTAGACCGACTTATCTGTCAGGACAGTATTGGTGCTGGGCAAGCCTATTCCATCTAAAAAATCCTGTCCCAGGCACTATAGCGTCCCGTAAGTAGGGGCATTAGTAATTACCACTTGCTCCTGACGCTATATAAATCATCTAAAATAGATGCAAAGGCCTGTTTACTTGTGTGGACTGTCCGCATATTTTTTATATCTTCCCTCTTTATAAGCATATAAAAGTTGTTAAGTCTATATCCATTAAGTATAGCTTGTAACTAAGTTTTCGCCACGACCAATAAAATCGATACAAATAATGTTGTCTCACTAACTTATCTACAAGCGTGTACAGCCCCCCAATTCGAAAACGCTCGATTCGGCACATTTTAATATAGAACTGACTTGGTTTTTTATTTAAGATACTTTTACTATTCTGGTCGAATTTTTAAGAAACGAAATATTTGTTATACCCGTTTAAGGCACAGTTTTTTTATAAAATGCAAAGGTTTTGTGCATAAAATTAGGTTTAATTAAGAAAAGCGTCCCGTAGCGTTGAATTTAATATGCAAAATTAAATATTACGGAACTTAGCAAACACTTAAGACTGTTTTATATGAAATTTATTATTATTGCATGCTTTAATGAATTAAATTGAAAAAATACTGAATTATGCTGAATGAATATTACGACCAATTGTTGAAAAACTTTGTCATTTTTGTCGTATCTATCGCAAAAACAGTTGATCACATTGGATGCAGAAACAAAACAAATGAGCATCATTGTTCTTCTTCTTCTTCCTGCCTTTATCTCACTTTATGTGGGTTTAGTGTAACATGCGTTCTCTGCATTCACTCCTCTCTTATCCATGTTATCTTTCACACAGTTCATCCATGTTTTCTTTGGTCTACCTTTTTTCATATATCCATCCACATATATGCTCATCATTCACAATCATGAGGGATGAAAGTCACATGGCTTTCATCCCTCCTCATGACATGCCTACCACGCCGGCATATTGCCATCTTATTGATCATCATTCAATTAATTTTGCGCAATGCATTGTTTTCGAACGGTGAAAGAAAACATCGTGAGAAACCAGTTAGTATCCAAGCTAAAATCTCTGAGATATACTTGAAATATGAGTATTATTTTCATTATTCTAAAGTAAATATTAAGAAACAATAACAATACAAATCCGTAAGACTCTTAAAAGCTTACTATTTTTTCCGCTACGCTACACCGCGCACCTCTTCGTAGTCTGAATTAATTAACCTAAAAGTTTCCCGCAAACAATTAAATACTGCGCTCGACAACCGAAATGTTAATATTTCTCAAATGCCATTATGCACTTCACAAGAGGTGAGAAAGTAATTTAGATTCGGCTAAAGCCTCAGCCACACGACGATAGTACGTACTAGCCCGCTTGTTACATTCTTGACAATCGTCACTAAAATAATAAAGACGCCTCGCCGCTTTGCCAGCTTCAATTTTCACCATGTGATGTCATCTAGGCAACAACTACTAAATATGACCGAGCCTTGCTAGCTTGTGGTATAACTCTTAAGTAAAGCCAGGATAGTAAGGTTTAGGTAAAATGGGTTGACATAAAGTTGCGATTACATAGCGTCTTGCTTCAATTATTATTTATTATAGTTAAACAGTTGCTTCTTGTTTACACTATCCCACTTACTACATGTAAGTAAGTACTAATAACCGTAGTAGTACGTATAAACCTCATCTCAGGAAAAAGTTTCTGTAAACTATTAATTGTGCTAAAGCTAATAATTGTGAAAAAAATATTAAATACTTGTAGCGATCACTTGCTTCGTGTAACCGAAGCATTAGAGCTCGGACTTGGACTTTTAGAATCTCATTTATTTTAATTTATTCGAGTAGATTATTCTGCTTTCGATATTTCGAGAATTTTATTATTGTCTCCTACAGTGGAAGACCCTTCTAACTTTTGTTTGTGAAGTGGAGCGAAGTTATTGTAAAGGCGACCAGTGATCAGTGAAAGGTCTGCGGAGCCCCGAACAAAGACGGATGTTTGGATTTCACTGAAGAGTATTGACGTAACTTCCTCCTTTCGAGAAGTCGTTTCAAAAGATTTGGACAATACCGCTTTTGTGAAATTAATAAACAAGATTCTAGATTGATAGTTGATTTTTGTAAAGTAATAACGTAGGTAGGTATATCAAATATAATCTCTATATTCAAAACAATTTACGTTTAACTTACGTTATTTCTTAACAATAAATTACTATTAGCCTGTAGTGTCCCACTGTTGGGCAAAGGCCTCCCCACGTTGCCAGTCCCACTTATAATAATAGTCATTTCTTTCTTTCTGTCTTGACATAGATAAAATTAATAAAAAATACGATGAATTTGAAATTAAAATAATTAAGAAAAAAGATAAAACTAACTTTAACTGAAGACGCTGCTTGAGAAGTAATAACTCTAGGAGGATTGGAAAGAAACTTCACAAAATCCGAAGCAATACCGTAACAAAGGCGACGGTAAATCCCTAGTTAATATCACAGTGTCACTGATCGGTGGCCGAAGTAAAGGGATAATCCTATAATGACACTCTCGCCGAAACTGATTCCACAATATATGAAGTCATCAATACTGCTGTTAATCTGATGTGGGGCCGGTTCGACGCCCTGGGCGACTCTGGACCATTTGTCACTTTGTAATTGGTTTACTTCGATTACTAGTGTGAATGGGCTGGATTTAATGTTCAATCAATCAAGATTGTCTTTATTCAGTTCAATTACAAGAATCACTTTGAAACGTCTTAAAGCTAGGTGAGTCTAAGTGCCAGTTCCATGCGACCAAGCCTAGAAGAACAGGCAACAAACTACGGCTCGGTTCCTACCGTTTTTAGGGTTCCGTAGCCAAATGGCAAAAACGGAACCCTTATAGATTCGTCATGTCTGTCTGTCTGTCTGTCTGTCTGTCTGTCTGTCTGTCCGTCCGTATGTCACAGCCATTTTTCTCCGAAACCGTAAGAGCTAGACTGATGAAACTTGGCGAGTAGATGTATTCTGTGAACCGCATTAAGATTTTTACATAAAAATAAAAAAAAAACTATAAATTTCGGGGGTCCCCATACTTGAAACTGAAACTCAAAATTTTTTTTTTCATCAAACCCATACGTGTGGGGTATCTATGAATAGGTCTTCAAAAATGATGTTGAAGTTTCTAATATAGTTTTTTTCTAAACTGAATAGTTTGCGCGAGAGACACTTCCAAAGTGGAAAAAAGTTGGTCCCCCCCCCTCTAACTTCTAAAGTAATAGAATGATAATACTAAAAAAAATATATGTTGTACATTACTATGTAAACTTCCAACAATATTTGGTTTGAACGAGATCTAGTCAGTAGTTTTTTTTTTATACGTCATAAACCGTAAACCGCAATTTACCTTTCGACGAACTACAAGAATCTTATTATGTTACATTACATCAAGTAACATAATATAAAGGTTCTTGTAGTTCGTCGTGCTACGGAACCCTTCATGGGCGAGTCCGACTCGCACTTGGCTGCTTTTTTTATTATGATCCTTTTACAAATCAAAAATAATAGCAGTGAAGTTCCAGAGTGGTGCCACTTCACTTCGTTCAGTCACGTGTCTTACTATCTCTTGTAGACATTTGGTGGCAATTCTTCTCTTGAGGCCTGCGCACATCTAGCGCGATGGCAATCAGCTGAAACGAATCAAATATCGCTGTCATATTTGGCAGCGTTTTACTAATCGCCATCGTTATCGCATTGAATTGCGCAATGCTTTATGAACATATATGATGACATGACACATCAATCAAACCGTCAGTTTCTAACCTTCTAAGGTTAGATTGCGTGGAACTGATTATATTCGAATTTTACGTAATCGTTGAAACTTTAATTCATGAAAAATAAAATAATAGCACGGGTTTTGTATTGTTTTTACTAAAGGTTCATTCGGTCCATTGCTAGATTGGACCAGTCTGGTAGATGTAGGTACAATTAGCTCGTCGTGCCATCTCCCTGGTGATCTATTATTAACATGAATAATAAGTTGCATTGAACACCTGTAAAATCGAAAGTTTCTACAAACGTGACTTCCTAAGGAAACCCGAATGTCTCCTGAGGGACATTGGCCTTGGCCCGTGTGTATTTCCAGGTTATTTTTAAAGAAACTGAGTAAAGTCTAACCCTATCATAATAACCATATGATAGGTAATAATAATATCATAATATTAATATTACATTCAATAAATATATTATTCTTACTGCTGAAAGCACACCACAATAAAGTTATACATTTAGTTCAGGTTTATTTTGTTACCGACTCGTATGTTGGAACTTGTAAGCTATTTACCGCAAACGTGGAAGATATTTCGAATCTAGTGTATAGGTTATGTTCGGGTTTCTTAGAAGAGACCACCGCTATAAGGCAGTCCTCATTTTCATAATTTTAGACCTAGGTAGTGACTGAACAGGCCTCCGTTATAACCTTCCAAGCCGACTTTCAACGCCTCTTACAATCTAGATGTCCTTTGCGACAAAAATGTTGCCTATTTTTAACTTGACTTCAAATAAAAAAGGAAGGGGGGATTCTCAATTCGGTTGTATTTTTTTTTTTTATTCTTTGTAATAGCATACCTTCGTCAATTATAAGCCGATTTGAAAAATTATTTTCTTATAATCTAATAGGTTTTATTTCCAGATTAGTCCCATAGGTATTTCATCATAATTGGTTGGATAGTTTGGCCATGAAGTCGGCCTGGGACAGGATTTTATCCTGATAGCCTAGTTGACCCTCATCCACTGGAAAGACATGGTCAATATGTGCAGAACTGACTAAACCATGGATTTCTTCACGATGTTTTCCTTCACCGTTTGAGAGCACTAGCATAATACTTATTTACATACGTACGACATATTACTTTCCTAGTTTCCTAGTAACCAAAGCTTTTGGAAGACCTCACATACTTGATTTAAATTAACGTTAAATAATGTTCCAAGATCGTGGCTGTTTATTTAACTGAAACTACCATTTGTGTGTTTGCATTCGCTTGAGTTATTTATTTTAACTTACAAGACATTATTCAGCGATACGCTTAGCACAAGCTTACTTGAATCCTATAATCCTTCTTGGAATGCCAGTCTCTTTAAAAATAAAAGCAACACAACACAAACCAAGCGTACAAAGCGTTTTGATTCCACTTTTATAGTACGAACTGCCAAAGAGTGGAACACTCTACCGGCGTCAGTATTTCCGGAACATTTTTAAGACATGATTATTTAGAAATTTTTAAGACAAGAGTGAACAGTCTAAGCATTCTCAATTTTAAGTGTGATGGTAGAAAAATGCTTAGCTATTTAAAGAAAACCTTGACTAACATAACATAAGTACTATACCCACCATGTCTATTTCTGCCGTGAAGCAGCATTGCTGTGTTTTGAAGGGTGTGGGTGCCGTTGAATTTACTGGTACGTGACGCTGAATATCTGTATCGTAATCTGCATCGTAAGGCACGTTCCTGACAAGCGTGACCTATGAGGCCATGCTTTGTTATAGGCGATGGATACCGCTTAACATCAGATGGGCCATATGCTGGTAGTAGTACTTCGACAGACGAGCCCTTCACAAAGAGCTCTACTACACTTAAAAGTTCTCACTTGTTCACTTCTTCTAGTGGTTGGAGGGTGATTGATTAATCAAAACATTCAAACATTTAAAATTAAATAAAAATGTTTATTATATTAGTATGATAGTTTTCCATACAAACCTATCAATACTGTACAGTACCTACGTGTTCCTATAATATTTTTTTTATTGCTTTAAGACAAATAATACATAAACAAACATTATCACTACATAAAGGTATTTCAAATAATCCTAGAGATAATATCAAAAATAACTGCTAAGTATATATCTATATTGCTACTGAAAAAGCTGCTCAAACGTGAAAATTATTATAATGTATCAAATATGGTAATTCGCTATTATGCTATGAAAGTACGTTATAAACTGCTAAAATATACTAACTTCGTAACAGTAATATGCTCCGTAAAACTCTGTATAAGGGTTTAAAGGTTAAAGACGGATTGTGTTTGGAATTTTAACATCAGGTGCCTTATGCTCGTTGCGACCGAGATAATCTCACAGTGGAGATGACGTCAATCTCGGCCAAAAACTATTATCCTCAAGTGATCCTCATTGGTCAACCAGCAAAAAACTCAGTCGGGGTCTATTTGGCATGTATATTTTATCTACCATTATCTATTGCTATTAACATCTACACCTATGTGTGTAGGTATATCAAATAAATGTATTTTCTTTCTTTTATCCTCATTCATAATGCCTGACACTATTTAGCGGCTCGCTAAAAGACTCCTAACACTGTCACTTTCATGTCAACTGTCATGGCAACAGCCTAAACGGCCTGCTAAGCTAAATTTCTGCTATAGGACCGGTAGTATTAGTCGCTAGGTGGTTGTCATGAGTTTGTGACGTCAAAGACGTCAGATTGACGTCATCTCCATCGTGAGATTTTCTCGATTAAACTGAGCATAATCTGAGTATACCTCAAGATACTTCTATGGGGTACAACCTGTATCACTTCATTCATTGTATAACTTTGTCAGTGTAAAATAAACTTTATAATCGCTGAGTTTAAATTCAATATGAGTTAATTGTTTATTGATTTTTATAGTGTTTACTACACTTAAGACATCTCTCGTCGATTCAACTGAATGCAACTTCGGTTATCGAGCAGGTTAATTGACTATAACGTCAAAACTGTAGATGGAGCCACGGTCGCGTTAGTGCCGAACAGTCCCTAAGAGTTATTCGTCGAGTGTGATTAGGATCCGATGGCGCAGTGGTCAGCGCAGCCCCGTACCGAGGGGAAGGTCGCGGGTTCAAATCCCGCTCGGCTCTTAACTTTTGGGACATTATAAAAATCTTTGTGATTTCCTTAAGTGTAGTAAACACTATAAAAATCAATAAACAATTATGAAAAACGCAAGGCGACATCTCTCGTCGATTCAACTGAATGCAACTTCGGTTATCGAGCAGGTTAATTGACTATAACGTCAAAACTGTAGATGGAGCCACGGTCGCGTTAGTGCCGAACAGTCCCTAAGAGTTATTCGTCGAGTGTGATTAGGATCCGATGGCGCAGTGGTCAGCGCAGCCCCGTACCGAGGGGAAGGTCGCGGGTTCAAATCCCGCTCGGCTCTTAACTTTTGGGACATTATAAAAATCTTTGTCAATATGAGTTACATGCACGTTTGTCGTTATGGCCGCTCGTGGATTATTTTACTATAAACGAAAAGTAATAAATGGGCTTCATGGCTTCATTGTTTTAATTTTAAATTAATGAAAGTAAATAAGACAGAACTAACTAGATTTGTAGGCAATTACTTCGTGTAATATTCTAGGCCTATTATTTTAAAACTGCTAGATTCGCCGATTTAGATGTTAAAAGTGATCCTTGTGATTCATAATAAATTCCTGTCTTTGACTTCACGATCATAAACGCTATGTATATTTACTTTATTTTAAGGCACATTACTTCGTGACAAACTTTTTATGTCATCTTAACTTTATGCACATATTTTAAGCACACACATATTTTAAACAGCATTTATAAAAACACTAGCGGCACCTCTCTGGCTTCGCTTGATTCGTTCCCTATACGCCCCGTTCCCGTAACTTTTTCGATAAGAAGTATCCTATGCCCGTCTACTGGTTAAGCTTCCTCCCCACCAATTTTCAGCCAACTCAATTCAGCCGTTCTTGAGTTATAAATAGGGTAACTAACACGACTTTCTTTTAATATATGTGTATTAGATAGATAGATATAAGATTTAGTGACGTCGAAGTGAGAGTGTGTGTGTTAGACAGTGTCATATATTCTGCGGTCGGCATAGATACACGGTGTGATTGCGCCCGCCGAGTAAAATTACGATTAATTTACATACAAATGCTGGAACCTTCCAACTTTGAATGGGACGCTATGGTTGACTGTTGTTCTAGCAAAAAGCGAGCTTAATTCGAACAACAATAACGGGCTTGGGCGTTGATTAAGGTTGGCTTTGCCCTCTTGTCACTTACAGCGCGTTATTTTTCCGTCTTTGTTTGTTTGTAATGTTTATGTTGCGAACTTGTTCTGGTTGTAAGATAAAACACGTGTTAGTATTGAAATAAATAAATATAAATATTGTGGACAATCCACACCACAATATCTAGCCCCAAATTAAGCAGAGCTTGTACTATGAGCTATGGGCACTATATAGCTGCCCAAATTTTTCAAGAGAAAATCTATTGGTGCAAGATTGGTTTCAAGCCCATGTCCTTACTATAAGGCAAAACCCCTAGTATCAAACCTGTGCGTTTTATTAAATTTAGACTAACTTAAAATTCAGAATATAAAAGGGTTGTTTTAAAAGTTGTTCCTATAGTGTTGTAAAAACATTGTAACTTTGCCATCGTGCCATGCAAAGTCCGACATTGTACATTTTCCGAAGTTTCCGTTTTTCCCGTAACTTTGTTGTTTATCAGCGATGCCATGCACAATCTGCGCTATTGCAGGTTTACTGTTGCAACTTCGGCCACAGGGTAAAGAATACAGTAAGGAAAAAAAAGATTTTGGACAATCCACACAACGCTATCTAGCCTCAAATTAAGCAGAGCTTGTGCTATGCGAACCAGATAGCAAATAAACTTTGGAATTATACGACATCTTTTTTTCATTTTTATTAATATTACTTCTCCACATAAAACAATTTTTTATTGGAAGAAATGGTAATTAGCATTAAGTTCACATATATAATTTTTTTTGTGCAATAAAGTATTTTCTAATCTAATCTAATTATTTTTTCATTTGACCATGCAGATTTTTTGAACCAGTGTAGTGAAAGGACTTCAAGTGCACCTAAGAGAGGCTCCTTTCGAGCACTCGGCACATGTTATCGAGTTTTTAGATTTTACGACATGACAATTTCCTTCACCGTTTAAAAGTATAGTTTTTTCGACAAAAAACTCATTGGTAATCTAAATTTCGACTAACGTATAGTTTCGATAAATGAGGATAAAAAAATATAGATACTGATAGTTTGCAAAATAACCATACAATTATCTGACACCGTCAAGAGCCATTTTCAATATTATTGGCCCTTATTATTGGGTCACAGATAAAACTATTGCAGTAAAACTGGATTACTATAATCCCCACGAAACCAATATCTCCTATAACTGTGGTTTACGAGACAGCCTAAGACAAGAAAATGTTATCATAAGAGTCTTCAAGAAATATGATCACCTTATATCGTTTAATCAACTCCAGGCGAGTAAAAGCACACTATCCACTAAAGCATCACGAGCACAGTATCTACACACAACTTTACGCCTCATTGTAGAAGATAGAAGAAAATATTAAACAACCACCAATGTAAACTAAATTAAAATCGAACAAAATACGTTTGAAAAATCAAAATGCGAATGAAATAAATTATATGAATCATGTTTAACTGAACGCAAAGTAATTGTAAAAATTCTATTACCTGCTATTTTTTAACCTACAGCTGAATTTATCCGTCAGATAATAATATATCCATATCTTTATTTAGGGCTGTCATTTTTTTTTTTTTTAAGCATAGCGTTAACTTAAATTAAATGGAAAAGTCAGCCTCACGCAATCTGAAAAGTATTCTCACGCAATCTCTCAAATCTATTGGTAGATACCTAAATAATTTTGTAAGGTTTACTTTGACATGCTGTATCTATGTGCTCTAATTAAGCTTCAAAAATCATAATCAAAAGTTATTTATTTAACGTCACATAAGAATAATATAAACAAGTACAACAACAAGGGTAACAAGTAGTATTCAATAAAAAAAACAATGCCATTAAAATTGCCACTTGGCATTATATGCTTTAGAGATCATAACATTATATAAATTTTAATACAGCCCCATAAAGTAAAAACCCGTCCGCAACGCTATAGTGGACGATAATCTTTACACGTCCGGTTCTAAGAGCTAGATTAAGCGGAGCTACGTAATAAAGCCTCCACCACTATACCTTGACATGTGTACGCTATATTTTAGAAGGTAGCGCGAGGTCAGGTTACACTGGCGGTTATAACGGCCAAGCTATTTCGTGAGACGTTTATGAATAGCGTTTATATTTCTTTTAATTACGACCTCCTCGGTGTCTGTTGACGCGTTCCGTTAAGGCTACGTTTCCACTAGAGATGTGCGAGCAAGCGGAGCGAAGTCTGCTTATCTTAAGTTTTTAAATGTATTTTTCTCTATATACATATACAATGAAAAACAGCGAAAAACAGTGTGATAAGAGAGGAATGCGGTGTGAAAGAAGACGTAGTGATGAGAGTAGAGAAAGGTATGCTAAGATGGTTTGGACATGTAGAGAGAATGGATGAAAGGAGATTAACAAAACAATTGCATCAGGCGAGCGTGAATGGAACTGCTGGAAGGGGAAGACCTAGGCGCATGTATCTCGATCAGATCGCAGACGTTTTAGAGAAAGGCCAGGTTAGAAGTACCCTAAACCGACGAGCATGTATGAAGAATGTTATGAGAGTGAATGAAGCAAAAGAGGTGTATCAGGATCGTAGCAAGTGGAAATCCGTGATCTCTGCCTACCCCCATGGGAATAAGGCGTGATTTTATGTATGTATGTATGTACATATACAATAAATAATTAAGGATTCAAAGATGGTCAACGCACATCTTAAACCATCCTAGAAAAAAACTAGAGGTATGAAACTTATTAGAGCTACCTGCTGTGGGGTGCGGATGTTCTTATGTAGGGGTGCACTTAGAAAGGAATTGCTGAAACTCTAAACTATAAAGGGATGCGGCAAAGAAGTTTGTACTGAGAATAACTTCACGCGTACAAAGTCGCGCAGGATTCTCATTTATTATTTTAATACATTTTAATTTACTTTAACTGTTCAGCATACTTTGCACCTATTTAGCACAAACTTTTGATGGCAAAAGCAAGTAAGCCTTTATCAAAAGTAAGTAATTATTACAACAAACAAATATTTGTGTGGTGAACATAGATGTGTGTTCTCTGACTGCTTGTTATATTGTATTCTAAACATTCATACACTAGATATCTGGTGCCCAAGTACATGCTCTGCTTAATTTGGAGCTAGATAGTGTGTTGTTGTGTGGATTATCTTGAATAATTATTAGTTTTCTAATTTTTTAAGCTTCTTACAATATTATTACTTAAAAATACATTTATTGAACTAGTGCGCCACCAACAGCGAGATACGCAATATTTGCTGATATTATTTCTTGAATTCTAAAAATTCATTCCTCCAAGCTATCATAGACTCCAAAATATCAAGGTACAGTCCAGTACAGATGCAGTACTTTAATTTATTGCTCTCAAATGTATACTGAACGTGTAATAAACTTTCCGAAAACTAATTTGTTGGCCAAAATATCTTCGCCCTAAACAGTCACGTGAGACGCGTATCTTCGCCCTAAAATATATAAACACCTGTTACGTTTTCATAAACCCTTTATTGGGCATTTCATCTATATTGTGGGGCGAAACATAGCCTTAAATTTACCTTAACGTAATATTTAGAAACTAAAATATATTTTGACGGAATTTTTATTTTACCGATACGCGATAAATACCCGTGTAATATGACTAGAATAGATTCAGTATGTGAAAAACGACTTTTAATTTCTAACAAACTTTATGCCTATGGTTATTTTTATGAACGATTTTTGTAAGTCGCTTTTTACTTAACTGCTTTTTTTAACTTACAAACATTTTAACTTTTCATATCCAACAAATAATGATTCGTCGTCGTTTAATTTGGTTAGATCAGATTTTTTATTATGCAACGAGTATGCTTGATTACGGTGATTAAATTAAGGTTCAATTTCATTAGATAATGGAAAATACTTTACTAAAAACTGCTTTAATAAAAAAGTCTGCTTTTTAAATGCTTATCGTTTAAACGCCCATCTTGACTCATAAGTATAGATAAGTGTAAACGTACAGTGGGATACAGCTCAAGTTACCTAAAAACAAAGAAAAATGACTCTTATTGCAAGGATATAAGAGCTAGCAGTGTATAGTCTGATGCGTATCCTTGTGTACATCATTCAAGCTACGTTTGTTTTATACGCAATCGTACAGGATTGCACTCGGAAAAGAACGCGTGATGGAGTGACTGTCTGAAACCGGTTAATGGGTTTTTCTATTCGAAAAAATGTGCCAGTTCTCCAACGATAAAAGAAAACAAGGCATATCGATCTTCGCCATAATTATTGTTTAGCCACGCTACAACAACGCCCTTGGCATGACCTACGGCAGCAATTTCATTGGAAACTAGCACAAACTAGACTGGTAAACATGATTTGTAAATCCTTCCATAAAATTTAAATAAGCCTAATTTTCCAATGAAAACCAACTGGCACTGAAACTACGAAGAAATTTTAGTCACGTAGGCTTATATAGGCAATAAACTGGCTTGAACTAAGCCCTATTTTGGGCTTAGTCGGGTATTATTTCAAATCTTCATGAGTAGGGTTGTATTAGCTCTATAGAATCCAAAGTGCTGTTAATACCGCTGATTTATTCGAATTTACCTTTATTTATTTGTTAAGTAGGGTAAAGAGGGACAATCAGGACGTTTTCTTTGATAAGTGCTTGTATTTGCATGGAGAAGTGTATTGGCTGAGTTTTCTTATTTTTACCCTTGACCACAGATAATACAATACTATTCTTGACTAGTAAGACAGGAAATGAGGTGCACTTTTTAAATGAAAACTCTTTTTGGTGGGCTTGAGTCTTTGATGTGGGAAAAAAAACAATTAAATTTCGTCCCTGTCACCTCTTCGGCAAAGATCGACAAACTTCGCTATCAGGGTCTGTCCGCCTGCAGGCAGAAAGAGAAGGACATAATATACCTAATGTTCATCACTAAAGGCTATTTTATCACTAAAGGCTAACAGCCATACTTATAAACGCAATTTAAATTTAATCAATGCTTAAATGTAACCTTGTCACTGTTTGTCATTAACCCAACGGTAAGAGATGGCAATAGTTTAAGCACTGTATCTTTTGACATATTTTTATAAGTAAGGCCATAATTGTTTAAGCTGCAGATAATTTTATCCGTCAAATAAAAATATATCCATCTCTTTTATACGGCTTGTCAAAAAAAGGACTGCCATTTTTTATTCAAAAAATAGCGTAGGTACGTAGATGGCAAGGCTTGACAAAAAAAAAAGCGGTATAATGACTGACAAATTTTCTGAATAAACAATTATTCAGAAAATTTCGTAGTAGGTACGTGTATGAAGATGGTAAAAATTTTCTTCAGTCAGATATCGCAATCCGCATTTTCGCTATTTAACAGTCTTAGAAAACCCAAACCTTGTATCAAAACTAATTAATTTCTCAAATCCTCGAGAACGCGCGGCGTAATACAATCCGTGAATGGAATTGGAACGTAGATCTGGCGCGAACCTATCAAAGAACTGTAACGAGCTAGTAGGCTCCTTGGATCAATACTGCTTAGCGCGAGATGCTTGTTCAATTAATTTTATATTCTTTGGATTTCTGGAATTATTTCCAAGACTTTTTCTTTCCGCCACCGAATGTTCTACTTATTTTTTTTATTTATTTAAATTCACTAAACAGCACAAATATGCTGTTAAGGCCTGTGTACACCTATCACGATGGCGATGGCGATCAGTGAAACTCTGTCAAATATGACAGGCGATATTTATTTGACAACAGCGTTTCACTTATCACGCTAGATCTGCCCAAGGCTTTAATAAGTTCAATACATTCTTAGATCTCGATTCGTAATCAAAATATGTTAACTATAAGATTATTGTGTGTTGCATGCGGCAAATTTTAAAACACTAGAAACAATAACAAATATTTACTAGATATTATTGTTAGATTTATAATATATCAACAGCAAACCTATATGACCCAGGTTATTACATAGGATCATCGATACATACATATTATTATACATCCGTACAATGCATAGATATACGAGTAATAAACATAGCCATCCCTACTTTTGACTCGGGTAAAAACTTGAAATCAAATTGAACGTCAAGTTTTTACATGAGAGTTAATAAGGTTTCAAAATATTAAATTATTTGGTCGTAAAGTTGTTTGATCAAAGCCATTGAAGAATGAGCAATTATTGGGCATTATATGATTTCTTTTCGAATTTAAAATTCACCACCAGTGTGCCGTATTTTTTCAGGCTGATGAAGATGGTAAAATTTTATCAAAAGCCATACAAATGGACAACAGATTATTTCACTTAAAAAAAGCTTATAAATAAATCCGTCATACCTTCGGACCTTCGTCAAGGGTCCGTCAAGAAACAAACCAATCCTGTCACAGAGTCCCAAAGGACCTTTCAGACGGTGAAGATATTTCCCACGTCCCTTTGTTGACATTTTTATCCAACTTACGAGTATATTGTAACTAAACTTATAACCACTTTACGACTGTCAGTTTGTAGATAATTATTATCGATCTACAAAAGACGGAAAAAACTGTGACCGTATAAAAAACACATACGTCTAATTTGCCATTTAGCGTGCCACCAATCAAGATGTCTTTATAGCACACCTGTATAAAATAACAATGTATTACATAGATAAAGTACATGTACATGTGTGTAGTATGTGTGTGTGATAAAGTGTTTGACTGGTCTCTAGCTCAGTTGGTAGTAGCTCTGCCTTCTGCGCCGTAGGTCGTGGGTTCGATCCCCACCGAGAACAAATATTTGTGTGGATTCTAAGTATGTATTTACAAAAAAAAAATGTATTCAAGTATTATATCAGCTATCCGGTTCCCATATTACAAGCTCTGCTTAGTTTGGGGCTGGGTAGTGTTGTGTGAATTGTCCACAATATTTTTTTTTTTTTTTATACATAAAATCATGCCTCATTCCCATGGGGGTAGGCAGACGTCACGGATTTCCATTTCTTACTTAGAAAACGTAAGTCTATTTTTTTAATTTTGAACACATCGCGTGTGTTTCTGTGTGAATTAATGGAAGCCAGTAATTTAATTCTAAGACCTAGTCTAACGAGGAAATTATTAAGAGCTATAAGCAACGGGTAGTTAGAATTATGAAGATTTATGTTGTAATAACACTAAGCCAGTGTGGAACGCTGTGGGTGTTCTAACTCACCATCAGTTTCATTTTCAGGTTCCTATGACATAACCCGTCTTCTTCTTATTGTACAACTTGTTCTTTCAAACCAGTGAGTAGTGAAAGGATTTTCAGTGCGTCTTATAGAGGCTCATTTCGTGCATTTGCCTATGACATGACATACCGGTTTCTTTATGATGTTTTCTTTTGTCCAGCTACTGTTTGTCTCTAGTATGCCCAAAGTTTAAGCATTATTGTAATAGGTTTTTTATTATTCACATATTTTTAACGCTATGTGAAATTTACTGTTCGTTTTGAACGCGATTGCTTAAAGATCATGGTCTACTCACATCCTAGCAACAAATTGAAAATATAAGAGTTTGATTTTTCATTTTTAATTCCTCTAATAATTGATCAAACAGTGTATTGGTTTGTTGTCAAGAATGTAAGGCGATCGCTCAGAAACAATATCTCAAAGGACTTCTTCAGAATCTTTACTCGTGAACTAAAAGCACTTTGTCCCTTTCAGGTACCCTACAAATAGTGAAGAGTGAAGAAGAGGACATGGGGAAGTTCGAGTGCGTCGCTGAAAATTCCATCGGCACAGAGTTCTCAAAGCCGATCGTGCTTTATGTCAAAGGTAACTTTAAACAGTGTCAGGTTGTACTTTGAAGGTGTTTGAGAAAATAGTTTAGGTAGCAGGTGAAGTAGGTATAACCCGAGTAAAGGCCCCCACCGCTTAACATTTTTCCCAAGAATTCTTGTGAACTTTCTGTCAACTGACAGATTCTAAACTTCACTCGAACGACACTCACGTTCACGTGAACGACGTTCACGGGAACGGGGCGAACAAAGCCGCGGGCGGCCGCTTGTAGGTCATATGAGTAAGTATATTTAACACTGTGACGAAAAATCCCATGTTTCACGTTTATGTGCTTTTACGCGTATATGCGACCGTAAAATTGTTACAGCCGTCCAAATACAAAAATTTCTTGATTAGCCGTGACGTGACCAACGTTTTTACTTCCACATTAGCTAAAAGAAATGCTGAAATTACTTAATGGTCCACCATTCGGCCGTCACGTCACACGCTACTGCGATTTGTGGAGACACAACATACAGAAGTCAAGATGTTAGAAAGAGAAAAAAACTAACCTCAAATGCATGCGTGTGTGACTCAAAAAAGCTTGCAATATGAAAAAGCCCCATTACGTTTAGTGTAGATTTAAAATTGTGCTGTAGAAATCAGAAAAATCGGTGCTATTTTCGGCACATGGGGATTTTTTTGTCAAATAGATTTATGCTGTTTTGCGTAAGTGATAAGTTTCAATTTCGCTTGCATAAATGTCACAGTCTACACGTTCTATTAGTACGTTTGAGCTCTCATTATAGTAGAGTGCCGTGGTTTGATGTAGATGTCGTAATCAGGGTTGTTTTCGGCAGCGATCTCGTAAACGAACTTGTTAGTTGAAATGTTTGGTAAGGTTTGCGGCGATTAACCTACAGATGAGAGCTTTTGACATTCGCACGAAGATTGACAAAGAAAAAAGCACTAAAAAAGCTCTACAGTGTCTTTTGTTGTTGCTGTTTTTAGGGTTCCGTAGCCAAATGGCAAAAACGGAACCCTTATAGATTCGTCATGTCTGTCTGTCTGTCTGTCTGTCTGTCTGTCTGTCTGTCTGTCCGTCCGTATGTCACAGCCATTTTTCTCCGAAACCATAAGAGCTAGATTGATGAAACTTGGTGAGTAGATGTATTCTGTGAACCGCATTAAGATTTTAACACAAAAATAGAGAAAAATCTATAAATTTTGGGGGTCCCCATACTTGGAACTGAAACTCAAAAATTTTTTTTTCATCTAACCCATACGTGTGGGGTATCTATGAATAGGTCTTCAAAAATGATGTTGAAGTTTCTAACATCGTTTTTTTCTAAACTGAATAGTTTGCGCGAGAGACACTTCCAAAGTGGAAAAAAGTTGGTCCCCCCCCCTCTAACTTCTAAAATAAGTGACTGATAAAGCTAAAAAAGATATATGTTGTACATTACTATGGAAACTTTCAACGATATTTGGTTTGAACGAGATCTAGTCAGTAGTTTTTTTTTTATACGTCATAAATCGTAAACCGCAATTTACCTTTCGACGAACTACTAGAACTTCTAGAACTCTATGTTATATTACTTACTGCTGCGGAACCCTTCATGGGCGAGTCCGACTCGCACTTGGCCGCTTTTTATTAAATTGATATAGGCAAAAGTTACCTCTCAATATAAAAGTAACCTTTATTGTTAGCTTTGGGTATTTTGGTGAGTGATTTTTTTTTATTTCTGCATTTAACGACTGCTAGGTATTTTTTTTAAATAAACCAAAATAATTTTTAACCAGAATATGCTGTAACAAAATGCAGTACGCAAGTAAAGACCTCCCCCACCTCATTCCTAAGTGGTACACATTACAGAAAGTAGGCTATAACGGACGGACGGTCGTAATATTCGCAATATATCTCAAGTGATAGTGTCGCCTCTGCCGGTGTGAATCGTTAACTTTTATGCATTAGATTTTAGGTGAAAATGAGGGTAGTCTATCATCATTATCCAAAATGTCCACTGTTTGGCATAACTTAGGTCATTGTTTAATTTATTTAAAACCTTATCAAATCAAATTATTTATTTTATGACACACAAGTATTACACTAGGATATTTTACAAGTAAAGCTGACATAAAAATTGGTCGTCACTCAGCATAATTATGTTATGCCGAGTGCCAGTGCTTAATCTATTTATATTCCCACGAATTTAACAATGTCATCGATCCATAACGTTTTTTTTTACAACTATCTGATTAAGACTCAGGTGCCTGTAATTCAACTCCGCCTTCCAAACCAAAACACAAAAACACTGCTTAGCAGCAGAAAGTATTATTTACCCGGGCGAACCCTATTCAAAAATCTTCAAACGTCAAAATCATTCGAAAATACCGCGATTGAGATCCTGTCCGTCAAATTGTTGGTATAACAAAACTTTAGGCATTAGTCCAATTCTGTAAGTCCAATATCGGCTGAGCTAGACCGCTGCTGGCCGGCAGCGATAGCCGCCTGTTTCGTTTGTCTTGCGACTATTATTATTTGATGGGATTTGGTCTGAGTTAAGAGTAGCAGAGGTTTCGCTCACTCATTGATTTGGAGGCATGATAGCACGCTTCAAATGTATGGTTTACAATATTTTGTGCAACATCATTTTAGTTTTGTTCTTATTTTTTGTAATCATTTATTTTAAAGTGTATTAGTTTGATTATTTCTTTTTGTGGTATCATTTTGATTTTATTATTATAATTGTTAAATTATTCAGACTTTTCAAGTGTACCATGTTATCTTACTGGAATAACATAAATGAATCCGAATCTTATAATATGGCTAGTGTAACTTGATAGGTATGAAGTTAGCCGTTTTGCCTTCCGCCATTGTTACATTTACAACGTAACTGTTTGCTTATTCACAACAATTTATGTATATGTACCTACATATATTGAATGTTTTTTTAATAAAATGCTTTCTTATATGTATATTTAAAATATGTTACGGCAGCCGCAATCTGCTAGTAATTTCAAAACTAAAAATGAATTACTTAATTTTTGTTTGGAAATAAAGTGTATCAACATGGCCTTGCGCACTTCTGATGCTTTTCCCCGTCTGAGAGATGATGGCAGTGACACGGACATCATTTTATTGCCTTTATCCCAGTTTATGTGGAAGTAGTATTAGATTTTTATTATGATGTGCAAAAAGACAACTAGGTATAATCCCGAGGCACGGTATAATCTTTTGATTACTAACAAAGCACTTATTTCATCAAAGCTCAGTGTGTTTTGTTTTTGTTCTGTCGGCACACCTGGAGTGCTGCTGTTTTTTTTCCAAGTACATAGGTACTTAATACAGTTCGCTAGGTCTTGTGACTTGTTCTGTAACGTAAAATGATCAAATTGGTACGCCGTGTACAAACTGTATCTTTGTTATCCTGCTTCTAAATTGTATTGACAAAAGATTTCAGCTTTGAACTGCCTTTAATATTTATCAAAGATGGAGTCGGCCTAACTTCTTTTATAGAAATACTATGGAGGAGGTATTTGCTCGTTTTGTCAAAATTTGTGCTACGTAGCTTTAACATTACGTAGCTTAATACAGATTCAGATTGTTCGTGCCTTATACCTTGCACACATCTATGCGTTCCTCAGTAACGATCAGTGAAACGCTTTCAAATATCGCTGTCATATTTGACAGCGTTTCACTGATCGCTACAGCAGAACGCTTAGATGAGCGCAAGGGTTTAGAGAATCCAATGTGTCTTCATTGGATTCTCAAAAGCCTTGCGTGGAAAGATCAGTACAACTCATGTGTCTGATGAGGGTCTCATGGGTATATTTAATCAGTCTACTCAGATCTGGGTAGTCCGAAAGCGCGATAGGTCGATGACATCGTAAAAGTCACGGGAAACACCTGGACATGGGACAGACAAGACAGATGAGACTGGCAGAGAAGGAGGCTTACACCCAGCAGTGGGTGGTAGAGGCTTATCCCACGAATGCCACGTCCATATAAATGAGAAGTCAAAATGTTCATACATTGAATCCCGACCAATGCCATGACGCATTTGAACCTTTCTTTTTCAAATGTTACTGTGACGCTGTATTCTTTATGTGGCAAAAAATGCCAATAAAGAACAAAACGCAATGGTTCAGTCTTCACAAAATGCATTAACTATACCTAATCTTTCTTTCCTAGAAATAAATCGTCGTCGCTTTACTTGGCTTGACATTTTTCAATGCTTTTTTGCTAATTAAATCTCAGTATTTTTATAGCAAAAAGCTCTGTAATTTTCTTCATTTTGTGTACTTTAAAGTGACTTTTTAAAACTAGAATAAAAGTCTACACCATCTTGTCTGTTTGTCTGTTACCTACATGGAGGTTGAAAACCCATTAAAATGGAGACGAAATATAAGGAGTTTTCGAAGTATATCGTCTGTTGAAAGACTGTACTTTTCACCTCATAAAACAACGGAACCCTTCTTCTAAAAAGTCAATCTTAAGTTTTTTTTTTTTACTAGTTCCTAATCAGTGTGGTCAAGGGTGAAAAATGAATTATTAAAACTTTTTTCTGCTAACATTATTAAAACAATAATTGCCAATGGAACTCTTTTTATTCATTTATTGTTTGGTGTCTGATATCCTTGCGTTAAAGGAGTTAAACTAAACATTTGATCCCACCTAACGTAAACACCTATTTAATTAAACAGACAAGTAAATAAAAGGATCTCTCTGCGGAACTAATTTTAATTAATCTCGAAAACAAAGTAGAGGCTACGGTACCGTTTTTGAATAAAAGAATAATAACTTTCCTTGCAGCTATGAGCGTTTGGTCCAAGCTTATAGGAATGCATTTTGGATCCGTGACAAATAGAAAATTGTACCTTACGTGAGCTCTTCTTGAAACTTGCTCAAAAGTAGCTATGGTATAGCTGCTTGCTTGCGTGCTTTTTAATATTTGTACATTTATTACCTATTTAGGCTTTTTATTATTTGTCTTACTTGATACCGAGAGGTTAGTTAGAGGTTAAGATATTTGGAAGCTGTGTGGCTTATTTAGGTCTGAAAAAGAAGTTTCTTTTTTTATCCAGTTTACTTCTATTAAGTGAACACCAGATTGAACATTATTTTGAAGAAATCTAAGGCGCTACAACCAAATAATGCTTACGAAAAGTCCACTAATTCACTTATAAAAAATAATCTTCTAAACTTCAGGGCCTACTAATTAGAGATGCTAATTTATATGCTGTTTAGCTCAGACAAGTTTTGCACGTGCTTTATTTAGAAAACGTCACTAAAACCATTTCTCTTTAATTCACTGAACGATATTGAAAAAAGGTGAGAAAGTTTGTACCTATAGGAATCGCTTCCACTTATCTAAGGCCCGTATTCAGAAACAGTCAAGACCCAAGCTTAGATTGTTGACATTTTTACATGGAGAACTATCAAAATCTATGCTTGAGGCCCGACTCAGACCCAAGCATTGTTTCTAGATACGGGTCTTAAAGTGTATGACTTGCGCCTCACCCCATCCATCGCGCCAGTAAAGAATAGCCACCGCAGATCTAAAGGATGTCTCACGAACGCCAGCTCTGTCCACGTCTCACCTTAATTAAAAGAGGGTAGACAAGACCCCTTAATGAACTGTCCAGAAAACAGGGATAATTTGCCTTAATAAGTCGTTTGTTTGATTAAAAATAATAAAAAACTTGAGGCTTTTCGTGTTGTGAATTGATTAAAATGTCGTTTTGTTCTTTTTTTGCACTTGTTAATGAACCAAGGAATTGGTGTACCTACCTGTAGACCTACCACAAGCTCTGTCTGGCTCTGTCTCTGGCACTGTCTCTGGTTTTGAGTCTTTGTGAGTGTTAACTAAATAAATACTACGTCGAAACGTCACACACACAGTATAATCATGGACAAAATAATATAGATTGTCCTTATATAATTTGTCCATGGTATAATTAACTAGTGAGCACTCACACAGACTCAAAACCATAGCCAAACACAGAGCCAGACAGAACTTGTGGTAGGGCTACTGATGTCAAGTGATAACCTTCATCTCTTACAAAGCGGCTGGGCGATTGTGTAATTCTGTTGCAATAAAAAGTTTGATACTAACAAATTAATGATACGAACAAGGAACAGCGATCACGTATCTTGTTGCCATCATTTTTCAACCAATATGTATCTGTTGCCATGCTAGTTTTAAAAAGTTCCTATTCGCTATCTCATGTTTATTAAGTCAATCTTGTTGCAATAGTTCCTTGTCTAAGAAATCATTACAAAAAAAAACTAATTGAGAACCTCCTCCTTTTTATTCGATGTTGGTTAAAAATGCCTACTTATCTATACATTCAATGGTACCGTTACCCCTGTTAGGTACATAAAGGCAGGTATACACATTAGTAGAACAAAATGTAATTACAACAGTGAATGGCCTTACAACAGTGAATGGCCGGCTTCTTTGAGTTCGCGATCGACCGAATGGTAGGTATAATCTGGTACAAAGAGCCTATAGAATACCTACAAGGTACAAGCTGAACAGATATTTTGCGTAGAAGGGTATAGAAGCGTTACGTATTTTACGTGGAAAAGGGTCGGCAAAGCGTTTAATGCCTCTAGATAGTACGCATTACAGGTTTTTTTAGGCTACGGTGACTGCTTGTGTAAGAAACTTTTATCGGAAACTTTTTTCTGGCGCGCGTCAATTTTTTTTTATTTTAGAATATTGTTCTTTGTGAATCTAGGTGGCCAGTTGCACGTGAAAAACGTTAGCTGGCAAGGAACATTAAAAAAATCCAAATCGATTCCTATTATGTGCAGAAAACTGTTTCCAATTTTTCTAATGTACGAGTATGTATTCAATGTTTTAAAAGTTCAGCGTTGGTTGTTGTTTTTATCATAGAGCATCAGTGTGGTAGCCTAGCACCAACTATCAAAAAAAATCAGTTAAGTGTAGGTATTTAATTTTCCTGTTCGAATTACCATTCATCAACGTCGTAGAAGTCGTAAGGGTTTTAAGGGTTATTCATTATTGATTCTCTAACCTCTGCTAGTCTATCAGGCCCCTGCCTGTTGCAGGGTCAGGTATAATAATCTCATTTTTTGACTTTTTCTGTCACCATGTTTTAATTGTTATTTTTGTCCGCAGTGAGACGAGTGGCGCCACAGTTCTCGATCCCCCCGCCTGCTAGATCCGAAGTCATGCTTGGAGGGAACTTGACGTTGAAATGCGTTGCGTTTGGATCCCCCATGCCTACTGTCAAATGGAGACAAGGTAACAAAGCATAGGTTAACCATGCCATCTTTTTTAACTTTTCATAGAACAAATATGTTTACTGGGTTCCATATTTGAATGTAAAAGCTGTTAGGGATAAAGTAATCCATGAAGGAGGACACGACTCTTAGCAGTGAGGAGTACGACGCTAAGAGGAGGAGGAATAGTCCCCAAATTATATTATTTATGAACATTCACTCACTTTGGGCCCCAAAGTGATTGAATGCTCCTCTTCCATCCCTATAACTTGATACTGGTATAATATGTAGGTATATTGTATTCCCGTTGAACAAGTCCCCTTCATCACCTCTGGTGGATTTCGTAAAATGCTACGATGAGAACGCGGCAGTAACTTTCGAGTTCGAGCTTATATGCCAACTAGTCTTTTGCATCAAAGAATGTCATACTCCAGAGTAACCATCTTTTTTATGCCCCGTTATATTTTGCTCTCATTAGTGACCCAATACTTTTCTTACAGGATTAGCAAAATGGCTCACACCAGAAGACAGTCCTCCGCTTGGGCTCAACACGCTCAAGTTGGAAGACATCAGAGAATCGGCTAACTACACCTGTGAGGCTGCCAGCGTGCTGGGCGTCATAGAGGCTCTGGCCGAAGTCAAAGTTCAATGTAAGTATTTTCTTTTGATGATGTTTGGAGGTTTGTTTTTGTAAGCGTTAACCATCTCCTCTTACGAAGTATTATCATCCAGGCCGCGCACGTTAAGAACGTGGCCAATGTTGCACTGCCCTGCGTCCACTAACTTGGGGCATACAGGTCTTAGGGGAAAATATACCCACTATCTAGTAAAGAACGGTTCGGCGTGGAGGTAAATAATAGTCCATCTTTAATCAATTAAAATTTGCTCATCGGCCGCCAGAAGAAAATTTGCTGATCGCCCCGTTCCCGATACTTTTTTGGTATAAAAAGTAAGCCAATTTTCAGCCAAATCGGTGCAGCCGTTCTTGAGTTATAAACAGTGTAAATACCTTGACTATCTTTTGTATAAATGTATCTTCCTAAGGTATATTTTCATGAAATAAGGCCAATTTCAGCAACAATTAATCATTAATCGGCCGACATCCGTTTGTCTCCAAGGACCGCGCAACTTTCCAACCCTTTCAAATACAATTTATAACGCTAATTCGTAATGGATGGCTCCGTCTTACAATTTATCAAATTGATTTTCGCAAATCCCTCTTTCGTGGAGAAGTTACCATAAATTTGAAACAGTTATCCTAAGAAATTATGAGTCTAATTTCATTTGCTCCCTCTGAGAGAGTGATGGAGCTTTCAGACGTGCAGCTACAATTATATGCGTAACCTTCTTTTTCCTGCCTTTATCTCACTTTATGTGGGGTCGGCACAACATGTCTTTCTCCTCCTTTCCCTCTGTCAGCCGTCATCTCTGCATTCGCTCCTCTTTTATCCATGTCATCTTTAACACAGTCCATCCATGTTTTCTTTGGTCTACCTCTGCTCACATATCCATCCACATCCATACTCATCACTCCCCTAGTCACAGCACTTTCAACTTTCAACCATTACCCAATTTTTTTTTTATTTTTATTTATTAAACAAAATTCACAGCCCTTAAAAGTATTATAATTAATTAATAAAATCCTACTAATAACTACTAAGAATCTGAACTGGATCAATCTGTTCTGTTTCGAAGAAAATTAGAATTAAAAACATAATATACGTTATCTAATTCTTATTAGTTCATGAATTCTTCAACGCCATCTTTGTATTAATAGCTGAGCTACTGATGATGATGATGATACCAGCCGTGACGTAAGAGGCAAATAAAGTGTGGGAAAAACTACTTCAAAGGCTATTTAGTTAAACAAAGTCTCCCAAACACCTACATATTATCATATCAAGTTTGAACAGGCAAAACAAAGATAAGAATCCGGGATGGGAGACCTGTTGCTAATCTGGAAAAGCCTCATTTCCCGGAATTACAAGGGAGGTACAGTCGACATCAAAAGTAAATGATCGCGCAAGTTCTGGAAATGATACGCAGGGTGTAAAAAGACAGGTGCCGTAAACTGAAAGTGTTTCTTTGAACGTATGTACTTAAATAGAAAAAAAAAGTTTTTATGGTATCTTAAACGTATGACACAACATATTATGTACAATCAAAATATAAGACGATCTTACACATGCAAACTTAAAGCAATATGCCCAAGCTAAGTATTACTGTTGGACATACCAGATCTTCACAGATATTTGTATGAATACCTGTTGTTAAAAATGCTTTAGAATCCTGGCTTTTTTCTACTGTGTTTTATAAAAGAAAAGAGCAAGTCATGGCAATAAACAAATAAGTTAAACTGAAAAATTACTACGACTTAAATATAACATAAACGGACACTTAAAAAAGTACTGTATCTATTTCACGGGTTAGTTCTGGTCGGCCGCGCCGCGACCGAGGCTATTCCAACGTCACATAAAAATAAACATCAGGAAAATAAATAAAATAACGTAATTTACGCGATGAATACCCGTGAAATTGATTCAGCATGTGTTACGATCGCGAAAGTTTAAAAATACTTCAAAAAATATTTCGCATTCCGTTTTCATATTTAGAAATAGTATTTTACACCCTGTATTATAAGTGCTAAAGTTTTGATGTTTAGATGTTTGTGTTGGGCCTCATTCATGCCTCGCTTTTAGCACTCCTGGCGTAGATAGGTCAGTCGTTACTACTTAGAGCACCTAAAGTTAAACGACAATCAGCACGGACAGTACTTGGGTGGCTACAAATCTCTGAACTAAGAAAGAAAGAAAAGAAAGAAAGAAAATATATTTATTTAACATAACATACACAGAACGGAACACTGACAAACATAATACTAAAACATAATATAATAATACATAATAATAAATAGGCACAAAAAAATACAAAAATAAAAAATATAATAAAAAACTAAACTCATAATTTCCGTGATAGTGTAAAGTTATGTTTTTTGAACCTTTTGTCATAAGTCAGAAAGATTTTATACAGTCCCAAAAGTTATGAGACGAGTGGGATTTCAATGCAATTTGATTTGAATTTGATTTTGTAAAAAACTACTGGAGCCCAATCTTTGATAAAGCTGCTTAATGTTATGCCTAGGTACATTTGGAGGAAAGTTTAAAAAACATTTCATAAGAAGTCATAAAGTTTTCTAAAAACTTTAAACACTCCTAGTTGACCATGACGAGTAGAATACCCCCTTTCCGTGATTAAGAGATATTATGTTACACTCTGTATTACGCAAATAGATTTTTTTATGCAACCCACTGGTGAAATAAACATAATATGGCCCACCTTATGATAAGTGGGAAATAATAAATTAAAAAATAGAAGGTTCAGACCGTTTTGAGCTTGGCCCAAATTAAACGAAGTCTTTCTAATACTCGCATCGCATATAAATTTACTGGCAAACTATAAACTAAACTAATGAAGTTGAAAGGATACTGAACTTATGGACTTGCAGTAAGAAGTCTTATGTACTACATAGTTTAGCTACAGTAACACAGTGCTTACAAATAGGTGAGTGCAGGAAGTAGTTCGTGATCTCATTGAACCGAGAGTAAGCGCTCCGGACCTATATGTTAGCATACTGTTTACTTTTGTGGTTGTTCATCCAAATTTACACGGATACAGATTAAGCTACACAAAGCCGAAGAAAAATGACACTAGGTACAAGGTTGTAAAAGCGATGTGTATAGTTTAAAGATGTGTGTAGTCTGATGTGTATTTTTTAGTACAAGGATATTGAGGTGATTCAGGCTAAAATGGTTTAGTCGTCGTGCGACGATTGAAGAGTTTGTTAATAATGTACTACGTGTGCTGTCTTTGAAACTTTGACCTTTTTTTCTTACGTTTCACTAAGTTGAAGTCATCGCAGTTCCGTACCAAGGGGAAAGTCACGGGTTCAAATAACGCTGGGCTGTAATTTTTGGGACATTATAAAAATCTTTGTAAACGAATTCATTGAGTCTGGTAGAGAAGGAATTACATGGCAGCGCATGCTTACTCAATTACGTGGCCGAAGCCTAACCTGAAGGTAGGTACTCAGAAACCGAGAGGGTATACAATTAACTTGCCAAACACTCCCGGGACTTGCCGGAATTTGGTTTTGGTCAAAGTTCAACATGTTGTGTGGTCTTGAATTGTAAGCTTTCGACGCAATTTGTGTTATTTGTGGGTTTCTACCGACCGTGTGCGAAATAAGTATATTTATCCTGTCGAAAAAGTCAATATTTTGAATATTTAGGTAAGCAGTATTAGGTGTATCATATCAATATTTAGGTATTAGGAATTGATGTTGAGGGCTTGTCCGGAGCAGTACTATCACCATGCCTATTTCTGCCGTGAAGCAGCATCGCTGTGTTTCGGTATGAAGAGTGGTGAAATTAATGGCACGTAAGGCTGAACATCTGTGTTTACAAGTTGATGGACGCAGGGGAGTGCATCGTAGGGCACGCTCCTGAGACGTGCGGCAATGCTTTGTTATAGGCGATGGTTACCACTTAACATCAGGTGGGCCATATGTTTGTTCTATCAGCTAGCTAAAAATACATGTAAGAGCAGACGACTGTGCAACTCAGCAACATTTTCAAGCTCCTAAAATACTTTATTATTTCCCCAGCACTGCCCGGTCCACCAACTGAAGTACGACCATCAGAGGTGACAGCTACTACCGTCCGACTGGCGTGGACCTACACAGGACCTGAGGAACCCCAGTATTTCGTTATCCAATACAAACCAAAATACGCTAATCAGGTGAGACTTAAATAACTTGACTGGCCTCTCAGCTCAGTTGTTAGTGCGCCGTAGGTCAGTGGTTCAATTCCCACCGAGAATAAATATTTGTGTGGTGAACGCAGATGTTTGTTCTCTGACTGGGTGTTATATTGTATGATAAAGATGTGTTCACAAAAAAAGGTTGTAATCAGCTATTTGGTTCCTATATTATATAGTACATGCTCTGCTTAATTTTCCATTGCCAGTGCCATTTGAGAATGTTCCGTTCTTACGATTGGATGGATTTTAGAGTTAAGCACATACCTACTAGTACAGCACATACCTAATGTTACGCCGAAAATTCTTCATTGAATATAGCTAGAACTCTGTTTGACTTTAAAACACGGCAAACAATACATCTACGCATTACGACGCTATCTTCTCTTCTCCCGACTAGTGATGTGGCCCGTTGCTTGGTCCCAGTAGGGATGTCCTATTCCCAAAACCGGCGAACATTACCTACAGAAAAACATGCAGTTTACTGTACAAATTCTTTTGCACCCACAGGCATTCAGCGAGATATCAGGAGTAATCACTCAGTACTACTCCGTCACAAATCTGTCTCCATATACAGAGTATGAGATGTTTGTCATCGCTGTCAACAACATCGGCCGTGGACCGCCGTCATCGCCAGCTATGATCACCACCGGCGAAACTGGTACGTGGTTTAAATCCGTTCTAGATCAGAAAGCAAAGTCTGCCTATACATTTCCTTTGACCATCCGCACTTTCCATACCTGTACTATTAGGAGGCAAAGTCTTCAATATTGTATCCAATCATCCGTTACTTTCCACCAGTCTGTTCATTACTACTTGTGAAACTGGTAGGTACATGGTTTATAGTTATACCATACAGATCCTTTTTAGATCATTAGAAAGCAAAGTCTTCCTATTCATTTCCTTTGACCATCCGCACTTTCCATACCTATACTATTAGAAGGCAAAGTCTTCAATATTGTATTCAATCATCCGCTACTTTCCACCAGTCAGCTTTTTACTACTTGTGAAACTGGTACATGGTTTTTAGTTGTACTGTACAGATCCTTTTGAGATCATTAGAAGGCAAAGTCCTCCTATCCATTTCCTTTGACCTTCCGCACTTTCCATACCTATACTATAAGAAGGCAAAGTCTTCAATATTGTATTCAATCATCCGCTACTTTCCACCAGTCTGTTTATTACTACTTGTGAAACTAGTACATGGTTTATAATATAAGATTTAACCATTTGTTTCTCCAAACTTCACCAAACTTCGAAACATTGTGCTCATTTTTTCACTTTAGAAAATGGGTCCTCAAAAATATAAGTAAAACACGACTAATCAACGCTTATCAAAAAGTGGGACCTAACAAAAAAAAGTAAAAAACTTAAAAACATTGAAAAGGCATTATGTCTTTTAGAAAATACTATTTTAGGATAAAAATTTCAGAATATTGTATTTTATTCATCTCATTACCTGTATAAAATCATGTATTTATAATATATTAATATACCTAGTTTCATTTCTAAACTAAATCATTGTAGTTTACTATATTACGTATCATAATATTTTTACCCATATTTCCAATAACCTATTATAATGCCATTTTAAATGCTCGTATAACCTCTTATACTACGCTTTTTATTTATTTTTAACATTGCTTCAAATCAAACCGTCGTCGCATCCATCGTTTTTCTGGCTTTTGGAATTGGGTAAATAGATTTTATTATTTATTCTGCTGAACTCTTGTCTTTTTAAAATGATACTATAAAACGTCGCTGGCATAAGGCAAAATACGCTTTTAGAAAAATCACATACTAGTACCTACGAGTACTTCCGATGTGTTTACGAAAAAATAAATGAATTTTAAATTGTAATATGACACCATTGTATAGCAATTATTTTTGTTTGTGTGAAAATTATGAAATTATCTTCCTAATCTTAATCTTTAGTAATATAGCAAACCAATCTGACTGCGTTTTTGCCTAGTTTACGTTTTGCCCAGCCTCTTTTAATTAGGTATTTCCTTTGTTCATCTTTACATGCTACGTATTTACGACGTACGTGCGTCGCTTCCATGTAAGTTTCGCTTCTTTATACATTATTTATTATTTCTTTTGCACTGTTTCTATCATTTTTAGTAGTAGATGTAGTGCGTGGTTTTCTTTTATTTTCTCATGCACCACTACGTTTTTATAAGTGTTAGGAAGTCTATTGTTTTTCACAGTGTCACGTAGGTAAATCTAGTATTTCAATCTATCAATTCTAAAATACTGTTTAACAAGTTCTTGCAAACCTTGAAAACCGTTTGAAGAATAATGTGTGATATATTTTTGAGTGATTTTTCCCTGTGATAATCAATTTAGTCTTGTACTCTGTGCTAGAAGTAGGTAGTATATTGTCATTCTTTGACCATGGATATCAGTTTTTACCAAAAAACAAACCAGTTGTTTGGTTACGCATTACGCATTAAATTTGACAAAATGGCCGCCAATATAAAATAAAAATAAGAATCATGAAGTCTTTACATATTTCGAATTACCTTTTTTGCCGTCATTAAATTAATTGTAAGTTGGATTGTACTTATTAATTTTAAGTTGATGCAAAATAAATTCATTATAGTATTTAATACAGTCCTCTACACTAGCCAACTTATTTATGACCTCTGTGTCATAATGTGTGGTATCCTACACTTGTTTACCATATAAGGTCATCTTATTTATGGTCACACAACGTTGTTACTCTGCTTCTAGCACAGATATTAGTTTAGTGTTAGTACCACGGTTTTACAGTGAAGCACTTGTGTGTGACATCCCTTTCATTGACCCTATAACTAATATTCTGTTTGTTTTTCCGTCTGCCTGCAGTGGATAACTTTAATGAAGGAGCGAGTAAGTAACCTTTTTTAATTATTTATATATTTGTCTATAATATGGTTATCACTCATTCGGCGTTATCATTTATGTGGGTATCGGAGCTTCGGTCGGATAAAAAACGGTATATCATGGTATCAAACCTCATTGTTGTGCTCTTAATTGAGTAATTATTTTATGTATAGGTATGTACGTTTACTCATTTAATACCGGGTTCATGATCCGTTCGAATAAGATATAACAAAATTTCCGCTTAATTTAATTCTCCCACTAACCATAAATACCTCAAAGAGCTACAAAGTCTAATTTCCCGACATCATAATATCAATTTCACAACAGGAAATGTTAACTTCAAAATTACGAACGTCACAAATAAAAGACGAGCGAGTAATGAAAACACGGTCACATAAAATTGCCGACATTTTTTTTGATCTTTACGTTTCTAATAAAGGGAAAGTTTGCCGACGACCCGGATTTTCGCCTCGGAATGGGATTATGCCGTTTTAATATTGCATCTTCTCCTGAAAACTTTTATTGTTTTGCCTCTTTCTGAGGATCATGAACAGAAAAGAGATTCATTGAGTGACGCCCCTTTTTCATCGTTTTATGTCCGCCGATTATAAATCCTAGGCGGTTATTGTGCTTGCGACTCTTATTGTGTTATTTTTATTTTCATTTTGTTCGTAATTGAGACGCGTTTTTACTCTTTATTTGATGTAGCGCTGTTTGCGTTATTGCTTTTATGATAGAACGTAGGCGCTTAAAGGATTTCAAGGGAATTAATTTCAAAGGGTTAAAAGGCATTGTTATTTTCTTCTTCTTACGTCATGTTATCGATGCCGCGTGTTTTGGGTTTGTTGATGCTTGTTATCGTTAAACTTCTATAGCTTTAATATTTCGTCTCTTGAACTATCTTTAGGCTTGAAAACGGTTTTTTTATTGGGATCATTACTGCGTAGGTATTTATTTATTCGGTTACTAAAACGTAACTAATATTTCGTCTCTTATACTAACGCTATCTTCTGAAACGGTTCTATTATTATTGGGAAACTATTCGCTTTACTGCGTAGGTGTTTATTTATTCGGTTACTAAAACCTATTCCCACTTACATTCCTTACATATATTATTGTGTCTGTAATACCTTTACCTGTGTGTGTCACCTGTGTGCCTACGTATCTATTTATTTATAAATTTAGTTAGAACGGGACCTATAATTTACAGTGTTCTTACTTGTATTCTATTTTTAAACGGTTTCATTTTTGTTATTAATATCTTAATTAACTCTTGTGAAAAAGTAGTTCTGTTTACTTACCAAAGTATTTCTTTGCAGAACCCGGTTCGGCTCCAAGGAACGTCCAGGTTCGGCCTCTGAGCTCCAGCACCATGGTGATTCAGTGGGACGAACCTGAAACGCCCAACGGCCAAGTGACAGTAAGACCCTGTATTTTTAAGACACTTTGTTTATGAACAGCCTACGGTTCATCATCATAATCAGCCTGAAGAAGTCCACTGACGGAACTGCCCTCTATTCATTTTCAATAAGGACGATTCTTAGGCCTCTCCATCCAACGACTGCTTTGGCTAAAAAAACACACTATCATCATCATACAGTCTGTTTGGAGTTTATATCGCTTTATTGGCCTTTAAGACCAAAACTCCTCAAGCCTTGTCAGCGTTCTGTGGTGGCGAGCAATAAAACGCTGTCATATTTCATAGCGTTTCACTGACGCTAAGATATGACCAACGCTTATGACTGCGAAGCACAAAGAAGAGAACATTTACGGGCACAATGAAATAAAAATATTCTCATAGCATTAACCTTGTGTTATTTTTACAGCTCTACAAGATCTACTTTACAACTGATCCATCACAACCACTTCAGTCCTGGCATTCACAAAAGGTTTGCGTTGCATACTTCCTTGGCTTCTAGAAATTGTCTTTCAAAAGTAACCATTTGTCTACATGAAAGAACAGTTTAAAAAAACTCAAACTGCTAATCAACTTTTGTTATGGACTGTATAGACTGGAATTGGTTTCATTGTAGGTGGACAACAGTCACCTGACAACCATAAGCGAGCTGACTCCCCACACAGTTTACACGATACGGGTCCAGGCGTTCACGTCAGTAGGCCCTGGTCCCATTTCTGCTCCCGTCCAGGTCAAAACTCAGCAAGGTAAGAACGGAAACAAATAAAACTATTTTCTGGCAGTATTTTAACAATATTTGCATCCTATTATTTGTTCTGCCAGGTGTACCTTCCCAACCCTCCAACTTAGTAGCAGTAGAAGCAGGCGAGACGTCAGTAACGCTGTCATGGAGACGACCAGCGCACGCAGGAGACAACATCGTGTCCTATGAACTATACTGGAACGACACTTACGCTAAAGAACATCATAAGAAGTGAGTTGTCTTGGAGCTTACACATTTTTTTTAACTTAGCTGCACTGACAACCCAATATACATAAAACCACCCAATTATAGGCTACGGAGTGAATGTCTGGGTAAAGTAACATTCTTGAAATTTTTTTTTTTAATTTGAGGCTATCATTTATTGATCATGTTTAAAAGTCCAATTTTACTGAATATAACTATTAAAGACTTCAAAAGGAAGACTACATTTTGAACTTTGACTGACAAGAATATTCCAAGACCTTTGACAATTCTTCTCAGGCGGATACCAATAACCGAATCGTACACCCTCAACGGACTCTACCCTAACACTTTGTACTACATCTGGCTGGCTGCGAGGTCACAGCGAGGCGAGGGTGCCACCACGCCGCCCATTGCTGCCAGGACTAAGCAGTATGGTATGTGGAGGAGTGGTCACGTGTATGGTAGGGTGAGCTCGTACAAGAACTTGATCAAGAGATTGTTGATCCGAGAATTTTGTTTCGTAAAAGTTGAAAGGGAAAGCATTATCAATTTCCTTGAACACCACAATAATCTATCTCTCGTTTGTTATTTTTGCACACTTCGTTCAGAGAGGATTTTTCTCATACATTTACTGATTTTAATTAAAGATTGAATATCCTATGAGAGTAATAACCATTAATCATATGAGTAATCTTTGTAAGTGTGAAAGCGATGTGGATATAATATACGTTTTTATTAAGAAACCAACTTATCTGATTTCGAATATAGATGGAATATGCTTCCCACGTAATTGGAAGCTGACTGACATAACTTCAGACGTTCTTCGTTTCGTGTTACTAGTTCTGTCGAATCAGTGTAGTGAGATAATTTGATACGTTCATTTCGTGTTATAAATGTCTGTAGTTTAGTCAACAAAACTGAAATAAATATAAAAATGTACTCTTTTATCGTCAACTTAAATGCAAACATTTCCGAGCGTTTTACGAAACTTGTGTCCCTTTTATGTGATAAAACCTTTTTAGCGCAACATTCTGACGACAAGAACCCATCTCAAAAGTAGCGTAGTGCAAATGTAAGTAAGTTTACACTTCCACTAAAAGTATCACTTGTTTTTACTGCGAGTCTAAATTACCCCCGACTTGACTCGACATTTAAGTCCACTTTACACAGCTCGCATAAACTTCCCAGTTGAATCCTGGGACGGAACACTAAACAATTTATGAGAAATGCTTTCAACTTTCCGACTTTGAAAAATGCCGTCCAAATATGCAACCAGATCAAGTTCTTGAATGAACCTCCCCCTCGATGCTTTGTGAAGTGTGTGAGTGCGAGTCCGAGAGGATTCCAAGGTAATTCCCTAAAATAATTCACATTGAGCACCTGCCCGGCACGCCGCCAGTAATAAAAGCACAAAGCACCAAGTTTTTATATCACAATATGTGTTTTGTAATCGTTATTGTCGAAACGGTAATGTGTACGCATGTCCCAAGTCCCGAGCGAAGCGTACACGGTACCTTAGTAGTAGCTTTATGTTGTACGTAGGTCAGTTTTAATGAGGTTTTCACCTCGAGTTTAAATTATTTTTACCAATTTGCTCGCGACATGAAAAGCATTGCGTTTCTCTATTCAATAAAGCTAAGTTTCATGACTGCAAATAAAAAAACGTATTCAAAAAGTCTCGTGTCGCGAGAAAAGGACGTAATCTTTTTTACAGCAGGAGAGAGTGATGAGAAAAAGAGATGTATGGGCGAGCGGATCAACTTGCATGCCTTTATTTTGGAGCACATTTTCGCATTCAGTGATTGCATCGGTTAGGGTAAAGGTTTTGAGTTTCAGGTTAAGCACTTAATAATGAGATATTTTAGTTCCTGGAGCCCCTCCGATGAATGTTACGGCAGTTGCGGCTTCGCCCACTGCTATTCGGGTGTCATGGCAACCGCCGCCAGCGGAGCGCGCGAATGGCCGAATCGCATACTACAAGCTGCTTTGCGTGGAGTCCGGCAGAGGAGATTCTGAGGCGACGGTGGTCAAACTGAACCAGACGTCGTTCCTCCTCGATGAGTTGAGACGGTGGACGGAGTACCGGATCTGGGTGCTGGCTGGTACATCCGTGGGCGACGGCCCGCCCTCTTACCCCGTCACTGTTCGCACTCACGAAGACGGTACGTGTCTTGGACGATCGTTCAACTGTCATACCCTATTGGTAGTTACGCTCGATCTTTTGATATTAAATAAATAAATAAATTTCGGTGGATTCACACGGCATTCCAAACCAAGCAATGCTTGCAAGCCGATGTAATTATGTTTTAAGTTTTAATAAATATATGAAACTTACAACTTCTTTTCTTTATTTTGAACTAAGTCATTAATTATTCATTCATTATACAATTCACTATAAAATTCATTTAATTTTATTACATCTCTAAATAATAAAATCATACTAACAACTCAAATCACAAGATCGAGCGTATTTAAGTCAAAGTAACGATGTCTTAAGAATGAATTTGTTTTATAAAAATTTCAAAAAGTTCTTTGGCTATGTAATATCAAAGGAGTTTTCATGTATAATATTAATATTACTTATTTTATGAAAAGCTATATAATTGTATAAGATGCTCTTAAATTCAGGACCATGTTTAAATTAATAATATGTAAGAATGAACAAACATCCTTTGACGTTACATTTCGTTATACATAATTAAATTAAAACATATATTGATATAATTATGAGATGAATCAATTCATCAACTAACATACTAATATTTTTCATGAATTCTCGGATCGCAGTGGTAATAATTATGAATTTAAAATTATCCATGAAACATTCATATTAACTGTGATTTTGTCTGTAATTGTTATGGATAATTTTATAGGTGGTGGGTAACAGTCGAAATGGAAATATTATTTGATATTCTACAATGTCACTGAGTTGAATAATTAAATGAAGTTACAAAATTAAATGAACGATCCATTTCGACTGTATCACAATTGACTATGCAACTGGTGGTGGAACAAATCATGTCTACAACGAATAGGTCATTATCATAACAATCGCAGTTATTTACTACCAAAATACTAATGTCATTCTTTTCTTTTGTTCCTTTTTGTGAGCACATAGCAGGATTCTAAACAGGAGGTCAATTTCTCGTAACGAAACTTTACTATGCTTGCTGGAAATTATGTATTTATCATCACAACTTTGGTTTCACTGTATCTTAGCCGCCACACTGACGGCATAGAGTCGATATTTCTACTCACTGTCACATGTAATGATTCCATTCCGATGATTCCGTCGACTCGCTAAGATGGCACTCACTGAACTGCAAACTTTATAATGCACCTGGTTTAGTGTCAAAAGCACCGTTATTTGATTTTGACGCACATGTTGAGTATTTAGCGATGGACACAATTTTGCATGCTTTCTTCGACACGCACCGTTTTCGTTCAATTTGTCACCGGGCACCGGGTAGGTTGCTCGCGGACCGCACCCGGGCTGCGGTCCGGTTGCGGTCTGCCAGCGTTGCACTTTTAGGAGCACTCAGCACATAGCGACGACGCGAGGTGAGAGAGCGAGCGCGTGGCTCGACAGAGGCCGGTGAGGGCCGCTGGTCTCCAGCGACCCTCACCTCGGCGACACGCACCACCCACGGCCCGAGCGCCGCATTTGAATACCAATACCGTCCCAACACCACACGCGCGCATGCAACTCACAACTACCTACTTCTACTCACTATACTCTACTACTATCTACTATTAGCGGGAGCGTCCGGGCCGAAGCCGAGTCCTGAGGATCCGCTAAATTCCACTTTACCCATTGGCCGCACCCGGGTCCGACGGATTCGCGCCTACCACCTTCGCCCGAACCCCCGATGCTCGATACTAGACTATACGCGCTACCTCTATCTTTCTCTGTCTCTCTGTCTATCACTTGCTCTTGTGCTACAACTTCTTGGCAGTAGCAGTTTCAGTCTCGCCTCTCTTCCTTCTTCCGTATCTCTATCAGACTATCGTGCATGCACACTAGATTATTGTGACATATACATAATACTATTGCCTAAAGTGCGCTATTGCCGTTACTGACCGACGGGCGTGGAACGCGCATCGACACACCGGCACCGATCACTCCTGTTAAGTACTACTTACTATCTTACTTACCGAAACAGTATATTCGAAGAGCACAGCAAAAGGACACACACAGTAAACTAACATCACAGAGGATAACACGAGGTACGAGCCATCACACACACAGGCAACGGTGGGTGCACATTGACAACAAGACACAAAGAAGCACACACACAATGACTGCAAAGCGGCCGTCGCGTTAATCAATACATGTGCGTGTGAGTGACTGTTCTACGGGGCAAAGACTAACGTCGTCGGCATTCGCCTTGCACTGTACCTTCTTTAATTGTTACTAAGTGTTTTCTCGAGTTGTTTTCGTATTTAAAGATTTCTTGCGAAGAAAGCTCGCGAAAGCATTCTCAACCCATTCAAGAAATGAATTTTCCATTTGTGCACTGGTAACAGAAAAAAGGCAATGCACGCGAACGTAGCCCGGCGCCGTCCCGAGCGGCTTAAACGAATGCGCCTCCTAAAGAGCTCAAAATATACGAGGAAGTAAAATAAGAGTGCCCCTATTTTGCCGACAAGCGTTCTACTCGTAATCTCTCACTTAGTAGTTCCGTTCGCCCTGCAATGTTCGCACAATTTGTCTTAAATGTATTTGAATGCGTTTTTCTCTTTTTTCTCTCGTCACTGACTTTGTATGGGCTGCCGGTAACCCGTACAGCTATCAAGAGTGAGTATAAGTTACTTTAGTGCTTGTATCGGTGTGCGTTTGTGCTTGTGCCTATGCTTTACGTAGTGTCTTCCTAGTAATATTCTAACTTCTCAAACAAACTGCAAGCGGTTATCTGACAAGCATGTCTCCGTAGACTTATTTTGAAGAGTTTAAAGACTTGGTGTGGTATTCATTTTCGATTTAACGCTCCCAAGTCTAAGTCCCGAAGCATGATCCCTTGCAGTGTGTGAATAATTATGTTCTTAGATATAGACACGCCGCTTGGATAACCATAGATGACTTTACTAAATGTTTGACTCTTTATAAAGCTTGACGATTTAGTTGTTCTATGATGTGGATTGGAAGGTAATGGTTTTTAATTGGTTATGGTGATGTGAAAGGGCGTTTATGATTATGTCTCAGTGTGTGTTGGTATTCAAATGCCCGATCGAGATGCTGAGGCGTGTGTAGTCACTCGCCTTTGACCGAAATACTCTATCAGCATCACCGACGGGATTACCGACCGCACTATGCTTCCCAGACTTCTCTGAGGCTTTTACTCCAAATTTAGACCCTTTAAACTTAATGCTTAAGGTAGATTTTCTAGTGCTCCCGTAGATGCTGATAGGGCATTTAAGTCACTTCAAAAAGGTTCGGTTCCGATGTCTCACATTTTTTATATGTGCTCACAGTGCCCGGGGAGCCTCAGGACGTGAAGATAACCGCAAGGAACTCCACCTCCATTCATGTGGCGTGGAAACCACCCCAAGAGAAAGAGAAAAACGGCATCATTCGAGGCTACCACGTTCATGTGCAAGAACTGAAAGACGAGGTATGCACTTAATAACTAGTTCAATTGTGTGTGATAGATTAAGGGTAGTAAGGTCACGCTTAACATAAGAAATTATTGCCACAGGGTAAAGGGTTTTTGAACGAACCGATGCGTTTCAACGTCATGGATGAGACGATTTTGGAGCTGAACGTGACAGCACTACAGCCGGATACAAAGTACAGCGTGCAAGTGGCTGCACTGACGAGGAAGGGAGATGGTGATAGAAGTCTTCCGATCACGATAAAGACTCCTGGCGGCGTGCCAAACAGGCCTGTAGTCACACTCAAGTAAGTTTATTAACACTTTAACAATTTAGCAAAGAAACAAAACTGTGGGAAACATTTTGGTAAACGGTTGCTCTTTTACAGGGTTGTGGAGAGAGAACCTATAGTCGCAATAGAATTAGAATGGTTGAAACCATCTCAAACGTACGGAGACTTACTCGGCTATCGGTTGAGGTACGGCAATAAAGAACTCAAGCTATTTCAAGAAATAAACTTTCCTCCCAAAACGGCCAATCATAAAATTACAGATCTTGAAAGAGGCGTGCAGTATGAGTTTAGAATAGCAGGCAAGAATCACATTGGCGTTGGACAAGAGGCTGTCAAGTACTGGTTAACCCCAGAAGGCGCACCGAAAGGACCTCCTACAAATGTGACGTACCATTTCCAAACACCAGATATCATCAGCGTTAGGTGGGAACCTCCAGTAAGAGAAGAAAGAAGTGGTCAGATAAAAAAGTTTGATATACAATTCTACAAAAGGGGAGATCAATCGTCGCTTGTTGAGAAAACAACGGAAAAAATGAAAGCTGTATTTACTGGATTAGAGGAAGATGCTCACTACGTCTTCAAAGTTCGAGCGTACACCGACCAGGGAGCTGGACCTTACAGTAAAGATGTCACTGCTCACACTGAAAGAGATATAGGTAGAGCGCCAATGTCTGTTAAAGCTGTCGCCACGTCAGAATCGGGGGTCGAAGTATGGTGGGAAACCTTTAGGACACGAAAGAAGATCATAGGTTACGTCATATTTTACACAATGACCCCTGTAGAAGACTTAGACGAATGGCAACAGAAGAATGTCCACGTAACACATTCTGCAGACTTGGAAAACTTGGAAAAATTTGCAGAGTATGCTATCGCGGTGGCTGCTAAGACGGCAGATGGGTTAGGACGGTTATCTGAAAAGGTTACGGTGAAAGTAAAACCGGAAGAAGTGCCTTTACTCTTAAGAGCTCAAGATGTGTCCACGCACTCCATGACATTGTCATGGGCACCCCCGTTACGATTAAACCCTGTTAGCTATAAGATATCCTACAACGCAATCAAGGAGTTTGTTGACTCGCTTGGAATGACCCAAACGCAAGAAATCCCGAGAAGGGAAATCATAATGAAGCATGAGCGGACATCATACTCTATTAACGATCTCTCACCATTCACAACGTACAACGTAAATGTAAGTGCCATACCTAATGACGACTCGTATAGACCGCCGACGAAAATCATGGTTACCACTCAAATGGCAGCACCCAAACCGATGGTAAAACCAGACTTCTATGGCGTCTACGAAAATGAAATTCTCGTCATTCTACCTCAAGCCTCCGAAGAATACGGACCTATTTCACATTATTATTTAGTTGTAGTGCCTGATGATAAGGCCCATAATCATAAGAATCCCGATCAGTTCCTAACCGAAAATTTAATTAAGAATAACGCTAGAACAGATGATGAAAACGCCCCATATATTGCAGCTAAGTTCTTACAGAGAAATATTTTGTATACATTCCATTTGGGAAATGACGAGATGTACGAAGGCTTCTCAAATAGGAAGTTGAACCCTGGAATTAAGTATAGAGTGTTTGTGAGAGCGGTTGTGGATACTCCTCAAAAGCATTTATACACTTCAAGTCCGTTTTCGGAGTACTTATCGTTAGATATGCGTGAAGCACCTCCTGGCGAGGAGCCCAGCAGGCCTGACCCGAAAGATATCAATGGTGACCCGGAAATTAGGATAGAGGAGAATAGAAAAGAAGCAGGCATGATCTGGGTGATTGGTCCCATTATCGCTGCATTGATGCTTTCTTTACTATTGGTACTTTTATTCATCGTGAAAAGACGAAGACAACCTTGTAAGACGCCAGACCAAGCAGCCGTCACGAGGCCTCTGATGTCAGCTGATGTCGGGTTTGGTGCACCGTCAGACCCTGTGGAAATGAGAAGGCTGAACTTCCAAACCCCAGCTATGATCTCTCATCCACCTATCCCGATTTCTGAACTGTGTGATCACATTGATCGATTGAAAGCGAACGACAACTTGAAATTTTCCCAGGAATACGAAAGTATCGAGCCCGGGCAACAGTTTACATGGGACCACTCCAATATGGAAATAAATAAACCCAAGAACCGTTATGCTAATGTAATTGCTTACGACCACAGCCGCGTAATCCTCCAGCCGATGGACGGCGTACTCGGAAGTGACTACATCAATGCCAATTACTGTGACGGTTATCGTAAACATAACGCTTACGTCGCCACTCAGGGACCCTTGCAGGAAACTTTTGCCGATTTCTGGCGAATGTGTTGGGAATTGCGGACAAACACGATAGTAATGATGACTAAATTGGAGGAGCGGACGAGGATTAAGTGCGATCAGTACTGGCCCAGTCGCGGGAATGAGACCTATGGGAACATGAACGTGGCGATTGCCGAAGTTCAAGAACTTGCAACTTATTGCATCAGAACATTCCAACTTACGAAAGAAAATAATGTCGAGCGGCGAGAAATCAAGCAACTACAGTTTACAGCTTGGCCTGACCACGGAGTGCCAGATCATCCAGCCCCATTTTTGCAGTTCCTTCGTCGCGTCCGAGCCCTGAACCCCGCCGACGCTGGTCCGCTCGTCGTCCACTGCTCCGCGGGAGTCGGTCGCACTGGTTGTTTTATCGTCATCGATTCCATGCTCGAGCGTGCTAGACACGAACGCACGGTCGATATCTACGGGCACGTCACTTGCCTTAGAGCCCAACGCAACTACATGGTTCAAACTGAAGACCAGTACATCTTCATCCACGACGCTTTGCTGGAAGCTGTTGTCTGCGGAGACACCGAAGTGCCCGCTCGTAATCTCCACGCTCACATCCAGAAACTAATGCGTATCGATACCATTGAGAATATAACTGGCATGGAGTTGGAGTTCAAGAAGCTTGCGAATATGAAGGCTGATTCTAATCGGTTCGTATCAGCAAGTCTGCCGTGTAACAAGCATAAGAACAGACTGGTCCACATTCTTCCTTACGAGTCTTCTCGAGTTTGCCTGTCGCCTCGCGATGGGTCTGACTACATCAATGCTTCTTTCGTGGATGGGTATCGGTACCGAGCCGCGTACATTGCCACCCAGGGTCCTCTGGCGGACACTACGGACGACTTCTGGCGCATGCTTTGGGAGCACAACTCTACCATAATCGTGATGTTGACTAAATTAAAAGAAATGGGAAGGGTGAGTTGCAAAAATTGATTAATACCCGTCTTAGAATATTGATCCTTAGCGTAAGAAACTACTGTTTGTCATCGGATTTGTTTACTAAAAAAAATAAGACAGTTGGCCGTCATCACGTTGTGATTTTTTTTATGTTTTTAGGAGAAATGCCATCAGTACTGGCCGTCGGACCGCTCTGTTCGCTACCAGTGCTTCGTGGTGGACCCCATCGCCGAATACAACATGCCTCAGTACATCTTGAGGGAATTCAAGGTTTGTTTTATGTTTTATCCACTTAGTCCTGGCAAGGTTTTGATAAAAATAATGTATTGTTAGTAAGTAAAGTGTATAAAGCTAAGAAGCTAAAATAAATAAAAATAAAACAAATATGCAGGTATATGCATCAATGTAATATAGACGTACCTCTGAATACCCTCCTTAGAAATTCTCAAGTAATCTCGAGAACCTGCAAAACGTAGGACGATCCGATGGATTGACCCGATGGATTGACGACGTTGTTGAGATCGCGGGAAGTCGGTGGACGGAGAGGGCTTATAATCTTTTTTCCTGGAATTGTATAGAGGAGATCTAGGTCTAACTTGGTACTGAGGTAAGTAAGGGGACAATGCACAATACACCCCATCGCGGGATGCCAGTGAAGACTGCAGATTTTATTCCCCCAACTCAAATTAGAATAAGAATTAGAATTGGTACTAAAAGATCTGAGGGGATATTTTACATGGAAGTCTGGGGGGGAAGATGCGAGGCTGGTTCTGTTTTTTTAAATATTTACTATTTACTCACTTTTTTGTCATCTATAGGTAACAGACGCTCGCGACGGCGCTTCTCGCACCGTCCGTCAGTTCCAATTCACAGACTGGCCGGAACAAGGAGTGCCCAAGAGCGGCGAAGGGTTCATTGACTTCCTCGGACAAGTACATAAGACCAAGGAGCAGTTCGGACAAGATGGACCTATTACTGTGCATTGCAGGTGGGTTTAAAGAAAAGAAAGGAAACTTAGAAGTTTCTAATACATAGATCCGAACGATGTCATTTAGGAGGTTTTATCCAGGGGAGTTAAGTATTCGCGATCGCCCTTTGAGGGTACAATCTAAACGGCTTTTATTATGAGAAAGTGTAGTCAGGAGTCATAAACTCGATTGTAATAATATTAAGAACTGCATTTAATAAAATCAGAGAAGTAGTGAGAAAGTTGAATTATTTTAAGGATGTTTTTTTTCGCATATTTAGATTTTTCCCTTTAAATTAATTATCATAGCAATCATGCATCGTGTGGTCTACGCCGTAGACGATTACTTCGTAGCACTGCTACGAAGCACACAGTTTCAATGATTACAAAAATAACAAACTTTTTGAAACCAGTTTAATAGTTTTTTTTTTGGTTTTCATCCCTTTCATAAATATTTAGAGAAGATTATTTAAAAAAATCATACAAAAGTATAACACTTAAATTTTTTCACAGTGCGGGAGTGGGTCGCACAGGGGTGTTCATAACTCTGTCCACTGTGTTGGAGCGCATGCAGTACGAAGGAGTGGTCGACGTGTTCCAGACAGTCCGCACGCTTCGCACGCAACGCCCCGCCATGTTGCAAACTGAGGTAACACAGGAGACGAAGTAACATAGACGACAAAAAGAGATGGGGCGTGGCTGAGTTATAGACAGAGTCGTTTGTTGTACGTGAATACGCGTCTTAACCTCGGGGCTTACCCTTCTACCACGCGCGATGTGTGACTGTCCTTACGTAATATTTTTTTTTTATTCTTTAGCTATCCAGTCGCGTAATATAAATTTGGATGGGGATGATAGACATGTAATTGCAACACTAAACTGCATCCCCCGATTATGTTATCACTTAGTTTTTTTGAATTGCGTCCCCATGGAAGTAATTTAAAGACTATTCACGTCAAAAATATATAGTACTTGAGTAACGCATGAGATAGGTCTAGGGTAACTAAGCATGCCTAACGCGAGGGACTTCGATTACGCAGAATTTACTTTTGAGTTTCGAAGTCGCATACCTAATGAAGGACGCAGGGGACTAAAATACTATTTAGTCCCCTTTATTAATGCTCATGAGAGTCCTCTTAGGTACTACAAGAATGAACCCTTTTTTTTGTATTGTTCAATGAGCTATTCGATAAATAATGATTTGTTCTTTCAACAGGACCAGTACGAATTCTGCTACCGCGCCGCTTTGGAATACCTCGGCTCGTTTGACCACTACACGAACTGTCGCTGAGACCGGCTCATCTAGACGCGCCTGCACGGGACTCCTTTTATGTACTTAAATTGAACACGTAACGTACGGGGCAAAGGATGAGTCTTGAGATTCGTATTTCAAAAATAAAAGAAAATAACAAAAATTATGTCTGCATTCATCATTTCAAAAACAGAAGCTTTTTTCTTTCCAAAAAATTTAGCCAATGCCAACTAGTATTTTTTACTAGATAGAAACTGATCCATTTTTGATAATTATTTACCGACGCACGAGAGTTCAATAATAAATAGAGTAACAAATACTGTCCACAATAGGCATAAACAAAACAAAGACAATAATATTTTTTAGTATATTACAAATAAATGAAATAGGCTTATGATTAATCCCAAAGCACATCAAACATCCACTTAGATCTCTGACCTTAGCTTAGGTTTTAAGCAAGATCCTTTGAAGATGATTGATGTGAATGGGGGTTAGTCAAAGGCACGTCCAAATAACTTGATAATCACTATTTATTCAAAGGTTCTGAGGCTTGTATTTCTCTCAAATAACTAAATTAAACGATGCTTGAACGAACATCTGCTACTCAGTAATCTCGTATCTCGTTGGCCAATGGTAGCGTAACAGTTTGAAACTGATATTGACATTGACATCACGTATTTTTTTTTATATTGATCTCATGATTAAACCCTTCTTTGTCCCGTACCAACCAATCAGGTAGACTGACTGTCGGAGTCCCAAGCGGCTAGTGATGCACCCAGCATCCGATCAAATTGTGCTCACATCGTGATGCTCTAACCACATGAGGCTAACTAAACTAACGAGTGCCTACGAACGCTACTTATGATAAATTTACTATTGTGACCATAAAAATCTTGATTGTGAGTCGAAAGGGTAATAATAATAAAGTATATTATCCTATGAACTTATGATAGTCGATAAAGCAGCTGTTCACGCTATTTTTCTCTTATATCGAACAGTTCAGTGTTAAAGTCCATATAAACGGTTGAGAATTAGATGCGTTTAATAAAACTCTATGATATCGGTCAGTGTTATGCATTAAATCATTTGCTATGGATATAAATAAATTAATCTAGTGAAGTCAGTGCGCTTAGAATTAACTTATGCCATATGATATTCAATTCTGATCAAATATACAGACATTATTATTGTAAAATGTATAAATAGTTATTACAGCTGTAATTAGAAGTTTATTTTTCATATCGAGTGTTGAAATATGTTAGGGTAGTGTAAATTTGGTGACAAGTTTCATTATTGCAATACAGAACTCTTTAGACGAATCGGCTGTGTCGTGTGAACTATATTTGTGTCAGTCCTATGTGTGCGTAGTACATTATATTATTATTATGTAAATACTTTCTTGTATTTCCATGTTCGTAAAGTTGTGTTACAATCCATTTATAATTTTCTTGCCCAGTTTATTGACCCAGCTTGAACATCTTGCGATTATCATTTTTGTGTGTATTTTATATCAATTTTAGGTTTTAACATCAGGATCATGTATGAATAAGTTTGTATGAATTCATTTTGTAATTAATACATTTTTAGTGATTTAGGTTTTGTAATCACAGCTTGCTTTTAGAAATCGTGATTCGATGACATATCTATTTGTAGGTAGAAAAAATGTTCTTGTCTATGTGATCTATGTAATGAAAGGAAATATGATTCGGTTTACCAATCGTATTTCGTAACTAAATTGTATGACTTCTTGGACAATGGTTTTGCTGTCACATTCGACTTTTTTGAAGTCATTTCTCTTCTTTTTTTATTGATTTAAGAAAGGAAAGAAATCAAACATTTCGACTGCCAGAACCTATCTTATTCACACTACTCTTAAGCTATCTTTAAGTGTAGTACTTACCTTATACTTATATTTTACAGTAATCTCCTTGCATAGTAAAAACTAAGGACTTTAGGTTTTTCACTCGTTTTATACAACTATACCTACTTGTATTGATCTAACTTACGTATAAGTTAAATTTGAGCTTGTATGTAATTTAGTAAGTAATACGCTGTTTTCAAACATTAGCTGTAGTTATTGCAAAAATAAAAAAAACTCTTCTTAAAAAATGTGCGGTTGGAACGTTGGCGATGATCATCGTTCGCGATTGCCAAACAATCGTTTAGAATATGGGAAAAATAAAGTAACAATACGAGAAGTAGATTTAAATGAATTAATTGTTATATTGGAGGATATAGTAAAATTTAATACTCGTTAATAAATCATGTATCTACTTAGCGACAGCTGACGCTATATGCTAGTATATAGGCAGCTATATACATAAGCTTACTCAGCTATATAGATGCAGCTCATGAATTACTTACCTCCTTATTTAAATGAACTAAGCTTTACAATCATTCCTCTTTTATTTTTTTTATATTTACTTTTTAAACTCTTGGGGCGTGTTCTATTTTGTAATGTTTCCGAACGCACATTAACGATCTCTTGTACAGATTTTCAAAAGGTGTAGAATATATTCTGCCTAGTTTATTGATGACAGATATTTTTAATCGCATAAATAATTAATTTTCATGCCATATTGGTGCTGTTATAATTTTAAATGGTTTTCCAGACAATCATTTCATTGTTAACAATCATCCCATCCGTTAAATGTTTTTAAAGACTGATTTTTCCAGCTGATTATTTTAGTTAATGCCGATTATTTTTAATTTTTTGATTTGTGTAATTTGAATTAATTAATGGATCGATTACGTTGTATTTGTTGTAAATGACATCAATTATTGTAATTTGTTGTGTAAAATATTTTTATACAGTAATTTTATAAGTTAATAATAGCCTGTAGATATCTAATGGTCCGAGAAATGAGATATTGTGTTATTTAGAACCAGGGGGCTAATTCTCGGGCCGATCTCGATCATTTTGCAATTTTATTTTATTGCTTCTTTTCACAACCCCGTACTTTTTCTTCGTTTTCCGTATATCGTAGCTGTTCAGGCTTTTATGATGAGGTTGTTGATGAATTACTCAAGGAAATCTGGCATTCTCTCTTCGAAAAGAAGCAATAAAATAAAATTACAAAATGATCGAGATCGGCCCGAAAATTAGCCCCCAGAAACAAACCCACAAAAACTCGTAAGTTCAAAATCAATTCGCTATTAAGCGTATAATTTGCGTATTTTCGAAATCAACTGGCAATTAATCGCCCTAGCTTTAAATTTGTAATTATTTAGTGCATTCAAAATGGCGGACGCAGTTTTGGCGGGAGTGTGAATGTAACTGTAGGTGTTTGTAGGCGAATATTATAATTATTTTGTAAAATACCCGCGCTGCGTCTCGGGCACAGTGGATTCGCAAATTATACATAATGTATATGAAGAAATAAATTTATGTGAGACCATTATTACAGTTTTATTATTTTTGAACGAACCAAACCTACCTACAGACCGTTTGCCTTAATATCCCTAACTTGGTAGTGCCAACATTACGGCAGGGGACATCATAGGGTACTCCCGTTTAAGGGAGACACCGACAGTCTGATTGCCCATCGACTTGATACAAGATGATATCCTTAGCAGCAGGACCAAAAAATCATGATGATTCCTATTCAAGGTTTATAGATGAAAACTGCTAAGATCATTCATTTAATGAGCAGGTAGAAACGCGATCCTTCAGGATACCATTATTACCCGTTATTGAGCCCCATATTTTTTGTTTGTCATTTTTATAGATTCTATTGCTTGGTAAGTTTAAAAAAACATATTTTGGCGGATGATAATTAGGCCAGGCTCCATATAAAAATGTAACAAGCCCTTCAGGCCTGTTAGATCTACAATAAAATTGATTTAAGCATTTACGGGCGTAAAGTATTATATTAATAGGTACACATAAATAACTGTGGTTTGCTTTTTTATTGGTGTTTATTTACGGCAAACTATATTAACTCTCCTAACAACAACTCTCTTAAAATCAAGAGGCGTTGCTCTTAATTTTTAACATAATAAAAAATCTTTGAAACTACATAATATAATAAATACCTATGTTATTTTTTTTACTTACAATCTACAGTATTCTATACGCTTTTCAACGACATAATCGCACTATATTACTTATTCAGGCAACATCTTCCCTCAATTGTGTAAGTAATCTGGTTACTCAAATATTGTCCGACCCCAAATTGACACAATGAATACGTATTGCTGAGCATTAATTATAATATCTGAGACGTGCCCCGTGAGATTGGTCGCTATTGTTGTGGCCAGCTCAGGCCCGGCCAACGAGGAATATAAGCGGACAGAATGTGGCATAATTATTATTATAAATGTGAAAGTAATTCTATCTGTCTCGTTTTCATGCCAAATCTACTGAATCGATTTAAATGCAATTATATGTTTCATGGAACTATGGAATGGAGACCACGCCAGGTCTATGTACATCAACTGAAAATATAGTTTAGCAATGTAGAATTCGATTTATAATGTTATTTTTCTTCCATTCTACTTCGTTTGGTTGTACATAGAGATTTTATCAATTAGCGCATTTTGAGCGAGCTAAAAGCGTCCGACATTTTCAATGTAGGGGATTATACTTATTATTAATATACAAACTTTTTAAAGATTAGAATCTGCGGTCGTTTCCACCATCTCTACATCCACGCATATCATTGTTGCAGAAGATATTGTGTTAGACATCCCAAGCCTTTGAATCGATGCAACCATGATAGCAGTGGATCCAGAATTTGAATCGCTATCCAAGACGGTATGCTGCAGTCGATTGGCCATCATCTATGAAGCGAAATTCTATTTACACATACAAGCGTCGAATTCATCTGGCACATACCTACCTATTTGTCTCCAGTCAAATTCGATGTAGAATATTACGAGTAGGTATGTTGATATTTTCAGTTTTTACACTACCTATTAATGCTACAGTTACTAGTTTAGTAACAGACCACGATTAAACTGAAATAACGTGGAACTATGTTAGTAATAAACAAGTAGGTACCTATACCTACACGCACACACAATTACTTAGACACTTGGCGAGAGATATAGGTCTCTATTTCTTATATAAGTGTCTCATCTTTTGCTAATACACCAAAGTTGCGTATGTTACAAAAATTATGCTAGACGTGGTGATGGTCGGTGGAGGCCTTGACCTTGAATGGTGGACGAAGTCGGGCCGAAGAAATCTGGGGCGTCCGAAAGCGTGATGGGTCGACGACATCGTAAAGGTCGCAGGAAACACCTGGACAAGAGACGCGCAGGACAGGGGAGGCTAGCAAAATATGAAGGAGGCCCCAGCAGTGGATACCGGGCTGAAATGATGATGATGATGATTGGTCTAGTAGCAGCAACTCAACCTTCCTGTTCTAAGATCGCAGGTTCAAATCCGGTGGTGCACCTATGGATATTTCTCTTCGAACAAATGTATGTGCGCAATGCTTCAAGTGCTCTCAAACGGTACCTAAAGTAAAAGATCGTGAGGAAACTCATGGCTTAGTCATTTCTAATCTAATGTTAAACATGTCTTTCTTGTGGATTAGGCGACTAAGCTGTCAGGATGGTAGGTATAGATGCTGAGCATGTCTACTCCATCTTAAAATCCTGCCACAGGCACTATAGCGTCCCGCAAGTAAGGGCATGAGCAGAAACCCCTGACCCTATATGCTTAGGACTAATATACCCTATAGCTGACGGAACAAGCATAAATCATCTAGAATAAATAAATAAATAATGCGGACAATCCACACAACACTATCTAGCCCCAAACTAAGCGAAGCTTGTACTATGGGAACCAGATAGCTGATATAATACTTACATGCTTTTTTTTTGTAAATACATACATAGAATACAATATAACACCCAGACAGAGAACAAACATCTGTGTTCACCACACAAATATTTGTTCTCGGTGGGGATCGAACCCACGCCCTCCAGCGCAGAAGGAAGAATAGATGCACAAGCTCGTTTACTTACCCTATAAATGTCCATTGCAATACAACAGTACTTCGTTGAAAGATACGAATCGTAAGTACCTATACATTTTAGAGCAGCCTTACCATACCTTCTTCCTATAAAATAATCCTTTTCCTCCACACAGCGCCCGAATAAATCTTATTACACCCCGAGAGGCTTCACATTTCCGAAGATATTCACTCAATACACCTTAAAAGTACACCCTCGGTGTGTGAAAAATTAATTTATCCCACCCCTATGCCATATGTAAATGAAATTGAGCGAGGTCTATTGATGGAGACACAGATAACTTAGCAGTTATTGAGCAGCAATTCACTTCACACGAGAAAAATGAAGAATGATCTGGAGGATAAAATCCGGAACGAGGTTATCCGACAGAGAACCAGGGTAGTCGACATAGCTCAAAGGATTAGTAAGCTGAAGTGGCAGTGGGCCGGTCATGTTTGCCGTAGAACAGACAATCGTTGGAGCAAACTAATACTAGAGTGGAGACCGCGTTTAGGTTAGCGTAGTGTAGGACGCCCTCCGGCAAGGTGGGGCGACGATCTGCGAAATGTAGCAAGCACTGGAGGAGAAGAGCCGAAGACCGAGCTCAGTGATACGTCTTGGGAGAGACCTACGGCCAGCAGTGGACTGATATAGGTTGATGATGATGATGAGCTAAATTAACTCCTTTGAAATAACCAATTTTTTAAGGAAAGTCTTCGCAGTTCACCAGTTATCTGAAAGGAACTTGTTCCACTGAAAAAAGACCAAGTTAGTTTTTTGAGAAGACCGAGTCACAAACGTTTACTTATCTACCTAGGTAAGTGTGTGTAATTCGCACTTGCCCGGTTTTATTTGAGCAATATAGGTATGCAAGCGGACTCAGAGTCCTAACAATATCAAAATAAAGTAGGTTTTTCTTTGCAAGCAGAGTTAGTGACGCGGGCTTCAAATGGAAATCCTTCTTCCCAGTTATTTGAACTTTTGTGGAATGAAATGAGAAAATGGACTGAAATGAGATAATAGATTTCGCTTTTATTCTCCGGGTATTTTTCTTTTCGTCAAATCAGCTTTTTTGCAGTCAACATCAAAAGTGTAAATGGTGATGAGATCAATGACTTGAGGTGCAGGTTCAATTCAGTAACCATTAAAAATTCATAAATAATTTCTCTATAATCGACTTCAAATAAAAAAGGAGTTGCAGAGTTTTTTTAATGTTTGTTATCCCATAATTTCGTGATTTTTGAGCCGATTTGAAAAAATCATGCCAAATCAAGGTTCCAGATTGATCCCATAGAAATTTCATCAAAATCATTCAATAACAAAATACATTCGGCTTCAGCCAGTTTCTCAAGTTTTTTTATGTATGTATTATGTTTAGCCAAATAACGTTTTTATCTATCTATCTATATACATATGTACCTAGTATATTGCCTGGAATAATGTATTTAATCAAATTATTTAGGTAGAAGGGAGGCACAAAACACACAAATAAAATTAAATTGGCATTTATACAAATTAACATAATTAGTTACAATCAACAATAACTTGTCACAGACAAATCGTCAAAATTATACAATAATCAATAACATAAATAAAATGCACTTTACTTAGATTCGTAAGGATTTGAATTAAATGCTCTCTTTCCAAAGGCCATATTCAGAAACAGTGCTTGAGTCTGAATCGAACCTCAAGCATAGATTTTTGTAATTTTTCAATCTCGTACTGTCAAACAATATATGCTTGAGTGTGCTTAAGGCTCGACTCAGACTCAGCACTGTTTCTAAATACGTGGGACTTTAATACTAAAGTATAAGGAACTAGAAATGTTTTAATATCACTATTCGGTGGTCATCGTTTCAATGCAGGCCTGAAACAAAAGAAAAAAGTGTTTTTGAGACACTGCCATCTGGTGTGCTTTTTGGAAAACTGATTAGATAAAAATATTCTTTGGTTGGTAAACTTTCTTGTGGTTCACATGCATTTCTAAAATTATTATAAATATATTTATCCATTACATATTTTTATTGTATTTATTCTCTTTTACATTATTTCTTAGTTAATTAGAAATGCATGTGAACCACAGAACAATAATATGTGAATATTTTTAAATTGGAATAAATGGGATTTTTTATTTTATTTATTTTACACTTTCTTAAGCAACAACAGGTAGTATGCTTTATTCCTTTTTTTATATTAACCGACTGTTTTAATCAGGACTGCTATAGAAAACTGTTTTTTTAAACAAAGTAACGTCAGTATAAAAAATAAATGTTCAATTTAAGTGTTTTTAGGTCTGATTGTTCCATCTTCGGAATAACACTATTTGTTGAATAAAAAATATCTGTTCTTATTTTTGACAAGCCAAAAGAGATAAATATGTTTTAATCTGAAGGATAAATTCATCTGTAGATTGAAAAATATCAAATGAGTTTCTTCGACTTAAATTATATATTTTTTTTTTGATAAAAATTAAGTTTTTTGCACTTACTTTTTCTGAAATCCGAACATGCTTAGTAATGTCGGTTGGTTGCTAGGCAGAGATGTAGTTCGCTTCAAGCCAGGCACTCGGCACGGGGCTCGCTTTCTCATTGGCTGGCTCGACGTGTGTTGTGATTGGCTGCCCCAGATTGGTTTGGGCGGTGATTGGCCGAATGATTCCTGTAACAGAAGAAACATTTATTAAAAAAACTTCTAATTGAACAAGTAACAAAAACACAACATTTGAAAAATATAAAACAATATTGATGGCATCTTTTGTTTTGTAGTTTTTGTTAGACTTTACAACGAACATGAACGCTTATTAGTCAACTTAACGTGAAAAAAAAACTAAATTGTCACTTTTAAAGCTAGGTAGGCAATTATCACTTAAAAACGTCTTAAAGCTAAGTGAGTCTAGGTGCCAGTTCCACTTGACCAAGCCTAAGCTTGGCACAAACTGGCTTGCTGGCCTGGCTAGTTTTTATTGGCTTGCTGGATTGGCTTGGCTTAGGAACAGGCAACAAGCTTACAGCTTGGAGCCTACCGTCATTTTGTATGATCCTTCTACAAAATAAAAATAATAATGTATACTTAAAGTACACAGTACAAAAAATAAGAAAAGAATATGTATTGCTTTTACCTGAGAATCAACCGGTGTAACTAGCATTTCCATTGGATATGTATTCTCAATCACCGTATCCTCACTCCAACTTTTATCCAATTTCTTAGCGACATTACTATAAATATTCTTAGCTCTTGGACTAGGTTCTAAGATAGGACTTCTCTTTACCGGACTATTGTATGGAGAATTCTCTTTTTGAGAACTATTAATATCTATATCTATGCAAATTGTTTCATCGTTATCAGTCTCATTTGAATTCTCTGTCCGAGAACTGTCTATGCAAAAAGTTTCATCGTTATCAGTCACATTTTGGAAACTATTCACGTTTTTGATTGGTGATTCTATTAGTACAATATTTGAAATATCACTATGATTGCTGTCAATAGATTTTTTGAAAGGATTTTTGCTTTTCTCTGGTGATTCTTCTATAACTATACTAATATTCGATTCTTTAACTTTATCTATAGTTATATCATTTGAGGAATATCCTTTTTCATTCTTTTTAAATGGATTTCGTTTTCTATCATTAGATTCGATATTTTCGTTTGTTTCTGTGTTTTTCGAGGCATTCGGGGTAGAAAAAAACTTGCTTTCCACAACATTATGGTCTAAAACTGTTCTAGGAAATCTACTCAGTCTTTGTAGAATATTAGAGTTGCCATTTTTGATACATTTTCTAAAAGATCGACCCTTGTTTTCGAGTATGGGTGATGGTGATTTTTCCTTTTTGATTTCGTTTACGATATCGTCATCTGCTAAGCGTTTATTCTTTTCAGTCTTCTGGCGTTTTATAGTCGGCTCTATGCAATACATGTTGCTTAAAGATTGTATCGATAGGCTGAAAAAAAAATTATAATAAATTGTGTAGGCAATAAATATTGCACATCGGCTTTCGTGCTTTCGTAGAGCGCCATCTCTTTCTAACGCACACTACGCTCTATGAAGCCGAAATTAGCCGATGTGCAATATTTGTTGCCTACTATACTGTAGCATACACTGTATTGTTTGGACGTGCCGCTGACCACTCCCTTATCCTCAAAGATTGTTATGATGTTTTGGATTCGAGCATACACGCTGTTTTCTCCTCTCAAACGGTGAAGGAAAACATCGTAAGCAAACCGACATGTCACAAAGTCTTAAAATTTCAAAAAAAAAAGTGTCGAGTGCATGGGAGCCTCTATGAGGCGCGATTATATTTTTTGCCTCACATTGGTTCAAAGAACGAGTAGACAAGAGAAGAACCACTTATCATCAGGTGGGCCACTTCCATCAGCAAGATAAATAAAAAAAATACCTTTCATCTTGATCCTGTGTCTCCGGAACGACTTTGCTCACAAGGTTAACAACTCTTCGGGCCGGTCTACGAGTAAATGCACCGATGACACTCTCTTTCACCTTCTTCCAAGGACAAGGCTTGTTGATATGCGGCGTGAAGTCACTACTCCATATGCTGGGATGGTTGGCGATCGATTTTTCTTTCCAATTGTTCGTTTTTATATTAACGCTCTGAAAAAGAAAGAATACATTCACAGAGGGAGCCTCTTTTGAGGGGCATCAACAATCCTTTCACCACACGGGTTCGAAATGCCTGCTTAACATCAGGTGGGCCATCTGCATGTTCCATCAGTAAGTGGTATAAAACAAGCTAATATTACATACATTTAAAAAGCTGACTGAAGTGATGATATCATAAGAACACGTCTTCATGTGTATCTTAATAAAAATGGCTCAGACAGAACCATCTCAGACTGATTACTCTCTTAAAAGCGCATTCAAAAAGCATCGAATGCGTCCATCAACTTGAGGCATACAGATGTTCAGTCTCACGTGCCAGTCATTTCATCGGCACTTACGCCCTTCAAACCGAAACACAACAATGCTGCTTCACGGCAGAAATAGGCATGGTGGTAGTACTTCCCCGGACGAGCCCTTCACAAAGCGCTCTACTACTAAAAGAGCACTGGTGGTCTAGTGGTAGCGGCCTGGCTTCTGATCCGAAGTCGTGGGTTCAAATCCAGTCGCGTACCAATGAGTTTTTCTGTCGAAAAATGTATGTGCACTATGCCAGTACTCTCAAACGGTGAAGGAAAACATCGTGAGGAAACCGACGTGTCGTAGAACCTAAAAAAGTTCGAGCAACACGTCTCAAGGGTCACGCAAAAAGGGCCCGCCAGCGGCCTACTTGCGGAAAAACCAGCCCACACATCGTGAGGATAAGAAAAAAAAAATTTTTTACTACCAACTTAGCCGTAACGCTTGTCTATCTATACTAATATTATAAAGAGGAAAGATTTGTACCTATTTTTGTATGTTTGTAATGAATAGGCTCAAAAAGTATACTGGGCCGATTTAAAAAATACTTTCACGAATAGAATGCTACATTCTTCCAATTTGACACAGGCTACATTTCATTTTGAAACAAATTAGGGATCCTTGGTAAAATTTGAACAATGTAACCGAAGGTGTAGAAAAATTAGTCTTAAAATGTCTTTCGTCGAATGCGCTGCCGAAACTAAGTATTATAGAACAAAATAATGTACAACAATATTGTCTACCCCGTGCGAAGCCGGGACGGGCTGCTAGTAGTCAATATAATAACAGCTTACTTGAGTAGGGCGATGGTCAGGGTGCCAATCGTCCATTTTTCTCAGCGAGAAAGGGTCTAAATTCCCCAGCGCCAGTTGAAATGCTACCTTTGGATCCAACAACTCTCCTGCATTCACACACAGTGCTTTCTCTATATCTGAAACATATTTTTAACCGACTTCCAATCAAAAAGGGGGAGGTATTTTTCGGTTGTATTTTTTTTTTTTTTATGTTTGTTACCGCATAACTTCGTCATTTGTGAGCCGATTTGAATAATTATTTTTTTATCTGAAAGGTACTGCTTCCAGATTAGTCCCATTTTAATTTTATTAAAATCGGTGTTGCCATTTTTTTTAAATAATTTTTTTAATGTTTGTAACTGCATGCCTCCGTCATTTATGAACAATTTAGAAAATTATTTTTTTATTTGGAAGGTTATTCTTACGTCCAGACCAGATTGTCCCAAACAAATTTCATTAAAATCGGTTTAGCCGTTTGGCAATGAAGTCGGTTTCTCAAGTTTTTAAAACTTATATTATACATACACAAATACATAAAATCACACTTCACCTCACATCAACACCATCTAGCCCCAAATTAAGCAGAGCTATGATCTAACCTTCATCATCAGGCTCAGTCAATCGCACCATGCTCCTCTCCAGCGGATCATAAACGTATTGATGCTTGAACGTGGCTTCAGCTTTCAAGAAGTTCTCTCGATACTCATCCGTCACTGTCAGGTTTGAGCGGTTGAAGAAGCTGGGCAGTTTCTTCAGAGCCTGGGGAAGATTTGTTCAAATATTATGCAAATAGAATAATATTTATCTCTCTCTCGCTCTCTCTCTCTCGATTCTCCTCCTATTCAATCAAAAGGGCTCCTAATAAATCAGCGTCTAAGCATTTGGGTTATGAGCATTTCCTGAAGCTGATCTCATAAGACAATCATAGACATGAACTTAAAAGAACTTTTTGGACATTTTGTGAACCCTTATTGCGTCACTTCGATACCACAAACCGAATTTTGAAAATGACTTAAGTGGCTAAAATTTTTTATTCAACTTGGTGATGGACCCACGATAATATCGCCCACCTTGTTCTAGTGGTAACCATCGCCAAAAAGTAAGGAAGTTAGCTATAAAGTGGTAACAAAGCATTGCCTCCTAGGTCACGCACGAGATCACGTGCCTTACGATGCACTGCCCTGTGTTCATTAATTTGAGACATACATTAGCAAAGTTAGGGTCCTGTGTCGCAGTAACAAACTGCCTTGCTTTAGCCAGCCCGATCCCAGGCAGCGAGGCTAGGTAGTCACAACCAGACATCACACACATTTGTCGGAACTTGTCAAATGAGTAATGTTCTATCGGGCACTTCATTACTAGAGGCAACTTGGCTGTTTCCACCAGCGTGCCGGTACCATCGAGGTCCATCTTGAATAGCACCTGAAATTTTATTAATAAATTTAAGATATTTAGAAACAGCCTTTTAATTCAAACTAGGTGAAAAGTCTAAGTCGAAGTCAAATATGTACTTATTCAATAGTATCAAAGCAGAAGAGCCGATGTGCAATATTTATTGCCTACAACCGTACCTGTACTTAACCATGTGCATACAATACATATATTGAGTATTGATGAAGTGTCTAGAAAGACAGATTAACATTTTGTACAACATGTATTAGGCTACATTTTATTACAAAAAATTGTCAGGTACAGAAAAAAGCTACTGGCAGCAGAAAAAAAGTTGTTTTCTTCTGCAGCCAGTAATAAATAAAAAAATACTCCACATCGAGAAGAGAAATGAGAAATTTGAGTAGGTATTCCAAATTTTGCAAGACCATACTATATTAATAGTTTTTCACGATTATTTCCACATACCTTCGTGCATCCAAACAATATGAGATCAGAATCCTCAGTAATGACCACATGCGCGATATTCTTGATATTCAGATACGCTAGTTGAGAATCCGCTTCGTATGGCGCGACTATGCAGTCTACATTCCGTTTCCGACATTCTTGGATTAAGCTTAGCGCCATCTCGTGGGTGATATCGACACTGCGACGCATGTACGAACGGGCTTCTTCTATCTGTGGGTAAAACATCATTATCATTCACTTAATACTTTGATTACACTACTGGCTTGAAGAAACCAAATTGAAACAGTTTATTATACTGTTTTGATATTATAAAATAGTTTTTTTTTCAAGAATTAGTTGGTGAGGTACCTTTCCAAGACTTAACAATTCAGCAGCTCTTTTCTTTGATATGCTTCGAGACCTGAAAATTAAAGAAACAACGATTATAAACACAATAATGATCTTTTTACAAAAGAATATTATAACTCAATAAATTTTATCATTTTTGTATCAGATACAAAATCTCCATGCACAAATTATATGTGTTAATTCAGAATTATCAAAATCTACATCAAATTATTATTAACATAGATATTACTTACTCTCTCCTTTTACTCTCCGTCATAGCCTTCGCCGGTAAGTGCCTTCCATCAAACACTAAAATCGGTTTCACATTCTTCGATAGCAGCATATTAACATACTTCAAACAGTATCTTATATGTCTGAAATACAGATTGTTCATGATTAGATTCAAGGTATTGGAGAAAGGCACAGTTATATGTTTTCTGTCATGATCTGCAATAGCATGCCTTCTGATAGGTCAATCAATCAATCAATCAATCATTTATTTACAAGTAAGAAATTTACAATTTATAAAAAAAAAGTAAATTTCTTACTTGCAAATAAAGTAAGAAAATTACTTTTTTTTTTGTTTTCTGTCATAATCTGCAATAGCATGCCTTCTGATAGGTCAATCAATCAATCAATCAATCATTTATTTGCAAGTAAGAAATTTACAATTTATAAAAAAAATAAAACACATTTTTACAAGGTCACATTTGGTACAATAAAAACAAAACAACAGTAAAATACATAGGTAAGTTCATCAACATTACAAGTCATGTGCCGAGCTCCCAGGCTTTTTCATCATCAAGGTAGTCATTAATCTTGTAGTAAGCTTTTTTTTTCAGGATAGCTTTAACAGTTTTCTTAAATTTACTCGCAGACAGCTTTACAATGTCAATAGGCAGAGTGGGCGACCATCAGCCCACCTCAGGTCCCTGATTGGTGGCGGCCAAGTGGTCAGCTGAGAAAGCATTTGTTGGACAATATCAACACCTTTGAGAGGAGATGGTAGGAGGAAGCTTGAGATATAACTTGTCTTTGGGGGAGACCTTTGCCCAGCAGTGCTGGACAAAATAGGTTAAATAAAAAAATAATCTGTTTGAATTTTAGAACTGGTCAGGTTATCTGGTCCAGAATGAGTAGGTATTTGCCATCTTTAGGCTATAAACATTGTCTTGTGTTTAGCAATTTTTCAATTGGGATTTTCGACTCTTTGCTTGTATTTAGAGAGCCAGAGTACAATATTTTCAATACAGGTGGTACAGACAGGTCTTTGACTCGCTCTCTGTCCGTTGACAGTTGACGTTTTAAGATGATTCGTTAATCATCTTAAAGTAGTACTTTTTAGAAAGAACTTATGCTGCAGATAAATTCCCAGATTACCAATAATTGTTCTATATAGCAGTCAAGAGATTGTTGCGAAGCAAAAGTACATAGTAAACAAATGACTATCAATAGTAAATGAAAACTTGGTTACTTACATATCAGTGTCTTCCCCTCTCACTAACTTATCGGCACAAGCAAAAGCACCTTTGTGTAGCCAGCAGTATGAATCTATGGCCACGGTACATCCACTAAATTCACTAATATTGGTCCGCCTAGAAGCTTTTTCGATAAAAGGAAGCAAACCAGTAATACCCATGATTTGCTGTTGTTTTGCAACACGATTTGTAAGTGAATTTGGGCTAGAACATCTTGATAAAAACCGAGTTTAACCATGTAGAGCAAACATGGTAAAAACAAATTAACCAAAACTACTTTAATTCGTTCTTGCTCATCTCGTAAATACTCGTAATTATTTATTTACTTTGTAAAAATATTTTTAACACATTTCCCATTATACAGCTGTCACTGTCAGCTGGTACAAAAAATTCGCGCCTTTTTGCGGAACTTTTAGTTTACGAAGGAAGTTCTAACCTACAGAAACTTTTAAAATATTTAGAGACAATCGTCGCCTGCTTAGATTCTTTTAACTTGTAAATCCTCAACATGCCTACTTTTCATTCCTCTTCCCTGATATAGCAAAGAAAGTAGATACATCGTTAAATATTGCAATAATGATAGAATCTAATAATTAACTTGTACATAACTTGTACCTGTACCTTTTGGCATAGTATTCTATTAATCTAGATCTCTTGAGTATATGTGTTCTGCTTGGAGGAATTAGGTGTTCTGTGATCTAGATACCAACCCAATCACCACACCGCATGCAGGGTACTCGTTTGTTCCGTTTGTTCTGACTTGTTTACAGATTATAGACAAAAAATCGCGGAAGAACTGCGGGTAGTTTATCAAAATACTTTCAGTTATCAATGGCGGCACAAAAGTTGGCCTCTTCTTAGCGCACAAGCCTATTTTCGCTAATAAACACTATATTTATGTACGAAATCACCTAAAATGCGATTTAATCCTCGCGTAGTGTCATCAGCAGCAGCCATAGCCCTTACTTGTGCGGTTACCGCGGCCGCGTACTTCTACAAGAGCCGTAACACCGGTCTAAACGAAGTGATGGTGTTTTGTAAGCTACAGTTCAACGCCCACAACTGTTTTGATAAACTCATGAGTTACGTGGAAGCGGCTAAAAAGAGTATCGATGTGTGTATGCCTGGAATACAGAATCCAGCGATCCAGGGACGATTGATCAAGGTCCTAATGGAAAAGAAAGTCAAAGTCCGCATTGTAATTGATCGTTCTGGGTACAACGAATCCAATGACTTTTTTATCAAGGAACTTATCCATGCCGGTAAGTATGTAGTTGAACTGGTAGCCTATCTCTTCGTGGTCAGCACTTCATTCCTGAAGATCCAAGTGTTATTCTGCAGGCGTAGACGGCTTGTCCTTAGCGACTCCGACTAACCAACAGCGCCATCGAATGATCGGGGAATATCCAAGTACAATGCGACAGTGCACTGTGGACTATTCTATAATTCTAACATTATACTTATGTACCTACCTATTCCTGGAAATGTAGAGAGACCTATGTCCAGCAGTGGACATCTACCAGCTGATGATTATGTACCTATGCCATACATTGGGATACAGCTTTGATTCTTTTAGGGGTCTTTCCTGCTTTGTTATAGGTGATTGTACCTAACATCAGGTGGTATAAGTGAGGTTCCATCAGCTAGTTTTATTTTTAAAAAAGTAAGACTGTTCCTTCTGCCCTTTTTGTGTATTCTTCAGTACATGATACTTTCCTCAGATCAGTATTGTTTGATGATAATAAAATGGAGATAAGTTTGCTCTAGCTTTATAGCATATGTTTATTTTCAGGAGCAGAAATCAAATGTAACACCAACCAAAATAAAATGGAACACAAGTTCTGCCTGGTCGATGATAAAGTACTAATGACGGGCACACTAAACTGGGGCAATGATCGCTCATCAGATCATTGGAATTATGTGTACATCACAAATAAGTCACAACTTGTTGAGCCTGTGAAAAGAGAGTTCCATCAAATGTGGAATGAATGCATAGACATCAACAACTGTGACCAACAAGATACAACGGAAAGTGGTGAGGAAACAGACTCTTGTAATGAAACAGTGGAGGTGCCAGAGATTCCTGAACCTTTTAGAGAAACCGTTACCACTCCAGAAGTGTACATAATGTAAATTGATATTATACTAATCATGTTTACAAATGTTTTGCCCAAACATGCCCCGTGTCAATGAATTTTAACTAATAATTTTTTAAACCCAGACTTATTTTTTTAATGTTGATAATTTGTAAATCGAGGTTGGCATCTGCCTTTTTCAATATTTTTTCCAATTTCTTATTTAATTAGCACCATTCTATATTTCAAAATCCAATTTATTTCGAAACTACTTTTTAGAAGAAAAGTGTTTCTTCCATCTTTATACAATTTTATGTCCCATCTCTACATTGTACTTTCTTCCTTTCTTAAAATGAACTTATTTTCAATATGTTTTCAATTTTATTGTTATTTTACTTTTCAGTCTACTTTGATTTGATTTTTATTGTGTTTGAGATTGTATTAATTTATTGTGTAATTAAAATTTTATACCAAAATCTGTTTTATTTATATTTATTTGATATCTTCAGACATGTTTAACCAAACACCTAGATAATAGAAACTTAGAATCTACACAAATATTTTCTTATTACTAATTCTCTTGAAAATTTTATTCTCCACCCCTGATAGCCTTGTACTTAGCAATTTCAGTAGGGAATGTCTTCGATAGTTCAGATAATAGGCCACTCTTGAAGCGTTTGTATGAGTCAATCTTTCCTTTCACCTCTTCATTTTTGGCTAGAGCTTTGTCAATGCAGTCTTTGGTGTACAATTGAGGGTTTCTGCCTTGGTCTATGTAGCTGAAAATAAAAAAATATAATTTACTTTACATTCTGCTATAAATTGTAGGTTGATGCTGCTATAGCACAGATTATAAATGCACAGTGTAAGCCTAGTACTTACTCAAACACCTCTGTTGGCACATGAATATCATGGACTTGAGACTTCAGCTTGTCCACTTCCTGCAATCCAGTCAGCAGAGACTGTCTAGAACAGAAAACAAAGTATTAAGCTATATTGTTTTTATTAGGAAAGTCAAATCAAAATCAAATCAAAATTTCTTTATTTGGATCTTAATACAAATGGAACAGAAACAGATGGAAAACGATGAAATTCGCAGGAGTTAAAAACTGTGTCGCGAACATCAAAAACATCAAACAAAAAAAGTTGGTGCAGTATAAGCAGCGTTGAAGCATATATTTAATTTATCTACTTTAAAATATATATTTGTGGTATAATAATAATAGTAATTTATTCCGACTTTATTTTATGTGATTCTACATGGGATATCATTTTATGGTAAATAAGTTTGGTAATCATAAGATGTCCCGCAGTTCAGTGTGCCTATTAGCATAGGCATCCTCTAATACCTTCTACTGGGCTCTATCCTGTGCCACTCTTCTACATCTCCATAGATGTCCAGCTGTAAGCTTTATGTCATTTCCCCATCTGGTGTATTGATTCCCTCTACTGTGCTTGCCATCTCTGGGGTACCAATTGTTGACACTTCAACCATTTCTCCTGGGGATCTCGGATCAATATGGCCTGCCTCTACACTTCTGTTGGTCTATTTGGGTAATTAAATCTACTACTTTTGTGTTATTTTTGATAGGTAGATGCTATTAAGAAAGTTAACTTACATTTTTTGTTTCAAGACACTTTGTCCTTGTGGTTGAAAATCACTGACGATGATTCGAATCTGTCTCACGTTTTCAATAAACATCTCCAGCTGTGTTTCAAGATTTTCCAGGGGCGAAGACATATTTGCGTTTGAATTTTCAGTACAACACAATTAGACAATTTACATAATCTTCCAAGATCTCAGCCCAAGAAAAAACACAAACAATAAACAAGATAGCAAAGCAAGCAAGCAATTGATTTGCTATAATGAATGCTAGGGCCGATCTTATTTTCACGAAAAAAGAAGAAGCAGATTTCTATGGTGTATGTGTGCGTATACGTATGTATATCTACATTTGTGTGCGTAAATCTTATATCTAAACTGTCAAAACTGACATCTCAAACTGTCAAATATCAAGAGGTCAATGTCATGCTTGCTTCTGCTTGCTACTGTTCTATATATATTTCTTGCTAGGCTATTTCGAGATACGAGCTAATATTTACGAAATAAAATCCACCGGAATATTAATTAAGACAGAAATGCGATGGCTGCAACAGCATCGGTAATTAATCATCTGTCTTATTATTATCATCTGAATAGTATTTACCATTTCCTACAGCACAGACGACTCCAATACCTCCAGCAGCGTTGGGAACCAACCGCTCATAGTCAACTCCTACGCATAGTTACAACTGGGCAGTCATCAATAATGAGAAGAACATTTAATTCTTCAGGGCCTCCACACACCTCCATACACCTCTGCCGTATGCCAGACACCTCGTGGGCTTTCATCTTCAGTGGGCTGAAGATGTGTGTCAAACTTAGCGCTAGAAGGTGGTAGACCCGACTTTAGTGGGTGTGTGATGTGTGTTTATAACCCAACCCTGCCAAAAGAGTAACTACCTACTAAAGATATCTACAATGTTGTATAAATGTTTTTAGAGCGTTAAAGATTTCATTTAACTTATTTTATATTTTCTCTAAGAATTATTATTCTGAATTGATTATTGTTATTATTCTCACACTGATTTATTTTAATTTACTTAATTTTTCTACTTTTTGTTTGAATTTTGTATATTGGTCGCCGATGAAGTATGTGAGCCACTTTTTTACATACCCTATGATCTTATAATTGTACCATACTTCTTGCAAATAAATATATTTCATTTCATTTTATTTGTACCAACTGTCGAACTACTCAGTAGTTACTAAACTACAGATGCAGAGTTATTGGTGAAAGAGACTCATTTCCTGTAGGTTTCATTTGCTCGAACTAGATATAATGTAACTATGCTACTCGGGAATAATTCAGCATTAAAGAGGTGAAAGAAATTTATCAGTCCAGTAGTTTTTGAGTTTATTCGTTACAAAATACAAATCTGTATATTACTGATGATGACAATGTTACCTACCTAAGTACCTATAAGTACATACCTACCTATTTGCTGAGAAGTCCCATTATCACACAGAACGCCTACCTATACATACATATGATTAAGTATTATGATTACACGCTCCTCTGAATCCACCATCAGGTAAGCTCGTTGGCAGAGAGCACTGGTGGTCTAGTGGTAGCGGACCCGCCTTCCGATCCTTAGTCGTGGGTTCAAATCCAGTCGTGTACCAATGAGTTTTTCTGTAGAAAAATGTATGTGCACTATGCCAGTAAAACATCGTGAGGAAACCGGCGTGTTGTAGAACCTGCAAAAGTTCGAGCAACTCGTTCGTGTCAAGCGCCACGCAATAAGGGCCCACTAGAGGCCTTGCGGAAACCAGCCCGCACATCAAGTGTGGATGATGAATTTGCCGGAGCTCGTTGGCATCAGTGCCTTGTCTACCTTATTAATAATGTAGGTACCTAAATAAGGTAGGCCTAATGATGATGATGAAAAGGTACCTCTATGTAGGTAGACAAGTCTATCTACCTATTTGCTGAGAAGTCCCATTTTACACACAGAACTCCTACCTACCTAAGAGCTGGTAATCATTTTAAACATAGGTATTCAGCTTCTGAATCCACTATCAGGTAAGCTCGTTGGCATCAGTGCCCACCTTACTCATAATACCTAACCACAGTACCTAACTAAATGCAGTAGATCTACAAAATCATGTAGGTAAATAAAACAAACATTCCACAGGATGGATGTTAGCAATGACCTACTACGCGGGCAAAGCCTGCCGCGGGCGGCCGCTAGTTCATAAAATCTACAGTCACGAAAAACGCCTTGGGGTGCTTGCTACTAACTATTATCTATTCTGTGAACCGTCACAGAATAGATAATAGTTAGTAGCAAGCACCCCGTGTCATAGTAACTACTAGCGTATCTGTAATTCGGAAATATCTTAGATTCACGAAATCTAACATCATCATCACCCTATCCCGAACCTTATCCCATACTAACTATCCTTTATTCCATGTCGTGAGAAACACCGCTTTTTTTTTTACATTCTAGTTGCATTCGGTAACAGCCAACGCAGGAGAAGATTTGACTTCCTTAAAAAAAATGTTTGCTAAATGTTTGCTAGTGTGTATCATCAACTTATTATTAAAAAATGATGAAAGCTTTAATTAAAAATCGATGTTATATGAATGCAGTTAGATTTAACTTAAATATACAGAGAAAGAATAAAGAAAGAAGATGAAGAAAGATAGTGGAATATTACAGAAAACTTTAACCCAGAAAGCTCAAATTAAAATTAAAAAAAAGTTTTGATAAACATGCCGTGGTGAATATTGCGTAAATATACGAGCGCCGGAATGCTAGGCAAAGCTTAACAATAATTTATCTTTTTTTTTTAAATTTTGCTGGCTTGGCTTGGAAACCATGTCTTTTTGCCAAGCTTTTTTTGATTATCAGAATTAATGTCACTAGATGTCACATTTGACACTGGCAAAATACAGCCGAAATGGAAAAAAAACTGATTGTTTTTGTTTGAGGTTATGTTTATTTTTCAAGTTGTGTTTTTTGTTTTCTAATTACTTGTGTAACGGATTACCGTTTACAAAGTACTAAACTACGAGTTATGTGACGACTACTGCAACATGTTCAACATGGCTTCCATACAGAACTCTGACTCAAAGACCACAGTCTTCCAGTCGGCTTGTGCCGGTGCGTTTGCGGGCTCGTTTACGAGAGCAGTAGCCCAACCTCTCGATGTCCTGAAGATTCGGTTCCAACTGCAGCTAGAACCTATCAAATCCGGATCTAAATACAGTTCTATTCTCCAAGCGTCAAGGTCCATTATCAAAGAAGAAGGTATTTCGGCACTCTGGAGTGGTCACGTTCCGGCGCAGCTCTTGTCAATAATCTACGGAGTTATTAAATTCTCAACTTTCGAGAGATTGACGCAGTTGTGCCAAACAGCAGACCCAACATTTTATAACAAACGGAAGCATTGGATCCACTTTTCTAATGGAGCACTGGCAGCTACCATTGCTACAATGGCATCATTTCCTTTCGACACTGTGCGGACGAGATTGATTGCTGAACAGAAAACGCAAAAGGCCTACAAGGGTCTCATTCATGCATTTTCATCAATGGTTAAAAGTGAAGGTCCTACAGCTCTATTCAAAGGTCTAATACCCACTATAGGTCAAATAGCTCCACACTCTGGTATACAATTTGCCATCTACAAACTCTTCACAGAGAATATATTCAACAGTTTGGAGCTCTTCCAACGGCCAATAAGTCTGACAGCTACAGTAGAGTCTACTATGATTGCTAATTTATTAGCGGGATCTATAGCAGGGTTTGTGTCGAAGACTGCTATATACCCATTTGATTTGATCAAAAAGAGGTTGCAGATTCAAGGTTTTCAACAGCATAGGAAGAGTTTTGGGAAGCAAATGTACTGTAATGGATCTCTTCATTGTATTAAGCTGATAATAACTGATGAAGGATTTCTCTCATTGTATAAAGGCTACTGGCCCAGTGTCCTGAAATCTGTTTTCGTCTCAGCATTACATTTCACTGCCTATGATGAAGTGAAGCATTTATTTTTAAGACTATAAAACTATACATATATGCATAGCTGGACATTAACTCGTTAATCGTTAATGAACGAAGTTAACATTTTAATTAACGGATTAACTGTTAAGTTAACTTTGAAAAATGTTAACGGAAACGTTAACTTCCGTTAATAAGCAAGAAGTCCGTTAATCGTTAATCCAATACCTAATAGTTACCGGCGCGTGGCAGCCAGTGAAACATTAACAAAACTAGATGTATTTTGCCAGTGCGTGCGCGTGAGAAAGAAAAATGCGAAGGGATTTGTTTCGTTTGATCATTTTATTACTTAGCGCCGGTGTTAACAGTGACAAGTGTTTTGTTTGTTTGTTTGTTATTATAAATTACTGTCAGTGATCATTTGCGTGTTGAAGAGTTGCAGTGTAATTTAGTAAGATAGAAAAAGTGTATTGTGCAGTGTACTGTGTAGTATAATTAAAATAAAACCATACCATGGATGTTGGAAGACATGTTTGTAATCAGATCAGATTCCAGCGGTCCTGATGAGTATCCATGGCCACTCTTCCAAAAAGGAGAAGTTATTCTTTCAACGACGTTATTAATGATGATGACAGCACACGAACGCAACGTTATAAAGATGCAATTTTACACATACTAACGGATTAACGATTAACTTTAACTTGCGTTAATTCTTCTTCCGTAATATAACGTTTAACGAAATAAATTTTTTTGTAACGGCTTAACGATTAACAATCGTAATTTAAGTGTGACACTGTTAAAAGTTTCACTTTTTTTTCATTACCTGGTGGCAAGAGATTGCAATTGAATATACACTGATTATCTTTTGGAAAATGCTTGTGAGTAAAGCCTGGGATACACTTGGGAACACTTTGTCCTGCAACATGACGCGCAACGTTGCATATTGTCCCGCAACATGTCCCGCCACTTTGTACGTGACGCAGGGCATGTTGCTTGCTCCCGCCTCGAGAGCGAGCGCACGTGTCTCGCGTTAGTGTCGCGCCATTTGTCACCAAGAGTAGTCGCGTACGCAACGTGCCTAACATGGCTTTAGTGTGGGGAAATGATACCGTGCTTTCACTAATAGCCACAACCTTCTCGGGCGACATTTCTATAAGCACTAACTAGTGTGGCCTGCAAAATTTTCCACGGCATTGTCTCTCGGGTCATTCACGTAGTTGTCGAGCAACATGTTCCGCAACATGTCGCTCCGTTTGTCCCCTAGTGTATTCGAGGCTTAAGGGGGTTAAAGTCGAATCTAATCTGTTAAAAAGATTAGATTATAATTCAGCTTCTCAAACTTCTCAATCTATCTTTTGTAATTTTTCTTTTGTGCTGTGATATTATGAGTAGACTTTATAGTTTCTAAGAATGTAGTTTATGTGTACTTATTAAAAATTGTTGATAAATATGCTTACGTTTTAAAAACAATGACTAATTTAGAGCTAAATACACTTACATTTGTTACTTACAAAATCACAATATTAACTAACAATATCAAACTTTTTTTAATCTAAATAATTTTACTGATCTACCACCATAAAAAAAAAAGCGGCCAAGTGCGAGTCGGACTCGCCCATGAAGGGTTCCGTAGCAGTAAGTAATGAAACATAGAGTTCTAGAAGTTCTAGTAGTTCGTCGAAAGGTAAATTGCGGTTTACGATTTATGACGTATAAAAAAAAAACTACTGACTAGATCTCGTTCAAACCAAATATCGTTCGAAGTTTCCATAGTAATGTACAACATATATTTTTTTTAGCTTTATCAGTCACTTATTTTAGAAGTTAGAGGGGGGGGACCAACTTTTTTCCACTTTGGAAGCGTCTCTCGCGCAAACTATTCAGTTTGGAAAAAAACGATACTAGAAACCTCAACATCATTTTTGAAGACCTATTCATAGATACCCCACACGTATGGGTTTGATAAAAAAATTTTTTTTGAGTTTCAGTTTCAAGTATGGGGACCCCCAAAATTTATAGTTTTTTTTCTATTTTTGTGTAAAAATCTTAATGCGGTTCACAGAATACATCTACTTCCCAAGTTTCATCAGTCTATCTCTTACAGTTTCGGAGAAAAATGGCTGTGACATACGGACGGACAGACAGACAGACAGACAGACAGACAGACAGACAGACAGACATGACGAATCTATAAGGGTTCCGTTTTTGCCATTTGGCTACGGAACCCTAAAAACAACTGTCTTAAAACTGTACTTTTAAGACCGGGCCCCATCAAGGCGATATAACAGCAAGCGATGCAGCTGTATCGCTGTCATGTTATCGCATATCCCTTTAGACAGTCTTTAGGGCCTTAGCCGAGTCCAGTTTCTGGCTTTTTTATCATTTTAGTGCTGAAACATCAATGTACGAATGTTGTGGCACACTTATATAAAGCACCATGCCTGCAGTGATTAATTAAGTAGCACATTATCCCATTTCAAAAATCTACCAAGAAGCAAAGGCCCGATAACTAAGTTCTAACCATAAGATAACACATAACCCATCTTCGTTTCCGTCTCAAGCGTAAATCTTTTTCTGACTTTTTGTTAATATACTTTTCGCATCCGTCAGCATAGACGCTTATGAAACCTGGCACAACAAATTCTGAGTCGGTTTTAACGTTGAATTTTCAAGGGTGTTGGTTCAAAAGTCGGGCGTGGAAACCGATTCCCGCATTGCGTAGCCTGAGAATCATGTGCAGCCAGGCGTCTCCTCGGCGACGATACGGCTCGTCAGGGTAGTCGTACGATCTGGAATCGGCGTAGTGTCTTCTCAATCTCTTGCTGGTATCGTCCTATCTAGATCGTTGGTATTGTATAGATCCACGTTCCCTCTGATGGTTAGATCGTGGAAGAGTAGCATGGAGTATAAAGATACGTTTTTAGGGTCAAAGTAGCATTTCTCGACTCTGACCCAGTTGAAGTTCTGTGGAAGACGGACTCGCATGCGTGTGACGTACATGTCCACAGGCACGGTCCGCATTTGCTGGTGCATGCTGTATCCGTCGAGCATAGCTGGGCATAAACTCGTTAATCCGTTAATCGTTAATTAACGAAGTTACCATATAACATTTTGATTAACGGATTAACTTTTAAGTTAACATTGAAAAATGTTAACGTACACGTTAATATGCAGAAGTCGTTAATCGTTGATCCAATGCAGGGTAGCAGCGAGTGAAACAAAAACAAAACTAGATATATTTTGCCGGCGCGTGCGAGTGAGAAAGAAAACTGCGAAGAGATTTGTTTCGTTTGATCTACGCTTGTCGCCTTGTCGGTAGTTTAACTGGTAGGGATTTGTGTCCGTGGTACTACTAAAAGGCCGAATACACGGTTTAAAGCCGCGATTCCTACCAAGGTGACCTTTGTAGAAACTGTGGCTTGAAACCATGTAGCCGGCAGTTTTAAACCAAATTTCGCATGACCTATAAACGCCCTTGGTAGAAAGACGCGCCCGGAAGTTCGTTGCATTATTCATAGCAAGTTTGTTTAATTTTTTGGCCATTTACATTGACAGAATAAAAGACCAACAGAGTTTAGCAAAAATACGAGTATCCAGCGCTAGAAAATAAAATACAAAGATTAACAGAGAGATACAACTCATCAAAAGAAAAAAAAAGGGTTTGTGATTTTGTCAGGTTTTGTCTTGGAGGAATTAGAAATGGAGGCGTCAACGTTTAAATCCACGAACAATATTTTCTGCCAAAATTGACGGGGGACGAGGTAAACACGCATGGCACACGCGCATAGCAAAATCCTATTCATGTAAACACACACATTGACAATCCCGCACACGATCTTAAAATTTGCACACAGATAAAAAATATAACGTAGTTACGCAGTGTCAAGACTCACATTAGGATAATCTCTAGTGATGGGCATTCAGTAAGACCGGTAAATTGAACGATGAATAAAATAATGAATGAAATGGGTTTTAGGTACAGGTAATAGTGAGTGTTATGAATAAGTTATGCACAACAGGTTTCACATTTTGTAACAGTCAGAAAATAAAAGAACTGAATTTAGTTGTAATGTTTTATTAATGGTTATAAGTTTGAATCAATAGTTCTTAACATGTTATAGCATAGTACACATAAGTTTAGTCTTTTACTGAATAATTGAAAAATATATATAAAGTGAAATCACATTACATCGTCAGCCTTCACACCACAGCGAAGTTTGTAGTTCTGCCTTCTGCGCCGGAGGCGTTGGTTCGATTCCCACCGAGAACAAATATTTGTGTGGTGAACGCAGATGTTTGTTTGCCCAAGTTTGAGAACTTTCTGTAAAATGTTCCGAGCAAATCACACTCGTTCTTGTTGCATGCCAAGTTGTTTTTTGGCCAAAAAGTTTTGTCCACTTTTCAAGCAACAGGGTTTTTTGGAAACCTGCACAAGACGTAAAAGAAATATAAAATAGGCAAAAAAAATGTTTTCACTACGCCCACGACTTTATTTTTGAGTATGATGTCATGTCCTATTTTATACATTGATGAGTAGAGGGTTTGATGACTGGTACCTAGGAAAACCATATTGTGGGATTTGTGAATAAATTTAATCCGATATTTCGTGGCGGCAGCCATCTTGGACCGATTTTCATCAAAAATAGCTAAGAACACTCCCGACTATTCACACTTCAAACAAACAAAAAACTAAATTAAAATCGGTTGATTCGTTCGGGAACTACGATGGGACAGACAGACACACACACAGACACCGCAAACTCATAACATCCCGTCGTTTTTACGTCGGGGCTTAAAAAGCACCAAATACGTAATTAGACAACACATTATGTGATAATAATTTAACGTTTATTTTATCATTCATTCATTCATCAATTTCATTCAACTTTTCCCAACACTATGCCTTCTACCAAGGTATAATCTTTGACAATACTGTCGTAATACTGTCGCTAATCTGTCGCAACCGGTATTTCTTTTGAACTAAAATTCTACAAAATTACTAACACAATTGACAAAATAATACTCCCTTGTGGTAGGAAATACCATGTTCCCGGAAGTTTGATGTCTCTGATCGTCTTTTACAAGAAACTACCATGCAATTCACCGTTTTCGCGGAGCTCCACTTCGCGACATGAAACGACACACAATGGCTGCAGTTGCGAGTAAAACAGTTTTATTAAAAGGATATGATCGAGGTCGGTATATGACCAGCAGAGGGGAAAGCCCTGTATTGACATCTCCATTTCTAATTCCTCCAAGGGTTTTGTTTGAGACAGACAGAGTACACGGGCCACAGAGCAGCCAACACGCTTTTGCTTAACACGGGCAGCAGTGATCGCTGAATCTGCGTTCCATTTCCAAATTTTCATACAAAAAGTGACAAGTCACATCGATTTACGTGATCCTTGGAGGAATATTCCTCCAAGACGTGATCACTTGAGTGATTTGTGTTGTTAGAATCGACGCCCAGAACTGATTGTTTGATAATCGATATCCTGATTTGATCGAAAACGTTTCTGATGGTTTTGAAGAAAAAGGTCATATTTTTCTAGCCGGCTTGTCTATTGACCAGTGACTGACTTGAATAGAAATTATTTTTATCAGACTTGAAATAAATAAAAGCAGCCAAGTGCGAGTCGGACTCGCCCATGAAGGGTTCCGTAGCATCAATTACATAATATAAAGGTTTGTGTAGTTCGTCGAAAGGTAAATTGCGGTTTACGATATTATGACCTTGGTATATGACGTATAAAAAAAAAAGCTACTGACTAGATCTCGTTCAAACCAAATATCGTTGGAAGTTTGCATAGTAATGTACAACATATATTTTTTTTGGATTTATCATTCTCTTATTTTAGAAGTTAGAGGGGGGGGGGACCAACTTTTTTCCACTTTGGAAGTGTCTCTCGCACAAACTATTCAGTTTAGAAAAAAACGATATTATAAACCTCAACATCATTTTTGAACACCTATCCATAGATAGGTACCCCACACGTGTGGGTTTGATGAAAAAAAAATTTTTGAGTTTCAGTTTCAAGTATGGGGACCCCCAAAATTTATAGTTTTTTTGTTCTATTTTTGTGTAAAACCTTAATGTGGTTCACAGAATACATCTACTCACCAAGTTTCATCAGTCTAGCTCTTATGGTTTTGGAGAAAAATGGCTGTGACACGGCCGGACAGACAGACAGACAGACATGACGAATCTGTATGGGTTCCGTTTTTGCCATTTGGCTACGGAACCCTAAAAAGAAGGAGGTTCTCAATTTAATAATAATTTAGTATCCTCACCATGGATTTACTATAACCTCACCCTGAACCTCACTATGAATAATTTCTTCTTCTTTTTCTTCTTAATGAATGGCATCTGTCCATTTCTATTAAATTTTGCCAGTGTCGAGTAGTGAGGGTAAATTACTAGATAAAATACTTTTTCATCAAGTCAAGTCAGCCATAGACAAGTCGGCCCTACCCGGCCCTACCCTTGCCGGCTTTGAAAACAAAAGATGGCCGTTTTTTTCAAAACCATCTGAAACATTTTCAATCAAATCAGAATAACACTTTAATTCGAATTGCTAACACTTTGAGCTAAGACCTCAAGTAATGTTGGTTAAAATACCACCGAAATTACACAATAGAACTCAAAATAACACCAGAAAAACAATTAAAATCAAAAAGCTATGTGACTTCCCAAAATGACAGAAAACGATTTATAATAACTCACTGTCACTTGACACTGGCAAAATTGAGTCTAAATGCACAGATACCATTTAAGAAAAAAAGAAGACGATTGATTATTTATTGTTTTGTTTTCCAAAACGTAAGACTAGGCGGTATGGTCTTAGTACTATAGCCTGCTTCTAAAGGAGCGAAAAAAAAAAAAAAAAAATTGTTTTGTTTTCGTTTGAGGTTTGAGGCTATCTATAATTATTTCATAAGTTGTGTTTAATGTATTCTATTTACTTGTGTGACGGACTACCGTTTACAAAGTACTAATACTAAACCACGAGTTATGTGATGACTACTGCAACATGTCTTCCATACAGAACTCTGACTCAAAGACCACAGTCTTCCAGTCGGCTTGTGCCGGTGCGTTTGCGGGCTCGTTTACGAGAGCAGTAGCCCAACCTCTCGATGTCCTGAAGATTCGGTTCCAACTGCAGCTAGAACCTATCAAATCCGGATCTAAATACAGTTCTATTCTCCAAGCGTCAAGGTCCATTATCAAAGAAGAAGGTATTTCGACACTCTGGAGTGGTCACGTTCCGGCGCAGCTCCTGTCAATAACGTACGGAATTATTCAATTCTCAACTTTCGAGAAATTGACGCAGTTGTGCCAATCTGCAGACCCTACATTTTATAACAAACAGAAGCATTGGATCCACTTTTCTAATGGTGCACTGGCAGCTACCATTGCTACAATGGCATCTTTTCCTTTCGACACTGTGCGGACGAGATTAATTGCTGAACAGAAAACGCAAAAGGCCTACAAGGGTCTCATTCATGCATTTTCATCAATGGTTAAAAGCGAAGGTCCTACAGCTCTATTCAAAGGTCTAATACCCACTATAGGTCAAATTGCTCCACACTCTGGTATACAATTTGCCATCTACAAACTCTTCACAGAGAATATATTCAACAGATTGGAGTTCTTCCAACGGCCAATAAGTCTGACGGCTACAGTAGAGTCTACTATGATTGCAAATTTAATAGCAGGGTCTATAGCAGGGTTTGTGTCGAAGACTGCTATATACCCATTTGATTTGATCAAAAAGAGGTTGCAGATTCAAGGTTTTCAACAGCATAGGAAGAGTTTTGGGAAGCAAATGTACTGTAATGGATCTCTTCATTGTATTAAACTGATAATAACTGATGAAGGATTTCTCTCATTGTATAAAGGCTACTGGCCCAGTGCCCTAAAATCTGTTTTAGTCTCAGCATTACATTTCACTGCCTATGATGAAGTGAAGCATTTGCTTTTAAGACTATAAAACTATACATTATGTTTATAATGTATACTTACTTACAATCGTAATTTAAGTGTGACACACTGTCCAAAGTTAGCTGTCACTTTTGTCATTACCTAGTGGCAAGAGATGGCAATTGAATATACACTGATTTTCTTTTGGAAAATGCTTGTAAGTAAGGGGGTTAAAGTCGAATCTTATAAGTTAAAATCTTATATGTTAAAGAGATTGAATCTGTCATTTTTAAGTGTGTTATTGTGTATCATTTAAGTTTCTCAAACATCTCGATCTATCTTTTCGAATTTTTCTTTTGTGCTGTGATATTAGTAGACTTAGTAGTTTCTTAGAATGTTGTTTATGTGTACTTATTAAAAATTGTTGAAAAATATGCTTATATTTTTAAAACAATGACTAATTTAGAGCTAAATACACTTACATCTGTTACTTACAAAATCATAATATTAACTAACAATATCAAGCTTTCCATAATCTAAATAATTTTACTGATCTACCACCATAACAAAAACAACTGTCTTAAAACTGGAGTTTTAAAGGTCCGGCCACATCAAAGCGATAACACAGCAAGTGATATAGCTGTATCACCGTCATGTTATCGCAGATTCTTTTAGCCGGTCGTCAGGGACCTTTAGATTGTTACTGGACCTTAAACAGTGTCCAGACTCTGGCTTTTTTGTCATTTTTCTGCTCACACTTTAATGTATGATTGTTGTGACACAATTATAAAAATCAGCCATGCCTGCAGTGATTAAATAAGTAGCACATATCCCATTTAAAAATTGACCAAGAAGTATATTATTATGCAAGATATCTAAGTTCTAACCATAAGATATCACATAACCCATATTCCTCATCAGGGTATCTTTTATCGCAGGCTGCAGTTCCTTTTTCATATAAGTCGTCAGTAAAGTCCTTATCCCTTTCGTAAAAATATCCTCCATTTCTCTCGAGATATCCTCTACATCTTCCAATTCGTCTTCATGTCTGAAGAGCTTGCTTCGTTCGTAGTTTATTCTAGAACGTGGTTCGTAGACATCCCAATTATCATCGCTTGATCTACCCTCAAACTTATCGAAATCCGACTCCATCATTTCAGAATTGAACGAAAACTCGTCAGATCTTCGTTTCCGTCTCAAGCGTAAATCTTTTCCTGACTTTTTGTTTATATACTTTTCGCATCCGTAAGCATAGACGCTTATGAAACCTGGCTCAACGAATTCGGAGTCGGTTTTAACGTTGAATTTTCCAGGGTGTTGGTTCAAAGGTCGCGTGTGGAAACCGATTCCCGCTTTGCGTAGTCTGAGGATCATGTTGCAGCCGTCTCCTCGGCGACGATACGGCTCGTCAGGGTAGTCGTACGATCTGGAATCAGCGTAGTGTCTTCTCAATCTCCTGCTTTGAGGTATCGTCCTATCTAGATCGTTGGTATTGTATAGATCCACGTTCCCGCTGATGGTCAGATCGTGGAAGAGTAACATGGTGTCTAGAGATACGTTTCTAGGGTCAAAGTAGCATTTCTCGACTCTGACCCAGTTGGAGTTCTGTGGAAGACGGACTCGCATACGTGTGACGTACATGTCCACAGGCACGGTCCGCATTTGCTGGTGCATGCTGTATCCGTCGAGCTCGATGCTTTGGCTCTGGAACAAAAGGTACCTATGTTTAAGATCAGCTCACGATTACTGGCAATGAAGACAAGACAAGAAGAAAAGATCTCTAGGTAACACCCAATCTACTTACTCAAGATAACCTTGTAGGTACTTAGTAAGGGCTCTTTTAAATCTAGGTACCTATACTAAATAAAGTTATACCAAGTTAAACCTTCTAAAAGATTCAAACGCGCTATACGCGCGGAGCGCGTCGATATCTTCTATTACTAAAAATGTAATGCCTTTGCTTTAAAAAAATATCACTTCTGTGATAGCATTCACTAGCTTTATTATACCTAGTTGCCTCCCTTACACATGGCATGCAGAAAGTGTTCCGTAATTAACTATAGGCGAATTGGTTTAATACGTTTGTTGCTCGTGGTACTAAGTACTACGCCCCGCCTTTCGCTCTGTCGGTACGGTAGTATGACTGGTAGGGATTTGTGTCCGTGGTATGGTATGTACTTACTAATAAGACGAAACTACACGAAACCTGAGACCCATCCGATGGACCGACGACATTGTTAAGATCGCGGGAAGTTAATTGATGGAAAGAGCTCCGAATCGGTCTTCCTGGAAATGTTTAGGGGGGACGTCCAGCAGTGGACTTCTCCAGGCTGATGATGATACCACGGGCAACAATCGTTAAAAGATGCTTAACCAGATATCATACCAACAATGATTTAAAACTTCTCTTCTACTTACCAAAGGAGTATCCAGATTCTTAGGCTGAGTCCGCTTGCGTCTCTTCAGCTGGTCCAGCGCTGACTCCAGGCGGGCGGAACATCTTTCTCCGGCGATAGGCACATTGGTGAGCGGGGGAAGTCCACCGCTGATACCAGGTCTGCCATCGAAACGCTTGCCTTCATACAGCGGAAGGAATCTGGATTCTGGAATAAAAAAACAATGATTTTTAGAAGAATGTTGGGTGCTCTAAGCTACATATAGGTTTGACCTTTGACTTTAATTATCTCTATGACGCGGTCTTTAAAAATCAATTAGTTTGGAAACCAAGGAGTTTGCCAAGTTTCTGAAAAAAATAATGTGGAATTATTTTGTCGTCAAAGTAAAGTAAAGCCTTTATTATCATAACTAGGTATTGGTACCTAGCCTACCTACCTATATAGGTTGGTTCCTAATACCAACCTAACCTACGTGTTAAAAAATTACATAGAGCCATATCCGGCAATACGTAGGATTACCTACCTATTGTTTTTAGATTGTAAGCGTAGATTAGTCACGTTGTGTTAGATAGAAGGTTTAGGTACCTAGGTCCTATTTAAAAAATGGAATTGAATGGTAAAGTTAACCAGAAGGTAATTATTTCGTAAAGTAAAGCGGCCGCACGCAGTTTTCACTTCTATTGTTTGAATGCTCGGTACCGTAAAATCGTCGTGATTCTACCCATGTCTATATTCCAGTCGTGCAATACCAATCTACTTATACCTACTGCAAATTATAAAAGTATGTAATTAAAAGAAACAAAAGAAATGGTTAGGAGAAAGTAAATTTTATCATCATGTAAGTTGTAAGAAAGTCAACAGATTTTTTGTATACGCCCGAACGTTATTGTTTTCAAAAATTCGTGGGAGCGTTTTTTAGCAATGATTCTTCCAACTGTGGAAATGTAATGTTATACCACCTAAGTCTAAGTACCTACTTCTACTACCTTACTGTGAGTAATGGCACCTAGGTTCTAAGGTAGGTATAGGTACACCACCTTTTTAAAGTGTATGAATTCACTCAAGAAATTCGCGATCAACAACTCCCGGCTCTAACTACCATTCCAATCAACTCTACTTTAGAGTTGCCACACGTGGGGCTCAGTTGATAACGAACAAAATTAAGTTATTGATAGAACGAAGCATACCTACCGGGTTTCAAACACACGTGACGTGCGAATGTCCTCCTAGTAACCTACTCATCTACCTACATCAAAGAAAAATAATTATTACAAGATCTCACCTTTTTCTGGCTCGTCACTTGGAAGGTCATTACCACTAGCCGACGCCGTTTTCGCAAATAATAAAAACATCCACCACAATCTGTTCATTTTCATCACAACAAATCATGAAAAAATTACCACTGGCTGAATAGAACTCTTTACTTTGCGCGCGAAAGAACCGAAAAAAAAATACAAAGACCGCGAAAGTACAAAATGGCCTCTCGGCGCGAGACTGAGTTGTTGAATAACGTAAGAAAGGTAAGACAAGAAGCAGTCTTTGGATAATAATCCCCGCTTCGATGGTATGGAAGCAAAGCAATCCACAATTCGCGACAGGTGCCACTGCCACTGATGATGGTCTATGCAGTTATCAGACCGAAGAGATGCTTGCAACGTCTCCGAGATAGCAAGATGGTTGTTCTTAATTTATCTAGGCTAGGTACCATACCACAGGATGCAAATACTTGTGTCATATCGTAGGAGGTACTTCCCGCGTATTACCTACCTATGGCACAGAAGAAATAATATAAAAAAAAACTACTTATAATAACTAGGTATAATATTACACTTACCTATACCTAACTATTATCAACGTGCATGGTGGCTTGCATTTGTTTTCTGAATTTGAAATCAAATACGATAGCCGTTGAATGCCTGCGAAGTAAGGAAGAGAGATTATCTTCTGAAAATTATTTTGATTTAATAATAAGGGGGGCTCTATTGCTTTTCAAGGGTTCGGATTCTTACACTTGGGTAGGTAATAGGTAAGTAGAATAAGTACCATTAGTACCTATACCTAGACTAGTAAGATGCACAAAGATCGTCACTGTGTAAAAAATCCTAAACTATTGTCTCTCTACCATTATTACTATTATTTATTCTGTGCCATTATCAGCTTTGCTTTTACCTTTATTATCTGATGGGACATTAGCTTGTGGCCTGATTATGCCTGCAAGTAGACTGTGACTCTATTTATGAAAAGAAATTAGGTTGTGTCGTTTCACGGTGAACGGGGTTAAAGAACTCTCTGGCTCTATGGGTGTTTTGTGAGGATTAAATAGCCTTATCGTTATACATCATCGAGGTCACCACTTAAAAACGCTATCATAATCTCTGTTGATTTTATGGAGAATGTTCAACAAAAAGAGCAAAGATTACGTTGTAAGTAAGTATATGTGTACGGTCCACATACCGTACAGTTTTGCTTACACTGCATTTTCATGCAAATGCGTGGAAACCGAGCGGGCGCGGTCAGTCTTTCAACAACCCGCGACTCATCAACACCTTTTGTAAAGCAATAAATAAACGTGTGTCAAATTAAACTACTTCTATTCTTGACGTCCCGTACATCAATGGTCCTTCGAGCCTCCGAAGGCGGGTCCGAAAACGTGAAAAGCATTTTGTGTTTTATGTGCCCAGTCTGGATTACCTCAGGACATAGCATTGCTCTGTAGGTGAGAAAGCAGTCTTCGGTGAGTTAGTATTTCGCTACTCTCTACAAGCTATCAATACCATCGCTACAAGATGGATGATCTCATAGCAAATCAACAGCAAGTCATGGCAGGAATGGAACAGGTCCTGACCAACTTTAAAAAGGATGGTCCTGAGCGCAGGACCTCAGCGAACATAAATAGAAAGCTGAGCTCTTTAGAAACTTATTGGCAAGAATTTCAGTGCAATCACAGCAAATTGTGTGAATTTGATGATAAAACTGGAGATTACTTTGTAACTGACGCATATAAGCGTACTTCAGATTTTTACGTTGATACACGTTCATATTTACAAAAGTATTTGTCATCTGACACAAAAGCAGATGATAAACACCTTCTGCGTCCGGCTACACCTCTAGCAACAGGAGGGCAATCCAGGGCCGAGACACCAGAAGCAAGGCAGCAGCCTCTGGAGTCCAGTTTCCAAATGCCCCGCAGCAGCAGCGGGCAGGGAACGCTTCAGCGTCCGGCTACCCCTCTAGCAACAGGAGGGCAATCCAGGGCCGAGACACCAGAAGCATGGCAACAGCCTCCGGAGTCCAGCTTCCAAATGCCACGCAGCAGCAGCGGGCAAGGAACGTCCCAGCGTCCGGCTACACCTCTAGCAACAGGAGGGCAAACGAGAGCCGAGACGCAAGATGCCAGGCAGCAACCGCATCAACAAGAGTCCGGTTTCCAAATGCCACGCAGCAGCAGCGGGCAGGGAACGCTTCAGCGTCCGGCTACCCCTCTAGCAACAGGAGGGCAATCCAGGGCCGAGACACCAGAAGCAAGGCAACAGCCTCCGGAGTCCAGCTTCCAAATGCCACGCAGCAGCAGCGGGCAAGGAACGTCCCAGCGTCCGGCTACACCTCTAGCAACAGGAGGGCAAACGAGAGCCGAGACGCAAGATGCCAGGCAGCAACCGCATCAAAAAGAGTCCGGTTTCCAAGTTCCACGCAGCAGCAGTGGGCAAGGAACTAGCAGCAAGCTAGATGAAATGCTAAGAAAGCAGCAAAGTAACTTCAAGGCATTCATCAGGACGTTACATTCAGTAAACATCGAAAACCTCTCTAGCAAATGGGAGTTCGAGGATACATTAAAGTCAGTACAGAACCGTTGGTCAGCTATTGACTCCCTGCATTGGGAAATTGATGGAGATCTCTACGAAGATGATTTCGAGTATGAGCAAACCTATAATAGGTATGAACGACAGTTTAATAACATCAAAAAGTCGCTCAATGAAAAAATGTGGTCTCAGCATCATAGAGAAACATCAACGCCACAGATGGATATACCTACCTTCAGCGGGAACTATCAACAATGGGTGTCCTTCAAGGATTTATTCGTAGAGGCGGTGCACAATAATATGTCTTTATCGAACGCCCAAAAAATGCAGTTCCTCAAGAGCAAGCTCAAGGGCGAAGCAGAAAAATTGGTACAGCATTTACTAATTACCTCTGATAATTATGAAGTGAGTTGGAATATACTCCTACGTCGCTACAATAATTTAAAGTTAATATTCAACAGCCATATGAATACCTTAACTAACTTACCTACATTGCAGCAGCAATCGGCAGCAGCCATTAAGAAGATCTATGATACCACTAACGAGTGCCTTAACGCAATAAAGGCCCTAGGAATCGACACAAGTACCTGGGACCCAATCGTCGTATACATCATTTCCAACAAATTGGATGCGGACACGCATATAGATTACGTCGAGTCATTAAAAAATCCAAAAGAGCTACCTACTCTTTCAGATCTACTAGATTTTCTTGAGCTTAAATTTTCTTCGCTTGAAACTTCTAGGCGCAAGCCCGAAGCAAAAACTCAGCAGCAGGAGTCGTCAACAAACAAGAAAACTCATTTTTTCAAATCTTTTACCAGTCATAAATTCAATCAAGATCAAGGTTATCAAAACTCAAACGATAATTTCCAGAATAAAGTTACGAAATGCGCAGTTTGTAACATGAACGATCATAACAGGCTATATCATTGCGAAACATTCCTTGAAATGCCGCCCTACATGAGACAGAAGACTGTCGAAAAATTATCTCTTTGCAAAAACTGCCTTATGTCACATAGCAATAAGAAATGTTTCTCTAAAAAAAGATGCCAAGAGTGCGAAGGAGAACACAATACCCTATTGCACAACGCATCGACAAGCAGAGTTCAAATTTCATCGCGAACACAATATGAAGCCGACAATTCCCAGCAAAGTCAGCAGAGGGGTAATGCCCATGTTTTACAGGGAGAGGCAGGGGAAATCCTTCTAGCAACAGCGTTGGTGAACGTCACCAAGGCTGACGGCAACCATCTTACGTTACGAGCGTTGATCGATCAAGGATCACAAACATCCTTGATCACCGAAAATGCAGCACAAATTTTAGGTATGAAACGCAAAAGATGCCAAGGAATAATATTTGGAGTAGGAGCCAAACAAATGATCTGCAAAGGGATCATTGGGATTTCTCTATCATCGCTATACATTGATTACCAAATCAACACTGAGGTATTTGTCATGAAACATGTAGTCAACAATTTACCTAACCAAACATTCGCACAACCAACATGGCCTCATTTGGAGAATATTCAGTTAGCAGATCCGGAGTTCTTCAAAAGCCGATCCGTAGACCTTCTACTAGGTGCAGACGTCTACGCGGAAATAATTTTAGGTGGCGTCATCAGACAAAACCCATCCATGCCAATAGCTCAACAGACGCGTTTTGGCTGGATCTTATGCGGCAGTGCTAACGTCACAAAATCGTATCACTGCAACGTGGTTTTGACCGAGCAAAATGACCTACACAGATTTTGGTCAATCGAAGATATTGCCGATCAAACCAAAATGTCTACAGAAGACTTGGAATGCTTACAGCTATACAAACAGACAACAGAGCGAGAAGCTGATGGTAGACACATCGTTCAACTACCACTACATTCCGTCGCAGATGACAAGTTAGAAAAATCAAGGCCAAAAGCATTGGCACAGTTCTATCAAATAGAACGAAATATTAAAAATTGCGAAATCGTTTCAAATGCATATAAATCATTCATGCATGAATACCAAGAATTAGGTCACATGCACACATCAACAGGTGACGGTAACAAAACACCCGGTAACAACATGCCGCATCATAGTGTGCACCGCGCTGACTCGACTACAACTGCGTTGAGAGTTGTATTAAATGCATCAGGAATGACGTCACGTGGGTACAGTTTGAATGATGTTATGTACAGGGGCCCGAACTTGCAGAAGGACCTACTTTCTTTGGTACTCAAATGGAGACAGTACAAATATGCATACGTTGCAGACATTGAAAAAATGTTTCGCCAAATTCAGGTTCACAAGGACCACCAGCGATACCAGAAGGTGGTTTGGCGTGACTCTGAAAGCCAAGCAGTTCAGGATTTTTGTCTTCAAACCGCAACATATGGTACAAAGGCAGCTCCTTTTCAAGCCATGATGACTCTTAAGCAGCTAGCAAGCGACGAGGGTCATAAATTCCCTGCAGCAGCAAGAGTCCTGGAGGAGCAGTTCTACATAGACGACCTGATCAGTGGAAGCCACCAAATTCAATCAGCACAGGAACTGAAGTTTCAACTTACTGCACTTTTAAAGCTAGGTGGATTCAATTTACGCAAATGGTGCTCCAACGAGCTATCTTTGATAAGCAATGATAACGCAGTCTCAAAACCTCACGACACCTTCGATTTTCGTCATCGAGAGTCTACTACAACATTGGGACTCCTCTGGAAAGCTAAGGAAGATGTTGTCTCATACAAATGCAAAATGCATCGACCTACCTGGTTAAAGTCATTCAAAAAAGATGATGAAAGCGTAAAAATCGATACTGACTTAGAAATAAAGACATCAAAACAATCAGTCAACACAGCACAAGTTGAAAGTACACACATAAGTACTAATCTAAGTATAGTTGAATGTTTGCTAAGCAAGCACAGCAGTTTGATACGAGTGACGCGCGTCCTTGCCTGGATTATGCGAGCAATAACGCATCCAAAGGAAGTGAGCAGCTCAGCAGAGCAAACACGTAAGAAAAATACAGTCACTACGTCATGCGTCAATTTAATGACTATGATCTTCATGTTGATAATGTTATGTTCTACTACTGCAGTCCAAAGCACATACAACATCACAGCAATGCAAAGTAACAACAGCATTTACTTTGACAAGGTTTCAGACATGCGAATAATTCAAGACAACTGGAAACTCGTCGTCTACTATAACATGAAACCATACTGGAAAGGCACTAATTTACTAACTGCATACAAAAAGCACTTAGAAGGATTGTGCTCAAAGTTCGAAGGAAGGGAATCCCACTGCGACATCATGCTACTGCAATTACGTCACGGATTCTCAGAACTACAGTACTATAACGATATACTACAGCAAAGCAATAAGCACGCGCGCAAGAGACGAGGAATTATAGACGGCGTGGGAAATATTGCAAACAGCCTGTTCGGTGTTTTAGACAGCCGCTTTGCGGAGCAATACGAGGCCGATATTACCAAAGTTAGGCAAGACCAGAAACATCTAGTAACGTTGTGGAAAAATCAGACCTCGGTAATCGAAGCGGAGAATAATCTACTTAAAAGAGTTGAAGCATCAATGGAAGAACAGCATAAGGTATTTAGCAAGCACTTGAATGAATTGGAGCAGACAACAGTCAAGCTGAACGATGCCATTGTCAAGATAGACAACATCAACGAGTTCATAATGTCTAGTATGATCGCCAATAACATACTAAACAGCCTCAAAAACATTCAAGACACTTTGTTAGAGACCATCACGAACTATAAAGAGTTCAACGTCCATCTACTTACACCAATGCAGCTTCGTGTCGAACTCAACATCATTTCTGGACAATTATCTAAGGACTTATCGTTGCCTATAAATAACATCCAGACAGATCTAGCAAAGATCTACAAAGTTCTGAAGGTTAGAGCCAGAATGTCTTCGCAATACTTTATCTTCGAAATACAGATTCCTTTAGTCAATAGGGATAATTACGAATTGTATAAAACGTATCCAGTCCCTCAGCGAACACAAAACGCCATCGTAAGCATAACACCGATTGCAACGTTTTTAGCAATCAACATTGAAAAGGATACCTACATACCGATTTCAGATATCGAATTATTGCAGAGATGTTATAAGCTGGAGAAAACTTTACACTTATGCGAGTTACAGAAGCCGGTGTACCAGAAAGCATCTGGAGAAAATCTTTGCGTCAGAGGTTATAACAACACTCAATGTATAACTACCGTAAGCACGTGTCAACCTACCTGGACAGAGCTTATAAACGTAAACAATTTCATGATCACCTGTTGCGGTCAATGCACTGCAAGATTTATCTGTGGATATCATGTTACACAGGAACAACTAACAGGTGTCAACATTATCGCACTAGGAAATGACTGCGTCATCAAGGGCGAGTCATTCACTATAACGCCACATAAGCAACACGCTAGCACTTTGAATACAGAGCCAGACATACTTTCTATAGAGATTGCACCCGTCAACAACATCATAAATATTACGATACCGATCACCCACTTTAATGAGAGCAACAGCGACATTAAAGGCTCGATCGAGAGTATCAACAAACGAATCGCCGAGATCAAAGAAGCAGCAGATCACTTTGAACAAAACGACGAGATGTCCCCTCACGACGTTCATCAATACGTCGCTATCTACGCAGTGGCAGCAGCAGCGTTGGTGTGCGCCGCGATCGTCTGGTGGCGAGCGCGCGGTGCCCCCGCCACTCCGGGCAGCAGCACGGTGCGGGCCACGTCAAGGACGTGCGCTCCGCCCGTGCCGCCGGTGGGCACGCAGCCCATACCCTCGAATCGTGCGGCGGTCTCATCGGTAGTCGGCAATAGTGTTGTGTGTGATGAAAGTGAAAGTGCGTGTAATGTACAATCTTACAGTGTGAAGTGCGAAAGGTCCAGCAAGGACTCAGCTACATCGCCGACTTTTAGTAAAATAAGGTTTATAAGTGATCGCGATTAATGTCGGTATCATGCTGCGTTTACTAACATAATATTGTTTCATCCTCTTGTATCATGATACTATAATCGCATACTAACCAAACCATCTCACTTCATACTCATTCTCTCGCGCCCCCCGGAACATGTACGGTCCACATACCGTACAGTTTTGCTTACACTGCATTTTCATGCAAATGCGTGGAAACCGAGCGGGCGCGGTCAGTCTTTCAACAACCCGCGACTCATCAACACCTTTTGTAAAGCAATAAATAAACGTGTGTCAAATTAAACTACTTCTATTCTTGATGTCCCGTACAATATGCGCGTTGAAAAAACTTCAACGCGCGCCTTTGTCACTGAATTTTTAAAGTAATCTTCTTTTTTCATGGATAAAAATTAAAAATTATGTTTTGTTTTGATTAAGTATTACAATCATGATACACCTGAAATCAACGTACGGGATCGGTACTATTACTACCGATCGATAGTATTAGGAAAGAGGTATCTATGCTAGGTTTGGTTAGGTCATCTAGATTCTAGAATTTCAGACCTTAGATAGGTATCTACCGATTCATACGCGACAGATAAGCCGCTATCAGGTAAGTAGGTAATACTTACTTAACTATTGTGGGTGTGAATATTTTTATAAAATAAAATACAAAAAATAATCCCACAGAAGTGTAACGTGACCTCACAGTTTTGAATGGAAGTTCTAAATAGGTACCAAAGTTATCGCAAGGCAGTCTCATGGTCTTGGATTATCTACAGTCTACACAAAGCTGATGGTGTTTTGAAAGAAATATTTTGTATGAGAACCACCGGCGCCCTCCTTGCCACTGTTGGCAGAGCCAAACATTCGTTTTGTCCATTGTTCAATGTTTGCAAGAGACATTTTATGTAATCATTGTGATACTATTGTTAGGGACTCACATTTTTCTTATGAAATTTCCGTGAAATAGAAGATTTTACGCAAGGCCTAACCTGAATGGCCTAGCATGAAATACTTAATGAAGATGAAATGTAGGTAGACAAAATATCTTAGGTAACCACCAAATGACCGTATTCACACTCATATGATTTATTGCAATTATTATGTTACATAATGAGCTAAAAATTGTGAATACATAATGCATAGGAATATTTTGGAGTCGAAGCGGGACGAAGTCTTTGCTGAGGATTAGGCCGACTAGAAAGTAGCTAATATAAAGTAGCTATAAGTGCTGGGCAAGCATGCTAAGTCCGGTCCCAGGCACGAGAGCATCCCGTAAATAGGGGTATGAGTGAATTATAATTCTGGCCCTATAGAATAAGCAGTTCATTAATCGGACAACAGGACTCTCAGCTCAGTCGGTAGTAGCTCTGCCTTCTGCGCCGCAGGTCGAGGGTTCGATCCCCACCGAGAACAAATATTTTTGTAGGGTGAACACAGATGTTTGTTCTCTGTCTGGGTGTATTATTGTATTTATATTTATACCAAGCAAAAACATAACTGATCGTAAAGCCACGCGAGGGTCATACACGAACAATGTCATTGTATTAGATTGTGCAAGCGTGGATTTCATTGACGGAGTCAGGGAAAAAAGGGGCTTCATATTATCCCCCCTTGGTTAGTGAACCTTTGCCGATATCACAGAGCACCAAACACGCTTTTGCTTACGCAAAGGCCGATATAATAGTAGTTACATTGTTGTTCAAGGTTGTCTGGAAGATATCGCTCTTAGTGATTAAGGGTATTCCCTTGGTAATTTTATGTGGTGTGCAATAAAGTATTTTTCATCCCACCAGCTCTGAAAGTGTGTTTTTGCTGTTCAATATCTGACTGCAAAAGCCTTTTTTATAGAGGATAAAGTAAATTTGAATTTAGAATATCGTGTTCACTAAGTTTGTCTATACACTACCTATTTACTTCTACCTCCATGGTGCCGAACTTATCATACAACCTTTTTTATTTTGTTAAAAACTCGCACTCGTAACCTTCTTGGTGTATTCAAAACACCATTAAACCTATTTACTTCTACCTGCTTGGTGCCGAATTTATAATACAACCTTTTTAAATTTGTTAATATCTCATACTCGGAACCTTCTTGGTGTGTTACTTTTACGCGCCATGTTCTTTTTTGCATTAGTCATTTCCTCGCTGAGGTAGGATGAAAAGTTACGTGTTGCACTCGAGTGCAAAGATTTTTCACCTTGTGCTCTATTGATTCCTTCGCCAACGCTTAGGATTCTAACTTTTAAACCACTCGCTACGCTCGTGGTTAAACTTTAGAATCCTGCGCTTGCTCAGTCATCAAAATTGAGCACGCGGTCAAAAAGCAGCTTTGCACTCTTGTATAACAAATAACTATTCTATCTATCTATCTTGTTACCCAAGCGACTAAATTAGTCTTTACTCCGAGGTAAGCACTGTGCTTTTAAATACAATACAATAGAATAAAGTAAAAATAAAATCTTGAATCTACAGGGCGTCCCACGGATATGCCACATGGAGGGAAAGTACCTTGAATATTGTAGATGGAACATTTTGCTGAAAGAAGACACAAGTGAAATTTAAAAAAAAGCGGCCAAGTGCGAGTCGGACTCGCCCATGAAGGGTTCCGTGGCAGTAAATAAATTTATAATAGAGTTCTAGAAGTTCTAGTAGTTCGTCGAAAGGTAAATTGCGGTTTACGATTTATGACGTATAAAAAAAAAACTGCTGATTAGATCTCGTTCAAACCAAATATCGTTGGAAGTTTCTATAGTAATGTACAACATATATTTTTTTTAGCTTTATCAGTCACTTATTTTAGAAGTTAGAGGGGGGGGGACCAACTTTTTTTCACTTTGGAAGTGTCTCTCGCGCAAACTATTCAGTTTAGAAAAAAACAATATTAGAAACCTCAATATCATTTTTGAAGACCTATTCATAGATACCCCACACGTATGGGTTTGATGAAAAAAATTTTTTTGAGTTTCAGTTTCAAGTATGGGGACCCCCAAAATTTATAGTTTTTTTTCTATTTTTGTAAAAAAATCTTAATGCGGTTCACAGAATACATCTACTCGCCAAGTTTCATCAGTCTAGCCCTCACGGTTTCGGAGAAAAATGGCTGTGACATACGGACGGACAGACAGACAGACAGACAGACAGACAGACAGACAGACAGACAGACAGACAGACAGACAGACAGACAGACATGACGAATCTATAAGGGTTCCGTTTTTGCCATTTGGCTACGGAACCCTAAAAACAATTTGACTTGGTTAATAAATTTATAATTTGATTTAATTTGATCGACCTTCATGCTTTCTCGCCTATTTAGTTTTTCTCTGTGGCTGGCCATCTATTCCGCCATTATTTTTAATTTTATTTTTCAACATTGAATAAATGGTAAGTATTTTCCCCAAATCCATGTTTTTTTTAAGAAATTGTTTAATCTAAATTATAATAGTCATTAAATAAATCGTAATTTAAAATTCCTCAATTAAATATTAAGTATTTCAATTCTACATCGCGCTCTAATTGAGGCATAGGCTTTTTAGGGCGGAGCGAGGCCCCATTAGCGCGTTGCGCTGCGTTGCGTCGTCGCAGCGTCGTCGCTGCGTCGGTTTTCATATATTTTTTACGACATGACCCATTAGACCGTAGCGTCGTCGCGCGCGACAATTCAACGGATCGACGGACGACAGACGAAGCGAGGGGGAGGGGATGCGCTGCGTTGTCGGAGCTGCGCTGCGTTGACGGAGCTCTGCTGCGACATCTATTTATTGCGAAGGCTGAACTGAGACGCAGCCAATGTTGCTGCGACGCTCTTGCGCTGCGACATCGTGCGTCGTCGCAACGGAACAGCGCATTGTATGCCACACCTGCGTTGCGTCGACGCGACGCAACGCAGCGCAAGAGCGTCGCAGCAACGCTGGCTGCGTCTCAGTCTCAGTTCAGCCTGTCCGTCGTCGCAGCGGAGCTCCGACAACGCAGCGCAACGCGCTAATGGGGCAGGGTGAAGCCCCATTAGTGCGTTGCGCTGCGTTGCGTCGTCGCAGCGTCGTCGCTGCGTCGGTTTCCATATATTTTTTACGACATGACCCATTAGACCGTAGACGGCGCATGATATGGCATGTTCCTGACGTGCGTGATCTGCTAGGCAACCTATTCCACAAACGATTCTTTGCTACGCCTCAGCCCCTAGATCTCCATACACCAGGGTCCTGAATACGTCTCTCCACAGCGCCATCCGATGGTGTAAGCAAAGCGGCATTGTACCCGAACAATGGGGAAAGCACGTCCACCCCGGCTTCGGGCCGCAGGATGCTAGGTCTAGTTCTAGCGCGTATCTAGGATTGTTTGCTTTAGGCTAGCTTGGACAATGCACATACAATGTTTGTCGGCCCGTTTACCTACTTCGGCAAATGATTTGATCCGCACTTGGTAAGCGGAATGGTTTCCGCAATTAAATACAACCTATTATCCTATTATTTAGTTCAGTTATCCTATCTTATCCTATTATTTAGTTCAGTTTTTAATACAACCTCAAATTATGTACCTAGGTACATTGCTGCGCCCTTACAGAGTACATAAGTAACGTGTATGCAATAAATAAATGAATGGGCCCTTTTTTCGTGACGCTTGACACAATATAATTAAAACTAGCTGTGCCCGCGACTTCGTCCGCGTGGTATAGTGTCTATGGGTAGCATTTTTAATTTGCAGCGGAAGAAAACAGTAATTAAATAACAACGTCATATTCGCGTGCACGTGACACAGTCGTCTGCCCTCTTACTAAACTTAGACATAATGGCGTCGTACTACGCCACACTTTCATCCCCCCCGCATTCCTTCCCGAAGTCCCCCCACACTCCCCCCACTCTCCTCAACACCCCCACATTCCCCCCGCACTCCCCCCAGACTCCCCTCCACAATCCCCCTGTACTCCCCCTCGCTCCTCCCCTCCACACTCCCCCCTGTACTCCCCTCCACACTCCCCCCTGTACTCCCCTCCACACTCCCCCCGCACCTCCCCTCCACACTCCCCCTATACTCCCCTCCACACTCCCCCTGTACTCCCCTCCACACTCCCCCCGCACCTCCCCTCCACACTCCCCCCTGTACTCCCCTCCACACTCCCCCCGCACCTCCCCTCCACACTCCCCCCTGTACTCCCCTCCACACTCCCCCCGCACCTCCCCTCCACACTCCCCCCACACCTCCCCTCCAACTCCCCCCTGTACTCCCCTCCACACTCCCCCCTGTACTCCCCTCCCTCTACCCCCCCAGCACAAACTTTGGATGTCATATTTTTTTATATCAAATCAACAGACTAAAAAATAAGTTTTAAGTTTCTAGCTCTAAAAATGACGATACTTCCATACAACTTTCAACCCCTTACAACTCTTTTTTCGCAATAAAAAGTAGCCTATGTCCTTCCCCAGGCCCTCAACTATCTGTGTACCAAATTTCATTTCAATCGGTTCAGTAGTTTAGGCGTGAAAGCCAGACAGGAAGACAGACAGACAGACAGACAGAGTTACAAACGCATTTATAATATTAGTATGGATTATGTTCTCGAGCTTGTAAGCTCTACGACATGTCGGTTAATTCCCTTACAATGTTTTCCTTCACCGTTTAAGAGTAGGTACTGTATAGGGCACACACATTTTTAGGCTGTACGACCACAACACTACATACACCTATTTCATGTACTGGAAAAAACCCACAAGGAGTGGTCAAATACCTCTTTATTTTTATTCTGTACTTTCCAGCACACGGGAAGAAACACAACAGTAAAACTGTGTGAGGAAATGCAGGGTTTCACTAAACACCCAGTCCCGCGTGTGTTTTTTTTTCTAAACGAGTAAACAATGGCGTCTCGTTGAACTCTTTTAAATGAATCTCAACGTCTCATGCAATAGACATCGACGCGTTTATTTTACCTTCATTCACTTTGCATGGTAGCTTTTAAGTTCATACAAGTCAGTTGGGTACCTACTCTAGCGAACACTACAAGGTAGGTACCGTAGATTATGAGCTACGACACATAAGTAGAGTGAAACTAAAACCTACCTAACTATTCTATGTCACGCGCGATGATAAACGTAGAAAACTTCAAAATAGTTACAGCCTACGTCGCGTGTCGATCGCAGAGATAGAGGATAAACATATTGATTTCTGTGGCTGGGCTAGGCAGAGTAGGTAGTTACGTACAAACGCAGACCAACGAGATCATGGTATGTAGGTATAGTACACTTATAATATAATCCTATTAGCTTATTGCGCTTGCTCGACGCGACTGCGCGTAGTGTAGCGTTTTATTTATAGCTATCTTTATAAACCTTACAATTTCAGATCAGTCGGTCTTCCTACTTACTATTGTACCATAAACTATACTGTTGTATATTTGTGTGGTTTTACTGGCTATTGCCACTATAACCTTACAAAATCTGTAGTATTTGATTTGGGTACGCACATAGTTATTGAGTACCTACCTTTAAAAATAAAGAACCTATTTAGAACTGGGTGGGTGTGTGCAACTAGCTTTGTGTAGTGTAGACGATGACGGTAATAAGTTAGCTTTCTTAACTGATCAATAGATGGCTCTGGGCGTAATTTTATTTCACTGCTAGCAACTAGAAGTTGAATATGTTTCCAATTTATTTATTTTAATGTACGTAAGTTAATTTTATTGTGTTTACATTTTTTACGAAAGCGCTCACATTGGCCACATGCATTGGAAATGGAAGTATTAATTTGACTTGACCTTATTCGAAGATTGATTTATTTATTTGAGATAGACACTACGTTTTCCGCCTTATATCTTTGACTTTTGACGGTTTAAATGACAGCTGTCATGTTTCCCTTCCGTCATATTTCTGCTTTGGTCATTTCCCCTTCCACCACCAGCAGAGTGGCGCGTTTGAGGCAGCCATCTTTATTCCTCATTGGCGTTTTGTTTTCCGTCGAAGCAACATGTGTTCAGCAGATATCTCTGCGACTACAGTTGCTTAAAATATTTTAATCCTTGTTCATACAAAAGTGAAGAACTAATTCTTTTACTTAGTGAATAAGTGTATTATACTGTGCAAAGAGGGAAAACCGTGAGTACCCTCTTTATATGAAACGTGTTCAATTTTTAACGAAAAGTTCGTTTGGATCACGTTATTACAGTTATGTAAATAACCAGTTATCCTGTATGTTTGTTGTGCATGTAAGTTTTAATGTGCATATTTAATGTTCAAGTAATTTACACAAGCGGTAGCCCCACGTGCAGTAGCATAAGATGGCTATCGGTGATATCGAAATCTTAGTTTTGAGGTAAGTGATAATATGATAATGAAGTCATAAACATCAATGGCCTTGCAATAAGGGAATGAATCGAAATCAAATCCTTTAACATCGAGAGGAAGCTAAAATGGGTAGCTGTCCTGGAGTTGTTGAAAACTGGTGCTTAGGTTAGACGTCTTATGAGACTACGGTCTTACCCTTTAAACTCGTAAATCGTATCATACTCCAAGCTTCATAGACTTGGGATCAAACAAAGTGGGGAGAAATGTATGATACGATAAATCAATTATAATGCTTATATTACTAAATGTGCCTACTGCATTGTGAAAAATAAATATTAATTTTAATATATAATTGCACGAAGTATATATTGTAATCTTCTCTCTTTTTCAATTAATTATACGAGTGCTGAAGTTAATTTTTGAGAATCTGAGTGACAAAGCAGAAGAAACTCTGTTTTTCATTTTTGCTATACTCTTTATTATTTCACTTTACAAGTCGTATTATTACATGCGAAGTTTTGTATGTTTTATTTAAGTATTTTTGGCGGCTAAGGTGTTCTGTTCCCCAGAATTTATCAGCTGCGCAAAGGTGACGCTAAGAATTTGGAAACGCTGTGTTCCAGCTGAGGGAACTCGTCAACCATAAGAGGAATCGCTACCCAATTAAAGTAACGGCTGCCCCTCGCAGGGGTAGGCCGTTATTAAAACTATTCCAGCGCATGGAACGATATAAACTTTTAATGGACCTGAGTTCCTGATTCTGATGGGTTCTTGCAAAAGAAATTCAATTAAGCCAATAACCACCCCTCGCAGGGGTCTGGTGTTAGGCTAACTACACTTCAGTGGACCAGGGCTCCTGAATCGGATGGGTTCTCGCAAAAGAAATCCAATCAAGCTAACAACCACCCCTCGCAGGGGTTAGGTGTTTGCCTAACGGTACTCCATCGCATGGAACTGTATACACTTCAGTGGACCAAGGCTCCTGAATCGGATGGGTTCTCGCAAAAGAAATCCATTCAAGCTAACAACCACCCCTCGCAGGGGTTAGGTGTTTGGCTAACGGTACTCCATCGCATGGAGCTATATAAACGGTGGCTGGACCACGGCTCTTGAATCTGATGCCTTCTCGCAAGGGAAATCCAATCAAGCTGACAACCACCCCTCGCAGGGGTTAGGTGTTTTGCTAACGGTACTCCATCGCATGGAGCTATATAAAAGGTAAGTGGACCATGGCTCCTGAATCTGATGGGTTCTCGCAAGAGAAATCCACTCAAGTTAACAAACCACCCCTCGCATGGGTTAGGTGTTTACGTAAGGGTAATCCTTCGCATGGAGCGGTATGAGCGTTGAGGGACCATGGCTTCTGAATCTGATGAGTTAATGCAACAGAATACCAATCAAGCTAAGAGACACCCCTCTCAGAGGTTAGGTGTTTGGCTAACGGTTTTCCATCGCATGGAGCTGTATAAACGATGAGTGGATCATCACTCTTGAATCTGATGGGATCGCGCAAGAGAAACCCAATTAAGCTAACAACCACCCCTCGCAGGGGTGTTTGGTAACTGTATCCCATCGCATGTGTCTGTATAAAGTTTTAGTGGACATTGGCTCCTGAATATGATGTTTTTTTTCGCAAGAAAAATCCAATCAAGCTAACAGCGGCCCCTCGCAGGGGTTTCGGGTTTTTGTGTGGTTGTTGTGTTCCATCACGTGGAATTTGTTGTGAATTTTGGTCTTGCCTGGCCTGGCCTGGCCCCAGAAAGTGCTGTTTCCTCACAAGAGCAATCCGATCATTTAAATATACACCCTTCGCGAATAGGTGTTTGTAAAAAAAAAAAAAAAAAAAACAGCACACCCTCACTGGGTGGTGGGAGATGTTTTTGTAAGGTTATAATGTCCTGAGAATAATAATAGAATAATAGATACCAGTAAATGTTTATTAACAATAATGAGTTGTAATGTAACAATGGGACAGAACATCTGCTGCTCTTGCGTACTCTAATGTACCTACAAGCTTGTACTGATGAACAACTTGCACAGTTGTGTGGTGGCTCTAGTACTTACAGTCTACACTGTATGTAGTAAACTATGCGTTATATGTAGTGAAACAAGGTGCAGTAAATAAGTACCCCCATCTGTTTGTAAGCAGTATTGAAAGTAAAACCTAATTTTTGGGTTCTACCACTGATCTCATTCCAGAGTGCATTTTCACTTAAAAGTAGTTAGTGACACAGGTGCTTGTTACACCTACTGTATTACAAATATTTTTAGATGGTTACGCAAAATAAAAATACTTAGTTGGGTCAGAAACGACGTGCATCTCTACGATCACAAACTCTTAAGTATTAAAGTCACTTGAGCAGGGAAAACTTTAGCTGAGTTAGTGTGTGGTTCAGCGTATAATACAGGTATCTACCTATATCGTAGAGTGGTATATATGGTGTGGCTTAAAGATCTACGCTTTGTGGATCGCCCCTTTTTTAAAATTAAGTACCATGTAAGACCAGCCTCTTTGAATATCGAAAATAAAGAATCCTAGTTGCCTCTAAAATGCAGCCTACCCACATTTATATACATATTTGTTCTTGTTTTTGAAAACTGTGGACGTGTGACCTACCAACTAAACTAAAAACTGAAATCTCGTCAAGCTGTTTCTTAACGTTCTGCATGGAACTGCCTACCCACATGGATGTGCTGCACTGTGTTTTTAGCTCCTAAGTGTAATTTTGTCGTAGAATCTAAAAGATTCGAAAATATGTGTCAAGTGCACAAAAGGAGCCTCCGTGAGGCGCACTTAAAATCCTTTCTCCACACTTCTTTTCGAAAGATCCGGTGACACTTTATGAAGAAGACTAGGTACATGAGATATATTTCTGATAAAAGTAAATCATCTCGTCCACGGAGCGTCGAAGTATGTAATGGCATATAGTTCTAACCAATATTGTTACTATTCATCATCATCATCATCAGCCCGAAGAAGTCCACTGCTATTGTTATGCTGTTTTAAAAATAGTGGTTGTAGTATCACTGATAAACATAATGGTTTCCAATTGTTTAATTCCTTGATACATCAGTAAACAAAAACATCCTAGTACTTTAGCACAATTCTTGCTGAAAGCAAAAACCGTAAAACCGTAGTTCCTACGTTTTGAAGCAGGCATGTTCTTCCAGATGTTGTTACTCCATGTCAATCAAACTATCCGGTTTGCGACGTTGGTTGGCAAAAATATTTTTTATAAATACTATGTAAGTATAAATAATGTTCATGTTTTACATACTAATAGTAAAACTGCCCCGCAGTAATACTATGCTCTTGACTCAAGAGGTCTCACATTATGGTTACACATACTTAGATCGCATACCTTATCATCATCATCAGATGGTTACATATTTGATCGTATTCCTACTAGTATGGTGTTTATCCTGTGTTTAACAATTGATTGCAGTGATAATTGATGGTTGAAAACTATCATCAGTATTTTACTGATCATTCATCATCATCATGAACTGGAAGGAAACTATGATAAAATGGAATATTTTATTTATCACTAGTCAAATCGTTTAATATGTTTTTATTACTATAACAGTGTTAATTTAGCAAGTCCGCATCACCCGCATAAGTCCGCATAGGTCAGGGGGTTGGATTGGCAGGCTGCTATTACAGCACCTTCAGAAGTTCTTACAAGCTGGATAGAAAAGGTTATTCTGGAAAATTATGTTGGACTGAAAGAGAAGGGAGTGAGTTATAAAGTGACATTTTTAGTTAACGCAAAATCTTGCTTAGCTATGTTTCCAATGATAAGCAAGTATATTTATGTTTCCAATGCCATTGCATTATGGACCGGGTCGTCATCATAACCAACCCAAAGAAATTCATAGCTGGACTTGGGCCTTCTTCTTAAGTTGGTTAGTCATGAGGTGGTTTGTCTATTAACCCCATATATGTCAGACTTTCTTAATATGACCACGATCACTTTTGATGCAAAACCTGACAGGTTTCTCATAGTACTATAACTATGTTAAAGTTAGCCACACTTTATAGTGTTTGCTATAAGTATATTTCTAAGGTTGTTTGGTAGATAATAACGTTTTACTGTTGTAGGTATACTTACCTACTTGAGGTTGTAAAATATTTTGATGTCACATGTTCACATTGGCGTCAGAGTTGCTACCACCACCAGGCGATAACAAACAGGTCTCAAATAAATAAATCAATCTTCGAATAAGGTCAAGTCAAATTAATAGCAGCGTTTTACCTACCAATAAAACGCATATTAATTTACTTACCTTATTCGAAGATTATACTTTCAATTCTGCCTGGTGATTTTCGACGCAATGAGGAATAAAGATGGCTGCCTCAAACGCGCCACTCTGCTGGTGGTGGAAGGGGAAATGACCAAAGCAGAAATATGACGGAAGGGAAACATGACAGCTGTCATTTAAACCGTCAAAAGTCAAAGATATAAGGCGGAAAACGTAGTGTCTATCTCAAATAAATAAATCAATCTTCGAATAAGGTAAGTAAATTAATATGCGTTTTATTGGTAGGTAAAACGCTGCTATTTTACATTTACTGTTGAACAGTCTTACTACACAGATGGCGCTGTGCTTGATTTTGTTCCTCAGATTTATCTATCTGCCATCTCTTTCACTCAATCTTGATTGAATTTGACATTTCATTTCATTCATTTTAATTTCACACAATCATCAAACAGACGAGCGAAGTTTTGCTGGCTTTTATGGATTTTTCACAAAGCTTGAAGGTTTCCAGCTGCCGTGTGACGTTGTGATGTTTATACAAAATTAATTTAACTAGGTACTTTGAGGTGTGTGCTACGTTATGTGTTATTCAAAGTATCCATATGTGTGTTACTGTAATGGATAAGTATATAATTACTGCCCGATGGATCGGCAAGGTAACTGAAGACGGTCTTGTTATGATGAGACAAAAGGCTTGTCCTTCACACATTAGTAGAGCATCGTTGTGCAAACAAGCCTCTTATCTACTCGCCGAGTACATTTAGAGGTGATTATGGCTATGTTAATGATGTTTACACACTGCATGTAAGTACAAAAGTATTACCTCCTTTGAAAGTTTCATTTACAACGCAGTTACTAACTTATCTGGTGGTGGGCTACTATATCGCTTGTTAGAATAAGAACTTTCCAATAAAAAGCAGTCCATATGCCTTACTGCAGTTTAAAATAGACATGGCTAATGTAAAGGGTAGAGTAAAATCACCCAAAAGTGGCACCAGTAACAAAGGCCACAGTAATCCAAAACAATCCTTGACAGGTCAGAACAATGCTTCAGATTCGACAAATAATGTCATAGAAAATTGTGACCTAAGAAAGGCAGGTGACCTAGCACCATTACAAAATGATTTATTGCATGATGATACCATTGACTTCAATAACAGCACAGAAAAGAGTGTAAAATTATATCAACCACCAAAACCAAAAAATCTGAGAAAAAGTCAAAGAAAACCTCGAGTAAGAAATGAGGGGAGGAAGCCAAGAAAAGCAGGAGATCTCACTGCATTACAACAAGTTTTGATGCAAAACGATTCTATTGACTTCAATAAATGCACAGAAAAGCTTCTTAAATTAAATCAACTACCAAAACCACGAAATTTGAGAAGCGCTTGCAAAAAACCTGAAACAGAAAAGCTCCAAAGATTTTATACACAGAGTGGACAGCTTGTCGGACCCAGGTGCAGAGAAGGCTTGAAGATGATTGACAATATACTAAAGGGAGAACTAATGATAGAAATAGAAATGCCTACAAAAGTTATAGAAAAAGCAGTTGTAACAACTGTTACCAATAATAATGAAATGGGAATAAGTGACCAGAATGACACAATTGGTTTACCAAACTCTCAGCCTATACATGAAAAAAAGAATAAAACAGTAAAAAATACTATAAAATTAAACAACCACTCTGAAAACAACAATTATGTTGGAATTCAAACTAGAAGTAAACTCACACTTCCAATTAATAATGAAAACACAAAAAGACCCGTTAAAAAACCTAAAACAAAAAATTCTACAATAAACAAGAAGATCACTTCAACCAAAAACAGCGAACAGAAAGTTAGGAGCAAGAAACAAACTGATAAATCAGTGAAAACAAAACAAGTCACTCTAAGTAATGGCTTAGTGCTCACTCTAGCACTCTTCCAGTGTGATTACTGCCAAAAAATGTTCAGCAGTAAGGCATCTCTACGCAGACACATGTACATTCATCTTAAGTTGGAGCAGCATCGTTGTAAAATGTGCTCTAAGAAGTTCCGTTACAAAATGCATTTACACAACCATGTGAGCAAGCACCACCAAGATATGAGGAACCTTGAACCCATGCTCTGCCAAATTTGCGACAAGGAATTTCTGCTACAGGAGAATCTAGAGCTCCATCTATCCACTCATATCAAGAACGAAAACTCATTCAAATGTGTCTATTGCGACAAGAAGTTTTCATACCACCTACTGCTAACTCAACATGAGAAACAGCACCTCATCACGGGAAAGTACCAGTGCTCGGTCTGTCAGTTAAGCTTTGATTCTATCAATCGCTTAAAATTCCACATGAAAACTCACCTAAAGATCAAAGACTACATATGTCAGCACTGTGGTAAAGAGTTCTTAAGGATGAACTCGTTGAGAAGGCATGTGCAGATATGCCACAGCGGTCACAGGCTTCAGTGTCCCGTTTGTAAGAAGAAGTTGAAGGGACATCTAACAGAGCATATGAGGACTCACAAGCAAGCGAGGCCTCATGAGTGTGATCTGTGTGGGCAGCGCTTCACGCAGTCTACTCAGCTGACGGTACACAAGAGGTGTCACACGGGAGAGAGACCTTTCGGCTGCAAGATATGCAATCGATATTTCACTCACTCCAACTCACTCATGCTACACATCCGCCGCCACACAGGAGAGAAACCATTCCGGTGCACTGCCTGCCCGCTCTCCTTCTCGCAACTTCCCCACATGAAGACCCATCTTATAAAAATACACAAAAAAGACACTCCATATAAATGCCAGAAATGCTATGCTTGCTTCAAGATGAAAAAGCAAGTGGATAGCCACGAAAAGAACTGTAAAGTCGGCGAGCGAGAACTGACTTTTGAAGAAAAGATTCAAGCTTCAGTGCAGTTCGAGGAGGTCGAAGTCCAAAGCCCGATGTCCATCTCTCGGATGCGGTATCTGCTCGCCTTGCTACTGACGATGGTGGCCAACAAAAAGAGCCTCAAGTTTCTAGGTGCGTAACCTTTTTCAATTCCTACACACTCATGAACCTAGCACAGTTTTCGTGTGGAACATCGCTTCCTGTGTGTGTGCCAATAACGGGAGCCTAAATTCCCCTACACGTCTCATAGTCATTTACGAAACACCCACAATCTGTTACAGTCGTATTTCCTCCATACATTAGACATGAACGCGCTCCGTGTACCTACGTACATTATCTGAGGTCATTGATTTAATGGGTGGAACAAGGTTTATCAATAACAAACGATGCGCTGTGTCATTACATTACGAATGCAATTGCGGTCAGTCCAAATCCGAGCGCTGTTTACTTATGCTCTGGGGTGTGAAATATTATGTGTTGTGTACGAGTGCAGTGTTGCTTGTGTGACGTAGCACGTATTCCATTACCGAGCTTATATCATCATGGTTTTTATTTTAGCGAACATTCTAGTCATTGTAAGGCGGAGGCGTTCCAGCGACACGGTAATATCTCGATGAGTGAGTTCATTCATTGTGTTTTTAATTGGTGTCGGACGGTGACGGTTAAGGGATAGGGAAATGGTACTTATTTTAAGGTGGATTAGGCCGCTTTTCTTCTGAAAAGACTGCAGGTGGTGGAATGGAACTTTGAATTTAAGCTTCGATCTGTAAATATCCTGAGCTTTTGCATTTTATTGGTACTAAGACTGACTGAAATACGATTTGAGTCACCAGCGATGCTGTAATATGGCCTTACACATGCGGAAACTTTAGGTGTGAAATCTTGTGTAAATACCACGTAATGCCGTTCAATATCATGTGAATAGTTTTCAATATCATGTAAATAGTGTTGCATCGAGACAGCTTGCTCGCCTCAGTCAGTCAGTACCCACGTGTTTCTAAATAGTAATACATGTTCTTCTACCAGGTTTCAACAAACGCCCCATCGAGGAATTGCTCTTGGAAATGACTGAGGCTGTCGGTCAGACGCCTTGCAAAGACACATCACTATCGCCCATAGTACGTCTCAAAACCAACATTCGGTTACTCCTAGAAGGCACTATTCCCTCGTACCAAATGGAGAAGTTTAAGAAGGAACACAAGACTACTGAGGAAATTCTCGAGATCCTGACAGATGAAAAAAAATCTTGAGACTTGTAAGTTTAATCATGGAAATCATTTAAGGGGTAGTGCAAAGTATTTTAATCATGTTGGAATAGCTAAGAATTACGTATTGTTTAAAATTAGGTTTTTTGTATAGAGTAATCAATCTAATAATCTATAATAGGTGTATGAAATGACCATAAATCATAATTTACGTTGAATTATGCTCAAAATCGACCTGAAAATAAACGATTCAAATATAATAGTAATATTAGTCTTATCAGCTAAGTTATTTAACGTTAGTGGTAATCTAAGCGATCACATTATTCAATAGTTGACTGAATGTTTTAAAGATTTAGAAATAGTGGTATCAAAAAGATGCTGGTAATTTTATCACGTTTTGACTAGGTATTGTGTTTTATAAAGCTTTTGCATGTTTAGAGCGCAATCACGTAGTTTTACGAAATATCGTGTAATCAATCTTTACAATGTAGGTTAGTTTGTCGCATGAAAGTTAGCTACTATACAGTGGACCCCCGGTAATCCGGCAAACATTATGCAGGGCAGTGTCGGACTATCGAATTTGTCGGATTATAGAGCACTGCCTAAGACCCCTATAGTCCGGATTTTTTTACGAAAGAGTACCTTGTAATCCGACAAATTACGATCTAAAATATCACATTTTTCTTTAATTGTCAACGTTTTGTGCTTTCGCTTCTGGGTTTGTGACGACATTACTAGGTACTACATATACCTAATACACAATGAATAAATATGTAGTAAACAATGAACGTACGCTAGGCCGTACCGCTATCACTAGTAGTCAAATTCAAACTAAGTAAAACAATGCATACGCGTCGAGCACAATAGCGGTGGCGCGTACGAGTTGTGACCTGTTCAAACTTGCGTGATCTATACATACATACATATTAGCAAAGATTGTCAAACATAATTCTGTCATGTCGGATTACAGGGGGCGCCGGATTAGACAGGGGCCGGATTACCGGGGGTCCACTGTAGTTAGTAATTTATGCTTTACACGGTAAAGAATTTCGAAAAAGGCTTGTTTCACAGATATCTATGTCTATTCTGGACACTGTGTTGTGTAAAGGTTGGTTCGATATTTATTGATAGGATTTTAATCAAGTATGATTGTATGGTCATGTATTAGAAAATGAACATTGGTTTTGTAAAATTCAAATTACTCTTAAACTGACTCGCTTTTGACCAAAGTTTTAGATTTTTATTTGAAGATCCGTCTTGAGCCTTTAGTATCAGCAAACCGAAGTTGAAATTTATTTGCTTAATCCGGAGAAAATCTATTGTTCGTCTGGCTGTACCTCCTTCCTTGTTTGTACATTTGTATTATTCCCGATTTCCCGTTCAGTAAAGGGTCTATTGCGGAACTCGTCAATCTACTTACATATTACTATTTATTTACCAGCGTAGAATCACAAATTAATCCGAACCAGCCCGGCCTGATATAATGCAAATTGAATAAGCGATGTTCAAACTTAAAGTCGGCATGGTCGCATTGTGACTCATATGTCCTCTATCTGAGGGCGTAGGCCTTTAATATGCCTTTATTCATACATAAATAATAGCTATCGATTTATGTGGACGTTACTAGCGAAGCGATTGAGTTGGAACCCTATTTCAGCATTGTTAAGAAACAAATTCATTTGAAAATCTAAACGCGTACTTTGTTTTGCTTGGTAAAGTTTATGAAGCATGTCAAATGCTCAAGGGAAATGTAAATTGCGTGTCATATCGCTCCAAAGTTGGTTCCGCGCCTGGATTTGCACAGGTTTAATTTAAGATTCGTTCGTCATCAGTCTAAATAAGTCACTGATGGGCTCACATAAATTGGAGGGGCTTTGCCGAGGTCATCAAGCTTGGTAGGAAGTGTGATGAGATCCGTAATCTTCCTTTTTTCCTTACGATGTTTTCCTTCACCGTTACTGGCGAGTACTGGCATGGTGCACAGAAAAACTGATCGGTGCATGACTGACCGCAGAACAGTTCTGCTGATCTGGTTCATTCCCTAGTCGTCTTATTATAATATCTATAGAAGGTTATGGAGAACTCATAAGCTGGGATCACTACGGCCACAATTCTTCATAAAATCTGGTTCACAGTCGTTCAATATTATTCGATATTTAACCGGGAACTTGACACTGTAATAATGACGTTACGATGAAAGCAAGTATTTATGTTGAAATAAAGGCATTACATTACATCAAATTGGATGTGTATAGGTTCAAAAAGTAATTGTGTGGAAATAGGAAGTAATTAAGGATTTTCAACTGTAGCTATAATAAGCTTAATTTTGAATGTGCGAATCTTGGATATTTTGTAATATTTTCAACAATACAAAGTTGATGAAACTTGCCATTATATCAAAGTGATCAGTCCAAAGATATATTTTACAGCATTTTATTTATTATTTAATATAAGTTATTTGAATTATGTTATGTATACCATTCCGAAAAAGAATGATTGTGCCATGTTGTTGGGTGTTTGGTTATGTTTATTTGTATGGATTTAATTGTTATTATTTTAAGCTTCTTCTGTAAGCTAATATTTTGAAACTATTTTAACTATGATTAAGTGAATATTATAGGACTAGGGGTCTTATTAATAATCCTGGCGTAGCGTTGGACTAGTTAATCCGTGTTTTGTCTCTTGCATTGACATGCAATTGTCAACTCGAGCAAATGTGACAAAACACGGATTAACTAGTCCAACGCTACGCAAGGATTATTAATAAGACCCCTAGAGTTTTATAAATAGATGTGGGATGTATTTATTGTAATAATTATATTTAGGAGCACTTATTTTCGTAAATCCACAGCAATGCCCCACTCATAATGGTGAAAGTAATTTTTCATACGTTTTCCAGTGCCATTAATTATTTTAAGCTCAAATTTTATTTAAATATAAATTCAAAATAGCCGTTTTTGATATAAGATTTAGACGCGGCGGATGACGACAGTCCAGATAAGACTGGACAAGTGCGGGTTCGATTCCTGAACCGGGTCACCGACCGTATATTTATTTATACAATATGAAAATATTCGTGCGGCTGAATATGAATTAAAGAAAGTTAGTAAATAGGTAATAAAATAAAGAAAATACCTAAGACAAATACAACAGAAGGGACATTTGAAGATGCGATTATGTAATGCGACTGTTGAAGTGTTTATTTTTTTATTATGTTTATTGTTTAATAAATTGTATTTTATTTAGGTGCTTCACTATATTGTATCACTTATTTTATTTTTAAAGTTAATTGTTTTACATTCTGTATATTTTTTTTAATTCACCAAATATTTTAAAATTTAATTTGAATAATGTAGGTAAATTAGGAAAATTGTGAACTACGTCCAAAAATATTATTAAGGTTTAAATTGTGGGTAGCCAAAGAAAAACTTGTTAATGATGACCCGCCTTTGTTCAGTTTAGTGAAGTAAGAATCAACACTTTATGGCCGTTTGGTTGGTAGGTATTCAATTTATTTATAAAGTGAAGTGCTCTAAGATGAGATTTTATTTGATGGTGCTGAGTTGTTGACCACTTTTAAAATTCCTCAAGCATTTTTCACTGATTTAAAAATGACCTATCCAACCAATTTTAAGAGAACTGGCCGGGAGTACCAAAGAAAATCGTGTGAAATAAAATATTTATCATGTAACTTGAATTGGCTTTTAATTTGTAGATAATTTGAAAAAACGAACCTAGCTACCTACCTTATATTATTATGTTAAGTAGGTACACCTACCTATTTATATTTTATTGGAAAACTCCTAAAATGAAATCATAATTTAATGGAGCTGTAATGAATGGTAAGAAAATTCCCCGCCCCATAGCGTGTCGTCCTTGCCATGATGCCATGCATGTTATGCAAATAAACAAATGGAATTAATAATGATGCACGGGAAACAAAATTTGATTTTTTTTAATGTTCCCGATGATCACAAACACAAACAAAATACGAAATCTAGCAACAGAATGGAAAAGACAGTTTATACGTTTCATTCCATACAATCAATATTCATTATGTAAAATATTGTACGAAGGCAGACGAGGTAGTATGTTTTCATGAAACTTGAGCCTGGCCCAAGAACGAAAAAAAAAGTTCTATGTCACTTGAGTTTTGTTCCAGTCAGAATCTAAATAATTCTGCATTTTCTTTAGCGTAAAATAGAGTGGATTTCGTTTTTCGCAAAGAGTGAAGAGTTTAATGTACAATAATTTCAATAATGCTTTAATTGTGTTTTCGCTTCGAAACAAAACTTTTCATTTCATTTCCTATTTTCAAAAACATTGCAACGCAACATTTTTGCAAGCAATGTAATGTTGAATTAGTTATCGTATTGGGCGATTTATCAGAGAATACCTTATCGCCACGTCCTGAATCTGAATAAACATGGGGACTACCGGCCAATCTATAACATTGGCTAACAGCATCATTGGTGTGGGAATCTTGGCTATGCCTTTCTGCTTTCAACAAGTAAGTTTACTTCTAGTTAATTTCCAATATAAAATGAGTATCTTTATTCTGTTCCCTTAGTTGTTAAATATAACAAGTTTGTAGTACCCTTGCATACATAGATCTTTCAGTAAATCTTTTCCTAAAATTCAAGTTTTCCTGTTGATTTTATTTTCTCTTTCAGTGTGGAGTGTTATTAGCTGGTCTAATCTTGATAACCATGGGCTTGATATCCAGACTGTGTTGCTACTTTCTTCTCAAATCTGCACACATCGCAAGAAGAAGAAATTTTGAGTTCCTCGGTAAAACTCTTAGATATTATGTCCCATCTGTTTAAACAGGTGTAACTGTTTGTACAGAATTATTGTTGAAACTATAGTAGGTCTAATATATTCAATGTTATTACTATGTTGTTTCAAGATATACGGTATATCTTGAAACAACATAGTAATAACACACATTGAATATATTCACTAAAACCTACACCAAATCAACATAAAAATATCATAAAAAACTTTGTAATTTTTCCTTAAACTTTAATATAAAAAAAATATTATCCATCTGAACTTTTGTGCTTAAATGTAGCCATAAAAATATTTTAATAATACAACTTTCTTTTTCAGCATTTCATGTCTTTGGATCTGTTGGCAAGTTGGCTGTAGAACTCGGTATTATCGGATTCCTAATGGGTACTTGCATCGCCTACTTCGTAGTAGTCGGTGACCTCGGCCCACAAATAGTCTCTAAAATGTTTAACATTAACCAGAGTGATATACTTAGGTAAGTTATTAATAAAAACTATTTACCTTGTTGCCAAAAATATAGTTAAAAATCCTACATCCTTATTAACCTTATCTATCCTCATCCAAAGTAGGTATTGTTGAACATTTTTCACATATTATTAAGCAAAGCTTATACATACTAATAGAAAACATTTGTTTTGTAAATACATATTATTAACAATGAAAATATCAATATCATATTAAAATAACTATAATTCAACACTGATGTAGACACATCAGTCAAAGCTGCTCGTTTATTCATCATCATTATCATCATCATCAACCTAATTGCAGTCCACTGCTGGACATAGGTCTCTCCCATGGCGCGCCACTGAGCCCGGTCTTTGGATCTTCCCATCCAGTTGCTGCCCGCCACCCTGCGCAAGTCGTCGTTCCATCTAGTCTGAGGGCGTCCTAGACTATGTTTGCCTAAACGCGGTCTCCACTCCAGAACTCATTTATCCCAGCGGTTTTCGGTTCTTCAGCAAACATGACCGGCCCACTGCCACTTCAGCTTGCTTGTTCTTTGGGCTATGTCAACAACTTTGGTCCTCTGTCTATTAATAAATAATAATAACATTATATCCATAAATTGTTCTGTTAGTTTTTAAATTCTGTCCTTCTGTTTTCATCATTGTTAGTATAGGTAGTATATGTTACAATACAATACAAATACAAATATTTATTTTCTTTCAACTTAATCTAGAGTACATTTCATGGGTTTGAGACCCTCTTTTAAACATAGAAATACCTGTGTTACAGGGTCTCGCTTTGCGGTTCGTCTTATTATGTTGTGCTAAGAAGCAAATAAATGATTGTCTATGTCTATAACACAAAAACGAAACAAACATCTATGTTCATCACACAAATGTGCCTGAAGTCCACAACTATTTACTAGAGGCCGCCCGCGGATTCGCTCGTCCCGTTACCGTTCCCCTTGAAAAAAAAACAAAAAAAAACCTTTGAAACCTTCGCTGGACCTCCACAAATCATTCAAGACCAAAATCAGCCAAATCGGTCCAGGCGTTCTCGAGTTTTAGCGAGACTAACGAACAGCAATTCATTTTTATATATTAAAATAGATTTGCTTTTCTTTTTCAGGACATCAATAATGGTAATAGTATCATTAGTCTGCGTGCTTCCTCTAGGACTCCTCCGAAATGTGGACAGTCTCAGCAATGTCAGTGCGGCTACTATATGTTTCTACTTGTGCCTGGTTATAAAGGTATACTTGCCTTCACCTTATTATTTTATTTAGACTTAGACATAAACATTTATTTATAAATAAAAATATTAAGTTTAAAAATCTTGTTATCCCGACTTAATAACAAAATATCTGAACCGATTTTTAAAAAATTCATAAAAGACCAAACTGAAAGTATAAACTTTCTGCTACAACTGATAACAAACATTCAATTACCTATAGATAGTTTTTATTAAAACAAAAATTGCATCGTACTATTACGCCAAAAACTATCCATTAATGAAAGCTAGTTATTCTTTGTAATATAGTGATATATCTCTGATAAGCTCTGTATAACTTTATAACATGGCAAACAAAACATCTACGTATTACGACGCCATATTTTTCTACCGACTAGTGATGTCTCGTCGCCCGGTCTCAGTAGGGATGTCCTATTCCCAAAACCGGCTAACAGTACATAGGTGAACCTAATTCTAGGGAGCATTCTTTTCCAGTTAACCTTTGCGTAATATAAAAATACACCTCGTTTTTTTAGTCTATTGAAATTAACAGGTAATAGCGGAAGCAACCTCTCAGCTCCCATCGGGCGCCTGGCATCACAAGATGGAGCTATGGAAGCCATCAGGGCTGTTACAATGTGTGCCCATCTTCTCTATGGCGCTGTTTTGTCAAACGTTAGTACTATTTTAAAACTTTACAGTAGATCTTTAGCGCCTATTCCTAGTCTAGCGATGCGCCACAACTGTTCTGTTTCTTTAACTTGAGACTTCCCCATCATCAACCTATATCAGTCCACTGCTGGACGTACGTCTCTCCCAAGAAATGCCACTGAGCCCGGTCTTTATATCTTTTCCTCCAGTGTTTGCCACCTACATTTCGCAGATCGTCGCCCCACCTTGCCGGAGGGCGTACACTACACTACGCTAGGCTTGAGTTAGAGACTTGCTGAAAGATAGATAACTTTTTTATTTGGCAAAACACAGCTTATAAAGAAAATGAAACAACAGAAAGAGAAGAACATTAAGTAAAAGTACGGCTACACAAGAAATCATAAGAGAAAAAGAAAACAGAGAACACATACAGAAACACATAGAAAGAAATAAGTACCACATAATGCTAAAGAAAACTTCTGTTCTCTGTGTGTGCAATAAAAAAAAAGTAGTTTTTTTCCAGTCAGCTATTCGAAATCTTCGAGTCTCTTCCATCCCTATCGCTGGAGAAAATGAACGTGGTTACCAAAAACGCGATAAACATTTGCACGTGCGTTTATTTCACGCTCGGCGTGTTTGGATACATTGCCTTCTGTTCTCATCCAATATCGGGTAAGATTTTTCTACATACATAATTTCAAAGCTAATCAATTCTTCTTCCTGCCCTTATCCCACTTTATTTGGGCACAAAATGTCTTCCTCCTCCATTGCCCTCTGTCAGCCGTCATCTCTGCATTCACTCTTCTCTTATCCATATCATCTTACACACGTTCATCCATGTTTTATTTGGTCTAGCTCTGATCACATATCCATCCTCCGTCATACTCATCACTCTCCTAGTCATATAACTTTCATCCCTCCTTAGACATGCCCGTACCACGCCAGTCTATTGCTCCTCAATTTTTCTGTCACTGGCGCTACTTTCAAACTTACCATGGTTCGCAAAAACGGCCCAAGTCAAAGTCAAATATGTATTTGTTTAATATATATAGGTAGAATACAGAACACACGTGCACATTACACATTATTCTGTATCTATATCAGTTTATATTATCCCTCTTGACGTTTTGGTTGGGTTTTGGCTGTCACTGTCATCTCAAAAGCGGAAGAACGTCACGCGTCTGCATTTGCTGTGCGATGCGAGCGCCCCAACCCGATGCGGTGAGATCGGGAAGTTGTCGACCGATAGAATTCGAAACAGACAGAGGCAATGGCGGATAATTTGCTATCTTATTGGAAAAACTATTAACGCGGAACACTGAGAACAATCTTGTGCAGTGATAAAAGAAGCTAGGAGTTGTGGCAGTCTGGGGTGAGTTTAGGTTATATAGTATTTTACGTATTTTATCTTTATTCTGTGTTACACCCTAGCACAGGAACCGGCGAACAGAATCACAGAAAGCTTCGGAGCCAGCGGTGCGGTATGGTTGATCAGCTAGATCAAACATTGGTCCTTCTCGAGCGCGGATTTGTTTAATTCCGAAGCCCTGTGATTTTGTCGTCATCCCGTGCTAGCACACAAAACACGCGGTCGGTTCCGTGGCCCAAATACTCTGGCGGTCTACGAGTAGCTTTGGCACGGAATCTTACGAACCCAACTCCTGCTTGTGCGGAACGCGGCGACTGAAAATACTGGGCGGTTTATAGTATTTTCAGTCAAACTCTCTTGGTGAGGTTACCGAGCGGTTAGGTGCCCACCAGGTTACACTGCACAGAGAAACTCACACTTTATCGACGGTATTGCGGTAGGGCTTACACATAGTTTATAAGTAGTGTCCCCTAAAATCTATAAATAGTATATACCTACAGTCTATAAATAGGCTTACATTACACAAACATTTACATTTTATATTTGTATTATAAAAGTTGTAGATACTTTTATCTTCCTGGGTAGGTATTAAAGTTAGTTGGTTTATTATAGAGAGAGACATTAAAGTTAGCGGCTCTTTATTTGGATTTATTTTGTGTATATAACAGTGATTATTGGGGTAAATTGTGTGAAACGTTGCGCACAGTTCAATCACTTTGTTTGTAGTTTCTGTACATAAAGTGAATAGATTCGTGGTGTCGGGCCTACGAAAGCGGTTATACCTACCTAGTAGCCAGTAGGTTATCCAGTAATCTAAGCGGTCTAGATCTGGTATTCAAGTTACATTCTGGTTCAATTCCCAGCGGGGGAAATTTAATTTTGTTTATCTTTTGTTCATCAATTGTTTATTGTGTTGTGTCATTATTTTTTAATTGTATTGACTGAAAGAGTTTTCAATCAGTCAAAATGCCTCCTAAAACTCAGGCTAGTAAGCTCCTCAAGGTGCGGTATGATATGGCCATAGTAAATTTAGATCTGTTGCATGATATGGCACAGTCGGGTTTGACCTCTGAAACTGAAAGGAATGAGTTTAAGCTGCGGTTTAGGGATTTGGAAACCATTTATTCAGAGTTCACAGCCACACATCTTGAACTGCAGGCCGGTCTTGAGGGAGATGAGGAGCCTGATAATTTTAAAATAAGATATTTAGGTTATAATAAAAAATACTATGATATTAAGCGTAGGTATTTAGAATTGTATCCTGGGATCAGTAGCCAATCCTCTGAGTATGGTACTGCAGGTTCTACGGATGGAACAAGTAAAAGCAAGCGGGTGGTTTTACCACGGGTGCAGCTACCTACTTTCTCGGGTAAAATAGAAGAGTTTGTGTCTTTCATGGATCTATTTGAGGCACTGGTGGGACAGGATTTGGCACTGACCAATACAGAAAAGCTGTATTATCTTGTTGGGTCATTGACCGGGGAACCTAAAGTGCTCACCCAACATTTGTCAGTCACCGGGGACAACTATTCAATTGCTTTAGAGCTATTGACAAATAGGTATAATAATAAGCGGTTACTTGCGGATAAGTTATTACATAACTTACTAGGCACATCCCATGTTAATAAGAATTTGAGCTCGCTAAAGCCATTTCTTAACACATTGTTGGAGAACACCAAGGCTCTAGAAAATATGAAATTTCCAGTAGCGGACTGGTCATACCTGCTCTTCTTCATCAACTTTCAGAAGTTAGAGGTTAGTTTGAAGAAGCAGTTTGAGGACAAGATTTCTGACAAGGAGTTGCCTAGTTTTGCGGACCTCATCAAGTTTTTGGAAAATGAGGTGAGAATTTTAGAATCAAGCGGGGAAGTCCACAGCGGTAGAGGTGGTGCTTCCACATCTAAGGCACACCATGTTGCTTCTCAGGGTGCCACAGATGGTTGTAAATTGTGTAAACGGGGTAACCATAATTTATCAAAATGTGAGCAATTTTTGGCACTGAGGCCACGCCAGCGGAAGGAGCGCGTCAAAGAGTTCAGGCTCTGCTTCAGATGCTTAGGGGAACATAATTTCGCTCAGTGTACATCAGGCTGGTCATGCTATAAATGCAAATCGATTAAACACCACAACCTCATCCATTTCGATTTGCCACAGCCGGCGGCGGCTAGTGCGGGGGCGGGGGGGCCACCAGCGGGGGATAGACCTCGTACTTCTTCTGCCAATACAGGTTGGTCAAGTTTACCCGGACCGGATAGGGTAAATGCGCCGAATGGGGTAGGCGGTCCCAGTTATGATCCGAATAGAGGAAGTTCGGCTAATTTGGACCAAGGGGCGGCTTTAACGTCACATAACAAGGGGGCGGCGGTTAGAAATCCTTGTCAACAGACAACAGTACTACTGGCGACGGCCGTAGTGCGCGTAATGGATATTTGCGGTGAATATCAGGAAGTGCGCGCACTACTGGACGGGGGGAGTCAGAGCACTTTTGTTACCGAGGCTTGTGCTAGTAGGCTAGGTTTGAGGCGGTTTAGGTCTGAGATCGTTACGCTCACAGGATTAGGGGGGTTGCCGGTAAGCGACTGCAGGGGGGGAGTTAATTTAACGATTAGCCCCAGGTATGCGGACCACCCTCGGCTTGTCACTAAGGCCACGATCTTGGGTAACATTACTCATAACTTACCTAGCGCAAACTTATCGCCGAATATAGCGGCTTGGTACAGGGGAATTTACCTGGCAGATGAACAGTTTTATGCTAGCCGACCAATTGATATTTTGATTGGGGCAGATTTGATGGGGGATATTATGTTAGGTGGTATACTAAAAGTAAATGAGTACTTGCCATGTGCAATGAACACGGTGTTCGGGCATGTTCTTATGGGTCCGGTGACCTATGCGGTTTCACAAAATGAATATAATGCGGTTCATTATTCACATTCGGTTTTTGCGGCGCATGTTACAACCGATCAGATTCTGGAGAGGTTCTGGGAGGTAGAGGACATTCCGGACACGGTTATTGTTGACCCTAAAGATGCTGAGTGCGAAACATTTTTTAGAGACACTCATCAGCGGGATGAGTCAGGTCGGTATATCGTTAGGTTACCTTTTTCGGATGATAAACCGGAGTTAGGTGACTCGGTTTGTTTAGCTAAAAGGCGGTTTTTGGCAATGGAAAGGCGGCTTTCTTTCAATGACGCACTGCGTGAGAAATATATTAAGTTCATGCGTGATTATGAACAAATGGGGCATATGTCGGTCTGTGACCAGGACCCGGCCGACTATGCCAGCGGAAAAGGGTACGTCATACCCCACCACGGTATTTTCAAGGCGAACTCTGAGAAAATTCGTGTGGTATTTGATGCCAGTTGCGGGACGACCACGGGGCTGTCATTGAACGATACGTTGCATGCGGGGCCAAAGTTGCAACGGGACGTTATGGAGATCATTTGCCGGTTTCGGATGTCGGCATTCGTGTTCACAACCGACATTAAGATGATGTTTCGTCAAATTATTATCCACGAAGATGACAGGCGGTATCAGCTCATCTTCTGGAGGGAGGCTGCGGATCAGCCTTTGCGTTTATATTCGCTCAACACTGTGACTTACGGTATGAAGTCCAGTCCGTACCTTGCGATAAGAACGTTGAGGCAGCTCGCTGATGATGGCGCTGCTGAGTATCCAGCAGCGGCTGATCTCTTAAAATCCTCGGTATTTATGGATGACATTTTAGGGGGAGCCGACTCTGAGGAGGATGCTAAAAAACTGAAGTCGGACCTAACAAACTTGCTTCGCTCTGGCGGTTTTGATTTGAGCAAGTGGGTGGCGAACAGTGATCGGTTGCTAGATGATGTTCTTGCGGAGGATCTAGAAAAACCACGGACTTTTGATAAGATGGACGGGCCTGGTTTCTTCAAGATTTTGGGGGTAGAATGGGATCCCAATAGAGATGCCTTTTCTTATCATTGTAAAATAAAGGACAGCAAAGGTTGTACCAAGCGGACTATTTTATCGACCATAGCAAGAACCTTCGACCCACTAGGTTGGATAGCACCGGTGCTTTTCCAGGGCAAGGTTCTCATGCAGCGGCTTTGGAGGTTAAACTTGTCGTGGGATGAGACTCCACCACCGGATGTGGTAGCGGAATGGGGTGAAATATTAGCGGATTTACCTCAAATTGAAAATATTTATATGGGGCGTTTTGCTCTAAGCGGTGATACCAAAACTTGCACCTTACATGGATTCTCAGATGCGTCTGAAAGCGGTTACAGCGCAGTGGTATATCTGAGAACCATGGACAGAGAGGGTGAAGTTAAAGTGTCTCTTATGATGGGAAAGTCAAGAGTTGCACCATCTAAGATAAAGGTCACAATTCCTAAACTTGAATTATTAGGTGCTGCGTTATTAGTGCGGCTCGTTAAATACGTCGCTGAATCTATCAAGAGGAAAGTGGGGATAGAGGAGATAGTCTGTTGGTCAGATAGCACCATCGTACTCTCATGGTTGCGGTTGCCTCCTCACACACTACAAATATTTGAGGGAAACCGGGTCTCACAAATTGTTAATTGCGGGCTAGATTTAAAATGGCGGCATGTACCATCAGAGCTGAACCCTGCGGACGTTGCGAGTAGAGGTTGTCGAGCTTCGGAACTGCTCGGGCATACCTTATGGTGGGACCCACGATGGCTTCACGGTGAAGCATCGACTTGGCCAGCGGATAAAGTTAGGCAGAACAAGGACCTACCAGGTATGCGGAAGTCCTCCTTACAGGTTCAAGTCCATGTAGGTACTGCAGAGCCTGATCCCATTTTCACGCGGTTTAGCTCATTAGCAATGCTACAGTCGGTCGTAGCTTATTGCATTCGGTTTGCGCATAATGCTAGGCACCCGTCCAATAAAATGCTAGGTGTTCTGACGGTTGAGGAACGCAAGTCAGCCATGGATCGGCTTGTCAGTCTAGTTCAGCAAACGGAACTCGCTGCGGATTTGGAATCTTTAAAGCGGGACAAGCGGTGTTCCACGCGGTTGCGGCGGTTGTTTCCCTTCATAGACAATGCGGGTCTTTTGCGGGTAGGGGGACGCCTGGAACATTCGAGTTTACCATTTCAGGTGAAACATCCGGTTGTTTTACCCAAGAACCATCCTCTTACTAATATGGTTATTGACAATGCACATCGGGTTCATTGTCATGTTGGTCCAACAGCCTTACAGGCAATTTTGCAATCGAATTTCTGGATTTTGGCGGCTCGACAAGCCATTAGAAGTCGCGTTTTTAAATGCATTGCGTGTTTTAGGACTAAGGCGAAGCCTGTAGAACCTATGATGTCGGCGCTACCAAGTGATAGAGTTAACGCGACTGGGGTTTTCCATACGGTGCAAACGGATTTTGCAGGGCCGTTCTCTATTAAGGCGTCGCGCCTTCGTAACGCGAAGATTTTAAAGGCATATCTTTGTGTGTTTATTTGCTCGTCGTCAAAAGCGGTTCATTTGGAGGTCGTAAGCGACCTAACGACGGAGGCCTTTACAGCGGCCTTGTCGCGGTTCGTAGCTCGGCGCGGTCTTCCGAGTGTTATCAGGTCCGATAATGGTACCAATTATGTAGGGACGAACAAGCACTTAAACGAGGTTAATAAATATTTACGTAGTGAAGACGTTGAGAAGACACTGGCGGACGTTGCAGCCAAGAGCGGTATTACTTGGTTGTTTAACGTACCAGGGGCTCCTCATTTTGGTGGTCTTTTTGAAGCGGCTGTTAAATCTGCAAAAACTCTTTTAAAGCGGATGATAGGAGAGCAGGTTTTGACATTTGAGGAACTGTCCACGGTATTTACCAGAGTTGAAGCGGTACTCAACTCTCGGCCACTTTGTCCGTTAACACAGGATCCTCAAGACCTCGAAGTGTTGACGCCAGCACATTTTTTAATCGGCAAGGCCTTACTTTCGGTACCAGAGTACAATCTGTTAGATGTACCCGACGCGCGGTTAGGTCGGTTCAAACTGGTACAGGCCATTTCTCAACGGTTCTGGAAACAATGGAGTGACCGGTACCTGCATTGTCTTCAGAACCGGAATAAGTGGACAACCCCTACGGATCCACCTAAAATAGGGGACCTCGTTTTGATTAAAGAAGAAAACGTGCCTTGTCTCAAGTGGAGACGCGGTAGAGTCACGGAGCTTTTGCCTGGGAAGGACGGAGTAGTCCGTGCCGTTAGGTTGAAGACTCTTTCAGGCTCATTCATGAGGCCAGTGGTAAAAATTTGCAGGTTACCGCTGGACTAGGTGCGGTACTACGAACCTATTCTATTTTAGTTTAAGATGTAGTATATTTTGCGGTTTAGTTATCTTGCGGTTGTTTTTATTTAGCGGTTTATTTTTGATAAAGGCTTTTTTCAGCCTTTCTCGGGCGGGGGGATGTTTAATATATATAGGTAGAATACAGAACACACGTGCACATTACACATTATTCTGTATCTATATCAGTTTATATTATCCCTCTTGACGTTTTGGTTGGGTTTTGGCTGTCACTGTCATCTCAAAAGCGGAAGAACGTCACGCGTCTGCATTTGCTGTGCGATGCGAGCGCCCCAACCCGATGCGGTGAGATCGGGAAGTTGTCGACCGATAGAATTCGAAACAGACAGAGGCAATGGCGGATAATTTGCTATCTTATTGGAAAAACTATTAACGCGGAACACTGAGAACAATCTTGTGCAGTGATAAAAGAAGCTAGGAGTTGTGGCAGTCTGGGGTGAGTTTAGGTTATATAGTATTTTACGTATTTTATCTTTATTCTGTGTTACACCCTAGCACAGGAACCGGCGAACAGAATCACAGAAAGCTTCGGAGCCAGCGGTGGTAGTATCACAAGGATCACTTTGAAAGCCGCATTTTATGCCCGCTTATTACATCCTCGAGCCGTAGTGTAAAATTAATTAGTACCCGAAGTCCCAGTGCATTTACAACATTTCGTTACCAAATGTTGTTTTCGTTTCGCCTACTAGTCTCTGTCTATTGTATGGAGAAAAGATGAGACAACAACTCTAACTACGTAACGTATTTTTGCCGTCTCATATTTTCTCCATGCAATAGAGAGAGACAAAAAGGCGAAACGAAAACAACATTTGGTAACGAAATGTGGTAGCAAAACTCCGACTTCGGGTTCAGAAGGTACTGTTATTATATTCTGTGTGTCAGTACCCATATCTTGATGTATTTAATTTATAATATTGTTTCAGGTAATATCCTAATGAGCCTAAGTCCTACGATGGCGAGTGACGTCATAAAACTCGGCTTCGTCATGTCTCTAGCTTTTAGTTTCCCTCTTATTATCTTCCCTTGTCGCGCTAGTCTTTACTCGCTGCTTTATAAGAAGGTAAGTTTATTTGTACTCTTATACGGTGAGAGAAAACATTATAACAGGGTTATTCATTATTAGCTGCAAATACTCAGGAATTAGGTTCAACAAATAAAATAAAAAATATTTATGAAATCATTTTTTTTTTAATTTTGATTTAAGTTTTTGTATCTAAATTTTATTTTTATTAATTTCTTTACGGCTATTGCATAATGATTGCCAAGGAGAACAGGACGATGACCCACCCAGGCGGTGACTGAACGCAGAGTGTCACTCACGGCGCGCGGGCGCGGATCAAAGGTCAAAATAGGTCAGGCGCCAATGATTTCTTTACCGATTTTCTCGGGATTTTCATAACAAAACTTTAAAAAAATCATTTCATAAATATTTTTTATTTTATTTGTTGAACCTAATTCCTGAGTATTTGCAGCTAATAATGAATAACCCTGTATAATTTAAACCAAGGCACAGCCAAAGAAAAATAACATTTTTTTTTATGTCATCAGCCCATGGCTCCGGTTGCGTATTATAGGTAGCGGCACATAACTTTAGCGCTGACCGTTATTGCGCAGAAGTCAAAAATAAGGTACCTGAGGGAGGCTAGCGGAATGAAGGGCGGGCGTCCTTAGCGCTGATTGGCTCTCCAGTCGCACTCCGCTCTCTGTACCAATAGGACACTCTGCACACATCCACACATCCAGTGTGCGCGACATGCGCACACTACGACGCCGACGCATGCGCAGCTATTCCCTCCGCGTATCGCTCAGCGCTAAGTTATGTGCCGCTAGTTATACCTACCAGGTAGTCCGGAGCCTTTGTTCTGGGTCACAAATTATGCATATTCTAATTTTCATTAAAATCTGTACAGGGCATCAGGACAGGTCTCAGTCGTTCCTGGAAATATCTTTTCTTAAACATGCGCGGAAATATTGTCATTACTTTTGAATATAGAACACGCGAAGTATCATATTTACGTAGACTGAAAAACCAAAATCACTTCCCGGCGCGTTTTCGCTCCGGCAATGTTGTATGAAACGGTGTGCTGTTTGAATTTAGAACTCTTTCATCTATCGTACACATTGCGTTCTCGTGGCTGTATAGCCACAGATGCGTTTACCTTTCGGCACAAACTGTAAAATAAAAAAAAAAATGGCGGTAAAGCGGAGTTCGTTAATAATTGGTTAATAAAAAATAAATTTATTGTGTATTTTTTTTTTTTATTTCCTTGCATTTTTTTAAGAAAAGCACTATATATGCCTCGGCCGAAATGGTAATTGCCTGTCTCGTATCATTGAAGTCCTCGCCTGCGGCTCGGCCTTCAAACTCATACTCGACCTGCAAATGCAATTGCCTATTTCGCTGCCTTTGCAATAATGTACTATTTTCTTAAACATGCGCGGAAATATTGTCATTACTTTTGAATATAGAACACGCGAAGTATCATATTTACGTAGATTGAAAAACCAAAATCACTTCCCGGCGCATTCTCGCTCCGGCAATGTTGTATGAAACGGTGTGCTGTTTGAATTTAGAACTCTTTCATCTATCGTACACATTGCGTTCTCGTGGCTGTATAGCCACAGATGCGTTTACCTTTCGGCACAAACTGTAAAATAAAAAAAAAATTGGCGGTAAAGCGGAAATCGTTGTTATTTGGTTAATAAAAAATAAATTTATTATGTAAAAGACCCTTTTTTATTTCCTTGCATTTTTTTAAGAAAAGCACTATGCCTCGGCGGAAATGGCAATTGCCTGTCTCGTATCATACTCGACCTGCAATTGCCTATTTCGCTGCCTTTGCAATAATGTACTATTAATCAATTTCTTGAAGCTCACGATGATGTAACTTATTTACCGTTTTTTTTTTCAGGTTCACTCATCCCAACACGATCATATAATAAACCACTCGATCCCAGAAACCACGTTCCGTTGCATCACAGTGGGTATAGTCGCAGTGGCTCTGTTTATAAGTCTGCTGATTCCAGATATTGAACTGGTGTTGGGCCTGGTTGGGTCTACTATAGGAGTGCTGATATGTGTGGTGTTTCCTACTGCTTGCTTCATCAATGTGACGTTTAAGAATACTAATGAAAGAGTTTTGGCTAAGGTAAGTGTATTGTACACAGCATAACTTTTTTGTTTTAGAGCTCTTTGTGTGTGGCTCGTCCGGGGAAGTACTACCACTATGCCTATTTCTGCCGTGAGGCAGCATTGCTGGCACCTGAGGCTAAATATTTGTATGCCTCAAGTTGATGGACGCGGAACAGTGCATCATAGGGCACGTTCGTGACTTGTGTGACCTGCGAGGCAATGCTTCGTTATAGGCGATGGTTACCACCTAACGTCAGGCGGGCCATATGCTTGTCCCGTCAGCTAGCTATAACACTAGTTTTGCTCACTTATCAATAACATTGTATTTATTAGCTGTTGGTCGCTTACACCAGATGTAGCACCGTCTTTTTTACCGGATTCACGGTGGTGTAGGTGCTCTAATGAATATACAAATATACAGCCTGTTGTCTGGTGTTGACACGTCTACTACTGGACTTATAGTAGACTAGCGATCCGCCCCAGCTTCGCACGGGTCTTTGTAACGCAATGTTATAAAGCCTTCCTCGATAAATGGACTGTCCAACACGAAACTAATTTTCAATTCGGAGCAGCAGTTCCCGAGATTAGCGCGTTCAACCAAACAAACAATAAAACTCTTCACCTTTATAATAGTATAGATTATACAGGATAATTAAGCTTGCTACACCTATAAGAGTTGATTCGATCTTTCTTTGTTCCAGGCAGTATTAGTGCTCGGTCTGATAATAATGGTGCTGGGTACATACGCGAACCTACAAGCAGCTGAGGACAAACTGGACAAGTATGACGAACGGTACATCACTCAGGAACGGATCGACAAGATTGTTGAAGACTTCTTTGAGAAGAGAGGAGAAAAAATTGATGGTAAATATATAAAAGTAAACAATCTATTGTTGGTAGTGTTAGAGTAAACATGCTGAACTGGTGGTTTTGATGTTATTCGTTGCGTGTATTAAGGACCTCAAAAGGTGGTCCAGTCAGTCTGTGGTCGTGGCCCGAATTAGAAAGACGTGTCGAGCTTAATTAAATCATATTTAAATTGTGCTTTTATTGAGCTTTCAGTAGAAACCACGTGAAGCTTACTATCTGTATGCCTCTAGTTGATGGACGCAGGGCACGTTCCTAACGTGCGTGACCTGCGAGGCAATGCTTTGTTTTAGGCGATGGTTACCACTTAGCATTAGGTTGCTACTTGTATAAATTATACTTACTAGTTTTGCTCACTTAGCAATAACATTTATATTCTAATTTTTTGTAGCGTTTTAAACGAAGGATGATACACATCTTTAAATTTGACCATTTGATTTAAAAAACAAAATTTGATTTATGTAACACACTTATTTTTAAATGATGTTTCAGATCCGTATCTAAAACAACGGCCCAGAGAACCAGTAAATCTAGAAGCGCACAAACCAAGCATAATAATAGCTAAAGATTCCGAAGTACAGCCTCCAAATCCAGTACCTCCCGAGTCTAATTCCAATGAAGTCAAAAATCCTGACAGCAATAACAAAAAAGATAAAGTTAGCAAAGATAAGATACTCACCGAAGATCTGTTACCAGAGAAAATAAAAGAAGACGAAGCGGCTGATAAAGTATCCGAAACACATCCAAGGAACGTCAAAGGAAAGTTGGACGAAGCAAAACTCGCCAATGGAAACACAGAAAACAGAGAACCAGATAAAACAGAGATAAAAGTAAGTGAAGAAGCCAAAGATGAAAAGATAAAGTTAGAGAAGCAAAAGCAATTGATAGAGACCATGAAACAACACGGAGAGGAGCAAAAAGAACTAATGCAAGAACAGAAAGAAATCATGGCTGAAATCATCAAAAATAAGGACGAACCAAAGCCGAAAGTAGAACCATCTGCTGTACCTAAAGTTGAACCGCCAATTGTTCCAAAAGAAAACAAGGAACAGAAGTTGATGGAAACAATAGAACAGCACGGAAAAGAACAGAAAGAGATTCTAAATGAGATTATTAAAACTAAGAAAGATTATGAGCGGAACAAGGAAGTAAACAGTATCGAGGCTAAGAAAATAGCCGTAGAAAGTATTAAACAGATCGCCAACATGGCGATTAAAAGCATAGGAGGTGTGTCGGAAAAACCAGTTGCTCAAAGCGAAGACAAAAAGGCTGAACAAGATGCAGTTAAAAAGGCTGAACGATTAGAAAAACTGAAAAACGAGGCCGTTCAGAAGATAGCGCAAAAAGCAGTCGAAACTATCGAAGCTATTAAAGATATCAAACAAAATCCTGATAAAAACGTCAAACCAAATGATCCAGGGAAAGTTTTGAAACCTTTAGAAGCTATTGAGCAAAGTATAAAACAGAATGTTCCAAAGCCAAGTCCACAACAAGTCGTTGAATACGTGAATAATAAACCTAAACAAAATGAAAACATAGCTCAGCCTGAAATCATTGAAAATAATGCCGAAAGTCCAGAAAATATAAAGAAACATTCACACTCACCCGACGAGCCACAATCTTATAAAGAAGGGGAAGACGCTCAAGTGGATGAAAACAAATTAAATCAAAACATACCCATACATTTAGCTATGAAAAATCTACAAGCATCTGAAACTGTAAAGAAAGATATAGAAAAAGAACCAAATATAGATACTCCTAAACATGCTAGGCAGAAAAGAGAAGTAGTTGATTGTACAAAAACGATATTTCTAGACCCCGCTGATGTAAGAATATGTGCGAGTTTGCTTGGCGCGAATTACAATAAACCCAACGAAATGTTGCCAGAGGTTAATTTAAACAACGAATTTTCTAGAATACCTTTGGATCTTTTGCATCACACTGGAAGATCACTTAAAAACTATATTGAAAGTGAGAAAGGCAGAGAGAAAAAGTGACGTTTGTTTTTGTTGTAAGTGCATTTGTTTGTTGTCTTGCAATGTATTATCGTATGCCATTATGTTTTGTATTTCCCAGCAGGTAATCTTTAGAATTCTTACTATTTATACATTTTGTGTATGAAATTCTGATCTCAAAGATGTATTTTTATACCTTAGTAACTTATGTTTGTAAGCACTTGGTCGATTTCTCCTAAAACATTGTTATTACGCATAAATTAGTATGTGTTTTTTAATCGACGGTTAATAAATTATTTTACTGTAAATAATATCTCATATTTTTTTCATCAAACTCTATAAGTGCACGAATAAGAAGATCGAAGAATAAATAAAACGAAATGAATAACGATTATGCAACTATATTATTAGTAAATGAAAAGATCTTTTAACTTAGCTCACTATAATTTATATAAAATCATAACTTAAAATAAATTAAATCACTTCTTCTTTTCTTTAACTTCATCTAAAACAGGCATTTTCTTAGTTCTGAAAAAGAAAAAAATATGTTAGCACTTGTCTCGCTAAACTATAACACTACTACATTGTATTCTAAGGCCTAAATTATACTGAAGCCACGCGGCGCCGCGTCGCTTCAGTATAATTCAAAAAAGTCGCCTGCATACATTTTGTATGAAATCGTTTTGAAGCGGCGGCGCACGCCTGCGCCACGCCTGTTCCACGCCTGCTCCCTTACGTCGCTTGTGTATGTTTTAGGCCTTAGACGACATGACAGCGACTTTTTCTTTTATCTGGCTCATGCAACTTATTCTTGGCCTTCCTCTTCCCTGTTTGCCTTCAACCTTTCCTTCAATGATGTTCTCTATGTATAGGTAGCGGAGCGGCACATAACTTTAGCGCTGACCGTTATTGCGCAGAAGTCAAAAATAAGGTACCTGAGGGGGGCTAGCGGAATGAAGGGCGGGCGTGCGTAGCTCTGATTGGCTCTCCAGTCGCACTCCGCTCTCTGTACCAATAGGACAACTGCACATATCCACACATCCAGTGTGCGCGACATGGCACAATACGACGCATGCGCAGCGTGTATCGCTCAGCGCTTAAGTTATGTGCCGCTAGTTATAGCTGTCATGTCGTGGATTTTCCACAATATATAAGTATTTACCTGGTCCTGCCAGTCTGGCTAGTGTTGGATGACAGTCGCCGCCCGCGACGGGACGGAGTGGGGGCATCAGTCTCTGACGTCACCGAGTCCACGGGGCTACCGACCTCACTTTTCTGTAAAAACAATCATTTATGATAGAATGACCTACTTTTAAAAACAAATGCTGATATTCATTATGGTCCTATTCCAGACCGATAAGTCTGTTGCCTTTTCTATTTATTTTTTTGACATTCAATTGACCGTGACTTTTAGCGTACCTTAATAGTATTCGTTTGCTCCAACGATTGTCTACGGCAAACATGACCCACTGCCACTTCAGGTTACTAATCCTTTGAGCTACGTCGACTAACCTAACTGTCGGATAACCTCGTACAAATAGCATCTCAATAGGTAATTTGACAAATCGTTGGTGTAAGGCTTGCTTCGACTCACTACAGTTGGCGCGTCAGATGCTTTTTCAGACGTTTTTAATTAAGTTGGTTGGTGCTATAAACTACGTACCCGTGCATATTTATATGTAAGAAACGGATATTTATCGCCATTACCTCTATTATTAAAAGCTACGTACCCGTGAATCAGTAGACTGCCTCCTGCCTTTAGGCGTGTGCAACGCTTCAATAGCGCGGTTGAATGACGCGCGGCGGTTGCGTGCCGGACTATCGGCGCCGCTGAGAGCCGGTGAGACTATTGGACTGTCGCCTGAAACAACAATAAATATTGCAGAAAATCCACACAACATTATCTAGCCCCAAATTAAGCCAAGCTTGTACTATGGGAACCATATAGCTGATATACTTAAATTTTTTTTTTGCTAATACATACTTAGAATACAATATAACGCCCAGACAGAGAACAAACATCTATGTTCATCATACAAATATTTGTTCTCGATCAAGATCGAACCCACGACCTACGGCGCAGAAGGCAGAGCTGCTATCAACTGAGCTGAGGGGCCAGTGAACAGAGGTCTTGTTCGCACTTTTATCAACTTCTGGGTGACGTTAACTTGGGCCAGATTTTTTCGTCTACGGAATAGTGCTATCAGTCGAATAAAATATGTTAGTCCTTTTAGATAAACGCCGTTTTTTTAGGGTTCCGTAGCCAAATGGCAAAAACGGAACGCTTATAGATTCGTCATGTCGGTCTGTCTGTCCGCCCGTATGTCACAGCCATTTTTCTCAAAAACTATAAAAGCTAGATGGATGAAACTTGGCGAGTGGATGTATTCCGTGAACCGCATTAAGGTTTTTTTTTATATTTGGATACTTAACTGTTCTTTAATTTATAACCCTTGTGCTTTATTTTTCCGACGAAGTATGTGGCCCCAACATTAATTTATAATAAGAAGATTTCAATATTGACCATACTTCAAGCGAATTAATACATTTCATTTCACTGTATAGATGCAGCTTGAATCCAAGACTATGAAATACGTACCAGCGACATCAACCGAGGCGATCCTCCTGTGTATTTTAGCTGCTCTCACTACCTTGGTCTCTGAAGTGGCTCTAACCATGCGTGCTGTAATATTACGTGGCGCTATTACAAACACTCGTGCACTAAGGGTACACACACACAATAAGGATAAATACACAAAACAAAAACAAAAACGAGGATTTCTATACTCTATGGAACGCTCTTCAAATATCTTCTCAATAGATTTTTAATCTTTCCTGGAAACTTTTTTTGTTCAATTGATAAAGTCACAGACAAAGTCAAAGTCAAAGTGGATTTATTTACAGAATTACAGGTACAGGGTTGTTAATGGTTCATTTTTATAGATCCATTGTAATTCTGCCCTTATGGGCATGTAAAATTTAAATTAACAATGTTACTTAAAAACTAACAAAAAAAAATCATTTTTTTTTTAACATTCTCTTTCGAATACTACGGCCAACTAGAATGAATCATGGATTTTTTATAGTGATTTCATAAATTACAAAATCAACAAATCGCAATAAAAACTTGATTGAACACAAATACAGAAATTACAATTACAAATATAGGCACAATGCGCGGCCTTATAACTAAGAGTGATCTCTTACAGACAACTTTTGGATGGAAAAGAAAATCAGTAAGACTACAAAAGTTAAGTAGCACAATTTTGTGTGCGCAAAATATGTATGTATAATTATGACTTAAGAGTTATAGAGAAAAGTTAATAGGGTAAATACACTCATCAACATTGTCTAGGAATTTTCAACATTTTGTTGATTTAAAAAAAAACTGCAAATAAAATCACAAAGATATTTATAATGTCTCAAAAGTTAAGAGCCGAGCGGGATGTGAACCCGCGACCTTCCCCTCGGTACGGGGCTGCGCTGACCACTGCGCCATCGGATCCTACTCACACTCGACGAATAACTCTTAGGGACTGTTCGGCACTAACACGACCATGGTCGCGGGTTCAAATCCCGCTCGGCTCTTAACTTTTGGGACATTATAAAAATCTTTGTGATTTCCTTGTGTAGTAGCCACTATAAAACCAATAAAACATTCAGAAAATCTATTTGAAATGAAATATCCCAAGACAATGTTTATGAGTGTAGGTTAATTGGAGCGTGATAAAATCATGCACTAACAAAATCACAGTAAGCATACTCACATCTCATTTTGCTAGCGTCAGACGCGATGGACTCCGGTGACATACTACTGAGTTGGAGCTCATCCTCATCCGGTGGGCCTAAGCAAGCAAGTTAGTACAGTGCAATGGGAGAGGAAAGACAATTTTGAGACCACCTGTTGCTCTTTGTAAAACTAGCAGGTTTAAATTTATAATTATTATTTTTTTATAAATAATTTATTTCTCAAGCCGATAGTTTACGAAATAGTACGCGAGCCGACAGTCAGATTACCTATTGACTTGCTACAAAGTGATGCTGATTCCGAATCAATCAGAAAAAAAACAATATCGACAGAAAGTACCTACCCAAAAATCGACCTGAATGCCCCCTAATTTTTCACTGAAAATTTTAAGTTTTTGGTACTTTCAACTTTTTATGACCGACTTCAAATACAAACTGAGAAGGTTCTCAGCCCGGTTTAGTTTTTTTTTTTTTATTTGTTATCGTCGCACGTCATTTATGAGCATCAAAATCTGTTCAGCAGTATAGTAGCAGTAGTTTGGTTAAGTTTTGGACGTTTTTTAAACTTATATAATTTTTAAGCTTATATAAACTTATATAATTCTAACTTGACCGAATGGTGGCCGAAGTCGGGCCGAAAAAATCTTGGACGTCCGAAAGCGCGATGGGTCGACGACATCGTGAAGGTCGCAGGAAACACCTGGACAAGAGACGCGCAGGACAGGGGAGGCTGGCAAAATATGAAGGAGGCCTATACCCAGCAGTGGGTGATACCGGGCTGAAATGATGATGATATAATTCTGATTGATTTGGTATCAGCATGACTTAGCAGCTCTGATACCATACAGCATTTTACCATTTTAGTATTATGTCGATCGGCAATCTGGCTGTCGGCTCCCGCACTAACGTTGGTACTTCATATTATTTTACTATACTTTGCAAGGACTTTTGAAATCGCATACCGCGCAAATTTCTGCAAATATTGTTATTCGTTTCGCGCGACTATTCTTACATAGTATAAAATGAAATCGCTTTCCGCGTCTGTTTGTATTTTCGCTCTCCAACTCCTTTTAAAACATGCAACGGATTTTAGATAGATAGTAAATTCTTTATTGCACTAAAACAAAAACTGCATCGTAAATAGTCGAACTTAATAATAGAAAGCATTATCTTCTTAACCTTGTAATTTTGAAATTCTTAACGCGTAGTGGACACAACTAAAAATAAAAAACAAAAAAAAAAATTAATGCGGTGTTTTCACGATAAGTTACATAATTTATCAAGGAAGGTATAAATAACACAACTAGCAAACCACCCCGGCTTCACATCACATCTTAATTTTTTTTTCAAATTTACACCGGAAGTCGGGTTACTAGTATTATCATATTATACATCAATATTTCGAAACCTAAAATACCGCTGAATGTATTCCAAAAGTAGGTAAATCCGGTCCGCATATCGATCGAAAGCATACGAGCTTAGTACCACAGATCATCGATTTTATTTGTCCTGCTAGAAATACGTAGAGCACTTCCAAACTTAAAATAAACTTCAATTATTCATAAGAAAATCAAGTTTTCTTTTAAAAGGTTTTACCAGACTACACTATATTATTTGCTAAAAGATGCAATAAATTACAATAAAAGACACAAGACATTCGTGCATTTGCAGTTTGGTAAACCATTTTTAATCTTAAATGTTTTGTACAGGTGGTAGTTATATCGAAACAGGATAGATTTGAACATGCATCGTTGCACAAGCACACAAAACAAGTAGTTTTTTCAAAAATCTAATATTATAAGAAAAATCAACTGCTGTATGGCTTTCTACCAAACAACACACTCAAAGCTGCATACTTACTCGTACAATACCTTAAAATTAGTGCATAATGTTTATTTCGTTAACTGCTAACGACAGTCCCGTGTTATCGGTGACAAATAGCGTTTGTTAACGACACATTAGTGTGTAGTTTTGGGAGTGTCGTTAACAATTAACTGTTTATTTTGAGTCAGATTATTAGGGCGCTTGTAAACGTCCGTTTCGACATCGGCCGACACGGCCCGTGTTTTTATCGGATTCACGGAGGTTTAGAGGCTAAAGTGAATCTGCCATAAAAACGGTCCGTCGTCCAGTATAAAACTGGATTTTTGAACTTTCCTTATTAGTTAGAAATATCACTATGGGAAACTTTGAGTGATTTCGTTAATTAATCGTAAATTAATTATCCTCTCTTTTATTCCTGTTCTTGGGTCGGCACAACATGTATTTTTCTTCCATTCTCTCCCATTATTCGTCATCTCAGTGCTTACCTCTTTCTATGCATAGACATAATTATCTTAAACAATTATAATATTAGTTTTATAAATATTTATTAATATTTAATAAAAATCTTCAAGTCTTCTTTGTTTCAAGAACCAGTGGCTTTTACTATATTTTTAACCGAAATTATGTCTATAGAAACAACGGGAATAAAGAGGGAAAAAATGAGCTAGCTATATTAAATTAGGTAAAGTAGTAACTTATTTCGTGCAGTTGAGAAATGTTTTAACTCTTTTAGTATCTACGACATGCCGGTTTCCTCACGTTTTCCTTTAAATTATCCTTGAATAACATCTTATTAATAACATCAATATAAGAATATAAGAAAATAGCGACCCCCCCACCCCGCCCCGACTTCGCACGGGGTTACACCCGTAAATTACTTGAGAGAGAGATGCAAAATGATTTTTTCCACCCGTGCGAAGCCGACGCGGATCGCTAGTTTCTTATATTCTTATAACTACTTGGTATGGCTCATCTAACTACTATGGCTACTCTGCTACCAAATAGCATCGCTGTTTCGGTTTGAAGGGTGCCGGTGAAATTATAGACACATTAATGCCCGTAGCACACCTCCGCTGCGGAATCATTACAGCGGTACCGCAGAAATTTCGTCATGTCTTGTCCCGTGTAGGAGATGCGGATAACTAGTGAAACTGCCTGTTCTAACGCGTAGATTTGACTATACTCCATCTCTTTCTCCGCGCGGTTTCGTCGATCTGCTCGGATGCCAGCTACACTTCCGCGCTCTGACCGCCGTTTTTAGGGTTCCGTAGCCAAATGGCAAAAACGGAACCCTTATAGATTCGTCATGTCTGTCTGTCTGTCTGTCTGTCTGTCTGTCTGTCTGTCTGTCCGGCTGTGTCACAGCCATTTTTCTCCGAAACCATAAGAGCTAGCCTGATTAAACTTGGTGAGTAGATGTATTCTGTGAACCGCATTAAGGTTTTTACACAAAAATAGAAAAAAAACTATAAATTTTGGGGGTCCCCATACTTGAAACTGTAACTCAAAATTTTTTTTTTCATCGAACCCATACGTGTGGGGTATCTATGGATAGGTCTTCAAAAATTATGTTGAGGTTTCTAATATCGTTTTTTTTTAAACCATAAATTTTGGGGGTCCCCATACTTGAAACTGAAACTCAACATTTTTTTTTCATCGAACCCATACGTGTGGGGTATCTATGGATAGGTCTTCAAAAATGATGTTGAGGTTTCTAACATCGTTTTTTTCTAAATTGAATTGTTTGCGCGAGAGACACTTCCAAAGTGAAAAAAAGTTGGTCCCCCCCCCTCTAACTTCTAAAATAAGAGAATGATAAATCTAAAAAAAATATATGTTGTACATTACTATGCAAACTTCCAACGATATTTGGTTTGAACGAGATCTAGTCAGTAGTTTTTTTTTTATACGTCATAAATCGTAAACCGCAATTTACCTTTCGACGAACTACAAAAACCTTTATATTATGTTATTTGATGCTACGGAACCCTTCATGGGCGAGTCCGACTCGCACTTGGCTGCTTTTTTTCACTTGATCGCAACGTAAATCAGTTAGCAGTGTCGCTTTAACGGTTCCGCAGCGGAGGTTTGCTACGAGCATAAGGTGCGGTCAGCGTCCAAAGTATATTGGCATTTCAGGTTTGAAAACTTAAAGGATATCTTAAGCGAGCTTAGTTTAGAATTAAATATTAACTTTATTTGAATATCTTGCTTTGAGCCACAATTATTTGCAAACCGGAGTTGCTATATTTTTGACAAATCCAGGGAAAAAGGGAATTTATTAACTGATTGCCTATTTACTTTTGATACTGACTGCACGTGGGTGAATTGCAAGGCAATGCTTTGCTATTAGCTAAGTGACCTGTTGATTCGATCGCTCTAAGCAAGTTTAGAAAAATCTAGATTTACTTAGAAATAAATAAATAATAAATATTGTGGACAATTCACACAACACTATCTAGCCCCAAATTAAGCAGAGCTTGTACCATGGGAACCAGATAGCTGATATGATACTTAAATACTTTATTTTTGTACATACATAGCATACAATAATAACATCCAGACAGAGAACAAACATCTATGTTCACCACACAAATATTTGTTCTCGGTGGGGATCGAACCCAAGCCCCCCAGCTCAGAAGCCAGAGCTACTACCAACTGAGCTGTGAAGGCAGTCAAAAAATAAACAGGTTTTCATTTTATTCAAATCCAGTCGTTGACCAATGAGTTTTTCTGCCCAAAATGTATGTGCACTATGCTAGCACTCTCAAAACGGTGAAGGAAAACATCGTGAGAAAACCGGCATGTCGAAGAACCTAAAGTTTGAAAATATGTGTAAAGTGCACGAAAGGAACCTCGTTGAGGCGCACTTAAAATCCTATTACCACACTTTGGTTCGAAAGAATCAGTGACACGATAAGAAGAAAGAGAAGCTAGTATAGAAAAATCAAGATCAAGAAAACAGGTTTTTATTTTATTTATACCAACAGTTTTACCAACCGGATTCTCAAGTTTAGAATACGAAGCAATACACCTGCGTACCTAGTTACTTTATTTTTATCATAATAAGCATTCATACCGCCCGATATTTCTAATGTCTTATTTGTGAATAAAGGGGCTGATAACACTCTAAAGGCCTGCGCACACATAGGTCCCTGGCGTCGGCGATCAGTGAAACGCTATCAAATTTGACAGTGTTTCATTGATCGCTATCGCCAGCGACCTAGGTTTGCGCAGGCATTAAGAACTAATTAATACTAGTAATAAGGCGAAAACTATTAATTGAATAGTCAGAACTAATCTTTATAACACGAAAACTATCATCAACGCATTACGTTGCCATTTTCTTCTCCCCGAATAGTGATGTGTCTTTGCCTGGTCTCAGTAGAGATGTCCTATTCCCAAAACCGGCTAACAGTACCTACTCATTTTTATTGTAAAATGTGACTGCAATTGTTTGTTGTCCTAAATAAAAACTATAAAACTATTAAGTATAGTAGGCAACAATTATTGCACATCGGCTAATTTCGGCTTCATAGAGCGTAGTGTGCGTCAGAAAGAGATAGCGCTCTAAGAAAGCAGAAAAGCCGAAGAAGCAATATTTATTGCCTACAATACAACCGTAATATATTATTCAAACGACAATTCGCTATGTCGTTCGATGTCGCTAAGTGTTCGCGATTTATTTGCAGTTGTTACTTGGAAGTTCTGAAGTGAGCCGTTTTTGCGTTTATAACCAATGACTGGGGGCTAATTCTCGGGCCGATCTCGATCATTTTGCAATTTTATTTTATTGCTTCTTTTCGAAGAGAGAATGGATGATTTCCTTGAGTAATTCTTCAACGACCTCTTCGTAAAAGCCACGACAGCTACGATATACGGAAAACGTAGAAAAAGTGCGGGGTTGTGAAAAGAAGCAATAAAATAAAATTGCAAAGTGATCGAGTTTTGCCCGAGAATTAGCCCCCTGATGTTATATTAACTACTAACTTCAGACCAGCCAAGTTACGCCGCCAGTCTTATTGTATAGTTACCTTCATAGGATTCTTTATTCAGTAGGCTAATCCTGTCTATTGGCTGTAGGTCGAAAGCAGGCCTTCTCTCTTCTTCGTCTTGTTCCGACACACTGGACCTGTAACATTTGCAAGTTCCATTTAACTTGGGGTTCGCGAGAAAATACTCTCGAATCCATGACATCTTCAGAAAAAATATATTGAGAACAATCACACAACACTTCCAAATCCGGAACGAGGTTATCCGACAGAAAACCAAGGTGGTCGACATAGCTCAAAGGATTAGTAAGCTGAAGTGGCAGTGGGCCGGTCATGTTTGCCGTAGAACAGACAATCGTTTGAGCAAATGAATATTAGAGTGGAGACCGCGTTTAGGTAAGTAGTGTAGGACGCCCTCCGGCAAGGTGGGGCGCCGATCTGCGAAATGTAGCAAGCACTGGAGAAGAGCCGAATACCGGGCTCAGTGGCACGTCTTGGGAGAGACCTACGTCCAGCAGTGGACTTATACAGGGTTATTCATTATTAACTGCAAATACTCAGGAATTAGGTTCAACAAATAGAATAAAAAGTATTTATGAGATTATTTTTTTTAAATTTGATCAAAAATTTTTTAAAGTTTTTGTATCAAAATTTTATTTTTATTAATTTATTTACGGCTATTGCATAATGATTGCCATGGAGAACAGGACGATGACCCACCCAGGCGGTGACTGAACGCAGAGTGTCACTCACGGCGCGCGGGCGCGGATCAAAGGTCAAAATAGGTCAGGCGCCAATGATTCCTTTATCGATTTTCTCGGGATTTTCATAACAAAACTTAAAAAAAATCATTTCATAAATATTTTTTATTTTATTTGTTGAACCTAATTCCTGAGTATTTGCAGCTAATAATGAATAACCCTGTATAGGTTGATGATGATGATGACACAACACTTTCTAGTCCCAAATTTAGCAGAGCATGTACTATGGGAACCAGATCACAGATTTTTTTGTATGATCTCCTTCATGGTGGATATCCCACACTCGCGTAAAAAGCGTTTTGATTCCAATTTTATAGTACGAACTGCCAAAGAGTGGAACTCTCTACCGGCGTCAGTATTTCCGGTGCGCTATAATTTAAGAATTTTCAAGACTAGAGTGAACAGGTGGATACTGGCTAAGCATGCTCCATCTTAGGCCTCCACTTTAATCAAAAAAAAAAAAGTATTCAAGTATTATATCATCTATAGAGTATAGATAGTGAAATCCACGAAGGCGCGCCCCACTATTCCTCCTAACCGTTTATGGTATAAATATGTGTGCAAGCTTCCTCAAACATTGACGTTTGAGTGTTATCGGTACACACTAATTACCTATGAGTGCACACGCACACTACAATGAATAGACTACGGTTCGCGACTGCCGCTCGGAGCAAACTCCCCGCACCCCGCGAGGGGCGCGTCTTCGTGAATTGCACTATCACCAGACCAGATATACTGGTTCTCATATTACAAGCTCTGCTTAGTTTGGGGCTGGGTAGTGTTGTGTGAATTGTCCACAATATTTATTGATTTATTTATTTCCATCAGGTGTGAAGGCAGCCACATGCTTAGCTACCTATAAAAAAAACTGATATCTTTAGATGAATGATGATTTAGATAGAAATACAATCCATTTCACATGGCTATTATTGACAAATTCTGCATGTATTTATCGGTATTTTATTCTGGGAATTATCTTCTAGCTATCATAACTTACCAAGAAGCGCGGGAGGTGTTGCTAGGGCGACGGCCGCGCGATGTTTTCATAAGTTTCTCTTGGTGGCGAGTTAGTCTGAAAATATAGATTATTTTTTCTAAGCAGTTGTTTATGATAAAATGTTTTGGATGACTTGCTAGCTGTACCTATTAACATAAATAACGGTCAAACCCCTCTTTTTACTTCACCGTAGTCGGTATTCAGTATATTTATAGCCAAAATTTTGTCCAAAAATGTTTATGCTTTATTTATTTAGATAGAATAGAATCTGCAATAGAACTTACCGTCTAGCATCCGAATACTCATTGAGAACCTCAAGAGTAGCTTGTTCCCCTTCAGCAAACGCCTCGGGTATCACAGACAAGTCTGGTTTCGTCACCAATGTGGATTTCCTCCCCTTTTTCTTCCCCTCCACAGTCGAGGCCATTGAACTCCCTGACACCACACTTTCGTTATCATCTATGTTTTTCCCTCGGCGCCTAGGGGTTACTGTTTCATCGAGGGAACGATTGGAATCATCGAGTTCTTTCATTTCACGAGACATGCGGCGAGTTATAATCTTTCGTACTTCCGTACTGGGTGTTTTACGACGAGATGGGGTGACGTTCTCAGGAGTAGTTTCCTCTGGTTGGTTGGATTGAGTAACCTTTCTTGTCCTTGGTGTTTTCATTTCAACTTCAGTTTCTTCAATGACTTTGGGAGTTACGTCGTCAGATTTAGCTGTTCGTTTGCGCGTGGACGGTGTTTTAGGCACATCAAAATTGGTTGGTTCATTGCTTTCTTCAGGAATTTCGATTTCAGTTGATTTGGCAATAGATTTAGCGCGCTTTCGTGTAATGGGTGTTTTTGGCTCAATTTCAGAAACGCTTGTTGTAGGTTCTTCTGTAAGTATTTTAGGAATTTCAACTTCTGTAGATTTTGCTCGGGATTGAGATCGTTTTCTAGTAGCAGGTGTTTTTGGCACATCTTCTTTTGGCTCCATTTCAGAAACGCTAGTTGTCGGTTCCTCAATAAGTATTTTAGGAATTTCAATTTCTATAGATTTTGCTCGGGATTGAGATCGTTTTCTAGTAGCAGGTGTTTTTGGCACATCATCTTTTGGCTCAATTTCAGTATTAGAAGATGTTGACTTTACGCGTTTACGTGTACGAATAGCTTGTATCGGTTCTTGTTCCGATTTTTGAGCTTCAGTGGTATCCATCTTTTCTACAACAGGCTCTTCTATAACTATAGTTTTTAATACTGATTCTGTAATACTGGCTGTAGGTTTAGAATCTTTAGGTACAGTTGAGTCAGAGTCCATTTCATCAATGACCGTTGATTTGATCGTTTGTTTCACTGTTTCTGGTTTGTATTGTTCTTGTGTTATTTTGGTGGTTAAAACTTTTTTTGACATTTCATTCTTTGTTTCTTTTTCATTTTTGGATTCAGTGACCATCTTTTCAATATTATCTTTAGATTCCAGCGTTGTTATTTCTGGAACATCTAGTGGTTTAGATGTTTGTACTGTTTCGGTTTTAGATGCTTCTTGAGTATTTTCTGATTCCATTATTTTTGGGACAGATTGAGATTCCATCTTTTCAGCATTTTCTTTAGCAACAACTGCATCTGCTTCTTTAATTTCAGTATCTGATGCTGATCTGTCGACGACATCCATGCTTATAGGTGATGGTACTTCAGTAGCCATTGGTTCTGGCTCAGGTATATCTTGGACGATTACGTCACAATGCAGTTTTACTTCTGTAAATAATATAAAAAATATGTTGTGGACTGAATATGAAGTTAAGCAGTGCTTGTACGATAGAAAACAGATAGCTTAAATTATACTTTTATAAATGTTGGTTTTGAAATTATTTTAGAATACATTACAACACCCAGGCAAAGAATTAATATTGGTGTTCACCACACAAATATTAGTTCTAAGTGGGGATTACTGGGGGATCGAACCCACGATTTACGGCACAGAAGGCAAGGCCTCTACTTACTGAGCCATGATATGAGTCTGTATATGCATTAAAATATTGACCACGTGAAAAAAAGGTATATTATGTGAGCAAAATTTTATGCAGTTACGCTAAGAAATCGTAACAAATATAAACAACACTAGCTAAAAACCACAGCTTTGCTCGTGTGGTATACGAATGAAAAATCTACACGCGAAACACAAACAAAATAGGCTTTTTATGTTTTGTCCAAATGAATCCAGCTGTAAATAAATATCTTACATTGATAACTTTACAATTTAAAATAATTGACTTACCTGGGTCTTCAGCTCTTTCCTCTTCAGGCATTTCAATTTTCTCATCGGAAAAGTGAAGGCACAGTTCTTGTTCGGACTCAGAATTATCGTCAGTCATTAACGAAACTTGTGTTAAGGGATCGATTACTTTTTCCGATGGATTAATATCAGTCTTTGTTTCGTCAGTCATTAGCGAAACTTTTGCTATAGGATTGTTTACTTTTTCTGATGGTTTAATATCAGTCTTTGATTCAATCTGCTCTAACATTTTAGTTTGTATTTCACCTAGCTGTGAAATTTCAACTTCAATTTGTTTTTGTGCATCGCTTTCTTTTTTGTCTGTAACAGTTGAAGTAACTTCGATCGGGTCAACTGGCGGATTAACAGGCTCTATTAGTTCAACATCATCTATTATTGTTGAATTATCGTCGGTCATAAGAGAAATTTGAGCTTGGTCTAAAGGATTTGTGACTTCAATTTGTGTTGAAACTTCTATATCAGTATCGAGTACCGCTGAATTATCATCAGTCATTATCGAAATTTGTTGATTTATTGTAACTTCAGTATTTGATGAAATTAATTCTTCAGGTTTTACAATTTCTTTTTGTTCTTCAAGTTCATCATCGAGCTTTTCTTTTAGATCAGAATCTGAATCAATATGAGTTTGATTTGAATCGTCAGATTCTGTTTTCTTAGAAGTTGAAGATTCGGATTCGGAATCATTCGTTTCAGATTCATCAGACGCGGATTCAACGACCTTAGATTGACTTGAAGTATCTGAATCTTCCGTAGTCTTTGACGTGGATTGGAATTTTTCTTCCATAATTTTGTATAGCGTTTCGACTGGCACTATTGGTGGTTGGTCCGGAAGATCACGCGTTGATGGCTCGTCTGACGCTGAATCTGAATCGCCCGAACTCACATGTATAGAAAAATCACTACTATCTATAGTCTCAGCATCTGACTCCTCTGATGATCCATCACTCGATTCCTCTTCGCTTTCATTCTCATTCGACATGTCCTCAATTTCATGTATTTCTCTCTCAATCTCAACTATCTGTTCCTTCTCTTTCTGTTCCGCCCTTTCCTGGTTCTCTGTCATTTCTACGTCACTGTCATCGGTGATTAGACTGGAGATGTTCAGCGGCTGTGAATCATCACAGCTGCTGTCAAGTATTGAACCGAATTCTATGTTTATAGACGTTTCTACGGAGAACGGTTTTGTCTGATCTTTTGTAGGTGTTTCGTTTGTAATACTTTGAGAAATTTCAGCATTGCTGCTTTCGTAGCTATGCAGAACAGATCGTCCGAAATCTTCGTGGATGGTAGTAAACGCTGGCATTGGGACAAAATCTACGGACATGGTTGTTTCTTTCTCTTCGGTAATGCTAGTTGAAGTTTGGCCGTCGCTACTTTCGTAGCTGTGTAAAACAGACTTTCCAATGTAGGTTTCTTGTAACGGAGCGAAAGCAGGTGACGGTATTAGATTAACGTCTGCATTGTCACTGTCTTTAGGTGGTTTTTCCACTGATTCAGATAGAACGCTATCGTTTGAGCTCTGTAGGATAGATTTGTTGACTATAGGAGATAGCGTCACGTCCATAAGACTTGGGACTTGTTTTAAGGCCTTCATAGGAGTGCATTCTAGAGCGGTTTCCTTAGTTTCAGTGCTCTCTGACCTACTTTCAGAAGAGGATTCAGCCTCGAGTAGTTCTAGCGTTTGTTTAGTTTTGGCGAAAGTGTTCGCTTCTAGCACTAAACGCGAGAGCGATTTCTTGGTCCTAACCGAGTGTTCTCTCTTAGGAGACATTAGTTTTTCTGGTGTTTTCGATCGACTCCTACAACAAAAGACGGTTCTTTTAGACACATTTATTATCAAACCACAAATTCATCACAGGTTAATATGGAACTTTACATGCTTTTAAAAAGGCGTATAAAGGTTTTACCGTAGGTTTATTGGATTCGGCTTGATGACTTGTTCTTGGACAATCTCTACTTCAGGCGTCCTGGACCGACTCCTAGAATAATAAGTTATCTTAATGCTTTTCAAGACAAGAGAGATTAACAATTTATAAGCAGTATGATCAGCAACCCCACCCTCAGTTTCTAAGGTGGTGGGTTCGAATCCATTCGTCATTTTTCTATTCCAGTGCTTCTAAATTGCGTAGAATTTGACTGTGACTCTTGTGGGTAAGACCGACTAAGGTGATAGAATGATAAGCCTATTTAAAATTATATCCCAGGCCTAATCACAAGCAGGCCGATGGCGGACCCTTTTTGTGTGACGCTTGACACACGCTTGACTTGTGTGACGCCGGTTTCTTCAAGATGTTGTCCTTCACCGTTGGAGAATGCTGGCATGGTGCAAATATATTTTGCACCATGCCAGAAAAACTCATTGGTGTTCTGGATTTGAGACCGCGACCTTAGGATAGAAAGGCGGGGTCGCTACCACTAGACCACCAATGATCTTCCGTCGAGATAATACTTCAGTTCTGATTGATATGACCAAGAAGACTGAAGTAAAAAGGTATTGTATGTATGTATGTATGTATGTATGTATCTATGTATATACCTGAGGCTTCGTCGACTGGGTGAGGCAGGCGGGGAATTCTCAACAGACTTGCTAGGTGATTCTATGATAGCCTCTAGTTTGGGCGACTCGCATACTCCTAAATCCAGTCGTTCCGGTGTACGAGACCTGCTCCTAGGAAACATATTTTATGAAATGAAATATTTATTTGCAAGAAGCATGGTACAATTTGATCGTCATGTAAGAAAAAGTGGCTCGCATACTTCGTCGGAGACCGACATACATATGTTAAATTTAAAAAAAATATATGAATTATTTACGTTATCTTTCTTTGATTTAGGCGGCTGAATAAAATGCAAATTCGTTTTTTTATTCAATAAAGTCACAAGAGTGGGTCATTTTGAAACAAACTTGTATTTATGTGAAAAATTCCATATGGAATTATGAACATGCTCACGCCACCTTGTGTTTTGTGGAACAAATATATTTTTTTGGAGAATTGAGACAACAGTGTAGCCGATTTATATCGGTCGACAATCAATTAAAACTGCAAATATGAGAATTGTATGGTTGTAAGTTATGTGTAACTCTTTGATTTTAGTTTACAAGGTTCAAAATAAACAGGGGTAGGTACAAAAAGTTAGATTTCGATTTGATTTGATATATTATTGACTTTGCAGTTTTAAATATTTTTTTACATTTAATTTCACTGATTCAAGAACTAGGCACTAAGACACGTCAAAAAATATGGAGAATGAAATACTTGATGCTTCGTCGGCTGGGCGAGGCGGGCGGGGAATCCCCGACAAACTTGGTAGGCGATTCTATGATAGCCTCTAGTTTGGGCGACTCGCATATTCCTAAATCCATTTGTTCCGGTGTACGAGATCTGCTCCTAGGAAATAGAAATGAAATAATTAATTAAATCATTTACAAGCAACTGGTTCAAGTGCTAGTGACTCAACAATAAGAAACTACCTGAGGCTTCTACGACTCGGCGACGCGGGCTGGGATTCCCCGACAGACTTGGTAGGGGATTCCCCACCAGACTTGGTAGGCGATTCTTTGATAGCCTCTAGTTTGGGTGACTCGCTCACTCCTAAATCCATTCGATCCGGTGTACGAGATCTGCTCCTAGGAAATAGAAATGAAATATTTTTCAAACGACCCGACACTTTACACCTGTATAATTCGATGTAAACATGCTACGTACTAACTCTCTTAGGATAATTATGTTCAATGATTTTAGTGTATTGTGGGAAACAAATCAAATTTATAGGCGCTTTCGGATGTCAGAAGTGTAAGTAACCGACTTTTTCGGTTGTAAAGTAAACAGGCCTTTGCATCTATTGTAGATGATTTATATAGCGTCAGGGGCAATTGGTGATTACTCATGCCCCTAATTACGGGACGCTATAGTGTCTGGGATAGGACTTTTAGATGGAATAGCTTGCTTTCGGTTAATATATTCATATATCACTAAGAACTCTAGATGAAAACCTCTCGTAATAGAAATCATATTGAAAACTCTTATAATTTAAAAACGGCTTAATTCGTGCACGTAGTATCTTCTTTGAGGCGTACACCACACTGGCTCAAGAGCTTGTGACACGATAAGAACAAACTACCTGAGGCTTCTACGACTGGGCGACGCGGGCAGGGATTCCCCGAAAGACTTGGTAGGGGATTCCCCGACAGACTTGGTAGGCGATTCCTTGATAGCCTCAAGTTTAGGCGACTCGCTCACTCCTTTATCGATTCGTTCAGGTGTACGGGATCGGCTCCTAGGAAACACAGCAGTAACGTAATTTATTTATTTTCTCTAGAGTTTTGCGGGTGAGGTTGAATTATTATTTTCTCTATAACTAGAGAATTTGCACCACCTTCATCACCTTTAAAAAAAAATTGTGGACAATCCACACAACACTATCTGGCCCCAAACTAAGCAGAGCTTGTACTATGGGAACCATATAGCTACTGAGCTGACCAACTGAGCTGAGATGCTAGTCCAATTAATTAATGTATTACCTCAAGGTTCTCGGCACGCTGAGCATGGTCCTTTCAGCGTGGGGTTCGCTTTCTACCTCTTGTCTCGGCTGTTCCATGATAGGGGGCAATGGCGACGACCGCGGACTAAGCTCGGGTGTCTTAGATCGGCTCCTAGACATAAAATACACTTTATAATATATCACCATCCGTTTAAAAATAAAAGATAATTATTGATTATTTACTGTACTATGTGACACGTTCATTATCTACCATTGTGTAGACTCCTAGCGCCATCTGTTGCTGAGGAATCGAATTCACGATCTAGTGTAACTGAGAACGCCATCTATTGATGAGTTGTGGTACTACTACGTAAACGCTCAAGACCTCGTACACTTCTCCTCTATGCATGAAATGTACCATAATCAACATGTAAAAATTCAACTTTTTATAAAGAGGTAAGTTTTTTACTTATAATAAGTTTACCTGCATATTCTGCTGCTTCGCATTGGAGTGATGATTGGAGAGTCTTGTCGCTCTGGAGTCAACGAACTACTCCTGTAAGTCACAAAATTGATGTTTTATACTACTGCTAAAATCGGCAAAATTATTATCCGCACTTGATTTGCGGGCTGGTTTTTCCGCAAGAAAGCCGTAGGCAGGCCCTTTTTGCGTGACCCTCGACACGTGTTGCTCGAACTTTTTTAGGTTCTACGACACGCCTGTTTCCTCACGATGATTTCCTTCACCGGTTTGAGAGTAGTGGCATAGTGTACATACATTTTTCATCGGAAAAACTTATTGGTACACGATTAGATTTGAACCCACGACCTTTGGATCGGAAAGCGGGGCCGCTACCACTAGACCACCAGTGCTCTTAATACAATTACTAATGTTTTATACTATCGAAACGAGTTTTTGTCTCATTTTGGTAGAAAAACTCCGACTTCGGGTACTGGAATGATAATTTATAGTTTCCATTGTTTAATTATCCTAATAGTACAAAAAAACTAAATTTGTGTTGCCAGACTTAGACTTGGCAGTATCTAGACCTCTGAGGCAGATGATTATTATTTAATAAAAATAATTTGAATAGTTACCTCAAAGGAGTACTTTCTCCTCTAATACCCCTCCTTCCTCTAGGAGTTTTCAGCACCTCCAATCTCTCCATACTATCTCTTTCTCTTTCCACATCCATCTCACTTCTCGTCTCTATAGATCCTCTGGTACTTTCCGTCGACATACTACGCCTATCTCTCTTTCCAGCATATGCCAATTGTATATCTTGCGTCTCTATCTCGTCCTTTTCTGCGTCTAGGACTCGGGATTCGGTTGATTGGCTCCTTCGTCTGCTTCCGGAATACCTCGGGTTTATGAGCGTGATGGGGATATCCGCGATGCTTTCTATTGACGTGTTGGGATCGTCGGTTAAACTGCTGTTTACTGATATTGAGAGGGATCGCCTGAAAAATTAATAGGTATTTTATTTATTTATCCAAACATATTTACAACCAACCACAAAACACAGTGCAAATACCATTGAAGAACATTCAAAATCATAATAGAAAAGTGTTGCGACTTACAGCAACCATGTGAAGTAACTTAAATATAGACTCTATAATTTACCATGACAGTACAGGAATAAGGATGATTTTCTGTACAGTATGTTTCGCGAGATAATACATTATTACTGTTGTTGTAAATAATGTCTTGAATGAGGTAAAAATAAGGTTCATATTTGCTAAAGGATAATTATTTACCTGGCGCGGACGGAGTCTTTGTATGATTTCTTGCTAGTAACATTTTCTTCTGTAGCTAATTTCTTAGGTGGCGATTCCAATGGATTGCTTTCATTCTGTCAAAAAGTAAAATATCAGAAAAGTGGGTACACAAGGATATTATGCATCAGACTATACACTGCTAGCTCTTATGTCCTTGCGGTAAGCGTCATTTTTCTTTGTTTTTAGGTAACTTGAGCTGTATCCGACTGCACCAGTTATTAAAAACCTAATTCGTATTTAACTCATACATCCAAACACAAAACAAACATCAATATCCATCACACAAATGGTTGGTTCTCTGTTGGGATGTAATAAGGGCTGTCAAATCTATCAGGCAGTGCAATTTAATTGGGATCACGCACCCTATGGACCGAAGACATTCTTAAAATCAGACATTGTCAGGATCAGTTCAGATCAGCAGAAGAAGGCTTATTCGTTCTTATTTTTAGATTCGTTCTTCTTGGAAATGTATAGGGGAGGCTAATTGTCCAGCTAGACTTCTTCAGGCTGATGTTGATGATGCCCGTTACTAAAATAAAAGCAGAATAAAAGAGGTTTTTGAAAGTGCTCGTCCAGGGACTACTACCATGTATATTTCTGCGTGAAGCAGCATTGCTGAGTTTCGGTTAGAAGGCTGTGCCAGCGAAATTACTGGCATGTGAGGCTGAACATCTGTATGCCTCAAGTTGATGGACGCAGGGCAGTCCATCGTGACCTACGAGGCAATGCTTTGTTACCACTGAATATCAGTTGGGCCATATGATCGCTCCATCTACTATTTATAAAAAAGAAAACTCACCATAGCATGAGAGGCGGTAGTAACATAGCTCTCAGTTGTAGATATATCTTGTTCTCTCTCTAACTCAGTAGAAGCGGATCGTCCCCTCTCTTTCCCTTTTTCGGATGCTGGCGTCATTCTTGAAAGTGTACTCGTATAAAAAAGAACTCACCATAGCATGAGAGGCGGTAGTAACATAGCTCTCAGTTGTAGATATATCTTGTTCTCTCTCTAACTCACTAGAAGCGGATCGTCCCCTCTCTTTCTCTTTTTCGGATGCTGGTGTCATTCTTGAAAGTGTGGGTGATGGGGTTGTGTCTGTGCATAGCTCCGTCGGCGTTGGAATTGTGAATCTTAGATGTCTGGAAATAAGGTGTTTCCTTTAGACCTTACATCGGATACGGAAGCCTAGCAACTCCTTCAAAGGAGTTAGTCAAAATTATTATGAATTCCTTCAAAAAAATAAATAGTATTTCCGATATAAGATGGAAAAGGTTTTTAAAAATTGTTTTATTGGTATTTTATTTTACAGGAGTGTTTTTTGATGTGGGTCTGTTTACTTCAATTCTGTGAATAAGGTACCAAACTAAGTTAAAAAAACTTGAGAAACCGACTTCATGGCCAAACTGCTGAAACGATTTCAATGAAATTCTTATGGCACCAAATTGGAAGCAAAGTAAAAAAAAAAATCAAGTCGGCTCTATGACGAAGTTATGGTATAACAAACATAAAACAATACCGAATTGAGAGCTTCCTCCTTATTTAATTGAAGTCAGTTAAAAATAGGTTATGGGCCCAGTTTTTTTGCCTAAAACATAAACAGAAGATGGTAGGCAATAATTAGGGGGAGGCCTAGTGTTGGTATGAGTTGAAATAAAAACTAACTTGTTTGTGGTATCACTGTAGTGGGTATGGTTGCTGGCAGTCTCCATTTCCAGTTCATCATCAGTGTCTTCCAAGTATCTGGATCCAGTAGGCGATGGAGCTTCACACCTCGAGTTTCTACGCAACTGTACGAAAGAAATGCAAAATAGTACATTGTTACCCGAGTGTTGAAAGTCACGTTTTTTGAGTCCCGAGACGGGTTTGGCGCCAGAGCGTTAGCGAGGGCGCCAATGGAGCTTGAGGGACTTAAAAGACTTTCATCCGAGGTAAACACTGTGCTTTTCATTACGAATACAAGGAAAGTAAAAATAAAAACATGAAAGAAAAATTAGTGAAAATGAAGATTGAATTGCCGCCTTCCCGGTTTTTTTTTCTTTTTCTCTGGCGGGATTCGGCTTCGGTTCGCCAGCATTATTCAGCCATTATTTTCATTTTCATAATTTAAAAAATGGTAAATTGTTTGCTCAAATCTATATTATTTTAAAGAAATAGTTGAAGCTATATATAAATCAAGTAATTTAGAAGATATATTATTTATTTAATACTATCATTATGTTATTTAAATTTAAATTTTACATTGCGCTCTAATTAGACTTTTTAAACTTCTTACCGTTGTAATGGGATTCCAACCTACTTGCTGAATAAAAAGTTGGAATTTGGTTCAACCTCCTTGCAGTTTAGAAAGTTGGAACATGGTTGAATAAAATAGAACTTGTTTTTTTTTATAATTTGACAGCTGTCAGTAGAAAGCGATTCTCCCTAGGGCTGAAAGTTTTACTTTCTATTAGGCCCCTCAGGCAACTTCAGACCTACTTTCAGAGTATTAGTAATGAAAAGATATATTATTGCTGCCTGGAGTTTTCAGCTGGGCGATTGTGTCATTCTGTTGGCATCAAAAGTTTGATACTAACAAATTAAATGATACTAACAAGGATTTATTAGGGGGGTTACGGGCTGTAGCTAAAACATTTTTTTTATAAAGTAAGTTTAGCTTTAATTTTATTTTCTACTGGCCTCTCAGCTCAGTTGGTGGTAGCTCTGTATTTTGCGCAGTAAGGTCGTGGGTCGATCGCCACCGAGAAAAAATATTTGTGTGGTGAACACAGATGTTTGTTCTCTGTCTGGGTGTTAAAAAGTATCTCAAGTATGTATTTACAAAAAAATACATATTAATAAGTCAGCTATCTGGTTCCCATAGCACAAGCTGCTTAGTTTGGGGCTAGACAGTGTTGTGTAGATTGTCTACAAAACCTTTTACCTATTGTCTACAATTATTATAATTATAAATTTCAATTTATTTAGTTTTATTTCAATCGGAATTGGGTATGACCGGTACAAGATCGTGGTAGATGGCACAAATTAAGGCGGCTATACCCAGAAGCAAGTGATGATAATGATATGTGAGGAAAACAAACCTTGAGAATACTATGTGGTGTTTCAGGCCTCTCGTATAACCTCCCGACAGGGCTCTGCAGTTCAGGCATGTCGAGTAACTTCTCCATCTGAGCGCTCAGGTTGTGGCTCACTTTAAAAGCGCTGCGTGGGGTCTTTGGCGTGCCAGTCAGGTTTAGACGAGCGCGTTTGGGCGGCGTTGACTCAGATTGTGCGTCGGTGAAAATGCTGGAAATGGACGCGAATTTAATCTAAACCAGTTTTACCACCAATTTTACAAAAATTGGCCCCAAAATATTATTACACAACACTATCTGGCCCAAAACTAAGCAGATCTTGTACTATAAAGTACTTTCCGAAAGGTGGGACTGTCACCTTAACGACTTTTGGATGCAGCAGCACACTCTGCTCTATAAATAGTCTTACTTAGCTCGTTATATCACTAACACTAGTTTCTAAGTTGCTTTATTACTAACAAAGTATGGATTTATGTCTGAAATAAATATATGATTTGATTTGACTATGGGAACCAGATAGCTGATATACTTTTTAAAAAGTCAAAGATCTTTATTCAGTAGTAACTCACAGATCAACTTGAAACGTCTTAGAGCTAGGTGAGTCTATAGGTGCCAGTTCCACGCGACCTAGCCTAGAAGAACAGGCAACAAACTACGGCTCGGTTCCTACCGTTTTTTTGTATGATTCTTTTACAAATCAAAAATAATAATAATAGGAGCGAAGTTCCAGTGTGTTGCCACTTCACTAAGCGAGATGTAGGCAATAGTACAAAAGCAAAAGTTTAAAAGACAGCACACGCTACGCTTCAAAGTAATAATAAAAGACTTAGACAGCATTTTATGCACAACCATTTTTATGCACAACCATTTATATGCACACCCATTTATATACACAACAATGCATATAACAGTTTTGAACATACCTTCTTGAGCGAGATAGCTTTGGCGTACAAATAAATGGTGTTTCTTCTATGTTCAGCATTCGTTTCATTCCTTTACGGATTCTGGGACGGTTCATCCATGTCTCGCTTGCATTTTGAATGGAGTCCTGAAATGCGAACAGTCACAATTTTGTGCAAGGGGAGTATTTTAAATCAGGCGCTGAGGACGCAACCTAAACGGCTACATTCACAGTGTTTTTTTAGGTTACAGGCTTGGTTTTATAAAAATAAGAAAAATGCGTGACGTAGAAACGATCGAAACGAGTTTTTGTCTCATTTTTCCATACAAAAGAGTGCTCACACGAAAACAACATTTGGTAGACGAAATGTGGTAGCAAAATTCCGACTTCGCCTAATGATTAAAAAATTCTGAAAATTATTTAGTTTTAATAATGTAGCCCCACTGTTGGACAAAGGGCTCCACTAAATCATTCCAGCCGTCTCAATCCATTGCTTTATCCTACCATCGCTTCAGCTCGAAAGCGTCGAGATCGTCCCTAGTCGATATAGGTTAGATAAAAAAGTGTAGTAGTTTGGTGATAATGATGAGGGCTCGCTAACTATTGGCCTCATACACAAGCTCAAAGTCGCGCAACGAGCTATGGAGAGAGATGCGCTGGGAGTTTCCCCACGCGATAGAATCAGAAATGAGGATATCCGTAGAAAAACCAAAGCCTAGCAATGTCGGAACATAGCCCGTAGAATAGTGAATGAATTGGTCTATAACGATGTTGGTGACTCTAATAAATAAACAATAAACAAAGAATTAGTAGGTCGAAGTGGCAATGGGCAGGTCATAAGAACCGACAACTGTTGGGGAATAAAGGTTCTCGAATGGCGACCACGAACTAGATGGACCGACGACATTTTTAAAATCGCGGGAAGTCGGTGGATGGAATGGGCTCAGAATCGTTCTTCCTGGAAATGTGTAGGGGAGGCCTATGTCCAGCAGTGGACTTCTTTGGGTGGGTTGCGGATGATTGGTGATAAATTAATTTCCATACCTGAATGAAGGAAGATTTGTAAGTGAAGCTGTTTATCGAAGTTTTCGCTTGAACATACACTGACATAGGTTTTGGTGCATCAACTGAAACATAAATGGCTTGCTTACTAGCGTTTCTTAGGTGTGACGCACTGCTTAAAGTTCGCCCTGTCACTGTTCGACATTACCAGATGGTAAGAGATAACAGTTGCTTGAACACTGATATCTTTTGAAAAACGCTTGTAAGTAATGGGGAAAATGTTTTACTGTGCGTTTTTACATCTCTATTTTATGTCGACACTGCTAATCTATCCCGATAAAATTACTAAATACAACAAAAGTGATTTTCATTGCTCATACTCTGAAAGTAGGTCTGAAGTTGCATGAGGGGCCTAATTGAAAGTAATACTTTCAGCCCTAGGGAGAATCGCTTTCTACTGACAACTGTTAAATTATAAAAAAAAACAAGTTCTATTTTATTCAACCATGTTCCAACTTTCTAAAGTCTTTCTAACTGCAAGGAGGTTATGAACCAAATTCCAACTTTTACCCATTACAACGGTAAGAAGTTTAAAAGTCTAATTAGGGCGCAATGTAAAATTTAAATTTAAATAACATAAAGATAGCATTAAATAAATAATAATATCTTCTAAATTACTTGATTAATATATTGCTTCAACTATTTATATAAAATAACATAGATTTGAGCAAACAATTTACCATATTTTAAATTATGAAAATGAAAATAATGGCTGAATAATGCTGGCGAGCCGAAGCCCAAGGCCCGCCAGAGAAAAAGAAAAAAAAACCGGGAAGGCGGCAATTCAATCTTAATTTTCACTAATTTTTCTTTCATGTTTTTATTTTTACTTTCCTTGTATTCGTAATAAAAAGCACAGTGTTTACCTCGGGTGAAAGTCTTTTAAGTCCCTCAAGCTCCATTGACGCCCTCGCTACGCTCTGGCGCCAAACCCGTCTCGGGACTCAAAAAACGTGACTTTCAACACTCAGGTAACAATGTACTATTAAACTAACCATGCCAGTCTAAATCCTTTTGATCGAACGTGCAATGCGCCACAGTTTCCGCAATAGTCGGTAAGGCGGCACACATCGCTTCAACCAGATGGTCTCTAGCGCCTTCTCTATCCGTCGAGTCGAATAGCGACTCTACGGAGGCGGTAACGTCCTTACTCTTTGGTTTTGTGTGACGCAGTTTGTTGTTATAGCGCTCTGCTTCTAGATATCTGTAATAATTAACAAAAGTTCAGAGTAGTACGACTTCTTTAAGGAAAGAGTGAATAGATGTCTTCTATACCATCCTGCTCCATCGTCGCTTACCATCAGGTGAGATTGTGGCTAAAGGTTGGTATATATCATGTAACAAAGTCTCATTAAAAGACGTAATTTTACAAACTAATACCGAAAATATAACAAAAAGCATATACAATTTAACCACTTTTATTTCAAAGTTATTATTTCAAAGCTGTTTGGTCTGTGCTTTTCTCGGCCTTGCAATTTAACACCAAGATTGCTACGCAAAATAGCTGATTCAATTATTTTGATGTAATTAAAAAATATATGTATTTTCCCGAGATGAGTGGGCTAGCTCGTACTATGGGAACTAGATACCATTCTTAGAATACAATACAACACCCAGACAGAGAACAAACATCTGCGTTCACCACACAACTACTACCAACTTAGCTGAGAGGCCAGTCATGTCATTTACATTTTTTTATTTTATTTTATTAGAAAACCAACAGCAGTTAAGATAAAACAAATTAAACTTAAATAAGAGAAAATAACTAGCCAATTACAGGTTTTCCTAGGTAAACAAATTACAATACTAATTTTAACGAAAACTAAAAAAAGGTAGTGTTAAAAAAATAACAAGTTCACTAGTGATTTAAGTGTACATAGTGTTTTTAAATTACCTTGACTGTTGTAAGTAATACATGATAAGAACATCTGATGTTTGTGGTTCATTACAATTTTCCAAGTATTTAATAAAGACTTCTTCTTCCAACGGCAAAAATGAAACAGATAGAATTTTCGACAAGTTCCCTGTGTTGCGACAACCTGAAAAAAAACGAAACTTCAGGATTATTTGGAAGGGTTAAATTAATATTTTTGTATTCAATTTATTTATTGCCTTAGCATGCATGTAGATTTAAGAGTGTCAGATCTTAGGAATAGTTTTTGAATCAATACATAATTTACCCTGTAAGGGTGTCGCAATCAGTAGAAGCGTAAACGGAGTAGTAGAAACAGAAAATGATTATTCGCAATACAAAGCCCAAATTTGAAGTAAACAAATAAGCAAATTAAAACCTACAGATAACAACGTAATTTGATAAACTTGGGCGGATCCGATACGAGTAATATATTTATTATAAATTTTACAAAGCCTGTTTCCCTCTTCAGGGCACAGGCAAATGTAACGAAATCAGCAAATTAAAACAACATTCGATAAGGTTGAGCGGATATGAAACAAGTTATATAATAATTAATCATTTGAAGCCATTTAAATTTATAGGCATTGTTTGTTTGTTTGTATTGTATAGCTCGACCAAGCTAAGTTTGCACCTCGCGTCGATTACAAAAAATTGTCGGTCACAAAAAATATACAGAAAAAGCGCGGTGCAAACTTAGCTTGGTGGTCGGCTATTTTATCAGGGTATTTCATCCGCATGTAGAAGTTTGATGTTACACGACCGAATAAAAATATCCAACATCGTTGGATCGGTTTTGTTATTGAATTCATTCGGCACTATTCTTTCATTCGGTGTTCACACGTTTCATTTCGAGTGAAACGTGCCGAATGAAAGGCAAAAATTAACAAAAAAGGAATCGTCTGATATCATCTTTCGATTCCAAACAACTCAAATCGCGAGCAAACAGTATAAAAGTGCACTAACCTTTAAAAAAGATATTCAGCACCTGAGTCTTATCGCTCAAACTACCCGCATTTTGAACGCACATCCTTATAACATCCAATGCTTCGTACACCAATCCTCTGGCCAAATACAAGTTGCAACATGACTGCCAATCCTCCAGCTTATCATAATCGTTTATTCTGGAATAGTCGCCATCTTTGATGTTTTTGATTGGAGCGGGTTTTCGGACGTGCAGGTATTGTAAGGCTGCTTGGGTTTTCTTCTGGGCGAGTAGCGATGATAGCACGACGTTGTGTTGCCATTGGGACAGTGTGTTGCCGGTTAGGCATTGAAGTTGATCTAGCGCGAACTGTGAATGGACAGGAATTGTATTTCGTCTTCATCTTAATTAATGGCATCTGTCCATTTTGGATCAATTGTGTCAAATGAGGATATATTACATAAATAAAATAGCTTTTAGTCAAGTCTGTCAATCAATAGACAAATCGGTCGTCATTGACTTTGAAGGCAAAGATAACATTTTTCATGCACATACATTTTGCCTGGATTTGAACCCACGACTTTAGGATCGGAAGGCGGGGTCTCTACCACTAGATCACCAGTGCTTTTACATTAAAAGGGCAATAAACTCAGGTCGCATAAATAAACTCAAAATTACACGACACCCATTTACGCTGATAAAAAGTGCTACACAGTCACTTATTACTACCTAAATAATATAAATACAACTTTATAACGATGCATGATAAGGTTAATTTTCATGTTATACTAGCGGCCGTTCGCGGCTTCGCTCACTCCGTTCCCGTTACTTTTTTGGGACAAAAAGTATCCGTTTTTCTCCTGGTTCTAAGCTACCCCACAAATTGAGAAAACAATATTTTTGTATTATAAAAAACTTAATCCTTCAAAGTACATTAACTTTACTTACATCAAAATCCCTGTGATCGAGGTGCCAGAACGCTTGTGTAGCCTTGATGGCCGTATTGCTGAGACCGAACATTGTAGGAAACTGCATGAGCCGCCGAATAACTGTTTCATACCTAAAATAAATATTGAAAGGTAAAGGTACCATTGATAGCACTAAGGACATTATGTTTCATTTAAAAGTATATGCTCTTAGATACTCTATATGACCCTATATTTCATCAAAATCGGTTGAGTAGGTTATTTTTTTTTGCCTATTTTAAACATTATGTATACCCTACTTTTCAACTTTTTGTTATTGCCGTTGATTTTCTAATTATCATCATCATCTGTAGCCCGACTTAACCCACTGCTGGGCATAGGCCACTTTTTGCTCTTGCCATTCACCACGACCTTGGGCTACCCTCATCCATCTGCAGCCCACAACGCTGACAATGTCGTCAACCCATCGTGCTAATGGACGTAATAAATCACATAAAATAAAAATAACTGTATAAATATATCACCAAATTGACACTCTTTAAAGTCAGTTCTCACGTTTTGAAAACTAAGCTATTACAATTTTATAATGGTTTCATGATATCTTACCTTACATCATCATAGAGCATAGAGTAGTCAACCAGTAGATAGAGTACTAGAGAGTGTTTGTGCTCTTCCGCGATATCGGGCAGCAGGTAAAGCCGCAGGAGAGCATACAGCGACGGCGGGGGGTATAGCCCACGGCATTCACTACCGCCGTTTAGCCACATTCTGGAACAATCATTATTAATTTACTTAATTAGAACAGTTCCATTACTATAACTAGCGGCACATAACTCTAGCGCTGAGCGATACGCGGAGGGGATAGCTGCGCATGCGTCGTAGTGTGCGCATGTCACGCACACTTTATGTGTGCAAGTGTCCTGCTGTGTCCTATTGGTACAGAGAGCGGAGTGCGACTGGAGAGCCAATCAGCGCTACGCACGCAACGGATTTTGAAGCGGTTTTTTTTAATTTTGTGTTTTAATAGAGTGATTCAAGAGGAAGGTTTATATGTATAATACATATACAATATTGTAGAGAAATACTGATAAATTTAGAGGTTTCTAATATGATGTCGTAAATAAACATTGCACATTTGCAACCGTGCGAAGCCGGGGCGGGTCGCTAGTAATTAAAACCTTCAGTATGTTTGCCTTATTATGCATGTAAATTTTGAAATGAATACTTACTGGTGTATTCTCTCTCCGCCGAACTCTTGCTCCAACAGTTGATCTATGTAGAGTAGCAAACAGGATTTGTGAGCACTGTTCTCTTCGACAACACCATTGTCTTGTATGCGGTTTAGTTTCAGGCGCCTGAAAATAAGACAGATTTATTTTTTCAATTTATTATTTAAGAATCAGATGTTGATGCTACTAAAGATCAAGTTATAAGAAAAGCTTGTACTATGGGAACCAGATAGTTCATAATTATACTTCTTTTGTTAACACCCTTATTATATTTTATATCACCCAGCCCAATAACATACATTTATATTCATCAAACAAATGTTTGTACTGATAGCCCTACCGACGACATTGTTAAGATCGCGGGAAGTCGGTGAATGGAAAGGGCTCAGAATAGTTCTTCCTGGAAATGAGAGGGGGAGACCTATGTCCAGCAGTGGACTTCTTCAGGCTGATGATCGCAATGGATGGTTTATGAGTATTTCCTGAAGCAGATCATCGGACCTTAACTAATAAGTAGGTACATATAACTTTTGAAACTATCATGGTTTTTAACACTATTATATGCAACTGTGCCGAAATATCGGAACAACTCATCAAAATTTAATCATGGTAAATATCCCGTTGTTTCATAAAAATAAGTAGGTACATGTTGTTAATTTTAATATCTAAGCTTTCTTTTTTATGCAAGCACACCAACGCCATTCTCTACCTTATAGCATTAAGCCCACCTTTTGTATATTAATTTTAAGAGAATACTTTTCGAGAAGGATTTTTTTTATTTAATTTGTATTTTTAAGAAATGTTATGAGTCATATTATCATCTTTACTGGTTTATTCTTACTGAACAACGCCACATCTGCTGGACATGCTTGCAGTTAGTTGCTCAGAATCGTCAATAGATGGCAGGAGCAGTCACATATTCAGTTCATGTTTAATTATTCAACTCGGAAAGAAATAATAATTTTCTTTAAATGAATCCTAGCTAGATCAATTTATCGCCCCCGAAAGCCCCTGTCTGTATACTAAATTTCGTGAAAATCGTTGGTGCAGTTTCCGAGATCCTAAATATATATAAATATATATATACAAGATTTTCTCGTTTAAAGGTATAAGATTTGTGCAATAAAGAGATAAAATAAAATGATGATAATGATAACCTTTTGTTATAGATCCCGTACAGTTGCACAGCAGGATAAGGCAAGGCTTCGGAGCCATCAACTCTCTCCGGCAACAATCCCACTCGTAGAAACCATTGCACCACTTGGAAGTACAGCGCCACTGTGCCGATGCCTTTGTGTTTCTCCTCCATTTCGCTCAGCGCTGTTGAAAAGACATGATTTTATTATGACTGTCACTTTTATGCCTTTGTGTTTCTCCTCCATTTCGCTCAGCGCTGTTGAAAAGACATGATTTTATTATGACTGTCACTTTTATGCCTTTGTGTTTCTCCTCCATTTCGCTCAGCGCTGTTGAAAAGACATGATTTTATTATGACTGTCACTTTTATGCCTTTGTGTTTCTCCTCCATTTCGCTCAGCGCTGTTGAAAAGACATGATTTTATTATGACTGTCACTTTTATGCCTTTGTGTTTCTCCTCCATTTCGCTCAGCGCTGTTGAAAAGACAAGATTTTATTATGACTGTCTCTTTTAGGCCTGTATTCAGAAACTGTGAGTCTGAGTCGAGTTTCAAGCGTAGATTTTTGTCATTTTTTAATGGAGATCTGTCGAAGTATCTTTGCTTGGGTCTAGCCTCAAGCATTGACGGCCCTTTGACTATTTAGAAACACTAAGCTAACTATTTATGTGCGCTAGTGCGCTATGCCAATGCTCTCAATGGGTGAAAAACAAAAACATCGTGAAAAAACCAGTTACATAAATAAATATTTTGGACAATCCACAAAACACTATCTAGCCTCAAATTAAGTCTGATTAATTTGGGACTAGAAAGTGCTGTGTGAATTATCCTCTTTCTTTATCCAATTCAATTCAATTCTTTATTCATCTTTTGACTTTTGTTTCTAGTTGTTTTTAATTTAATTTACTTACAAACCAAATGATATTTTGCTAACCTATCCTCATTGTTTTCGGACAATATAAAGAGCTCACCATCAGGCACCACCAGGTTGCAGCACTTGGTAAGAATGCCATCCATAAGGCCCGTGAGTTGAGTCAGCTGCTGAACACAATGCTCCAGACATCTCACTATGTTTCTGAAATTAAAACTTACGTTAAAAACAAACAAAAAAATCATGCAAAAGAAAGTCGTGTTAGTTACATTATTTATTACTAAAGAACGGCTGAGCCGATCTTGCTGAAAATTGGTGGGGAGGTAGCTTAAACCGGCAGAAGGACATAGGTTACTTTTTATCCCACAAAATTAACAGGAACGGGGAGATCGCGAAGCTTCGGGTGGCCGCTAGTTATGGATAAAACAGAAAAAAAGAAAAGTAGTATAAAGAGGTCACAAAATAAGTAACATTATTATGGACAACTCTAATGGGAAAACACTTTACAACGCGTAAAAAAATACCAAAGAACGGTTTATATCAAAGTTGTGCCTATTATCCTTGAATCTTAAATATAGGAGAGTTGGATTAGACTTACCTATCAGGCAATGAAGAGGAAATAAACAAAGGTGCTGTCAGTTCCTTTGCGTTTTCTTTTAATTCAATAGCCCTTTTCCAACACCAGTCCACCTAAAAACATACGAAAACAATAATTCATGGAGCAGACCGCGTTGGTCCACGTATTATGGCTGATCTGTACCCGAAGTCCAAGTTTTGCCACCACATTTCGTTACCAAATGTTGTGTTCGTTTTGCCTACGTGTCTCTGTCTTTTGTAGAGAGAAAAGATGAGACAGCAAAAATACGTTACGAAGTTTTGTTGTCTCATAACTTTTCCATGCAAAAGAGAGAGACAAGAAGGCGAAACGAAAACAACATTTGGTAACGAAATGTTGTAAATGCACTGGGACTTTGGGTACTGTTTCTGTAATACATGCCGCCACGACTGCAAACTCGTGGTCACACTAGATTGTCACACTGGTGGGACTAACATTAAATTGTTTCACTCGTGCGTGGTCACACTACATTGCGAAGGTTGGCACAGGTCATTTTGCATAAATCTGACATTTTCAGTCAAATCTGACCTTTCCTGGAAAAGCTGTAATTTTCTGGAAAATCTGTCATTTTCTGTCAATCTGACGTTTGTCATATGTCAAATTTTACATTGGCATTACTAATTTGTCTCATCAACGTACAAGTTGTATTATTGAGAGGGAAATAGTTGATTTGTTTCAGTTGGTCGGTTTAGTTGGTTGGAGTGGAAGGACAGCATAAATTCAGTCATGTGCCATCCTTCGCAATGTAGTGCGACCACAAGTAAAATAAATTCCTGTTAGTCACATCAGTGTGACAATCTGTGAGTCTGCAGTCGTTATTAAATATCGCTTACTCATGCAAGATGAAGATTAGACCGTATCTCAAAGAGCATAAAGTACAAATTACCAAGAACGGCAGCGTGCATCCGACGCCGCTATGCGTGCCCGTTGCCCAGTCATGCGCGCATCGCTTCAGGAACCGCGACAGTCGAGCTTCGAGCGCGACTGAGAGCAGATATCTTCTTTGCTCTTCCTGAAAATTCATAATATTTTGAATGCTTACATAATTAGGAAATGACATTGTTGACTTTAGTAAATTCAATAAAACTTTTTCAGCTCACCGGGAAAGTGGCAATTTTCGGCCTGCTGCACGAATCGAAGTTCCCCCTTTCCGCCGTCGTCGTCGAGCAGAAAAATCGTATACACAGCACGGGAAGTAAAAAAGAAAGCCTCAGATCACATGTTTGTCAACATGCCTATTTCTGCCGTGAAGCAGCATTGCTGTGTTTCGGTTAGAAGGGTTTGGGTGCCGGTGAAATTATTGGCACGTGAGGCCGTGTATCGTAGGGAACGTTCCTGACGTGCATGACCTACGAGGCAATACTTTGTTTCAGGCGATGGTTACCACTAAACATCAGGTGGACTGGAAAGCCAATCAGCGCTACGAACGCCCACCCTTCATTCCGCTAGCCCCCCCTCAGGTACCTTATTTTTACTTCTGCGCAATAACGGTTAGCGCTAAAGTTATTTGCCGCTACCCATACCTGCGTAACACTAGAATGCGGCGCGTACAAAGGCGCCAGACCACAGGAGGCACAGGCGGCGTATAACCGCGCCGGGTGAAGCAACGCAGTTGGTCCCGCCTCATCCAACGACGTTATTATCTGACGCTGGATGCCGATGGTACCGAGCACGCACACTTCAGACGTGTTCAGGCATATGCAATCTGGAAAATTTTACAATTTATTAATGCAGAACTGTGTTGTCTTTAAAGCTATCAAAGCACAGAGATTTTGGGGGTGCTATTTCAATCTTTATTTCAAATTTACTTTTTTTTTGACAAAATTATACACGTAACACAATTTAAAGGACAGACATTACGTTCGAGACAAGGGTTATCATCATTATTATGAGCCTTCTATGTCCCACTGCTGGGCAAAGGCCTCCCCTCCACTCTGTGCGGTCCTGTGCTAATATGTTCCACGGTGGTTTGTACTTGTCGAGCTCGTCTCACCATCTTGAAGAAGCTTAGCAAATTTTTCTGCATAAAATATGTTATTTCTTTGTTTTTAAATCCCGCTCTACTTACTTATTTAATTCCGGTTCGACTACTACCTACAACGTCGTGCATCATCTATGTATGTTGCACAGAATTAGTGCTGAGCTTACTCCTATTGTCAAACTGAAAAATTTATATAATGTGTTTTCTTTTTATGTGTCGTGTCTTTATTTGGCAATGAACTTTTTTTTCTTTGTATTTTAACTTACTAAACTGCAGCGAGTTGGGATAGAAGTGCTCCTCCAGCCTAGTGGCGTGCGAGTACGGTGTCACTGAGCCTGGGTCGAGTCCCGCGTGCAAAGCCACACTGCCGCCACCAGACATCTCTGTCCATGACGACGCGGAGAGAAACGCGTTGCTTTGGACGCGGTGTGTAGCTGGAAATAGCCATTATTTTACACCACTGCCCAGAAGAACCCCAGAAAAAAAAAGGTTTTTTTTACATACCTAATTGTTTTTTTTTTTACATATTATAGGCTTGCGTTTGACCGCAATCTCACCAAATGTTTAATGTCCAAATCGTATTACTCCGCGCTATAAGAGACAATTTGATAAAATCTATTTTTATTTGAAAGGGAATCTAGAAGAGATTGGTTGCATAGAAATTTTGTGAAAATCAGTTCAGCAGTTGGGCCACGAAGTCGGCTTATATTATTCAAGTTATACCCAAGTTTTATCAACTTATATTATTCCAAACTTAGTTACCAGCATATACTTACAAGGCATCTGATCTTTGTACCACTGATCTAAATCAAAGAGCAACATTCCGTAATGCATCGGTGAGTTTGCATTCTCTGCCCAGCACTCCCATACCAACTGACAGAGGTTCAGCATATCTGGAAATTAAATAGCAAATTGATTTATACTTAGGTCAACGGTGGTTATGTGGTAGCCCTCGCTTTCTGATCCTAAGGTCGTGGATTCAAATCCTGTGGCGGACCAATGAGTTTCGATGATTAAAAATGTATGTGCACTATGCTAGTACTCTCAAACGGTGAAGGAAAACATCGTGAGGAAACCAACATGACGTCACGCAAAAAGGGACCGCCAGCGGTCTACTTGCGGAAACTAGTCCGCTCAGCAATGGCGGATCAAATAATTTTATACCGGGGTCACCAACGACACCAATCAAAACTATTAAATTATAGAATTGCGCTCAGCATTTAAGATTTTATTCTTGCTTAGAAAATCATCATCATCTTCAGTCTGAAGAGATCCACTGCTGGACAAAGGCTATTATAGGCTTCCTCTGTACATTTTGGAGGAAAAAGGAATCTGAGCTTTATCCATCCATAGATCTTCAAAATATCAACAGTCTAACGAGTTGAGGATTTCATAAAGTTATATGATTGCCTATCGCCGGGTTTACAAAACTAAACTATTTCTCTTTAAGAGTTCTTCATAAGATAAGATGTCAAAAAGCTTTTAGATAGGTACTTTTCTTATCTCACGAAAGTGTGCCAATTTTATTTACCACAAAGCTAATCTAGCATTTGTTATTACATTATGTTGTTGCTATTTTCAAAGATAAAGGTCGTTAACACAAATAGCTTTAAATTACGCTCCATAGAAGAAACACCAGCAAAAGTGCATAAAACACGTAGAAAAATTACTTATTCATTTGAAATGACTTAGAGCTTAGTGAGTCTAGTTGCCAGTTTCTCATGACCAGGCAAGAATTTTCGGCGAAATAAACGAACTTACTGTCTTCTCCCTCATCCCCAAGAGCAGACTTGATGGAGTAAGTGTGACAGGAGATGCATTTGCCTCCTAGTAGTGGTGCGTCATTCATATTGCTTAGTTCCACTTGGAATCTTATTGTGGCCGATGTGAAATCCTGAAACAAGAAACAACCTTTTAAAACCCCATAAAAAATTGGGACTCTTCATTTGGTTTTTATACTATTATCATTGAGAGCACTGTTGGTCTAGTGGTAGCGTCCCTGCCTCCCGATCCAAAGGTCGTAGATTCACATCCAGTCGTAGCACAATGAGTTTTTCTGTCCAAAAAATATGCGTACTATGTCTGTACTTTCAAACGGTGAAGGAAAACCACTTGAAGAAACCGGTATATTATAGAACCTAACAAGTATGGAAACATGTGTTAAGTGCATGAAAGAAGCCTCTTCGATACGCACTTAAAATCCTTCGACCACACTGGTTCGATTCGAAAGCAATGATGACACAATAAGAACATGTTGTACCAGCCTCATTAATGTCGTTTTATTTTCAAATATCAGGTGGCTGGTTGATATTTAACCCAACACAAAATCCACCCAATATAGCACCCATTTTTCATCTACAGAAAGTCATGTTTTTCAGCAGCAGGCCGGTCATGTTGTTGCAATGGTTTCAATCAAAATCTAATTGAAACTGTCAATTTTCGATCACGTATTAGTTCGAAAATTTACAGTTTCAATAAGATTTCAATTGAAACCATTGCAACAAAAGTTACATGATCGGCCCGCAGATGACAACCTACCTGATAAAGACACTTGGTATCAGACAGCATCCGTTTCCCTTGGTACGTCAGGGAGTACATCACAGCAAATGGGAATTCCTCTTCCTCATATCTATCTACTGCGGAGAATACGACCCAGAGGTAGCAGAACGCTCTTGGGTCATCGCAGGGCTCCTGAAACAGGATACAAAAGCCTTTATTATTTCCCGACGTTTCGACCGTGTTACAACAGCCGCGGTCGCGGGCAGACTGGAGTTCATTGGAGTTACCGTCGAGAAGCGGAAGCAGTCGCAGTTGCAACTACCCTCACTTGGTCTTCAGAATTAGAAATTATAATTATGCATAACGATCGCGTTAATAGTGCTAGGATATAAAAGATTAAAGTTAGGCAATGGGTAGGTCATATTGTTATAAGAATTGACAACACTTCAGGAAAAAGGTCCTGGAATCGCGACCATGAATCGGAAGACAAAAAGTAGGACGCTCATCCCGATGGAACGACGACGCGATCACAGGAAGTTGGTGGATGGGATGGGCCCCGATCACAGGAAGTTGGTGGATGGGATGGGCCCAAAATCGTTTCTTCCTGGAAATGTATATGTTGATAGATGTAGGGCACGTTCCTGATGTGCCTGACCTAAGGTAATGCTTTGTTATAGGCGATGGTTACCACTTAACATCAGACAGGCCATATGCTTGTTCCATCAGCGAGTTGTATAACTGCATTGGGCAGCAATATCTGACTTCTTCAGGCTGATGATGATGGCTTTTACTGACTCACCTGAAATCCAAAGTGTGTGACCGGTAAGCAGTCCACATTGACCTGTGACGTAAACTCAAGATCCAAACTCATAAGATTCCATATTTGAAAAGCTCCAAAGTTGAAACCAGCTGCCACACTGCCTGTCTGCGGAATGTACTTCAACACCGTCACTCGAATATGGTCTCTCTTAGCTTTCATGCGCACAGACCCATCAGGGTTACGGAAAATATACTGTGCATCTATAAAGGAGTTTTCATTGAGGAGGACGGCTAAGTGGTGGTCGTTTTGTAAGGTCAGTTCACGTTGCTCATCGATGCGATGAATGGCATCCAAGGGTAAGAAGCTCAGATTGGTTGGTTTCAGCTCATTCTGGACCAGGTGCTCGTAGCCTTGGGATATGTATTTTAATGCTGAAAAGATCAGATTGTTGAACGCGTTTTGAATTTAAACCAACAGCACAAAGCTCGAAAGAAACAAAATGAAAACAGCTTTGATGCTTTGATCAGGAAACAGGAAGATATAATTTTATTCTTTTATTTCATAGCATTTACATTTCTCTTCAGATCTCTCAGTACCAATCAACTCAAGATTTTTTGACAATGTATACCTAAGTTAGGTAGTCAAAGGTATGTCTAAAAATATTTATTTTGCAGTATCTATCCCATAATGTGACATAGTATGACTAGCTTGTTTCGTCATGATCTATTTTAAAACCAAAGAAAGAACTAAATTGTACCACATTGGCTTTACTTACCTTGAATCAAAGTAGCCCGATTCAAATCAAATGCAAAGACCTCTCCTCTCTTTGTTCCTGTTATAACAATTCCATCGAAACAAGTGAATATACCGTCCGGTGCATTGTCACAAATAGTCAGCTGAGTGACTACAACATCTGAAAGAAAGAAACTTCTATAAACACCTTGGTATCTTTTATACCACCTTATAGTTGATATAAGTGGTTACCATTACATATATAAATTATTGGAATGGTAAGTGGTTACCATCATCTATTTAAATTATTGGAATGGTAAGTGGTTACCATCACCTATATAAATTATTGGAATGGTAGTTGTTTAAGTTTGTTTTATGAAAGTTTTGAGTATTTTCCTTTTCAACTCCATGAATAGCAATGTTGCAGTTTTTAAAGCATGCTAATGTGCTAAAATATTGTTAATAATTATTACCTGTTTGTATGCATCTTAGAATTTGAGAGCCGTTGATGTTGAGTACGACAATAATGCTGATATCATCACATTGCAGGCTGATTATTAGTTGTTGCGAGTTCTCCGTGAGAGGGGTTGGCAGCTCAACTACACTTGTAACAGTGGCATTGTTGCTGGAATTGAAAATGAATGACAAAAATTAAATTAACTTCCACTAGAGAATGCTACGACATAATATTATTTGTCTTACTTACTGCACTGTTGCCTGTTGCCACTGGGCATCAGGAGCCATAAGCACAGTCAGACCAAGAAAATCTCGATGTGGCAATGACATCAATCTCAGCAAAAAAACATTTGAAAACTACATACCCTAGTTAGGGGTTTTTGGCGTCAATGACATCAGATTGACGTCATCTCCACCTTTGGACAATCTCGGCCGAGACAAGCATAGGTCCCAGGTTATTTCTCTTTAGGAAAGTATATAAATTTTTACTATTTTAAAATGATCCATGCAATATACCTCAATGTGGCTCCAAACGTTCGCGCGGCCACTTTCATCCCTGTTCTGAGATCAACAACACAGAACTTGGGTCCCAGAGCCAGCCAGCCATGTTTCGTGTCTTTCAGAATGCCTCCGAGAGGCGTTAAAACTGAAAAAAACGTGTATGATCAATGATCATAGTAAAAATTGGCATGGCCGGTACTAATTTATTTTTGTCATTCTCGCGCTTTGCAACTTACCACCAGAATCGTCAGTAGGCTGGAGGAAACTGAAGACCGCAGGTGAAAGGTTTGTTGTTTTTACTAAGGTAAACACACTATCTTGCAGTTTTTGCATTGTGGGTTTGAAAGGATCTGGGATTTAAATTTTTTTCTCATGCGAGGTTATGATACATTATTTCAGTTTTTATAGTCGGTAATTAGGAAAGTAACGTTTCGATAGGGCTATTAGTAATACAGTTTTACCGGCTAAAAATATCGAAGCCATTCCATTCTAAAATCTCAACTAAAACTTAAAATAATATAAGTGAAATTCGTTATTTTTATTTTCAACGCGCGGCGGTATTTCAAATCACTTTGTAGTCATCGGAAGAAGTAATAACTCTTGCTCATGATTTTTTTGGCATGGTCTAGGTATGGTATTTCCTGGTATTTCAAACAAATTATGGTTAAACTTTTGAGCTCCACTTCAGCGTGACCAGATTTCAAAATTTGCAAATAAACAGAAAGACGAAAGTCAGAACAAATACACGAGAAACCAGTGCTGCCACCTTGGTTATTGAAAAGGGGCACTTTTCTTACTGCCCCTTTTCTAGGTCTTTTTATCCTGTGGAGACCTTGATGGTGCCATTGATTTCTCTGTCTTTTCTTTTCACATATTTTTCACATATGAGCACCTTGATCTCTCTAGGATAGCTATTTTTAGTTCTTCTTTTTTAGGTGTATTTTTCCAGATGGTCTGCTGTGTGAACTGACGAAATCTGTACTGCATGGAGCGCATTGTTTCATAATTTGTAGATCGCGGTGCAGTGTTTTCGTATCACATAAAAAGGGCAAGATCGCTCTTTTCGGGTCAAAACATGAAAGATTGAGTTTACATATTATAGTAAAAATGCTTCATCTAGCCCGAAAAGGGCTAAGGTGGAAACACTGCGAAAACTTCTTTAGTGTTACCCGAGCAGACTAATGTTTTTTTACCGTACTACCTCGTCTTCTACATTTCATTTTATTAGTTTTCTGTGGTGACATGACAGTGACATAAGATGACAATGACATGACAGTATTGACAGTGACATTTAGATAACGTTTAATTTGCGTCGTGACATCTACACTAGGGATGTCGGAAATGCAATAAAGTATCGATATATATCGTATCGATGTTTTTTGAAAATATCGATATCGATATTGATATTTTTATTAAAAAATATCGATATATCGATATATCGGTATGATTTGACTTGACAGAGAATATTCGTGCTGTTGAAATTGAAATTGACTAACAGAGTTGCCAACTTAAAAACCAAACTATAAAACAGCAAATCAAGTCGACCAAAAACAAAAAATATTTATAAAATAATTTGTTAAAAGATGTTAGTATAAAAAAAGTATTTTGTTTTTGGGATTTTTTAATCTTAAAACTTATAAATGTTTATTGGTCTGAAAAAAATATCGGTTTTTATACCTTTTCGATACTTAGAATTTTATATCGATACATCGATATATCGAACTATTAAATATCGCTCAAAAATATCGATATATTGAAAAAATAATATGCCTAATCTACACAGCAATTCAGCAAAACAATTTTCAATGTTTTATTATTTTTTGGTTCCCAAACCCGAAAACCTATTATTTCATTGTTTGTTTAATACACCATACAAACCATGCTAAGAACTTCATGAACCTAATAGCTTCTTCCGACGACTACAACCATGTCTAGACTGTATTTTCATACGTGAAGAAACAGAACGCTATCAAAGCTATACTGAACGATTCTGAGCGGGTACCGAGGCCGGAAACCCTGAAGGCTACCATTAGAGTACCACCGCGTAGCTGAATTAGGCAGAGAACTTGGTAACCTTGATAACAATTTTTTGGACTCGTCTACCATATACGTCTCCAATGATCTTCGCCACCAAGAGATCACAGATATGCCTAACTAGCCCAGGGATTACAGTAAAATCCACACAACACTAGCCCAAATTTCTATAGTGAAGATACCTTCCTACCTAGATATTTTAAAGACATTCTTGATTAGTCTTTCAGTAACTCACAACCAAAACATCACTCTAATGATGAACCGAGTTTTGTAAGCAACCTATAACTTGCATATTGTTGTATTTTCAGGTCATTACCACGGCATAGTCACACATCACCTCAGCGTAAATGAAGAAGCAGAAACCAAGTTCGGAGAAAATCATCAGCCAGGTGACGAAGGTCAAGGACCTTATAAACTTTTTTTATTCCCTACATGTTATGTCTTCACCTGTCATTGTAATAACACTTGTCTCTGTACAAATTTTAAGCACTATCTTTTTGAAATGTACTGTTGGTGTTTAATAAATAAATGATTCTGAAGATGCTGATTATACTGGGTCTGGTGGAGAGAATACAGGCACCTTATAAGTAGGCTTGTGCTCTTTTGAAGATATCTTCTGGGAATATGGTGTTGATGTCTAATTCTGAACAAGACTGAGTTTGTTGTACATTAAAATATGAATGTGATCAAATAATGATACTCATTGAAAATAGCCCAAGCTGTAATCCTTTGTCTAAATAAAGGATTTTACTTATTTAGAGCAAGGATGATAAAGATTTACTTGTACCCATGATGATACAAGTCATATAATATCAAAGATGGCAATCTGACAAATTTTACAAAAATCCCTATTACTATGGCAGTTTAGGGAATATAAAATAACAACAAATAATCCTTAAACTGTATCAAATATGGCAATAATGTAGTACAAAATCGACTTTATAAATCAACATTAGTTTCAAAGCGGGAAGTTGGTGGATGGAAAGGGCTCAGAATCGTTCTTCCTGGAAATGTGTAGAGGAGGCCTATATCCAGCAGTGGACTTTTTCAGGCTCATGATTATGATGATGATGAATTTCGAATGCGGCAATCTTTGTCTCGGCCTACATATTAAACGGTTTTTTGGAGAAATTTAGAAATTTAATCAAAGTCGGTTCAACAGTTTGGCCATAAATTCGGTTATTCAAGTTTTTTAAACTTCACTTGTGTAGTAGGAACAAAAAAAACACTAAAAGATATAATTAAAAAAAACCTTCAACAAAATAATAAATATATTTATATCGAATGTAAAAATATTCATACATTAAAAAACTTACTTCGATGTTATTAATATTTGAAATGCTTTGCATAGTATTGATCTACGCTTATGGTAAATACTTACTAATTACATACTTATTTAAGTAACACATTAGCATAAAATTATTAATCGAAAAGTTTAACTTTTCCGACAACGTTAATAAAATATTACCTAGCTCATTTGGTATTTTAGGTACTTAAATATTTTAATCATTATGAATTGGTTCATTTATCAAAAGCTAATAAGTGTAGGCGAAGGTTCCCACTTTACGTTAGGTGGATCCTTTTTCTGTATATTGGGTGGAGCAATATACTAATACCAGCAAGATAAATTGCCTACAACTATCATATTTTTTAAAGCCGAGTTCTTATGTAGTAGGTAGAGTCAGCATTAAATCTGGTTTGTAAAACTCAAATATTTGTTATCCTTTAGATTTCAATTTTGATCTTTAGATGAACATCTGTTTTGAGAAACAAATAATTGCACACAGAAGTGGCTATATCTTAAATTCCCGTTTTAACCAATCTACTTTTGTTGTTAACTGTACAATTCAATAAATTATAACAATTTGGTCTTATTACCTTACTACTTGCTTAAATGTCTCATTCAATTCGGAAATTTGTTTTCTAAGAAATTGAATACATAGTCATATACCACAAGCATGACAGCTCCGCCTGGGCCTAAACGCAAAACCTTTGGCAACAGTCCTTTGTACAATGCACGGAATCTGAAAAAAGAAACATACAATTAAAATAATAGTAACACTATCTACAACAGTCTGAAGAATTTAATTGAATTAAAGGTCCTCTAAGCAGTTATTTAGCTTAGCAAACCGTCATTCACCGGCATGGCACCGGCAGTCAAATCAATTTTGGATCGAGTCCAAGCTTCTAAAATGCAACATAATTGTGTGGCATTCTAGAAGCTAGATATTTTGAAATGCAATCAATTTGATGGAGGTAATCTTACCTACTATAAAAATATATCTGAATGATAATGGTCAAAGTATTAGTAATAAGTTTGTGTTTAATCTGCTTAGGTAGGTAATTAAAAGTCGATCAAGTTGCTCACAGTCATCATAGCATTTTTGAATGCTGCTCTCCTTATTTATAGAACTGCGTGCGTTATTTGTGTTGTTATTCCATTATGAAACAATACACAAAGAAACAAAAATGTTCCCATTTCCAACGAACAAAGCCAAATGAAACGCAGTACCTACACCTACTAACTCAGCATTACTTTAGTCACTTGGCATTTTGCCCGGTCAATTAGCAGAAAGTTAGTATTTTCGTAAACCAGTTGCAAGTGTTTCACAAAACAGTGGTACCTAGGTATAATCACAAGTATAATGTTTAAAAAAAGCAGCCAAGTGCGAGTCGGATTCGCCCATAAAGGGTTCCGTAGCAGCAAATAACTTAATATTTGAGTTGATTAAATTAAAGGTAAATCGCGGTTTACGAATTATGACGTATTAAAAAATCTACTTACTAGATCTCGTTCAAACCAATTTTGTTTGCATGGTAATGTACATCATATATTTTTTGGAGTTTTATCATTCTCTTATTTTGTAAGTTACAGGGCACAGGGAGGAAGGGACACAATTTACCACTTTGGAAGTGTCTCTTGCGCAAAGTTAGAAAAAAAAATATTAGAAACCTCAATAACATTTTTGAAGACCTATCCATAGTTACCGCACGCTTATATGAGTTTGATGAAAAAAAATGTTTGAGTTTCAGTTCTAAAACGGGAACCTCCTAAATTTATTGTTTTTTTGTGTGAAAATCTTAACGCGGTTCACAGAATACAACTACTTACAGTGATAAGTAACTCCGATACTGTAAGAAGTATACTGCTGTAAATTGTTACAACAGTATACTTCTTACAGTTTCGGAAAAAAGTGGCTGTGACATACGGACAGACAGACAGACATGACGAATCCATTAGGGTTCCGTTTTTTGCCATTTGGCTACGGAACCCCAAAACAATACATTGGCAGAATGAAAATGGTAATAATATTAGGTAGGTACCGAAAAGAGAGGACTTAAAACTAATGGTAGGAATCATCACGGGCCATTGCGACCTAAACTACCACCTTATGAAAACTGGAGCTACAGACAGCGACCTGTGTCGGGGCTGCCTGCAGGACAAGGAAACTGTGGAGCATGTGGTACTGCACTGCTCCGCAACAGAAGAGGCGAGGTCCAAGACAGGGCTCAGGGAACTCATTGAGTCGTGTCCCTCCACATCCACATCTGTGTCACCATCAGGTTTACTGGAGCACTGCTGCCACCAACCCAAAGTCCTTCTCCGTTATTTTAAGGAGTTGGGCTGGCTGGGGTGAGGTTTGGCAGGGGGATAATGCACAATACACCCCATCGCGGGACGTCAGTGCAGATCGTATTCCCCCAAATCAAATTAGAATTAGAATTAGGTAGGTACCTACTTAAAGGATGTTAGTAATTTTATGAATGAAAATGGTAATAATATTATGCAGGTAGGTACCTATAGGACGTTAGTAGTTTTAAGATGAAGCGGTAAATTTTAAATATTATGCCTTACCCTTCTTCTCTATACACCATGACTAAAGCTCCACTCGTAGAGCTGTACTTCACCAGGCCAGGAGTTGGTTGAGGTCCTTGAATACGACTCTTGGCGACGTCAAACGGTATGTTTACACAAGAGCCTAAAACTCCTGAGGTAAATCCAATAGCGACTTTGCGTACGAATTCAAGCAGCGGATCCTAAAATAAATATTGAATTTTACCAACATTCTTGCTTACATTTAGATAGTTGTTTTATTTGCTGAACCAAGCAAATATTTTACTTAAATATTAATATCTAGTACCTACTTAGATCGCTTATTACCGTTATCACGATAGTGACAGTAATAAGTAGGTACCTACAGAGTTCCATACAAAATACTTTTATGGTTTTAATATGATGCAATGCTAAAGGAAATGTGTTAACATAAGTATTTATAAACATTACTGAAAGGTTGTCGGCAATCAGCATGATGTATTTTTTTTTCAAATTCAAAATTCACTTTAGATAAATCAAGTCATGACAGAACTATAAAAAAAGATTTAAAAAATTGTTTTTTTATTTTCCTCACCTCATATTCAGGAACATAGCCTTTCACACTATGGTAGAAACCAAAGTAGACCATATTGAAAATGCCATTCCTCGCAATTGTTGCTGTCAAGCCCTTGTTTAATCCTTTTGAGCCAAGGCCGTGCTCTCGGACTATTTGCCTTGTAACCGACCATGTGGTTGGTAATTGGGCTGATATGGACTTATTTGATTGGAGAGTCACTTTGACTACTTCGAAAGGATTAACTAAAATCGCTTCGGTGATTCCAGCACCTAGACCAGCTAAGGAAAATGTCTGTAAAAGGATTATTTATTTATTATCAGCCTATTTAGTCCCACTGCATAGGTACCTACACATTATTGATCAAATAGGGTTTACCCAGTTATGGTTTAGTTACAATTATTTTTCCCTAAAAATTTTATTTAAAAAAAAAATATCATAGCTGGTGTTAGGCAGGAACTTATCTTGTTATTTTAATGGTGGTGGTTGTTTACATACTAAAGTACCAACACGACAAGACAAGTGGTTATCTTATTTTCTTATCAGACTCCTATTGGGAATTAGATACTGTTGGTAGTTGAGTTGTTGAAACATTTCAACCTTTTTTAAAAGATCTTAAAAAATATTGCAAGACTGAATTTGAACCCACCACCTTAGGACCAAAAGCAGCTAGGTACCACTAATACCATCAGTAGGTACTCTCGTGTCAAGGTCTCAGTGGTAAAGTACCTAAGCCTAAATTTTCCTCTTATTTTTATTTACTTACCAAAGGCGTTGGTGTACTAGATCCAAACATGAATAATTTTTTGTATTGCTCAAATGTAGCAAACTTTACAGCTCGTTTTGGTGTCTCGGCAAGTATTGGGGGCAAGATTCCCTTCCAAAAGGATGTTAAACCCTCGTATTTATACATCTTTTTCATACAATCTACTATACCATTGTAGTAATGTGGATCAGAAGATTTTATGGCACTTATTTTAGACTGTATCTGTAATCTAGTCTTCACGAGATCCAAAGGATGCATGATACAAACTTCAACAAATCCTGCACTTCCACCGGCTCCAACTTGCATTGCAGCTTGTTTCAATAGTTTTTCAAAATCAGACATTTTGATGTATTTTTTGGAATCACAGAGTTTTGTTTTATCACTAATAATAAACTTGAAAGTCACATTCCTTCTCTTCTCTGCCTGTCTTGTGTTCCTGAGTCAGCCTGAGCGCGCGGAAGGAAAACAATCAGCCGACAGAATGCGTAAGCGCAATTTGTTTTATTATTAAAAGGTTGACATACTTTTGAATTGACATTGGAGATGCTGTCGCTGTCTTTTTGACATTGACAACAAATTAACTGGATTTGAGTGTTAGGTATATCTTTGTTAATAGGATAATGGTTTATGTAGAGATGGGCAGAGGGTTTAATTAAACCCAGTTGGGTGAATAGAGGAATCTTACATTACACCGTGTAATAGAGAAAAGCCACAGTTAGTTTCAGGTTTCCCCTAATTACGCCATCTATGAGGCGAAAGGGGTAACTGTCTTTTAATATTTTTTTAAATTCATAAAGTCGTTGACGTGCTATGACCTTGACTAGTGTTGGGAAAGGGAAATCCTCTATTTGGTCGAAAGGAAAAAGGTCGAAGTTTTGACTCGGAACGTCGGAACCAACTACTTGAATATTAAGTCCTCTGGTTACGATTTTCAACATGAAGAAACAACTCATCCACCCACAGACTCTTTAGAATCTTCTTGCCCATATAAAGTAAAAACAAAAAATTCTAAAGTAAATAAATTTATTAAAAAACTTAGAGTACCTAACCTACCTACCTACCTACCTAAGCAATAAGTAACATAAAGGAATATTTTCTGTGATTTGATGACAGCGTAGCTTATTCTATAAGTATACAATATTTTCTGTGTTATATAATGCAGTAAGTATAAATAGCTACAATCTACAAGATAACACTAGCGATAGTACCTAATGCGGTCTTTGTTGGCGTGGTTCTAAGTGGAGGCAGACTATACCCAAAATAATTACTTACTTACCTGATTTAAAAGATCATCATACCATAAGTATTTTGATAACAACTTTGCTACGAAGTCCACTGCTGGACATAGGCCTGCCATTTTCAAGAGGAACGTGTCTGCCGCCTCCTCTCCAACCACCGACTTCCAACTATTTTCACGATGTCATCAGGTAAGGGGGCGTCCTACGTCTAACCTTCCGGTTGGTTTGTGGTTGAGATTTAAAGAACCTTTATTCTCCAACGGTTCCCAGTTTTTCGAGAGGTTTCACATCTTATTAAATAATTAACCTACCTACTTTGAGCATTATGATTTCTTATTGCGAGCAACTGGTGTGACCGTTACATTTACAACATTCCTATTAACTTCGTTTTCATGTGGACTTATTTGTATCTGTCCTTGTACAATATTCACCATTGACGTGTAAGGGCTTTGGCTATTTTGAGGGGTAGTGTCTGCTAGATTGTTTGTTTCGCTGCGACTATTGACATTATCATAGACTGTACTTTTCATTGATATGTATTTATGGTTGCCTGCTGGTTTATTACGTATGCCTGGACTAAACCCATTTTGTGTTACAACTGGGTTGTTAGGGCGCGATGACGCATTGTGTTCAGGTGTTGGTAGGTTTGTAGGTAATGGCATGTCGCTTGCTGTTGAGGGGATATCTAGAGAACTATTACGTGTAACTTGAATGCTGTTTGACCTGGAAGAGTTTGCTAAGGAATGGAGTGTTGATGAACTACCTTTCATGCTTTCTAACTCCTTAGAAAATACTTCTTCACTTCTCTGTATCCGTTGTGCATGAGTTGTCATAGTTGAAGGAATGGATTGATTTATTGAAACGGCGCTAAGTGATCGGCTTGGAGAATGTTTGATACTACTGTCGATGGAGGTTGTAGCACGTCTGGATTCATATTTATAGGGAGTTCGAGCATTCACTTTTGCTTCCATTGAGCCGTATGCGCTATCTTTTGTGGAGCTATGTGAAGATCCTTCTTCTTTTACTCCATATCTCCGTACTACATTATCAGGTGCTACTGGTTCAATATTTTGAGCGTCATAGGAAAGGGGATTTTTTTCTACTGGTTGTTTATGGCCGTCAATAACTTCTCCTGTTCGAGGGTTTATATGCTTTTCTGTATCAAATCGCAGTGTTACTCGATGAGCTTCATCGATAGGATGATTTCTTGATCTGTGTTCCAATTCTGTATCACTATCTTCATAGGTATTCTGCTCACAAGCCTCTTCTTCCTAGAAATCATAAAGATAAGTTTTATGTTAAGTATTAATTTCTATGGTGAGAACAACTTTATCGGCAATCCTTAATGGGATAGGATACCAAACTCGGTGAACATGGATAACAGTTATGTTATTAATACAAGTCCTACTATGAATTCAAAACTATTAATTAACAGTTTTGATGTTATTAAAATTTATTATTACCTCTTCATCGGCTTCTTCTATGACACTATTCTGAATCCACTCCCGTATTCTTTGTTTTTTAGCTTGACGATCAACCGTTGTTTCAATGCCATTGTCTCTAAAGTGTTTCAATAAAATATTTTTTTCATTTGGGTCACTGTGGAAACTGTACATTGATGGACACAGCTCGTCTATATCACCACCAGCTGGAATAAAAGTGTTGACATTACGTGGATTTAATAAATTATTTTCTTTACTTTTGCTCATATCTTTCAATGCTCAATGATTAAGTCTATGCTTAGTTTAAAGTAGCACAATATCTTACCAACTCTGTCAGTGTAACCTTTTGCCATCCAGCGATCGTCAGAATATCGCGAAAGTTCCAAGAAATTAGAAGACCTCTTCTCCTCACGTGGCTCTACAAACTTTTTGAACATTCTTTGTGCTCTGGATGAAACCATTTTCCAGAGCTTTGGTTGTCTTTTCAATGGGTTTGAGCTGTTGTACCAGCTGTAATAACTGAAAACGAAATAATTGTTTACGTAAGAATAGGAACTATGTGTGTAGTTTGATTTAATACAGGTATCTGAAAGCTTGTTGCTGAACGCATGTGTAATTTTACCTTGTGTAACGAGGATCGTCGAACGCAGCTTTCTGCCAAGGCAAACACCCTGTGAGGCAAATGAAAATAACTATCCCGAATTGCCAAACATCATGAGTAATTAACGCTCTGGAAGCGAAAATAAACATAATCCATGAACGATTGTACAAAACACAATGGTGATGAAATAAATTGAATATTGTAAGCCGAAATAGATCTTTTTTATTGTAGAAATGAAACACCTGATAAAAGTTTTCATATGATAAACCGCTCGCTCAGACACTGTTGAAGGAAAACCAAAAATAGCTCACTTGTAACTACTGTCCATTGATAATTTTAGTACTTCGGGTGGAGAATACGGAAGCCATTCATTTCTTCTTCTGACGACCGACTGAACTTTTCTAGTCTCTCCAAAGTCACAAAGCTTTATTCTAGAGAAATCTGACTTAAATATTAGAATGTTGTCGAGCTTCACGTCTCTGTGGACTAAATCTCTTTGGTGTAAATGTTCCAAAGCAGCAGCCAGTTGTTTTGCCACTCTTTTTGTGTGAATTTCTCCTATTCCCGTATCTAGCATGTTTGAAGTTAAGTCACCTGGAAAAGAAAATATAGCTTTAATTTGTTGAATTTCGTTTTTACATCATTATTTTGGAAATGCAATATTTTATCTAGGCTTACCTAACGGTGCATATTCTTGACAAAAAACATAGAATCCTGCAGTCTCAAAAGCGACATCGAATGTCGTCACAATATTTTTGTGTGCACTTAAATGTAGACTATAATGGAATTCTCTATAAAAGTCTCTGATAGAAACGTATGGTTTTGGCAACGCTTTTAATACGATCTCTGTGTCTGAAGCTCTGTGTTCCACAAGTAGGATTTTTCCAAACCACCCTTCACCCACGATTTGCAGTATATCAAACTCTTCCACTAAACTCACCTAAAAAGATGAAGTAAATATGAATAAAAATATGGATAGAAATTATTTTATTAAAATCTTGTCACAAATAGATTCTTGCCATGCTGATCAATTTGAAACACTGTGCATTGTAGCATAGACATAATTTTAAGGGAGGTAAATGACATTATAAAAAAATAAAAATGAAAAATGAAATAAAATGAAAACGTTGGCGGGATGATATTGACACCTTTGAGAAGAGATGGTGGGAGGAGGCTCGAGAGAGAGATAAGTGGAAGTCTTTGGGGGAGACCTTTGCCCAGCAGTGGGACAAAATAGGTTGACGAAAAAAAAAAAAAGACATACAAACTCTTACTTTTTCCAACTCAAATTCTCGAATCTTGTGAATAGAGCCCGTCAAGGCTCTCCTATTGCCACTGTTCATACTGAGTTATCGATACCTCATCCTTGATGCTGAAACAGAATAACAGCAGATAAATAAGTGAAATCCCAGGCATCCTCAAAATTGAAGTTCACTAAATTCATGGTGGTCTCGGATGTACCAGTCTAAACGTCCTCATTTCTCATGAATTCGTTGACTGAATGTTCTTGGCTGATCGCCAGGATCTGATGTCTACTCTAGATCCAGACGGCCCTCTGACGTCATTACGCAACGTACCTACCAGCTCACCCAAAATTTAATTGTTCAATGATGTAATGGAAAACGTCTATGTCAATGTACCTTCTTCAGTGAAATTCAATGAACTCGTATGTTATTATTATAAGTCTGCTGCTGGACATAGGCTTTCCTAAACATTTCCAAGAAGAACGATTTCTAGCCTTCATAGACAGAGTAAAGGAGCCTCCTCGAGGCGCACGATACCTATGACTCTCGAGTTTATTTAGCTTCTAGGGCCCGTATAAGGCTTGAATCTGAATCGAGCTTCAACTCGCCTGAAGCATAGATTTTATGACAGTTCTCCGTTGAAATGTCAAAAATCTGTGCTTGAGGCTCGACTTAGACTCAAGCACTGTTTCGGAACACGGGCCTTGGTATTCTTTCTTCTCTTACCTAGTAGTAGTAGTGCCCTTCAGAAGGAGGTCAAGCAGAAAACAGCTGGGAAGATCTTCATAAGAAAAATTTTAATCAAAGTAGGCTTAAAATAATGAAAACAGATACTTAGCTGCTTAAATAAATGAGGGATGGCCTACACCAAAAAAGGCGATTATTATACCTAGAATGAATTATTGTGGACGATCTGCACAACACTATCCAACATAAAAATAAGCAGAACTTGAACGATAGGAACCAGATAACATTTTTTCTTCTTAGTGTCACTGGTTTGTTCAAGCTGAAAAGAATTCCAAGTGTGCCTCGGAGAGGCTCCGAGGCTCTTTTCATGCACTCGACACATGTTTTCGAACTTTTTTTATTCTACGATATGCCGGTGTCTTCACAATATGATATAATATTAGGAGGCATAACTTTATTTTGTGCATACATTTTTAGGATTACAATATAATGCCCAGACAGAGAATTGTAATTTGAAATGTAAAATTGAATGGTAATGTAGTCGGTTCGATAATACTCGATTTAAGTCTATGTAGTGCAAATTGCACCGTAGCCTACCGCAAGGAAAGAAAGGAAGAGGCCGCCCACCATCCACCTGGTGGACCAATATGAAGACAGACCTCATGAAAGCCCAATTGCCCGAGCCAAACACCCAAGATAGACAGTCTTGGAATGTGGGGAGACCCGACCCTAAATAATGGGAAAAGGGATAGACAAATAAAAAGAACCAGGTTTTTTTTACAGTGCCCGACCTGGGTCCCCAGTTGGTTAAGAGATTTCCATATCTACGAGATAATACGCCACATAGCAATTCTATTTATTATTAATGTTATTGTGTTCGCTTTAGTCAATCAATAAATAATTTTCCTTTCATTTCATTTTAATTAATATGATCATATAATATTTTGTAATGCCGGGTTATCAAACCAATTGTAATTTTCTGTTGGTTTTCTAACGTCGTTTTGGTTTGACTATAAAATGTATGTTGTTATGGAAAGTTTTCAATTTTAATTTATTTATTCAAGGACCACTTTGAAACTAAACTAAAACTTAAAATATTTAATCTAATAACTAGTAACCTATTTACAAACTACACTAGCTAACACTTTATGTTTTGTAAGTGAATGTTTATTATAATGACATAGTAGACAACAAATCATAAAAACATTCTAAAATTATCTTTCGTAAAAAATGTCTATGGCATGTGCATTATTGATGATTATTATTTTAAGGTTATTACAATACACGGTAGGAACCAAGCCGCAGTTTGTTACCTGTTCTTCAAGGCCGTTCGCCACCTATTTTCAAGACCTAGATCCTTGTGATACCAACTGAATAAATAAATTTTGAATTTGAATTTAAGCTGTTATTTTGTTTCTTCTTCTTCACCGGAAACAGTTACTTTTATTTAACGTTATCGTCGTCGTATTTAAGTACCTACCTACTTGTAGATTATGACACAATGTATTGGTTAAACGATACCTACTGTTGTATGTGATGTGAATCCTAGGAAGGGATAAAAAAGAATGGCGTACGTAACAAAAATGAGGGTATAAGTATTCGCAAGTGGGTGCACTGCACACTGATTAAAGTGATGTCATAGTAAGGTTCTTGGGTGAGCTAATGGTTTATGTGTGAAATAATGAAGTTATTTATTTACTTTCCCCCCCCCCCCCTACAAACTAAGTAAACCTAGCTGGCGAGTAAAATGAAGTTGATCTGACGAACAAATTCAACTTTGGCCTCGCTCTTCCGCGCATTTACAAATAAAAATAAAAGACAAAACTCAAACGCAAATTACCAGGCGCGCAGGGCAAAAGCCCTTCTTCGAATAAAGCACAATGCACTTGGACTATGCCCAATAACTTTTTGTCACAAAATTCACTTTAGGCATGGTATACCCAATTTTCCTTGGTATTCACTTTGCTATTCACTGTGTAGGCAGGTAATCCAAAAGGCAATTTTCCTAAAGATAGTGTACGTTATTTGTATTGAGATGTATTTGTGATCTAGGGCGGGACAGGTTGGGCGCCCGGCAGTGGTTCCTCGACTGACGACGCGTACGCAGCGGCTCCCGGGCAGTTATTTTCGTGCTACTGCACATACAAAAATCAATTTGTGACGGAAATGTAACGATCAACGACCTGGTAGGTAAGTGAAAACTGCTTGTGCTTTCAATGCTTCTATGCTTTGACGGTTTACTTCAAATCTTGTATTCACCTACTAAATTATGCATACCTACCTACTTACTAACATCATCCCGATGTATCTTCCCCGAGGCAGATCTAAAAATGTATATAAGCGTGGACTTAATGATTACAACAATAAATGTTAAACGAATCATTAATTTTATCAAATAAAATCACTAAAGAGATATTATGATACTAAACTGTCAAAAAACATATGACTAAAACTCAGTTTGGACAACTACAAACGTAGACCAACAAAGATAGGTAGGTAAGTATACCTACTTAGATGATAATTAAACTGGGTTCGGTTTATAGTTCATCTAATTTATTTGATAGAAAATGCTAGAAATTCATTATTATGTATACCTACTACATACCTACCTACATAATCGACTTCCTACAAACTAGGTACCTAAGTACCTACATACCCACTAATACTAGCTCTACTACTGCCTCGCACAAACTACCATTAAACTTACTCCCTAATATTAGGTTGGGTAGATAGGTGTGTCGATTCTTTACAATCTATAGTTTAAGCACAGTTTACGTAGTTTACGATAATGCATTTGAGGATATTGAAAAGTGAAAATGTGTCGTTTCGTTTGCCAGCTCAACAGCTCAGTGCAAATGTATGAAACATTGTATAGCGGTTAGGTGTTTTGAAAATGGAACGCATTTACAATCCATTGAACAGCGAACGCTTACACAAATTTTTTGCACAACTTTAAATCCTACTTACTGAGCATGTTTGATGTAAATTGCTTGTTAGGTTATGGTTAATTACTTATCAACTAAACTCCTTGGTGAAACTTTATGAGAAAAAAAATAGTATGTAATACACACAGAAGTATGCATTAATGGGCGAATGCGACTATTTTCCGATGCAAATTATTGCAAATAATTATTTTTCACAAAAAAAAATATTTTTGTCATACTTATACAATTTACCAGCATCCGGACATCTCTAAGCTCAAACTTCCGTTCGATCTGGCACAACACAATCTTCATGAAAAAACTGACATGCATTTCCTGTTTGTATCCAACCAATCGAGCAACCTTTGCGAATGAATGAGAGAAAACTTTGGTTTCCGGTCAACATTAGCGCCATCTAGGATTCGATTGGAAAGCATTTTTTCTGTCAATGGAAACGAAAAATGACAGGCATGTGATGCCTGTCATTTCCGCCAAGAGAAGAGAAAGTATGGCTATGACAGAACTTTAGCTTGACCCTTTCGATGAACGTAAAAAGTATTTACACAGCTGTTGTTTGTTTTCGTTTTTGTTGTTTTCGTTGATTTTGTTGTCCTTTGTGCTTGCAAAGCTTGATTAAAAACATAAACTAGAAGTACACTTCGTACTTTGAGAATATTGAGAGTTTGTGGACGTTTCATCGTTCCAGTAAAGGTGATCTGGTAAGTTTTATCTCAGCATTATTTTAGAAAGATAGGTACTTGGAGGTTAGTTCAATGTTTTCATTCAGATTCACACAAAACATAGTTATCGTTGGGCAGCTCATTGAAGTATCTAACCACTTGAGCGTCCCATCGGAAGATTTGATCTTCCCTAAAGAGCTTTTTTTAGAAAGAGCAGGTTTTTTTTATAATTTAGAATGCCTTTATTCAATGAGCTATTGCTATTGCAGTAATTATTCAAAGTCAATTACCTATGTATTTATTTATAGTATCTCAAGGATCTCTTTGAAACGTCTTAAAGCTAGTTGAGTCTAGGCGTCAGTTCCATGCGACCAAGCCTAGAAGAACAGGCAACAAACTATGGCTTGGTTCCTGCCATTTATTTGTATAATCTTTTTTGCACATAAGTATCTTTGTCCATCATCACCCTGATATATGCAAAAGTCAACCGAGCAAAACTCAAACTTTTATTCAGACTAACTAATAGACATAAGTTTTCATTTACAGCAATTTATTATAACAATCCTATTATTTAAAACAATTGTCATTCAGTTTCATTATAAACTGCTAGTCTCAATGACAGCCCTTACAGCTCAGTTGGTAGTGGCTTGCTTTGTGCGCAGGAGGGTTCAATCTCCACAGAGAGCAAATGTTTGTGTGGCGAACTTAGGTATTTGTTTCTCTGGGTGTCATATTGTATAAGTACATATTATGTATCTACAAAAAAGTATATAAATTGAATATCTGGTTCCCATAGTACAGGTTTTGCTTAGTTTGTGACTAGATAGTGCTGTGTGAATTGGCCACAATGTTTATTATTTTTATTGTATGGTTGTAATAACCTAGTTATTGCTTGTCGTAAATCCATGGTAAGTAATACACTTTCAAAATTATTGGTCAAATAAAATTGTGGTTGTTTATCAGTTGTACTTAAAGTAGGTACACAGACTAACGACCGTATGCATAACCAGTGCTTGAGTCTGATTCGAGCCTCAAGCACAGATTTTTGACTTTTTTCAATGGAGAACTGTCAAAAAATCTGTACTTGATCAGGTGTGATGGCAGCCTATAGGCTTAGCAAACTATATAAAAAAAAAAAATACGGTTTGCACTCCGGGAGTGCCGGCAGAAGTGAAAACTTGATTATTAACGTTGAGCATGTTTGATATTTTGGAATGGTTAGGGGGGGCTTGTTTGTTATTTGGCACGCTGTAATATACACGAACATTCGCGCAAGCGCCCTGCGCTGCCTAAACGAAACAGTAGGCCCAGGCATACATTTTCGCCGCGCCGTAGAGAGGGGATAGCTGTCTACTCTCCATCCGTCTTACGCTTTTTCGATCAGGTCACGTGTCCTGACGCGCTGACGCGAGTTTAAGATTTTATACCCACTACAGAAAAAGTGCTCAACGCCGCTAAAGAAGTTTTCACTTCAAAAACTTGAGCCTCAATTTACGCTCAAAGCATTTTTTTGCATGTGGGCCTAAGCCTCTGTAGGTAGGTACAGGTACCTAGTACGTACTTGCCACTATGTTCTTTTGTTAGGGTAGGTGGCATAATGATCTCAGCTTAAAATTTAATTTTCTTTTTTCATATTTATTAGAGCATGATCTTTTAGCAGTCGGGTTTTTGTGTTTAACTTTTTTTTGAAAGTATCTTCATCATCAGCCTGAAGAAGTCCACGGCTGGACATAGGCCTCCTACTCATTTCCAGGAAAAACGATTCAGAGCCCTTTCCATCCATCGACTTCCTGCAATCCGCGATCTTAACAATGTCGTCGGTCCATCTGGTGGGTGGGCGCCCTACATTTCGTCTTCCGGTTCGCAATCGCCATTCGAGAACCTTTTTGAATGTATAATACGACATCCTCAATACAATACAATAATTATCCTCTTTTTAAGTACCTATGTTATAATTTTTCATTCTCAATTCTTTACGATACACTTTCTCATTCGATACTACTTACATGTAGTACCGTCAACTGCTTTTCCTTTGTCGGTTAGCAGTAGGCAGTGTTTCCAATTTGTAATTTACTTTTAACACTAAAAACTAAACTTAAACGCCCATAAAAACGAATTCCATCCGTGCAGTTTATCGCCTGTTTAGGCTTTATGCAGAAGCGTCGTCAGGAACAACAGAACAGGGGCTTGATATGCCTTCTCGCCACTTCCTTTTATACTTCACGAAAGAAGTTAAAACGGTTCTTTATTTAGAAATAGCTGATGGAACAAGCGTGTACATTATAACAACGCATTGCCTCGTATGTATGTGTGGGACTCCTGTTTCCGCAATTGGACTCAAAGTCGGTCCGTTTTGCGTCAGAACGCATTGCCTCGTAGGTCACACACGTTAGGAACGAGCCCTATGATACACTGCTTTACGTCCATCAACCTGAGGCATACAGATGTTCAGCCTCACTGCCAGTAATTTCAGCGGCACTCACGCCCTTTAACCGAAACACGTCAATGCTACTTCACGGCAGAAGTAGGCATGGTGGTAGTGCTTCCCCGGACGAGCCCTTCACAAAGAGCTCTACTATTACTAGCGTATTGTAATAAGGCAGAGTTTTATCTGACATTCTGTCCTATGCAATATCAATTTATAAAATTTAACCTAAAAGTTAGTTTCTTTTATAAAATGAGTATTTAAAATAAGTGAGATCTTCAGTTTTCATCCATCTGGAAACAGCACCAATGTAATAAACTAAACCAATGCTCCTCTGTTTTCTTAAGTAAATAATGGCAAATCCCAAAAACCCGGACCTTTTCGTGTCTGTCAAAAACGCACCCGCTTGCCTTGTCCTCTTTAAAAATCCTCACTACGTCCTTCGCTTAGGTACAAGGGACATCTTAGCTGGGTAAAAACTTTGCCGAGACTAGTGGGAACGGGTGTCGCGTTACTTTCGATTTATAGACTCGTCAAAAGACTCTTTGGTATTGCCATTAGCATTGTCGTGAGGTAAAATCGTGGGTGTTTTGTATTATTAAGGTGTTGGTCCGCTTAGACATTTTTTCTGGCTTCTAGAGACAAAAGTTTGCTTCTATTTTGAAAGCTTGAAAAGTCTCTCCATGACTCCTTATGACTTGATCTCAATTGAGTTTGGTTTTTCTGATAGGTAATTAAGGACTGCTTTTCTGCAGTAGGTATTCAATTACTTTTTGGATGGATACTTGGTTCGAAGAAATCTGAGAGGATAACTTCCGTGCCTGGGAATTAAAGTCGAGAGGTTATTTTATTATTTCATTCATTTATTATTATAACTAAGAAGAGCTTTACAAAGCTATCTTTCTACCAATAACCTTATACAAATGTCTGTCTTAGCAATGGATTTGTAAACTTGGAAAAGAACCCGTTTTTTTTTAATTTTAGAAGAGAGTATACCTAATATGAATAGGCTTAGGGTGTAATTGGAAATATTGGATATGGATGTGGACGGTGGTTATAGAAGAAAAGGTAGACCAAAGAAAAGATGGATGGACTGCGTCAAAGATGACATGAGCAAGAAAGGAGTGACTGAGATGAAGAATGATAGAGGCGAGTGGAAGAGTAAAACCTGTTGTGCCAACCCCACTTAGCGTGGGATAAAGGCAGGGAGATGAAGACATTACCGTATTTCTAGATTTATAGTTTGTGGTAAAATTAAAACTGCGTCACAACTTTCATCATACGAGTTTTGCGAGACTTGATTAGATTTTACACTTCAAAACCATAAAGGAAATCTTTTAATAAAATTATAATATCAAACCTATTATCTATTATGGATTATGGGGCTAGAAAAACTCTTATACCTACTAACTGGGTTCGATAAAATTTAATGCAAAGTTTGCCAAAAACTCCCTATTTTCTTTGGAGTTGGGCCGGTTTTTTCCGTTGCTGTTAGAGCCATTGCATTGATTATTATGTTCCCGTATACTGTGGAAGTGTAGATAATCACGTAAAAATATAATGGTCTTGCATTTTTCTTTTACCAGGGAACCTGGTAACTTTTATCAAAGTATCTGGAAACCTGATGACTTCCTGTTAGCAATTGGAAATTGCGCAACACAAACGGTTCAAAACGCTTATTCTATTTCTACGAATATCCCATCTCGTTTAATAACTATGCGTTCTGGTTTATAGATCAACTTTTAGTTTTATAGAGCAGCTAGGTCACTTCTATCATTTTACTATAGCAGCGTTGGTCTGTTTCGGTTTGAAGGGTGTGGGTGCCGGTGAAATTACTGGCACGTAAGGCTAAACATCTGTATGCTTCAAGTTGATGGACGCTGGGCAGTGCATCGTAGGGCACGTTCCTGACGTGCGTGATCTACGATGCAATGCTTTGTTATATGCGATGATTGTATAAAAAAATGCTTTTGGTACCAGTGGTATTTAAAAAAAAATACACGACGGTTAAAAAGTAATTGACTATCGGTACTCAGGTTAGGTCATTAACCTGAGTACCGATAGTCAATTACTTTTTAACCGTCTTCAAATAAAATGGAGGCGATTCGGTTGTATTTTTTTTATGTTAGTTATAGCATAAATTGACATTTATAAGTCGATTTGAAACATATTTTTTTTATTTGAAAAGTAATACTTCCAGATTGGTTCCATAGAACATTTATCAAAATCGGTTTAGCCGTTTTGTTTTAATTGTTTTTTTTATGTTTTTTATCGTATATTTTTATCATTTATGAGCTCATATGATTTATTTTTATCATAAAGGTAACACTCAGATTGATCTTATAGAAATTCCATCAAAATCGGTTCAGCCGTTTGGCCATGAAGTCAGTTGCTCAGGTTTTTGAACTTATACTATTTGTTTTTTGTTTATACTCCTAGTTGGTGTAACAATCATATGGCCCACCTGATGTTAAACCATCGCCTATAACAAAGCATTGCTTTTGCATTTTTTGTGAGAGTTACCCAGCTTTTCCTATAAAAACCCAAGTTCCTATAACAGTGTTAAAGTTTAGTAACCACAAATAGCGTAATGGTCTTCTAATAGTGGTGTAATAGTACAAATTAGTGTTTAAAAGCAATAATAGCTACTCATTACAGTTGTACGGGCATTGGCAATGTTAAGGACGCATATTAATAGTTTGAACAATGGTCGACCGCTCTTAGAACGGCATATTATAATTAAACAATAATTGCGTTATAGGAGTTAGGATACCGAAGTTAATCTTATAGGGAAGGTTTTAACTTTGACTTTGTAATTATAGAAGTTATTGTCTCTATTAGAAAAACCCCATTGAACACTTTACTACTCTTCCATAGTCCAGATTATATTTATTGAGAGAAGTATTCATTAGGGTTCCGTAGCCAAATGGCAAAAACGGAACCCTTATAGATTCGTCATGTCTGTCTGTCTGTCCGTCCGTATGTCACAGCCATTTTTCTCCGAAACCGTAAGAGCTAGACTGATGAAACTTGGCGAGTAGATGTATTCTGTGAACCGCATTAAGATTTGTACACAAAAATAGAAAAAAAAACTATAAATTTTGGGGGTCTCTCTCAACTCAAAAATTTTTTTTTCATCGAACACATACGGGGTCTATCTCTATGAATAGGTCTTCAAAAATGATGTTGAGGTTTCTAATATCGTTTTTAGGGTTCCGTAGCCAAATGGCAAAAACGGAACCCTTATAGATTCGTCATGTCTGTCTGTCTGTCTGTCTGTCTGTCTGTCTGTCTGTCTGTCTGTCTGTCCGTCCGTATGTCACAGCCATTTTTCTCCGAAACCGTAAGAGCTAGACTAGTGAAACTTGGCAGGTAGATGTATTATGTGAACCGCATTAAGATTTTTACATAAAAATAAAAAATAAACTATAAATTTCGGGGGTCCCCATACTTGAAACTGAAACTCAAAATTTTTTTTTTCATCGACCCCATACGTGTGGGGTATCTATAAATAGGTCTTCAAAAATGATGTTGAGGTTTCTAATATCGTTTTTTTCTAAACTGAATAGTTTGCGCGAGAGACACTTCCAAAGTGGAAAAAAGTTGGTCCCCCCCCCTCTAACTTCTAAAGTAAGAGAATGATAATACTAAAAAAAATATATGTTGTGCATTACTATGCAAACTTCCAACGATATTTGGTTTGAACGAGATCTAGTCAGTAGTTTTTTTTTTATACGTCATAAACCGTAAGCCGCAATTTACCTTTCGACGAACTACAAGAACCTTATTACGTTACATCAAGTAACATAATATAAAAGTTCTTGTAGTTTATCGTGCTACGGAACCCTTCATGGGCGAGTCCGACTCGCACTTGGCTGCTTTTTTTTTAAACTTAATAGTTTGCGCGAGAGACACTTCCAAAGTGGAAAAAAGTTGGCCCCCCCCCTCTAACTTCTAAAATAAGAGAAAGATAAAACTAAAAAAAATATATGTTGTACATTACTATGCAAACTTTCAACGATATTTAGTTTGAACGAGATCTAGTCAGTAGTTTTTTTTTATAGGTATGTCATAAATCGTAAACCGCAATTTACCTTTCGACGAACTACAAGAACCTTGATATTATGTTACTTGATGCTACGGAACCCTTCATGGGCGAGTCCAGCTTTTTTTTTTTAACCAAATTCAAATAAAAAAGAGGGGGTTCTCAATTCATTTGTTTATTATGAGTATATTTTTTATCTGATAGGTAATAAAATACTTCCAGATTGGTCCCATAGAAATAAAAAAATCATAATTGAAATGAAATGAAATTCCTTTGAAATCGGTTCAGCAGTTTGGCCATGAAGTCGGTTTCTCAAGTCTTTTAATCATACTGATATGTTCAGGTTCAGGTAAATACGAGTGGAAGAGATTTGGTAAATTCGTACTAAATTTATAGAAATTTACAGAAATTTTATTGGATTTGTATTAATTTATTTTCTTCCTGCCTGAAAAACATTTGTTTTTATTACATGGCCCTCGGGAGACACTTTTTAGAACCAGTATTGATAGAACTAAGCTATGAAGCAACACGGGACGAGCTGTTAAAGTTGAAAATAGTTATGTTTTCGCACGTTTCCATTGCTTTATATTCTTGAAGGTATTCGGTTTCGTAATTTTGTCACGTTTCATATTAATAGATTGAAAAGGGCTTAAATTATTTTTTTGTTTTAAAAAACATTTTCCAATGTTTTACCGATCTCATCCCGGGTAAGGCAACGCAACGACAGCACTCTTGGTGTTGTTGGTGTCTATGGGCGACGGTGACCACTTACTATCAGGTAAGCTCGTTTGTCAAGCTTTTACATAAAAAAAGATCTTGTACATTCTATAGATTACGCATCCAGCGAAAGACCTAGTAAAGGGACCCTAATAAATTGTCGCACTAAACTAAGTAATTATTCTGGATTATCATGATGAATTCATCATCATCATCCACAGCCTGACTTCACCCTTTGCTGGGTATTGGCCTCTCTCTGTATGTGCCATTGTTGATTGTATTAATTAGTTACATTCACACATAAGATTAATTAGTTTTAATTAATGATTAAATCTAACATGTAAAAAAATCCTTTACTTCGTAATTTAGTTAATCTTCTTGTTTTTCTTCTTCCTGCCCATATCCCACTTTATGTGAGGTCGGCAAATCATGTTTTCCTCTTCCATTCTCCTCTGTCAGCCGTCATCTCTGTCTTATCCATGTCATCTTTCACACTGTTCATCCATCTCTTCCCAACTATCCATCTACATTCATACTCATCACTCTCCTAGTTACCCGTATGACCCCCCGTATGCCCGTACCACGTCAGCCTGGTATGGGTTTGGTTTTTTTTTATTGATTCTCAATTTTTTTTCATCGTAATTTAAAAAAATAAATATTGTGGACAATCCACACAACACTATCTAGCCCTAAATTAAGCAGAGCGTGTACTTTGGGAACCTGATATAATACTTAAAATATATTTTTTTTGTAAATACATTACTTAGAATACAATATTACACCCAGACAGAGAACAAACATCTGTAGTCATCACACAAATATTTGTTCTCGGTGGGGATCGAACCCACGACCTACAGCGCAGAAGGCATCAGAGCTACTACCAACCGAGCTGAGAGGCCAGTTAATCAATTTACAATTCTATTTACCTAAAACTTTTCCAAAGTAAACAAAACAAGTCCAGTGTCCCAGGTTCGAGTCCGCGCCCGTTAGTTAGATGCACGTTGCTGCTCGCGATACTACGATTTAATTAACGTATTGTGGGCACCGCTATTAACATCCTTACCTTGCTTAAGGTACGCTGTACTTATTGCTATTCTGTGCTTAAGGTGGGGCTACATTACACCTTAAAGCGCTCTCGATCAAATACAACCAGTTCAACTTATTTTTAACTGACTTCAAATAAAAGAGAGGAAGTTCTCAATTCGGTTGTATTTTTTTAAAGGTTTGTAGTAATAAATATATAAAAAGTAATCCTTGTAGTTAAGTCATGTGACTAGGAGAGAGATGAGTATGGATGTGGATGGATATGTGAGCAGAGGTAGACCAAAGAAAACATGGATGAACTGTGTGAAAGATGACATGGTTAAGAAAGGAGTGAATGCAGAGTTGACGGCTGAAAGAGAGGAATAGAGGAGGAAGGTATGTTGTGTCGAACCCCACATATAGTGGGGTAATGGCAGGAAGAAGAAGAAGAAGGTGATCCTTGTGTTAAAACTGAATAAACAAAATATTAATTTGAATACCCATCTTCTCAGTTGATGAATCATCTTCCTGCCCTTATCCCACTTTATGTGGGGTTGGTATAATATGTTCCCCCTTTGTCAGCCGTCATTTCAGTATCTGCTCCTTTCTTATCCATGTCATCCATCTTTCCATTCGCATTCATAAACATCACTCAGTTTATGCCAAATACATTGAATGTGTCCACCGCCTTAACCACGTAGAATTATGCACCTCTATTATGCAGCGCTCTAAGGTTTCGGGGAGTCAGCCTCTCGTCAATTAAGGTATCGCAACAGCCCATCTTCTACCCATTCAGGCAGGCTGTAGCCTGAAACCTAAGCACAATGGCTAGGAATAATGAGGCGGTCCGTAAAGCCTTTGCCTGACGCGGCGGGAGTGCCGCACACACATCTCATGATCGCCGAACACAATCATAGTAATGTGACAAAGTACAGCACAACAAAATGTAGATCGATGTTCAGAAATACTGATGACAACCAAAAATTACCACCCTAAGTTTCCGTTGTGATAAATTTTTCGAACTTTGTTAAAAACGACTTCTGTTTATGTTGTATCGTGCTGTGAAATTTTGCGACCACCTGTATTTATACGCAATACATTAAGAAGCATAGGATTTAGTCCTGATTTAGTCTGTATTTAATATCTAAGACTAGACTCGTGACTAGACTGATCTAAAGTTTATACGCGATACATTTTCCTTTAAAATATTTCTAAAATCTCCTAAACTGGGTTGCTTTTACAGCAAAATTTACAGAGTCCATGAACTAACCTGTCCCGGCATCTCTTCGTTCACGCCCGGCGTTTTGTGTGGATGAGGCTTTACCATTACTTAAATGGTTTTCGGTAGATGAAAAGGTTACTAAGGTTATAGAATGGTTCTTAGTAGGTTTAAAAGGATTTAGAAATTGTTTAGACGCCCAAATTGGAATAACTTAATTTAACTTTCCTTTTGGGAATGTTTAAGTCGTGCACATTTAATGTTATTTCTGTTCTCTTCTGTTGGTTTTCGAATTTGAGATTTCATTTATATTGGTTAGTTGCAAAATTGCTCTATGCATTGAGTACTTTTCTTACTGAGCTTATCCTTGCTTAAATCATAATATGTTTATGCCATCGGTTGATTAATGGGGAAGGGTGTTGTGCTTCTCGTGTATTTCTTGTAAACGTATAAAGTTTTTTTTATTTAACTAGCTGATGGAACAAACATATGGCCCACCTGAGTTTAAGCGGTAACCATGGCCTATAACAAAGCATTGCCTTGTAGGTCACGCTCGCCAGGAACGTACCCTACGTCCATCAACTTGAGGCTTACAGATGTTTTGCCTCACGTGCCAGTAATATCAGTAGTAGGTACTAGAAGGTACCTATTTCGAAGTGATATATTTCCTAGATTTTTGGCACGGTTGTTAACTAAGGCGTGTCAACACGGTAGTATTCAATCTGTAAAAAATTTAGCTTTTTCGTACGTAGGTCTGCCCTTCTCGGATTCACTGTATGTAACCGTTTCTATTATTGCATTCTCACGGGCCGCGCCTCACTGTGTTCATGCGACATGGATTTAATCGCACTGTTTCATACCTGATTTATCGATCGTGTTTGGAATTGTCTCCAAAAGGTCTTCCAACAGTTATTTGTTTTGATTTACACACATCAACATTGTCTAGGGATATTCAACTTTAGTTGATTTTTACAAAAAGTGAAAACAATTTGTTCAAGAAACTAGGTATATGTCAAGAATCTTTATTATGTGTTGTTTATTAATGATAATTATTTAAATTTTTTTTAATAAAAAATCAAGTAGTAACAAAATCTCTTTTTTTGCTAAATTCTACAATCCAATTGCACATACCTAGTTGCTCGCGATTTTTCATATATAAGTTTTATATCTGGCAAAAGGTCTAAAGTTGCGAGTGATAAAGTCATCAATGGTAGTCTACCCCTTAACCGTGCTGTACTACCAGGAGTGCAATTCTAGCAACACAAATCACTCAAGTGATCGCTGAATTCGATGTGAGTTGTCAATTTTTGTTTGGAAAATTTGAAAATGGAACGCGGATTCAGCGAACGAAACGAGCCGTGTTGTTAGAACAGCAAGGCTGGCGTCGATTCTAGCAACACGGGTCAATTGAGTGATCGCTGAATCCGCGTTCCATTTTCAAATTTTTCAAACAAACATTGACAACCTCATTGATTTACGCGGTCGCTTGAGTGATTTGTGTTGCTGGAATTGACGCCAGCCTTGCTGTTCCAACAACACAGCAAACCTCATCAACAGAATCAGCAAATACGAAAGTTTCGTAACATCCTGCATATTCTCACGGAGTTGCCTTGTAGCCGGCTGTCGGGCACGCCTGCCGGCCTATCATGTCCGGCTGTCATCCGCCTCAAATGAATAACCTATTGCATGCTACAAACACGCTAGACATACAACAGATTTATATTGGAGAAATACTAGACTTGTTGGTTTTGTGTCGCGGCTTAGAAATTGAAATTGAATAATCAAAGGTTAAACGACCTTTGAGTATTCAATTACTGATTTGGTTCCTGAATTGGATAATTGGGTGTAGTATATATTGGAATAAGTATGTCCGACTGTCATCCGCCTCAAATGAATAACCTATTGCATGGTACAAACACGCTAGACATACAACAGATTTATATTGGAGAAATACTAGACTTGTTTTGTGTCGCGGCTTAGAAACATTAACCTTGGAGGATTCAATTACTGATTTGGTTCCTGAATTGGATAATTGGGTGCAGTATATTGGAATAAGTATGTCCAGCTGTCCCAATTGTAAAGCAGGACCTAAAACATTGTAAAGATCGCGGGAAGTCGGTGTATGGGGAGTCCTATGCCCAGCAGTGGACTTCTTCACAGACTAATGATGATGATGACGATCCTAGTACATGCTCAGATCAATAGAACAGAATCTACCGTACAGTTAAATGCTATAAAACTTTTAGAAATTCATAAAACTGCACTTATAACTTGATGAGCTAAGATTCTAATCAATAAGTTTTATAGCTTCTATTTCATCGTGTAATTGGGATTGTATTCACTTATAAATAACTGAATTACCACAGCGCAAATTGAAATCATCAGTGCTGCAAATTCACAGGTTCTAATAAGCAGCCAGCACAATGTTGGTATACGACACTATGTCACAGAGTTCGCTATCAATCATGCCGCACAAATGCAAGCAAAAGCTCGCGGAGGAGATAAATTGTCAATAGGTGCAATGAGAGATCGCTGATCGGACAGAATAGCTTTTCGTACCTATGATCTGCTTGTACAAACTACGTTATTATTATGAAAGAGTACGAATATACATTATACAATCTATGGTCTAATTATAGTATATTATTGTCATTGTTGATTAGCTTTGACAAGTTATGCAACGTCTCATGAATACCAATATTATATTCCGTTGTAAAGATCGGTCGCGTGTCATATTTGAAAGTCTTTTGAAAAATTATCTGATTTGGATTAATATTTTATGGCGCAGGCGGCTGGATTGATCCCATTTGGCACGGTGCGGTGGTCAAATGGTAAGCCATTCAAAATAAGTGCTAACTGAATAATATAAATAAATAAATAATAAAAGCATTTATTTTTCTTTTACAGAGTAGGTAGTGATACAATATATGGTGAAAATTTATTAGGAAAGTAATTAGTTGGGATGTGTCTACCCACTTTGTAAGAGACTGGAGCTTGAGATAGGCTTATACAAGGTGCAGTTTTGAACCTGCAAAACATTTCAGGAGGTTGTTATGAGACTCGTAAATAATCATATAACAATACGATACCAAGTCAATAATCAATAATACTTTTTCTTTTCGATTTTTCAATTTTATTGATTTTCAGAATAACCCTCTTCAAAAAAACAGAATCACCCATTGCGATGTATCGCGTGTCATGTCACTGTGTGCGTGAATGCGATGACCAGTGACGTCAGCCTGTACGAGTCTCCGTCCACATTTCTATGAAACGAACGCGGCACATACGTTAAACTAAAATGAAGGTCGTTGCTATGGTTACGGGGAACCCCGCGATTCTCGTCATACCGCATTTCGATTTAGACTCGAAAATCTGTTACTGCGCATCGAAGGTTCAACCAACGTGCCGCGACCTGTACAAGTTGTTGTAGCTACAGCAACTTATAGCAAATAATTTTACCTTAGATGTAGTTCGAATTTTTAACTGTATGCAGCTCACTGCATGGAGTGCCAGTGAATCACGCAGGGCGACTGCGTATCAGACCTCAACAAACCAGTTACTTGATAACACGATACCCATTTGTTATTTGCTAATTGTCTGACTTTCTGGCTTTTGACTACCCGGAACCAACGACCGTACGGCAGGGCTGTAAGGTCGTTGACCCGTACCGACCCGTGTGGTACCTAACGACTGTCCGAGAGCTACAAATCAGTTCGAACCAAAGGCTTTAATTAAGTGCTTACCGAAACACGGGATTTCAATGATGACGTTGCCGATTGGGGAATAACTCCGCGAACATTTCGATGGCTCGAGATACATTGTCTCCACTGATGGCATACCTACAAGCGGACCATCTCCACCAACTCTACATTGGAGTATTGGTCCGTCATCTTTACAATTAGGTAGTAGGTACCTATCCCGACCGTTAATCGAAGGCGCACTTGAGGGGCGGAATTTGCAAGCGTATGCACATACCGGCGTCATCAAATACACTAATAAATTGACCCGATTGATGCGTTTGCGATGGCCGCGGGGGCGTGGCGGGGTGGCGGGGGGGAGGGAGCGGCCGGTGGTTGGTGCTTTGGTTTGGATTTATGAAAGAAATGTCGGTTGCGTTTGTTTGTGTGTGTGAAAGCGCAGTTTAAGGACACGTACAGATTGGTCGCGTTTTAAAAAGGGGAGTTCACACTTACCGATTTACGTTAATAAGAATAAAATGAAAAAAAAATACCTGCCCATTTTATTGTTGATTCGGGTCGAGAATCACTAACATAATTACCTCCTAAAATGTTTTGCAGATCCAAAACTGCACCTTGTATAGCCTGTAATACAAGTCTCCAGGGCCTTCCGCCATGGATAAAGACACCCATTTTCTCGACAGTACACAACCATTCAAGTACATATGCATCGTTACAAAATGATAGAAGAAAACTGAATATCTAAACTAACTAGGTACTAAAAACATGGTTAAGGAGACCTTACATTTGGGTGTGTGTGTATGAGTATGTGTGTATATGTGATGGTGTTATGAAAGTAAGGGTGAGTTCTGGGAGTTCTCCTGTTACACAAGCCTCATGAGGAGCCAGAGAACAGGAGAACTCTCTTGTGTGTGAGTACTTTGGGTGTGTTAGTGAGTATGGGTGTGCTTGAGAATGAGGAGATCCAACGGAGAGAGGTAAGTGTGCAGTTGTGCACACACTAAGCATTATGTTGAGTATAACTAGTTTTTTTTTAATATATATTTAATTATTATTTTATTTATTAAGTATTAGTTTATTGTTTTTATTAACTTTTCCGTGTCTTCATAATTTAAGGTTTTAAGGTAGGTGGAGACGGATTGTTTGCAGCGAAATTTAGTCAATGGATATATATTTAATGCTTTATTTATTTTATTATAAAGAATAATATAATGACATAATAATATAATGATTATAATGAATAATCAAGAATTAACTCAGCTATTATTTCGATGCTGTGGTAAAATATTTAGCACTGCAATTTAATTGGCATCACTGGGTTTCCTGCACTATAACCGGATCGTTAGTAGAAAATGTATGCGCATTGCGAAGTGGGTAGTGTGTAGTTTTAAATGAATATTAATTGTGTGCGATATGGATTTCTAATGTAATTTAAAACGGTGATATAGCGAGGTTTTTTATGGGGCCACCAGCGATATGATACCCCTTATCTTAGACCCCTATCTTATGGTAGACCCTTATCTGTTCGCGCACTTTATTCACTACCAAAATGCCATGCGCATACAGCCTTCTTGCGCAATGTTACTGATTTAGGTATAAAGAGGCAGACCGCCATCCTATATCCTTTTGAAATATAAAAACTGCGGCTGATTTATTAATGAAAATACTTGAAAAATATTTTTACAAACAGTTACAGCAAACAAAAACATGATGTTGACCATAGAAGAATCATTTCATACCAAAAAGATTACTCACCAAAATTACCACGCATACCAGATGAGCAAACTGTTTTAGTAGGAAAACGTGTTGAGATTAAAACTATTACAAATAGAAGCACTATGATCTCTTAGCACCACAAATACCAGATGATCGAACTTTTTAGTAGGAAGTGTTCATAATAATCATAATCATATTCATTTATTTGCCTGAATTGAATGGTGTATGTACATAAGATCTTAAATATAATATAAAGTAAGTAGCACACATTCCCCACTACATTGCTGGGATGCAAAAATTATAGGTTCAAAAAAAAAAAAATTGTCACAAAACTTAGTAAATTACACCTTACTTAACATAAATGTCTTTGTTTATGTACTTACAAATAATGTCATAAAAGCATTATAATTAAAAGGAAATGAAATATAAATTATACAAATTGTTATTATCCATTCATAAATTCACCTACGCTGTATTAGTTCTGTCAATGAGCCATAATCGTAGCTTTTTTAAAAATTGTCTAGTTGGTAAATCTTTAATTTCATCGGGAATTCTATTGTTGATATCAAAACTGTTATAAATAAAAGCACGATTATCTCTAAGAACTCTAGGTTCTCTAGGATGTCTAATATGATCATTCTTCAAGAATCGAAGACAAGAGTCAATCCATATGTGATAGGTAGTTAGTCCAACTACGCTGTTGGTTTTTAGGGTTCCGTAGCCAAATGGCAAAAACGGAACCCTTATAGATTCGTCATGTCTGTCTGTCTGTCTGTCTGTCCGGCCGTGTCACAGCCATTTTTCTCCGAAACCATAAAAGCTAGACTGATGAAAGTTGGTGAGTAGATGTATTCTGTGAACCGCATTAAGGTTTTTACACAAAAATAGAAAAAAAACTATAAATTTTGGGGGTCCCCATACTTGAAACTGAAACTCAAAAATTTTTTTTTCATCGAACCCATACGTGTGGGTATCTATGAATAGGTCTTTAAAAATGATGTTGAGGTTTCTAATATAGTTTTTTTCTAAACTGAATAGTTTGCGCGAGAGACACTTCCAAAGTGGAAAAAAGTTGGTCCCCCCCCCTCTAACTTCTAAAGTAAGAGAATGTAATACTAAAAAAAATATATGTTGTTCATTACTATGTAAACTTTCAACGATATTTGGTTTGAACGAGATCTAGTCAGTAGTTTTTTTTTTATACGTCATAAACGGAAACTCAAAAATTTTTTTTTCATCGAACCCATACGTGTGGGGTATTTATGAATAGGTCTTCAAAAATGATGTTGAGGTTTCTAATATAGTTTTTTAGGGTTCCGTAGCCAAATGGCAAAAACGGAACCCTTATAGATTCGTCATGTCTGTCTGTCTGTCTGTCTGTCCGGCCGAGTCACAGCCATTTTTCTCCGAAACTATAAGAGCTAGACTGATGAAACTTGGTGAGTAGATGTATTCTGTGAACCGCATTAAGGTTTTTACACAAAAATTGAAAAAAAAACTATAAATTTTGGGGGTCCCCATACTTGAAACTGAAACTCAAAATTTTTTTTTTCATCGAACCCATACGTGTGGGGTATCTATGGATAGGTCTTCAAAAATTATGTTGAGGTTTCTAATATCGTTTTTTCTAAAACTATAAATTTTGGGGGTCCCCATACTTGAAACTGAAACTCAAAATGTTTTTTTTCATCGAACCCATACGTGTGGGGTATCTATGGATAGGTCTTTAAAAATGATGTTGTGGTTTCTAATATAGTTTTTTTCTAAACTGAATAGTTTGCGCGTGAGACACTTCCAAAGTGGAAAAAAGTTGGTCCCCCCCCCTCTAACTTCTAAAATAAGAGAATGATAAATCCAAAAAAAATATATGTTGTACATTACTATGCAAACTTCCAACGATATTTGGTTTGAACGAGATCTAGTCAGTAGTTTTTTTTTTATACGTCATAATTCGTAAACCGCAATTTACCTTTCGACGAACTACAAAAACCTTTATATTATGTTAATTGATGCTACGGAACCCTTCATGGGCGAGTCCGACTCGCACTTGGCTGCTTTTTTTTCTAAACTGAATAGTTTGCGCGAGAGACACTTCCAAAGTGGAAAAAAGTTGGTCCCCCCCCCCTCTAACTTCTAAAGTAAGAGAATGATAATACTAAAAAAAATATATGTTGTACATTACTATGTAAACTTTCAACGATATTTGGTTTGAACGAGATCTAGTCAGTAGTTTTTTTTTTATACGTCATAAACCGAAAACCGCAATTTACCTTTCAACGAACTACAGGAACCTTATTATGTTACATCAAGTAACATATATAAAGGTTCTTGTAGTTCGTCGTGCTACGGAACCCTTCATGGGCGAGTCCGACTCGCACTTGGCTGCTTTTTTTAAGATTAATAAAACAGACAGGTATAACTGTAAAATACAATTGTACCGGAATGGCCTTTGATAACTTTATATAAATGATCTTACTAATGGATTGGCGGAAATCATTTTGAAAATAATACAGTTCTAAGCCGTTATTTTGAAATAATGCGAGTAGATAAGTCAATGTCGCAATAAAGATAGTAGTTATTATCAAGTGAACCATCTGCCTTATTTCCATAAACAGCCTAGAATCTTCTATATCGAGATTATTAGTATGAACGGGATATTCTCGTAGCATTCAATAATGCTTGCACAATTTGTTCTTGTATACATATTTATTTCTATCATTAGAACGCATGATACAAGTAACTTTTTACATTTTTCATTTCGCACCAAGCGTTTTGGTTCTACCTTCATTAATCAATTATTTCATCTCGATCACTCGATGTACTTTATTTACACGAGATTTATTTCTTCTTCTTATCGTGTCACTGATTCTTTCGAACCAAGTGTGGTGAAAAGATTTTAAGTGCGCCTCAAATAGGATCTTTTCGTGCACTCGTCACATGTTTTATTGAATTCGATCAAAAAAAACTAGGTTCTATTTTCTAGTTGGTAGTTCCCAAGCAAGAAAGAAACTGAGCTTGTGGTTGCGAAGAGTGAATATTGGATCTCGAATTTCAGAATACAAAATGATTATATTATGCACATTCTAATACAAAATATTATGTTTCTTGAGTACTGAGTTCTCTCGCAACTCGCCGCTGCAGGTATTGCACATTACAAATAATCGTCTGTAGCCTCATGTCTTGGTTTTTAGGCGACTGTGATTACTCGCCCGCGGGTGTGTTCCTTAATCCATCAAATTACAAGCCGGCCATCATCTTAATATCCCCCGCCCCTTACGGAGCTTTCAATAAACCAGTACCGCATTGATAGACCGTAATTATAGTTAGCTGGCACGGCTTCTTTCCTAGCGCTCCGGTATTCTAGGTTCGGCTGGTAATCACTACGAATAGCTGCTATTTCTTATTTGATAAAGCCTCGAACATATTGCTGACAGCACGGACTTGCTGAGTTATAATGGTAAAAGTATGAAAACAGAAAACAGCATTCCGGAATAATCATTTTTGGACTTCTTCCTTTAGCGCAAAGTGGAGTTCTAACTACGGTTAGCTCAGTCCTTCTCAACGTCATCGCTAGATTAATTTTGACATGTATTGATCAGATGGTTATCATAAGATTTATATTAGTTTTAAGGGGCTCTTGAGAATGAGCCCATTGATGGGAGGCTGTTGGGTGCAAGCGCGCCTTCCAGCAAATTCGTTCGGTAATTCGATCTGCTCAAGTATTGTGGGTTTGCTTAGATTCGCAGATATGGAATGTATGTTTTGCACGCCCCTAACCCGCGGCCAGTGTTTTCTATAAATGTTAATATTAATTTATTTCTCTTTGGTTGCTTCGATAAGTTCGAATGTAATGAAATCTATTTTTCCAGATGAATAGTTTAAGCTTTGCTGCTTGCTTCTTTACATTTAGCAGTGTCCGTAATAGATAAAAGAACAATAATACCTGGAATGGTTATAACAAAAACTTACTTATTATCAAGACTACACGTTAGTCCGATGTTTTTTCGTACAAATTTCTTGCACCTGCATTTCAATGAGACATTTGCATACAAAGTTAGTTTTGAGAAATTGAATGCTAATGGTAATTATGTTAAATATGGTAATTGATTCCATATCCTTCTTTTGACTTTAAACAAATGTGAATTGGAAGGAAATGCGCTGTAAAACTAGTCATAAATTATGTTGTTTTTATCAGTTGATTAGTTTTAGACCTTAGTTGCTGATTGGGTTAAATAATCTAAATAATTTTAGCTTTATTGAATTGATTTAACAGGAAGTAGTTTTAAATAACGTAATAAATAACGTAATAAATAAATTAGGTAGAGTCGCCTGAAAGTAATAAAACGATCCAAATATTTATATAATATGGGCATAACCATTGCTCAGATGGAATCAGAGAACAAACACGAACCACACAAATATTTGTTTTCGGTGAAGATTGAAACCACAGATTACATCGCAGAAGGTAAAGCAACTACCAATTGAGCTGTGAAGGCGACACATTACAGTTTTTCTGACACTGATCGTTCACCTACCGCCCTGAGCTCTACAAATCGTCCCCGGCTTTCTCCGGTAAACGTCCTATGAAATTGCCATCGTGAGTCCCGATCCGGCTATAAACCAGGAACGACGCGTTTATGATACAATAATAATGTGCTAAGACAATATTACAGAGGGAATAGAATAGCCAGGTTGTTCCAAAAACCACCTCAAGAAAGAGTAACTCTTAATAAAGGATAATTCACCACATCTGTAATTTGTAGGATTGCATTATTTAATTAAATATTTTTGGTTGTAGGCGTCGTTATCGTTGATCTACTCTGCCTGATTAAACCTCGAATCTTTCAAGCAAGCCATTGAGTGACATCAATATTTGTTTCTAAGTTTTTTACATTTTCTGGCAACAATACAAAAGGAACCAGCTGTTTCATTTTGAACGTGATTGTAACATCCACTCTCAACGAACGTCTTGTCGCCCAAATATTTAAAGCCCTGAACGTAAATTGCAGTCCGTGTAGCCATCCATTTTGAAAGGCTCTCAAATCAGACGTCAATTTTATTTATACCCTTCAGGCTACATGGAGGCGTCGATGTTAGTCGTTAGAGCGAACAGATGCCAATTTGTAGACGATGCAATTTAAATTTTATACTGTAGTGAGTTGGAGCTTTCCGCAATCTGAAGAAAGTTATGCTATTCTTATTAGTATAATACCACCACATTACGTGCTGATGGTATTATAATTGCAATTTTAACTCGGGAATGGAAATCTATGTGTTAATGTCCAACTGCAACACGGGTAATTTATGATGCGTGTTTTAGTATTTGCCCTACTGACAGACATCACTACCGTTCCAAATAGAGTAGGGTCGTTTGTGAAATTGTTCGGGTCCTAGCCCCGGGTCTCAACGGTACTGGCCTGCGTGACCGTGCCGCCGGCATCTTCTAAATTAATACTCGATTGTGTTGCACTGGGCACATTGTCTTACTGAAGTGGCGTGACACCCTGTCGTTACATCGGAGCACTTTCTAGTCGTGTTGCAGCGCTGATTTTACTGGAATTTGTTATACAAATCGCAGCAATTCTAAGCCTTGAGCTATTCAAGCCCTATCCTCCGAGTTATTGCCTGGTACTATAACTTCTTTTTAGCGCAAAGTTTGCATCTGCACGCAACCCGTAGTCAATAATTTTCTATTATCGTTCGCTAACACCACCGACATTCGCTCTGCTACTGGATATCTTATTACGGAATATCTTTTCCAGTAATACCAGTACTATTTATTAGATTGAGTCGTGAGACCGTGCGCGGTAGCCGAGCCTCTGAGCAAAATAAATAAACAGAAATGAATATCATCCATGCCCTCAGGCGATTCAATAAAATAACGGGACGTTTGGTTTTGTACCGGTACGCCTGTCGTTGCGATGTATGAATCATATTTGTCTCTTTTCTCTTTAATATCTTTATTTATTTGTTTTGCAGCATGAATATTAAGTATAATAAATGATCGACAGGTAGTTATGTGACTATATTTAGTTATCTTAATTTATTATTGAGGTAAATGTGTCCCAGATATCAACTAACATACATTTTATTATTATATTGAATCATCAATAATGTATCTTGTTTATTTGCGAAGCACATTTATATTGTTAACGATTGATAAAATTGCATAGAACTCGTGTATCTACCTATGATTTACTATCATGCATATACCTTTCATAATATATTGCATAACTATTATTTATAGGTTGATGCCTTTACCGTAAGCTATAATAATGGGTTTATCTGTTACAAAAAAGCAGCTAAAGTAACGCACACCCATTTACAGCATCATTGACCGTTCGGTACTCGACAGCTAATTTATTACCCCCTAATTTGCTTGTAGGAGGATTATGATGTTTAATTTAATTCAATTTGAAATCATATTCATCCAAATATATTTATGACAGAATTCGGAATGGTACCGTATTAAGCAACGTAATATATTTTGTTTGTAAATAAGGCGATGACCATAACTTAAGCTTCCACTTAGATATTGCTCAGTTTGTGTCGCAGACTTATAAAATTGTTTATGGCAGTAACAAATACTGCCGGTTTTATGTCATGGATGTGCCTTTCTACGTCTATAGTTTTACTGGCTTCTTTATGATAGCAATTTAGTGGTATTTAATCGATAATGCATGTTCACTTGTCTTATTTGTCAACAAAATTTATTACCCTCTTTACCACGGTGTTAAAGACTGTAGTGCTTGGTCTAGACTAGAAATGCAAGAGAAAATATCCAGGACAATATATGTATAGTGAGAACATAAACTACTAAAAGCTCAGTTGTCTAAAGTTTAAAACGACGTTAGAGTCATTAAACGGTATAGTATCAAAAAAAACTTTGATGACAGGTAAGAATAAAAGAAACATAGGTGAACATTTCAGTGCAAATAGCTCGATACTGAACATGAGCTTGTTCTGTGGGAACAATATGTATATCATTGATAAACACTAAAGAATTTTTTTTTATAATGTCCCAAAAGTTAAGAGCCGAGCGGGATTTGAACCCGCGACCTTCCCCTCTCTTGATGTCTTTTGGGACATTATAAAAATCTTTGTGATTTCTTTAAGTGTAGTAAACACTATAAAATTAATAAAAAACTAAAGAAAATGCTTGTTATACATATTTCGATGTTGCCGTTACAAATGATGCTGACAAAAAATAAGAATCATATGATTTCGGTTTCCCACCTGTTCTATCGGATGTTTAACCATATGAATAATATATGTAGAGTGCATGTACTTTTCATATCGTCTAAAGATCGATTTCCAAACCGATTACCAATTTTAATAGACTCTTGTTATTGTTGTTCAGTATTTGCATAGAGATTAGTTTAGAATTGCTTTCTGGAGGATCGCGGTTCCTGTTACCTGTTGTAATTAATTTTAGCTTGCATTTTCGAAGTTTGATTAATCGCTTTACTCATAGGTTATTTATAAGTATCCTCTTCATGTATTTATCTCTAAATTTTAACTGATTTTGATGGTTTGGTACATTTATAAGCCACTAAGTTTTTATCAAATAAAAAACGAACCTTTATATCTTCATTGTCAAAAGCAATATTTTCATCCATATTCCTCTGTCTGTATCGTTACGTTATATTACCCACTTTAAAACAAGTCTCAGTTTTTTTACTGTAGGTTATTTAGTTCTTACTCATCAACAACAACAATCTTATTTATTGCCAATGAACTACGAGTATAGTGTCATGGTTTCAAAATACAGGTATGTCAATGCAGTGATTACTATTTATACATAAATATTTAATGTTCCCGTTTCTTTGTTGCAGATATGCTAAGAAATTGATTGCGTGATCATGTACGGGTAAGTTGTTATCTTCTCTTCACCATTTAAACTGATTAAATTAAGTATTATAAATTGTTTCTAATACATTTTGTTTAAAAAAACACTAACTACCTATGCAGTTAAGTAGTTATGCTATCATTTTCACATCACTGATAATTATTCGTTAAGTATATTGGACGAATGTACACGGACATAATTTTGAAAGATATTAAAAGCAGCACCTCACGCAGACAAGTTATTTCTAAAACACATCAGCCCTGTAGAACTGCACCCTGCACTATGTAGTTTAACTTAAACACGTTTAGTAGGTACACCAAGAATCCCATAGAACCCAAACAGTTCACCTTTCAAATAGACAAAGGTCTCAGAATGAAGCACATGGAGATCACGAAGCAACCTCTCAATTTCTAAAACAAAGCCGCATCAATAGATTATTCATTCGATCGGTGGCTACCGTTACATCGCAAAGCAGCAAAACTACAGTAAAGTGACTTCTTTACTCAGCATTATTAAACACACTCGAGACTTTTAAAATCAAATCAACAGAACGGTTAAAACCCAAGCAAAGCAAAGCATGCTAGTCCTTGCTGCTTCAAAAAGCTGACTTGTACCCAACAGTTTAAACCTTCTCATTATTCACAGGCTTCCTCTTGAATATTGTCGGAAAATCGTCTGCGCGAGATCATACACTGTTGTCTCAGTTCTCCACGTTTCTTTGGTCTGCAATCATTGCCAAAAGCTAAGAATAGAAAGGGACAGTGACACACAATGCACTTACATTATGATTATGACATCAGTGCAGCCTAGACTGACCGTTGTCAGAGGATGTCAGAACTTAATGTCCCATATATCTTATAACTTTAAAAAGCACATGTGACATGTCAAAAGGTAAATAAAGATTATGATTATCTCATATACCTTGAGTTGTCTAGTCATAACTACTCAGTTTTAAAAAATGCTATTTTTCTTTAATTATGCTTAAGTTAAAATGGTATATATAAAAAAAGTTACGATATCTGTGAGCTTTGTCTCGATTTTTTTAATCTATCTTGTCCAGGCAGGAATAAAACGATTTTTTAAAGATCCCTTACTGTTACTTGAGGTTTATTGTGGTCGTACGATCAGCGGTAGCCTGTACCACTGGTCTGGTTAGTGTAATTAATCTGTCAAACTATACAATGTATAAATTAGACATTCTGTAACTTGTAAAGATCAAACTGCGGTGTAATTTGCACCTATCGATTCAGAATATAATTAAAGCAAGCTTGACTTGTAATTTTGCCCAAAACACCGCGAATTGAGTCAATCATTCTCCACGGCTCAAGAATGTAAATGTTTTAACTAGAAAAAATACATGAGTAGTTGACTTCGATCTTAGAATCAGAAGCAAAACCCATAGTAGAAGTAACATCATGAAGGCGCAAGAAATAGAAGCGCCCGACTCCATAAAGACATGTTCGATTTAAAATTCACTCGGTATACAGGCAAAAAATAGGTCTCACATTATGCGGGCGTGCGGCACGATCAGCCGAGGTTTGGTATCGGAGACAGGGGTTCCAAGCTTCGTACAATGGTTATTGGGTAGAGGACATGTGTCTGGAACTACGTGGCTTCTTGTTTCTGAGGAGTTCTACTCTGTAGATACCAGTTGGATATTTTTTGTTTTAAACTTACGAGCTTTGAATGTTTTGATCCCTGCTGAAATTACAACTTCGCTTCCAAATGTTTCACTCACATTTTATTCAACTCTTGTCTTGTACATATTGACTTATCTATAATGAATACGAGTTCTGTTATTGAATTTATCTTTGATCGTAAAGTTATCGTTACGTTGGAATATTAGAGAGTTTATTAGAGAGTTTCTTATGTATTTGTTGACAAAGCTGGTCTAAAAACTTATTCTTGATACATCGTGTTTGTTGGTTTATTTAATAAATAAGTAAGACTAAAATAAAATCCATTTCTAGCTGCATTATAACTATGAGTAATGTTTGGTCCGCTATGCGCTCTCCTGGCTCCGCCCGTCGACACACCCTCGTATCTGCCGACTATCTGTCTGATACCGTGAACAATGTTATGATGTTTTGAGAAATTTAATTAGTAGTTGCTTGAAACTGCCTTTTAGTTTTATTAGTCTTGTCTTTCCCAACACTTGTGTGTTTTCTAAACATTTTTAGAACAAGACTGAGATTCGAATTGAACAGTTCATATTTCTTTGAAAGATACCGATATATTTGGATATATGTACATATACTTGCCGGTCTATTTTTGTAAAATTTTTAGTTGAATGCTGTTATTTAATCCGTTGATGAAAGTAATATTTTTTTTAAATTTCTTTCGATCGATCATTTTTCAATATTTTAATTACTTAATCGTTACAATGTTTTATATCGTTTTTTAGCTAAGTAAACATACATGACAAGTTAATATCTGGATTTTTACATACATTTCATTTATTTTTAATTGAATTGGATCAAATTGAATCGAATACAGTAACGTAATGAACCAGTGAGAAAATTAGTAACTCAGATTTGTTATTAAGATTACGAATGAGGAATTAAGCTAGTAATTCAAACTAAAGACGCGACTTTCAAATATTGTAACAATGCATGGTTCGAAGTAAAAATAACAAATGCTAACAGAAGGGTAATAATAAAGAAACATAACTCTAAAGATAACCGACCGAAAGTGCCGTTTGACATCTCTGATTGCCTATTTGCACATGTCACGAGTTACCAATACCATGCTGCAGTTGTCAAATGTAAGAAGCTTTTAGAATCAACGACCGTAAAGCCTTGCGCACATCTAAGCGATCTGCGATGGCGATCAGTGAAACGCTGTCAAATATGACAGCGATATTTGATAGCGTCTGACTGATTGTCATCGCCATCGCCTAGATGTGCGCAAACTTTAAAAGGCCAACAGAAGGTTGTCAGGCGGCGCACGTCGGGGAGTATGTCTCAAAGTTAAATGCGTTTTATGAAGTCGAGCTTCTGCTTGCGACTTAAAGTCGCGTCTGACACATTCCCAGCATTATTTTCGATATGAGCCGTATTTATAGCGCTCGCGGGATTAGTTAAACGGTTTATGTTGGTTCTATAATTTATAATTATTGAGCATTAGATCTGTTTCTTCGCTTTGCGTTATATTTTATCGCATTCACTTCCATTTGTATTTTACCTTTGCACTTCTTTTCTGTGAGTTCTGGTGGTGTAACTTCGTGATTTGTCGAACTTTTACTTGTGGTTACGTGTTACATGTTTTTTTAACGTTTGCGTGTTGCTTGTAAAAAATATAAACATCAAATCTAAAAACTAAATATCGTCATTTCGAAAACCTCAAAAAACATTTTTTTATTACTCTAATTTGCGTGCGTGACCATTTCATCATTTAATATCAGGTGAGCCATAATTATATGCTTGTTCCATCAGCTAGTTGTATAAAAAAAAGTAAAAAAAAAAATGCAAAGAAATTTTTTATAATTGTCATAATATCTAAAGTTATGTCTACCACCAGGAATATCAAAGTACAGCAACAGAACGTGTGCAAGGTGGTCCTCCACACCGGATCCCGGCACTGAAATAAGATATCCAGACGGATGTCAGCCATTTGTACCGGTCAGGCGGACCCTCGCACGAAGGCGTAAACGCTCGCCTTGAAATATGGATAAACCCCTCGGCCGATTGCCGAGAATTTGTGTTCCACTTGCTTGACACTGATATTCAGACGAGCCAAGTCAAGTTTAATGAAAACAAGTTTTCGTATGCCTAAAACATACAATCAAACATTTTGTTGGAAGTCAGATATAGATAGTGCAATTCACGAAGACGCGTGCTTCCGACTTCGTGCCCGAGTCCGACTCGCACATGGCCTTTTCATAGCAATCAAAACCGACTTAATAATTTATTGTGTCCAAAGAATCAATGTACTCTGTTGTTGAAAACTTTTAAGTCTTATATTGAATTTATCGCGTGTTTTCTTTCACGCGTCTTTCAAAGTTTAGCAGATAACAATATAGCAAAATCGGTTATCTTTAGTAACTTTCCTCTTAATTATCTTCTAACTAATTAAATTACAAGCACCTTCGACCTTATTAATGAGTTCGCTTTAGCCGACCGAATAACTTATAGCAAGATTACAATTATTGATGAGTTTTCGAATCTCTCTAAGTAATCTTGGAAAACTGGACAGAGGCCCTTCAGCTTGCATCTTAGGGGATAATCTTTAAGAGGATATTGTAAGTGTACCAAATAGAACAGTAAGCACAAGTGTGGTGTAACTAATAAGTTCTATGATTTTGAGTTCGAGAATTGGAAATCAATTTGGTCACACATACACGAGACATTTGTTTGTCCAATACTTAGAAACTAACATAAATCCAATTCTTGTTGAAGTCAAGAGTAGTCACTGTGAATTCCCCAGTTTTTGGTAGATTGTTATCATGATTTCTTCATGCAAATTAAATCACTTGATTATGTGTAGGTATGCATGCATACCATAGGTTTAAATGTTATCCAAATCAAGGTTCAATTCACAAGATAACCTGAAGGAATTCCATTTTATTTAAAGGAATTTACTTTAACTAATAACAGTTCATGATTGTTGCACGATTAGTACTTCCCAAGTATTGTAGAAATTCCCTCAATTTTTATTATTCATGCCCAAGCAATTTCAGGATGTCTAAAAAGTGAATTTACTATGCCATTTGCTGTCTTATCTTTATAAATCCCGAACTTCTAACGTAGGCTTTCTGCAGTCTTTAAATTTGTGTCACCAGAGTAACTATTGGCGTTTTGTTATTTGTTTGTGTAGCTTGTCTGGTCTAAGACTTTTTGCAGTCTTTAAATCTTTATCACCATCATATTTTTGTTATTTCTTTGTGTTTGAGTAGCTTGCCTGATCAAGCTATCCGCTTTACACTTGGAGCCATCATTTCATTCGCCGGGCGGTCCACTGGCTAATCGGTCTAAGTAATGTACATTAATTAACGTCCGTCCGTGGATTACCGGGGCCGGTGTCCACTTGCAAACAATATTTTGTCAACCGGCGCGTCCGCACAACCTGCGCGTTCGTGCGCTGTTACAATGTTACACGATAGTTCAACTTCTAAAGAATCTTTTACAGGTATTCAGTTGAATTTCAACGGTTTGTTATCAGATTTCTTTGAATGTAAACCTTTGGAGTAGTGAATTGTTATACGCTTTACTTTTGCTTTATTCATCAAACGTGTATTTTACCAATTTCTATATAAATCATTCAAAAAACAATTAATCAGTGACACGACGATTGTAAAGCAATCGTCGTGTCACTGATTCTTATATTCACATTGCTTTAGGTTAGTGACCTATAAGATATTTATAGAGATTTATATTTTGAGCATACAGTCGTAATGCTTATCATAAAAATATGGGCATCGCTGCATTCACGTGAAAAATTAACATGTCTTGTCGGATTAATTTTCAAATTAGCAATATTGATAGTCTCATCTTCCTATATTGCACAATTATGCAAATATCTAAAATCTAACAAAAACTCTGAATAATGTTGTTCAGAGTCATCGGTTCTTTTAGACAAATGTGGGCCATTTGTTTTGGCTGATTGGGCCGTTCCAGGGATGTGTTGCCTGATTGTTTTCCGTGAACCCTTCAAGTCCCGGATGATGAGCCGATGGTTACAGGAGATAGCCAATCTCAGGCTTGATGTATGATGCCCTATACATATATATTTATCAACGTGAATGCAGGTTTTATTACCGTTGCGTAGATTATTGTTGATGTTAATAATCTTTTAACTTTTAGATACAGACTAAACGACTAAAATATACATTTAAGTAAGATATATACGTAGAGACGACTAAAATTGACTAAACTTGTTTTATGACCATAAAAATTGTTTTCTAATATGCACTACCCTATTTTTTATATAACCAATCAAACCTAGTACTAGATTTAGCACTAGTGCTATTATAATCGACCAATATATATCTGTAGATCACTGGCTATGGCTAGGGCAACCGATTAAACTGCCGCCTCTAGGTTGGTCCATCAAATTGTCTGCTGCTTTTTCTTTCGCTCAGCTTTCTTCATCGGTGTCAGTCAGAAACACTCTTTGTTGAGATGCTATGTGGAAGATATACAATATAATGCTTAGCTTCTCTGAGTAATAATACAATGTTCTAACATTATGTATCGCGTTACTAACAATGTGGGTAATATATTAAAAGTTTTTGCAATATTTCTCCCTTACCCAGTTCATTTGTTACCGCCGCGGCTAGGATTTATACGCAGGCAACATTATCTCTACCCGTCAAAGTGACTAACGTCGTATACACGATATATTTATATTAATGGTCACCGGCGCCTTATTCATATTTTACACGGGCAACACTACGAAACATATTGTGTGTAATAATTGGACATGCGTCAAGCGTGTGACGGTAATGTGGTCGTAAGTTAGCCGGTGGCTCGGAGCGTGTCATTATGCCAATCTCGACAATTGAGTCTCTCGGCTCGCCTGGAGCCGTCGAGATGATCTATGAGCAGGTGAATTGGCTCCCGCTCAAATTAGGCTCCAAATCAGGTGGGAGTGGAATGCATCTGAGTTCTGGCGATTATTACAGTTGTACAGGTTCAACATACGAACGATAGCTTTATCAAGCGATGCAGCGATACTCAGATCAATCTCCCTCTTTCTTTCGCTCATTGTGTTACTGTGTTGTTATTTTTTTTGTTTAAAAAAAAAGCTATCCTATTTATTTTTCTTTGTGTATCCTATTTATTTGTTGTAGTATTCAGAAAAAGATAGTAGAAGAAAGTATTCGGAAATCTATCTATCAATACTCAAATCATGCATTTTGGGGCATTGCGGAAATTATTAACACATATTCATTACTATAATTACTTTCAAGGTTAGTTTTACATTTAAATTTCTTGATATTTTGGTCCCACTGCAAGGCATCCTTTTTTTCCAGTCGTAACAGTAATCCCTTAAAGCAAGAAAGCATAAATAATCCCATCTTTAAAAATAAATCTGTGTTCACCAGCGGTGAATAATCGCTAATAGAAGGGATCGTGCCGTTAACACCCACCGCAGACGTTTGATTAAGAGCGAGCTAATGAAATTAATAACCGTGGAACTGAGTCTAGCGCCTCCTTTGCTCTTGACAAATGACCGCTTGTAATTTCACACGGGTCAGTAACAACTACAGGCTTCAGCTACGCATTATCACGGTAATCTTTTGGAGCAATTGGGACGACGACACCACCGAGCCATAGGCTGTTTCTTTTTAGAGTTTGAACCATGATATTTACCATGTTCAGATCTTTCGTATCGGAGATTGACAACTATTTGATCTTCTACATTGCTTTTTCTCTCCAACTCGATAACCAACTGCTATACAACTCTTTAACCCCTTAGTCTTCTTCCAAGAATCTTGAGTTAGGTCCTAGATACTAAGAGTAGAGGATGTCTACAGCGCCTGGAAAATTACATTCATTCTGGCATGCACTAGGTGCGTCAGATCAAAAGTCTATGCAGTATGCAGTTAGCACTCTATTTTGGACAGCTGCTCCGAGAGCACATTTTACTAGAAAGCGATCGTTTTTATTATCACAGGCTTCACCATTTGTGGTGAATTTATTCTAGACTTCCTATATTCATTTTGCAAAGTTTTTATCTTGCTGTGATCCTGCAGTCGATAATTTCTATCCTTTAAGTGGACGTCAATACCACTTGAAATGATAAAGATGTTCCCAGATTTAAAAGTGTGATGAGCACTCATTGTATCTTTTGTTGGGTTTGTTTTTTTTAGTTTGTTGCCTTATGTTTGTGTTATTTTCGTGTTATACGGTTTTTTACTTCCCATTTAGTTTAGTTTCAGGCCCCGTGATTTATGCTGTGCTCTGTATGTTAGTCAACCAGCTATTCAAGACCTTATTTCTTACAATACAATACAGTATAATTAAGTTTGGGTGTGTTCTTCTTTGATTGAGTCAAGACTTCTTCAAACTCTCCTCGACCAATATGTAGCCACCTCAATAGCTTTATTGGTTGCCACGTTTAAGTCTTCCATTGTGCAAAGTAGTATGTAGTACATAGTGCATAGTGTGTAGTGTCTTGTATGTGTTGTCAGCATACGAAACATATAGGATCTGGATTAGTAAACATTCCAGAATATTCTACACAGGAAAATGTTAATAAAAGAAATGAACATTGAGTTTATGACATCCTGAACGCGATCTATATATTTGTGTCGGCATCTTTGATAAATCAAGACTACACGACACACGCCAAGCATCAACATATTTATTTTATTACTGGTTGCAACACACTCAAAGGTCAATCTTTAGAAATTATATGCTTCAGCGCTGCTTTGTCGCTCACCAGAGAACGGAATTAAATCAGAAGCTTGTATTTTGTACAGAGTAGCATTATCGTTTAAATGCGATAGCTCGTGCGACATCATTATAAGACATCGTTACGTGTCGATTTTATCATAGAATTTTCAACCGTTTTATTTTATACTTCCTGAAAGACAACTCATCACTCAAAATACTTTCTTCTTTGAGGTTCTACTTTTTACGTTATTAAGGAGTTATATACAATTTAAACCGGTGCCATGCTGTAATTACTGCGAAAAGAAATGACATACTTTTCTATGCTCACTTTTTAATGTAGCCAATAACCACATAATAAGTGACTAAATAAAAAACATCTGCACCAACTAGAGTGGTAAAATTAGCCGCTCTTCGTTCTTGAACGATGCAAGCCACGAGTGCAATGATTATTAACACTGACAGAAAAACTAAATAATATTATGTAGGTTAAATAAACATTCGATAATATTTGAGATAACAAAGAATCGTTAAGGACAAAGTTCTCAGCCAATGATTTGTAAGACCTTGGTAGTCCACAATTACTGGAGGGATCCTTTCGCTTCAATTATGTATGCTTAACATACAGGGTGTACAAAGAAGACACTAGCACAAACTAGATATTTACCACGCCTAGGCACCTAGCCTGTGGGCTGCGGCAATCAGTCTACTTTTCAATTTGGTCTTCAATTAAAAAAATTAGCTTTTGTTTTTTTGCGAGGTACTAGAATATATTGGAACTTGTAACTTCTTCTTATCGTGTCACTAGTTCTTTTGAACCAATGTGGTGAAAGGATTTTACATGCGCTATAGTTAAGTTAATAGTGTTTCATACAGCAGCATAACCTTTGCTACAACTGTCTGGTTCAGTAGGATGTGTACACATCCATATATATTACATACACACACATCCAACTGAATGAAGGTAATTTCTTCGGTTTTAATTTTCCACCCTGTTTTTTCCGTGATATAGTGATATCATCTGCCTGTATTTATCATAGTGCACTTGCGGATGGGACGCACTGAAACGAGATCGTAGGCGCGGGCGCAGCACGATAAATCTGCCGCACTTAGCTTGCAACCGGTAAATAACTATGGGATTTCCGCGTGCGAGAGCCGAGCATAAATCTATGCCCGTATTGTGATATTGTGTTGCCATTATAGGTCGCCGGGAAGGCTGGACGTACATAAATACCCCAGGAACGCTTGTCGTACTTGTCGCCTTCTCAATGCACATCTGAAAGTCTCAGATGCCGTTTCCATATCTCAATGCCCAGTCGCACTGTTGCGACGCCAGTAATAGTCGGCTTCTGACTCATATCTGCATGTTGTATCTAGCTAGAGAAAATATTCAAATAACGTCGTGATCAGGATTATTCGAATCAAACACCATCTTTCTTGTTCCCAACATCGATAGCCAAACATTATATTGAATAAACCGAAAGAGAATTTCTAGATTAGAGGTTGCGCGTCGATTCTGTCGTCCAGTTCTCCTTTCACGTCCTAATAGGGTCGGAGTCGGTGCGCGATCGAGATCGCTCCACCGGGAACGATGCTACACGTGTTCCAGTCCAAATTACCATTATTATCGATCATCTCGCGCCAGCGTCTAGTAACGACCCTCAATAGGCGTGAGTTGGACTCCGCAAATCTTATCGAATGCGTTCGAACGGCTCGAAGCGGAACCGAGACCTTTCGCCCATCCTAATTCGGATATGTTTATCTTCTTGCTTTGGCACGCTGATATTAACAGGTGATTCGGGCAAATCGACAACTACGCTTTAATAATCCACCTTATTATACAGTTCATCGCTTTGAACTATAAGATCATCATTATGCACACTTAGAAATTGAAAGAAAATTGAATTGTAATTGCGCTCAGTGTATGCTAAACGTTCCATTCTCCACGACGGTGCTTATGGCAATTATTGCATATTAACTGAATTGAATACTCTCGGCAATTTGTACTTACTTTCATTAAATTATTATTGAGCTCGAGCATGTGTTGTGTGATTAATAGGGTGTGTCCGTACGTTCGTAGCTCGTTCTTGGGCGAATTATTGAGCCCGCTTTGTTACACTGTCAGTTTGATGCTAATTTTATTTAGTGTCCGTGAAATTGGATGCCGTGAGCTTTTTGTCCATAATAGCAGTCTTCAGTGATAATTTGTATTGAAATGTTTAATGCAAAACACCATTGCATTGAGAGAGTGTTATTGCCTAGCCAGCGGCCTGCCTCGACGATAACAGATAGTCTTGTCCGGATATCTCTGTAATAAAATGTTAGAAGAGTCTATTTGATCCTTTAACGATGGTTTGCTTTTATCATTATCTTTAATTCATTCTGTTATTCTTCATAGTATAAGAAATTTAACTTCACATAAAGCATGATAAATGTGAACATGATTGTTTTTCTCATAAAATCTTCGTAAACATTTTTGCATAGCTATCTGCCATATATTCGTTGTTCTGCGTTTCCATATTTATAAGTAACCCAAGACCAGTGGTAAATCTTGCAGCCTCTCACATACATTTGCGTCTAATGCCACACCTCACTATCCACGTTAATATCTCTTAACGAAACGTTTAAGGGCATGCTGCTTTCGCGGGACTAGCGACATCGTTTTAAGACAGCCAAGTGAATGTGTGGAGCTCGCAAGTGTATGTGAATGTTCCCTTTGCAAACGGCTCGTGAACTCTCTTTATTACGCGTTCTTTGGGTTTATTTGCCTTTTACTGGCTATTTATGCGCTAGTGATGCACTTAATATGGCCTTGAGCTTTGATTCAAGGACTTCTTACAGCTTCTTGGTGCGTCCGTGTAGTGGATTTTCACATTCCGCTATTAGTTTTGTATAATGTATTAGCATATGCGTAGTTGATTAGGTTTGTATAATGATCTGAATGAATAGAGCCAATTGTCGTGAACATCCATCTATAATTAGCAGCTAATTACGACAAACAACGTCTATTTCTAGAGTCACACGCCAAGTATTTACAAGGTGTTTGAATGAGTGCTTGAGCGTTTGACATGTAATGCGTAGTTCTGATTGATTGGTCTTATAATTGTACGTAGAAGATGGTTTCTCTTTATGGTTTTCCATTATGAGTGCTATGAATATTCATGCGATTTCTACACCGTTCACAGAGTCATTTTGTAATATTTTTCCTTTCGCTATTCTACGGGTAGGAGGGTCGAGTAGCCTGACAAGCCTATGAAATAAAATAAAGATTAATTTTTATTGCGCAAAACCGATCAAAGACATAAACCTGTTGGCGTTATACATTTATGATTGCAAGAAGACATAGCCCATGATTGTACCTCAGCCCATTCAAAATCATCAAACAGTAACACACCCACATAACGTGAGTTATTTTATTGATAATTGAACACTACCGATCCAGTCCTAACATAAATCATCACTTATCACATCGCCATGGGATTCTGTTCTTAGTTTGTACACGGCCCGATTTCAATTCTAATACCTACTACGAATAATATGAACACAAAAGTTGGAATGTTCATAAACTATTCCATGAAGCCGTATGGCAAATGGATTAGATGAACAGAACGAGCGAATTCGCCGGCTGTAGCTAGTTAAAAAAAATATTTTAAACAATCCACTCAACACTATCTAGCCCTAAACTAAGCAGAGCTTGTACTATTGGAACAAGATCGCTAATATACTTACTACTTATAGCAGTTATATTTTTTTGTAAATATACATAATTAGCATACAATATACCACCCAGACAGAGAACAAACATCACAACACCACACAAATATTTGTTCTCGGTGGGGATCGAACCCACGACCTACGGCGCAGAAGGCAGGGCTACCAACTGAGCTGAGAGGCCAGTTATATGACAAACAGTAGATTTGTATCTGACCTCTCTGCCTGTTGTCCGTAGTTCAAAATGTTCAGCGATTGGCGCAATGTTATAATCGTAGAGCTGTGATTTGTGAACGACAAGATGTGTAGAAAGTAACAGTATAGTACATTGATCGAGTACCTAACTACCTACTTATTCAAGCTGGTACTGACCAAGTCAAAGCAAGTGATAGAACGCAATTACTTGGGCTTGCGACTGCAAGATTTAGGTGAAGAGCTCTTTGAGAAAGATTCCGGTGAAGTAATATCACTGTATTTCTATTGCTGTGTTTCGAGTACTAACTTTAAAAGTGCAGATGCATATCGAATAAAATGCACATTAGATTTAACAACTTTAAACCTCATAGAGGACACAGTGCAAAGCAATGCCCTGTGAAGTAATACAGAACTACCGCTCAACTTTAGATGTCATTCATTATCCATCATCCACAGCCCGACTTCACCCACTGCTGGTTATAGGCCTTTCTCTGTATATGCCACTGTTGTGCTTATCTACTTATTCCGTTCTCTATTCTTAGTAATAAAGGAAACATAGCTTTTACCACTAGACAAATTTTACGTCTCAACTATTCATTCATCAAATAGTTCGTTGTAATCACTTGCATGCCAGAAGTGACTACCGATGAACATTCACTGACTCACAACCAATCGCCTATCTGCAATCCCACGCAGTATTGTCGTTTGAATTGCCTACAACCGCATCAATGTTCAGTGTCGTCTGTGGGTTTTGTCTGTTGCGGAAATTGTGGCTTTTTCTATTTCCTGTTTTGATTTGGTTGCGATTTTACTATCTGAGCGATCTAGTTTTTAGTTTTTGAAGTGAAAACTTCTTTAGCGGCGTTGAGCACTTTTTCTGTAATGGGTATAAAATCTTAAACTCGCGTCAGCGCGTCAGGACACGTGACCTGATCGAAAAAGCGTAAGACGGATGGAGAGTAGACAGCTATCCCCTCTCTACGGCGCGGCGAAAATGTATGCCTGGGCCTACTGTTTCGTTTAGGCAGCGCAGGGCGCTTGCGCGAATGCTCGTGTATGTTACAGCGTGCCAAATAACAAACAAGCCCCCCCTAACCATTCCAAAATATCAAACATGCTCAACGTTAATAATCAAGTTTTCACTTCTGCCGGCACTCCCGGAGTGCAACCCGTATTTTTTTATTTATTTAATTATTTGAAATCTTCAATACATGCAATTTTCCTTCTGTAGGTTCAAGGTACTCACACGTTCTTCTGTTCCTTATTGCATTAGCTTTCTTATTCAATTCACTTTTAGTCTTGTTTTCTCGAGCGATGTCGTGTCGTGCGGGTATTTTATCGTGCTCTACAAAACTTTCAACTAATTCGAAACCTGCACTAAACTTTACTACCACCTACATATCTCATTAGGGCTCGTTCTAACAAGCTAGTAACTCGTAAAATTAACCCCATATCGCGTAGGGGGCAACTAATCGCGAACAAACTCGTGAGAACCAACTCTGTCCGAGTGTTGCCAACTTCCATTCACCCATCCAAAAATGTAATCACTAAAAAGCATTTTTTTATAATGACTATAATAAAATTAAGAAAATATTATTATTTTTCATCAATAATGTTCAATGTTTTGATTCTATAGGTTTACCCAGGTTCTCTGTCATGGTTACTGGTCAATATTACTACAAACGTACCTGCCATGTTTCTTCATCACCCAGACCGGAAACATATTGTAATAATAATAATCTGATCACATTTACATGAAACATAATGGATCATTACAAATGGATTAAACACATACCTACAATGGAAAAAACTAAAATGTATCAAACACAATAACAGTTGGCAACACCACGAGCCCAATACAAGTGTGAAATGACATTTTACGATGCGATACCAACCGGTATTCGTATAATTAGACTGTAATTCTATTCGCACAGGATTCTGTGCCAAATACCGTGGACTAGTGCTCTCTCTCGACCGGATGATCTTCTTCTTGTATCGTTTTAATCAGATTAACCTGAATCTAGTTTGACCTTCTCATACGTTTACTAGCGCCAGTTCTCATGCCATGCCTTACCCACTGCTGCGCTGTATATGTTGCTCTATGTTTATTTGCGACTGGTGTCTCTAGCTCAGTTGGTAGTAGCTCTGCCTTCTGCGCCGTAGATCGTGGGTTCGATCCCAACCGATAACAAATATTTGTGTGGTAAACACACTATGTATGTTCTCTATCTGGGTGTTATATTGTATTCTAAGTATGTATTTACACAATAATAAAAGTATTTTATCAACTATCTGGTTCTTATAGTACAAGCTCTACTTAATTTGGGGCTTGATTGTGTTGTGTTGATTGTCCACAATATTTATATTTCTCTTTGTTGGGCAAAGGCCTCTTCCCAAGGCCTTGGAATGATGCGGGCTAATAATAATACGGAGTTACAATAGTAATGTTTTATTTCCAAGATCTCGTATTGAATATGGCGCTGATAAAAGAAAACTCTGTTTAACCTTTGAAATTGTTTTCTTAGAGGTTGTGCACTGATCTTCTTGTTTGTCACTAGTTCTTTGGAACCAGTGAGGTGAAAGGATTGTATGTGCCCCGTTGTGCACTTGTGGATGCCTTGTTACTTTTATTTATTCTGTGCATTTTGTTAACATTTGTTTAATTGTATCTAAGATTTTTTTACATACTAAAGGCTTGCGTTTGACCGCAATCTCACCTGCTGTTAAGTGATGATGCGGTCGACGGTGTAGCACGCTTACCTAGAAGATACCTGTTCACTCTACTCTTAAAAACATCCAAGTTATAAGTGTCCGGAAAAACAGACACTGGCAAGGAATTGCACTCCTTGGCTGTCCGCAACATAAAAGAAGCAAAGCGCTTAGTGCGGACAGTTGGAGCATCAACCATGAATGGATGTCGCATTTCCGTGCGTCTAGTGGTCCGATGATAGAATGGGGATGGGGGAACTAAATCGTGAAGTTCCATTGCACACACTCCGAAGTGTATACCAATAGACTGGCTACTTTTGTGTAAATAAATGTTCTGATAGTTATTTTCATATGATTAAGAAAAACATCTAGTTCATCAAAGTAATTCTTGGCGCAAGATATTGCAGCAGTAATTAGTCTCAAGAAGATAAGCTTTATAATTAGCTCTATAATGATTGTTATCTCAGTACCAATTACTTCGTTATTCGTACTTCAGCCAATTATTTACTTTAAGATCACATTGTCAATACATTCATACTTCAAGGCCGAGAGTAAACGTGTCCTGTACGTGGAAACACTTATTTTTTGCAAACATAAGGAAAATATTTATAAAATTACGTATGTAATCTACTGCGACAATTTTTTCAATAGAAAGGAAAAAACAAGTTTGTATAATATTTAAACATTACAAAGGAAATAGTTGTTTTAAAAAATCAGTGGCATTGAATGCGAAAGAAGCATGGCATTGATGGGAGTAACGTGGCTTTGCAATGCGTCTATCACGAGACGTAATGCCGCCTTCCTACGGTGCGTGATATCACGCACCAGCCCGCACCGCGCACGACGACGCACGGCAACGCACACAGAAAATGCTCCTGTGCTACCGCGCACCTCGGCGCACGAGACCGTTCCCATGGTGTGTCGTGCGAGCTGATTCGCCTCCGTGCGCGATATCACACACCGGTGGGAAGGGGCTATGAGACGCATATATGATTAGTCTAAAAAGCCTGCAATTTCAAATCGGAACACATTGCTGTAAATAAATCTATCAAAGAAATTATATTTGAATGAAAAACATCTACAAAAGATTACAAAAAATAGATTTGTCAAAAAATATTTTCCATACGCTAAAATTCCTTAACATTTTCGGAATGTAGGACAGCAAGCTATGCCTAGAATCCCGCCCAAGGAATATTAATAGACGATTGTTGCTCCAAAGTTCCTCTCACATACAATACGAGTTTTGTTACTTTCTCATAGGAGATTGGGTTCTGATAAAAACCTATTGGTGTCAGCCTCCAAGATACCGGGCGTACCTGAAAGCGCATGTACTGCACCTATCGCACTGACACGGACCATGGGCTAAGCAAACACTACGGTGATGCGACGCAAGTTGGGTGACCAAGCGTTTTATGTTTTCAATTGGAATTCTTTCCAAAAAAAATGATATTAGAAACCTAAATATCATTTTTGAATACCTATCCATAGATACCCCAACGTATGAGGTGATGAAAAAAAACTATGAGTTTCAGTTCTAAGTATAGGGAAGGGAACCCCCAAAATCTCTTGTTTTTTTCATAATGCGGTTCACAAAATACATCTACTTACCAAGTTTCAACAGTATATAATTCTTATAGTTTCGGAAAAAAGTGGCTGTGACATACGGACAGACAGACATGACGAATCCATAAGGCTTCCTTTTTTGCCTGCGGATTTCTAAAAAGGTGACAGGATAGGTGCTAAATTGAGATAGACTTTTACCCAGCAGTAGTACTATTGTTTTTGTGAAGATTACGTGAGCAAAGAAATAGCTGAAAAGGTAATAGCTGAAAATCTGTGTTTGCACTTGTGCAATATATGCGCTGAGCTATTACCTCTTTGTCTGAGATGCAACACACACGCCACCTTAATTTACGTTGCTAGTTTTTATTTTCTTGTTAATTAAGTTTTTGTTTTGTACCTATATATCTCTGTAATTTTTATTTTGTGTGTGGTATGCTTAGACAAATAAAGTTTTTATCTATCTATCTATCTAAAAGCAGGGAGGAATATCATCAACTTCTATCCGCTTGAACCTTGGACCATCTACATTTTACCTTTCACCGTCGAGAGATATTGTCCGTGCGACCGCGATCCCTACGGCTCATTACCATATACTGTGCCAGTGACAGCATCGCAATTAACTATCTGTTTATTGTTGTTGAATTATAAACGGCATTGCGTGACACCGACGGTACTGTATATGAGATACTGTGGCATTATGTTCTTGTACGTGCGCGGTAGCTTTTGATTCAACTGGGCTAGAATTGTTGGAATGTTATAGAACGTGCGGGAACAGGGAAACAAATCTAATATGGTGGCTTTAATCATTACCTCTCTCTCTTACACTCAAAATCATCATCTTCCTGTCCCACTTGAAGTGGCGTCACGACAGGTTTTTTCATTCCACTTTCCTCTATTATCCGTCATCTCAGCCACTCCTTTCTTACCCATGATACCCTTTCACACAATACATACGTCTTTTCTTGATCTGTTTATGTCATGAATACTTTAATCTCTTCTCTCACTCATACACTATTGTTGAAAACTGTGTATGAGTGAGAGAAGATTTCCAATATGTTTTTATGAAGCGCGTATTGGATGCGCTGTGATCTTTTAAAACGCGAGATCGCAATGTAGACAGAAAACTAAATATGAAAAAAAAAATCTCCGACTTTAGGTAATATTTGCTGAAAATACTAATTCCAATAGCTAGTATCTAAATACATAATTATTTATACATGTATTTAGAGACTTCGTCTTATGTTATTTTTTACATCTATTGAGCAAGAACTAAGATTCTCATCAGTGTATTGGAATTCAAAGTGCTTGCAAAATATTGGAGGATTGTAATTTACTAAATTATTGATGTAGTGCGAGCGCTCGTTAACACATTCCTTCGCAAATATAATTGTTTTCATTGAAAATCTCTTAGAAAACTGTTTCTGAAAAATTTAAAGAATCTCCTAATCAACTTTGAATTCGACTAGCACCAAAGTTTTAATTCAAAGCCTACATTCCTACAAGCCTAAAGTTTACAATAAAATGTTCAAAACCAAATTCCAGTTTATTTTTTTAATTCAAACTCTTGAAGTTTAAAATGCCCAAGTATCGAAACTAGACTATTTTAAATTAAATCCTCTAAAATTTATACTTCTAACTTTTAAAATTAACCCTTTGCAGAACGTAGTCAAAGAGACCCAGACCAATAGCCTAACATCGGATTCCCTCTAGCAGAATACCCCGTGCGCTCCTGCTCTATGATATAAATTGCATCAAATATAAATTACTGCTCTGCTGTTCAGAGATAAATTTTAGTATTGGGTTAAATGTCAATTTAGTTTACATTGTCTCAAGGCTTTCCTGGCTTGCACAACGGAATAAAGGTGTGTTCACGTATCTCAAGGACGGCAAATATTTATGAATTTATAAGTTATGTTTTTACGGGAGTGAGAAATTTATTTGAGTTATAATATTTTAATTTAATTTATGTTTTTTAATTTAAGATTTAATAATTTAAAATTTAAGTAAATTTATTATTAATTTATTATTGAAATTTAAAATTTAAATTTAATTTAATAATTTAAAATTTAAGTTATAATATTTTCATTTAATTTTTATTGTGAGTTATAATTTATTAACTGTGATTTAAATGAATGGACACTAATAATCAGAAAACGAGTACTAATATTCAAATTTTCCTAAGCATATGTGTTCCACAGAATAAATATATTAAAAAATTTGTTCCCACGCATCTCTGCAACTGATATGGATAAAACTTGTAATACTTATTACATTTTACATGTGCTTTCACTTATACATCCCTTCATATAGTTAGCGTATGTATTTTAAACTTTAAAAAAATTTAGCTTACACTTTCTCGACAAAACACGCTTCGGTTAAGTCACGGTCACCGCATCGCACCGCACGGATTTGTGTGGATTTACCCTTAGATTTAATGTCTGTGCCATTGTTTGGTATTTAAGTCCTATCAGCTGATTCCACACACTTAACCTTTCACGATTGTACAAGTTCCCGTGTATTTAATTTAGAAGATTGTCATTTTGTGCTTTCCGTTAGCTTACTTGGCTTTTGACGGAAACTGATTGTCGTCGTAGGGTTTTGCGACTTCTGTGTTGTTTCTATGAATGATCTTAAATTGATATTTACCCGTAAAAGTGAGTAAGTTCGTATGAGCTAGTTAGTGACCACTATTTGGTTGGCATTTCGACAGAAAATCTTGGCTTCTTGATAGAAATCCTGTAGCCGAGAGTATAGCCCTTCTGATGACGGAGTTTTCATAACGCCCTGAAGCTTCGTTGGCACTCTAATTAGTTGGTTTCTTAGCGCTTTCTTTCTACACATAAAATTTTAGGTAATGTGCAGGAAATAGATAGAAGATAGAAATATGGAAAATACTTTATTGCACACAAAAAAATATAAAAGTACAGGTACATAAAAAAAGCTTAAAACGATTTGCTTAACAATGGGTGGTCTTATCGCTAAACAGAGATCTCCAGGCAACCTTTGGATGGAATGGACTCATGATATTTACAAGGGGACTGTGTGCGAAGAAGGAATAAATAAGTAATACCTGGACAAGAGACGCACAAGACAGAGAAGCGTTTTAGAAAATGAAGGGGGCATATACCCAGCAGTGGGTGATATAAGTCTGAGATGATGATGAACCCTCAAGTAAATGCAATGCCCTGAGGCATCGCGTTGCCAATTGCCCTTGGGTATTTGTCTCTCGCCTCATGCGCCGATTGTGTAAAGTGTGCATTTGAGTTATGGGTTAATTAAGCCGTTCGCGGCAGGAGTGCAATTATCTTTAGTAAAAAAAAAAAAAAACTTGCGAAACCGACTTGATGGACAAACTTATAAACTAATTTTTATGAAATTTCAATGCGACCAATTTGGAAGTATTACAAATCAGGTAAAAAAAAGAATTGACAAAATCGGTTCATCGGTGAAAATTCAAAAAAAATTGTTGTATTAATTGTAATATTTAACTTTCTTCATATTATTCTTTCGCAACACCGTTGTCAACATTCTCTTCACTTCACACCCTGAGAAACTAGATAAGATTGTGTTAAATAATTACTCTGTCACTTTTTCTTTTTAAATATTATCTTGTGTCCCATCTCATGTCTATTCCGACAGATAGACATTATAAAAAACTGAGCCATCAAGTGTTTGTCATTATTTATGTTCCTCAGATAGTAATCCGCACTTTCGCTCTCATACAAACAATTAAAGATTGACTTCGAGGTACGTGACAGTGAGGCGTGTTCTCATCCAAGTGTTAACATGCGCATATATCATTGTTCGGGTGATACACCTGCGAAGCCACGCCCATTGCCTCTCACCCCGCACCTCTCCCGCCCTTGTCTTTCGCCTCACCATCATCAAGATACCATTCCACGTTGAGACGTCCTAGTGAGCGGTCACTGACGCCTTCGTTAAGTTTAGTGCATGAACTGTGTGCGGTGATAAATGACTCTTGGTGTTTGCGATATTGTTTTTGTTGGCGCCGGTTTTTTGTGAAGATTTGAAGAACTATTTGTAAGTTATTTTTATGCCTATCTTATTACTTTAAAATTTTGTTGTATGTTTACACGGATCCGCTTCGGTTATCGTGCCGCCGGCTACGATATATAATAAATATATTTAATATATCATTTGCAATTTGCGCGATAGCAACATGGTCGGCATGTCAAGTATCACAAATAATGTTTTAGCTGCAAAAACTTTGCAACAGGTTGAAGACTGAAGTAAGTAGACACAAGTTGAATATAAGCTATAGACTAGGTTATCCGCTCACAAAAGTTGACGACTTTACTATTTATTTACTGAGTAAGACTGGAAAATTCCATACATATAAGTAGCCCTTTCAAAAAAAAATGTATAATGAATGATTGTGGGAGGAGTTTGGCACTAAAAGTTATTCACGCACGCGCATCTGTTCGCCGTTTCCGCGGCAAGTGTTTTTAAGTTTTCTGACTTCATAAAATAGAAAATAAAATATTCACGCGTATTATGATTATGATGTGATAATATGCAGGCATTTATTAATGTTATTGTTGGCACAGTTTCAGATGTTGATTACAGAAAATCGGTCTGATGCAAAAATGCAAATGTTTTGTGAGGAAATTTCTGATGTAACTGAATGAAAATTCACGGTTGTATTGAATGAAAACAAACTTTAATTCGAAAGTGGCATACCTATTCTGCAATGTATTCATAGATAGATGTGAATTTTACACTTTCAATACGAATAAATCAAAGACTTTAGAAAACTGCCAATAAAAATGCAGACTGTGAAATATTTCACAATAGGTGTCTAGGCTTTGATGTCGTTAGAAAGATGATTATCCTTAAAACAACAACGACAACGACGACTTTCTTCAGCATAATAACTCACATCACGCTAACAATCCCTGAACGTAGGAAACTATTAAAAACACTATATATTTGTCAGTTATCCATATCACGTATAAGGTAAAAAGTATTTTATTGCAAAGTTGAGAGTCAATGTGAATACATTCCAATAATATTTATTCAATACTTACACTAGCTTTCAAAAACATACAAAAGGTTCTTCTTTTGGCCTTTTTGAAGTGGTTGAATAGAATGCTGGTCTAAATAAATCCATATTACAATGACCCGTGCTCGACTCTCCGACGCATGCAATAACTATGTCGTATGAGTCCTATTAACGTGTCTATCTAGTGTGGGCGTCTCACCAGGGTTACCGGCGCAATGTTTACGAGTTTTATGATCGCTAATGGTCTATAATACGCACCTTTTGACGCGAAACGTGGAAGGTTAAGTTATTGGTGTGGCGGGGAATTGATGACCTTCTTAAAGTAATTTGGGAAACTAATTTGTGGACCGTTTCGCACGTGTTTTTACAACTTTATTTCTGGCTCGCGTGTAAAATATAATAAAAAATATAGAGGAAGTTTTTATACTAGCCATTATCAAGTTCAATGATCTTTGCAATGTCACTGGAAAACTCCAGTAATCATTGTTACGTCAAAAGATCTGCAACATGACATTGTGGGTAACCGAACTCTCGCATGTCTTCGAGTCTTTAACTCTTGGCTAATAGCCGCACCGTGACTGTATGTGCTCGGATCGCGACCGTTCATCAGTTACCCTTACCGTTGAAGTAATAGTGCTTAAGTACTGAAGTTTCACTCCTACGGTGTAACTGTTCATCGTGGCACGCTTCATATTAAGCTTCCGAACGGTATGAATTGAAAATTATTGCAAGCTAACTTGCAATTTTGGGAGAAAACGGTTGAACCTTGCACGGTTGACGGCTTGAACGGTTGAATCAATATTTTTGTACAAAAATAGATCTCCAAGTACATTTTGCATCAAACAAGAAGCATGGTTTACTGAAAGCCGATTAGGAGAGGCACAGGCATGCCTTAGGCACTTACCAGAATCGCTACATTCGCTAGTCTCAATGTGTTGCTGATTTCATATTATTTGCTGCTTTTATGGCCCTAGATTTAGCCCGGAGCCCCTTAGCATTAAATTGCAATCGATTTGACGTATCCGATAGAGTTATCTAGGATTGATTTGTTGCTTTCCAACTCAATTTTTCTTCTGCATAACCATACTTCATTCTAGATATACATTTGTCATTAAAATGTCTGCCAGTATGGAACATGTTGCAAGAGTTTTTATTATAGTTTGATTCGCAGAATCGGTGGAAAAATTTCAATATTTTTATAACATGTTATTCATAAATTATTATTGCCTTTTTGTTTAACGTTACATTTAAAGAAACTTGTATATCTATACGAATTGTGTTATAAAAATTTGGAAACAAAAAATACCTATGATCAGGTATTTTACAGAAATTTATGCAGTGCAACACAGAAAATACCACAGCATCGCAATATTATAATAATTAAAATAAAATATTTAAAGGAATTGTCGCAACAGGTACCTATACGGTTAGACACCAACTTATATAAACAAGAAAATTCTAATAAGATGTTATTTCTCTAAAATATAGGATCACCATTATAATTAATAATTAATCGAACACGCTACTAAACTGTACATGATTTAATCAATTTAAGATTGCCGGCGACGGGAAGTCTTCAATTATTGTCCGTCATTCGCACTTATGATTTTATGTGTATCGTACATGACTAACATCCGGTGGTGAACATCTGCTCTATCTTCTTAACCCAGTATTATAGTCTTGTCTCTTTAAATTAATCTTCAATGTGAAATGAACTTTATCGTGAAAGTCACATGTAACAAAGTCCTTAATACATTTTGTAAATTCGAATTCAAATAAACCCACTTATGCGTAGGTAATCAATTGAAGCTCTTATCACATATTTCTTATGCACTACCACGTTGATGTCGTTTACGCTAATTAATGCAGTAACATAAAAACTTTACAGTAATTGCAAGCTTTGGTGCGTTGAGCTTGTCCAGATCGTAAATATGGAAATCTATTTATTTATTGTTATCGGCTAACAGTTCTCGGTTTATTGTATATTTAGTTCCTTATTCGGCCATAACCTGCCTATTGGTTTAAAGTATAAGATCATCAATGGCGTCATTCATTCGTCTCATCTCTTGAATTTATGTAAATTAAAGTTATATCATTTCTACTCGGTCTATATTGTGAACATCCGAATTTGATTTATCGTGTAGTCGTTCTCATATGACTTATCGCATCGGCTCTTTATAGGACGGCTGATAGTTGACAGGAGATGGATGTCTGGTAGATGTTCCTTATTGCTGTCGTTTGTTCTTGAATTTATTGGACACGAAGTAACGGTTGCGCCTCCGCCGACCCTAAGGTGGTCGTCCATGCCCTCCTAATATATTGTAAGAGGAAACGGCATCTGCGTAAACCTGTTGACTTTCCTTAATGCCATAATTTATAGTACAAATAAATGTATGCAACTCCTGAGATTGGTCATTTGAGAATTAATTGAACTTATTCAGCGGTCTGTGTTGTAAACGTTATACAGTAATAAATGTAAGCAATGAAAGACATCTCTTACAGCGCCATCTAACCCCGAACTAAGCCAAGGTTAGGGGAATCAGACTGTATAAAAGAATATTTTATGTATCTTCTTGGACTTATATTTTTCAAAAATTACAAGTCCTTGTTTTTGAGGAGCAGCGAATCTATTTATGCACAAAAGGCAAAGTATAAACACTAGCTAAACTGTGATGCCAAGTATTTATAATGTCATACTTTTTATACAGTCATCGAGGTGCTTCTCCATTCGTATTGCTGCTGTCTGTTGAGTGAACATTACATCCAAATGTTATTGTGTAACGCTTAGCAGTTTCAAATACATTTTGTCATCGCCGTGAGAAATTCGTGACAAACTTTTTGGCTGAGATTACTTTTTATTGGCACAACTTTTAAATTCGTTATTGTCTGGACTCTCGCTTTCCCGATAAACAAACCATCGCAGAAATAATGGAAATTTAATACTGGAGATGACATGAGAGTTATACATCTCTCATGTCATGAAAACAAAGATAGAGCAATGAATATGTACTAACTAGCGGTGGCGTTATTATTTATGGCTGGCGATACCATCGGTACGGACTTGTCAATCACTGGTATATTCCATATGTCAGACATACCTACACTTGACCATGATAAAAGATATTCAAGCTTTAGTACGTCGGAATAAGACAGGTGGTTGGGAAAAAGCTGGAGCGTGCGCGCCGATCGGCCACGGCCATCCATCATTCAAGAGCGCGAACGCGTAACGAGCCCATTCTAGGGAACCGAGACGCTCTGCTTACTCTTAAATATTACACTACAAACTATTATCCTCATTGATGGATCACGAATTTGTACATTTAAAACGTACACTTTAATATATTTTCATGCTCCACCGACCTCCTTAAATATTCATATTTCTCTTTCAGTTTACCATATCTTACGTCGTCGTGAATGCCCATTGTTATTCCTCTTTCTCTGGCATCAATGATGGAAATACGAAGCTAAGTTTAGCCATCTGATAGGTACGGTTTGCTTTGCATATTTGAATAACTAATGTGAACTCTGCGTCTTTCACAAAAAGGCTCCCTAACGATGGTCAGATGGTATCTCCAGCGTGACGTTTCAATACAACGTGGATCAATCTGGTGGCGTTTGACGTATGAAAGTATCGGCCAATCAATCGGTCCTCGGCTCCCTCGGCTGCTTATCGTGCAATCGCACCACCCACTCGGTTGCTTAGTTGAGCACGTGCGTTGGTTACCGGGCCCATTCGAATATTTAATAGACAGACTCCTTACCTACCTGTAATTGTTCGGAAACATCTCGCATGCATGGCGGTATTTATTTGCATTCTCTCGTGAACTTTGTTTAGCTCGGATCCAGTCCAGGAAACTCAGTGTTTCGCGGAATGTGAGGAGCTTCGTGAGAGGTGGCTTCATGATACGATCGCACTTTCCTACCATGAGAATCTTCAAATGTTTTTCATTCGTGAGCCTTCGGGGTAATTCAAAGGACGTTGAAAGTATCAGCATCTATTGTATCTTCTCGTAGTTGTATCGAACGGAACATGCTTATTGAATTCGTACATCATAATATCATCAATGCCTAGATAACATCGAAAGCTCATCGTTTTATTTCCTTGTCTCGTGTATACGCTATCAAATTAAACTCTAATGACATCCCGAGTCCTATGAATTCACAATTGAAAGCGTTCGTTAATAAAAGTTATATTTATTATAATATTTTATCTGAATGTTGCGACGACGGCGTCATCATATCATGGAATGCTTTTAGCTTGCCGCATCTTGAGATACGAAAGTGGGCTATTGTCCGTTGTTTCCGATTTCAGTTTATCATTCTCCTCGCGTTGTGTATTCTAATCAACAACAGACAGAACTCGTTTTTGTAATATATCGCCACTATCAAAGTTGTTGGTTAGAGTATTAGATAAAAAGTTTTGAGGATTTTTACTAATTCGTTATTGTCGATCTCTAATTTGAATATTAACGAAAAATGTGTTATAGTAATAATATAGTATTAGATAAAAAGTTTTGAGGATTTTTACTAATTCGTTATTGTCGATCTCTAATTTGAATATTAACGAAAAATGTGTTATAGTAATAATAATAAATAATTTGGACAATGCACACACCACTATCTAGCCCTAAAGTACCTATGCGTAGCTTGTACTCATCATCATCATCATCATTATCAGCCTGAAGAAGTCCACTGCTGGACATAGGCCTCCCCTACACATTTCCAGGAAGAACGATTCTGAGCCCTTTCCATCCATCGACTTCCCGCGATCTTAACAATGTCGTCGGTCCATCTGGTGGGTGGGCGCCCTACGCTTCGTCTTCCGGTTCGTGGTCGCCATTCGAGAACCTTTTTTAGCTTGTACTATGGGAACCAAATAGCTGATATAATACTTGTATACCTATTTTTTTGTAAATACATACATGGAATACAATTTAACACCCAGGCAAAGAACAAACATCTATGTTCACCACACAAATACTTGTTCTCGGTGGGGATCGAACCCACGCCCTCCAGCGCCGAAGGCAGAGCTACTACCAACTCAGCTGTGAAGGCAGTAACGTGTTATGCTTATGCATAATACTTATTATTACTAAAATTATGTTTAGCAATTACACCTATTAATTTAAAACAGTATTAAACACCATAATTATGGTTCCTAGGTTAAGTGGTTAAGTGGGTGAAGCCTATAGAACGGCAATAGTTATTTTTAGACACAAATAAGATATTCATACCTACCTCAATGTCTTTCGATTATAAAACCATGTATAATGTGCAATTATTTAAATTAAAAGATTACGTCTTCGTTATTCGGACTAATCTTTGATTTATTTTTCGACTCATAAGTAATAAGTATCACTAATGTTAAATAGCTGCTCAAAAAAATTAATGATTTGAGATTTTGAGTTATCTTGTATACGCAAGAGCAGTGTGATGTAACATTCACGAACGTAATCTCAATGTTTTATGTCCGCTAGAAGAAGTGACGAGTGATTAATGACTACCAGAGATAGAGACAGTGAGTAGAGCGAGCCATCGACTATATTGTCCCATTTATTGCTAATGATGTATTGAATACCGTCCCTACAATCAACGATAGACTTTCTAATACAAACGTACTAAACGTTGACAGCTTTGACGCCAACATCATAATCAACGTGGAATGTATCGTTGAATCTTATTTCTTTTTCAAAATTGCAGTCACGGCTCATACTTTCCATAAACACACGTTGCGTATCAAGCTCAACATATAATTTTACAAAAACGTTGTTATAATGCCCCACGAAATTGCTGTGATTTGTTTCTGAACTTTGCGAGCCATTGAGGCATCGATAGTACTCTGCTCGATTGCTCGCAATTACTCAATAATCCGTGTTGATTCTACAAAATATCATTGTTCTCTGTATAGTCTTAATTTGTAATCATGCTGTGTTGCTTTCACAAAATTGTTACTAGCAAATTTCACAATAAAGTATTAAGTGTATCCTTAAGCAAAACTAGTAAGACTAGAACTTTTGCCTAAGAGGTAATTTTAAAGTTGGTAGCGTGACCTACGCTACAAACTTAACAAAAAGTTTTGCTATTAAAATAACCGTCAGGGTTTAACTCACAAAAAATTGCAGTTAATTTAGCTCGCGTCTTTTCGTCACCAGTGTTTTTTCAATCTCCATTCTTAGAACTGAGATAAGCGGTCGAACCAGCCGATGACGCGTTTTTATAATGATCCTATGCTCAACCAATTTTTTAGGATTTATCAAATAAAAATTCAATAATAACCCGTACTTGATAAGCTATTTTATGTGGCGCTACATTTGGAGATTAACTTGAAGTTTAATAAATTGCTTTTGCCGATAGAGGTTGTTATTTATAGCTCTTTAAATTAACAGCTTTATTTTAGAACGTGTGTTGCTCATAATTTTGGTTGTGATTAATTTCTCTCACATTTGTTACGTCTGGCAGCCAAGTATTGCGTACATTTGCAGCTGTATCTTCGGTAATTGCAGCTGGTATATCTGAATGTATTTTACAGACAAGATTTGGCTTCATACATTCTTAATCAACATTTGTCAGTTCCTTTGTTAAAATTTTTATTTGACAAACAAGTTTTAGGTTTTTACCAGTCATCATTTTATGAAATCGTAGTTATTTATGATTATGCAACTCTGGGTGTGGTTTCGTGCACACGCACGTCTATAATTAAATATTCAGATTTTCATAATTTATCTCACCATAAGACTATCCATCCATATTGCTTACCTATCTCCATCATTAGCGTCATCTATAATATTCCCAAGCTGCACTATATCCAGTCTAGAATTAATTTCATAGTTCCCGCAGTCTAGAGTCAGTAATTATCTGCATCGATACTGCTCGGCTCTGCTCGGTAATGAAGATATCGGCCCATCTATTTTATTGCAATTATGAGGAACGCGCCCTGTCTTATTTATGTGTACCATTTCTCTTTTGTTATTATTCTATGTTGGTACTTGATAGTTTTGCGTCTTAGTTGTAATTGTTCGGTCAATCTTAGCTTTTCTTAATGTCTAGATAAAACTGTCCTTCCTATGTATAATTCAAACTTAAATTTAGATAAGCTAGTTTAATTGTTTTAGCAGTCCACATAAAATATGTGATGTTAGGTTGAATATCGGTTATAGTTATAGTAACTTTAATAATGTTATAATTTTCCTTGTAAATGTGCGTGCGCACTCATTTCTTCTCGTTGGCCGTTCACCGTCCGACGTGCATTAATAATCGACTGTAATCACTTTTTAGGGTTCCGTAGCCAAATGGCAAAAACGGAACCCTTATAGATTCGTCATGTCTGTCTGTCTGTCTGTCTGTCTGTCTGTCTGTCTGTCTGTCTGTCTGTCCGTCCGTATGTCACAGCCATTTTTCTCCGAAACCGTAAGAGCTAGACTGATGAAACTTGGCGAGTAGATGTATTCTGTGAACCGCATTAAGATTTTTACATTAAAATAAAAAAAAAACTATAAATTTCGGGGGTCCCCATACTTGAAACTGAAACTCAAAAATTTTTTTTTCATCGAACCCATACGTGTGGGGTATCTATGAAAAGGTATACTGAATAGTTTGCGCGAGAGACACTTCCAAAGTGGAAAAAAGTTGGTCCCCCCCCCTCTAACTTCTAAAGTAAGAGAATGATAATACTAAAAAAAAAATATGTTGTACATTACTATGTAAACTTTTAACGATATTTGGTTTGAACGAGATCTAGTCAGTAGTTTTTTTTTTATACGTCATAAACCGTAAACCGCAATTTACCTTTCGACGAACTACAAGAACCTTGTTATGTTACATCAAGTAACATATATAAAGGTTCTTGTAGTTCGTCGTGCTACGGAACCCTTCATGGGCGAGTCCGACTCGCACTTGGCTGCTTTTTTATCAAGCGACACACTATTTAAGAGGTTGTTGATCTCAGATAGACTCAGCAAAACAGATATTTTACTGTATTGTATCGTTCCGTACAAAAACACTATCGAATAAAAAGGTTTCAATTTCATACTCTTTGTTTCAGAAATCACACACCATACCTATACAAACGGCCACGTGTAAAACCAACGTGATATAAATGTAAGTACCCACTTATAATACAGCAATTATAATTAAGCAATTTGCCCAAGGTAACGTCTTGACTTAGATTCACACAATAATTAAAACTTTACCGGCGGCGTGCCAGTGTACTTAAGTTGTGCAAAATAATATTAGAATGCATTTTTAGTTCTACGTAACCAAACGATCTTTGATCGTGCTTTTTGATGTTCTTAATGATGAAAACTAATTGTTCAAGTTTTTACTTTTGTCGGTATTCCCGGAGTGCCACGTAAGTATACACGTATTTCTTAAATATCGTTTAAAATGAGTGTCTTCTACTATCAGACGCTTCTTTAACTATCCCATTAACTAGTTCGGGAAATTACATATTACCAACTTAAGTGTAAAATTCTGCTCTAAATATTGAGTGGTTTCCTTAGCTACTTAATTTTTTATAGATTTACGCGAAAATCAATGAAATGTTTTTGTTGTCGTATTAATATCGTTATTTGAAAGCATTAATAAATTATCTGCTTGTTCAGTTTTGTTTTTGAGAAATGACCCTGCAATTAACTTTGCGTTTTGGTTTTTATATTAGGCGTTTTGCATATTCGATTTGTATTTGTTGTGTTATAAAATAGGTATATGATTTGCTTGAAAGTTAAATCATGTTCTTGGAATGCATAGAGAGGCTGTTGTTATTGTTGCGCAACAGATTTTTCAAAAACGAGTTTCTGTATGTTGTCTTAGCTTGTGTGAGACAGTATTATAATTATAGCTGCATCCATTATAATTATGTATCTTTAGCAATACCGACCTTTCTTATTTCTCTAGAATATTCTTTTTTTTACGTAATCATAGTAATCATTCTCATCACGGTATCGTGATGTTTTTTGCTATTCAAATCTCTGAATTATTTTATGTTGACCAAATTATATTTTTTGTTTCCTTTGAATTTTTTTTTATCAGAAAAATTAAAATGTCAGTGTAGTTTAATTTGTCTAGTACACTAGACATACAAAACATCTTTACATTTCTCATTAAGTTAAGCTATGACTTTGAAACGTAGTGACGAGCTCAGAATAAAGACTAAAGCAGGTGACGAGTGAGCTGCAAAGTTGCAAGTCAGACTAATGTGCGAACAAGAATATCTCACTCAATATTACATGTTTGAGTTTGTTGCAAATTAGCAAACTTGATGTCTGCTAATAAGTGCACAAGAAACAAAACATCCATCACTACAAACATGCAACATGCTATTCTAAGAAGTAGATAAGCTAACCTACTCATTAATAGCAGTTATTACATTTCTAAACCAGGATGCGTTGGTCCCTCTCTGTTGCGCAAAGGTGACAACATGACAAAGCGATCTAGATATACTTTTCAGATAAAGATCAGATATAGGACAAACGTCTCATTATTTATAGAGATGTATTTCTCGATGGTAAATAAAGTGTTTAGTTTAGTAAAGTCTGTAATAAATAAGCTGCGCTTGCTCAACGGTGATGCAACTGCACTTCCTCGTCCGATGACAAAGTTACTGCCAGATACGAAAATACATGATATTAATTAATATACGTCTTCCAAGTCTATATTTGATATATGATAATAATAGGAAAAGCGATGGCTTCTGTAAGACAAGAAGGAACAACACAACAAGAAATGAAGTATGATAATAGAAAAATTGACAGAGCTTTGAATGCGATTAAGTTTCGCAGTGAACATACAAAAACTTAGTATTGAGCATGACACGACGGAGGCGGAATGCTTTAAAGTTTTTTTCTTAAACATGCGCGGAAATATTGTCATTACTTTTGAATATAGAACACGCGAAGTATCATATTTACGTAGACTGAAAAACCAAAATCACTTCCCGGCGCGTTCTCGCTCCGGCAAAGTTGTATGAAACGGTGTGCTGTTTGAATTTAGAACTCTTTCATCTATCGTACACATTGCGTTCTCGTGGCTGTATAGCTACAGATGCGTTTACCTTTCGGCATAAAACTGTAAAAAAAAAAAAAAAATTATGTAAAAGACCCTTTTTATTTCCTTGCATTTTTTTAAGAAAAGCACTATATATGCCTCGGCCGAAATGGCAATTGCCTATTTCGCTGCCTTTGCAATAATGTACTACTATTTGATAGATAATGACCTCGCATAATTCAGTGTGACTAATTAATAAAGAAAAGAAATCAAAGCGTCTATGCTCAATGATAAGGTAGTTCATAGAAGAGCCTTTGATGCGTCTTTGGTACTACTTTATACAATTTCATCAATTCTATTTTATTTAATGGTTGTCTTAAAGTAATCAGCCGCAGTATTCTAGAGTTGATTCTCTCTGGTGCCGCCTCTGAGACGTAACGTGTGCGCGATTAGACACGCGTTTAGAACATAAACATTGAAACTCCTTGCTGTGGTTTCTTTTTTTTATTGGTTTATCGGATACCTTGCAAACGTCTTTTTTTTGCTCACTTATGGTACGGTCACATCTTGGCGATAAGCAGCGATATTATTGCCTAGATGTGGTTTTCCTTTAGTGTCATAAAAACATTCTTTTTAACTTTTCTTGTTTGCCTTGTCACTTTTTGTCATCATCACGTTTATGTATAGCTACTGACAAATTATTATTCTTTGCCTTTTCTTATCTACCACTGTGTCTCGCTGGGGTTGACAAAAACTACCGGTTACACCACAGCTTGTTTGTGAGATGTTTTCGTATTGACTACTTAACCTATATTCTTCAAATGTATTCCTTTGTTTTCAGTAATAACCTATGTTTGAAGTTTATGGAACACCGCCATTAAACATATTTTGTTGGTTGTTTTATTATCCAGACTAGTTTACAGTATTGTTTGAGTTCAAGAACCCGTAAGTTTTAAATATAGAACTGTGGATTTAATTATTTGATGTCTAAATTTTTTAAGGCTAAGTTTATGGTGATATTTTTTTTTCTCGATTAATGATTCAATCTTCACTTGTTTTTTTACAAGTGTAGTGTAAGGAATAACATGATTGAAATAGAGAAATTATTGATTAGATTAAAATTATTTACAGTCAATTAGCTTGACATATTTCATTAATAATACATGTAGTTCTTTGTGTCTATTTCCAAGTTTATTTTTTTGGTAAATGAGAAGATTTATTTTTTGCAATTTCAGTATAATTTTCAACAACGGCTCTTTAACATCTGCAATTTGTCGTGCCTGCTCACTATCGTCTTCATCTGGTGGTCGGTGTATAACGGGTAGTTCCCACGCGTTTGGGACATGTAGATCCCCTACGCTGGTATACACTTGTATCCTAACCACGGAGCTTATCGTTGTTCATACTGGATTCTACTAAAATACTTTGTTTCGAAGGATAATGTCGAAAGATTTGGTTTATTTATTTAAACGGTTTTAAATTGAGAGGTTCTACAATTTCTAATCTGAATTGAATATAAAGTTCTAGTATCGTATGATTGTTAGTCGTAAATTCTGTAACAGCCTATGAAAGCCTGAGGGCCTGATGGGACTGATTAAATTCCCATTTCCCTCTAGGCCTTCGTCATCCGTTGATTTAATTTATAATCTACATATAACAAGCCTACGAGATCTTCTCATCTCGACTTGGCAGATAGATACGTGTGTATGTGTACGTTCACTTCTTACCAGAAATAAGGTTTCAGTACAATGAGATCGAATTACCTTATTCTGTGTAAGCGTCGTCGTTGCGTCAGTTACAAAAAATATCTTGTTATAAGTGACTTTGACTCCGGTTTTACCGTTGAAAGATTATGTTCACTCTAAGCGTGAATAAAATATGTATTGAATCACTTGAGTAAAATTGTAAAGCCACTGCTGCTATCTGTACTTATCGTGAAGTTCTGTTTATGCGAATCACATGAGGCTTTCACCGTCTCGTGTACTGCGCTTGTGGCGAATTGAATGAAAACACTATTTTAATACCTCGCCTTTCATGTTGACTGGTCCGTTACGTGTGTTCACTTGGCGGATTAGCGTTTTGTTTCTAGTAATGTTGTTGTTTTGTTTTTTTGTCGATATTGAGTATAAGGTATAGTTTCATCGAATTTAGATGACTAGAGCTGAAATATAAGATAACAGTAGTTCGCTTTGTATTGCAAGAAATATTGGAAAAACTCCGTTGCTAGTAATTCATAAAAACGTCTGTTGAAATCCAAATTCGCTATCAATGAATTTGTCGTGACGTGATAAAATGTTACTTGGTGGAACCCGCTGGCTTCTTATAAAGTTGTTAGTTTTTATAAAATTAGGCGTGAAGGAATTTATGTAAACTACTGGCTTATGCACTACATCAATTTCTAGTATTTTTTTTAATTGTCTTTGTAGTTTATTGTTTTTAAATTTTTCTTTAGTTTTGCTTTATGTTAGCAATTTAACATTAAACTTTGCATGTCGGTCTCCGACGAAGTATGTGGTACTACATTATTATTAATGAGAAGTTTTTCAAAATTGACCATACTTCAAGCGAATAAATACAATACAATACAATCATTTATTTGCGAAACACAGGTTATAATTACAGGATGGTACAAATTAAGAAGTTCATACATTTCATTTCATTTTAATTTCATTTGAATTCCGTAGCAATCACCTCAATAATAACTTAGTTTTTTTTATGTAGAAAATTTCGGTTACTAATACTTACCGCTCGTCGTAGATAGATCGAAATACTTTATTGCACATCATATCAAATTAACAAAGAATTACAGAATAACATCAAGGTGGAAAACAATGGTCGGTCTTATCACTAAAGCGATTTATTCCTTTAAAAAACTTGAAAAAAACGATAGAAGACGAGGTTCGATGGAACTATGAGGTCGTAGCTCATAGTTGATTTTATTTCAATCATAATTCTTGCTCAAAGGTCATCGGACCACAGCATCTGAAATAATGACACATACCGTTTTACTAATGTAAATAATTGTTGGATTTTTGGCAAGAAGTAACGAATTATTGGCATTCCGCATCTTTCTATGTCTCGGGTGTCTAGACTCATTAGTAACTGTTAATTCGGCTTTCATTGTTGTCGTCTGTTTAATCGGCGATGATATGTGAAGAATTGTATTTCTTTGATTAATTCATTGATAGTCACCGTTTAAGAGCTTCGAGATCATTATGACAATGGATCTCATCAATGCTCTCGACTACATGTAGTTTTATATTTTTCATGGTTGTAAGGAATATTTGACGGGAATCACTAGATATTTAATTTTCTAATCATTTTTTGTCAGTGTCAATAATTTTAAGGAATCCAAAAGTTATTAGTAATTTGTTAAATTTAACGTTCATGAAATACGAAAGATAATAAGAGGAAAACAGGCTTAGTAAACAACAACAATTGCGTAGAAATATCTTACCTAACACACAGTGGAAGCGAATTTCAAATAGACGAGTTGAATGATGGCTGAATAACAAACGTAGGTACTCGGAAATTCATCATTCATGACGTAATCCACAAGGAAACTACTGATAAAACCCGAGATAGTGTTCCGATAATAATATCGCAACGTCCCTTTCATCTGCCACTCCTATGTTTATTTTAAAAACTTATTTTATCACTTCTCACTAAAATAAATCTATCAATATTAACAGATGATGCGTTCGTAGTAAAGTATTATCAATATTTGTTAGTATCGGATAGCGATATTTTTATTAGTTATTTATAAATATCGAGCTTTTGCATAGCCAGTGTAAAATCCGCATAAGTGAAGACAACTTTCGAAAGCTTCTTTTTCTTATGTTTTGTGTGCCTCTAAACTTGTACCAAAACTAGGTGAAGTTTAAAAAACTTGCGAAACCGACCTCATAATCATGCTGTTTTTTACTGTTTTGATAAAATTTCTATGGGACCAATCTGTAAATATTACCTTTCAGATCTGTATCTTTTCATACTCATCTACGTAAATGTTGTTGTATTTTTCATGCAAACATTATATTATATGTTAGTTAAATTATATGACACGTTTGTTTTCATAAACCGTCTCTTAATTTTGGATTACAAATGGATTTTATATTTCATAGAACCCTAGCACTCGATCATCAACCCTTTTGCAATAGGATCTCTATTAATTTAGAGTCCCGTAACAAGATCGCGTGTGATGTCGTCTGATGTCACGAGAGGCTGTATATTTATATAGATGGATATTGGATATATAGGACTTCCTGTGTTTGTGAGCAATGGCACGGTATCACGCGAATCTCGATGGGTGAGATAAGGCTGCATGGCCGGCGAGATTGTATGATTAGTGATGCAATTCTGATACTTACGCAACTATTGATTGTAGTTGCTGATTGTGGAGTGTGTACGTCTGTTACAGATGTAACTTGAGAGATTAAGAAAAAGCTCGAGTTTAAATCAAATATCACGGTTTGCCATAATACTAGGACTATGAAAATATGAAATATTTGTTTTTTGGATGCAAAAAACTAAAATATAGTGAGGGAAAATAAAAATAAAGGTCCGTAAATTTTAGGAAACTACCTATACAAATTTAACGTTTCCCGTTTCTTCAATATTAATTATAATATATGCATTGTTGATGACTTCTTGGAAATCTACATTAAACACAAAGAGCAAAGTATTAAACACAAAGACGATTATTAGTCAGTTTTATAGTAACTTTCTAGAATCAAGTAAAAACTATCGCCATCAAGGCCCACTTTCTGTGAGTTTCCACAATTAGCGCAATTTGCGTTAATGCGCAAGAGACATGCAGTTAGATAAACTCCTGCTTAGATCCGATCACTACTGCGCAGAATTGTGGAGAAAGCTCTGCGCAAGCGCAAGTGATCTAATGTTTTATTCAACGAAAGCCTTGTTTTACATAAATCATGGGTGATGTTTTCAGAGAAATAGTAAAAGCGAGTGAATCGTTAGTTCGTATCAATACGTGTGCTTTCCCGTATTTTGATAAAAATACAGTTCTTTGCAAAACACCTGTTACATAAGCTTGAGTGGAACCAAAAATATGTGTACAATTAATAGTTACCCTAATCGAAGTATTTTGTATAGATAAAATTACTAACGGTAACTCAACCTGTTCAATTTGTGTAATAAGTGTGTCTAACAATTTTTCTGAAACATTGGTAGGCCCTGTTATTAATCGAGTGTCAAGTTTGTGTTACAAACAGTGACATAGTTCGAAAATAATCTTTAAATTCTATTAAATTAATGTGGTCTTAGGTACCTACTTATTAAAATTTCCATGCATAACATAATGAATATTTATGCGGTTAAGAATCAGCATAACGATACTTTTATATATTTGAAATATGAAGAGGAGTTTATTAGTTGTTTTGGTTTTTACGTTTATTAAAACTGTAATTCCTTCGCAACTGCTGGAGATCGCCAAGATTAACGTGTGCTCTGTTGTAAATGCCACTAACAGTCACCCATCCAAATGGTAGCCGAGCTAAGTCAATCAGTTAGTGACGACCAAGCAAGCTACTCCACCGGCACCATGATACAAGATTTATTTGTAAAAAGCTTATTTTACACGTCATTATGTACTGCAAATTGAGCACTAACTCAGCAAGTTGCGACTCAAGCAAAAACAAAATCTAGCAAGAATGGTAAAATGCGACAGCACCGAGACAGTCCAATTTTATTAGCACATCCAACCGAGATATGAGCAACTCGTTGGTATCTAATTAAAATTAATGCGAATACATACCGTTCCTCACTTATCTCAGCACTTCGTGCTTGTTTATGTTCCTACATATCAGTATTTTATAATCCAGTCGCGCTGACACGAGCAATGTTTGCCTTCTGAACGCACATAAACTGGACTCTCGCTAATACCTAGACGCTTTCGAATCCTTCCGCAGACACAGCTAAATCTTTATCGCCACCAAATCGACTGTCGTAAATCCAACTCGGTCCATTGTTGCCGTGGTTAGCCGTACACAGCGCTTATATGGGAGCGACCAAAATAAATCACGAACAAAACCATATCGGCCCGATCGTAGACTATCTCGAGATCGACCGCGGGGGAGTAAGAGACCGTATCTCCTGATATTACGCTATTGAATTAGCATTACCGCTGTTTTCGATATTGTTGCTCGTGGTTGCACGGCTCATAATTCAGTGTCGCTTTATTTTAATTTTCGTCGTGCTGCGGACGGGTCGGGGATCGTGCGAGATGGCGCCTCCCGATAGCAGTAGATGCACTCACATCTCTGTTGGCTACCTCCTTAGCTGGGGATCGCGTGCCGCACGAGCCACGTGCGTCTCCCATTTACATAGCTTCTGTTTCTGTAGCTGCTGGTAACTGCACTGTGGAATCTTTCTCCAAGTATTCACTTATGACCCCCGGTACACCTGTCAAATGCTCGAAAACAGTATCTGAATGTGCACGTATTTTGAAGTCAGACTTTTGAATAATTTGAATTTAATAAATCCGAATAAACCTGACCAATAACTTCCTTTTTAGTGACTGACATGATGGTATAGGCATGGCATAGGCATCCTGCAGGTAGAGTTATGACTCTAAAGGGCTTGAATTGATTAGTGTGGTGTTGACTTTATCTTTAATCAACTTATTCCCTACTCAGCTAGCATACCTTCATTATAATCCCATCAATAGGTACAATTACACTGTTTTTGTTACAGGTGGGCCGACCTGAATGATCTTGACATCTACAGCTCCACCTATTAAACGTAAGTATTGTCGTAAGAAATATTCCATTGTTTTTGTAATCTTGTTTATTTCCTGATGTGCCAGCAAGCAGGTCATTGATTTCTTTATTCAAGTTGAGTTATTGAGTTTATTGGTCATCTGTTTAATTAACCAAATTATATGCCTATGATAACGTATCTCGTTCGAATGAATCAAAATTGCCCTGAATATTGACGTTTCTTAAACTGATTTCTTCATTAATGAATCGAATATAAAGCCTTATCAGTAAGTGTGTAACTATAGATATGGAGGCCTATATATTCTGGAACGTTTTACTATTAGAAAATATGATAAAAATTGAAGGCATAGAAACAGTTACAACATCACAGGTCATTGATAATAATAGAGTCGTCAATAGTTTTATTGCAGTGCCGGATAAAATATATTTTGACCATAAAGTACCAAACAAATAAAGCCATAAAAAAATTGATTCGAATAATTATGACAATCACGTTCAAAAAAACCTTATCTCTCGGATATCCAAAAATAAGGATGGAGAGGAAGGAGAAGAAGGCATCAGAAACAACGTGTGCTAACAATAGACGAAACATTTATTTACAGGATCATCCAAATATAAGTTTTGCCGAAAAATCAAAATCATGTACTTGTATTTTCGATGAATTATCACTACTACTATCGCATCATCCTCTGATTCAATGATAAATCAATCGATACTATAGCAACTGTTATTCAATTACCGATAGGTACTTGTCACTTGACCGGTCCGGACCCAATCAAATCAGTAGTTAACCCCAATATAGGAGAGATCCGTAGTGGTGTTTCGATATTTCTGATTGCTTTGTCATCTTATTTAAAACTATACGTTTCTGTGCAATATTGCAGGATAATATTACATGCGTTAGTTTTTAAAGTTGGTTTCTGTAGGTAGATTACCTTCTTGATTTTACTTTGTTTACCCACCTACTAAACTTTCTGAACATGCAAAGAGCGTGATTGTTAGGTGTATCTACAGATAAATTCGTTTGGGTATCCGCGTTCAGTATGTATTTTTGTCAAATCCCATGATGAAAGCTATGGAAGCTCACGATTCAACAAATAGATTTCATCAAAGTAATAGTACCTTGATGACGCATCATAAACATCATTGCTTGCCATCTTATCAGCCATCTAAAGTACTATCGTTAGCATCAGGTAACTGAAATATTGAATAATAATTGGTGCACATAAGACTGGGCGGCGCACGATAGAGATGGTATCGGCGAGCGTGCCGCATCCATCAGGGCTGACCGTATCTGTACCCGTATCGCGCTCCAACGATAACCATTGTCTTACAGACTACAGTCTTACCGCGCTGTCACAATGGGGAGCAAGGAGTTCGCGGGTGTCGTGAATTCGAGCCAGGCTCTGTGTTCACCAAGTGAAGATATCTTGTTGAACATCGAATATGCAATAAGATATCTCCCTGTTCTTTTCCCTTTTTGCTCTAAATTATATGGTGTTGACAAAAGTGTGCATGTGCGTGCACATGCTTAAGCAAATCGGAAATACTCTAATAATCTCTGATGATAATGTTCCTCTTTATTCGTGTGTGTTTTCACTTGGAGGCAGCTCTCATCTTCTTGGTTCGCATCTGGATTACCTTTGATTGAAATACCTGTCCACTGAACTGCTGTCGTTATAAACAAGCCCTTACTAAGTCTTACCATTGATAGTATCGCGAAATTTGTGCTCGCCCCCAATCGGCCGTTTGTCTTCCGCCGCAAATGAGCTAAGTAATGGGACATGGTCCGCATAAAAGGAGCGGGTCTCCGCTAAACTTTTGCCTAGTCATTAATACACCGTGAGAACAAAATTTCTCGAACAGAAATGCTATGTCTGGTATTAGGCCAAATGTCTTTACGGTTAACATTATCGAGATAGCATTACCGGTAAATTTTCTATTCATATCGCGGATCTCAATCGGCGCATCTTTCTGCGTCATTCACTAGGTATAATTTAAAAGGGAGAACAGGCAGTTTTATATGCTCATAATTTCAACGTAATGCTAAAATTATTGCCATATTAAAATTTCCACCTTGCGTTTGAAAACTAAAGGCCTATTGAAAATGTAATAAGCATAACTTACCGCATGCAACCGATGGTAGTTTAAAGTGGTGTCTAGAAAATTACATTCATTAAAGCCACCCGAACTACTTTCCAAGTGCTAGTTTTCTCAAATAATTTCACACCTAGCCGCTTAAAGTTAGACAAGCTTCCAATAGGCCGTCACATAAATCCCCATGTCGTAATTTCGTCGAATCATCTACACCGCACGCGACCATTTAAACCCGAGGCTACCTATTGCCACTGCTTAATAGCATTAGCGTTATTGTTCTAGCGGTCATTAATAAGTCGCCGGACAGTTCTATTGGCCTGCACTCCATAACTGGAGAGACGATGTGCTTTGCGCTTTGGCCCTCGGTGTCACGAATTTGTATAGCTTTAGAAAATTATGGAGCCGTTCCCGCCATGTTCCAGTATGTCCCATCTAGATCTCTGGGCGTACCGATAGCGATATCTTTCTGTATTTTAGATAGCGGTCTTGCGCTCAACATATTTTATTGTAGTTTTAATGGCTGTGTGAGATTTAATAGTCCGTGTGGGAGATGGTTTTAACTGCTTAAAGCTTAGGCACTTGCCCTTCTCTTTCACTGTTCTTTATCTTCTATATAGCTGGTAGGCAGTTTGTTTTAACTACCGTTGATTTTTAGTCTTCCATTTGTGGTGAGATTTGTCTGCGTTCTTGTCTATGCAAAATACTGTACGGGAAATAAGATGGAACGTGAAGATTAGAGCTTTACTTTTACGCGCTTTATTATTGGATTAGTGATGCCTTCTTTCTCAACGCCCTCAATTGTTACGCGACCAGATGTATGTACGAGAAATGTAATTAAAAGTTATTTCGTTTCATCAAATGCATTGGACACAGATTTTCTTGGTCGGACTATTACTAATTATTTCTATTCGGTCCACCAGCTGTAAATCCACTTTGTGGAGTGAGCACACGCGCATCTGTCAATTAAGTACAATTAAGCGACCGTGGTGATCGGACGCCTTTGATCTGCCGACGACGGCGAACGATGTCTTCGGGATTTCTAGATTGGAGAATTTTACTATACAATTTTTGTTGCAAGTAATTGGCTGCTAAAAAGTAATAAATGTTACTGGCGTACGCAATTTGCACTTCCTAGATTCTCTACTAAACATGCCTTTGTACACCATGTACGGAATGTGGTAATAATTCAATCTTTGGTGTTGTATTTGAAAGTAAATTTCTTTTTGTATAACATACTCTTTACATGAATTGTGAATAACGCAAAAACATGGACAGTGCACTATACATACACCCCATCGCGAGATGTCAGTGCAGACCTTACTCCCCCAACTCAAATTAGAATTAGATTAACATGAATTTTTTGTACTTAGATAGATAACTCTATAATGATTACCATGACACATATAGAAATACAGTATTTAGCTTCAAAATTAACACTCACAGTAAAACAACGGGCAACCTTATCGCTAACAGCGATCTCTACCAGGCTTAGTACCAGAATGTTGGCATTTTGTCTTTAAGGCAATTTGGTTTTAAAAACGTACCTATGTTATGTTCCATAAATTTTGAATTTAATGTTATCCTATTGCCTCCAGTGACTAGTATTTTATCAGTGTCCTCATTCATAATAGTTATATTCACAAATAGTTATATCAACAGTTTCGCAGCATCCTGCAAATTAAATTGATAAGCAGTCATTAATCGAATTTCCAAGAAGATTAAGTATGACAATTATCTTCTGAGCACTTAATAGCAGGGAGTTATCTTGTTTATCAAAACTTACGTCATACTTTTCTATCAATGCAATCTATACCTTTAAAAATTGGTACAGTTTTAACAAGGTTAGTTTAGGTTTAATATTATGACGTACATATGATAGTTCTTGCTCAATTTAGATCCACACTTCAAATGCTTACTAAGTGTTTCCGAGTTTTGAGGGTCCCGTACTCAAAGTGTGCCATCGGAAACCTATGCCGTTACCCGTCTGTTTGTCTTCATTCATTATGTCGTCTGACCTTTTTCTTTTAACCGTGTTTTAACTTTCACAGAAACGTAGTATGGCAAGCTTTTGATTCTGATGGTACGAAAACTCTGAAGCTTGATTCCAACAAGGCTTTTACCAGTATTTTATGTAAACAAAGACGCAGACAAAAGCTAGTTTATAATAAAGATGACGGTATACATCTTAATTGCCTGCGCAAGATACGACTATCGGAGCACTATTTCCAACATAATAAGCATTATCATAACAATAACAAGCTAGTAACTTCACGGCATTCGATGTGTTCATGAGCGCGATAACCCAACAAGCAGGCTCAGTTGCTTCGTTTATACGATACACCGCATTCGTATCATTGGGAACACGTATCAATTGTCATTTTCTGGTGTGAACCAGTGTTTTTATACCTACAGTTCATCAGTGAATGTTTTTAAAAATAGTGAAGTTTGTGTCTTCTAAAAAGCTCCTCATTATACGCTTATCTGTAAGTTTGTCTATCAACTCCCCTTGAAGGCCTTTAGTGTTGTCTGGGTTTGAAAATATATATAACTTTATCAGTTTTATTTAGGTGTGAAATTTAAATTCTCTGAAACGTTTTATTGTTCTTTATCAATAGAAATGATCATTTTTTATTATTATAGGATGTCAGTAGTTTCCCACTGCAGGGGCCTCCTTTCTTACTCTCCTGTAGTTTTTATTAGTGAGGCCCATTGTATTCTTCTGTATTGTGTTTATATTGAGGTGTAAAAGTCTCTGAAGCAATGTAATCTTCATTTCTTTATTAATTTGTATCATCATGAGTGAAATAATCGATATTGGAATATGGATTGAAATCGATATTGTATCCGAGCAATACGAAAGTAATGATTGATGGCACAGGTAATTTATTTTTGAGCGTATAATTAGACTATTGTTGCCATTGGACCATCCGGCAACAAGTTTACAGAGTTAATGTCGGTCGTGTGTTCACTCGTGGATGATCGAGTTTTACGTGTGACTGAATAGCTCAAAATGCTGAGATGCTGTCTCGATTTCCCAGCAGGTTGGTCCATTAATCACCTCTCGTTTGTACAAGGACGACAATTGTCTTTTAGAAAAAATTCCCGACGATTCTTTTCGATTACGAAAATCAGGCAAGCTTTTGTATGGCGTGTGCTTATTTCGAAATAACCTTATGGTGTTAAACTTGACTATAGTAGGTTTCTTTAAATGTTTTAGTTTCAATGAAGAACTCGTCATCATTATAATCAACTTATCCAGAAATGATATTGCTTCTTTTTTAAACGTGCTCTTTCTTATGCATATGTGGTATTTTACACCAATATAATTCAATAATAAATACTTTATTTAAGAATGTGTAGCTATTTCCGTGCTCTCTGTATGGGATGTGGGTATTCAGCTATTACTACACTTTGTAATCGTTGTCTACAAGATCGTGATTATGATGATTATAGTCTAGTAATCAATGGTTACATTATTTACTTCTACTTTGTCAATAATTTGTCTGGCATTTTGTAATAGTGCTGTATAATATAATAAAGTTTGTATGTAATGGTCATTGACTACCTTATCGCATGTCTCAGAAGTCAGAGTAGATACATAACATACACATTATTAACATTAACTGTTGAACATAAACGTGTCGCTTACTCCCTCTTTAATGTTTTTGTATTTATGAAAGTAATAATTATGCTCGTCTGCATCTTAAAATTTGGAGTCAATCTTCTAGAACTCATATTTTTGTCATAGCAAGACGCATTAATTTATATCGCTAATCGCGTCATAGGTCAAATTAGGTATGAACTTAGGTGTTCTTAAATTTTAGTCTAGACATGGTACATATTTTTTTAGCTATTAAGTACCGAGGTCAGGTAAAAATAGCCTTGCCTGCTGTTTTAATGAATGTGCTTTATGTACAACTTTTTATAGCTACATTCTAATATACGGCTTAAATTAACACTGTAAGTACAGTTAGTGAGTTTATGTTTCACCATTAGCCGTCGTAATTGCTTGTTTACTTGTCAATTTTATTGATGAGCCTTGACGTAGGTAGCTGTTGTAACGAAAAATTTGTCAGAGAACTGATTTACATTATCTTCATCATCCTATTGCAGTCCACTGATGGACGTAGGTTTCTCCCATGACGCACCACTGATCCTGGTATTGGGCTCTTCTTATGCAGTTGCTACCACTCTCAAGTCGTCGCTCCATCTAGTCTGAGGTCGTCTTACACTGCGTTTGCTTGATCGCGGTCTCCACTCCAGAACTCGTTTATCCCAGTGGTTATCGATTCTTCGGCAAACATGATCGGCCCACTGCCACTTCTAGTTCTTTCAGTTCGTTTCTAGCTTTCTAGTTCTTTTTGATTTATGTAAATTTCGTTTTGCGGTTAAAAACTCACTAGATCTTTTGATATAAGGTGTCAAAGTCCAAAGTGTTTTTATTTATTTAGTAGGATCGCAAGGATCACTTTGAAACGTCTTATAGGTGTAATGCAAACTTAATAGGTACATATTTCCAGATTATTTCGCCAGTTCTAATGGTTAGCGCATTTTGTTATCATGATCTTCTGTGAAACATTTTGCGACCAAATAAACAACACTTGCTTTGTTTGCCTCAAACTACAGCTTCTCTAGGTACGTCTCATAAATAATTACGTTATTATTACTTTGAAGCGTAGCGTTTGCTGTCTTTGGAGCTTTTATTTTTGTGCTTTACTATGTTAGACTGCCACAATACTGGGACTTCACTGCTATTTTTATTTTGTAAAAGGATAATTGCATAAAATCGGTAGGAGCGAAGTAGTTTTTCGCCTGTTCTTCTAGACCTAGTCCAGGTCCTAGACTCATTTAGCTAATTGATATAACGAATTAGTTCTGTTTCACTTTTATAGATGTCCTACTGTAGGTATAGCTGAATACTAACGTTATGTCATTGGGTATCGCGTTCACTGTTTAATAATAAAAGTGTTACTAACAATGTTATTATCTATACTTCAGTTTCTTCAATTATCGCCATGTTTATGTTCTCCTTCATTTAGTATTCAAACATTCGATTTGTTATTAAAACATTTTAACACTGCTAATTCATCCATAAAGTGGCTTCCGTTCTTGTATGTTTTACTAGTTTTCACCGTTTTTATGTTCAGGAAGGTTGTCTTTAGAAAGTTATTTTCCAGCGAGCAGTAGTTGACAACATACGAAAATTTGCATAGGCGCCAGCACGCAATGTAAATGAGCAGAGCTGACATACAGGCCTGTGTCAGTTCAGATTGGCTTTCAACATAGCATTAAATTCATTGCGCTCAATTTTACTATTTATTTGATAATTTCAATCAATCCTCAACAAAAAGGTTTTTTTGCTAACGCTGATTGTCTAGTTTTTTGAATTAAAATTATTCTGCCACACCATAAGCGACATTGGTAAGAGAAACACTAATATTCCATATCACGTGGGTGCCAAAAACAAATGCAGATTTTTGTATAAGTAGGTTATAATTGTGTAACTACGATAATATTCCTACATTTTATTGTATATCTTATTTCCTGTGACTGGGGTGTAAAATGGTTGCCGGTGTCGTTCATATGACCCCGCGGCACTCTGAATACATTATCCACAACAGACAATTGAGCAAGAATAACGTCACTCATGTTGTACTCGTTGTTTTTGAATGTTTTCATAGCCTACTGTTTACTATTTAATGGAATTCAACTCAACGGTATGTTCGATTCGTCCTAAGAAATCTGAGAAATATTATCGACTTATAATAAGGTCTTTCGTTTTTAGTAAGTTTTTAGATACAGGTTGTTAAATCTGCGCCCTTTATATTATGGCTACCATAAGCTATTCCAATGGCATCCTATAACATTGCTTGTCAATTATCTGCAGGATATTATCATCATTATTTTAACAAATGCGTCGCTTAATATCTCATGTGGGACAAGAAGCTCCTGTTGCTTCAGACATCCGAAGTGAGGTGGCTTAGTGTTTGAATTTTTGTGATTCGATCACGCCGTAACAGATGGACCGAATTAGATGAAACTTATAATAAAGACATAGTTCTTAAAACTTGACACAAGATAAACTCGCTTTCAGTACTCCGAGATTCCAGAGACCCAATAGAAACTTTTTTGTGACTCGTGTGAATCTACGTTCCAGCACTCATCATCATCATCAGCCTAAAGAAGTCCACTGCTGGACATAGGCCTCCCCTACACATTTCCAGCAAGAACGATTCTGAGCCCATTCCATCCACCGACTTCCTGCAATCTTAACAATCTCGTCGGTCCATCTGGTGGGTGGGCGCCCTACGTTTCGTTTTCCGGTTCGTGGTCGCCATTCGAGAACCTTTATTCCCCTGCGGTTGTCGGTTCTTCATTCCAGCAATCAAGCAGCTAAAATAAAAATCCGCCTTTCCAGCGTCAGCATGGTGGTCGTGCTGAACGGCGTGCTCGCAGACGACTGCCCGACGTCAGTGCGCGCGCTGCTGGCCGCTCACCCCGGCTACAGGGACGCGGCCGCTCAGCTGCTGGCCGCGGCGGCAAGAGTCGTCGGCCCGCAAGGACTGCTCTATGTGGCACAGAGGGAACTGGCTGCGGTCGTGCCGCATGACAGTGAGTACCATGGACCTGGGGCCTTATTCTCGGCTCATCTCGGATCATTTTGTAATTTTATTTTATTGCTTCTTTTCGAAGAGAGAATAGATGATTTCCTTGAGAAATTCATCAACGACCTCATCGTAGAAGCCACGACAGCTATGATATACGGAAAACGTAGAAAAAGTGCGGGGTTATGCAATGCCAATGTGTATTTATGGGACATTGAAAATCTCGGTCGGCCCGAGAATTAGGCCCCTGTATATATTTTGAGCAATGTTTATTAGAGATTCTAATCGAGATTCTACCACCACTCTTCTCTACATAGAGACCGTGCTCATCCACACATTTTGGATCCATAGGTTTCTCGTACAACTCGCTTCTCGAGATCGTTTCTTCCTCATACCCATAAATTGTGGAATGAGTTACCACCAAAAGCTTTCCCCCTTAGGTACAACATGAATTGCTTCAAGAAAAACGTTAAAAATCTCCTCCAGGGTAGGCAACGCAATGGCAGCCCCTTTGGTGTTGTTGGTGTCTATGGGCGTCGGTCACCGCTTACCAGCAGGTGGGCTGTAAGCTCTGTTGTCTATCTTTTACTTAAAAATAACAATCTTTTGTAACACAAAGCAGAAAACAACCAATTCTCTGAAGCTACAAGGCATAAAGAGAACTTCACAAATAACGCGTACTTTTCTTTTTCAGAAAACGTCAGCATTATCGGATCAGACGACGCCACATCATGTATTATAGTTGTAATCAGACATTCAGGTAAGACAATAATCTAGCTTTACCTACTTTATAAAACTCCCTAGAATTTACAGTCAGGTGAACTTAAAAAGGCATTTATTCAGATAATTCCACACGAACCCTTTGACTAACCTCCAACTTTAGAGAGCTGGTGGTCTAGTGGTAGCGGCCCCGCCTTCCGATCCTAAGGTCATGAGTTGAAATCCAGACGTGTACCAATGAGTTTTTCTGCCCAAAAATTTATGTACACAATGCCAGTGCTCTCAAACAGTGAAGGAAAACATCGTGAGGAAACCGGCATGTCGTAGAACCTAAAAAGTTCGAAAATATATGTCAAGTGAAGCGCACTTAAAATCCTTTCACCACACTTGGTTCGAGAAAAAAAACCAGTGACACGATAAGAAAAAGAAGGAGTATGGTCCAACCTCCGTAAAGGTCTGTGCACACCTAGGTCGCTGGCGATGGCGATCAGTGAAATGCTGTCAAATTTCACAGCGATCACCTATCACCAGCGACCTAGGCGTGCGCAGGCCTTTAACTCCTCCCATCCTCTCAACAAAGCTGTCACTTATTCCAGGGTCAGGAGCAGTGGCCCTCGCACATCTGGACGGGTCGGGCACCGCAGAGGCATCCGCCGCCATGGTCGCCAGAGTCCAGCAGCTCGCCGTGGGCTATCCTGAGGGAAGACTCGAGCTGCAACTAGTAGGAGGCTTCACGGATCCACACAGATACTCCGATGAGCTGTTTGCTAATATTATGCGTAAGTTTCTCACCACTTTAGAGATCTTGTCAAGTAGAACATACAGACTCAGAATAAACCAAAAATTAACAATTGCATCAGGCGAGTGTGAATGGAACTGCTGGAAGGGGAAGACCTAGGCACATGTTTCTCGATCAGATCGCAGACGTTTTAGAGAAAGGCCAGGTTAGGAGTACCCTAAACCGACGAGCATGTATGAAGAATGTTATGCGAGTGAATGAAGCGAAAGAGGTGTGCCAAGATCGTAGCAAGTGGAAATCCGTGATCTCTGCCTATCCCCATGGGAATAAGGCGTGATTTTATGTATGTATGTAGAATAAACCACAGATGGTATGGTGATTTTCACTCTTTGGATTAGACTCTAGTCACTTAATCATAAAGAGTTTAAAATATCTAATATAATCAGGTGTCTGCTAGATCGGCCTGCTTTTTTGGTAACATTATCACTTACCATAAAGTTTGATATGTAGTCGATGGATTATTAATTAAAAAAAAAATTGGTCCTTCGAGCCGGATATTAAGGTAGTCACAGCATTCAGTTCACCTAGGTTTAAATACATTTTATGCTAATTAAAACAACAAAGTTTATAATTGAATTCTTCGTGAATGTCGGGTAATTACAAATAATTGAGTAAGGCACGTGTAACATTTGGCTCAGAGACTGCAGCAGTTAAAATGTGACATTCATAAATCTTACCTGGAATCTGATTTTACAATCATAAAATAACAGCCACATCATAAATTGAGATCTCACCAAAATCTTGCAGAAGTGTGACATAATTGCCGATTCAATAAAATGTGCTAGACGTGTATAATATGATCCATTAGTAGAAAATTTCGAGCGTAGTCGGAAATAAATTATTAGTATTGACGTCTAAGGTCAGTAGACTTGTCATGGTGCCAACGAGCGAATGTTGCGTTTAAAGCTATGTACACAACAGTAGCACAGCTGGCACTGAATGTAAATGTTGTGAATGTGATATAATTTTTGAAACTATCATGGTTTTTAACACTATTTTTATGAAACAACGGGATATTTACCATGATTACATTTTTGAGTTGACTACCGATATTTCGGCACAGTTGCATGCACCATGATCACGGTTGAATTTAATCATGGTAAATATCCCGTTGTTTCATAAAAATAATGTTGTGAATGTGGTTTTTCAACAATCATTCGGCTCTTTAAGGCACCAAGACTGTAAACTGAGAGTTTTGCTGTTTTGGTTATGAAGTTATTTGTTGCCAGTCAAAGACCGGTCCGGTCAAAGCTTAGTAGCTACCTACTCACAAAGGATTTTTTTTTTAAAGTATTTACTTTTAAATCATTTACTATTAATAAGTGATCTCAATAATTTAATCATCATAATTTGCCTGAATAGGTAAGTGTTGGACATACGCATGAGGCATATTGCATATATCCAACACGTATTCATGCAAATCGAATCCCACTATTTCGTAGTCACTGCACATCTTCCTTAAATGTTTTGTAAGTAGGTACATGGCTTTAATTGTTAGTGGGCGTGGGTGATTCGAGCAATCCATTGTAGTCTATCTACCGCTAAGTGTCGGTAATGCGAGAGGTATTTGTTAGAGTGACAATTTTGTGACTCAACTTGTAGGAGTAATTGCAGGATTGGATTTTATGGTCTTGTTTTCATTAAAGAAGCAATGTTCTTTCTTTCTTTTAAGACTTGTTGACATTATGAACACAAATATATGGGTTTCCGTGAATATTGATGGTTAATAAACTCGACATACCTAGCCAAATAAAAATGCTTATATTCTACTTTTAGGCCCTTATTCAGAAACGCTCCAGTCTGAGTCGAGCCGCAAGCATAGCTTTTTGTCATTTTTCAATAGAGAACTGTCAAAAAATCTATGCTCAGTGCTTGAAGCTCGACTCAGACACAAGCGCTGTTTCAGAATACGGGCCTTAGAGCTCTCTTTGGAATGCTATAATCAAAATTTGATATTTTACTTTTAGAGCTCTCTTTGGAATCAGAACTAAGAAATAGATCCGCATAAGAATCACAAAAAATCTGATACAATTAATTTTACTTTTTAAATTCCAGTTGCATTCCACCGGCTAACAGTGGAGATTGATCTAACTCTCGCGTGTTGTTGCGAGCTAAATACCGCCCTAGGCGGCGGTCCGCCAGCGCCTCTCGTCACTGGCGTCGGCGTGGACATTAGAGCTGGTGACCTGTTCCCAGCCAACTTCCCCGATAAAGGACCTGAGTGCCCGTTGCGAGGCGCTAGAACTATCACTGGAGGACCGCACTCAGCGCAGGTTAGTGTCACATGCACATTTACACGCTATACTTACTTATGGTATACAATCTTGGGGTGGGTATCAGAGCCGTACCTAGCCAACTTTCCCGATAAAGGACCTGAGTGCCCGTTGCGAGGCGCTAGAACTATCACTTGAGGACCGCACTCAGCGCAGGTTAGTGTCACATGCACATTTACACGCTATACTTACTTATGGTATACAATCTTGGGGTGGGTATCAGAGCCGTACCTAGCCAACTTTCCCGATAAGGGAGCTGAGTGCCCGTTGCAAGGCGCCAGAACTGACATTGGAGGACCGCACTCAGCGCAGGTTAGTACCACATGCACATTTACACGCTATACTTACTTATGGTATACAATCTTGGGGTGGGTATCAGAGCTGTACCCGGCTAACTTCCCCGACAAGGGACCTGAGTGCCCGTTGCGAGGCGCAAGAACTATCACTGGAGGACCACACTCAGCGCAGGTTAGTGTCACATGCACATTTACACGCCATACTTACTTATGGTATACAATCTTGGGGTGGGTATCAGAGCTGTACCCGGCTAACTTCCCCGACGAGGGACCTGAGTGCCCGTTGCGAGGCGCAAGAACTATCACTGGAGGACCACACTCAGCGCAGGTTAGTGTCACATGCACATTTACACGCCATACTTACTTATTAGGGCATGCAGTATCGGAACCATTCTCAGAACCGGGAATTTTCGCCCGATACTGGGCTCGGAACCGGGAATTCCCGGGAATTTCGATACTTTCGATACTGATATAATTTTTTAAATAAAACTGACCGTATAGATATACAATGAAAGAAAAACTACTGAAAAATACACTTTGTATTATTGAGATATATTTTTTTATTGAGAACCGTAAATTAACCCACACACAACCACCAAACACACGATTTTTTTTTACAATTTATAGGTTACCCTTTGACCGCTATCTCACTTGCTGTTAAGTGATGATGCGGTCGACGATGTAGCACGCTTACCTAAAAGATACCTATTCACTCTTGTCTTGAAAACGTCAAATTTGTAGGTACTCGGAAAGACAGACGCCGGCAAGGAATTCCATTCCTTGGCTGTCCGCAACATAAAAGTTGAAGCAAAGCGCTTGGTACGGACAGTTGGAACATCAACCAGGTATGGATGCCGCATTTCCGTGCGTCTAGTGGTCCGATGGTAGAATGGGGATGAAGGAACTAAATTGTGAAGTTCCGTAGCACACTCCGAAATGTATCTTGTAAAATACCGATAGACTGGCAACTTTACGACGATGTTCGAGACTTAGGAGCTTGGACTCGACTAGAGTGTCGCTACCAATGAGCCTTTTGGCTCGTCTCTCAAAAGCTTCCAATACCTCAAGCTGGTATTAGGCAGAGCCATCCCAGAGATGAGAACAGTACTCCATACACGACCGGACTTGTGCTTGGTACAGGTTAAAAAGCTGTCCCGGTGTTAAGTACTGTCTCACCTTCGATAGAATGCCTAGCTTCTTCGCAGCTGTCTTGTTTTTGGATTCTATGAACGAGCCAAAATTCAATTTACTGGTTAGCGTAAACCCTAGAAGCTCTAGTTGGTCTGAAATCGGAAGGGATACATCTCGGAAAGTAGGAGTCAGGTGAAATTGACTCCTCTTAGCGGAAAATAGACACGCCTGTGTTTTTGAAGCATTGAACTTCACCAAATTGGCATCGCCCCACTCTGCGACTACCTTCAGCGTTGTTCATGCGTTCAATCATTGCCTCTCTATGAGACTGGATCTGAGATCCACTGGAACGTGCTTCAGGTATGTATCTCTCCACAACGGTGCTGTCGTCTGCATACCCAATGATACCGGGCCTAAGCAGATCGTTGATGTGCAGCAGGAAAAGTGTTGCAGAGAGAACTGACCCCTGAGGAACTCTGGCATTAATTGCCATTTGATCAGACGAGCAGCCGTCAACGACTACTCAAATTGATCGGTCTCTCAGAAAGTCTGATACCCAAACACATAAGCCAGTGGGTAATCCATACGTAGTTTGCTTAGTAGGCTGTCATGCTAAACCCGGTCAAAAGCCTTCGAGATATCCAGAGAAACTGCTAAAGCTTCTCCGTTTCTCTCGATGGCTTCACTCCATAAGTGAGTGACATACGCTAGAAGGTCTCCTGTTGACCGATTTTGGCGAAATCCGTATGGGTCACTCAGGATATTCTCATTTATTTCTCGTATATCTTCATTATTATAATACTAAAACTCTCTGTGCGTGCACGCAACAATCAGAGTTAGGTTAAATCAAAGTTAAATCGAATATCCATCAAATAAATCAATAGTTAAAACTAACAGTAACAAACTATGTACGTTATCTAACTAAATCAGCTCAGCAAAGGTATAGCGAAATATCAGCAAGGCGTAAGTTGAATGTAAAAGCGTTTCCATCTTTCGTAAAGAAAGCCGTCCATGTTATTTTCGTTCTTTTTCTAACAGATTTTGTCATAAATAGTAACGAACATCTAACTAATCTTCAATTCAGGTAAAATAATTACATGTCATTTTCGTTTTGACTTGTCCGAAATTGTTGAGATATTATCTGAATGATGTCAATTATAGGTTTGTAATTTGTCAAAATACCTAGCAATGTATACAGAAAAGTGAAACTAAACGCATAGCAAGTGTTTTTTATCGATATTTATTTATATCGTACTAGAAAACACCAATAATTGATCATTGTCATCAGTATCGAAAGTATCGAAAGTATCGGGAATTCCTTCGTGGAGAACCGGTACTAGAAAAGTTCAAAATCAGCGATAATTCCCGGTACTTTCGATACTGATACTTCCCGGGAGCATGCCCTATTACTTATGGTATACAATCTTGGGGTGGGTATCAGAGCCGTGCCTAGCCAACTTTTCCGATAAGGGACCTAAGTGCCCGTTGCGAGGCGCTAGATCTATCACTGGAGGACCGCACTCAGCGCAGGTTAGTGTCACATGCACATTTACACGCTATACTTACTTATGGTATACAATCTTGGGGTGGGTATCAGAGCCGTGCCTAGCCAACTTTTCCGATAAGAGACCTAAGTGCCCGTTGCGAGGCGCTAGATTTATCACTGGAGGACCGCACTCAGCGCAGGTTAGTGTCACATGCACATTTACACGCTATACTTACTTATGGTATACAATCTTGGGGTGGGTATCAGAGCCGTGCCTAGCCAACTTTTCCGATAAGGGACCTAAGTGCCCGTTGCGAGGCGCTAGATCTATCACTGGAGGACCGCACTCAGCGCAGGTTAGTGTCACATGCACATTTACACGCTATACTTACTTATGGTATACAATCTTGGGGTGGGTATCAGAGCCGTGCCTAGCCAACTTTTCCGATAAGGGACCTAAGTGCCCGTTGCGAGGCGCTAGATCTATCACTGGAGGACCGCACACAGCGCAGGTTAGTGTCACATGCACATTTACACGCTATACTTACTTATGGTATACAATCTTGGGGTGGGTATCAGAGCCGTGCCTAGCCAACTTTTCCGATAAGGGACCTAAGTGCCCGTTGCGAGGCGCTAGATCTATCACTGGAGGACCGCACTCAGCGCAGGTTAGTGTCACATGCACATTTACACGCTATACTCACTTATGGTGTACAATCTTGGGGTGGGTATCAGAGCTGTACCCGGCTAACTTCCCCGACAAGGGACCTTAGTGCCCGTTGCGAGGCGCTAGAACTATCACTGGAGGACCGCAGCCAGCGCAGGTTAGTGTCACATACACATTTACACGCTATACTTACTTATGGTATACAATCTCTGGGTGGGCATCAGAGCTGTACCCGGCTAACTTCCCCGACAAGGGACCTGATTGCCCGTTATATGGCGCCAAAACTGACATTGGAGGGCTGTACGCCACGCAGGTTAGTGTCCCATGCATAGTTACACGCCATTCTTACTTATGGTACACTAACTTGGGGTCTTTCAAAATGGAGGTCTGTTCATGACCAACATTCGAAAATGTTTTCTACTAAGAATACGCATTTTATATATTATGTATTTTCCTTCATTGCAGCTCATGGTACACACACCACAACTGACACTATTCTTATGTATTCCAGGTCCTGGATATCTATGACAATGGAGTAGGCATGCTGCGTATCGGTCCGTTCAACTACGACCCTCTGCGCGGCGCAGACTTATGGCTGGAGCAGTCTGATGACTTCATCTTACAGCATCTGAGCACTACGCCCGCGGTGGAAGCGCCGCATTTCGTACACAATGTAAGTACTATTACGGCGAAACTCTTCATTGAATAAAGCTACAACTCTGTTTTACTTTAATAAACGCAACCCCAAAAAAACATTTTAATTTTAAATTTCAACAAATGTTTCTACCCTGTACCTGTAGGTTATAGTTTATTGTTTGTGTTTATTCAATAAACTTTTTCATTTCATTTAATTTCTTTCCATTTTCATTTTATTTCAACTACGCATTACGACGCCATTTTCTCTTCTTTCTCGGCTAGTGATGTGTCTCGTGGCTCGGTCCGATTAGAGATGTCCTATTCCCAAAACCGGGCAGTACACTACCATTTTAAACTTTAAGACCTCACCTCACAAAAAAACGGTAGGAAACAAACCGTAGTTTGTTGCCTGTTTTTCTATTCTGTAACAGTGCTTGAGTCTGAGTCGAGCCTCAAGCAATAGATTATTGCATTTTTTTAATGAAGAGCTGCCAAACAACCTATGCTTGAGGCACAACTCAGACACAAGCAATGTTTCTGGATACGGATTGTATGAAAATGACATAAGCTTAGTGTAAGCATTTGTCAGCTCATTTGTTCATTTTACCCCGTTCCCGTTACTTTTTCGGGATAAAAGACTTGAGTCTTTGTAATTCAAACTGATCCATGCTATTCAAGTGAATAAATGATTTTTGCTTTTGACTAAATTTATGTATTTGCTATTTTCAGATCCGTGTGACGTTGAAGTTCATCCAGCAGCATCCGTTTCCGGCAGTGACCGTGTTTCCGGACAATCGGCCACACTACTATCGACGAGATGAGCAAACTGGCTGTTGGACCCCCATGCGGTTCTAAACACAAATGCTGGACCCCCATGAACCCCCGTACACTTTTTGACCCCACTGCGCTTAAGAAACTAATAGCAGTCTCGCTCTGCCTCGCTCTTAAATTTCGAATCGAAGATATAAAATCTTTAAATTTTATAATAAATAAAGTTTCAGTTATTAATTTTACAAAGGCTTAGTAAAATTGAGAGATTTCGTTCTTATAAATTGCGTTTTTTTTCCATTTTGTCAAAAATATTGTAATGTGTGAGCGGTATAGTGAACTGTTATCAGCGTCTTAATCCAATCTTGTTGGAATACAATGTCCTAGAACCAATTAGTTACCGTGTTTTAGTACCTAAACACACGGTTCAACAGGAATGTTCATGCATAAACGTAATTTTTTTGACATAAATTATGTAATTTTAAATTCAAAACATAATCGGCATAGAAGTATGTACCTGACGCGTTTTAAATAAATGAGAAAAAAGCGGGAAACAGTAAAAAAATGAAAATATCACAGGGTTTGCAATACCATTGATTGAAACTATAGTGTTTTGATAGAAAATTTGACGTACGCTAAGTGACAAATTTGTTTTATTTTGTTATATTGTAATGTTTTGTTTTATGTAAATTAAAAGAATGCATTCAATTCAGTAGTGTGAGTGTAGTAGGTAGTTAAATTTAAAATGACATTCCCAATATAAGACATTTACACACTCTTATAGCTCTGTAGATTATAAATACTGCTTTTTGTTCAGTAGTCATGAGTTTTTGGGTAACTCCCATTTTTGTTCTATTAGACTGCCGTCATAGAACTACTACAACTGTTTTATCCTTTTATTTCCATGGATTAGCCACTCTTGTCACATTAAATAATAATCAATTCTTGCTATGTACTAGAAGTTGTTATCTATACATTTATATTATTGTATATTTTGTGCCCTTAAAACTATGTAGATTATTTTTATGAAATTGTCTCGTAAAAATGCAGTACTTGCCTTAGTAAGTACATAATATATTGTTTCTATGACTTGCCTATTACATAATACTTGTTAGCAATTTATAAAAGTAGTTTCATTTACGAAGAAAGTTGTAAATATTTTTAGTGAGACATTAGGTATAGTTAGACAACTTTTAAAATACTTTAGTTATTGTTGTGTGAAAATATTACAAATATATTGAAAGTTATAATACTACTTATGTGTTTTTTATTTACTTCCCTTCTTTACATTTGGTAGGTACATGTACAATTACGAATTATAAGAATCACGGGAAGTCGATGGATGAATTGTCTGGAACTCCCAGGGCCTTACTAGTTAACTTGTCAGGTTGTATATTGTTGATCTGTTGATCAGTGACCTCCAGTAACATACGCTTTGGAATCAAGCACATTCATACTTATTACTTGGCAGAAATCCACTTTTGAAACACATTACTTAGTCAAACGAACGGCTATCAAATACCCTAGCTAAATTAACAAACTTAGTTCTGATTAAGAGGGAATCACACAGGCGACTCTCCATACAAACGTAGTCCCCTATTTCCTCCCTTGATAATGCCTCTAGACTCTAGTCTAGAGTAACCATTTTGTCTCATAAAATCCAGGGCGTCGATTCCGGCAACACGGCTTGATCGAGTGATCGCTGAATCCGCGTTCCATTTTCAAATTTTTCAAACAAAAATTGACAACTCACATCGATTTACGCTATCGCTTGAGTGATTTGTGTTGCTGGAATCGACGCCCAGATCTGCTTTAAACGTGTTCGTATGTTTTCCTTTTTTTCGGAAACTTATTGCTATACAAAATATGACCCTCCTTTAGGTCGTATCTAGAGAAACTCTAGAATAAACAAGAAGTGTATTTTTAGGGTTCCGTAGCCAAATGGCAAAAACGGAACCCTTAGAGATTCGTCATGTCTGTCTGTCTGTCCGGCCGTGTCACAGCCATTTTTCTCCGAAACCATAAGAGCTAGACTGATGAAACTTGGTGAGTAGATGTATTCTGTAAACCGCATTAAGGTTTTTACACAAAAATAGAAAAAAAACTATAAATTTTGGGGGTAAAGTACTTGAAACTGAAACTCAAAATTTTTTTTTTCATCGAACCCATACGTGTGGGGTATCTATGGATAGGTCTTCAAAAAATATGTTGAGGTTTCTAACATCGTTTTTTTCTAAACTGAATAGTTTGCGCGAGAGACACTTCCAAAGTGGAAAAAAGTTGCCCCCCCCCTCTAACTTCTAAAATAAGAGAATGATAAAACTAAAAAAAATATATGTTGTACATTACTATGCAAACTTCCAACGATATTTGGTTTGAACGAGATCTAGTCAGTAGTTTTTTTTTTATACGTCATAAATCGTAAACCGCAATTTACCTTTTGACGAACTACAAAAACCTAGGGTCCCACTCATTAACAGTCCGCCTGCAGTCTCTGGTCCTATCGGCGGCCTGCCGACCTAGGCCGATAGCGTCAACACACTAAAGCGATTTTTGCCTGCCGACAATGCCCTGCCGCCACTTTAGCGACTACAGACTAACCGTTCGGAGTCGGCAGTTTCTCACCGTAGGATCGCGCGCCGGCAATGCTCTGATATCGGTTTGAGCGTCCACACACTAGATTCGGCAGACTTTCACAATTTTTTTTTTTTATATTATTATTTGTTGTAAGCTTCATCTTTCAATCGTTTATTGTGAATTAACAATCGTCTTTCACCTTCCATATACATGGAAAACTTCTATTATAAAAATAAAATAAAATAAAAAGCCTTTTATTTCTTGCATTTTACAAAAGCTTAAAAAAGATAAGGTAGGTATGTACTTAATACTAAAAAATACGGGTTGCACTCCGGGAGTGCCGGCAGAAGTGAAAACTTGATTATTAACGTTGAGCATGTTTGATATTTTGGAATGGTTAGGGGGGGCTTGTTTGTTATTTGGCACGCTGTAACATACACGAACATTCGCGCAAGCGCCCTGCGCTGCCTAAACGAAACAGTAGGCCCAGGCATACATTTTCGCCTAACCATTCCAAAATATCAAACATGCTCAACGTTAATAATCAAGTTTTCACTTCTGCCGGCACTCCCGGAGTGCAACCCGTATTTTTTTTTTAATTTAAAATGTTAGTGACTTAATGTAATAAAAAATAGTAAGTGTCCGTAATATAATATTTTGTAAGTAGTTATCCTCGTCTACAAGAACCCCTTCACAGGTGAAGGCCTCCTCCAAAGATAGCCATTCTTCACGATTTGTAGCAGTATGGAGCCTTTTTGGAAAACTTCTATACAGGGTTATTCATTATTAGCTGCAAATACTCAGGAATTAGGTTCAACAAATAAAATAAAAAATATTTATTACATGATTTTTTTAAGTTTTGTTATGAAAATCCCGAGAAAATCGAGAAAAGGAATCATTGGCGCCTGACATATTTTGACCTTTGATCTGCGCCCGCGTGCCGTAAGCGACACTCTGCGTTCAGTCACCGCCTGGGTGGGTCATTGTCCTGTTCTCCATGGCAATCATTATGCAATAGCCGTAACGAAATAAAAAAAAAATTAAGATACAAAAACTTAAATCAAAATTGAAAAAAAATCATTTCATAAATATTTTTATTTTATTTGTTGAACCTAATTCCTGAGTATTTGCAGCTAATAATGAATAACCCTGTTTAACTCAATAATGTCGACTATTGACGACACAAATTGAGGTTTGTTGTCCATTTTGGCAAAAAAATTAAACAAGTCGAAAAACTTGAAACCGAAGGCGCCCAACTGACACGAGACGTCGGTCGACAGGCCGCCGGCCGGCTACCTGCTAATGTGTGTTCATTCGCCCTCAAGGCCATAGACTATCCGGGCGATATCTGTTGGCGCTGACCGGAATCGTCAAGTGGCCACACATTCTCAGTTCGTACTAGTCGTCAGTCCAAAATCTTAAACTGAACTGTTAGTGTGTGGGCTATTGCGATTAACTGACAGATTGATATCGTCCGGTAAACTGTTAGTGAGTGGGGCCCTTTATATTATGTTATTTGATGCTACGGAACCCTCCATGGGCGAGTCCGACTCGCACTTGTCTGCTTTTTTTTTAAACTGTCGTCGAATGCAACGAACGGATTTATTGAAGTTTTCGGTCAATGCCAACGCCATCTATGAATTTATTGTAAAGTTCTTTTATATTTTAGTCTATGGCTGCAGGCAGAGGACCTAAACCGTAACCTAAACAATTATAGACAACCGTAGACAGATCTGTCTACGAAGCAACCATCTCTGTTTGTCAATATGACAGCCATCTGACAAATGACAATGACATTCCAATATATGGAATGAAACGGAGCAGCTCGCGGTCGCACGCAGTTTATTTTGTTTTCTTTTCTTTTTCTCTCTGTACGACGAATTTTGTTGTGGAGTAGTTTTATCTCCAACAGTTAGACCTTGGATATTTACTTATAATCAAGAACAATGGACAAACCGACCGTCACGGACCAACCACCTTCATACTCAGCCACTATGCAAGGTAAAGAAAGTTCCAAACTCATTTTGTGAAACCATATTCGATGCCAATAATGAATCACAGATAAGCGGATTGGTGTTGTTCACTGCGCAACTATATGCAACTTTAGAAGTAGATAGCTATTGCCACGTGATTATGTTTTATTTGAAAAGACAGCTTCAAAACTTCGAGAAACTTGAATTTCAGGTCCGCAACCGTACGTGCAAACGCAACAGCCGTATCCTCAGCCGGTAGGCGCTCAAGGAGTATACCCGCCTCCGCCGCCCGGCTACACCCCGCAAGGGGCTCCAGTGGTAACTGGCTATGTGCCAAACTACGGAGCTACCAGCATCATCATCCAACCGCCTATTATCGCCGTTGGTGCTTGTCCCGCTTGTCGTGTCGGAATGCTGGAGGATGACTTCACATGTCTAGGTATTCTCTGTGCAATTGTTTTCTTCCCGCTCGGAATCCTATGCTGTCTTGCACTTAAAAACAGAAGATGCTCAAACTGCGGGGCTTTGTTTGGATAAAGATCGATGACTCAAGCATGTACATTGTTATTCTGATAAGAGCTATTAGTGAATTGGCAGGTTTATCATGGAGCCACTTCTGTAGACCATTTCTTTTGGGTTTTAAGGTCAATTACTTGAAAAATGGAATCACAAAAGAATGAAGATAAATTACTGAAGTACTGCCAATTAAAAAATATATATTAAAGTTAAGATGGCCAGTTCAATGAACCAAAACATTCCTAGTTGTGTAAATAAGATTTAACTAATTGTTTTTTTTTCAAAATTTTGACAGGAACTCCATTTTTGAATAACTTTCAAAAGCTTTGTATAAGTTAATGTATAAATAAAGGAGACAAGTTTAACAACTATTATGGTCAGTCTGGCAGCATTATCTATTCAAAAGTAATTTGAATAGATAAGTAAATGACATAGGTACCTATTTAATCACATCTTTATTTACTTTTTATAAGTGTGTGATTAAATAACTATTGAGAAGGATTTCCTTGGACATTGTACGGGCTTACAAATCTTGATAAAAAGCTAGAGAAAAATTTAAAACAGTATTTTTACTTAGCTTTTTACTAAAGTTTTTTAAAAACATATAAATGACTATTATGACCATACAGCGTTCCTACCTAACAGGTTATTTTGAGTGAAAGAACTCATTAAAAAATGTGCTGATTATATTATTATCATATTTGCCATTCGGGTATCTATGAGTCATTGAGATAAAAAAACTAATTTAATATTAATTCATTGATGTTGGGGCCTCCGAACCTAACCAATTGACTTGCTAAGAGGCCTTAATGTATGACACGTTAATTTGCATTATTATTCACTTAATAAAATAACAATAAGCAGGAGCCTAATTCTCGGGCCAACTGAGATTTCCAATGTCCCATAAATACACATTGGCATTGCACAACCCCACACTTTTTCTACGTTTTCCGTATATCGTAGCTGTCGAAGTTTCTAGGATGAGGTTGTCAATGAATTATTCAAGGAAATCATCCATTCTCTCTTCGAAATGAAGCAATAAAATAAAATTTCAAAATGATCCAAGTTGACCCGAGAATTAGGCTCCAGGTATATCTTCTTTTTTGCCATATATTACTTACAAAATATGGAGCAAATCTACAGTAATAATATTATTTAAAACGATAGTTTCTTAAAAAACTCAAAAACTATGGATTACGAGCGGATTTAAAAAATTCACCTTAAGAATATACAGCTTGGACGGCTTGGACAGATCGCTAGTACAGTAATATAATTATCAAATGTACAGTAATTACTGGCAAAACGTTTTATGATGAAGATTAACATCTCTTTCAGCAGTCCACACTTTGGCAGTTAGTGGTAGCTTCTTTAAAAATGATTTTTATTGTTAGGTTTTTTTTTTATTAACTAAATAAATATTTGCCAAATACTTATAGGTACAGTTAGCATCAAAATCAGGTCAGCTCCTAGGGTAGTCAAATTTATCTGATGGATATTATATCTTATTTAAATTGCCAGTAAGTACCTATGCATAATGTTGTATGCATTCAGAGTAGCCAATAATCTAAGGAATCATACATACCTACATACATAATTTTAATAAGTAGTGAACCTACTTTCAGCATTCTACATGCATGCAGCATTTTAACATGTACTCGCCTAATAGCTATTAAAGACAAGCTATGTAAATAATGTATGTGCAATGTGCATGTTGGCAATAAATAAAATAAATCTAAGCATGTATTTTAAACAATTATATTGATGAATCAATATTATCTCTACCTTCGAGAGCTTTTTTTAATAACAACTTGAACATCCTGACATCACCTAGGGTGCTTATTGATCATTCGAACTGCTTATTTATGAAATTGTTCTTGTATTCTCAGATAAGGACCCTATATATCTATATATCTCATTTAGGACCCTAGGAGCTGACATGATTTTGATGATGACTGAAGTTTTTGTTATTACCAACTTGTAAAAAGTCAGGTAGGTAGTTTTTATTGTATGTAATGTGAATATTTATATTATACTTTATAACACACCATTGTAAATGTATTGTTGAATAAAAATAAAACAATTCGATTGTTGATGCCATAGCCAGTTACAAATGAAAGTTGATTGATGTTGCCATATTAAAAAAAACATTAGGTAAGTATGTATGTCATTGTATTAACAGTTATATTTCAATGCTTTTATATTTTTATGTACGTCTGTTATTTGGGCTACGGGTCGTTCGTCGCTTATGGTGAATAGTCATGCAAAGTAGCGCCCTCATTAAGCGCGCTTTTGTCTTATTTTTATGTTACACAACGGAGTTATCAAAAATATTAAGTGGTGCCTTCTACGTACAAGCTTGTTTCTAATGCCTCTGGTATTGTATTTTTGAAATAATAGAAAATGTGTTCCGAGTTTTGGGTGACCACATGACAGAACGTCCGATTTTTTGATGTGGTAACTTTAGGCGGGCTTGAGCATCTTTGACGGAAAAAACCTATGAACTCGTCATTCATCACGCGACACCTCTTCGGCAAAGATCTACAAACATCGCCAAAAGTCGTCCAGGAGTACCATGGTTTTTTTTATTTCCATTGTAAGTTCAATACCTAATGAGTCAAAAACTGCCGAGCGCGCCATTTTCGGATGACTATTCAAGTTCTGTCGCTTTGAATCGGCCACTACGTACATAATAATATAACAACTACCATTACTGATTCAAGAGGTAGGTATCTATAACCCGCACTGGTAAAGACACCAATCTCAATGGCGGCGCTGTTCATGACCTCTCACTCACACATACCAAACAATAATTTCTTTCATTCGCACTCGTGAGAGGGATACATTTTTATTTAATTGAACAGCGCCGCGATTTGATTAGCTGTATCTTAGGTTTCTTTATTGGTACGGGTTGTAAATAGTTTTAATTATAAGTTTTATATTCAATATTAAATCATAATTATAAAAAAGTGGTAAAATGTTTATGATTATCAGTTACTATAATAGATTATTAGCATTAAATACAATTTATAAGTAAGCTAGACAGCCAGAAATGCCTTACATTCTCATACATGAGAGAACATTGTTGATTATACCTATTAAATATACTTAATTGTTAGTTATATGATTGAAAAATATATGTTTAATCTTGAATTTATACCTATAGTTTTGCAATAAAGTTTGGGTACAAACTATGTATTTTTATTCATAATTGTTTACCTATAACGGATTTTGTTACCTTGTGAATTAGCAGGAACATTTGTGAATTTGTGACGGAGCTTTTAGGCTGATAGAAAGATGGAATGAAAGAAAGAAAATTATTTATGTGCGAAGCAAAACTCACACTAACAGTTTAAACTTAACTACTTATCACTAAACTTAGGCTCATAGGACCTCCATCATGGTTGACAAACCGCTAGAACATGGACCCATACCGTCAGAATTACCTACTCAATAAGCTATGACTTGAGCGCTTTTAGGGATGCTTGGAGAATCCTTGATATTCTGGGAAATTTTTATTTTGTAAAATAAATCCTTCGAGCATCAAAAGAATTTTCGCCGAACCCATAACTCTGACACGTAAATATAGTGTTGCAGAGTCTGATAGTTTAGGACCTATAGTCACTTAAAGCTTACTCCCAATTGACCCAATTCTACAGATTTTCGTTTTAACATAATCCTATAGGTTTTTTTTTTGTGGAAATAGTAGGTACGTGAAGTGATGCGAGTGAAGATAGAGTACTCAATACTCAATAGATTTATTGTAAACACATGGTATGTGAGGTGTTAATTTTACAAACAGTGGTAACATGTGAGCCCCTCTAAGACACTACAATAGTAAGAGGTTGGCAGATCGAGGTTTTTTTTTATATAATATTAGTTTTAATTACGTGTCATTTTAATAATAGAGTAAGTCCTAGACCCCACGCCAGGTAACTCTGCGCGTGACAGATGGCGGAAAAAATAAAATTGTAGGTAATGTATCTAACGATCGCAAACCTGCATTAGGAAATCGAACTTGCATTGCGTTTAAAAAAAGTGTATGTTTGTTATTGGGATGTTAATTCCAGCCAGATAATTTTCCATTTTCCGTCATCATCAATGCTATCTTGCGCGGACTTTATCAGTGCGAATGACTCACGTCTACTGATTGTATAGTTCCTATCTATTGTCAATGGGTATGTAGGTAGGTACTATAATAGGGTTGGTAGGTAGGTACTACTTTACGCGCCTGTAATGCCCCATTAACTTCAATTCAGCTAGTTAACGACCCGTGTGGTATTCAGTAAATTTTCACCCTGTAAATATGGCTACAATAATATAGAACGTAACGACACTAAATGTCGTTACGTTCTGTAACGCGGTTTAAATAATGTTGTTATGATAATAAGTAGATACAACATGTAATTACAGTACCCACTCATCCTCAGCCTGAAAAAGTCATCATCATAATCATCAGCCTGAAGAACTCCACAGCTGGAAATAGGCCTCCCCTACACATTTCCAAGAAGAACGATTCTGAGCCCTTTCCATCCACCGACTTCCCGCGATCTTAACGATGTCGTCGGTCCATCTGGTGGGTGGGCGCCCTACGTTTCGTCTTCCGGTTCGTGGTCGCCATTCGAGGACCTATATTTTCCAACGGTGGACGGTTCATCGAGCTATTTGAATTGTTTTTTTTTATACTTATTCTACGAGCTGCTGAAAAAGTAAACAAAGTAAATAGAAGTCCACTATTGGAAAAAGCCCACTAAATTTAATGGAAGAATAATTTTGATTATTCTTCCATCTATTGATTTTTTGCACGGGTGTCATTTTTGTCGCGCGAAACTGGGGCATATCACTAGTATCTATGATTTGATACACATCTGGGCCAACTATGTAAGTATTTATTCTGATCCCGTAAATTTAGGTAAAAGTATTTACATAGTTTGATGAAGGTAGGTATTTACCGAGGTGCTCAACACAAAATATTTCGTGTGACATTTTCAGAGACCAGTGATAAATGCCCCGAGATAAGTACGCAACATGATTTATTATTATTCAACCCTAAGGTTGCAGCAACAGCAGGTAGCAGCGGAGTAACATTTTATTGTACCTAGTTTCCTCGATGGCAAATTGTGACTGAGCGATACGGGAACAAAGTCAGATGGCCTCATTTGACTTATTTTGTAATACGTTGGTAATACTTGTAATTGCTTACCTATTAGGTAGATACCTACCTAAAAAAGTAAGCACTTAATAGCAAACATATTAATTCTGTTTTTTTTATCTATTTGATGGAACAAGCATAATGGCCCACCTGATGATAAGTGACAACCATCGCATATAACAAAGCATTGCTTAGGTCACGCGCGTCAGGAATGTGCCCTACGACGCACTGCCCTGTGCCTATTAACTTGAGGCATACCATACAGATGTTCAGTCTCACGTCCCAGTAATTTCACCGGTACCGCACACACAACCCTTCAAAAAGAACCATAACTATGCTGCTTCACGGCAGAAGTAGGCATGCTGGCTGTGACATGGGTAAGTTGGTATACTTCTGGAGCCTAATTCTCGGCTCATCTCGGAGCATTTTGCAATTTATTTTATTGCTTCTTTTCGAAGAGAGAATTGATTCCTTGAGTAATTCATCGACGACCTCATCGTAGAAGCCTCGACAGCTACGATACGATATACGGAAAACGTAGTAATAGTGCGGGGTTGTGCAATGCCAACGTGTTTTTAAGGGACATTGAAAATCTCGGTCGGCCCGAGAATTAGGCTTTTGATGTGTCTGCGTAAAATTTTAAGCAAAGAGCTTGTTTACGTAGAGGTAAAACTACGACGTAGAAGTGCTACGAAAAGACAACGACGCGCCACGATGTTAAACATTTTCGCCAGTTGAGAATTCGTTTAGAAGTTTTGTGAAACGAATTGCTCGTCTTGCTCCCGTTTTGTGCCGGAAAAAGCAATTGAGCATAAAATCAAAATAACGGTTTAAATATTTATGGGAAACAAAATGTTAAAAGTTAAGCTTGTAATCGCCGCTTTAGTAAAGCGCGATTTGCCCCACTTTTATGGGACTTCTCCGGAAACTGCTTGAAAGAAAACTTCGGAAATATGAACTTTTAACTCCGGACATTATTCTTGCGTCTGTATTTTCATGAATGAAGATTAACGACTTATGAAGAATTTTGTTCATGTCAACGTCGGATTTAACTGAAGTAGAGTAATTTCAGTTTCTGTCCTTTCAAATAATCTTTTCAATGGCTTGTGGGCGTCTCGAAACTGACTTTGGAAGGTTTTGTGTAACATTTTAAGCAGCCGTTACTACTGAAAACTGGTGCTGTAGGCCTACCATGAGCTATGTCTGGCTCTGGTTTTGAGTCTGTGTGAGTGCTCACCAGTGCATTATACTGTGTATATGACGTTTTGACGTAGGATTTATTTAGTCAACGCTCACACAGACTCAAAACCAGAGACAGAGCCAGACAGAGCTCATGGTAGGCCTACTGGTGCACCAACGAGATTGCAAATGATTTTCTTTAGTTCTAAAATTACCCGAACATAAGAGTAAAAACTTTTTCATAGGGCAAATTTTCCAAAACATAAAAGTTATACGTATTTGTACATTCTGTAATTACTTGTATGAATTGTAAGCTTCTTTGTAAATAAAGTGCTTCAGTGCTATATTTGATTTCTCAGCCGAGTTATCTTTTGTTTTATTCTGAAAAGTTGAGGTAGCTACACGAGTGTCTTTTGTTTTCAACTGTAACGAAGCCTTAAGAGACGATGAATAGCTGGCATCGTGGCTGCGGCAGGCATTCATTTGTTGAATAGAACAGTCGTCGACACAGTATGGCCTACTAAGATCTACCAGATAGCGAAACAGGTGTTCTGGTACAGAGACGTGGGGTATAAATTTAGAGGATTCTTTGTTTGACCGTTTGAAATGGCACGATGGTATTAAGGAAAGAATGGCAACCACGAACTAGACGAAGCATAACACTCACACTCTCCATCCAATGGGTAGACGATATTGTGATGGCGAGAGTGCTCAGAATCGTTCTTCCTAGAATGTATAGGGGATGCCTATGTCCAGGCAGTGAACTTTTACACGCTGTTTTTTTTTTTTTTTTTTATTAGTTTTCACACCTATAATATTATAAATAATGTTTCCTAATAAGATTACGATCTAGCCATAATGAAGGCTAATGAGCAATTTTATGCTGACTTAAATTTCTACATTGTTATTCTAAGAATGTGTCCATAAGCACTTTTCTTATTGGCTGATTAAATAAATCAATAAATAATGTGGACAACACAAAACACTATCTAGCCACAAACTAAGCAGTGCTTGTACTATGGCAACCAGATAGCTGATATAATACTTATGTATTTTTTTTTTGTAAATACGTAGGTACTTAGAATATAATATAACACCCAGACAGAGAATTGTTCTCGGTGGGGATCAAACCCACGACCTACGGCTCAGAAGGCAGAGCTACTACCAACTGAGCTGAGAGGCCAGTCAACGTGTGATACTTCCCAGCCGCGTCACGAGCTCTAATTTCAATGCAAGTTATACCAATAGAAGGTACTAGAATTGTTCGTTTTTGTACGTTGATTAAAAAAAATGTACTGCAATGTTTGTATTGTAATGGAACGATCGACAACATAAAGATGGACGTGCATCATATATTCACGGCGGTTATTGCGGCCGCGTGGGGATGACACCACGGAGCTAGGAGCACGTGGAAATGACTAATTCGAGAAATCCTTGACGAGGTAAAACTATGCTAAAACAAAGGTTACATTCAAATGTCGCTGTCAAATTTGACAGCGTTTCATTATGTATTATAAGAAAGACACTTCTTTCACCAATAGAATGCTACATTCTTCCAATTTGACATAGGCTACATTTCATTTTGAAAAAAATTAGGGATCCTTGGTAAAATTTGAACAATGTAACCGAAGGTGTAGAAAAATGAGTCTTAAAATGTCTTTCGTCGAATGCGCTGCCGAAACTATTAGCAATAGAACAAAATAATGTACAACAATATTGTCTACCCCGTGCGAAGCCGGGACGGGCTGCTAGTTTAAAATAAAGTAACAAACTATCTACATTATAATGCCTGGCGATTTTCAATCTATAATAATATATACGTACCTACTACTGTGTATAAGCCTCGGGCCTCGGCCTACCTCCATGTTGCTTTACCCTATACACAGGGTCCATGTCATACTGACTTACACCTAAGAACTATGTATGTACCTAAACTAAACCATGCAATAAATAAATTGAGTATTGAGACTAACATACATGAAAATAAAAGAGGAATTATTTATTAATTGTTAGAGAGGGTTTTTTCTTACGGTATTATCTACTTGCAATAGCTTACCACTTCAATTTCCTGAGGTCTACGTTCACGAGCGAATGAAATGGGGACATGAACGCGCGTGCCTAACAGGGAATAGTTCCGGTCACATGAATAGCCATTTATGATCTGCGTTAGCTGTGAATACTTACTATTCTGATACCCCCCATAAAGAACCTACAACCTGTTGGCCTACCATGAGCTCTGTCTGGCTCTGTCTCTGGTTTTGGTTTTGAGTCTGTGTGAGTGTTGACTAAATAAATCCTACGTCACACACACAGTATGATGCACTGGTGAGCACTCACACAGACTCAAAACCAGAGCCAGAGACAGAGCCAGACAGAGCTCATGGTAGGCCTACTGTTCTTACCGCACGTCGTATCATTGTTTCTTTTGAACCAGTGTGGTGAAAGGATTTAAAAAGGCTCCTTTCGTGCACTTGCACATGTTTTCGAACTTTTTAGGTTCTAGAAGAAGAGCAAAAATACTATTTTCATTGCTCATACTCTGAAAGTAGGTCTGATGTTGCCTGAGGGGCCTAATTGAAAGTAATACTTTCAGCCCTAGGGAGAATCGCTTTCTACTGACAGCTGTCAAATTATAAAAAAAACAAGTTCTGTTTTATTCAACCATGTTCCAACTTTCTAAAGTCTTTCTAACTGCAAGGAGGTTGGTGAACCAAATTCTAACTTTTTATTCAGCAAGTAAGTTGGAAACCCATTACAACTGTAAGAAGTTTAAAAAGTCTTAATTAGAGCGCAATGTAAAATTTAAATTTAAATAACATAAAGATAGTATTAAATAAATAATATATCTTCTAAATTAGGTACTTGATTGATTGAGCTTCAACTATTTATTTAAAATAACATAGATTTGAGGAAACAATTTACCATTTTTTTAATAATGAAAATGATAATAATGGCTGAATAATGCTGGCGAGCCGAAGCCGAACGCCCGCCAGAGAAAAAGCAAAAAAAACCAGGAAGGCGGCAATTCAATCTTCATTTTCACTAATTTTACTTTCATGTTTTTATTTTTACTTTCCTTGTATTCGTAATGAAAAGCACAGTGTTTACCTCGGGTGAAAGTCTTTTAAGTCCCTCAAGCTCCATTGGCGCCCTCGCTACGCTCTGGCGCCAAACCCGTTTCGGGACTCAAAAAACGTGACTTTCAACACTCAGGTAACAATGTACTATTCCGAGAGGGGGGATAAAAAAAATATATGTTTGTATTTTGGATCTTTGATATCTGAGTGCGGAATCCGTTTTAATCCAAAACCAGCTTTTGGCGCTCAGTGTTGGTACTTTTGCTGTTGTTCTCTATAAAAATTATTATTTGCAATCAAAGCAAATTGAAAACTCCATCTCAAGAAGATTTACGACTGGCTCGAGGTCGGAGAAATAATAATAAAAACTGTGTCATTTTCCACAATATTTTAACACCCCGTCGTCACCGTTTATGCTCTAGAGAGTTTTTCATTTAGTCGCATTGCTGAGGCATTGCATCTTTAGCCCTCCACTCCACTATATTATATTTATTTAAAATGTATTTTCTACAGTCGTAAATACTTATATTAAATTGTAAGTTTCTTTTTGTAAATAAAGGTATAATTATATGGAAAACACGGGTATTTATAGCGATTACCTTTGTTATTTCCCGACGTTATATAATTATGCATAACGATCGCGTTAATTTAAAAAGTGGTAAATAAAAGTAGCACAACTTTGTTTTAGACAATGAATAGATATCAAACATGGAAGCATTAGAAGAAAAATATGGAGTTATTATAAAAACGGCCACCCACGCAGTCCAATTACTTCAAGTGTATGCTCTTTCATTCATCTAAACAGGGTGCAAAAAGAATACCCATGACACACACTTTTAGGCTATTAACGATTAATAATGAAAAAAAAATCTGCCGAAAGATAACCTTCTACTAAATTATCTCTTATTGGTGAGAAAATGAAACAATAATAATAATAATAATTAAATAAATATTATAGACAATCCACACAGCACTATCTAGCCCCAAACTAAGCCGAGCTTGTACTATGGGAACCAGATAGCTGATATAATACTTATAAACATTTTGTTGTAAATACATAGGTACTTAGAATACAATATAACACCCAGACAGAGAACATCCATCTGTGTTCACCACACAAAAATTTGATATCAGTGGGGATCGAACCCACGACCTACAGCTCAGAAGGCACAGCTACTACGAACTGAGCTGAAAGGCCAGTCAAATAATGTGATGGGGAGAGTCAAATAGAGCTATGGGAATTAGAGATCCTTGCGATCATGTGGACACGATCAAACGGCGTGAAACATTTATTCTTCTTTCACAATGCATACGCCAATGGTAACGCCATAAATATGGGAAGGCCATTCTTTAGGAAACACAATGGAAACGGGCACCGAATCTCTAGGGGTTCATATTATATTAGAATGGTGACAGAATTACAGCCGTTTGAAGATTGGTTTGCAAAAGCTGTGACTGGTTTACAGCGGCCGTAATATAGTACGATGGAAAAATACAATATTTTTACTATGTTCATATTTTTTGTGTTCTATGTTTCAAAACGTTCAGTTTTGCAACCTAGGTTTGTTCGATCATTACATTATATCTTATTTTATCAAGCTATGCTTCAAAATGGTTAGTTTTGCAATATAGGTTTCCTCAGATTTTTATTTCTTTGGGTCTACGGTTTAGGGCTCTACGTCGTAGCATGCTACGAAAATTCATTTTAGGCTTTCTGTTTCTGAGGGCTCACTGACAAATGGATAATTCTATAGGAATTCTCTTGAGGCATTAAACCCTGAAAACATTCAAACTAGTAGGTAATCTCGTTAGCTTCTCGGTTTCAGTGTCGAGTGACAAGGGACGGCGCGTGGCGATCGAAATTCAGCAAATACCGTGCGCCCAATTACGCTTTAACGATATTTTCGATACTTTGAAGAAGTTTCAGATTACGCACAGTGTAGCCCTTGAGTGTATTTCTTACTAGAAGAAACTCAGCCACATCAGCATCGACTAAATTCCATGTCTTACATCTAAAATAGTGAAAAAGTGTGTTTCAGTACAAAAGGTGTGGGTGCCGGTTAAAATATGTATGGCAGTGCATCGTAAGGCACGTTTCTGACGTGCGAAGCGATGCTTTGTCATAGGCGATGGTTACCACTTAAAATCAGGTGGGCTTTAATACTTGTTCCATCAGTTAGTTGTATAAAAAAATAAAAAGTGATCGGCAAGGCGACTAGATCACCTAGGATTAATATGCTCAATCCTGTATCAGCCATTGTTGGGCCTCCTGCATTTTATGCTAGCCTCTTCTGACATGTGCGTTTTTTACCATAGTGGATAAACTGAATTAAGACTTTCAGACTTTGTCTATGAGTATGAATGTTTTTTTATTAATTCCTAAATAATGATTAGAGCTGCCCTTAACACGGCTCTGTACAGTCGATCGGATCCATCAGCGCGGTTGACGAGGCATGCTCGCTCAAAGGATTTAGTGCACTGACTGATGGGATTGCCTAGATTTGTCTATTTCGACATGCAATGTTGCTGGTGAATATTTCATCAGTTCTGTAGAGCTAGATTATAAGCATACATATTTTGTTAGTTACAGTGCTCTCAAACGGGGAAGGAAAATATCGTGAGGAAACCAGTCAGCTCTACACGTATTGACCATTGTTTTCCTATGGATTGGGCTGACTGAGCTGTCAGGATGGTATAGGTACTGATGGACAAGCCTAAAATATAAAATCCTGTCCCAGGCACTATAGCGTTCCGCAAGTAGGACTTGTGTTATCACCAATTGCCCCTGACGCTATATAGATCATCTACATCTAGATGTAAAGGCATGTTTTTTAAATATAGGTACACACCATTTCATGACTGAGCGCCTTAGTTTCAAGAATAGCCAAAAATGTTTGTTCCCGTTGTCGCATTTTGTTCCAACGAAACTTGGTACACAGGTTATATGACTTTATAGAATTTGTTAGTCATCGGGTGTTTTTGATAGGATGGGTGGTTCTTTCAAAAGAGGCAAAAAAGGGGGCTAAACGATATCTCCACCGCATGAGATGATTCGAACCGCTGAGAAGAACCATCTTAGAACTACCAGCTGTCCAAAAACCGAAATGTTTTTAGACACAAAAAAAGTACTTGTAAGTTTCGGAACAACAAGGCCACTGACAGTCAGACAAACAGGCACAAACTGTAGACCTACCACAAGCTCTGTCTGGTTCTTTCTCTGGCTCTGGTTTTGAGTCTGTGAGTGCTGTCTAAATAAATCCTACATAGAAACGTCACACACACAGTACAATAAACTGGTGAGCACTCACACAGACTCAATATGGTAGGCCTACTGGCCTCAAATTTTATACTCGTAGGTGACACGGTTTTCGGTTGGTCGTTCAAAATAGAGAACCCATCTGTAGAAATCACCTACAGAGCTTTAAGACGTTTCAAAGTGATTCTTGCAATCCAACCGAATAAATACACTTTTGATTTTGATTTTTCATTTTAAATCGAAAATTCGGACGTTCATTCGATAACACACGTCTTGGTATGCACTCGCATAGAAAATTTATTCATTGCCATATAACTCAGTTTTCGCCCTCAATCCTATTCCCGATTGTAGATTCATGTCTAGATTTAAAATGTGAGCGATGCCCCACGATAACCCACGCCACCCACTGAGTTGAACCTCTATAAAATTCTCCTATTGTTGAATGCTAAGCTTGTAGATAATTGGAGCCTTTCATAAGTTCACAGCTGTCACTTACCTCTCCCTACCTCCCTACGCCAAAATCTGTTTTTATTGCGAATTTAATTGTAACAACGTTGTATAGAAAGTAAATTTTACAAAGATTTAAAAAGGAAATTCATTTCCTCTGAGCATGGAAGCGGCTGCATGGATTTCTAACAGCTATAAGAACTATCAAGGAAACTGAAAATCAGGGCATTATTTTCTGAGCTACACACACTCTATTGAAACTATGCATAGCAGGGGTATTTATCGCGTATATTACCTTATTTTATTTAACCCGCGACCACGGTTATTGCAATGTAACCTAAACGTCAGGGAAACAAAATAAAATAAGGAAATAATAATAGACGCGATAAATACCCGTTTATGTGTTATGATCACAAAAGTACACACACTTTATCTAGGTAACAAATTCTAAACAACCTTTTTTGGGCTTATCGAACAGCGTAATTTTTTTTCTCTCTAGTACTACGTAACTAATGTGTCCATAATTTTATGAAGGATTTCTGAAAATTTTAACATTTAATAACTTTGTCATTTTATCGAAACTAAAAATTCTGATTACACATTCATAATGTTCTACCCCTACTATATTACCCTATTTTTTTTTGGTAGATTCAAAATAGTGGTGTATATGTAGTTAATTATAGAAAATCAAATACTTGAATTAGGTACACAGCTAGATAGTAATAATTTAGATAGATATTTTTACTTAGTAAAAACAGTCATGATAACGTTTTTCCAATTGAAAATATTCCTATTATGGCTGTTAGTTTATTTTCCTAACTGTAGAGTGGTCCGCTGATTTGTGTAATTGTACATTAATATCAAATTATATTTTCATAAAGTTTACATCCAATTTTACAGTTGGTTCAGTTTTTAAGTTTGCTAAACTGAGATCAGCGTAGGTACCTAGGCTCTGGCACGTATCCAGCAGAATGATCCGTTGAATTTATTACTAAACTTCCTCGCTTTACTCGATAAGGAGTAAGATTGACTGGGAGCGCTTGGAGGACTAATTTTTCCGGGTTCCGCCCTCGCGGTGGGACAAATTTTGAATAGGTACCTCTCATATTATTATAATGCAACTAACCCAAAAGCTTAAAAAAATATGTGCCGATTGTACGAAAGGGGTCTCTTTGAAGCACACTTAAAATCTTTTCACCATATTGGGCTCGAAAGAACCAGTAACACGATAAGAAAAAGAATTTACATAAAAAATGATAAAATAATAATACTTACAAATATTTACAAAATACACAAGAAACAGTTGAGTTATCTGCAGACCGTTACAAACGATTTAGATAGCTCAACTGATCCAAATCAGTGGAAAACGGAAGTGTCCCCAAACGCTGGCGCGGCATTGCCACGCTAAATAGAGCTAATGCGCTGCGCCAGATACCCTTGCCCTTGGGTCATAAAGGTAAAATTATGTAGATTTTCTATATTTAATAGGTACTTTACTTTTAGTAGGTAGGTACTTATAGCGTTTTTTTCTTTCTTTTACTCGTATTACTAGTGTCAAAGGTACTATTATTATAAATAATTGTCACTTTTTGTCAAAACAAGAAGTTCACGTTTCAAAGAGTCTATTTATCTACAGGTTTTTCTAGAAGGACGAAGAGAAAGGTTTCCTTCGAAACGGCGACCAAAACAGGTTTAGTCTCCTTTGTAATTTGAATCGCTTCAAAGCTACGCACGAGTGGCTACTGAGTTCTTAAAACTTTATTTGAAAAGCGTCGCACCAAAACTTATAAAATTAATAAAGCGTTCAAAACTCGTGAAGGTCAGAGCTATCAGTAAGCCTACCATGAACTCTGTCTGGCTCTGTCTCTGGCTCTGGTTTTGAGTGTTGACTAAACCAAATTCTACGTTGAAACGTCACACACACAGTTTAATACAACACTGGTGAGCACTCACAAATCAAATCAAATCAAAATTGTCTTTATTCAGTTCAATTACAAGAATCACTTTCCAACGTCTTAAAGCTAGGTGAGTCTGGGTGCCAGTTCCACGCGACCAAGCCTAGAAAAACAGGCAACAAACTACGGCTCGGTTCTTAGCGTTTTTCATACGATCCTATTACAAATAAAAAATTATCTAAAATAATAGCAGTGAAGTTCCAGGTTGGTGCCACTTCACTTAGTCAGACGTATGCAATGCAATAATACAAAAGCAAAAGTTTCAAATACAGCACACGCTACGCTTCAAAGTAATAATAAAGAATCGACACAGTATATAAATAAAATAATAAAAATAAATATTGTGGACAATTCACACAACACTACCCAGCCCCAAACTAAGCAGAGCTTGTAATATGGGAACCAGATAGCTGATATAATACTTGAATACATTTTTTTTTGTAAATACATACTTAGAATACAATACAACACCCAGACAGAGAACAAACATTTATGTTTACCACACAAATATTTGTTCTCGGTGGGGATCGAACCCACGACCTACGGCGCAGGAGGCAGAGCTACTACCAACCGAGCTAGAGGCCAGTCATATATAAAAATAAGATACGAAAATAGTAGGTACAGATATTGCAAATTGACATGTTAGCTATTCCCATGGGTAGAGTGACCGGGACATCGAGCCACGCAGTTTTATCATTAAATAATATCTCACACATACTCAATACCAGAGCCAGAGACAGAGCCAGGCCGAGCTTTTGGTAGACCTACAGGCTTCACAAACAATGGGCAAGCACTTCTGTCTCGAGCTTGCAAACTTTGAGAGCCAATATAATTATTGAATTAATAGTTATTGAAATTGTTTCCGTGACGTCACTCGGGTTGAGGCGTGCGATACAATGTGATGGGAATGGTAAAGAATACAAAAAATCGGTCAAGTGCGAGTTGGACTCGCCCACGAAAGGTTCCGTACTATTATCTATAGGCCTACCACAAGCTCGGTCTGGCTCTGTCTCTGGCTCTGGTTTTGAGTCTGTGTGAGTATTAACAAAATAAATCCTACGTCGAAACGTCACACAAACACTGGTGAGCACTCACACAGACTCAAAACCAGAACCAGGCACAGAGCCAAACAGAGCTTGTGGTAAACTGGCAAATAAATCACGTTTGTTGTATAGGCCCCCTTAATTTGTTCAATAACTAAATATGTGTCAAGTGCACGAAAGGAGCCTCTTTGAGGCGCACTTAAAATCCTTTCACCACACTTGGTTCGAAAGAATCAGTGGCACGATAAGAAAAAGAAGTGTCTAGTTGCCGTTACCAATATCGAGCAAAACTTACACTCGTTGCATGGGACCTTAACATGTATTTTATCCTGGTTTTTAGTATTTGTTGATCCAACGGCTAGAGAAATACATCATCTGTGAAAATTTCAACTGTCCAACTATCACTTCATGAGATACAGCCTTTGGTGACAGACAGACAGATAGATGGACGGGCAGCGGAGTCTTAGTAATAGGAACCCGTTTTACTTTTTTGGTACGGAACCTTAAAAAATAATATCGATAGCAAACCTTTTGAGTTAGGTTAGTGTAAATTCAGTAGTGAACTGTAGTGTAATTCTAAACTAGTGCTACGTTTAAAGAACACAACAACAAAGTGTCTCCCCTTAAGTGAATAGAGACAATAAGAAACGTGCTCATGGACACATTCTTATAATAACAATGTAGATAATTTCAGTCAGCATAAAATTGCCTACATTATGTCTAGATCGTAATCTTATTAGGATACATTATTTATAATATAAGTATGAAAGCAAATTAAAAAAAAAGAAGAAGTAGAGAAATAATTATAAGTTTAAAAAACTTGAGAAACCGACTTCATTGTCAAACGGCTAAACCGATTTTAATCAAATTTGTTTGGGACAATCTGGACGTAAGAATAACCTTCCAAATAAAAAAATAGTTTTCTAAATCGATTCATAAATGACGGAGGCATGCAGTTACAAACATTAAAAAAAATATTTTAAAAAAATGGCAACACCGATTTTAATAAAATTAAAATGGGACCAATCTGGGAGTAGTACCTTTCAGATAAAAAAATATTTTTTCAAATCGGTTCACAAATGACGAAGTTATGCGGTAACAAACATTAAAAAAAAAAAAAAAAAAAAAACAGCCGAATTGAGAACCTCCTCCTTTTTGATTGGAAGTGGGTTAAAAAAAAGAGAAAGAGCAAACTAAAACGTAGAACAAAGTCAAGATTTTGTTCCTGGTCCAAATCTTGTGCATTTGTACAAGACTAGTATGCTTAGTACTTGAGATAAGGTTTGTGTCATGAGCTTACAAACCATTTGCCGACATCCGACCAAAACCAAAATATCATGAAATGAATAAGTTACCAACAGAAAGTAACTTTGAACGTTGAAATGAGCAATTTGGCACACCAGTCACGTATTCTGTAACCGTTTATTTATAAAACAGAGTCCAATTTTAAAGTTAATCCTCAATTTAGCCGGTTTCATTTCTATTCGGGACCTCAATCTATACTTCTATACTAGGTAATAGGTATACCTACTAATATTATCAAGAGGAAAAATTTGTATTTTTGTATTGTTGTGTGTATGTTTGTAATGAATAAACTCAAAAGCTACTGTGCCGATTTCAAATATTTCCTTGTCCTGTAGGCAGCCCCGACACAGGTTGCTCCAGTCTTCATGAGGTGGTAGTTGAGGTCACAATGGCCCGTGATGATTCCTACCATCAGTTTTAAGTCTTCTCGTTTCATCTTGAGTAGGTTTGTTGTGATGTGCTTATCCATCGCTGGAAGCATCGTTTTTGTGTGTTTGAAGTCTGATCTGCGTTCCCATTGCTTTTGATGCTCTTTGTGGGAGTACATCTTCAGCCTATTTCTTATTTCTGCCGATGGGGGCTTGCAGAGACCTAGGTCGTCTGTGGTAGGTGTCTGCTTCGCACCCGCTCTTACTAGGGAGTCAGCTTTATTATTTCCTGAACAGGATATTATTTATTAATTACAATATACACACAATATATATTTATTTATATTTATTGCATACGCACGGTTTAGTTTAGGTATAGATAAACCAGTCTAAAAATGCACGCCCCTCCACCACGTTTTCTTGACGTTGACTCACAGCAAAGTAGTTAAAAATGATCCTTTTAAAATAAGTAATAAAGAACAATTTACTTTGACTGACTGGAGTAGCAGGACGTGCATTTTAAGCTTGGACGATCTCTATATACACACCTAGTTGTTAAGTAATCATTATCACATGCACAACTTCGTACCAAGGAGAAGGTAGCCGGTTCAAATCCCGCTCAGGGGCCTTATTGTCTAAGTCAACTGGGAATCGACATCGGCATTTTAACATTTAAAACCTAGCCTAGACTTGAACTGTCACTTTCGTATTGTATTACTACTATCTGACATAAGCAACGCCACTACCACCGAAATTCAAACCTAGTTAATGAATGAAACTTGATGGAAATTCGTATTTTGAGTAACGCCAAAATGGCTTAGACAATAGGCATGAAGACAGTAATCAAGTATCGCCAAAATATTTATCTGATCTAATGAAAAATGATTCAAAGATTTTGAAAAATGTATTTAGGTATACTCTTATTAATGTCGAGATTGTCAATTTATTTGATAATATAAATCTACAAAATACAACAATCCGCCATGATAGCTTAAACACCGGTTAGAGCGAATTACGTCACGTTTACGTAAACGTCATTCTGATTTAGTACAAAAGCACCAATGTTTACTGTTGATATACATAAACGTGACGTAATAACAGACGCCATGACACCAGCGAGCGTTTTGGCGTGAATTTTCAATTTAAATGTACTTTTATTGCACAAAAATGTTCTACAGAAATATGATATATTTTAGACATAATAGATAGTTCTGAATATGATAGAAGAGATTTTGTAAATTAGTCGTCAGGCCTATTCCAACAAAATTCTGACTGGGTCGATCAGTGACAATCGGCTCAAAGTTCACTGATAATGGATTAGAAGTTAGGCAATAAGGCTGCAGCTCTTAACATTAGGGACATTATAAAAATCTTTTCATTACTCATACTCTGAAAGTAGGTCTGAAGTTGCCTGAGGGGCCTAATTGAAAGTAAAACTTTCAGCCCTACGGAGAATCGCTTTCTACTGACAGCTGTCAAATTATAAAAAAACAAGTTCTATTTTATTCAACCATGTTCCAACTTTCTAAAGTCTTTCTAACTGCAAAGAGGTCGTTGAACCAAATTCCAACTTTTTATTCAGCAAGTAGGTTGGAAACCCATTACAACGGTAAGAAGTTTAAAAAGTCTAATAAGATGGCGCAATGTAAAATTTAAATTTAAATAACATAAAGATAGTATTAAATAAATAATATATCTTCTAAATTACTTGATTAATATATAGCTTCAACTATTTATTTAAAATAACATAGATTTGACATTTACCATTTTTTAAATTATGAGAATGAAAATAATGGCTGAATAATGCTGGCGAGCCGAAGCCGAAGGCCCGCCAGAGAAAAAGAAAAAAAAAAAACCGAGAAGGCGGCAATTCAATCTTCATTTTCACAAATTTTTCTTTCATGTTTTTATTTTTACTTTCCTTGTATTCGTAATGAAAAGCACAGTGTTTACCTCGGGTGAAAGTCTTTTAAGTCCCTCAAGCTCCATTGGCGCCCTCGCTAACGCTCTGGCGCCAAACCCGTCTCGGGACTCAAAAAACGTGACTTTCAACACTCAGGTAACAGTACTATTGCATATCCTTAAGGTAGTAAACACTATAAAATAAATAATAAAAACCTGTTAAAAGAGGCCTCAAATTTCACCAAACTTTGCATCACAGTTCAGTTTGACGTCACATGCGGTTCGTATGAGCTATAGACATGAATAGTATAAACAGCGGTAGGTGAGCCAGGGCGGCACAAGATGCGGTAGAGAGGGCTGCCACTCACACCGTGTATCCTGCGCACATCTGCGGTAACTAAGGCAGGCCGCACACCAGGCATACACTTGTATCTCGATAATTGTGGCGCCACATTTGAAACGCGACACATTTAACGCCCCCATATATCTGTACGTGAGCACGCACACTGAGGAAACATTTATAGCGGGCGAACTTTGTGGCGAGACGTTGTCCGCGCTACACGAATTCAAGATCGAACACGTTCGTTATTTGTGGCGCCACATCAAGAAATCGTCGTCGTCAGACGATGATGTCGACATTCTTAAAGCGGTGCCACGCTACAACTGTGCTTTCGATGTGCGCTATACAATACATTTGTAGCAAGCTGAATTGTTGCGCATTGATTGTGGCGACGTAAATGTTCGATGCATGAAGCATGTGGCGCTGGTGTGCGGCCTGCCTCACCTGTACCCGAAGTCGGAGTTTTGCTACCACATTTTGTCTATAGGTCTACCAGAATCTCATGGCTTAAAAAAAAATTAAATTGTGACTTTCATATGGCAACGTCAATTGTCACCTGTTTAATCAAATACTAAAGACATAAATAAAAATTAAACAGTATCAAGATCGTTAATTCCAATTTCCCCAGCAATGCACGCAACTAATTTATATTTCTCAATTTGCCATGAGATTCTGGTAGACCTATACCAAATGTTGTTTTCAAGTGAGCACGTGTTTCTCTCGTTTGTATGGAAAATTGATGAGACATTGGTGACACGTTTCGATCGTTTTTACTTAACGTATTTTTACTGTCTCATCTTTACTCCATACTTTTTTATTTATTTATTTTTTTATACAACTAGCTGATGGAATAAGCATATGGCCCACCTGATGTTAAGTGGTAACCATCGCCTATAACAAAGCATTTCCTCGTAGGTCATGCATGTCAGAAACGTGCCCTACGATGCACTGCCCTGCGCCATCAACTTGAGGCATACAGATGTTCGGCCTCACGTGCCTGTAATTTCACCGGCACCCATACACTTCAAACTGAAACAGCAATGCTGCTTCACGGCAGAATCAAGCATGGTGGTAGTACTTCCCCGGATGAGCCCTTCACAAAGAGTTCTACTACTACTTGACTCTAAGTACAATACGTTTCCTGTTATGAGTTACGTATCGGTGTGAGTGCAGTCTCGAAAGTGGTATCCGAGCCGTTTAATTTAGCGGAACAGAGGTGAGCAGATATCGCTTCGGAAACTATGTCAAAAGTCTACCACTTGTGGATACTTCGTCACGTATTGTGTAAAAACTTATCTATTGACCTCCCAGCTTAGTTGGTAGTAGCTCTGCCTTCTGCGCCGTAGGCCGCGGGTTCGATCCCCACCGAGAACAAAAAATGTTTGATGAACAGATGTTTATAAAATAAAAAAATATAACACCCAGACAAAGAACAGACATCTGTGTTCACTATACAAACGCTATTCAGCACGAACGGAGTCTCTTTAAGGCGCACTTAAAATCCTTTCACCACACTTGGTTCGAAATAATCAGTGACACGATAAGAAGAAGACTATACAAATATTATGTTCTCGGTGGAGATCGAACCCACGGCCTACGGCGCAGAAGGCAGAGCTGCGCTGAGAGACCAGTCAAATATTCCAGAAACGAACTTATCTTTTTAAAGAAAAATTAAATAAAAAATTTAGATTATTATTTTTGATTTGTAAAAGGATCATATAAAAAACGGTAGGAACCGAGCCGTAGTTTGTTGCCTGTTCTTCTAGGCTTGGTCGCGTGGAACTGGCACCTAGACTCACCTAGCTTTAAGACGTATCAAAGTGATTCTTGTAATTGAACTGATTAAAGACAATTTTGATTTGATTTGAAAGATAAGCTTCTACTTCTAAACTACAAGCAAGTCTTCGCAACAAGCAAATCTTGACATCTAAAACATTTTTTTTAGCAAAGCTGTATATGAGCAGAAGCTTATCTTATAATAATAATATAGATAACTACAATGTTCTTGCATTCAACACCTGCTTGAGTAAACCTACCCACCTGTTATTCTCTAAAGCTGTAAGCGATGTTGCAAACAACTAGGTTTCAGAGCGGGCGGCAGTTTCCGCCCCAACGCAGCGTCTAGTTTCCTGAAGTAAGTATTGTTGGACTGTACTTGTGTTACCTATGTTAGGGTGAGTGCATAACCAGGCAGGTTTTCCGGTCCAGACAGGCTGAGGCCAAACGGGCGTAATTTTGTGAGTATATTAATGTAGTAATTTTTTTGTAAATACATACTTAGAATACGAGTACAATATAACGCCCAGACAGAGAACAAACCTCTGTGTTCACCACACAAATATTTGTTCTCAGTGGGGATCGAACCCACGACCTACGGCTCAGAAGGCCGCTACTACCAACTGAGCTGAGAAGCCAGTCAAAAATGAATCAAACAAGACTTTTCCATTTCCATGAGGAAATAAAGTAGGTATAGATTTACCTACATCATTTGTTAACAGTCAGCATCACAAGTAACTACCTACTGTTGATTTGGGGGTAATTATTTGTTTTTTTTTTAACTTTATTATTGTTAGTATTAAGAAAATATTGTGTCCCACTGCAGGGAAAAAGCCTACCTTCCTTCTCTCCATTCATCTCTTATTAGGGCTATTGAGGGGCATCCACACGGCAACATTGTCTATTCCATTATGAATGGATTTTCTAATTTTTCGAGATTTTGTTTCTAGTTTATTTTTATCAAATAAATTATATCAATTATATTATTATATTTTATTGTTATTAATAAACAACACAAAATAAAGATTCTTGCCATACCAAGTTTTTTAAAGAAATTATTTAAGTTTTTGTAAAAATCAACATAATGTTGAATCCATCTTCGCCGTGGTCTGCGGCGAGGTCGTTTTCCGTTTTCAGGCGTTTATTCTGTTTTAGATTTAGCCCATTTAAAATTTAAACTTAATTTAAAATAAATCAAAACAAATAATTTTAAATAAAACAGTTTATTACGCACACACCGATTTGAGGTGATTTTAATAACAAATAGAATACGTGCGGATGCAGCCAGACAATCATAGACGGCTGCACCAGCCAAACACTTATACAACTTAAGTACTAAGAAACGGCATAAATGTATGCTCAAAACTAATCTAGACCTAATGCTAAAGGGGGTGAGGGGACACCATAACAACTATACACAGTAGTTAATACTGTACAAACAAATATGCGGCGTGGCAATGCCGCCAGCTTCTTGCGGACGCTTCAGTCCGGTACTGAATTGGATCAGTTGAGCTATCTCTAGATCGTTTGTAACGGTCTGCAGATAGCTCAACTGTTTCTTGTGTATTTTGTAAATATTTGTTTAATTGAAGTTTCTTTGAACAATATTTAAAAAATAGATTTTTTGACCGTAATTGGTTTACAACAGTAGATAATATGATGACATATGATATTTGATGGTAATCAAATCAAATATTTATTTCAGACATAAATCCATACATTGTTAGTAATAAAGTAACTTAGAAACTAGTGTTCGTGATATTACGAGATAAGTAAGGCTATTTTTGTTGCCTGGAGCCTAATTCTCGGCTCATCTCGGACCATTTTGCAATTTTATTTTATTGCTTCTTTTCGAAGAGAGAATGGCAGATTTCCTTGAGTAATTCATCAACGACCTCATCGTAGAAGCCTCGACAGCTACGGAAAACGTAGAAAAAGTGCGGGGTTGTGCAATGCCAATGTGTATATAAAGGACATTAATCTCGATCGGCCCGAGAATTAGGCTTCCTGTTCTTCTAGGCTTGGTCGCGTGGAATTCACCTTTCAAAGAAATCCTTGCAATTGCAAGGATCACTTTGAAACTACTTTCACTTAGAATTCTACTGAATAAATACACTTTTGATTTTGATTTTTGATTTTTTGACTTCGATGTTTAAAAACTATACAGTCAGCATTATAAGTAGATTGGCATATCTGGTTTGTAAAGTTTGAATAAGTCTTCATAAGTCTCCCAAAACCATCTCACTTTAGGTTGAGATTTTGATCTTAATTTGAAGACCCGCTTTGCGCACAACGATTTGTAAGCCGGAGTTGCCTCCTTTGAGAAATTCAGAAAAAAAGAGAAAAACCTGAAATTACCAAACTACTTTTGGTGCTGACTGTACCGGCGTACAAGTAAAATCTGTATACGCTGATAAGCTCAGAGTGGTTGCTAAATGATATTGTATTCCCTTTTTCTTTCAATAAAATGAAGCGCTTTTGCTATTATTATTATGTTCATGAGAAAAGAATACGTAGCATAATTCATGGGTAGCAGTTTTATTCATAATTCATACTTCTCATCAAAAAAAGTTCATCCTCTGAAGTTTGCTTTCGAATATTAGGGAGATATTAGGCCTACTGACTGCCCCAAGCAGTTCCTTGGAACAAATTACATCGTCGACCGCATCATCACTTAACAGCAGGTGAGATAGCGGTCAAACGCAAACCTATAAATTGTAAACAAAAAAAAAAAAAATGAAAGTCAAAAGTTGTGATTACAGTTTTGATTTTTTGATGAGGAGTATACATCAAAATATAATTAAAAAAAAAATTTTGAGCTCTTAATATTTACCTACACAATATCAAAATCCAAAATAAAACTCCTTTCAACGGTATTAAAAACAAATTACAAAAGGTTTTAACATTCACCTATTCACTTGATTTTGCCTCAAGGCTAGCTGGACTCTTTTCACAAATAAAGGGCGAGACCCATCCGCACCATATGTCGTCCAACAAGCCGTTCCTACGGATGCTGCCACAGGCTTCACCATCTAGACTCTCGTCCATGGAATTGTCAGGCTTACCGTCTGCCCACCGCGCGAATCCTGCTTCCGCCAATGTTTGACCTGGAACCACGGTAATTTTAGGGTTCCGTAGCCAAATGGCAAAAACGGAACCCTTATAGATTCGACATGTCTGTCTGTCTGTCTGTCCGTCTGTATGTCTCAGCCATTTTTCTCCGAAACCGTAAAAGCTAGACTGATGAAACTTGGCGAGTAGATGTATTCTGTGTACCGCATTAAGATTTTTACACAAAAATAGAAAAAAAACTATAAATTTTGGGGGTCCCCATACTTGAAACTGAAACTCAAAAATGTTTTTTTCATCGAACCTATACGTGTGGGGTATTTATGAATAGGTCTTTAAAAATGATGTTGAGGTATCTAATATCGTTTTTTTCTAAGCTGTATAGTTTGCGCGAGAGACACGTCCAAAGTGGAAAAAAGTTGCCCCCCCCCTCTAACTTCTAAAATAAGAGAATGATAAAACTAAAAAAAATATATGTTGTACATTACTATGCAAACTTTCAACGATATTTGGTTTGAACGAGATCTAGTCAGTAGTTTTTTTTTTATACGTCATAAATCGTAAACCGCAATTTACCTTTCGACGAACTACAAGAACCTTATATTATTATTATATTATGTTACTTGATGCTACGGAACCCTTCACGGGCGAGTCCGACTCGCACTTGGCTGCTTTTTTCTTGGTCTTGTACACAACTACGAGTATCTGATGGAACAAGCATATGGTCTACTTGATGCTAAATGGTAACAGCTGCCTATAACAAAGCATTACTTCGTAGGTCACGCACCTACGAGGAGCGTGCCCGGCGATGCGCTGTGCTGCGCCCATCAACTTGAGGCATACAGGTGTTCAGCCTTACATGCCACTAATTTCTCCGGCTCCCACACCTTTCGAACCCGAACGCATCAATGCTGGTTCATGGCAGAAATAGGTATTTTATAAAAATCCAAACCTGACTTTAAAACCTCTGGTGGCCATTATACACCCCATGGTATATCTGATACCCATTATATGGTATGGTGTGGTGAGACCTCATCATACCATAAAATGGGTACCATTTTTACAGCAACAGCGGGTGATTCATATGTCGCCGTGAAATTGGTTGCGCAACCAAAAGGATATAGCAGGTGGGATACCCTCCATAATGCTGTAATAATTTTGTTGGTGCCGTGCTGCTTCTTTTTAGTACCGTGTCACTGATTCACGGACCAAGTGTGTGGAAAGGACTTAAATGCGCCTCAAATAGACTCCTTTCGGGCATTTGACCCTTGTTTTCGATATCTTATACCTCAAAACGAGAAAATCTTGTATATATATATATATTTAGGATCTCGGAAACTGAGCCAACGATTTTCATGAAATTAAGTATACAGTGGTTTTCGGGGACGATAAAACGATCTAGCTAGGATACATTTTTAGAAAATGTCCCCTTAATCGTAAAGTAAATAATCAACTTTATCATAAAATCATAACTCCTAGCGCCATCTGTTGATTAAGTCATGAGTTAGTGGGACAGAGAACGCCATCTATTGACGAGTAGTGGAGTTTATTATTATGTCGGTAAGATCGAAAAATATTAATATTTAAACAAAAAAAATACCGAGCGAAGCTCGGACACCAACTGCTAGTTTTAGGATTATGCGACATGCCGATTTCCTCACGATATTTAACCGGTCGAGAGTACCTACTAGCATAGTGCACAGGCACACCCACCAAATGGTTGGTGTTCAAACCCATGATCCGATCTTGAGTTCAGAAGGCGGGGCTTCTATCTCTACGCTACCAGAACTTGTTATACTCGCACCTATGTAGTTTCCCGACTAGAGCTCTTACCATGTAGGTACTTACCATGTATCGTGAACCAAGATCCACCATCTCTCAAATCACGGAATCCGATGTGGCAAGCTGTAGGATTGCGGGATAATATATCTTCATCTTGTACAGAATCATAGAGATCTTTCAAAAAATTATGCTCATGTTCGCTGTTGATAATGGCCAAGTATCCTCCTTCAGCCGCGCAAGTCATGTATGCCTTAGACCAGGTCAAACCCTGCCGGTGGAACTTGTAGCAGTTCTTGGTGAGTTTATCCTGCTTATATTCTGTGAAAGATTTACAGATATAAGCTTATTGAGTACTACCATGCCTATTTCGACCGTCAAGTAGCGTTGCTGTGTGGCTTATGGCTTAAAGGTTGTGGGTACACATACTGCTGAGTAAATGGATGTGGCAGTGAGAATCGTTCAGCACGTTCATAGCGTAAGTGACTTGCGAGGTAGATGGTTACCGCATAAGGAAACAAATTCAAAGATCCCAAATGCTTATTTTTTTACCTTGATCGGAAGTCCCACATTCCGTCTGAATGAGTCGTTTTGTTTTTTTCATGTAGCAGACGTAAGGGAGAGCATCACTGCACTTCACGTTTACCATTATATCCAGTAACGGCATCATCGCCAGGCAGTTCATAGGAGTACGTATTCTTGGATCACCGTACGGTACGGTTACCGTCCAGTTCATGGGAAGCTGAGATAGTGGCACGCCTGAAGAGAAAATCATCACAAATTCAAAACTTGTATTAACATTCTACTGTGAATCACTTTGCATCAAAATAAGGTAGTTCATTAAAAAAAAAAAAAATCCAGACCTTGATCCATAGGGGTTAGTAACACGACAAAATAACTTAGAAACTATGTTAGTAATCAATAAATACACGCACAAACAATAGAGTTCAATAGATTTTTCGGCGGATTTTTAGGATTACCGATTCATTGCCACCAATAATTATAATTGACCCCTTGCGTAACCCGTACTAAATACAATGGCCTGCCTGTTTCGGGAACCCTACTCGTTATGGGTTAGTCCCACCAACATGCATGCATCATAAAGCAGGTTGTCTGACTGTATGTGTCAGTTTTGAATATTACTTTAAAATATAACTAGACTCTTTACCTTAAATGAAATAACAAAGAAATCACCTTCGATTGAAGCGAAGTCTCCATCAGAGAAAGAAGCGTGCACACCGGTGAATATTTCCGGGATTGGTTCGTTGGCGACAATACTTAGTATTGCATTTTTTTGCGTAATGTTTAAGGGAGATGCTAAAATAACTCCTGTAATAATTAAAACAAATCTTAAAATATTTTTTCTTTTCTACCCTGCAGGTTGCCTGACTGTATGTGTCAGTTTTGAATATTACTCTAAATTATAACTAGACTCTTTATCTTAAATGAAATAATAAAGAAATCACCTTTGATTGAAGCGAAGTCTCCATTGGCGACAGACATTAGTATTGCATTTTTTTGCGTAATGTCTAAGGGAGATGCTGAAATGGCTTCTGTAATAATTAAAACAAATCTTAAAATATTTTTTCCTTTCTATCCTGTCAAATCCTGTCACTACAAGCTAATGAGTAAACCCTTGGCACATCAAGGGCGATCTGCGTTGGCAACGGCGATGGCATTCAGTTTCTAGATACTGGCCTGCTTGTTTCGGGAACCCTACTGGGTTAGTCTTACCAATATGCATGCATCATAATGCAGGTTGTCTGACTGTATGTGTCAGTTTTGAATATTACTTTAAAATATAACTAGACTCTTTATCCTAAATGAAATAACAAAGAAATCACCTTTGATTGAAGCGAAGTCTCCATTGGCGACAAATATTAGTATTGCCTTTTTTTGCTGAATGTCTAAGGGAGATGCTAAAACGGCTTCTGTAATAATTAAAACAAATCTTAAAATATTTTTTCCTTTCTATCCTGTCAAATCCCGTTCTTACAAGCATATGAGTAAATCCTTGGCACATCTAGGCGATCTGCGTTGGCAACGGCGATGGCAATCAGTTTCTAGATACTGGCCTGCTTGTTTCGGGAACCCTACTGGGTTAGACCTACCAATATGCATGCATCATAATGCAGGTTGTCTAACTGTATGTGTCAGTTTTGAATATTACTTTAAAATATAACTAGACTCTTTATCTTAAATGAAATAACAAAGAAATCACCTTTGATTGAAGCGAAGTCTCCATTGGCGACAAACATTAGTATTGCTTTTTTTTGCTGATTGTCTAAGGGAGATGCAGAAATGGCTCCTGCAATAATTAAAACGAATCTTAAAATATTTTTTCCTTTCTATCCTGTCAAACCCTGTCCCTACAAGCTAATTAGTAAAGCCTTGGCACATCTAGGCGATCTGCGTTGGCAACGGCGATGGCAATCAGTTTCTATATACTGGCCTGCTTGTTTCGGGAACCCTACTGGGTTAGACCCACCAATATGCATGCATTATAAGGCAGCATGTCTGACTGTATGTGTCAGTTTTGAATATTACTTTAAAATATAACTAGACTCTTTTGGCCTTACTTACAAGCGTAACTTAGGTGTGACGTAATGCTTAAAGTTCGCCCTGTCGCTTTTCGACATTACCGGATGGTAAGAGATGACAGTTGCTTAAACACTGGTTATCTTTTGAAAAACGCTAGTAAGTAATGAGGTTTATCTTAAATGAAATAACAAAGAAATCACCTTTGATTGCAGCGAAGTGTTCTTTAGAGGGAGAAGCGTGCACACGGCCGAATATTACCTTGATTGATTCGTTGGCGACAAAACTTAGTATTGCCTTTTTTTGCGTAATGTCTAAGGGAGATGCTAAAATGGCTCCTGTAATAATAAAAACAAATCTTAAAACACTTTTTCCTTTCTATCCTGTCAAATCCTGTCCCTACAAGCTAATGAGTAAAGCCTTGGCACATCTAGGCGATCTGCGTTGGCAACGGCGATGGCAATCAGTTTCAGGATAGGGTTTTGCATACATCCACACACACTGGCGCGAACTTTGAAAGTGCAATAATTGACAACGATACAATAATTGCCATCGCAGGTGCAAGGGCTTACATAGACTTTGCTGGTTGGCCTACCTTCAGCATGACATCGAATCTTGGCGTCATTCCACGTAGATGGTATTTGATGGAGCTTCAGCCATCCTCCTGCCTCTTTATTATACGTGTAGTCAGATCTGACCAGTAAATCTGGAACATTGAAGTCAACGTTAAAAGGTTAAAAGCAAATTAATTTATGGCAAATTTACAAACCACCACCAATGTGATTAACAGCCTAAGAACGAGGAAACGGCTGCATAGATTTATACCACACATGGTTAGGAACCATCTTAAAACTATAAGCTTTCTAAAATCGGCGCAGTATTGGAGCTAAAAGGTCACAGTTAAAAAACCAGACAGACCGACAAACACTTATCTCATTCATCATGAATATGACCCTTATACCATCTCTACGAGCTACGCATCTCCAGTGACGTTCAGTTCCGCAATTATTTATTAGAAAAGGTAAAGCTGGCAAACAAAAAGCTTGGGATGCTAAACAGAGCAAAGACGTAACGTCAATGCAGGCTATAGACTGCTTCTATAGAGCCCTTTGCCTATGGCAAAGGCAGAGGGCTCATCCACAAACCTTGGAGCCGGTAAAGTCACGGTCACTCTTCCTGCTGAGGTTTTTCCTAGAGACAGAGGCACCACGCGCGAGTGATGCCTCTGATGTTGCAAGCGTCCAAAGGTAGCTGCTTTCCATCAAGTGGGCCGTATGCTTGTTTGCTAACTAAGTTGTATAAAAAATATACATTTTGTTGGTGGCGCAAGAAATTCGTATCTTGTCGGCTGGGGCGCGCGGGCTAAGCCTGTAATGCAGTCCAACTTACCTGAATCGCCTCCAATCTTCGTCGCACAAAGCGTTGTCACGAGGATAATGATTTTATAAAACATTTTGCCTGGCGAATCAACGAGACTTTCAATCAGGCAGCGATAGTTGTTCCCAATTATTCAACGAGCAATATAAACACACTATAATTGTTCAGAGGACAATCTGAACAATTAAAAATGAAACTGTATTCAAAATGTTCTATAATAAAAACTTTGTGTCGAACTTGCGCGCGGTGAACTTGTTGTAGGCCAACTGCATGTACATGCATAAGCACATCCACGTTATATAAACGTAGATGTACCTATGTACCTAACAGTTGTCATACAAAAAAAATATTTGAACAATTTTCCTCAAAACAATTTTCAAAGTTCAACTTCAAAACAAGCTACTCCTCAGCAACAACAGCCAATTTTATATTTTTAGCAGTTTTTTTTTTATTGCTTGCGTTTGACCACAATCTTACCTGATGCGGTGGACGGTGTAGCACGCCTGCCTAGAAGATTAAAACATCCTCTAAAAACATCTAGGTTATAAATGTTCGTTTCGAGTTATAAAAGCAGACGCTGGTACAAGGAAGTTTTAGTGGTGATCAAAATTATTATTCAAATTTTCCGTCATTTTAGTTATCCCTAATTTATATTTAATAATAAATTTACGGTAAAAGTAACATATTTTGTTTTGCAATATGCACACAAAATTTATTATAATTATTATTAATATTTATTTATGTATAAGAGCAGCTTTCGCTGATGTGTCCACCTTAAACAGTGTTGAATTTAAGTAATTGATTATGATATTGATATTGTCATTGATCTTTTTGGTCACTATATAAGCACTGATTTACCATATCGTAGCTAGTTGTTGAGTTTATTTTTGAAGCCATAGCCAGCAAACAACGTTCTCAGACAGCTTGTTCCAGTTCTGGACCACCAAGTTACGTGCGCCGTGCGCCACTTATGTATATTTTAATATAATAATATATTATAATATTATACCCTGTATGAGAATTTACTCTCTCAGGCAAGGCAGGCTGTACTGGTGCGTCTAAATGTTGTACGTTTTGATGAGATCCCATGTTCTCTGTTCTAGAGTAGTGAAAAAGACATGAGTAGTAACAAGCAGCCTCTCCTCATAAGACTTACAACGTAGACCTTGAGGTGTCTTGGTTGCTTGTCCAGTAGATTGCTGTCTTTTTGGAAGTACGGATTCCAGACTTTTTGACCTAATTTTATTATGATTTATTTACACAAAGAAACTTACAGTTAAACAAATATTTACAAAATGTACAAAATACACAAGAAACAGTTGAGCTATCTGCAGATCGTTACAAACGATCTAGAGATAGCTCAACTGATCCAAATTAGTGCCAGACGGAAGCGTCCCCAAGACGCTGGCGGCATTGCCACGCTGAATAGCAATGCTTATACGCTGCGCCAGATACCCACCAGCTCTTGGGACTTGATATATCCATACTCCAGCAACGGTCTGATAAACGTGTTGTAAATCTTACTGAGGGCTTCAACCATCATAGACTACCCATTGTATTCCACTTTGTTGTTATTCTATGATCCCTTTTTTAATGTTATATGGTGTGTAACATAATATTTTCTATCTAAAGGTACTATTTCATTTCAATGTTCAGCTAGTCTCTACTAGCTTGCGCTGTGCGGTGCGTTACTTACCTATATTTGTCAGGACATAAATTCCTATGCATTTAAAGGTACCCGTGGGTGAGGGTGGCTTGGCCTCAATATTTAAACTTAGTTGAACGAAATGGGTTCTGTCAAGGACATAAATTACGGTTAAAATTAGTTTTCAGTTTCAGTGGTACTGTATATCTGTTAGGTATATCGCTCTAAAAATCATCTAGAGTAGGTTTGTTTACTTGTTATTATAATGATATATAGCCACAATGTTGATAACAAAATGTAATAATGTATTCGTTTCCTTAACCTACATACTTATCATCGCGTTTAGTTGTGGTATTTACATTTAGAAAAATGTAGGTAAATAGATTTACCCAAATTTATTTAACAGCATCATAAGTAACTACTCTTGATTTGGGGGTGATTCATTGTTTTTTTTTAAACTTAATTTAGAATAAAACTAGCTGATTACGTGTACAGTTGTACACCGATTTGAAGTGATTTTATTAATAATAGAACACACAAGGGCGGATGCAGGCAGACAATTATTATAGACGGATGCGTCAGCAAAACCGTTTCGGGGCAGTGGTCCAACTGATCTGTCCAACTAGTTGGACTACGGGCCTTTACTAGGGGCCGTGGTCCAACTATCTTTGCAGTTGGACCACGGCACCATAGTAGAGTTCCCAGGTCCAGTTAAAACAATTTCAAATAATGCAACTGCAATTGTAACCACAGCACCTTTTTAAATAAATAATTAGTTTTACGTTAGTGTTTTTTTTTAAATGCAATTTTCTGCAATAAAATAAAATAAATTTGATAATAAGTACTGGCTGTTAACAAATTGCATTAAAAATATGAATTAAAAAAAAACAAACATTAAAAACGTTATAAAAAAAAATATTTAATTAAAAATGTGCTGTGGTTACAATTGCAGTTGTATTATTTGAAATTGTTTTAATTGGACCTGGGAACTCTACTATGGTGTCGTGGTCCAACTGCAGAGATAGTTGGACCACGGCCCCTAGTAAAGGCCCGTAATCCAACTAGTTGGACAGATCAGTTGGACCACTGCCCCGAAACGAGCAAAACACTAATACTAAGAAATATTATTGTAAATGCATGCTCAATATTAATCTAGAATCTATGCTAAAGCAGGGAGGTAAGAGGGCACCATAGCTAACTACATCATCAAGCAAGTTTTAATAAATGGACAAATTATTGTTGATGTTAATGTGTCAAGCAGAATATTTGATAAAATTTCCTCAAAACAATTTTTAAACGTTCAAAACAAGCTTCTCCCTACAAAAACTGCCAATTCTAAATTGCTAGCAGTTTTTTTATAATATTGCTTGCGTTTGACCACAATATCACGTGCGGTGGACGGTGTAGCACGCCTTTCAGAAGATACCTATTCCTCTTAAAACGTCCACGTTATATAATATAATGTTCGTTTCGAGTTTAATATAGAAGCTCTGGTATAAGGAAGTTTTGGTTGTGATAAAAACTATAATTTATATTTTCCGTCATTTTAGTTTTCTTTAGACATAGCAAAGCAACTCTAGGGGTGTTATTAATAATCCTGGCGCAACGCTGGAGTAGTTAAATCGTGTTTTGTCACATTTGTTCGAGTTGACAATTGCATGTCAATGCAAGAGACAAAACACGGATCAACTAGTCCAACGCTACGCTAGGATTATTAATAAGACCCGTAGCACAAACCCTATGATATAATATTATAAAAAAATATTTATTGAGGACTAAATAATTGTTTAAGGCACTAAAAGATTACGATGTATCTAGTCCTACAATCGGTGGTCTTATCGCGTGCAGCGATTTCTTCCAGACAACCGTTTTTCTTAAATTAAAACTTAAAAATAACTTAAGCCCTTGCTACAAAGATGGTTATTTTATTGATAAATTCCTTCTTTCCTTTTATAATGATTATTTTTTTCATTTAAAATAAAACTCCTATTCATTTCAACGGTATAAAATATAACTTTCGTAAGATTTTAACATTCACCTATTGGCCTGAATTTGTCTGCAGGCTATCTGGACTCTTTTCACAAATAAAGGGTAGGACAAATCCGCACCATACATCGTTGAACAAGCCGCTTCTGTAGATGCTGCCACAGGCTTGTCCATCTGGACTTTGTTCCGTGTTATTGTCAGGCTGGTTGGCTCCCCACCCTGCGAATCCTGCCTCCGTCAATGTTTGACCTGGGATCACGGTCATAATGTTTCTACAGGGTTATTCTGACTGGCCTCTAGCTCAGTTGGTAGTAGCTCTGCCTTCTGCGCCGTAGGTCGTGGGTTCGATCCCCACCGAGAACAAATATTTGTGTGGTGAACATAAATGTTTGTTCTCTGTCTGGGTGTTATATTGTATTCTAAGTATGTATTTACAAAAAAAATGTATTCAAGTATTATATCAGCTATCTGGTTCCCATAGTACAAGCTCTGCTTAGTTTGGGGCTGGGTAGTGCTGTGTGAATTGTCCACAATATTTATTTTTTTATTTATTATTATTATTATTCATTATAAGCTGCAAATACTCAGGAATTAGGTTCAACAAATAAAATAACAAATATTTATGAAATGATTTTTTTAAAGTTTTGATTTAAGTTTTTGTATCAAAATTTTATTTTTATTAATTTCTTTACGGCTATTGCATAATGATTGCCATGAAGAACAGGACGATGACCCACCCGGGCGGTGACTGAACGCAGAGTGTCACTCACGGGGCGCGCGGGCGCGGATCAAAGGTCAAAATAGGTCAGGCGCCAATGATTCCAAAGGATATTCTTTATCGATTTTCTCGGGATTTTCATAATAAAACTTAAAAAAAATCATTTCATTAATATTTTTTTTCTTATTTGTTGAACCTAATTCCTGAGTATTTGCAGCTAATTATGAATAACCCTGTATACACAACTAACTGATGGAACAAGCATAATATGGCCTACCTAACTTAACAAGTGGTAACCATCGCCCATCGCCTATAACAAAGCATTACATCGTTGGTCACGAACGTCAGGAGCGTGCCCTACGATGCACTGCCATGTGTCCATAAACTTAAGGCATACAAATGGTCAGCATCATCAGCATCACCATCATCTCAGCCTGGTATCACCAACTGCTGGGTTAGACACCTTGTGGTGGTTCTGTGGACTGTAGTATGTTCTATGCGCTGGTTTTCGGCGAAGCTTGCGAGGGTCCAATTGAAACACCAGTCTTCCAAAAATTCTTCTTTATTTCTTCTAAGTAAACAACTGATACAATACTTTTCTTGAACCGAAACTTTTCTTCTGAACTTTTATTTCTTCAGGCTTGTTCAAAACTTTAAACTTAAAACCGTCAAACTTTTAAAACTTAACTTTTAAAACTTAACTATCGCGGGCTATCTGCGCTTCTTATATACTAATACCTCTCTATCTGTCCTACTCTTACAATATCGCTCTATCTTTGTCTGACTAGCTATCCATCTCTTTCTATCGTATATGTCTGTCCTTGTCTATGGAACAATCTAAAATTTTCTCGAATATTCTTAGCTAGCCGTCTTTGTCTAATTAGTATATCTATCTCGCTCTGTGCGCGGCCCGAGGTTAAAAGTAAACAACTTATTCTAGAACAATTACAATAGGAATTTTCTAGCGTTTTCTCTAGCAAAGCAAATCGTTTTTCTTTATCAAAATAGTAAATCTAATCTTATTCTAGGAGACGTTGCTAACAGTTTTCCCCGCCAGTGCGCGACGTGTCGTTGGGCACTCCATCTTTCGGCTGCAACGTCTTCCCTGATGCTAGGAGTATAAGTCGCGAGGTCGGTCTCTTCAGTAGTCCTCCTTTGGTCCTCACGCTGACAATGCGTGTCCTCTTATCTGGTCCCGGGAACGTTTCTTCAACCACCCCGCGCGGCCATGTGTTGCGCGGGAAGGTTCGGTCCGCGATGATTACTACATCGCCTTTTTCGAAAACAATGCGCTCCTGCCCATTCATCTTCCTTGGCATGAGGGTCGGCAGGTATTCTCTCAACCACCTGTTCCAAAAGTGGTCTGCCAGTCTTTGCGCAGTCTTCCAGTTCGGCTTCCCGATGAGGTCAGTGTCATCGAAGTTTCCCAAGACAGTCATTCCGCAGGATCTTCCGATCAAGAAATGGTTTGGAGTCAGACTTTCTTCTCCTTCTGTCGGATCCGCCACGAGGTGCGTCAGCGGCCGAGAGTTCACCGTGTGTTCAACTTCCGTTAAAAGGGTGTGTAAGACCTCTTCTGGTGGACTCTTCTCTCCAAGTACGGCTGCGAGTGCTGTCTTTACTGACCTCACCATTCGTTCCCAGGCACCTCCCATATTGGGTGCTCCAGGTGGAATGAATTTCCAATTTATTCCTTCTCGTCTTGCTGCCTCGACGATTTCTTGAGGCATGTTCGCGAGCTCTCTTTTCAGTTCGTTGTCCGCTCCGACGAAGTTCGTTCCGTTGTCGCTGTAAATCGTTCGGGGGGTTCCTCTTCGAGCCGCCATTCTTCGTAGCGCCATTATCATGGAGCTCGTGTCGAGTGATGCCGCCAGTTCTAGATGTATCGCCCTCGTGGTTAAGCAGGTGAAGAGCGCACCCCAGCGTTTTTCCTTTCTTCTCCCTATCGTCACGTGCATCGGGCCAAAGTAGTCAACTCCAGTGCAGGTGAACGGAGGTTGGTGGTGCGCCAAACGTTCTTGAGGTAAGTTTCCCAGCGGTGGTACTTCCGGTCTTGATTTTCTCACTCGGCACCACTGACACTGATGCGATACTTTCTTTACAGCGTTCCGTAGCGACAGGATCCAGAACTTCTGCCGTATTTCGTTGATGACCGTTGCATGGTTGCCGTGATGTAAATGGCGATGATAATGTTCTATCAGCAGTTGTGGCACACGATCCTTCCCGTCTATGATAGGCAATCTCAAGTTCTGTGATCCAAAGTTCCTGATGTTCATCGCTCTGCTGTTGAGTCTAAGTATTTCATCTTCATCTAGCATCACGTCGATTTTCTTCAGACGGCTGTTGTTATCAAGCGGCTTGCTACTCTTGAGGTTCTCTATTTCTTTCTGGAACGATCTTCTTTGAGTCTGTTTGATGAGAGCTTTTTCTGCTTTCCTTATGTGTTCAGGTTCTACTGGTAGCCATTTTCTAGTTGCCAGGTTCTGTGTTCGAGCATGTGGTTTGCTGATCTTCTGTTTCTTCTCATATGGCTTCCAGTTCTTTTCTCTGGCGGCGTTCACGCTGGTCTTTTTTCTTCGACACAAATCCAAGAACATGAAGACTCTCGCTGTCGCACGGAGTAGGCGCGTCCAGCTTGAAAATCTGTTCGGGTCCGGTATCATTGATTCTTGGATTCTGGTCGTTGTAACAGCTTCTGAGTTTTATCTAATCTCTTCTCTACGCCCAGTAGACGATTGAAAGCCTGCGCGTAGTTGTTCGGCAGCGTCTCATCTTCCTTCTTCCACAGCAGTCCAGATTCGTACCTCCCATCGGGTAGCTGTTTGGTTGTCTTCTCCAATAGTTCAAGAGCTCTTCCGTCAGCGTCGTTACTTGGGTGCCACTGCTGCACGCCGATCGAATCCAAGTCAAAGTTTCGTTTTATCAATTCTTCGATCGCTTCTTCATTATCTGTCTGGCGGCAGTGGTTAACGTAGTTAACTGGTACAGCGGCAGATCCGGTGCTGCTTCCATGAAGCACCCATCCCAGGCTGGTGAGTGACGCGACGGGCTCGTTCCTTTTCCCTTTCAAGATCTTCCGGGATACGATCAGATCCCAATTGTCTTGACCGATCAGTAGGGTCGGGCTTTCATTTTCGTAGATCAGTTCGTCCATCATTTCTTTCAGATGGCTGCACCCTTCAATGGTGCTCTTGCTGACGGTCTGAGGTGACAGCTTCAAATTTTCAATTGTTCGTACTCCTTGGAGTGTTCTTCGATCTCTTCGTTTTGCTCCCTTTATTTTCAAATCCATTTCCTGGGAGTCTTTCTTTTCTATTATTCTTCCGCCAACAGTTTCAAGGGTGAGTGCTTTTCTTTTTCCGGTGGCTCCGATGCGATCGACCACGCTCTTGTCTATCAGTGACACTGTTGAACCTTCATCGAGCAGTGCCAAGATGCGAGTCGATCCTTTCGGGCCGTATATATCCACTGGGACCATCTTCAAGTATGTTTTTCTTCCATCGGTTGCTGTAAACACTGGCTTCACTACGCTTTCTTCTCTTGCTGGTTGAGGCGCTGCTGCAGGCGGTTGAGCGGTTGAAGCTCTATAAGTCTGTTCTGTGTGCAGCATGATGTGGTGCGGCCTCTTGCACTTCCTGCAGGGTTGGCTTCGGCAGTTCTGTCTTGCATGTCGCTTGCGTAGACACTTGAAGCACAGTTTCTTCTTTACAGCAATTTCCCAGCGCTCGTTGTGCGATGTGTCCCTGAATTTCTTGCACTCGGTGATCCAATGTTTGCCTTCGCAGTGAGCACAGAACTTCTTAAATCCTTCGGAGGTCGCAGCAACTGTGCTTGACTCGGAGTCTTCTTCTTCGTGGGTGGCGTGCACCGGATATCGTTTCTTAATGACCAGTTCCGGTGGCGCGATCTTTCCGCACAGGTCTGCTTCCACTTCTAGGAACTTCTTCATTTTCAATAGTTCTGGCTCTTCATCGTCTATGCGTGCACTGTAGTCCAGCCATCGGTACCGGAGTATTGGCGAGAGCTTTTCTGTGATGCTTCGGCTGATTTCTGGTGAGTACAGGTAGTGCGGCTTCTTCAAGGCGGTTATCGTCGTAACCGCATTTCCCACGCGACTGGCGAAGATGCAGATCTCTCGCGGGGTGTCTCCGATGCGTGGTAGTTCCTTTATCTTCTGTAGCTCAGCCAGCACCAGTTGTTCAGGTCTCCCGAAGCGTCGTTCTAGTGCAGCGATGATTTCCTGGGGGTCTGAAGTCACGAACAGTAATCCTCTGATGGCTTCTTTGGCAGCTCCTTTCACTGCCTTCCTGAGGCGAGCCATATTGTGTACGGTCGTACACATCGCCGCGCTATCTTCATATGCCCTTTTGAATGGCAGCCATTCTTCATGAGACCCACTGAATTCTGGCAGGTCCCAAATCTTCGGTGACACGGTCATGCTTGGTCGTACCGATCTGGTGGCGTTCATGATAGCTTCGGCAAGTTCCTTAATTTCACTCTTCTGAGTTGGCTCGTTCTCGATTGGTTCTGGGTTCTCGAAATAGTTCGTCTGTTGTACCCATTGTTCGACGTGGGTCGATCGTTCAACTTCATATTCTTCATCCAATTCTTCTTCAGAAGCGTATTCTGCTAACTCCAGATTTGTCTGGGCTAGCGCAGCGGCAGCCTGTGCAGCTTCCAATTGCTTCTGCTGTAGTTCTCGGAGAGCTTCCAGTTCAGTTCTTCTACTTGATTTCGTAGATCTCTCCGGTTTCCTCTGGATGACGGTTTCTGAAGACGCGCACGGTAGGGCGGTAGGTCTCCCTCCAATGTTCTTCAGTTTCGTTCGTTGCGTGGCCGCCGATTCGGCTGCGGGCGCGGTCACCCTCGTGGGGGTGAGCTTCGCGGATACCGACGCGGGGCGTGCAAACACGGGCTCAGAGCGGCCGAGCTCGGTAGCATGCGCGGACGCGGACGCGAGACTCACGCTCGCGGGCGTGGCCAATGCCTGCTTAGACGTTCGGGTCTGAGCGGCCTTCGGTTCTTTCGCGGCGGCGCCGTCGGGGCGCGGGGGAGGGGCGGCAACTACGGTAGCTGCCGCCAACGCGGCGCGAGTCCTCCTCCCTATGCACGAAGCGGCGGGCTCCAATGCTGCGCTAGTGGCAGCTACGGTGCGGCGCGACGTGGTTGTCCCGGCGGAAGCCTCCGTGGTTCCAGTATCAGTTGTTGCCAAAATCTCCATCGACCAGTCAGTGGTCAACGCTCCAGCAGAATCTTCCTTGTCCGATCTGGACTTGGCGACTGGCGAACGTGAACGGACGATCGGCATCTTCTTTCTTCTATCCGGTTCGAAGGACCAAAAAATGTGGTGGTTCTGTGGACTGTAGTATGTTCTATGCGCTGGTTTTCGGCGAAGCTTGCGAGGGTCCAATTGAAACACCAGTCTTCCAAAAATTCTTCTTTATTTCTTCTAAGTAAACAACTGATACAATACTTTTCTTGAACCGAAACTTTTCTTCTGAACTTTTATTTCTTCAGGCTTGTTCAAAACTTTAAACTTAAAACCGTCAAACTTTTAAAACTTAACTTTTAAAACTTAACTATCGCGGGCTATCTGCGCTTCTTATATACTAATACCTCTCTATCTGTCCTACTCTTACAATATCGCTCTATCTTTGTCTGACTAGCTATCCATCTCTTTCTATCGTATATGTCTGTCCTTGTCTATGGAACAATCTAAAATTTTCTCGAATATTCTTAGCTAGCCGTCTTTGTCTAATTAGTATATCTATCTCGCTCTGTGCGCGGCCCGAGGTTAAAAGTAAACAACTTATTCTAGAACAATTACAATAGGAATTTTCTAGCGTTTTCTCTAGCAAAGCAAATCGTTTTTCTTTATCAAAATAGTAAATCTAATCTTATTCTAGGAGACGTTGCTAACACACCTCTTTCATCTTCTGCCAGCCTCCTCTGTCCTGAATGTATCTTGTCCAGGTATACGACTTTTGAGATGTCGTCGACCCATAGTGCTTTCGGACAGCCCCGATTTATTCGGCCTGGCCACTTTTCGGTCAAAGCCTCCACCGACCATCACTACGTCTGGCAAGATGTTCAGTCTCACGTTCTAATAATTTCCTGGCACTTCCGGCACACACCTTCTACCCGAAACACAGCAATCCTGCTTCACGGTAGAAACAGGTATTATAGAAAATTCCAAAAGTGACTTTAAAACCTCTGAAAACTAAGAAAGAAGACTCAGGGTCTTACCCCACTAAGATACCATGTTTACACCAACAGCAGTGATTCTTATGTCATCGTCAAATTGGTTGCGCAACAAAACGGTTAAGTATTTGGGATAGCCTCGACGCTCGTACTACTTCTTTACTCGTCACTGGTTTCACGAACCAAGTGTGGGGAAAGGAGTTTCGTGCTCTTGACACTTGTTTTCGATATTTTCAGAATCTACGCCATGCCTGTTTCCTCACAATATTATCCTTCACCTGTTAAAAGTACCTACTGGCATTGTGCACATACATTTTTGGCCCGAAAAAGTAATTGGTTTTGAACCCATGATCCGATCCTTGGTTCGGAAGGTGGGGCCGCTACTACTAGGCCACCAGTGCTCCTTCACAGCAGTTTCCCAATTATACTACTCTTACCATGTATCGTCAACCATGATCCACCATCTCTCAAATCGCGGAACCCGATGTTGCAAATTCCAGGATTTTTGGAGAATATTTCTTCGTCTTTTACAGAAGTATAGAGATCTGACAAGACATTTTGCTCATATTCGTTGTTGATAATGGCCAAGTATCCTCCTTCAGCCGCGCAAGTCATGTATGCCTTAGACCAGGTCAAACCCCGCCGGTGGAACTTGTAGCAGTTCCCGGTGCGTGCGTCCAGCTTGTATTCTATGAAAAATTTAAAAATATCAGCCTAATCATAATCAGCTTGTTGTCAATTGTGAGTAAACCACCTATCCCTCCCCGATCTCCCCTCCCATCCCCCCCGATCTCGGTCGCCTATCTCTACCGTGAAGTAGAGTTTCGGTTTAAAGGGTATGGTTGCCGGTACTAACTGCTGAGTAAACGGATGCAGGGCAGTGCATTGTATAGCACGTTGTTGAAGATGACATGCGGTAACCATCTACGGTTACAGCATAAGGAAACAAATCCAAAGATCCAATATGCCTTAATTTTATAACCTGGATCGGAAGTCCCACAGTCCGTCAACACCAGTTCTGTTTTCTTCTTGTAGCAGACGTATGGGAGAGCATTCCTGCACTCCACGCTTGCCATGGTACCCCCTCGCGTCATCATTGCCAGGCAGCTCGTACGAGTTAGTCCTTTTGGCTCGCCATCCGCCCAGGTCATGGGAATCCGAGATAGTGGCACTCCTGCAGAGAAAATCATCACAAATTCTAAACTTGTCGTAACTCCCTACTGTGGATCACATTAGAAGGTAAGTAGTTAGCTTTCACTTTTTATCCAAATTTTTTTTTTTTAATTCAATAGCGTTTTCCAATCGCTCTGCTTACAGTAATTCCGGATTTTGTCGGTGGATTTTTACGATTACCGATTCATTTCCACCAAGTGTATTTATCCCTTGTGTAACCCATATTTACTGGCCTGTTTGTTTCGGGAACCCTACTCATTATGAATGTACCCTAAAGCATGTCTGACTGTGTGTGACAATTTTAAATATAACTCTTTGTCTTAAATGAAATAACATAGAAATCACCTTCGATTGAAGAGAAGTCCCCATCAGAGAAAGTTGCGTGCACGCCGGTGAATATTGCCGTGATAGGTTCGTTGGCGACAAAACTTAGTATTGCTTGTTGTTGCTGAATGTCTAAGGGAGACGCTAAAATGGCTCCTGTAATTAGGAAAACAATAAATTTATATCAAAAACTAGTAATCCGTTTAAAAAAAATCTACTTATCTTATGATGATTGTAGTAGTCTTTCTTCTACTATATAAAAATAAGTCGGGTTTTCCTTCCTGACGCTATAACTCGATAACGGCTGGACCGACTTGGCTGATTTTGGTTTTGAATGATTTATGGAGGTCCAGAGAAGGTTTAAAAGGTTTTTTTTTTTAAAATGGGATCGGTAACGGCGAGCGAAGCCGCGGGCGCCCGCTAGTAGTGTATAAAAGTCTGTTTTTGGACTCTACTCTTACGGTATTATCTAAATATTTGTTTTACTTACATATAAACCTTAAATTAAATCGAAATCTTCTAAAATCCTGTCCTAACAAGCTAATGAGTAAACATATCTAGGCAATCTGCGTTGGTGACGGCGATGGCAATCTCAGCATAGGGTTTTGCATACATCCACATACACTGCCACGAACTTAGTCAATGCGATAATTTGACAGCGATTTATGGCGATAAATGTGTGCAAGTAGGCTTTAAATTGACTTTTCATTGCTCATAATCTGAAAGTAGGTCTGAAGTTGCCTGAGGGGCCTAATTGAAAGTAATACTTTGAGCCCTAGGGAGAATCGCTTTCTACTGACAGCTGTCAAATTATAAAAAAAAACAAGTTCTATTTTATTCAACCATGTTCCAAATTTCTAAAGTCTTTCTCACTGCAAGGAGGTTGTTGAACCAAATTCCAACTTTTTATTCAGCAAGTAGGTTGGAAACCCATTACAACGGTAAGAAGTTTAAAAAGTCTAATTAGAGCGCAATGTAAAATTTAAATTTAAATAACATAAAGATAGTAAATAAATAATATAAATAATATATCTTCTATAGTACATTATTGCAAAGGCAGCGAAATAGGCAATTGCAGGTCGAGTATGAGTTTGAAGGCCGAGCCGCAGGCGAGGACTTCAATGATACGAGACAGGCAATTGCCATTTCGGCCGAGGCATATATAGTGCTTTTCTTAAAAAAATGCAAGGAAATAATCACAGGTGGTCACCACCACCTGTGATTATATCCTTGCATTTTTTTACACTTAAGAGGTTAATTTTTTATTAACCAAATAACAACGAACTCCGCTTTACCGCCAATTTTTTTTCTTTTTTTTTACAGTTTGTGCCGAAAGGTAAACGCTTCTGTGGCTATACAGCCACGAGAACGCAATGTGTACGATCTTAGATGTACGATAGATGAAAGAGTTCTAAATTCAAACAGCACGCCGTTTCATACAACATTGCCGGAGCGAGAACGCGCCGGGAAGTGATTTTGGTTTTTCAGTCTACGTAAATAATATGATACTTCGCGTGTTCTATATTCAAAAGTAATGACAATATTTCCGCGCATGTTTAAGAAAAATTAATTTATTAATCTCATTTATTAGCTTCAACTATTTCTTTAATATAACATAGATTTAATCAAACATCAAAAAATTTTGCATTTTTTAAATTATGAAAATGAAAATAATGGCTGAATAATGCTGGCGAGCCGAAGCCGAAAGCCCGCCAGAAAAAAAGAAAAAAAAAACCGGGAAGGCGGCAATTCAATCTTCATTTTCACTAAATTTTCTTTCATGTTTTTATTTTTACTTTCCTTGTATTCGTAATGAAAAGCACAGTGTTTACCTCGGGTGATAGTCTTCTAAGTCCCTCAAGCTCCATTGGCGCAAACCCGTCTCGGGACTCAAAAAACGTGACTTTCAACACTCACGTAACAATGTACTATTTCTGGTTGGCTTACCTTCAGCGTGGCATCGGATCTTGGCGTCATTCCACGTAGATGGCATTCGATGGAACTTCAGCCATCCCCCTGCCTGTTTATCGTACGTGTAGTCAAATCTGAACGGTAAATCTAGAACATTGAAGTCAACGAAAAAAGTTTGAATACAATTTATCAGTAATAATTTATTCACTTCGTCTGCGTGGAATAGTGTCTTTGCCAAAGATTAATACCAAACATGGTTAGGAACCATCTCAAAATACCGGCTTTCTAAAATACTACATAACTACAAGACCGCTCTGACAAGAGTGAAGCGACTGAGAAGACAAGATCACAGATAGACAGACACACACTAAGGGCCTTATCTCACTAGGGTACTATGGTTGGGCCGCCAGCAAGTGATATGCCATCCAGGGTGGGATACCATCCTTATACAGCTGTATGCATTTCGTTGCTCTTTTCAGCAGGGGTGTGGGGATAGAAGCTTTTCAAAATTACCTGATTCGGCTCCAATCTTCATCGCATAAAGCGTCACGAGGATAATGATTTTATAAAACATTTTGGTTATTCATTTAGTTTGAACAACATCTATTCAGCAGAACAACGAGACTTTCAATGATCCAGCGACACTTGACCTCTAAACAAATTATTAATAATTATAAATTTAAAAAACTTGAGAAACCGACTTCATTGTCAAACGGCTAAACCGATTTTAATCAAATTTATTTGGGACAATCTGGACGTAAGAATAACCTTCCAAATAAAAAAATAATTTTCTAAATCGGTTCATAAATGACGGAGGCATGCAGTTACAAACATTAAAAAAAAATATTAAAAAAAAATGGCAACACCGATTTTAATAAAATTAAAATGGGACCAATCTGGAAGCAGTACCTTTCAGATAAAAAAAAAAAATATCAAACTCCTCCTTTTTGATTGGAAGTCGGTTAAAAATTAAAATTAAGATTTATCTCGAACTTGCGCGCGGTGAACCTGCTATAAGCCAACTGTACGCCCAAGTACCCTAAGCCTAAGCAAGTGGATGTACCTAGCTGATAATGTTGTCTTACAGATTATTTTAAATAATTTTCCTAAAACAATTTTCAAGGTTAAACTTAAAAACCAGCAGGGCTACCACGAGCTCCATATGGTTATGGCTATGGCTGTCAAATTGTGTATAGATAAGCTGACCCACACATTGATTTTCTTCTTGGGGTTGAATGTGTTGACACTGTTGACACAATTTTGACAGCCATAACCATAACCATATAAAGCTCATGGTAGACCAGCAGCTTCTCTCTTAGCGACAACAGCCAATTCTATGTTTTTATCAGTTTGTTTCTATAAAATTGCTTGCGTTTGACCACAATCTCACCACTACCTAGGCCTATCACAAGCTCTGTCTGGCTTTGTCTCTGGGTCTGGTTTTGAGTCTGTGTGAGTGCTTACCAGTGCTTTATTTTTTATTATACTGTGTGTGTGTCGTTTCGACGTAGGATTTATTTCATCATTATTCACACAGACTCAAAACTAGAGCCAGAAACAGAGCCAGACAGAGTTTGTGTTAGGCCTATAATCGTTTCGAGTTATATAAACAGACGCCAGTATAAGTAAGTTTTGGTTGAGATAGAAATTATTATCCATATTTTCCGGCATTTTAGTTATGCCTTAAATGATTTATTTACACAAAGAATTTACAAAATGTACAAAATACACAAGAAACAGTTGAGCTATCTGCAGATCGTTACAAACGATCTAGAGATAGCTCAACTGGTCCAAATCAGTGCCAGACGGAAGCGTCCCCAAGACGCTGGCGGCATTTTTTAGTTATGCCTAATTTATAAATAGCAACTCTGGTAGCACAAAAAAATTGCACACAAGGATCATTTTGAAACGTCTTAAAGCTAGGTGAGTCTAGGTGCCAGTTCCACGCGACCAAGCCTAGAAGAACAGGCAACAAAGTACGGCTTGGTTCCCACCGTTTTTTTATATGATCCTTTTACAAATCAAAAATATTAGTGATGAAAGAGTGAAATAGTGATCCAGTGCAATTCACTTCACTTATAGAGACGTAGGCAATAATACAAAAGCAAAAGTTTAGAAGACAGTACACGCTACGCTTCAAAGTAATAAATAAATAAATAAATATTACAGACAATCCACACAACACTATCTAGCCCCAACTAGGCAGAGCTGGTGCTATGGAGGCCGCCCCTGTTTAATAAAGCTGACAATTCGATATAATATGTCAAAAAGCGACAAAATTTTGGAATTGTCGCGCTTTTGTTACATTTTTGTCACTTTTAATAATAGCCGCAACAACAATTTTGTCGCTTTGTGACATAATATTGTCGAATTGTCAGCTTTATTATATAAAGAGGGCTTAGATAGCTGATATAATACTTATATAATTGTTTTGTTGTAAATTCATACTTAGAATACAATATAACATCCAGACAGAGAACAAACATCCGTGTTCACCACACAAATATTAATTCTCGGTGGGGATCGAACCCACGACCTATGGCTCAGAAGGTAGAGCTACTGAGCTGAAAGGCTAGTCAATTGATTTTTTTTAATTACTTATTTCTTCGTAATGTCGCCTTATGTTTTCATGATTTTTTGCGTTTCTAATATCATTAGCGGAAGACAACTTGGCTGGGCTGAGGTTGTATAGAACCCTATATTGATCCAAACATATGGTATATATCCTTGACAAAGCCAACAAAATAGACGAGTGCCTAATTGGTGCCAAAGTGCAATTCTAGCTTCACCGGAAGTCGAGGTAGCTATCAGGTAATAGCTGGGATCCAAACCGCAAACTCTATTACGTGTTAAAAGCTTACAAATTGAATCCTGAACCAGTGTTTGAACCGTTTAATGGAAATGAAACTAAGGAGCCAGTTTCAGGAGGTTCCAGTAGTCCTACCACAAGCTCTGTCTGGCTCTGTCTCTGGCTCTAGTTTTGGGTTTTGAGTGTGTGTGAGTGCTCACCAGTGTATTATACTGTGTGTGTGACATTTCGACGTAAGATTTATTTAGTCAACACTCACTCAGACTCAAAACCAGAATCAGAGACAGAGCCAGGCAGAGCTTGTGGTGGGCTACAGAGGTTCTCCATTATGTTCGACTATGTTCAATGACTAGTATTGCAAATTGTTTAAACATTATTATATTGATTTTATAGTGTTGAAAATCACAAAGATTTTTTCATTGCTAAATAAATTGTAACTTCAGACCTACTCTGAAAGTAGGTCTGAAGTTGCCTGAGGGGCCTAATTGAAAGTAATACTTTCAGCCCTAGGGAGAATCGCTTTCTACTGACAGCTGTCAAATTATAAAAAAAATAAGTTATATTTTATTCAACCATGTTCCACCTTTCTAAAGTCTTTCTAACTGCAAAGAGGTTGTTGAACCAAATTCCAACTTTTTATTCAGCAAGTAGGTTGGAAACCCATTACAACGGTAAAAAGTTTAAAAAGTCTAATTAGAGCGCAATGTAAAATTTAAATAACATAAAGATAGTATTAAATGAATAATATATCTTCTAAATTACTTGATTAATATATAGCTTCAACTATTTATTTAAAATAACATAGATTTGAGCAATCAATTTACCATTTTTTAAATTATGAAAATGAAAATAATGGCTGAATAATGCTGGCGAGCCGAAGCCGAAGGCCCGCCAGAGAAAAAGAAAAAAAAAACCGGGAAGGCGGCAATTCAATCTTCATTTTCACTAATTTTTCTTTCATGTTTTTGTTTTTACTTTCCTTGTATTCGTTCGTCGAAAAGCACAGTGTTTACCTCGGGTGAAAGTCTTTTAAGTCCCTCAAGCTCCATTGGCGCCCTCGCTACGCTCTGGCGCCAAACCCGTCTCGGAACTTAAAAAACGTGACTTTCAACACTCAGGTACCTAACAATGTACTATTATAACCTTGCTGTGGTACGGTTAAGGAAAATATTTCACGGCCTAGTCAACAATATGGGCATTTGACGCATGTAAAATTTCCTGTAGATTTAAATACTAAATACTAAACAGGAGGATAGTAGAGATCGCTGTTAGCGATAAATCCGCCTATTGTATTATTGTGACTGTTTATTTTGAAGCTAAAAACTGTATACTACTTACCTAGTGTGTCATGGTAATCTCTAGATCGTTTGTAACGATCTGCAGATAGCTCAACTGTTTCTTGTGTATTTTGTACATATTGTAAATATTTTGTTTAATTGTAAGTTTCTTTGTGTAAATAAATTCAGTTCAAGTAATAGATTGTCCACAAAATCAATAAAGAGTTATTTAGCTATATAAAGTATCAATCGTTCGGCTCCATCTAAATAAAGGTCTATTTACCAAAAAAAGGGGAGGAGGGGCAATCACAATGATGTCATTAAGGGCAGGTGCCTTATCTCCAATGAAACGATCAATTTGCGACACGAGAACGACAGTAATTTGAAGTAACACGTGCAAACATGTCACGGGCACGATTTTCATTCACTCAAAAAAATAAGTACTGTAGTATCTTATCAAAAATAAAAGGTTGCCAACGTCGTGTTAAATATCTTAATGTATCCTACCTTTTTTGTTATACATTTGAGAAAAAACTGAGCAAATTTTTATTTTTATTTTAAAAAATAATAAAGTATATTAATTTCTATTTGTTTGTTCAACCAGTAAATAAATTGTAAATTAATAAGTAAATTGCTAGACATTTTTGCATTAAAAAAAAAGTTATATTTTATGGGTTGTACTATAGGAATCAGATAGCTGATATAATACTTAAGTATTTTTGTAAATACATACTTATACTTATATATAATACCTATTTACAAAACAAAATAACTATATAAGTAGTATATCAGCTATGTGGTTCCCATAGTACAAGCTCTGCTTAGTTTGGGGCTAGATAGTGTTGAGTGGATTGTCTAGACTAGAATATTTAATTATTTATTTTATTTATAGTGCAGGAATTGAACTTGTACCATTCGCCAGACCCCCACGGTGGCAGAGGTGGTGTAATTCAACGTGTCGTTAACTGAAGGGTGTTATACACTTTATCAGTCACCAGCCAGCCTATCGCTCCAATGAGCCGTGAAATGACATACGTATCCGTCGCATTGGCAAATTTTAAGCCCAGGGGCCTAATTCTCGGGCCGATCTTGATCATTTTGCAATTTTATCTTATTGCTTCTTTTCGAAGAGAGAATGGCAGATTTCCTTGAGTAATTCATCAACGACCTCATCGTAGAAGCCTCGACAGCTACGATATACGGAAAACGTAGAAAAAGTGCGGGTTTGTGAAAAGAAGCAATAAAATATAATTGCAAAATGATCGAGATCGGCCCGAGAATTAGGCCCCAGAAAGCTTTCATGCATTTTGTACAGACTTCAAAAGAATTGTTGAATGTAATACTCGTGTACCTATATTTTTATTTTTAAAATTAATTAAAAACAAGTTCAGTAAGTTTATATTTATCCTTTAAAACATAGAGGAAAGAGAACTCAATGCAACGAAGATTTAATGATGTCCCAAAAGTTTTGAAATAGAAATAACTCCGCTTTTAACTCAAGCCACTGCTTTTGAGTATTATTAGGTTTGTATAATGCAAATTTGCCTTTATTTTAACATAAGGTTAACCTTAATTGAAATAAGGCCATTTAATGAATAATACTCGAAGAGGCAACATAATGAAAGGCAATGCAAATCCAGACTTTCGGCAACGATGCATTTTCTAGGCCACTTGACCTGCTCAGCATGAAAGCGTAACTTTCACGGGATGACGATAGCGAATAAGTACTTTTGAGACCTGCTTTTTCTGAGGGGTTTAACCTACATTTAGATTTTGTACTACTTGACTTTACAATCTACTTTGAAACGCTGTCATCGTGATATAGTATAGGATCCCGCTATAGAAGGACCTTCACCGAGCTGGTTATTTAATGAAACGTATTTTATATTTAATTAAACATGCCAATAAATATAATCTATATGGGTTGCCTATCAAATTTCAGTCCAGGATATGATTAATTAATAATTAAAAAACTAAATTGCTTTTTTAACTTTCCACCGGTTTGTTTATTAGACAAATTCTATACCAATCAAAAGTCTATACTTTCGATTGGTATAGAGTTTGTTTTAATTTTAACCCCATAGAATATGCAAACGTTAGGTTGCTTATTTTTTTCCGGTCACAACTCTCGGGTAGCCAGGTATAAACAGGTAAATCGATACTAGCATTTTGCACCGGTATGTTTATTGAATAAAAATACTGGGGTCTATACTTTCGATTGGTATAGAATTTGTTTAATAAACAAACCAGTGGAAAGTTTTTTTTTTTTATTATTAATTAATCATAATTATCCTGGACTGAAGTTTGATAGGCAACCCATATAGAATATATATATTGGCATGTTTAATTATATATAAAATACGTTTCATTAAATAACCAGCTCGGTGAAGGTCCTTCTATAGCGGGATCTTAGACTAATAGAAAAATAATATTCTTTTCAGAAAATTTCCGTCCCAAAATTTTAACATATTTATTTTTTTCATTGAAATGTTTGAACTTTTATTTAATGAACTTAATTCCTTATCTATTTTTTTGGAAATGACTGTATAGATAATGTCTTTGTCTATAAGGTTTTTTATAACAAATACACCTGTGTACTTATTACAAAAAAATAAAGAGTCTCAGTACAATAACAATAATTAATAATACAAGAACGGGATCATATCAGGGACAGGTAAGATTATATTATATTTAGTTGTTAAAAAGCTAATTTTACAAAAAATAATAATTTTATGTAGTAAATATCCTCAGTAAGCCCGGCCCATTCATTCGTGTTCGTTTCAAGTAATTTACGAAATACTAAATCACTCGTATTTTACGCACTAAAATATAAAAAGTAATTTTGTATGGGCTAATTTATAATAAATTATGGGCAAACCGAATTTCAGGCAGTCCTTAGGCCTCCATTGCTTGTCATCACTATTATGACCATCGAGTGACGTAAATAGTTGTTTTATTTTTATTATTAGTAGTATTAGTTGGTGCCCGAGCTTCGCTCGGTATTTTTTTTTGGTAAACTGTTGTTGTGAATTATATTTAAATACGAATTACTTACTTACATACTGATTAAATATTAATATTTTCGATCTTACCGACATAATAATAAACGCCACTATTCGTCAATAGATGGCGTTCTCTGTCCTACTAACTCATGACTTAATCAACAGATGGCGCTAGGAGTTATGATTTTATGATAAAGTTGATAAACTACGATTAAGGGGACATTTTCTTAAAATGAATCCTAGCTAGATCGTTTTATCGTCCCCGAAAACCCCTGTATACTTAATTTCATAAAAATCGTTGGCTCAGTTTCCGAGAACCTAAATATATATATATATACAAGATTTTCTCGTTTAAAGGTATAAGATTTATAGACGAGCAGCTTTCGCTGATGTGTCTACGTCAAACAGTGTTGAATTATAGTCATTTAATTTAATTGATATTGTCATTGTTATTTTTGGACTCGTTTGCTGTGTTATAAAGATAAACAGAGTTCTAGCTGTATTCAATGAAAGATAGATAAGAATTGGTATTTTGAGTTGTAAAACTATTTTGCAGTGAAGATTCTTGTAGACATCGAAGTCAGGGGCAAAGAACCAATAAACAAGATAAAATAACAAAACCAGCGCTCGTGAAGTCAAATGTGTTTCGGTAGAATGCGATTGGAAGCCATATTGGACGAGCTGACACTGGAAATTGTGAAAATAAAATAGCTAAACGAGCTAAACGCTGTCGTTCGTACTTTGTTGACGTTGCTCAACGTTCCATGCGCTCGGAATTGAATATTTTTGAAACGGAATTGATAACTTTTGATCTCCGACCGAAACTGACATATTATGATAGCTATATGAATGATAAAAATGCGTGGCCCGATGTCCCGGTAGTACCCTTAAGAAGCTAACATGTCAATTTGCAATGTTACTACTACTATTTTCGTATCTTATTTTTATATGTTGTGTAGATACTTTATTATAACTTTGAAGCGTAGCGTGTGCTGTCTTTGAAACTTTTGCTTTTGTATAATTGCATTGCATACGTCTGACTAAGTGAAGTGGCACCACACTGGAACTTCACTGCTATTATTTTTGATTTGTAAAAGAATCATATTAAAAAACGGTAAGAACCGAGCCGTAGTTTGTTTCCCGTTCTTCTATACGCTTGGTCGAGTGGAACTGGCACTTACTTAAACTAAACTAGACTCACCTAGCTTTAAGACGTTTCAAAGTGATTCTTGTAATTCAACTGAATAAAGACTATTTTGATTTGATTTGAAAAGAGAAGAGAGCAGAAAAAAGGATTGTTCTAAGAGTTATTTTAAGGTTTACATTCCAGACACACAAAAACCTTGTTTGTGGCCTCGTATAGCTCCGAAATTAATACTCCGATTTGAATGAGGTTTTTTGTTAAAAAGCTGTTTATTATTAATTTCGTAAAATAAACTCATATTCATAACAGTTCTATAGCAGTCATTTAGCTTAGCAGGTCACTTAAAGCCAGCGCACATCTAGGCGATAGCGATAGAGATCAGTAAAACGCTGTCAAATATCGCTGACAGCGATATAATTTTATAGAAAACCATGCAGCCGTATCCATGCTCCGAAGATATATTTTATAATAATTATTATTTATAATATTAATAATTATTTATAATATTTTATGCCAACGCAATAGGGGCGGGTTCGATTCTCAAGTTATGATGATGTTTGATGATCATGACCCGAAAATAATTTGTGTTCGTTTATGGCGTATACTTTTATTAAAACTTCTTAGGTGTAAACCCCCCAACTGTTGTTCATAGTTTGATTTAATTGAAACAAAAACGCTAAAAAGAGTTATTTATTTATCCACAGACGAGAAATACGTAGACATAGATAATATATTCTTAATAATCATATACATTTTAGTTTTACAGATCATAGAACCATACATTTATAAATATGATAATACGCATTGGCATCATTGCATCCCAAATTCTTACAAGCTTTTACAAATCACCATTTTGTCTTACAAGCTTTACAAATCACCATTTTGTCTTTACAAGCTTTTACAAAACACCATTTTGTCTTAGAAGCTTTTATAAAAGGTTATTTTGTCCGTCAAGCTTTTAAAAACACCATTTTGTCTGACAAGCTTTTATAAAACACCATTTTGTCTGACAACTTTTAAAAAACACCATTTTGTTTTCCAGTTTTTAGAAAACACAATTTTGTTTAACAAGCTATTATAAAACAGCTTTTAAAAACACCATTTTGCCTTACAGCTTTTACAAACACCATCTAGGCCTAGTTTCATCAGTATCTAATTAACCAATCTAATATTTGACTCTAACTCAAAGTTTTGCTGTAACTGTCACATATTTGATTGGGTAATTAATATTTGGTATTTGGTAAATTTGATAAATTAGTCATCGGTGAAACCAGGCCTTAGAATTAAGCATTTCAAGTGTAGATAGAGTTGCTATACAAAGGGCCCGAATAATAGGTAAAACTATACATAATATATATAAAGTCTTGAGATTATATCCTATTTTTAAATACAAACAGTAATAATATTGAGTGAAGAACACGTCGGCGAAAAGATTGTATGAACTGTGTGTTGTGTTGACAGATGTCAAGCTAATGTCATTTACAGCAAATTTATCTGGGGTCATAAGCTCGGCGTGGAAATTCGTTTTTTGTCATTTCAGGAAGTCACATAGCTTTTTGATTTTAATTGTTTTTCTGGTGTTATTTTGAGTTCTGTTGTGTAATTTCGGTGGTATTTTAACCAACATTACTTGAGGTCTTAGCTCAAAGTGTTAGCAGTTGGAATTAAAGTGTATTATGTGATATTCTGATTTGATTGAAAATGTTTCAGATGGATTTGGAAAAAACGGCCATCTTTTTTCCAAAGACAATTAGGGTAGGGCCGACTCGACTTTGACTTACTCGACTGACGGAAAAGTATTTTATCTATGTAATATATTATTATTCTCATTAAACTACTCGACACTGGCAAAATTGATCCGAAAAGGACAGATGCCATTCATTAAGAAGAAGAAGCTCGGTGTGACCAAAAAAATCTCATTATACCTAGACTTGACGTCAATCTCGGCCAAAATCTCCTAGCCGCTAGGTTGTTGTCACGAGTTTTCGGCGTCAGAGACGTCAGGTCAGGGACGTCTGGTCTGAACCGTGAAAATTTCTCAGTCAAACCGAGCATAAGACCCCAGATTTAAAAATTCTAATTTTAAACGCCTTTAATTGGAATAGAAAAACATGGATAAATGAAAATGTATAGACGCTACAAAATTTAAAACTGAGAAACAGTGCCAGCGCCTTTTTCCAGAACAAAAATAACAAATTTCACAATCTATGTAGGTATACCTACACAACACAGTAATTATATCTACCAAGTACGATTGTAGGCAATAAATATTGCACATCGGCTTTTCAGCTTTCGTGGAGTGCTATCTCTTTCTGACGTACTATTAAGAAGCCGAAATTAGCCGATGAGCAATATTTGATAACTAGCATTTTTTTATCATTTTTTTTAGTAAAAATGATAAAAAATGCTGAAAAGTTAACAATTTATGATGTTGACTAAACTTAACACCACAGCTCTTATGGAAATATGCCCTAAGTATTTAGTTAAAATATCGTTAAAATAAATTACTACGAAGAATTTAAATAATCTGTTACATTACTTGGCCACTTGATAATTAAAACGTAGGTAGACCCTTAAAGACATCTTTTATTTGAAAAAAAAAAAACAAAAAGCTACAGTTTTCCAACATAGATCAATTTCGATTTGGTCCCATCATAGCAATGATAAAACTTTTATTTTTCCCAAAGGTATTCGGGTAAATTGATATGGAGTGTATTACTAGAAGTAAATAACTTTTAAGGGTATAGTAGCAGCATTTATACACATTTGCTGGTATTTAAATAACGCATATTATAAATCAGTTGTTCACATTGCAAATGCCACGTAAAGTTCTAACCCGATCACGTTATTTCCAAACGGTTTTGTCGTTCGAACGGAACGGGTTTGAAAGTTATGATAAGCGCTAAATTACAAATCAATTGATCAAGTGAACGAAGTGAACATTGTAAAACCGACCTTAAAGTTATACATACATATATCTTAGGATTTAATATTTAATTGGACATAATATACATTGTGATACATCATTATAGTGGCAGACCCACTCACAATAAACTTTATTCAAATTGAGTTTACATTAATTAAATTTAACAGCAGCCTTGTTCACAAATGCTCCGAAATCTTACCATACTCAACAAAGTCCATTAATTGCATACTTTTCATTACACTCTTAACGCTTGTGAATAGGGGGTGGGTATTGGGAAATGTACAGAATTCGTGAAATGCGAAAAATTCCGTTGCTTTGTGTATTTCATTTAAAATTCAGCGCTTAGTGAATAATGAGTTTGACCGGTTGTTTGCCATTTGTTTTCATCAACAGTAACTGCTGAACGGGCAAGTTACGTCTCATCTTTTTAGCTTCTAGCACCAACTTCCATATTTAGGCCTCGCATAGTTTAGAACAAATAGCGTTGAGATCAGTGAACGAATAAAACAAAAGTAATCGACGCTATAAATAGTACAAAATGTACCAGGTATAATGGTCGTATAGCAGTCATTTAAGTAAGCAGACCGTGAGGTCTGTTACCATTTCTATTTGTTGTCATAAAACTGACAATGACAAAGAGACTTATTATAGTGAGCCGTCAACATTGGCAAAACTGTCCAACGACGGATTGGACGAATGCCAACTAATTAAGAAGCAGAAGTGTCGGGCACTATGAATCTTAAGAATTATCATACGTCTCTAGTTTTTATTTCAAGTTAGGTTTGGGTTATTAAGGCCCGTATTCTGAAACAGTGCTTAGGTCTGAGTCGAGCCTCAAGCACAGATTTTTGACACTTTTCAATGGAGAACTGTCATAAAATCTATGCTTGAGGCTCGACTCAGACTCAAGCGCTGTTTCGGAATACGGGCCTAAGTCTTTATTCTGACTAATTCTGAGGTTCTTACCAACCAATAAGTCACCTTATGACATTTTTTCGTGCGTTTGCCACTCTCCCTGCTTTTGTAGGGCAACGCCGTAGCACAGTTATTTCAACCCGAGATTTTTTATCCGTGTGTTATTCGTTCACTGCGATTGATACTCTTTAGTGCTTGAACGCAACTTAGTTTCGTAACCAGGAGGCCTACCACAAGCTCTGTCTCGTGTTGACTAAATAAATCCTACGTCGAAACGTCACACACACAGTTGAGTCTGTGTGTGCTCACAATACAATGGTGAGCACTCACACAGACTCAAAACCATAACCGGAGACAGAGCCAGACAGCGCTTGTGGGAAGCCTACGGCTACGTAGAAGGAATTTGATAGAATCTGCGATGGTATAAGACTATGGCAATACATTTCATCTTACATTGAATTGATCGCCACCCCTGGCCTTTACCAGGTAACATTACGTAGCACGCTAGTAAAACTCGTACTGAGTATAAAGTCAAGTACTCATGCTCGTAGTTTGCATAGTAGTCGAGTGGTCCACTTATTCAGAGAGCCGAGTGCAAGCTTTGAGCAAGAATCGGCTCATTATTTTTCTCAAGTGTGTACAAGAGCTTAGTAGAAACAAAACAATACGTATGTTCATAATGAAATTCATGAACTCGTCTCAAGTTGGTGAACGCAACGTGGTCAATCGTAGGCCACGTTCTTAACGAGCGTACCCTACGATTTAATGTTTTGTACCAGGTCTCAGTTAGGTTGGAGAGTGATAATAATCACTGAAGAGGTGGACTGTTATGCTTGTTCCATTAGTCAGTACTAAGTCCAAGTACGTTGTATCAAGTATCAAAACGTTATCAACCCTCAGATTCTGTTAATTCTCGTGTTACACGTATCGAGGTAGACACTCACACTATATTTGGCTTCACTTGCTTGAGAGTAGAGTCCAGTTAATGTACACCCAGTTAAAATGAATCTATTTTTTTTACACTGTGAAATTGTTAAGGTCCATATGTTTTTTATCTAGCGATGGATAGTTGTCTTCAAGGGGACAGCCCCTTTGAGGGTATTGAAAAAAAATTCTGGCACTGTGGCGGCCGCTGCCCCAGTACGCTCGCTTTGCTCGCTCGCCTTGTGCGTAATTTTTATGTTCTTCCAACTTGAATAGGCTAGGTTAAACCTATCCAAGTCGGATCCGCCCTATAAAGTATCAAGAGCAAGTATAAGTATTCAGTGCCATTACAAAAAAGCAAAAATCCATGTTTGTATTGCTCCAGTGTAGTGGCTTAACTGGTATCGTAATAACGGGGTGTACAATAACTTGATGTAAATTATCGCTTCCCAAGGTTTTAAGTACGGATAGTATACGAGGCCTCCTTTACACAAACGTCAGAACTGTCACTGAAGAACACACGATCGTTTTTCACTCTGTCCCGGAGACCTTACAAACCTGTTGAGGTTGATCTTAGGACTACCAGTCGCACTATCGCTGTCCCCTTTGGCACAAGTCTTGTTCCTCATTATCATCAGATCCGTTCTGATGCTGGGTCTTCGAACATTAGGCGCTACAACCCCACACGCATCGGACAACCTCCTTTTGATTGACAGTGTGCACTTTTTACTTCTATTGCTTTGACTGCTGGTAGGAGGCAGGGTGCATGGACTTCCAAAAGCAGTGCTCACACGTTTGTGGTGGTTCGGAGCCATCTCTAGTGGTAAGTTGGCGACGACGAAGAGTTCGTAAAACAGGTCCTCGACTTGGAAGTTTTTCTTCGCTGAGGTCTCGATAAAGACGCAGGCGGTGTCTTGGGTTGTGCAGTATGCCGATGCTTCTTCAGGCTGCACTGTTCTGGAAGCAGACATATACCCCCTTACTTATACAAGATAACCAGTGTTTAAGCGACTGACATCTTTTTCCACTAGTAATGATGAACAGGGATATTAATAACTTTAAGCAATGTCTCACGCCTAAGTAGCGCTTGTAAGTAAGGCCATTTATTTAGTAGTATGTATTATTTTTAGTAGTAAAACAAAATGGATTGGTTTTATAACACAACTAGCTGCGCCCCGCGGCGAAAAAGAATGTACTTTTCCTCTATGACTATGATAGGTTAATCCTCTGCAGCAACTGGATGTAAAAAAAAAATTTTGAAAAATACGGTTTTTGTATGCTACATATCCCATAGAAACCATGTATTTTTCTGATATAAAATTAGCCTGTTGTTTTCTGAGCCCTAAACTACCAATACCTATGCAAAAAATCACGTCGATCCTTTGTTATAAACTCATCCCACGGGAACCATACATTTTACCGGTATAAAAAAGCTATGTGCTATTCCAGATTATAATCTCTGTGCCAAATTTCATACAGATCTGATCAGCCGTTTTGGCGTTATTGAATAAAAACATCCATTCATCCAAACTTACACATTTATAATAAGTATTGGTGGGATACCTACAAAGGCCTGGTTTCACAGATGATTCATTACCCAATCAAATACTTGACAGCTGTGGAACACAAATTTTGTCTTTGGTATTAAAATTATCTAAGAGATTACGTTAGCTCTGTTGGTTAATAATTTGAAACAATTATTTACATCTTTAAAGTAAAATTATAACAAGAAATTAACAAGAAAATGTAATAAACTTTTGTAAAAGCCTCGGCTACTTTAATCGAAAAATTACGAGACAGATTTATTTGTGTTATACAAATTTTAATTGGATAGACATCTTATTTCGTTGTGTGATATTTAAATTAGATACTTTGAAACTTCTCCAGTAGGCCTACCACAAGCTCTGTCTGGCTCTGGTCTAGGGCTGAGATTCATAGACCGCACTTTGCTTTACAGCAAAGCAGTCTTCGCAAAGTAAGCTTTGTTTATCGAAGTTTCCTATCAATATTTTGAATAAAGAAGAGCTTGACAGAACTATGAAATATAATTTTGGTTGAAAGTTGAACTTTCCATCAAAGTAAAGTCAAAGTTCGGTCTATCAATCTCGGCCTAAGTGCCAGTTCCATGCGACCAAGCCAGAACCAGAAACAGAGCCAGGCAGAGCTTGTGGTCAGCCTACAGGATTATGTAGTTATCATTCCAACGGTCTAGACATCTTATATTTTAGTACTTGTGTGGATTCTTGCAATAGGTTCGCTTCAATGTCTTGTTTACTGGATACCGAGAAGCTGTTTTGCATTTGAAAGTTGCCTTACGGAGTTCATAGTCCCGTTAAGCCCTCTGCCTTGTATATTCAAGGAAATCTTGTATTCCGCAACTAATATTAGTTTTAACAAATCTATAATATCTATATAGGTACTCTATACTACTAATATGATAAGGTGGAAAGATTTGAATTTTTGTATGGAACGCATAATCTCTAAAACTACTAGACCGATAGCAAACATTCCTACACCATCAGAAGGAAGACTCAATCGGGTTCAATTTAATAGAAGAATATGAAAAATATCAAGAACTTTTTTACCCGTGCAAAGTTGGAGCGGATCACGAGTCTTAAATAAATATAGTCATCGCTTATTTGTCGAAATTTATTCAAATGTTTCATTTTATTTCGGAACACGGGCCTATTCGATTCAATTTAATAAAATTTTAGGTCATACAATTCATAATTTGTTAGTGAATACGAAGTTTCTCTTAACGTTAGCGGTTGTAGAACCGATGGACCTAGGGATCCACAAAATGTTAAATTGGCTACTGCTAAATGAGCCAAATTGGCTACTACCAAATGAGCCACACTTACTTGACCTCCTTATCACACTTGTTGCCTGCTATCGCCATGGGAACTCGAGGCACTTGCCGCTTGCCCCTGCTATTGCCGCTGGCTGCACTCGCCTTTGTCTCGATGATCTGCTCGCGAAGACGGATGACTTCGTCAAAAGATTCGCGACTGTCCATCGCGAATACTAGGACGAAGATGTCTCCTGGGGATAACAACAGGAAAATGAAAGAAAAATCATTTTAAGAGACTTCTTGGATGCACATTATCCTAGCAATGTTTTTGAAGTTGCCTCATGCACAATGTGAGTTCCCTTAATCACTTTTCAGAAGAGAGTGTATAGTAGGAATGTGTACTTTACTTTTCATTACGATTGCGAGAAATTAATATAATCCAATACAATATGAATAAAATAATTATTTTTGTAGTGATTACTAAATTGGTAGTGAACAACAATATCAATAATAATTGTTCACTACCAATTTAATTTGCAATTAGAGAAAAGTTCGATATATTTCGCGCCCATGTATTTTTTTTTTATTTCTTCTGTAGTCGCTAAACTTTGCATGCATTCTACCAAAGAGATCGCCGATTTTAGTTCCATTTTTTTAAATAAAATGTTGTTCTTTTTTTATGAAACACTAATAAGTCGAGTAATAGTAAAGTTATTCATGATTATTCTACTTATGACTAAAGACTTTTTCGTTATGTAGGCTCAACATAATCATTTGACAGACAAAAATTTAAACAAAACAACGTGTTCCCCAAGATGAAGAAATGCATTTTTTTCTTTACTCTGATACGCCGCAATGACGGCTTTTTTGAGCAAGAGGAGTGAAAAAGGTACTTTTATTTTGTGGCTTTCAAAGTTTTCTATGGACATTTTAACGATTGGCCACTCTTTATAATATTCTTACTAGCGGTCTGTCGTGATTTAACGCGATGAAGCGATAAACTGTGATCATTAAAGAGGCAAAGGGGTGTTACTTCTTTATTACCTTACTTATATAATGTATTAACACTATTATATACTCAATGTAACTATCAACTACAGCGCCAGCCTCACGCTGATTAGACAGTAGGTACTATTCACTGAGGGTAGATTGTAAACTCATAGACGACTAGGTCTGGTAATGACTACGCCCTAAGGCCTCCGCAGTAACTTGTTGGAAAGGCATGTTTTAGATACTAATATATTCAAAGTTTCAGTTTTAGTGTATTTATTGATTAAATTAATTAAAAATCGTATTCGTTTATGACTTAATATAACTAAATTATACATTTTTCATGATTACATAATGCAACACAAACCTTAGTGGTTTCCCTAGTGGTATTTATAATAATTAGACTATGTAACAGTCGCGGTATGAAAATGTTCGTCACCCTAAAGTCGGTTTTCGCTTGCACCAGTGCCTTGATCATGAACACATTTTGACATAATTACATAAATGTTTGTTCTCTGTCTGGGTGTTATATTGTATTCTAAGTATGTATTTATATTATAAAAAAAAAAAATATGTATTCAAGTATTATATTAGCTATCCGGTTTCCATATTACAAGCTCTGCTTAGTTTGGGGCTGGGTAGTGTTGTGTGAATTGTCCACAATATTTATTTATTTTATTTATAATTTGTGACGTTCACTTATCGGTGTATTCTGTCTATTCAGTTTCAAAAGGTAGTATGTGATCGTGATACACGTTGAACATATCAAGTTGAAAATCGACGAACATTTTCATTCCGCCACTATACCTACTTACTTATTAGTAATGATGAGATAAAAAAAAACAATAAATTTCAATTTCAATACATGTCAAGAATAGATTAATGTTATAGAAACATCCTTTCAGCAACATTCAATTGAGAGTAACCTGACATCCAAGGACTCTGGACTGAAGTCGAAGGTAAACGCTAGTGAATTCTATAGATCGCTGCATTCGGAATCCACTTCCGGAAAGCGTTTAACTTTGGGTAAACTTTGTTTGTTGGTTTTATAGAGATGCGATAGATTATTATAATGCAGGCATTCTATAGTTTAATAAATATTTATAAGAGCACAATAAACTCAGTCACTCAATTCTGATATATACCTACTAGGTTTCACTGTTTATTTCCAAATAAAAATATGTGAATAAAAAAAACGGGTAAGTTCAAATTGGACCCACGTGCACGACGGGTTCCGTACAATTATCTATAAAAACAGGAAAAAAAACAGGTCTGTTGTATAGGTCCTTCTTTGATATTTGACTTGACTTGAAGAATGTAACTGTCTTGCTATCACGGTTCACAGTCTTTCACAGTACACAGTACACCTACGATGCAATTGTGTTTATTATATAACTCGCACGCAAGTAACAAGGATATTTTGAATAGAAATAACAAATATTTCATGGGCTGATTTTTTACGGATTTTTTGAGAAATATTTCACTCCTACATACAGGGGCCTAATTCTCTGGCCGATCTCGATCATTTTGCAATTTTATTTTATTGCTTCTTTCCAAATAGAGAATGGCAGATTTCCTTGAGTAATTCATCAATGACCTCATCGTAGAAGCCTCGACAGCTACGATATACGGAAAACGTAGAAAAAGTGTGGGGTTTTGAAAAGAAGCAATAAAATAAAATTGCAAAATGATCGAGATTGGCCCGAGAATTAGGCCCCAGGAGTTGTATTCGAGTTTTGAGTCATACCTTTATGGTGAAAGGGAAATTGTCGCACCCCTAGTCACCTCCACCAAAGTCAAACAAATTTAATATTCAAAGCTGGGAGTTAAACGACAGTCGAAAACAGTAGAGGTGTATTTATTTATTATTGTAAAATAAATATTGATGGATTTTTTACACAGCGCCATTTAGAAATAAACTAAGGAAAACTTGTAGGTACTATGGCTATAGCTGATTAAATAATTGATAGGTATTTTTGTCTAATTTGCTCTCATATACAATTTTTCAAATTTTTAAAACAATGATAAAAAAGGGTAGGTATCTTCTTCTTCTTAATGAGATGGCATCTGTCCATTTGGTCAAGTTTGCCAATTTCAACTAAGGATTAAATTACATAAATAAAATAGGTTTTAGTCAAGTCAGTAAGTAATAGGCCGTCATTGGTTTTGAAGGAAAAGATGGCGGTTTTCTTCAAAACCATCGGAAACATTTTCTTTCAAATCAAGATATTATTTATTTATTTATTTAAAACTTTAAACACAAACTTATGTGCTAGGAGGACTTAATGCTAACAGCATTTTCTACCAGTCTTCCTGGGCGTGCAAAAAGATGGTGTGGCGTGTTTTTGAGTAAAGAAATAATGGGACTTAGTTGAATCTACTATAAGTATATTAAAAACATGATTTCAATTGCATAATAAAATACATAGGTACTTACTTAATATATATAAATTATAATTATATAAATATACATACCATAAATATACATACTATAAATATACTTAAAGTTATGAATAATAATAACATACTTATATATTGTAACAAAATAGTTACTACTTATAGGTAACAAAGTCAAATTAGATAGGAATGGAGCAGTTAGTTTAGATTGTTGAGAAGATGCTCTCGTACCAATCTCTTGAATGAATGTCTGGACTCAGATTGTTTTATAGATAGCGGCAGTTTATTCCAGAGCTTAACCGCCACCACTGAAAAGGAGTTGGACATACATGAGGTATGGTGAAGGGGGGTAGACAGGCGAAGAGTGTTGGCAGACCTAAGCGGTCGGTCATGCGTATCGGACAAAAATTCAAAGCGGTCCTTTAAGTAACCAGGGGTGTGCGGATCTTTAAGAACCGAGAAGAGCAGACACATGATTCGTAGATTCCTACGCTCGCGAATGGGTAACCATTTGAGTTTAGCCCGAAATTCGCTGACATGGTCATACTTTCTTAGGTTAAAGATGAAGCGTATACAGGTGTTGAGGAGACGATCGAGCTTATTGGGGAGTTCCTCAGTCAGGTCCAAAAAGGCGACGTCGGCATAGTCTAAGATTGGGATGAGCAGTGAGTTAGCAAGTGATACTTTTGTAGAAATGGGGAGGAAGTTTTTGAGTCTCAAGATAGAGTGCAGAGTGGCATAGAACCTTCTAGATAACTCTTTAACGTGGGGTGACCAGCTTAAGTTGTTATCGAAGATGACCCCGAGGTTCTTAACCGTAGGTGAGAGAGGTATTAAAGAGCAATCGTAGTAGAGATTTGGAAGACTGGAGGCACCAATTTTACCGAGCTGACGAGAGCTGCCGATCATGATGGCTTGGCACTTACACGGATTTACTTTAATGCCAAACCGAGTCGACCATGAGAGTAACTGATGAAGATCGTCGTTGAGGACGCGGGTTGCAATGTCTAAGTTGTCAGGGGAAGCAGCATAGTAAAGTTGTAGGTCATCAGCGTACATATGGTAGTGGCTGTGAAGGTTGGGAGAGAGTACGTTAATGAAAAGAGAGAAAAGAAGTGGGGATAGAATACCTCCTTGAGGCACGCCTGCCTCAATCTCTCGCCATTCTATATTATATATTATATTTTATTATGCTTAGACCTTAGGTAATGTTGGTCAAAATACCACCATAGTTACATACTTAACAGAACTCAATAAAACACCAGTAAAACAATTAAAATAAAAAAGCTAAGTGACTTCCCAAAATGACAGAAAACGAATCGGGAGACCTATCAGTAGGTTACTTGAAAAAAGTTTACAGAGTCACCAACTTATATCTGTTCACCAAAAGGGAACAAAATGATGTCAATTCATTTCGCGTCGCTGACAGTCTTCTGACAGCTGACAATCGTTTTCATACAATTTTGTGAAACAAAAGACTCCTCCCGCCAAGTTCGCATTGATTTTTTTTTATACTTAGGTACGTATCTTGTTAAATACAAAAATAATAATGAGCATTTTGCTTGAAATTTTTCTGAACTACGAACAATACAGGTTACGGACGGGGTACGTGTAATACAGGTTTAAAGCCAAAGTTACACAAGAAAAGTTTCACGAACGCGAGCGAGAATTCCTAAGCGATTACCATAATGCGAGAACTTGCCATGCGTGTATTTTTGTGGTGGCTTACACTATGATAAAAACTCATCGGAATCAAGCGGTACTACCTACGTTTTCGCAAAGTTACTGCTGGGTTTAAGAGGGCGGTAATTGCTTGCGAGAGACAAAAGTACCATTTGCTTACACCACAGAAGATATTAGAAAGGCCATGTGGCCGGAGATAAATACAGGCATTTGCATTTAGCATATGCATTTTTTTATAGATGGTTTATAATAGCGTCAGGGGCAACTAGTGTTAACTCAAGCCCTACTCGTAGGACGCTATATTGCCTGGTTCTGGGTTTTAGATGGAAAAGGCTTCAGGCGACACTTTTCCCAGTCCGGAAAAGTGACGCCAAATACATGAGCATGCGCTCCTTTCTGCATACAAAATCAACAGTTTTTCGGGAATCGTATAATGAAAAATGCCTGTTTGCGTAATTATTACTTTCCTAACAAGAAGCTAAGTGACAAGTTAAAACAAAGAAATTATTTCTTTGCATTCTTTTTCCTTCCCGTTTCTTAGAATCCTCATATTTTAAATAAGCGGCTCCCATACAAACGGCGCATGATCGCCTTTCTACGTATTCCGTGGTTTACACTATAGGCGATAGATTCTTGCATTAAGAAACTGCCGCTCGCATCTCAGAAACTTGTGTAACTTTGGCTTTAGCCAGTTACGTCCCCACGAGAATTTCCATTATATTTGAAGCTCATTCTCCGCGCTAACTATGTTCAGCAAAGTGATGAGACTCGCACGAGGCTTAGGGATTTCCAGACGATAAACTAAACTGTTTAAACCTTGCGCACAACTAAGCTTTTTCCAGTAGCGATCAGTGAAACACTTAATCATCATCAGCGATGTTAAAATATGCAAACGTGAAGTGGTTTGGTGGAGGGGGGGGGAGGGAGTCTGCAAATTAGAATGATTAAAAAAAAATTTAAATAAATATTGTTTACTTGTGCCTGGCATACGAAACACTGTCGGGTATATTCATAGTGGTACGTACTATAGCAGTCGTTTAGGTTAGCAGACCAATAAATCTGTTGTTATCTCTATTTGTTGACATGAAAGTGACAGTGACAAGAAGCCTTTTAGCGAGCCATTATGAGTGAGGGGGTATCTGTTTAGTCACAGTCGGCACATACCACGACATCCTACTACTATTTCATACTACTTGAGAACCTTTCATATAAAACATTACTACTATTGTGTTAAATGCATTATATTCATCTAAGTAGTTATTTAGAGAAAGTACCTACCACTAGTGAATATAATATTTACTGACAGTTGGCTTAACTATATTACCTCCCTATGTACCACTTATTTTTACTGAGCGTCTGAAAGCCCCTATTTACATGTTAAAAAAAGGCAGTTTTTTCCATGTTCGGTGATTTTTGGAAGAAATGTGTAGAATATTTGCTACACACTATGTGTTGTGGACCTTGAAGAGGACCTTGTATAATATGATAGATGATATTGCTTGGGTTGACTGTAACTCTGTTACCTTTAAAGAAACCTGCGTAGTACAGTATAGGTAAGTTTACGATAATTTGCCAAAGGAACAACGACATTCTATTGAACCAGTGAGGTTCCTGCAATTATGTAGTAATATATCTACACTGTACCTACTAAAATACAGCATGTACACGCTTGTCTAAGGCTCGAATTCAAAAATAGTGCTTGAGTCTGAGGCGAGCCTACAGCATTGATTTTTTGAAGCTTACTTCGCTCAATTTTATGAATATTATAAGTTTTCGCATAGTTGCTGGAACCTCACTGGTTCAATAGAATGTCGCTGTTCCTTTGGCAAATTAACGTAAACTCACCTATACTGTACTACGCAGGTTTCTTCAAAGGTAACAGAGTTATAGTCAAGCCAAGCAATATCATCTATCATATTATACAAGGTCTTCTCCAAGGTCCTCAGAACACATATCAGGCTTTTTTGTTCTACTACTATACAGTACAGTACTATATAGTACAGTGTGGTACTAAAGTTCATTGTGGTACTGTGCCACGTTAATTGCTTCCACAGGCTAGCAACATGCAAATTGAGATGCACCGTCACAGATTGCGCTCTAGTTACTGAGATAACATAATACGAGTATATAACACATTAATTATAAGGTCAGTGTATGACGGATATTGAACACAGGCATTGAACACACAAGTACAGGCAGCGACAGCGGACTTTACATAGCGTTCAAGTTCTATTTACTTTAGCGTATAGAATGAATGGAAACGAGTCCGTTTTGTTAGTAATCCTTGCGCACAATCGCACATCTAGGCAATCTGTGATGGCGATGGCGATCAGTTTCAGCGTAGGGTTTTGCATACATCCGCACACACTGGTGCCAACTTTGACAATGCAATATTTGACAGCGGCTTTCTTATACATTTTATCTGCCTGATTATCTGCCTGATTATCTGCCTTTTGATTGTAATCTGTTTTGTGAATTTAAATAAATAAAATAAAAATAAAATAAATACACTACCAAACTATTTTTAGTTTTAATTTTACGAGCTAGTATGACCGAGCTTTGCTCGGTATTTTTTGTTTGTAAATTGGGTTTTTAGATATTATATCTAAATACGAATTACCTACATACTGTTGAAATATGAATAATATTTTTCGATCTTATTAACAGCGCCATCTGCTGGAATAGCTAAAATAAGTTTATGTTAAAGTTAATTAATACATAAAGTTGATATTAATATATATACAGGCTTTCCTCGTTTAAAGGTATAAGATTTTTATTGATTAAATCTACTATTTTCATAAAGAAGCTAAGAAAATGTACTAATACAAGGTTTTGGGCGAGAACGTTGCCCTGCAGTGAATATAAATAATTTGATAAAGAAAAAGCCATAAACTATTAAGTATAATATGATCAATTCCTAGCACTGATATGTTACATAATCATGAGAAAATATATTTTTCTCGCTAACTGTACCAGTCATAGCTGCTTGACTAAGCATAACAATTATTGTACCTCCTATTGTTGCTCCTAGCTTCTATGTGGTTTCCTAGTTAGTGAAGCTTTGGTTTGGTAAAAACGACCACCGTTATACCTATTTGTCTTTAAATCATTATCATCAATCTCTTGGCTTGTGTAATCAGGAGAAACCAAACATACACATACATGCAATCACCCACAACACACTCATAGGTGTACATTTCGGTAAAGAACACATTAAATAAATAATAAAATGCTGCTGAATATCTGTATGCCTCCAGTTGATGGACGCAAGACAGTGCATCGTAGGGCGCGTTCCTGATGTGCGTGATCTACGAGGCATTGCTTTGTTATAGGCGATGGTTACCACCTAACATCAGGTGGGCCATATGCTTGTTTCATCAGCTAGTTACATAAAAAGAAAATGGCACCCCACTGAGCCCGGTCTTCGGCTCTTTCCATCCAGTTGCTGTCCCCTGCGCAAGTCTTCATTCCTCCTAGTCTGCGGTGTTAGCTACATTAAAACCTTACTTTGATTGCAGTTTCTTTGATATCTTCTTTCACAGACAATCTAGTCCGGCTTTTAGCGCACCAAATTCTTTGTGAGATATTTTTGTTTTATAATTGCATGCACAAAATTACCTAGCTACACGTCAAGACGTAGCTTATTATCTAATAAGGTTTAGTTTATTTTTGTTACTTGTACTTGTTTATTTGTATTTGTCGTTATTTGAAGTTTTATTTGAATTCTTACGTGTACCTACAATTTGAGTCCTAATAAACACTTTGTATTTTGTGTCTTCTGTATTTTCATCTAGGTTTATAATATTTAAAAATGTGCTTAGGTATAAAATACGACATATAAGTATGTAGCGGTGGTCTTATGACAGACACTGCTTTTTAGAATAGTTGGTCTTAGCTAAATTTTATGATATAAAATATATTATGGGCCGAGTAAGGCATACCTAGTGGGACAAACGAAGATTTTTTCATGTGGGCCGAACTTTCTAGGGACGAATATGGCATAAATCAACTCTTGTTTCAAAGGCAGACGTGGCAAAGGCGGAGATTGACGGCCAGTGCGGTGAATGGGTTGTGGTAGCGTGTTGATATTACTTTATATAACCAGCATAGGTACTACTATAGGTCACCAATATATAGGGTAACTAGTAATAATATTACTAATTACCCTATATATGGGTAATATAGTATAGGTACCATCTATCACCATCATTTTCAGCTTGCGAAGTCTTCATCAGTAAAGAACTCATGAATACTTGTTTTAAGTATCATTACAGCACTAGAAATATATGAAAAACAATCAAAGTCAAAGATGTATTTATTCAGTAGTATCACAAGGATCACTTTGAAACGTCATAAATATGAGTCTAGGTGCCAGTTCCACGCAACCAATCCTAGAAGAACAGGCAACAAACGACGGCTTGGTTCTTACCGTTTTTTTTGTATGATCCTTTTACAAATCAAAAATAATAATAATAGTAGTGAAGTTCCAGTTTACATAATAAAACTAAAACTTAGAACATCTATTTACCTAACCTAAATGCATTGAACTGTTTAACAAAATAAAACGGTATTCAAATATCAGAAAAACATTCGTCCATTTCAGCTGTATTCTGAATTTGTTGGTAGTATTACGTTGCTCAATGCTTTTAAGTTCGATATTCAATACGAATGCTAGGTTGCACAACAAAAACGAACAATACGTTGTTTTATTGAAAATCCCCAGGACTTCTGCTGTTATATGTAGTCGAAGAAATAAAAACTAAAGAGGAACCCTATATTATTCGACGTGTATACGTTTTGACGAATAATAATTAACTAACGAATTACGAAAATGGTAAATTAAGCTTTTGACTCGGGTAGGATATTATGATAAATAAAGGATTTGACGAATTGTGAAATTGAAAATTAACAGCCATACTTATAAACACAATTTAAATTTAATAATTGCTTAAAGTTAGCCCTGTCACTGTTTGTCATTACCCAGTGGTAAGAGATGGCAATAGTTTAAGCATTGTTTATCTTTTGACATATTTTTATAAGTAAGGCAATTAATGTATAACTTGTTAGGATATGGACAAAAAAGTATTTGGTGGCTATTTGCGAAATCAAGGAGCCTCTTTGAGGTGCACTTAAAATTATTTCACCATACTTCTTGGAAAAAACGACTATACGACAAGAAGAAAACTTCCCACAAACAGCCGATGGTCACCGTAAACGCAGCAGACAGTTTGATCGTGTTGGTTGGGATTTTGCTTTCGCAATTCAAAGATTATTTTAGATCTACGATACATCAAAATGTTATCTATCAACACAGGTCATTAAATTTTTGACTATATCATACCTTGTTTATAGATAGATAACTCTTTATTGATTACTATGACACATATAGGAATAGGTACAGTATTTTGCTTGAAACTAAAAATTCACAGTAAAACAATGGGCGGCCTTATCGCTAACAGCGATCTCTACCAGGCATAGTATGTTTATAGCTCAAAATTCAACAGCAAGCATACTGACGTAAGCTTAAATTAGGGTCAGACCAAGCTCAGTACGTACAAGCCTAACGGAATGTGATTTAACGAGGTGCAACAGTTTAATTAACGCCTAAATTAGTTTCTGAATTAACTAGAGCAGTTGGGGTTAGGATGAGCACTGGCTTACCTAGGTCATCTAGGTAGGTATACATTAGTCTATCTAGGTATTTAAGGTGGGGCAGACAGCGGTTATATACAACTTCTCGGTCTCATATTTCAACATTTTAAATGGTTTCAAATCACTGAACTTAGCCATAATTATGATAAAAATCGCAATCTACAAACTTGTGCAAACCAAGGAGGTTGGAAACAAGGTTTTTTTAAATTACGATTATAAAAAAACCTTGGTTGGAAACTCATTAGAATGAAGAGGAAATTACATTGGTTTGACTAGAACTAGGACTACAATGCGCGCGAGCCGGATTTATTCGGTGAGATGGGTGAAATTCGGTGATTTCCGACACTAAGCTCCAACAGGCGCGGTACGCTCAAAAATGCGTTATCTTTCTAAGTATACCCTGTTGTCCTGCGGCAACAAGGAGTTTCAAAGTCTATAGCGCAATCACATTGCACCAAAGAGGTAACGTGAAGAGGTACAAAAAAAATGCGCAGCAAGGAGTTTCCCAAGTTTCTGCATTGCCAACCAAACAGTTCAGTACATAATATAATTTTGATCTATACTCGGATTTTTAATTAGACGAATAGACGAAGCTAGCTGACGTTTACTGTGTTGTCAGTTTTTGATGAAATAAAAATAGTGTTGTGACAAAGTGAATGATTAAAAAATCTTCTGAATGAATGAAATTGCCTCGTTTTTCTAGTGAATAGTTAGTGTGGTTAACTTGACTGGACGTGCTTGGTTGAGGATGAGTCGCTTTGTAATAAACCGTCAAAAAACTGATTGTAGTTACATACTACAAGTAACTTATATCAGAGCACTTTTATACATTTTTTTATACAAATTTCAATATTATTTTATAGTTTGAAATGATTAACTATTCACTCATTGTTCATTCATCTGATTGAGCGAGAACTGAACGCAGCACTATTACTTTAAATATGGCATCATTATTTTACAAAGTGACATTACCTACTGTCAGTCGGTATCGTCTAATTAAAAATCCGACTATAAACAAGTTTTCCTATCAAAAAGTTTGCATACGAAGACCGACTTCTTTCGTTTGCAAACTTTTTGGTAGGAAACTTGATCAAAATAATTATTTTTGTTGAACTAGGTGCAGCGTGTTTTTTGTGAAAAACCGGAAAAACTTTATAACAGGCTGCCTCGATAGTTGTTAAACAAACATGCAGGTATGTTATGGATAGTTGTGGAACGCCTTGCCGGTTGCTATCAGGCGTGCTAAATCACTAAATATTTTCAAATCTATGGTCAAGGAACACTATCTATCCTGTTGTAACTAAACTTTCTTTCTTGGTTCTTTCTGTTATAATATATATAGTATATATGTATAGTATATAATTATGTATAGTATATATAGTATATATGTGTTTATGTATTTAAGAATGTATTTATTAGTAGTTATATGTGAAATTGTATAGCATGTAATATAATATTCTATGGATAATATAAGTATTTTCAGACTCCTTATGTATTAACTTTCTTTTGTGTGTATGTAGCTAGCTACACATCAAAAATTTTAAGGCACATTTTTATTTATTCTTTCTTTGCACACAGTCCCCTTGTAAATATCTTAAGTCCATTCCATCCAAAGGTTGTCTGGTAGAGATCGCTCGTTTAGCGATAAGACCGCCCATTGTATGAGGCAAATAGTTTTAAGTATTTTTTGTACCTGTACTTTTAAAATTTGTTGTGTGCAATAAAGCATTTTCTATCTATCTATCTATCTATGTTTTTGACAATCGAAAAACCTTGTTATTTTACCAATTAAAATACAACTCCACTGCTTTTTAGTTAGGTAATTGTCTGAATACGAGGAATTCAGTGAGAATGGGCTCAAGTATCTACCTATTACTACGAACTACACTTCGAGCTTTAAACTGGAATTCATGGCGGGTTGTTCAAGACCAATTTTACACAATTTCTATGAAAAGAGGTAATATAATTAAATTGTGGTATATAATTTAAAAGGTAATATTGTTAGATAAGTTATATCAAGGAGATTTAAAATAAGTTAGATTTCTTTCACTTATTGCTTGTTGTATATTTTTTGTGTGTACCATGTTTTGTGACGTTAAATAAATATTTCTATTTCTAATTTTTTATTTCCTACCTAAGTTTATAGATTTATTGCAGTAGGTCAAATTTGCAGACATTTAAAGAATATGAAATAATAAATTTAAGTATATGCAGTAATATGAAACAATAAATTTAATACTCAATTTTATACCTTGCTGTTATTATTTGAGCTTAGATGAAACTCAAAAAAATACATAATGCCTTTTCTGTGGTTCGAAATTGCGACCTTTTTTCTTACATGGAATTTTCTCCCAATTATGAGTGAATACCACGGGAAAACAAAGTCGTGAGCAAGCTTTAACATAAAATAAATCTTAAGGTCTATGAAATAGTAGAGAATTCAAATAAATTTGAATATATTGCAGTCCCAGTATATCCTATTCATAGTACTCCAGTGTGCCATAAATCTTGAATGACGCCTCACTAATTAAGATGCAAGGAGGGTGTATATCAGTCTGTGGGCGCATGTTGCTACTGCTCGTTAGCCCAAATATAGTAAGAGTGGCTGCCTATTAGACCTTGCGCACATCTAGGCGATCAGCATGGCAATCAGTTTCAGCATAGGATTTTGTAAATAACACTTTGACAGTGCGATATTTGACAGCGTTATTCTGATCACCATCGCAGCCTGCGATGCGATTCGCAGGTGATCTACATGTGCGCAAATTTACTTTACATACAGTCATATTCTAACACAGTTTGGGGTTTCTGGGAAATATGCCAATTATAAGTTAGTTTTGAATTAAAAAAGTTGTTAAAGTAAAAAAACGTTTTCACGAAATTTGGATTTGCTTCTCGATAGCTTGACACAAAATATTCTAAATAACTTATTTCGTCATTGTAAGATTATTGATTATGATTACATACATAAAGAGATATTTAAATTGTATACCTTGTCGTTTTCAATTAAAAATAAGAAACATGGCTATATAAATTAAGTTCTAAATGTAGCTAACCATACGCTAGGTAACCACACCATGCATTTTTTACATCTACACTTTACTAAACAATCTATGCACATTTATAACACATTTTAAAATTCAAACCAGTATTTTAAAATATTCTGTAAAATGTTATTTAATCCCGACAAAACATTCACGCGGTTAAGGCTGGCCGCACATTATTAGATACCATCAGACGCGCGTTGGAACGAAATCTACGCATACATTCTATACCTTTAAAACCTTTGGTATAACAAGCATCTGTAGATTACCGTTACACATACCAAAAGAGCTGTATATTCCATTGTTCAATCTATATTTTCGTATCTTGTTTTTATGTGTTGTTAGGTACTTTATTATTACTTTGAAGCGTAGCGTGCTGTTTTTGAAACTTTTGCTTTTTTTAAACTTCACTGCTATTATTGTTATTTTTTGTTTTGAAAAAGGATCAACGGTAGGAAACAAGCCGTAGTTTGTTGCTGGACCTTCTAGGCTTGGTCGCGAGGAACTAGCACCTAGACTCACCTAGCTTTAAGACATTTCAATGTGATCCTTGCAATTCAACTGATTATACCTATACACTTTTGATTGATTTTATTTGATACCATGAGCTGTCTATTCTTTTGAGTTCTTTCGGCTTTACGGTATAAAAACTGATGGTTTTCGACCAAAAATAAACTGTAATTTTACGCGCAAACTGTGTTTATTCTTGCGGACACGCGAATTCCGGGATTGAACGTCATTGACCGGAAACCATTCAACAACGCTTTGTTCAACGCTTGTTGGTTTGCAACAAAATAAAATATAAATCCGTATTCAAAAAAGCTCTTACATTACTGTTTAAAATATGATACTAGTATTCCATATGACTGTATCCCTTTGACACTCTTTCATGCAAATCCCTTTTCATCGTTTTGAGTAGCGAATCTTCAAAAATTATTTCGTTGCGTTACCTTTTTTAGGGTTCCGTAGCCAAATGGCAAAAACGGAACCCTTATAGATTCGTCATGTCTGTCTGTCCGTACGTGAGTCAGCCATTTTTCTCCGAAACCGTAAGAGCTAGACTGATGAAACTTGGCGAGTAGATGTATTCTGTAAACCGCATTAAGATTTTTACACAAACATAGAAAAAAAACTATAAATTTTGGGGGTCCCCATACTTGAAACTGGAACTCAACATTTTTGAAGTGAAAACTTCTTTAGCGGCGTTGAGCACTTTCTGTAATGGGTAGGTATAAAATCTTAAACTCGCGTCAGGATCACGTGACCTGATCGAAAAAGCGTAAGACGGATGGAGAGGACGTTGCCGTTCCGCTCGACTGACCGCGCCGTACCCGGTGTGCGACGTTGCCGCTTCGCTCGCCAGAATAGATAATAGTTAGTAGCAAGCATACCAAGGCGTTTTTCGTGACTGTAGTAGGTATAGGTACATACCTATTATAGATTTTATGAACTAGCGGCCGCCCGCGGCAGGTAGTAGTGGTCATTGGTACATGATTTTATAGATCTACTGTATTTATTTAGGTATTATGAATAAGGTAGGCAAGGCACTGATGCCAACGACGAGCTTCGGCAAATTCACCATCCACACTTGATGTACGGGCTGGTTTCCGCAAGGCCTCTAGTGGGCCCTTTTTGCTCGAACTTAATAATCAAGTTTTCACTTCTGCCGGCACTCCCGGAGTGCAACCCGTCTTTTTTTTTTTTTTTTTTCATCAAACCCATACGTGTGGGGTATCTATGAATAGGTCTTTAAAAATGATGTTGAGGTTTCTAATATCGTTTTTTTTAAACTGAATAGTTTGCGCGAGAGACACTTCCAAAGTGGAAAAAGCGATAACGCCCTTTAAATAAATTTAAAAAAAAAATAAAAAAAAGTGGAAAAAAGTTGGTCCCACCCCTCTAATTTCTTAAATAAGAGAATGATAAAACTAAAAAAAATATATGTTGTAAATTACTATGCAACATGCTACATGCTTTTGGGAACTCTTGTGACTCCATACAATACCTAACTGTCATTATTTAGTTTAGTCAGTCTCATGCAATGAGGTTGGAAACCCATGGCAGCAAAGAGTTTAGAAATGTTTTAATTTTTCTCTGTTTAGCCTAGAGTTATAATTTGACGTGCATAATGTTAAATGACCTGAGAAATTCAAGTCATGACTGTTTTAGTGTTAGAGTTAGGGAACTATTAATGACCAAATCTATATCTATAAAAAATTCTTGCCCTAATTTGGAACGCGATAAACTCCGAAACTACTGAACGGATTTTGATTAAATTTTGTAAGCGTCTATAATATGGTCCAACTTAAAAGATACTTTAAAGATTTTAGTTTATATTCAATTATTTAGGTGTTATTAATTTATAAGGGGCAAAAGTTTCGAAATCTATGTCTATCCCTTTCTATCACGTAGGGACTTATATATGTCTATCCCTTTCTATCGCTTAGGGATTTTTCAGAAAATTCTCGACTTTGACGAGGAAAGAACGCTCTAGAATGTCTTTGAGGTTCTGGAATGATCAAATTTAATTCGAAGACTGAAATTATTCGGCTAGCATCCGGAATGCATCCAAACGTTAGTAATCCAGAATTATCTAGAATACTCAAATATACCAAGGTACCCATGCAAACGGTTCGATTTTCGTTTCTTGGTTTTCCCGAACTTATTACTTCTTCTAGAAAATCACTCCGCGGTTCGGGAACATTCGGACGGCGCGCTCTTATTATTATGTAGGGAACGCACAGGGCTGTCACAACACGTTTCGCCGGTTAGCCGCGCCGGGTCGCGCGAAATAATTAATATATTTTTTCAACAATCATTGACTTCTAAACAACCTGATTCATCTCATCACTGACTTACTCGCTAAAGGAAAATGTGGAACACACTTAAAAAATCGGGTGATGACTCCCGGACTAATTAGTTGATTTACAACCATTTCTAAAAATAACATTAGCATGGTTGATACCTACAATGCTTACCTACCCTACCTGGTAAGTGAGTATTACATCACATACTCACGTCATGAATAAGTAGTTCGAAAACACGTGTTGACAAGTGCAACAGAGTTGCGTGTTAGAAAGAGAAGCGCGATGTAGTTTTATTACAGGTAGGTGCGAGCGGAATTGGGCTTTATTTTGTTGTAGCAACAGTTGCTTTTGATTTCAACACTTCCGCAGAATTTGGTAGGTATACATTCACAGAGCAGCCAACACGCTTTTGCTTACGCAAAGTAGAGAGAGTATGATGACGTATTACTAAGAGAACCAGTGTCGCCAAACTCATACACGTAAAAACAAATACACATAGAAATAAAAGTTATGATTGGTCGAAAAGAAACGTTAAAAAGGACCTAAAACCAAAAAAATAATTTAATTGATAATAAACCTTAACGCTATCGTAACATGGTTCTAAACTTAATAAAATAAACAGTGCTAAAATGAAATTCTACTTACCACGAGATGGCAGATTTCATTCAGTATTTTTTTCTTTTAGTCTCTATTTAGTTGTAATATGATTGATAATACAATGGCTGTTACTTGATTGACAACAAAACAAAGCTACTTGACGCTAGATGGCGTTATAGAAAACAATTCTGTTAGTCTTTATCCACAAGTTATAAGATTCATAATACAATGGCTATTACTTGACATAGCCACTCACTTAGTGATGTGCCAAGGTGGATACAAGACAAATGTATCGACATCGATGATTACCTACCTACTTCTTATCGTGTCACTGGTTTTTTCGAACCAAGTGAGGTGAAAGGATTTTAAGTGCGCCCCAAAGAGGCTCCTTTCGTGCACTTATTTAACACATATTTTCGAACTTTTTAAGTTCTATGGCATGCCCGGTTTCCTCACGATGTTTTTCTTCACCGTTTAAGAGCACTGGCATAGTGTAAATTAATTTTTGGGCAGTAAACCTCATTGGTTGGACTGGATTTAAGCCCACGACCTAAGGATCAGAAGGCGAAGCCGCTACCACTAGCCCACCAGCGCTCTCACCTACCTACTGATGTATAACGATCGGTAGCACGTCAGGTTATATTTATGGTGGTCGAAATAAAAAGCTTTTCTTATCTATCTTTCTTTATTTACCCAATCAAATGTTTACAACTCGTAAAATTGTATACTTAACTGTTTCAAATATTGTTTCTTTTTCTTCTTGTGTTTTCTTTTTCCTGTTGCATCGATACATTTATTTTGAATATCGGAAAACTGAAACCAGAATTATTATGTTATTTCTTCAAAATATTTCTGTAATTTTCATCTTACCCAGCCACTGTGGGCTATAAGAATAAGAAAAGAATCAGAATAATACATAAGGAATAAAATCATCACTAAAGCAAAAAAAAAGTCAGCTCCCTAAACCTAACTATTTATATGATCAGAACTAATAAAGTATTCGATAGCACATTCATCACTTTATTGGGGTACAGCCCTAATTGAGTAGCGAAAGTTGAGATTTATAGAAACGCGACCTTAACGAATATCATTCACAGTCTATTTTTGTTTGATGGTTTTGCATTCTAAATAAAACCAATTTAAGCAATAAAATAATACTAACCTGTGATACGATATGCCCCCTTTTGTTAAATTATTGGTTCGGCTATCGTTTTAGCACTGCAAAACAGCACAATACGGCATTTTTATATTTTTTCGTGTTTTTCTCAGTTACGTTTCTTCTGACAGACTTCAAACACGACTAAACAAAGGAGGGCTTGAAGTCTGCTGTACTGCACGTACTAGGAGCGTGAGAAGGTCGTCTACATGCTATTTCCATTACTTTTTTATTTCGTGTATACATTATATTCAAGAATTTTCGATTGCCGGCAGTAAGTACCTACTGGAAAGTTCGATTGTTGTAGGTATAAAAGCAGGAACTCGGTGAATAGCGTCATTTCCATTCTGGTATCCATAGAACAAAGATCGGAGAGAGAATCAAAGTGAACAAAGTGGAAGTGTTTTCCGACCAATGCGATGGCGGGACGACATAATGGGAATAACGGGTGCAACTTGGACGGCTGGCTCAAAATAGAAGAAATTGGAGAGGGATAGCCTTTGCCCTCAAGTGGGCGTCCCAAGACATTACCTATACCAATAGAATAATAATAATAGTAATAGGTATGTGTAGAAAAACTATGGATGTATGTGTGTATGTCTGTGGAAATAAAATGGCTTAGTACATTTATTGTGGTATTAGTCTGAAAAAAATAAAATATTCGTTTTTATCGATCTATGTCTAAACTTTTTTAACATGTAGGGACTTGTATATGTCTATCCTTATCTATAACGCAAGTACTTTTCTATAAATTTTAGATTTGCTTAAAATGTTCTAGGAAATACTGCTCCTAAACGTTATAGAATGTTATTTCATTATCATCATCAATTTATATCAGCCCACTGCCGGACGTAGGTCTCTTTCAAGACTTGCCACTGAGCCCGGTCTGCGGCTCATGAACGGCAATGTTCTTTAACTTTCTGGAATGCATTTCAAACCATTGTGCTGATTTCAAAAATTCTTTCACTATTGAAAAGCTATATTCACCTGGAGTAACATAGGCTATAAGTATTTAAAAAAAGTGTTTAAAAAAATGTCCACCCGTGCGAAGCCGGGACAGGCAGCTAGTCTTATTATATACTCTTGACGAAGCACTCGCTGATGATTTAAACACTCCATAAATGTATGGTTTACAATGTTTTGTATTAATGTTATTAATTTCGATGCAATTTTTTGTAATAGTTTGTTTTTATTATCGTATTATTGTATTTTTTTTTTGACATGTCCAAGTGTACCATGGTATCTTACTGGAATAAAATAAAATGAAATGTATATTGTTTTTTTTTGTTTTGTTTTTAATATTTATTAATTGGATCCGGTGTATTACTGTGATTATTTCTCATCATCATCATCCGCAGCCCGACTTTACCCACTGGTGGGCATAGGCCTCTCTTTGCATTTGATTATTTTTATTATGTATGGTTGTAATGTATTATGTGAATAAATAAATAAAATGTGAACTTCAAAATAAATGTTACTCGTTTTTATATAGGAAACCAACACTATAGGAAATCCTAACCAAACAATGTATATCTGTGTTTGCCACAACTTTTAAACAAACCTTTTTATTCCACTCTGTGCCACACAAATTCATTAAAATGTAGAGCCCCTATTACATTTGTCAGCGAGTAATACCGAGCTTCATGCAAATAGCGGCTTTGTTGGCACCTCCGATACGTATGAACTGTCAAAGGGTCACATATTTAATGCCTTTGTTCCATAAATGTATATCTATACTTCTATACTAATATTATAAAGAGAAAAGATTTGTATTTTTGTGTGTGTGTTTGTAATTAATAAACTCAAAAACTACTGTGCCGATTTCAAAAATAGTTTTACTATTGTAAAGCTACATTCACCCTAAGTAACATAAACTATATTTGTGTGTTTAAAAAATAAATTTCCATCCGTACGAAGCTAAAATAAAAAAAATGTGTAATTTGTATTTTGGTGTTTATAACACCAAAATACAAAAAATTACGTGAGACCGCGGCTTCAGTCGTGTGGGTATAGTAGAGATTATTTCTAATACTTTTCTGTTTTCTACTCCTGTAAAAATTTTGGGATGATAAGTAACCTATATGATAATCCAGGGTCAAGAATATTTCTTATCCTGAGTTTTATCTAAATTGGCCCACTGATTAGGGCGTTATTGAGCCACCAATATCCAATATCTCAATATCCAGACCTCTAAACTTTTACACATAAAAAATGATTGCTAGGAAGTAGGATTGGCATTCAATTAACAAGCATTTTTTTCCTGCTGCAATAAACCTGTAGATAGGTAGGTAGGTTCTCATATACCGCGTAGCACTTCCAAGCTCGTAGCACCCCTTCACTCGTAGAGTGTCTACGCCGTAGAGTGTCTACACTGCGCTGAGTGAACGTAATTATTATGTTTTAGCTATGTGGTTTGCTTGGATATTACTGGAAGAAAAATAGCTGAAACTGACTATTGTTTAAATTACAAAAACCCACTTTTATAAAACAAAATTCGGGACACATAAGACTGATTATTAACCAGAACGTTTTCAATTCAAAACAAGCCGTATATTCGGTTACAAAATCAGCAATCAAAAATTACTGAGCTAAAGAAAATGTTTGAACATTTTTCTAAAGCTTGTAACAGCAAAACAAAGACCCTAACTACATTAAAAGTTGGGCGGCTCTGGTGAACTCAACCGGTCATCTTGTATTAAAAGTTGTTCTCATCTTCATGATATTATAATATCGTTGTATGGCTGATTGACAATCACTCACTTATCTAGACTATTTTAATGTTATTTTATTACCCATTTTCGTCATAAGAATGTTGAAATAGTGAGAGTGGACAGTGGACATTCACAATCTCACACCGTAAGACCTAAAGCTCATATTAAGATAAGATTTGGATAATAGAGTGTATGCAGAGATGACGGCTGATAAAGGGGAATACAGGAGGAAGACATGTTGTGCCCACATAAAGTGGGATAAGGGCCGGAAGAAGCAGAAGACCTAAAGCTTATATTATAATAAGACTAATGTAGTGACAGTAAATTCATCTGACTGTGCCTTTCTGTGGATAAGGCCGACTAAGCTGAGAGGATGACCTACGAGTACCTAGTAAGTGAGTAAATTTGCCCAGCACCTGAGTGCTTTTCGAAGTGATCCTTACTTTATTCAATAAAAACTCACTTTGACCTCAGACTCAGTAAGCCAAGGTAGGCACTAATACCATGCTGAGGTAACTAGTGTGTCTCTTGTAAAAATATAGGTTTATATTTGTTAAAAATAAATATGCCTACAAATGAGGTCGAATCTATTTGTGTAACGAGGTTTTACCTTCAATACTAAAACAAAACCCAAAAGTTTTTATTGATGTTTATGGATGGAAATCCGTAAATTTTACAAAGCGAATGGTGTATTTTTAGGCTAGAGGAATATTTAACGTCAAAACATCTAATTCAAACATGATATTTACATATTATATTTGAATTGAATATATTCATAACTAGTGTCTGCCCGTAGCTTCGCCCTCGTATAATTTTTTTCCGTTCCTGTTACTTTTCTTAGGATAAAAAGTAGCTTAATACCTACCTAACTACCTATGTCGCGGCTTATACCTCGGCCATAATATTATAAAAAAATAAAAAAAAATATGGAAAGTAAAAATGAATTACAAGAAATCAAAAAAAAATAAGTATAAAATATATGACTTGTGAGAAGAATAAGTTGTCTTGTAAATATAAATTAATTTAAAAATATTCGAAAACCAAAGCTACAGTGGCAAAATTTAATACACTGCATTTAAATAGCCTTCGCCTTAATGGCATGGAATGGATACTTGAGTGTAGATAAAACTGTGAAGTATCCAGACCAGGAATGGCAGGCGAAAGCAATTAGAAGCTCTGGCAATCCCTTTATACCGTGGGGAGATGGAGATTACGCTCTGCTGAAAATGCACATTTGCAAGTGCAGCTAAGTGGCCATCTGAGTGAATGGGATCATACAAAAGAACGGTGGGAACCAAGCCGTTACTTAGCCTTAAGTTTTGAGCATTTCACACATCGCAAATTGCCTGTGATAGCGATCTGTGTATCGCTGTCAAAAATCCAGCAGCGTGTGCTAGACTTTCAACATACAACCATACCACACATATACCACCAAACTTTCAACCATATTTTCCAGCAAATTAAACTAATAAATTTCATATAATTTCTAAGCTTTACTTAACTAAAGCATTTAAGTAAAGAGTAAAGGTAGTCGCTCAAAAGCAGGGGCATTTTGCTACGTCTTGTCCCAACTTTTATTTTTTTATAAGTAAAATAGGTTTTCCCATAGAAATGCCCAATGCTTGCCTTTGATAAAACGGTTGAATCTAGTTAATGTATATTTGTTACAATTCACGCATAACTACCTAAGCAAAGCCAGTACTAATGGGAGGGAATGAATACTTTTACAAAGGGTCTTCCATTAAGCGCTTCCTAACTTCATCATACAAATATTAATCGTTTGTAGGTATCGAACCCACAACTTCTACGGAAGGCAGAGCCAATCAACTAAACTGCAAGGTTTTTTGAGCCCTTCGGTGTTGGCGAACTAATATTTAAAGCCACACTTTACAAACCCTAAAACCAAATACGAGGTACGAGTATGTCAGGTTTGACGTCTAATTAGGTCGGACACTAAACCGGAATGCCTCTGAAAGCGCTCTTTAGCACAGCCTTTAGTGTTGCCTTTAGTACTGTGGAAGGGTTGTAAAGCCACCCTTAGCTTCATTCCGCGACGAGCTTGGGTTAAATACCGGGCGTAAAAACTAGGGTGAATGACGTGAATTTGTCCAGATACCAGAGTATTGTATAAATAACAAAAGATTATTATACCACAGATAAGAATATACTATGAGTTATACCGAGACAAAAATTGTTTAAAAATAAAACGATGAATGAGGTTCGCAATCTCAATTGGTAAAATAACTGTAGGCAAAAAGTTTTTAATCAAAATAACGTCGTATCTACGCGTTTATGCACTGTTTCCATTTTTAAATTTATTTATACCAACCTTACAATGAAACCGATTCAAAACTTTTTAGTCCACGCTGTGTGTTCTTTTTTTAAAAACAAAAAAATGTTGATTATTTTCAAATCAATGCTTTACTTTTTACTGTGAGGTAGAGGAACTCCATGGTCTGATTTTATTTCTAGAAAAACAGTCGTTAATAATACCCCGTGCTAATAAAAAAATAGTACTGCGTTGAGTGCTGTTTTTACCGTTTAGCCGTTGAGTGCAATTTTTTAACTAGCGCCAGTTCAAGGAATATAATACTACGTGTGAAAGCTTTTGGTGTACACATAAAATGTTGCAAACTGAAAAACTGTTCACTTTGTACTAGGGGATTGCGCGCCAGCCTCTCTTTCAAAGGCAGTGATTAGCTGGATCAAGGGTATTAGCCGAGATGAAAGAACTGTATAATGGACTATTTTGTAGGAAGATTTGTGCAGCATTTTTCTTAATGCCCTCTAATTTTGCTGGATCACGTTTCTCGTTTAATAGGAACTAAAACCTTACATACACGACGGAGAATTTAATTTAGAAGTTTGTCACTATCAAATAGTATTAAAAGTGGGCTTTTTCAAACATAATGATGATGTTTTTTTATTGGTTTCTGTGTGTTATAATTCATAATCGTTTATTAACAAATAAACGATTATGTTAATTTTTATACTATAGAAGTATAAAAATTAACACACATTTCTGCACATTTCTGCGATCAGCTGCAATCTGCAGTGGCGATGTCGACGACGATCAGTTTCAGGGTTCTGCATGCATCTGCACACACTGCCGCATACTTTGACAGTGCGGTATTTGTCAGCAATACACTGATTGCCATCGCTGGAGATCTAGATGTGCGCAAGGCTTGAGTAAGCAAACAATTATACGGCCCACGTGATGGAAAGCGGTACCATAACGTCATCCTATAAACATTTTATACCACCCTCTAAATAAGGAACTTACCGGTAAGAAAAGACAGTCTTCTCATGGCAGGAAAGGGGTGATTCCCCGAGGTGTCAAGTAGGTCCAGCTGGTAGACCTCGCCCCGGATCCTATAAAGCTTGCGGTGGAAGTCCTCGATGGTCGGAGTGTAGCTGTCTTCGAACTTGGTGCCGAGGAAACGGGAGACCAAGGAGGTTTTACCGACGCGGGCTGACCTGGTGGAAATTAAAAAGTTTATCAAAATAAATATTTGCAATGCAAAATAATTACACAATGCAATATTCATCTTTAAAAACTGTTCTTCTTAAAAGTTACTATTACTGAAGTTGATCGGTTTAGTATATCTATTCTATTCTTTTTTATTCTATCTGTTTCCCATAGCGCAAGTATTGTATAGATTGCATACACAGGTTTACCTACGTATATATGTATAAATGTAGAGAATATTATATTGTATAGAACTTGAGACTAAATAGAAGCTTTGTTTGCAATGTAAATGTATATATTTATCTTACAATACAAAGCATTTACTTGCAATAATAACGTGAAACCTCATATAATAGGGTTAATACTCGTAATAGCACTTCGATATATTAACAAATGTCTACATCTATGCTTCATAAGCGTAAACTAGGTAAGCGTCAAACGGAGCTCCTTGATTTACTTAACGTGTTTTCAAAGACGAGATCAGTCAGTCCTAAGCAAACACGCGAAGATCTAACAAGATAATGCCTAATAACTTGAGGGCGGTTGCATACTAGCGTCTTTCTCGCGTGTATTTGTAGTATCGGCATACGCGCTTACACGCATGTCATTTTATGCTTCCAAAAGCCAAACTCGCATGTGTGTGTGACAATACGCAGGTGCAGAAACGAGTTCATAATTATTTACTTATTTATTTATTTTAAGCCTATTTTGTCCCTCTGCAGAACAAAGGCTTCCCGACCATTTTTCCTTTCTCCGTCCATTGCTAGATTACACTAGTCTGGTAGATGTATGTACATATTATTATATATTGTACATCTAGGTCGTCATGCCATCTCCGTGGTGGTCTGCCGCACGGTCGTCTTGCATGGGCACCCAATCAGTACTGGGTTTTAGCCCAAAGATCATAAGATATGCGGCAGATGTGGCCAGCCCAATCCCATTTGAGCTGTGCAGGTTTCTTGATAACATCTAAAGCTTTGGTCTGTGCTCGCAGTGTGGAGTTTCTGACTCTGTCAGATATAATCGAACTCCCAACAGACTGAGTCCCATTACAAATGAGGTGATAAGCGCCGAAAAAACACTAGTCTAAAACCGCCCTGATGTTTGAAAAGGAAATGTATGCACGTAGGTAGGTACTGTTGGATTTAGCGCCTACATCCTATTCAAATACGGCTTTTGGAGAAGTTAGGGCGTAAAACTTTCAATCAGGGTGAACTTTAAACAATCTAAAAATAGTTTCAAAATGTTGGTAACGTATTATGGATTCCTAGAAATTGGTGATCATTACAACGATGTAGCAGGCTTTGAAACGCGATACGTCAATTAAAACTATTTTGCTCTGTAAATTATATTCATAATAATAAATATTTATTTTTCAGACGCAAGTTCCATATTTTACTTAACACCAAATTACAAAAAACTAAATAAGCACAGAAAACAAGTACTCTTTCGTTGGATAACATTGATTGAGAGAGAGATGGTCCTATAGCAGTCATTTAGCTTAGTAGACCGTTATGTCTGTTGCCATCTCTATTTGTTGACATGAAAATGAAAGAAACAAAAGTAGTATGTCTTGGAACATGGAGCTTATAGTACACGCGCTTATAGGTAGTTACCTCCTGAGGTATGAAATGAAATGAAATGAAAATTTATTGCATAAAATGTGGTAAGGTATTAGAAGTCAGTAATTAAATTGATTCAGCACATTTTGCTTGAACTCAGCATTTATGGCCTTACTTATAAAAATATGTCAAAAGATAAGCAGTGCTTAAACTATTGCCATCTCTTACCACTGGGTAATGACAAACAGTGACAGGGCTAACTTTAAGCAATGATTAAATTTAAATTGCGTTTATAAGTATGGCTGTTAATTATAAGTAGGTATATGCGAGCAGCGACAGAGGGATGATTTTCCAGTTGCCACCACAGCTGTCAGACTGGCGAAGTAGTACGATGGTTAGCTCACACCTCTCGCATACCGCAGAAGGTGACTAGCAGCTGTGTACATTATACTTAACTCTTTCCTTTTACGTTAATCTGTTGTACTTCAAGAAACAAATTATCCGTGGGCGAACCGTAAGACCTTAACCGTAATTGTGTGGACATTGTAAGCCACCTAAATACCCGTTTAGTCGTCTAAAGTCCTAATTACTGTTTCCACAGGAGACAACCAGTCACACCATATACGTACATTCACCCATCTTTTTTTACAAAGTATTTTGTGGAAAAATAAATATGTACGAATTAAATAAAGTTTATTTTCCACAAATTAAGCAAAAACATGTTAATCAAGCTCAATAATTGAAAATCGGGTATTTAAAAATAACATAAACATTACTGTTTATTCTGAGGTGGTTTGTCACAACATAAGGTGCAAATTGTCTACCACGTATCCAAACGGCTGACTTCACGCCCGCCGATATTCAACAACTGTAGTTAAACCAAAAAGGTAATACTGTGCAGCAAGGAGTTTCAAAGTCTTAGGCCCGTATGCAAAACTAATGCTTGACACTGAGTCGAGCCTCGAGCATAGATTTTTTGACAGCTCTCCATTGAAAAGTGTTAAAAATGTATGTTTGAGACTCGACTCAGACTCAAGCATTGCTTCTGCATAAGTTCCTACGTATCACTGGAACACATGATGTTCCGGCGCATGATGGCTCCCGATCTTTTGGCACACAACTGTCAGTGTCTTGACATTGACAGATGCAGTTTCGGCGTGTCATTATTATATAACCCGGCCCTTAACATCACTGGAACACATGGTGTTCCAGCGCACGATGGCTCCCGACCCTTTGGCACACAACTGTCAATGTCACACTGACAGATGCAGTTTCGGCGTGCCATTATTATAACCTAAAATCATAAAAGCCGGCCACGGTTTTCAACATTTATTTGTAAAACTATCATAAATAAAACAGAAGTCCTCAAAAACTGTGTATTTTCATCCCTCAAGGAACATAATGATAACTTTTTCCTTTATAGTCACCGGTATTCTGTGTGAAGTTTCTCGCACACTCCCATGTATTACGACCAGACCGCATCCTCAGCTGGACCACGTTTGCTGCGGCGGAACTTTCACGAGAATGTTCTAGTCTATAGTCTGTTACATTGGTCACAAGTTTATAGTTTAGTTTCCATTCTTAAGTAATTAGTGTGGGAGAAACTAAACTATGCAAAAATACCTACTTACATTTCATTAAATTGAAAATAAAAAAGAGCGTCATAAAAGAACAGAGTAAAATGTTGCGAAACTGATGAAGACACCGAATGAAATTTCTATGAGACCAATCTGAAAGCCTTTTCCTTCCACCTTCCAAATAAAAATATTTTTTTCAAATCGGCGCGCAAATTACAAAATTATGCAAAATCATTAAATAAAACAACTGACTTGAGTACCTTCTCTCTTTTATTTAAAGTCGGTTAAAAACAATGATTAAGTGGGAGTAAAATTCAACCATAGGCTGAATATAAATTCATCATTTACTTTTGAGGTTGCTAGTGAATATCCACAGGGATTATTACGACGCATTACGATGTAAACAAACCCCAGAGGAAGTCTCGGTCAAAGGCTGAATAAAATATTAAAGCAAGTCGTTCCCTGTGTAAAGAACTTCGAATAAATAAAGCGCACTTTAAAACTATCTCAAAGAAATTCTATTTAAATAAAGTCTTCGAAAGGATTCATTTCTCAGTCAACATATTCTAAAAGTACTTACAAATAATTGAAATCGTAGTTCAATAAAAAATCATGCGAGTTTTTTTTTTATGGCATGGCATACGTTTTACACACACATGTAAAAACCCCATAAACTTGTTAAAAAATATGTCTTAGGTACATATTACACATCTATGGACATCTTACTAATCGACATTACATTAAAATAATGTAATTATCATTATTCAGTTATAAATTGTATTGCGTGCGGCGACAGTACACATGCGCAGCTATCCCCTCCGCGTATCGCTCAGCGCTAGACTTACGTGCCGCTAGTTATAGCGAACAAGAACTTCGCATTATAAAACTAGCATGTCAATGTCAATGGTCGAAAAACAATGGCAATAAGTGAATAGCTCTAAGACGTTTCAAAGTGATCCTTGTGATACAACTGAACAAAAATATTTTTGAATTTTAATTTTAACCGACAATAAATAGAAAACCCTTGTCTAATAGACTGTACTTACTACTTTTACTTTTGTTTTAATTGTTGCTAAAGAGTACTTCCCAGAGTAAAATTAATGGATAGCCCATGACAGGGCAATCAAGGTTTAAAAACATCAACTAAAAGTAACGAAGACTAATTATTGTCACGGATCTTAGAGAGAATATTGATACTTTGTTGTTTATCTACTTTTCCTTAAGACTCTTAAAACGTGTCCTACGTGCATCAAACTAGAACACAGCGTAGTAAAATATTTTGGACAACCCACACGACACTATCTAGCCCCAAACTAAGCAGAGCTTATACAATGGGAACTAGATAGCTGATATAATATGTACTTAAATACAGAAGGCAGAGCTACTACAAACTTAGCTGAGAGGCCAGTCAAAAAAATATCTAAGTATTAAGAATAATCTTATAAAAAAAGCGAGCTAAACTAATAACTAACTAATACAGAACTTTAGATAGCTATATTATTATTAATGATAAAACTGCGTGGCTCGATCTCCCCGGTCACTCTACCCATCGGAAGTTAACATGTCAATTTGCAATGTCTGTACCTCCTATTTTTGTATCTTATTTTTATAAGATACGGAAATAGCAAGGTCGCGTGGAACTGGCACCTAGACTCACCTAGCTTTAAGACGATTCAAAGTGATTCTATTGAGTAAATACATATTTGACTTTGACAGCTTAGTGACAGCCAAAAGTAGTCGTAGGTGGGTTAATGATAATGTTTATAATCCAAAATAAACCAGAACATATATCCAAAAGAGCTGGTTAAAGTTACTTCTTCTTCTTCTTAACGTATCACTGGTTTTTCAAAACAGTGTGGTGAAAGAATTTTAAGTGCGCCTCAGGGTACAAAGTCACTTTTTCACGCGGACGAAGTCGTGGGCACAGCTAGTATTTTATTAAAAATGTGAATATCCAAATTTAATACCTACAGGGTTATTCATAATTGGCTGCAAATACCCAGGAATTTTTCCCAGGTTCAACAAATAAAATAAAAAATATTTATGTAGGTAATGATTTTTTTTAAGTTTTGTTATGAAAATCTCGAGAAAATCGATAAAGAATATCCTTTGTAATCATTGGAGCCTGACCTATTTTGACCTTTGATTCGCGCCCGCGCGCCGTAATTGACACTCAGTGTGTGTTCAGTCTGGGTGGGTCACCGTCTTGTTCTCCATGGCAATCATTATGCTATAGCCGTAAAGAAATTAAAAAAAAAAATGATGCAAAAACTTAAATCAAAACTTTAAAAAATAATTTCATTAATATTTTTTATTTTATTTGTTGAACCTAATTCCTGAGTATTTGCAGCTAATAATGAATAACCCTGTATATACGATTTTGCCGTAGGAACCGTAGCATGAGTTTACGTTCAATAGATAAGTAGTTAAAACTTCTACGTGCTGAAGTTTGACACAGGGAAAGTTTATCTATATTAAAAAGTTGGTCCCTCGCCTCCCTGAGTTATCTATTTACTGGAACAATATTTCGATTCCAAATTGTGGTAAAGTTTTTCTGTTTTCATCCTAATATTATAGATCAAAATTGTTTTTGTACAATAATGTAGTTGGAAACTTTTGGCTCTTAATAAAAGAGTTTCGTGATAGGTCTAAGAAAACTGACGTTATTGAGATCTTCTTCTTCTTTTTAGGGTTCCGTAGCCAAATGGCAAAAACGGAACCCTTATACATAGATTCGTCATGTCTGACTGTCTGTCTGTCTGTCCGTCCGTATGTCACAGCCATTTTTCTCCGAAACCATAAGAGCTAGACTGATGAAACTTGGCGAGTAGATGTATTCTGTGAACCGCATTAAGATTTTTACACAAAAATAAAAAAAAAACTATAAATTTTGGGGGTCCCCATACTTGAAACTGAAACTGTTTTTTTTTTCATCGGACCCATACGTGTGGTATATCTATGAATAGGTCTTCACAAATGATGTTGAGGTTTCTTAAATCGTTTTTTTCTTAACTGAATAGTTTGCGCGACGCTTCCAAAGTAGAAAAAAGTTGGTCCCCCCCCCTCCAACTTCTAAAGTAAGAGAATGATAAAACTAAAAAAAATATATGTTGTACATTACTATGTAAGCTTTCAACGATATTTGGTTTGAACGAGATCTAGTTAGTAGTTTTTTTTTTATATGTCATAAATCGTAAACAGCAATTTACCTTTCGACTAACTACAAGAACGTTTATATTATGTTACTTGATGCTACGGAACCCTTCATGGGCGAGTCCGACTTGCACTTGGCTGCTTTTTTATTACTTTTTTGTTGTACTCAATAAGTAGCAACTAACCTAAATTTCTATTAATATAAAAGAAAGTTACACTATTTATAACTCAAGAACGGCTGAACCGATTTGGCTGAAAATTGGTGCAGAGATAGATTAGAACCAGCAGACAGACATAAGATACTTATGTCTGCCTGCTAGTGTGTTATATATTCCAAAAAAGTAGCGGGAACGGGGCGCGTAAAGCCGCGGGCAGCCGCTAGTAGCTTATTCAGCCATAATAAGAAAATAAATTAAATAATAATAAATGAATAAATATTGCTGAAAATCCACACAACACTATCTAGCCCCAAAATAAGCAGAGCTTGTACTATGGGAATGTAATTATTATTTTTTGTAAATGTTTACTTAGAATATAATATAACACCCAGACAGAGAAAAAATATCTGTGTTCACCACATAAATATTTGTTCTCCATAGAGATCGAACCCACAACCGCAGCTCAGAAGGCAAAGTAGTAGCAACTGAGCTGAGATGTCAGACAAATATGGAAAATCCTCATAATATTTTAAAGAGTGTTGGCCAACATGAAAATGAAATATTAAATAAATCTACCTAACAACAGCGGTTGCTTTTTAAGTTCATCAACCCCGGTAGCACAGTAATCAATGACATGACGGATACACGATCATACTACACCTTGTTCGTGATCCAACGGAGGTTGATTGATTACAACCTTGTTGTTATGAACGATACGTGGACATAGGGTGTGGATGAAGAATTGTATTGACAAGGTTTTTTTATTCTGTTTGAATCTAAAATGAATCACAAATTGAAATACAGCCCGCTCCTTTAGAATGAACCTTGTAGACCATCTACGCTCGTAGAGCATCTACGCGGTAGACATACATTAGTGGTTTTAAAACTAAGCTGAGATTTGAGACCTCAGACTATGTATAATTTCAACTTAAAGCCAAGCTTTTACTTACTATGTTTATTATTATTCTAGTTTTTATTTCATCCTCCAATAACTACGTATTTGTTTTTCACTATACTATAATTAATATTTTCTTTATCAGTTAAGTGCCATTATACAATTTAACTGTTGCGTTTTATTTTAATTCGTGGCATTATTTTATTTTTAATGTTACTATTGTTTTGTTGTGTATTTGTTTTATGTATTTTTTTAGTTAGTAATCTTAAAATGTGAGCTAAAGGAATGAGTAGTTTAGGTAATAATGCTAGTAATAAGCAACACTAGCCGCTGCAGCACTAAAAGACTTACATTTGCGGTGTACCACACTACAATCGTAAAAATGGAGCATGCCATTTCGTGTCGGCTACACGAGTACCTTTATTGCATCAGGTACATCCAGCGTGCTAATGTGGACCTCCGTGGCACTATCACCACAAAACTCTGACTCGGATTCAGAACTTATTTGACTGCGGTTTCTCCGTCAACACAGTTTCCAACTGGCTAGTCTTCGATGACCTACTTCTTGCACAAGGACGAATGGGATAAACGCTGAAGAGTGAAGATGGCAGCGTTTATTCAAAATTTTAGAAAGTATTTTATAAATTTGACACAGTGTACAAATAATAGCCCCTTTCCACCGGTTCGTGATAATCCGCACCAGCCCGCACCACTCGCACGACACACCATGGGAACGGTTTCGTGCGCCGAGGTGCGCGGTAGCACAAGAGCCTTTTCTGTGTGTGTTGCCGTGCGTCGTCGTGCGCGGTGCGTGATGATCTGCAGAACCACGCACCGTAGGAAGGCGGTATAAAGGTCTGCGCACACCTACGTCGCTGGCGATAGCAATCAGTGAAACGCTGTCAAATATCGCTGTCAAATTTGACAGCGTCTCACTGATCGAAAACTCTAGCCTAAAATACATATCCATTGTAAGCTATTGTAATTTTTACCTTCAAAATAAAACGCCCAACACAAACTCTGGTTATTGTTGGTACGTAGTTTGTAATTTATAAGCGTTTGAAGCAGCGATATGATTCGAGTGCTGCCAACCGAAAACAAGTATTAATTGATAGAGCAAAGCAAGCGAAAATTTCTCAAACAACTTGGGCAAATCCGCGTTTGTTTGTCCAGCGATAACTTTCGAACTGTTGATCCGATTTGCACCAAGCTTGTGAATTGACAAGCTGATAAAATTGTGAATTACATTGGCTGTGAATTAGTTGTAGGTGGATAATACATTTCAAGGTAATATTATTAGAGGGTCCAAAAGATGGTACAAAAATACGGAGTGTTTCCAGCAATTTTATTTTTATTCTAGGGTACGAAGTATGAATACGAATATAAAACGTGATCTGATTTGATGAATTTTAAACTAGAACACAGTAATTGCTAAAACCACTCGTTATAATATCTCGTATATGCTCTCATTTCAAACAAAAAAAAAGGGTTCTTAATTTGGTTGTATTTTTTTTATGTTTGTTATCGCATAATTTCGTAACATTGAAACTTTTACACGGGTATTTATCGCGTATATCGGCGGCAGACTCTGCTCGCGACCACGGTTATTGCAACAAAACCGAGTCGTCAGGAAAATAAATAAAATAAGGTAATATACGCGATAAATACTCGTGTAATAGATTCAATATGTGTTGTGATCGCCAAAGTTTAAATAGTACTAACTTCGTAATTTATGAGCCCATTTGAAATAATACTTCCAGATTGGTCCCACAAAAATTTCATCAAAATCGGTTCAGCAGTTTGGCTATGAAGTCCGTTTCTCAAGTTTTTAAACTTCACTTATATTTATTACATGCTAACTTAAAAGTTAGCATTGCCATGTGTGGTAATAAATACTACGCTCGATAAAACTAACGGGCTCATACGCGAAAGCTAGATACTTACTGTAAATATTTGAAAGGCTGAAAACATACACTGTTTCAATGCACGCTAACAAATTCATAAACGCTGAATTTTAATTAGGAGTTAGCCTAACAGGCATGCACAAAGCATATTATGTGGTTTAAACTTGAATTACAAATGGATATCTAAATATATGTTTTCAGCGGGATAATAAAATAAACCGTTTTTTTATTATATACATATTTATATACAATATTATATACAGCTTTAGACTTGTCAAAAACAAGGATTGTCATTTTTTATTTGACAAAAAATGACAATCCTCCAAAAGCGTTATTCTGTAGATGGAACAATCAGCCCTTCATCATCACCCTATTGCAGTTCACTGCTGGACATAGGTCTCTCCCATGGCGCGCCACTAAACCCGGTCTTTGGCTCCTCCCATCCAGTCCTTAGCATCAGCCCTTAGTAGAATTGTATTACCTACATGTCTACCTATAGATGTATAGCTTGTCACACGTGCTTATTGTGCTATGCGATATTAACCTTACTGACGTGTACCTCCAAATAACTCGACAATAAATCAACGTAGCGTCAAACGCTAAGCACACATGCCTGAATGTATCGATCAGTTGACTTGCTGCTGACTCGGACAAAATATTTTGGGATACAGTGTATCCCGACACTTTTAATTTTAATATGTTTTAGCTCGTCATCATCGTCAGTCTGAAAGTTCATTGTTTACCTTATGAGGTCAAGATCCTGACCCTCTCTATCCACTGACTTCCCGCAATCTTTACAATCGTAAAAGCTCGTGCGGGGAAGTACCTACACCACCATGCCTATTTCAGCCGTGAAGCAGCATTGCTGTGTTTTGTTTTGAAGGGTGTCGGTGCCGGTGAAATTAATGGCACGTATGAGGCTGAACACTTGAGGCATACAGATGGTATGCCTCAAGTTGATGGACGCAGGGCTATGCATCGTAGGGCACATTCCCGACGTGCGAGACCTACAAGTCAATGCTTTGTTATTATTTGTTATTAACTGGCAATGCCACCCAATTCCATCAATTGGGTGTTTAAAAAAAACAAAAGAAAATCGTCAGTCCATCGGGTGGGGGGCGTCCTATGCTTCGCGTTCCGGTGGTACGTTCAGTAATTTTGCTTTGCCATCTGAACCAGTGCTAAGGGCACATCTAAATTACGAATTCCTTGTGAATCAGTTGATGTGCATGATTTGTAATTTACTGTATGGATGTATTGCCGAATGGTATGCGCGAACGCGTTTTACTAAGGGCGTACACCTAGTTGAAATTGTCGTTCAAAAATCTTTATTTTCTTAAAGATTTTTTCACAACCTGAAAAATATATGAGTATGAGTAGGTTGCCATAACTTACGTTGTTGTGTTTATGAACTGACTTCAAATAAAAAAGGAGAACGTTTTCAATTCGTAATTTATGGCCCGATCTGAAAAAATCTTTTATCTGAAAGATAGTACTTCCAGATTGGTGCCTTAAAAATTTCATTAAAATTCATGTTTGTTTCACGTTTGGCTATGATCGGTTCGTTTGGCTATGGTCGGTTTCTCAAGTTTGTTAAAACTTATATTATTTATAAAAAGTTAAAGTATTAACTACCAATAAAATGGATGAGGGTAAATAAAAAACGTGTCAATAGTAAGGGCTTGTGCACACAAATTATAGCATCAGTATACAGGTGGGATTAGTGTCTGGTCGCACCTTTGATCGTTCGCCTGTGAAATTGATAGATTACTCCATAGGATAATCCGATGACGTGGATTTATCACGTTTGTTATTGTTTTATAACAATTTAGAACATTTTGTGAATATGCTAAATAATTAACAGAGGTAGACCAAAAAGAACATAGATGAACTGCGTGAAAGATGACATGGATAAGAGAGGAATGAATGCAGATGACGGCTGACAGAGAGGAATGGAAGAGGAAAACATGTCATGCCGACCCCACGTAAAGTGGGATAAGGGCTGGAAGAAGAAGAATATTTTGTGAATATGCTAAATAATTTTCACTTTTTACACTTAGGGCCGGACTTAGGGCCTTTCACGGATTGCTGAATGACTAATGAAAAATATTTTTCGAATTTTGTCAAAAGTGAAAAATAGTTATTTGTTATACAAGAGTGCAAAGCTGCTTTTTAACCGCGTGCTCAATTTTGATGACTGGGCAAGCGCAGGATTCTAAAGTTTAACCACGAGCGTAGCGAGTGGTTTTTAAAAGTTAGAATCCTAAGCGTTGGCGAAGGAATCAAAAGAGCACAAGGTGAAAAATCTTTGCACTCGAGTGCAACACGTAACTTTTCATCCCACCTCAGCGAGGAAATGACTAAATGCAAAAAAGGACATGGCGCGACTAAAAGTGACACACCAAGAAGGTTCCGAGTATGAGGTTTTTAACAAATTTAAAAAGGTTGTATGATAAATTCGGCCCCATGCAGGTAGAAGTAAATAGGTTGTGTATTAACAAACTTAGTGAACACGATATTCTAAATTCAAATTTACTTTATCCTCTAGAGGATAAAAACAACTTTTGCAGTCCGATATTGAACAGCAAAAACACACTTTCAGAGCTGGTGGGATGAAAAAATTTTTTTTTGTTTCATTTAAAAAAAGAAACACAGACTTAAAAACCTTAATTTATAAAAATATTCCTAAACATGTTTGGGTAGATTTTTTCAAAGGAAACACTGACATAACCAGATCGCCCACTTGCTGATATGTAATTATCTCTTGCAGCCATGTTTTAACAAAGGTATGAAGAACTGGATAACTTGATTAATGAAGTTATTTGTATTTCTAATACACCAAGACAGACAAAACCTCCATCTAACAATACCAATAGATAAGAGACGAGCATTACTCATCTCAAAGTGTAATCCTTTATCTGGATTTGGAGCGTAAATCTAGGCTTCGTCTCAACACCTGCTACAGCCACTGATAAATAAATCAAAATTGACAGGAAGATATCGATTGATGAAACTTTTGTGACAGTAAAATGACAGCAACAAAGTCCTACAGATTCTTACACTATTTATCAGCCAGGCGATTGGATAATTTTGTTGCTTTTGTTGCGATCACGCACCATGTTGCTAATATTTTTCGACCGCTATGTATCTGTTGCCATACAAAGCGAAGCTCCTATTCACTATAAAAATCAATATTCACTTGACTTCTCTTTTTTTTGGCTACTACGACTAGATGCCACAATTAAGTAAATATTCGGTCTTGTTGCAATCGTTCCTTGTCAAAGATAAGTTTTGTTAGTACTCGTTTTTATTGCAATCGAAGCTCAAAATTATGTCAAAACTGACAGATGCTACTAGGTTGTGATTGGAACAAAAGATACGCAATTACCCCACAGACCTGTCACAAGAAACACCAAACTGGGTTAATAACCTCAAAATAAGCAGTTTAGAGATAGTTATAGCAGTACCCTGCGTAGCAGTCAAATAAGATATTATTTCGAAGAAATACACCCTTTAAATTAAAATTAAAACACATGTCTCCAACCTGCAGTCAACCCGTTATTTCTCCGTTAGCCGTGCTACAGTGATCTTCGAATTATTAGAAGCTTAAAAGTTCACCTTTATAAATCACTGCTCATTACTTTTACATAATTGAATTTTTCAATGTTTACGATCTCATAAAAATCCCACAAAACTGTTGAACCAAATTCCAATAAAGTTGATTACACATGAATAGACGTTCGCTTTCGCTAATGTAATGAGAAAAACGTTAAAAGCATGATTTCGCTTTATTATCAATTCCGCGAAGAAATGAGATACCGTTTTATTTTACGACTAAGCACCAGTGTTTTATTGGGAACGTATAAAAACAAGTAGTCTGGGAGCTAGAAATTATTTTTAAAAAAACATAAAAGGTATCTTATAAATGGTTAAATTTTTAAGATACCTTTTAGGATTTAGGGTCAAAAATTTCAGAGGTCTTAGGATTAAGTTGAAAGTCGTCTAAAATTTGAGTACTTTATGTAAAAATAAATGAAATAAAAGGGCTCAGGAGTATGCTGCACTGATGACTCATTTTAATTTTAGTTTCAAAAAATATTTTTCGAGCATAGGTTACGTCATTTTTACCCGACTTCCAATCAAAAAGGAGGAGGTTCTCAATTCAGTTGTATGTTTTTTTTTTTTTTTTTTTTTTTTTTTTTTTTTAATGTTTGTTACCGCATAACTTCGTCATTTGTGAGCCGATTTGAAAAAATATTTTTTTATCTGAAAGGTACTGCTTCCAGATTGGTCCCATTTTAATTTTATTAAAATCAGTGTTGCCATTTTTTTTTAATAATTTTTTTAATGTTTGTAACTGCATGCCTCCGTCATTTATGAACCGATTTAGAAAATTATTTTTTTATTTGGAAGGTTATTCTTACGTCCAGATTGTCCCAAACAAATTTGATTAAAATCGGTTTAGCCGTTTGACAATGAAGTCGGTTTCTCAAGTTTTTTAAACTTAAATTATTATTTTATAATGCAAATGATAGACAGACGGGCTTACGGCCCACCTGGTGGTACGAGGTCACCGTCGCCCATAGACACCAACAACACCAGGGGTGCTGTCGTTGCGTTGCCTAACCAGAAGGAACTTGTTTACATTTTTCTTGAACCTATTCATGTTATAGCTCTTTACCCACAGAGACGACTCCTTCAACATTGAGTGGGTGGAATGGACCAAAGATTGAGGGGAGTGGAAAAAAAATTGAGGAGGCCTCTGCAGTATTTTTTTTTTACATAAATACATACATAAAATCACGCCTCTTTCCCATGGGCAGAGGCAGAGATCACGGATTTCCACTTGCTACGATCTTGACACACCTCTTTCGCTTCATTCAATCGCATAACATTCTTCATACATGCTCGTCGGTTTAGGTTACCCCTAACCTGGCCTTTCTCTAAAACGTCTGCGTAATTTTTTTTTATCACGAAAAAACTATTCGTAAATTGTCGTGATCATAGAATATCAACCGGGCTTTGGGTTAAAAGTTGTGAGGCTACTCCGTATGTTTTATTATTTTCATCTGGACGAAAAAATCAGCTCCAGCTCTCTGGATATACAGACATGCGATTGACGTTGTTTATATAGGATCGTTTTGTTCGGAAGCCCGCTCACAAAACTATTGGGTAGCGGGATTGTTTGTTTGAAATAGCAACAAGTTGATAAATGGCTAGCGTTATTTTCGGTATTTTGTCCAGACACACAACTTCATTTATGAGATGTTTCGGGTTATTCCCGCTCGTCCCCACTTTTCTTCCCCAGTGGGGACGAGTGGGGAAGTCATTTTAATATATTTTAGGAAAAAATAAAAAACATATTATACCTATAATATAAAAACTCGCATGTTCTTTGGATACTATTTCATAACACATTTATTTACACAAGGAAACTTACAATTAAACAAATATTTACAAAATGTACAAAATACACAAGAAACAGTTGAGCTATCTAGAGATAGCTCAACTGATCCAAATCAGTGCCAGACAGAAGCGTCCCCAAGACGCTAGTGGCATATAAATATATAATATCTAAATAACTATTTCATAAAAGTTAACTAAATTAAATCCTTATTTGCTAGTTATTCTTCTTTATTTTGTTGATAGTTTTTTTTTATTAGGAGCTTAGTACCTACATTCGTTTAACTTTTAGAATATGATTCTAGGCGCAATATAGATTTAGATTACTGTAGGATTTTGTCTACCCTATAGTTCATACATAGAAAAAGGTATTTTTTTCGGAAATGGAGTACGGATCGATGACATAATTTGGATACCATTTTTAAATTAAATACTTTCTCCAAAACTCTAATTTACCGCTACCACCCAGCACGTATCTGTATTTTTATTGACTGAGATAGCATATTTATTATATCCTTGAATGACCAACCATTGAAATGTCCTTTTTATCCCTCCCCATGGCATTAAGCATGAATGTGATTGCCAACACTCAATCTTCATTGGCAAGGAACTCGTTTGACCTTTACCCTTTTCGGGTCATTCGGAGTAGGTCAGAAATTAGGTGAGCTGTATGTTTTTCACGTCTTACTTCTGTGACTTAGATTTGGTTTGCTGAGAAGCGGCTAACGTATTGGACTGTTTCGAGTTAGCCGAGGAGGCCTAAAGAGGCCTAGGTTTTCAGCATCGTGGTGGTTTGAAGAATTTAATTTTAGATTTAAAACGAAAGGTGTTTTTTATGTAATTATACAGGGTGTGACAAACCTATTTTTCATTGGAAAGAAAACTGGGTGCGAGGAAAAAAACAGGGTTCTGGATATGACTGAAATGAATGAAACAGTTGTTTTTTCACATTTTATATCCTGTATTGTGTAGACAAGTTTATAAAATAAATGTGAAAAATTCTTACAGAATGCTACAACAATGTGCTGCAGAATGTTATAACGGGCGTTATCTGATGCCAGAGGGGTATCTCAGAAAACTGAGGCTTAAGAAAATTAATGTTAGGGACTGGCGAGTAAATGAGCTTGATAAAAAAGTGTTCTACTTTTGCACTCAGATTTGGCGTTGCTGCTATTTTTACTAATTAAGAAGAGAGTCCAAGGGGCTTGAATGTTTAAAACAACTTTTTTTGTTTCTTCTGCCATAGATAAATGAGCTTTAGTCAACTTCAAAACCTTTCGCTTTTTTATATATCCGGCCAGGACTTTCAAGAAGCGAATTGTGTCAAACTTTTTAATTGTATAGAGTTCTAAATTCCAAAGTCATTTCGTCACTCTTATTAAGTGCGCCGGAATGACCTATTTTGTGCGCACTTATTGAGGAACAAAGGATCTCTTTTCGAATAGATGGTGTGAAAAGGTATTACTTTCTACCCTATACAAGGTAATGTTTAGTTATGACAGGGCATACCCACATCACGAAAGCTTAAATTATTGCGATGGGTCGCCTGATGGGAGACCATTATAGCAATACCACTTAGAACATAAAGTATGCCACGCACGGCCGGCCTGGTATTGCATTGCGCCCGTTGTTTTGGACGCACCATAAAAGGCACAAGTGCCAGAATGTGACAAGCGATTCTACCCTTAAGCCCTGAAAAGCTTCGCCGAGTAAAAAGTAAACAGAAGTAAGAAATGCTAGTTAAGCCTCTGTTTTGGTAGCTAGACGCTCAAGCTAGTTTTCCATACCTGTTTGAGAGTAAATTATTGCAAAAATTGTGAGCTGAAAGAGGCACACGAAAATTTAAAAGAGACTTACCCTAGCATCACAAGCCGAAAGCAGTTCTTTGGTAGTGGTGCCGATTCTTCACCACAGCCTTGCGGCAAGGGAGTGCTCGGTCCAGGAGATCGCTCCAGATCTGACTCGTCGCCAATCCCTGCCCCTCGTCGGCAAAGCCAAGATGTCCCACATTTGTCTTTACTATCTTCAACTGGGGCAGCGAACTGGCAACGCCGCGGAGATTTTATCCTCCCCGTTGCTAGAGAAGATTTGAGTGGCGACGGTGGCGCTCGCACCGGGCTAGATGTCACTCTGACAGGCGACGTTGTCACTTTGACAGGCGACGATTGCAGCGAGAGCGCGCCGCGTTCCGTCGTGCCGTTCAACATTGTTGATTTTCACTTTGTTGTCATTGTGTCACTTTCACTTTTGTCTTCTCTTCACATTGAAGCTTAACTTTGAAACGTAACAACTAACACTTTGAAACGACACTTGTTTGCGAATTATTTGTTAAATAGACGGCATGTTGCGTGTTCGTTATTTCCTTCACGCACAAATGGATTACAAGCTATCTTCTAAAATTAAAAGAGGGCTGGTATTAATTTTGTATGCACAGATCATGATAAGCACAACAAAGTTTTAAACGAATTTTCCCTTATCAAACTAAATCTCGGACTATGATCGAGTGATAAAACTTCAATATGAAAGTCTAATAAAACATGGCCAAATTTAAACTTTATGATCTCAATCATAAGGCTTATAATATTCCAGCAGGTGTTTAATTTGAACTCCCATTTGATGGCATTTGTAACACCCATGTCGTAAAGATAACGTTTGTCATTGTTTGCTCGTAATAAAATGAAGAGTTAAATCGTGTATGGGAGGTACCCTTGTCTGACGACTAAGGGGTCGATCATTGGCGTGGACGTGAGAGGGGTTATTTGTGGTATCTATTCGTTAAAAGCTTTTGGCGTTTTTGTATAGAAGAGAGACTTAGCTTCTGAAAGCGTTACAATATTACAAAAATAAACCTCTCTTATTATATTTACTGAATAAGATGATATTGTTTTGGACACAACGGTTATTTTTTGAAACACAATGGTTTTTGTTTTGTAAAAGGATCACACAAAAAAACGGTAAGAACCATGTCGTGGTTTGTTGCCTATTATTTTAGGCTTGATCACGTGGAATATGGTATCTAGACTCACCTAACTCTAAGACGTTTCAAAGGGATCCTTGTGACACAACTGAACATCTGTATGCCTCAAGTTGATGGACGTAGGGCACGTTCCTGACGTGCGTGACCTACGAGGCAATGTTTTGTTATAGGCGATGGTTACCACTTAACATCAGGGAGGACATTTATGCTTGTTCCATCAATTAGTTGTATAAAAAAAAACAGAATAAATACATTTTCTATTTGAATTTGTATTCGTTGGCCAAAATAAACAAGCTACAAACAATTTCCCACTCCTATCAAACCTTTTCAAATCCCATAATGCTTTGAGACCCTCTGTATTGAAAAAAACGTTTATTATTTAGAGCTCTGATCCTACCAAATCTAATTTGTGTTATTGGGATGGAATCGCAATCAATTGAAGAGGTCAAAAAGTCGATCCCGTAAAAGTAAAAAGGTAACAAGCAGCTAATAATTATTATCTACATATACGCAATTTTTTAATGGAAAGCTTTAAAATTGAAATGGAGCTTGAAATTGAATGGGGTTTTATTTTAGGTGAGGGATATGTATGTGGGTGCCGGTGAAATTACTGGAACGTGAGGCTGAGCCTCTGTATGCCAAGTTGATGGACGCAAGGCAATGATTCGTAGGGCACGTTCCTGACGTGCTTGACCTACGAGGCAGTGTTTTGTTATAGGCGATGGTTACCACATAACACCAGGTGGGTCATAAGCTTGTTGTAGTAACTAGTTGTATAAAAAAAACATACGAATTGTAGAAACCCTCATCGTGCAATTTTATGGGGACCAAATAGCTGATATAATACCTACACACAATGTTTTTTTTTTGTAAATTCATACTTAGTATACAATATAACACCCAAACAGAAATTAAACATCTGCTTTCACCACACAAATATTTGTTCTCAGTGTGGATCAAACGCACGACCTACGACGCAGATGGCAAAGCCAACCAACCGAGCTGTAGGCCTACCACAAGCTCTGTCTGGCTCCATCTCTGGCTCTGGTTTTGAGTCTGCGTGAGTCTTGACTAAATAAAACCTATATCGAAACGTCACACACACAGTATAATACACAGGTGTGCACTGTGCACTCACACAGACTCAAAACCAGAGACAGAGACAGAGCGAGATAGAGCTTGTAGACCTACTGAGAGGCCAGTCAAATAGGATGATGATGTTGGTTGCTAACTACATTTCACTGCATGAATTTCGTTTAAAACTGACCGCTCCGATGGCGCTCTGTGTTATCGTGTGAGCCTGTCGTCGAAATGATACCTACTCGAAAATACCATTAATAATTCTGGTGCTGTCAACATGATTCATGATAAGTTCTGATTTTAGTTTAGATTGGAAGTTCTATTGCTGTAAATTGCTGTATCCGATATCGTCAAACATGTAGGGAATTTAAAAATATGAATAGGAAAATTACAGTGTGTGGGTGTGGCGTGTTATGGGTAGGCATGAAAGTCATGTGACTAGGAGAGTGATGAGCATGGATGTGGATGGATATGTGACCAGATGTAGACCAAATAAAACATGGATGAACTGTGTGAAAGATGACATGGATAAGAGAGGAATGAATGCAGAGATGACAAAAAGGAATGGAGGAAGAAGACATGTTGTGCCAACCCTATATAAAATGGGATGATAAGGGTAAGAAGAAGAGAACAGAAATAAGAAAGTTACAACGGATCTAAGAAGCAAACATAATTACGCTTTTCTTCGGGGTTAGAGTACCCATTAGTATGAATAACCCAAAAAAAAACATCTCATAAAGCAAGAGTTTCATACATTTTATCTAAGGTGTTGAACTTTTGTATGGAATAGCTGTTTTTTTTTGCGTTCAGTATTGTTACCCTTTGAAGTTTTCGAGAGTAGTCTTATTAAGTTATTACACACTGTATATGTTGCTAAAAAAATGGGAAATGTGGGGGACCATAAAAGTTTCTTGTGTTCAAAAACCTTCTCGCAAATTCTCCGGTAAGCATTCAAAATATTCCACTGAATATTTGGGCACGTTCATAAAAACCCTTATTCAGAAAATTATGTAAAAGATGATCGTTGTCAGTTTTACACGAATAGCCTATTTTATCTTTATGGCCGAGTTATAACGCTTTTATACAGTCCTTATGAATTCCTCAAATCTTTTCTAGGTACGGTTTTATTGCCCCATAAAATATTTCGCTTACATTTTAATGTATTGGATTGTAGGTAAAGTGTCGCTCTAATTTTTCTCTTTCACGTTTCAGCAAGCAAAATCGATACAGATTTGAAAGAATTTCATAAGCCTAATTGAGTTGTTGGAACAAAAATTTAGTTATATGGGATTTGAACTCACGACTTTTGTACAACCGTGTGCCAATATCTACAAATCTAAAATTATTCATATTAATTTATTCATTGTTTCATCTATACTAACCTATTATCTATACTTCATTACTAATATCATAAAGAGGAAACATTTGTATTTTTGTATGTTTGTAATGAATAAACTCAAAAACTACTTCAAAAATTATTCAAAAATTATTTCACCATTGGCATTGGAAAGCTACATTTACCCTGAGTAACATAATATATTATGATATATTTATGTGTTTAAAAAATAAACATTAACCCATGCGAAGCCGGTACAGGCCGCTAGTGTGTTATAAAGGTCTTAGGGGTTAATGACTATGAATTAATAAATTATAAGGTAGTAAATTCACCGTATACCTACTTACATAATAATATAAAATACACTTTAAATATCAATAATAAAAGAATACTAGCTCATACAGAAAACCTGTAGAAACGGTAAATTGTAAAAACGTAGGTATATGATAATATTTTTCCCGGTAGGGGTGTATTATAAGAAATAAATTCCTGAAAGGGGTGCAGCGGGGGTTGAAGTACATGTACCTATGTGTATGAAAATTGCTTCACGCGAGCGAAATCACGCAAGATAAAATACAAATTATCATACTTTTTCCGTGAAATAAGTGGTTTGGGCTATGCAACAGTAATAGGTTAGATTAGATTAGAAAATAGTTTATTGCACAAAAAACTAGTAGGTACATAAACGAACTGAATGCTAATTAGCTTTTTCTTCCAGTTAACTATTGTGTTGTATGGAGTGGGGACAAAAGAAGAGATACATGTTTCTTTCTCTCTTCTTTTATATAATATAAATATATTATGTGTGGTTGTATGTATGGTTATGTTCTAGAACCTTGAAGAGAAATTGTATGTAATAGAACCTACAGAACTTTTTTACCTACTCAATAAAATACATATTATCTACCGTACCTACAATACATAAATAATGAAAAATAAGGGGAAGAGAGAGAGAGGGAGGAATTTATTATTGAAGGAGGATATCGCTTTTTCAGTAACCCAGTTCATAGGAAGCAGTTTAAAACACAGGTGGTTTTCAGTAACCTACTTTAAGGCAATGAAAGCCTGTGGGAAATCACGTACGTATTGCTTGTTTTTACTAGAAACAAACTTCTAATTGAATTAATAAGAGAAATAAATAGAACTCTCCAACTCTTTAGCGAGCCTTGGATAAGTTAACCACAGGACATCATGACAAATAAAAAACAACTCTCACGCAAACACCAAGCAAATCTATGTTTTGAAACTTGGGTCATGGTCATGGTTTTAACAATATTGTATTATTATTTTAATAATTTATCGACATTCACAAAATTTAATCATGGTCAATATCCCGTTGTTCATAAAAATAATATTTTTTGAATTAATTTTTTTTTTAAACTTATATTGAATACTAGTGGCCGCCCGCGGCTTCGCTCGCCCGTTCCCGTAACACCCCGTTCCCGTTACTTTTTCGGGATAAAAAGTGTAAGATAATCCTATGTCCTTCTCCTGGTTCCAAGCTACCTCCCAACCAATTTTCAGCCAAATCGGTTCTGCCGTTCTTGAGTTATAAGTGGAGTAACTAACACGACTTTCTTTTATATATATTATAAAAGGGTAAGGTAAGGTTATAGGGTTGCCTAACAAGCTTTTAAGCAAAATCATGGCGTAAACTTTACACACCATTTGTTGAATGAAAAAGTCCTGATTCAGAAAAGTCATAGAACTAATGCTGTTGGCATTCAGGAGTAGCATAACCCCCTTTCGGGATAACATACGAATTCAAACTCATGCTGTATAGATTATACGCATGATATTTGACAGCGTTTCACTGATCGCCACCGCAGAACGCTTAGCAAGGTTAAAGATGTCCTATTTCTGTGTAGAAAGAGGAGAGGAAGGTTAAGAAAAGCTACGTGAGCTAGATAAACGAAAAGGTTGATGTCATGTTGTATAAGGAAATCAAGGAGGCCGCATTCGAAAGACTTAATTGGAGAAAGCTAAGCTTATTAATCAAAAAATACTATTACAATTTAAATGACTTGTTCAATGATACACTGCCGAAATTAGTCGATGTGCAATATTTGTTGCCTACTACACCTATACCTACATTGTATTTTATGTCGCGTCCAGGAGTTATCGTTCTTCTGATACCAACATAAAGTTTTAAACAGTTAAAATTATTACACGCGCGAGTTCGTGACAAGTCGAACCCATGAGCGTTTTTGATTGAGATAAATAGGAGACTATAATTAAGTAGAGATACATATCTATACCAGTAGGTCTACCATGATCTCTGTCTGGCTCTGTCTCTGGTTCTGGTTTTGAGTCTGTATGAGTGTTGACTAAATAAATCCTACGTCAAACGTCACACACACAGTATGCACTGGTGAGCACTCACACGGACTCAAAACCAGAACTAGAAACAGACAGAGATCATGGCAGGCCTACAGGAAATTACAGGCTTGTGAGGCTGAACATTTAACACCTATGCCTCAAGTTGATGTCTTGGCTAACAGTGATTTCAATAAGAAAACCTTTGAATGGGAGCTGTTATTGAAAGAGAAGGAAAAAGTTGCCACGCTAAATAGGAAAATAAAATTTCTTAAGACGAAATTATGACGAGTGTCTCCTTCACATTTCTATAAGAGCACTCCAATTCTTCAGTAAGAAGAATGAACAATTAACACAATGTCTTGGTCACTCAAAGGTAAGGATGCAGAGATAAGGATGAACCTTTGTATTGTTCGCTCAGCAAAATTCAAAAATCATGTTTATATCATTTTCTTTTGAAATAATTATACTTTAAAACCTGCATGTAATAAAAAATTGGAGAGGTTGTTATTATTGAGCGAGTTATTTGCCATGTATATATTTTGGGTTCTAGGTTCGATCCTCAGCAGTGAAAAACTGTGTATAATGAACATAAGTACTTTTTATTCTCTACTAACGACAACTCGCGGCTTTGCTCCCTTCCTGTTACTTTTTCGGGATAAAAGTTTCTGTCTCCTGGTTATAAGCTAATAGCCCACTAATATTCAGCCAAATCGGTTCAGTCGTTCTTTAGTTATAAATAGTGTAACTAACACGACTTTCTTTTATAAATATAGATAGATTTGTTTTAGTATGTCCAATTGGATACAGTTATGCATAAGGAGTCCAAGCGCCAAATTTCATTTTTTGATTTTTTCGCATTTTCGTAATCACTAGGGCATAATTAAGCCATAGAAAAAACACTCTTGCAGCCAGCTTCACTCTAAGTGGTAATTTTTGATACCCAGTCCAAGCGCCTTCTATAGCAAACTAAGTATTTTGAAATGCAATACAAGTCCAACAACCAATTTCAAACTAACAACCAAATTTTATGATGAAAAAGCTAATTTCCATTAAACATTACTAGTCCAAACGACGTAGTGTTACGCATCAGTAGTCTACGCGACAGTTGTTTGTAACTTCTGAACGTAATCTTTGTTTGGGAAGGAGAGGCTGGCAGAAGAACCCAAGTCATATGTTTAAGGAAGCACATTATTATACTAGTTTACCAAAGTCAAAAACTTAATTCTTTGGTCAACTTAATTGTTACGGAGAACAGAATAAAAAAAATAAAGGCCAGAATACACGTATAAAGATAAAGTTAAAAATATTTTATTGTAAAACTGTGTATAAAACATCTTAAAAGTAAATTATGTTCCAACAGCTTACCTATTTCGGGCGTACAATATAGCAAAAAAGTATAAAAATAGACCTGATGATCTCTCCTCGAAAAGCACCCTATATTTCTGAAACTGCAATTAATACTTTATACTCCACAAGACTACAAGAAAGTTATGGCAAGCTGCAGAACAAAGAATCACAAATACTGAAGAAAAGGAAAAAGCTATTGTCAACAGAAAAAAGATAACAGTGGGCGAGAAGGTCAATAATAATTGGTTAAGAATAAACCAGATAAAAGAAACCTAAAATCATCCATTGCCTCATTATGTCAAGGCAAGAGCAGTAGAAGAGGAAGAAAGCTTAGAAATTGATGTAAAGAAAAGAAAGGGTAGGAAAGGACAAAATGTTTCAGAGAAAAAACTAAAAGATTTAAAATTAAATTATGAAACAGTGCATAATATCCCAAACGACGCTATAGCATTTGACAAAGATTTGATTTTTGATGACACGATTGAAGATGATATTGTTGTTGAAGGTGTTGATGGCCATTTAGGTTTTTGATCCGGAACATATTGAAGAAGAGTAGATTTATATATTATTTACCTACTCCATCCTACATCCTACCCGATATGTTCTGGGTTTGGGGTTGGTGTTTACCAATAATATCATCAATCATTATTCTGTCTGTCTGAAAGCTGAAGATAATATCTGAGATAGTCCTTATCTTGTTTTAAATTATTATTGTTTATTAAATTATGATAATTATATTGTTTTATTTTCTGGACATACTATCAGTGCCATTTTAATAGTTTTTTATTTATTTTTATCAATCCTCTGTAACATCTACTAAAAGATGCTGAGTAAATACGGAAATTCAAAAGGTTTTTATTAAACGATAGGAAAATAGTCCAGGAAACATTTTTATGTTATACTTATACTCATTTTGCAAAATGAGTACATCATATTAATTCGTTTCCATGTGCACTTAAGGCTAATCTTCCAGAATAAATAATTATTTTGTCTCTTGGACTCGTTTTGCAAAATGAGAACATCATATTTATTAGGAGTCCAAGTGCATTTTTAACGATATATTCCAAAATAAAACCTTTTTTTGTGTTTTTTTCTTGTAACATGTTAAATTACAAATATAAGCTTCGATGTACATAGATTTACTTTCTGAAGATGCAAATGCAAATCTTCTACCAATAAAAACGCGTTTATGTAATTTCCCAAAAAACTGAAAATGGCGCTTGGACTCACTATGCATAACTGTATCCAATTGTACTATAGGCAATTGGACAGGCTAAAACAAATCTTTTTATAAAAGGAAAAGATTACTTAGCTTGAGGCTAATAACGGTATTATTTTTTATGTAATGCAAACATTAATTTGAAAGTTAAGATTTGCATGCATCAAAATTATTCTTATACCATTCACATGAGGTCGAATATAGAACACTTTTCATCTCCACTCCTGAAAAAGGAACGGCCATAAGCGTGGATGATGGCTCCCTAGGAATATTGTAATCTATTCTATTCCGAAAGTTCACGGTTATGGCGACTAGGCGAGCTAGTTTGTCAGAAAAATATTTTGTGTTTAACCGACTTCAAAAAAGAAGTTTTAGTTTTTTAGGGATCCTAAGACAAACCAAAGAAACCCTCATAGTTTCGCTCTATTCTTAATGTCTATCTGTCCGTCGAAGTGTCCGTCTGTCGGACTGTCTGTCTGTCCGTCTGTCTGTGCGTCGGCCTGTCCGTCTGTCAGATCATCTGTCTGTCTTTATCCATCTGTCAAGTAATCTTGATGATGATGAGCCATTTATTGAGTAATCCAAAAGTAAGTCAAGATCGTTGAAAATTGTTTGTCAGAAACAATTACTTTGTTTCGTTAGGAGTACTTATGAAAATCTAATAAAGCTCAATCGAGTTTTTGTTTCCTCTGAACTTTGCTTCTCACATAGCACAGTAAAAACACGCTCAACAAAAAAACGCCAGCTCAGTCCACTTTGTTAAACGCATTACCAATTTGATTGAATGGTATGTGAATAATTAATCTGGCTTAATTTGGGGCTAGATAGTGTTGTTTAAATTGTCTTTAATAAAAATAAAAAGACAAAAAAGTGGTATAAAAACATTTTATTTCAGCAAATCATTGCCTTCACAATTCAAGGTCCCAGATGCAGTGACCTGAATTAATTGCTCTCTTAAATGCTTTGCATCAACTTATGTTGCAGACTGTACCAACTCCCTAAGCCACTAGAAGTGATAACCACACATCAAAATACTAACTTATTCAAGTGTTCGTGAAGCTTCACAGCAGTTTAGGCTAACACTTAAGGGGCTACTACGAGCCAAATGATCACTTCAGAGCGTAAGGTATATTTTGAAATATCTATGCATCTTGACATAGGAGTGTAACTCGTTTAAACAGTGTTTTGACGCTTATAATGGATGTGAGATCAAAAATATGGAAAAACATCGATTAAAATCATTGTTTTTTTTTAACCGTGAAAGTGAAATGTACTCGTGGGGATATTACTTTTGGTATCAGCGACAATGCTTCTTCTTGTTCGTGTTCATTTATTTATTTTTTGACTCACAGTTACAATTATTATTTATCTTAAGCTATTCGATGTATTCTATTCATAATCAAATTCGAATCTACATTATGTCGGCAAAACATTTTCAAATTTATTTATTAGTTAACTTGAACAGGTGAATAAAATATTAAAATGAACGCTAAAAACTACAAAAGTATAAACTGTGTAGCAGCTTTCAGCACCCAACCATCGGTAAAAAAGAGACAGAAGTTCACAACATTTTGTTGTGTTAATAGTTTTTACGAACCAGTGAGTGTGGTGTACGGATTTTCAGTTCGCCTTTTTGAGTGAAATCTTCGTTGCTTGGGTACGTAGTTGCAATAAAGATTTGCACAAAAAAAAATACTAACAAAATACTATCCGCAATCCTAATCCTCAACCCTGTGCAAACAGTGCTCTTCCGCATGGTGATGGAGGATATGTGTTATGGATTGAACTGGCTCCTGAGATACAGTTTGACACTAGTTCAGGCGTCGGTGAACTTTTATATCGCTCATCACCTGTTGTCTACGGCGGTGGAGCCTTGTTTGAACGCTTCGCTACTAGCCTTAGTTTAAGTTATTTTTATGTTTAAGTTTAAGAAAAACGGTTGTCTGGAAGAAATCACTGCGCGTGATAAGACCACCGATTGTAGGACTAGATACATCGTAATGTTAAGTGCCTTTACCATTTTTACGAAATATTGATGTAGTGAGGACTACATCTATATTTCGTAAAAATGGTAGAGGCACATAAAGGTTTTTTTATTTATTTTATTAATTATCACAAAGAATTAGAACAAAGTCTTCGTACAAGAGTCTAAAATGGTTTAGTCGCCTTAAGCTCGTGAGAAGCCAAAGTTACTTTGTAAGTGGTTGAAGGTGAGTTTATGATGACATTGAGGGACAATATCTAGCCAACGTCAAAATTACTTTACTTTGGTGCCAAACTGAGGCTTATTAACCATTGCAGGGTTCATAGCACAAGCTCAGGTCAATATTAAAATAATATTACATTGAAATTTAGTAAGTAAACCTTAATATTTTTTACCTTCCATTACTTGCTTTTTCATTTTAATTGTTATTTTGAGTTTGGCTGTGTAATTTCGGTGGTATTTTAAACAATATTAATAGTAGATTTTTATGTTTATTGACTGACTTGACTCAAAACTATTTTTTAATTCATGTTAATTATAAAAAAATATATTATGTAATAATTATCCTCTTTTGACATTGGCAACATTGTCCGAATGGACAGATGCGATTTAAATAAGAAGAAGAAGAGCTTTTTTAATAAGCTGTCAGGAAATCCCCTTTTATTATTTCATTTTCACTAAAATGAGGTTTTCTTACGATAGCAATATTATTAAGATGTTCTTTCGCATCCCAATGGGTTAAAAATAACGATCAAAGTTTGTATAGAAATACGAGTAGCTTCTCGTTAACGAAGTGGTAGTTAAATAAAAGTGCATCCTAAGTAAGTTAACTGAGTCATACTCGTTCACGATAATGAGACTTTAGATGCACAAATTAGTATAATAAGGAGATAGAACCCTATTCGTAAAAAAACTTCACTAACATTTTGCATTGTTTGTTTCTCTAACAAAACAAAAACAAAATAAGTTGATTACTTTACTCGACAATGAGAAAGTTTTTCTTCGATGAACACGTTTTATACGTAGTATCACCCTAACAATCTTGCATTCAAAATCCTTTTACCACACTGGTTTGAAACAATTAGTGACACGACAGGAAAAAATAGAACCGAATTGAGAACCTCCTCCTATTTTATTTGAAGTCGGTTAACAAGGTTGTGCTGTTATAGCAGTTTAGACTAGAGGTATAGCTGAGAGATACAGAAACAGATGTTTTATATTGCTTTTAAAGCCTTGTAAATAGTATCACAAGGATCACTTTGAAACGTCTTAAAGCTTGGTGAGTCTAGGTGCCTGTTCCACGTAACCAAGCTTACAAGAACAGGCAACAAACTACGGCTTGGTTTCTACCGTTGCTATAAATGACCCTTTTACAAATCAAAAATAATAACAATAGCAGTGAAGTTCCAGGTCGATCTGCGATTTGACAGTGCGATATTTGACAGCGATACACTGATTGCTATCGCAGGTGATCTAGATATACGCACGGCTTAAAAGGCAGGGAAAAGGTCATCTCACTGTTATCACAAAATTAACATAAAACCACGGTAAAAGTTTTTCTACGAATGGGGCCCTGATGTCTTTTTCCATCCTTAGAAAATCCTATAAGGTTTTTAAGCTTCGGAAAAGCTTGCTTATTTAAGCGATCTACATAATCAGGATTGTATTAAGTTACTCTGTAGGTACACGAAAAATCTTTTAGGTCGGTGTTCTACCAGGCATTAAACAGGTGAAAAATACTTATAGAAGTGACTTCAGACTAAGACAACTCTGAAAATATTGTCTTTAACTTCTTACTCCTCAACTACTTACTTCTAAAACTTCTCAACTGGCCTCTCAGCTCAGTTGGTAGTAGGTCTGCCTTCTCCAGCGCAGGTCGTGGGTTCGATCCCCACCGAGAACAAATTTTATTTGTGTGGTGAACGCGGATGGTTGTTCTCTGTCTGGGTGTTATACTATATTCTTAGTGTGTAGGTACACAAAGAAATGTACAAAGGTAATATATCAGCTTAGTTAGGGGGGTTACTGCTTAGTTTAGGGCTTCAGTGGCCTTAGTGGTTGTGTGGATTGTCTAACTAAAATTGTATTATTTATTTTATTTAATATAACCATGAAAATACCGACTTAGAAATAGTTCTGCCGTAGTAGGTACTTTTCCCGACGAACTTTTATCAAACAGAGCTCCAATACCCCAATAACTTAATGTGTAATATAATAAGCAAAAGAAAGAAAACAAAAACTTTCTTAAAATTTTGTGAAAAGAGTTACGTTTCTATTTGTATGTATTCTATAGGGCCAAGATCGTTTAGTCTTATCTTAAAATACCGCTTTCTTTTGAGGCGATGTTTTTAAAAAATGGCTACCGAAAAATACCGTTCTATCCTTTTGTAGTCTAGTTTAGTTATATTTCAAGTTATTACATTATTTTCCAAGTTATAAGCAACCAAAATATCAAAATTTAAATTTTTGAAGCAAAAACTTATTTAGGCGGACTCGAGCATTTTTGAGATGGGAAAAAACCAATGAACCCGGATTCGTTTTGTGTCATTTTGCGAAGTTACAAAGCTTTTTAATTTTAATTGTTTTTCTCGTGTTAGTTTGAGTTCTGCTGTGTAATTTCAACAAGTCCGAAAGTGGTATTTTAACCAACATTACTTGAGGTCTTAGCACAAAGTGTGAGCAGTTGGAATAAAAGTGTATTATGTGATATCCTGATTTTAACGAAAATATTTCCGATAGTTTTGGAGAAATCCGCAATCTTTTCCTTCAAAGCTAATGAGGACCGACTTGCCTACTGACTGATACTGACCTGACTTTGCTAAAAATTATTTTATTTGTGTAATAATTATACTCGACACTGGCAAAGTTGTTCGAATGGACAGATGCCATCTAATTAAGAAGAAGAAAAACCAATGAACTCGTCACGCGTAATTGGTCATGTAATTCAACGATTTTTTTTTTGCCTCAGTACATCTAAATACAAATTAAATTAAATAATTTATTTCCAAAAAAAATCAATAAACTGAAAATTACAGCAGGCTGCTCCCAGATGCATGCGTTCAAACCGGCGTGAAATTTCAGAAAAAAGTCATCTTCTTTTTCTTCATTCAATGGAATCTGTCCATTTCGGATCAATTCCGCCAGTGTCGAGTGATATTACTTAAATAAAATACTTTTTCGTCAAGTCAAGTCAGCCATAGACAAGTCGGCCCTTACTGCGCGCCGGACGGTCGATTTGTTTTTCCGGATAATTCAGCATCCGATGCCTGTCGGATGAATTCCGATAATATGCGGTAGACGTGCGGTAGATCTTTTTTCTCGTAAAGTTGGAGCCGAGCGTGCGCCGTGCTTTGGGAATACCATTCTGACATTTACCAACTCGATGGAAATAAATTTAGACGACGTTGTTTGACTCCCACGGCGATTTGACGTCACTCGTGTGTGAGGGATTGACTCTAATATTTATAAGACGACTCTCAAGTAATCCACTTTTAGAACACTACCTATACGGACAAAGAAACTCAATAATATGCCGTTACTTCTGTTTCACTTTCAGAAAGTTAATGGAATCTATGAAAATGCAATATGATTGGTTGCATGCTAATTAACTTCTAGAAACCCAGTGATTCGATATTGAGTCAGAACTTCAGAAGCAACGAGGTTGAAAACTATACGCAGCAAAGAGGTTTCTAAGTTCTCTGGCTAATCAATTTATTTTTTGTGATCATTTAAGGCCTGCCCACATCTAGACGATAGCGATCAGCTGAAACGCTGTCAAATGTCGCTGTCATATTTGACAGCGTTTCAGCTGATCGCCACGAGTGTTAGGCACGAGTTGAAAAATCTTTGCACTCGAGTACAAAACGTAATTTTTTATCCCATCTCAGCAAGAAATGAATAAAAGAAAAAAATAAAATCTCGCATCTATAATTTAATTTGCTAATAAAAAGTAACACACCATCGAAGGTTCCGAGTCAAAGTTTTTAACAAATTAAAAGTCAAAGTTGTATGATAAATTCGGCACCATGGAGGTAGAAGTTAATACGTTAAATAATGTTCTGAATACACAAACTTAGTGCACACGATGTTCTAATTTCAAATTTACTTTATCCTCTAGCGGGTAAAAATGGCTTTTGCTGTCAGATATCGAAGAGCAAAAATACACTTTCCGATGGGGTGATGGAAATAACTATGATCCATCGTTCAGTTGTGTCAAGTGAGAAAAGGTTCTAATGGAATCAGTGCCACCCACTGACAAAACCAAGGAGCTGGACAAAAGTAGAATTTCCGCATCCCTTGAGATAAGTTACGCCCACATAAGACTACATTGTAATGTACGTACAGTCAGCATGATCATTGAAAAAAAAAGGGATTGTGTGGTTTTATGAAACCACTTTAAAAGTGAACCTTTTTTTCACATTATAGACATTTAACTAAACATTTTCGGAATCTATACACTACACGCTCAGCTGATGCGAACTATAGGCGCCGCCATATTGTTTTCCGCTGCTCTGACGAGCGCCTTTCACTTTATCCCTACTCCGCGGCCGACCGTCACGCGACATGCAACACACAGACGAAAAAGTTTGAGACGATGTAAAAAAAGTTTCACTTTAAAAAGTTTCGGTGTTTTATGCATCGAAATTAATGAGTAGGTAGTCTATTTGATTTGTTTTAGATTTGTTAATAATAGAACGTGTAGTCGAATATGCAATAATCATTGTCACTCTTAAGAGCGAGTCGAGTAAACCAGGCGGACGGAAAATAGGTATTTACTGCGGCTCGCTAGTTGTGTGCGTACTCACGCACACAATGATAGGTTCGCTCGACGCCGTTTACACCTAGTGTGGCAAAAGTAGGTAACCCATGATTTGAAAAAAATGTTGTTTGGTTGAGTGACTTATAGAGACGAAATTTTGTTTACGTTATGCCAGAAAGTAAAATTCATCTCTCTAAAAAAAACAATCTGAGGTCAGTTTACAAAATAATTACATTTTCATTTCACTTTTCTTTTAGGTTTTTTAATAATAGTAATAAATAATAAATATTGTGCACAATCCGCTCCACACTATCTAGCCTCAAACCAAGCAGAGTTTATACTATAGGAACCAGACAGCTGATATAATACTTAGCATATATATATTTTTTTTAATACATACTTAAAATACAATATAACACCCAGACAGAGAACAAACATTTGTATTCACCAAACAAATGTTTCTTCTCCGTGGGGATCGAACCCACGACCTACAGCGTAGAAAGCAGAGCTACTACTAACTAAGCTGAAGGCCAGGTTTTCGTTTCATTTTCAACTATATTTGCATATTTGTGAATAATATTTTTGGTGGTAAGTTCATACCCCGCTAAGCAGCAAAAGCTGAGCCAGGGCCTATTTGGCATAACATGTACCTAGCGCGGGACGTAGTTGTTTTTTTTTATTATGTGCTAAGATAGCAAGTAATTACTCAATTATTTGTGTTAGAATTTTTTGTTCATATTTTAGTTTTGATTTTGTCAATGTTCCGCTCTGTGTACCTATGTTATGTTAAATAATATTTCTTTCTTTCATACTTTCATTCATTTTGGATCCAAGATGGCAGCTTCATTTTTATCCTAAACTAGCTGATGACCCGCGACTTCGTCCGCGTGGATATTTGAATTCGTTTTTTTAGTTTGATAAGACCAACTGCTAGTTACCATTGTTTTGAGCTTGTAATTTAGAGTGTATTTGAATTTGAAGGTGAGTGCTGTTGTAGCAGATTTTTTTCAGCAGTGTTTAGTTTAAGTATTATAGATGTTTCCCGCGATTTTGTCTTAGTGGTTATCATCGGTTTTTTTGTAAACATTTGTGTGTATTAAAACCTGGTGACAAATGCTGCGGTAGCTGAAAATTTTTTGATGTTTTTTTTTGTATTTTGTAAAGCTATTTTTTGTGATTTTATGTTATATGAGTGGCTAATTTAGGGTTTCGTATGCGTGTTTGGTGTATAATCGAATCAGATCAGATCGCAGCAGTTTTCATTTTTTATTTCAGGAGGGAGTTTATTATATATTTTTATATAATACAGCAGTTTTTTGATTAGTTTAAGTATGATAGATGTTTTCCGTGATTTTGTCTTAGTGGTTATCATCGGTTTTTTTTGTTAACATTTGTGTGTATTAAAACCTGCTGACAAATGCTGCGGTAGCTGTTTTTTTTTTTTCGTATTTTGTAAAGCCATTTTTTGTGATTTTATGTTATATTAGTGGCTAATTTGGGGTTTCGTATGGGTGTTGGTGTATAATCGAATGAGTTTGATTGTGTCGTAGTGGTTATCATTGGTTTGTTTGTGAACCTCTGTGTGTAATCAAACCTGGTGCCAGATGCTGCGGTAGCTGAAAATTTTTAATGTTTTTTTTGTGTATTTTGTAAAGCCATTTTTTGTGATTTTATATTATATTAGTGGTATGCGTGCTGGTGTATAATCGAATCAGATTTTTTTTATTTGACATGACCAATTGCTGGTTGCTATAGTTTTGAGCTTATACTTTAGAGTGTATTTGAATTTGAAGGCGAGTGCTGTTGGAGCCGAGTTTTTTTAGCAGTGTTTAGTTTAAGTATGATAGGTGTTTCCCGCGATTTTGTCTTAGTGGTTATCATCGGTTTTTTTGTTAACATTTGTGTGTATTAAAACCTGCTGACAAACGCTGCGGTAGCTGAAAATTTTTTAATGTTTTTTTTTTCGTATTTTGTAAAGCCATTTTTGTGATTTTATGTTATATTAGTGGCTAATTAGGGGTTTCGTATGCGTGTTGGTGTATAATCGAATCAGATTTTTTTTATTTGACATGACCAATTGCTGGTTACTATAGTTTTGAGCTTGTACTTTAGAGTGTATTTGAATTTGAAGGCGAGTGCTTATGGAGCCGATTTTTTTCAGCAGTGTTTAGTTTAAGTATGATAGATGTTTTCCGTGATTTTGTCTTAGTGGTTATCATCGGTTTTTTTGTTAACATTTGTGTGTATTAAAACCTGCTGACAAACGCTGCGGTAGCTGAAAATTTTTTAATGTTTTTTTTTTCGTATTTTGTAAAGCCATTTTTGTGATTTTATGTTATATTAGTGGCTAATTTGGGGTTTCGTATGGGTGTTGGTGTATAATCGAATCAGATTGATTGTGTCGTAGTGGTTATCATTGGTTTGTTTGTGAACCTTTGTGTGTAATCGAACCTGGTGCCAGATACTGCGGTAGGCGAAAATTTTTAATGTTTTTTTTTGCGTATTTTGTAAAGCTATTTTTTGTGATTTTTCTTAAAATCATTTTCCGTTTTTTCTTCTTTTAGGGAAAGAATTTTCCTATTTTCTTTCTTAGTGCACCTCTGCTCTATTAGAGGAACACACCTTCTAAGTTTCATGCTTCTGGGGCTAACGGTTTAGGCTGTGCGTTGATTTTTCTTTAAACCATTTTTCCCCTTTTTCTCCTCTTTGGAAAATAATTTTCCATTTTCCTTTCTTAGCGGATGCCTACGTCATAACATCTACCTGCATGCCAAATTTTAGCCCGATCCGTCCAGTGGTTTGGGCTGTGTGTTGATAGATCACTATGTCAGTCAGTCACCTTTGAGTTTTATAGATATAGATTAGTGGCTAATTTGGGGTTTCGTATGGGTGTTGGTGTATAATCGAATCAGATTGATTGTGTCGTAGTGGTTATCATTGGTTTGTTTGTGAACCTTTGTGTGTAATCGAACCTGGTGCCAGATACTGCGGTAGGCGAAAATTTTTAATGTTTTTTTTTGCGTATTTTGTAAAGCTATTTTTTGTGATTTTTCTTAAAATCATTTTCCGTTTTTTCTTCTTTTAGGGAAAGAATTTTCCTATTTTCTTTCTTAGTGCACCTCTGCTCTATTAGAGGAACACACCTTCTAAGTTTCATGCTTCTGGGGCTAACGGTTTAGGCTGTGCGTTGATTTTTCTTTAAACCATTTTTCCCCTTTTTCTCCTCTTTGGAAAATAATTTTCCATTTTCCTTTCTTAGCGGATGCCTACGTCATAACATCTACCTGCATGCCAAATTTTAGCCCGATCCGTCCAGTGGTTTGGGCTGTGTGTTGATAGATCACTATGTCAGTCAGTCACCTTTGAGTTTTATAGATATAGATTAGTGGCTAATTTGGGGTTTCGTATGGGTGTTGGTGTATAATCGAATGAGTTTGATTGTGTCGTAGTGGTTATCATTGGTTTGTTTGTGAACCTCTGTGTGTAATCAAACCTGGTGCCAGATGCTGCGGTAGCTGAAAATTTTTAATGTTTTTTTTGTGTATTTTGTAAAGCCATTTTTTGTGATTTTATATTATATTAGTGGTATGCGTGCTGGTGTATAATCGAATCAGATTTTTTTTATTTGACATGACCAATTGCTGGTTGCTATAGTTTTGAGCTTATACTTTAGAGTGTATTTGAATTTGAAGGCGAGTGCTGTTGGAGCCGAGTTTTTTTAGCAGTGTTTAGTTTAAGTATGATAGATGTTTCCCGCGATTTTGTCTTAGTGGTTATCATCGGTTTTTTTGTTAACATTTGTGTGTATTAAAACCTGCTGACAAACGCTGCGGTAGCTGAAAATTTTTTAATGTTTTTTTTTTCGTATTTTGTAAAGCCATTTTTGTGATTTTATGTTATATTAGTGGCTAATTAGGGGTTTCGTATGCGTGTTGGTGTATAATCGAATCAGATTTTTTTTATTTGACATGACCAATTGCTGGTTACTATAGTTTTGAGCTTGTACTTTAGAGTGTATTTGAATTTGAAGGCGAGTGCTGTTGGAGCCGATTTTTTTCAGCAGTGTTTAGTTTAAGTATGATAGATGTTTTCCGTGATTTTGTCTTAGTGGTTATCATCGGTTTTTTTGTTAACATTTGTGTGTATTAAAACCTGCTGACAAACGCTGCGGTAGCTGAAAATTTTTTAATGTTTTTTTTTTCGTATTTTGTAAAGCCATTTTTGTGATTTTATGTTATATTAGTGGCTAATTTGGGGTTTCGTATGGGTGTTGGTGTATAATCGAATCAGATTGATTGTGTCGTAGTGGTTATCATTGGTTTGTTTGTGAACCTTTGTGTGTAATCGAACCTGGTGCCAGATACTGCGGTAGGCGAAAATTTTTAATGTTTTTTTTTGCGTATTTTGTAAAGCTATTTTTTGTGATTTTTCTTAAAATCATTTTCCGTTTTTTCTTCTTTTAGGGAAAGAATTTTCCTATTTTCTTTCTTAGTGCACCTCTGCTCTATTAGAGGAACACACCTTCTAAGTTTCATGCTTCTGGGGCTAACGGTTTAGGCTGTGCGTTGATTTTTCTTTAAACCATTTTTCCCCTTTTTCTCCTCTTTGGAAAATAATTTTCCATTTTCCTTTCTTAGCGGATGCCTACGTCATAACATCTACCTGCATGCCAAATTTTAGCCCGATCCGTCCAGTGGTTTGGGCTGTGTGTTGATAGATCACTATGTCAGTCAGTCACCTTTGAGTTTTATAGATATAGATTAGTGGCTAATTAGGGGTTTCGTATGCGTGTTGGTGTATAATCGAATCAGATTTTTTTTATTTGACATGACCAATTGCTGGTTACTATAGTTTTGAGCTTGTACTTTAGAGTGTATTTGAATTTGAAGGCGAGTGCTGTTGGAGCCGATTTTTTTCAGCAGTGTTTAGTTTAAGTATGATAGATGTTTTCCGTGATTTTGTCTTAGTGGTTATCATCGGTTTTTTTGTTAACATTTGTGTGTATTAAAACCTGCTGACAAACGCTGCGGTAGCTGAAAATTTTTTAATGTTTTTTTTTTCGTATTTTGTAAAGCCATTTTTGTGATTTTATGTTATATTAGTGGCTAATTTGGGGTTTCGTATGGGTGTTGGTGTATAATCGAATCAGATTGATTGTGTCGTAGTGGTTATCATTGGTTTGTTTGTGAACCTTTGTGTGTAATCGAACCTGGTGCCAGATACTGCGGTAGGCGAAAATTTTTAATGTTTTTTTTTGCGTATTTTGTAAAGCTATTTTTTGTGATTTTTCTTAAAATCATTTTCCGTTTTTTCTTCTTTTAGGGAAAGAATTTTCCTATTTTCTTTCTTAGTGCACCTCTGCTCTATTAGAGGAACACACCTTCTAAGTTTCATGCTTCTGGGGCTAACGGTTTAGGCTGTGCGTTGATTTTTCTTTAAACCATTTTTCCCCTTTTTCTCCTCTTTGGAAAATAATTTTCCATTTTCCTTTCTTAGCGGATGCCTACGTCATAACATCTACCTGCATGCCAAATTTTAGCCCGATCCGTCCAGTGGTTTGGGCTGTGTGTTGATAGATCACTATGTCAGTCAGTCACCTTTGAGTTTTATAGATATAGATTAGTGGCTAATTTGGGGTTTCGTATGGGTGTTGGTGTATAATCGAATCAGATTGATTGTGTCGTAGTGGTTATCATTGGTTTGTTTGTGAACCTTTGTGTGTAATCGAACCTGGTGCCAGATACTGCGGTAGGCGAAAATTTTTAATGTTTTTTTTTGCGTATTTTGTAAAGCTATTTTTTGTGATTTTTCTTAAAATCATTTTCCGTTTTTTCTTCTTTTAGGGAAAGAATTTTCCTATTTTCTTTCTTAGTGCACCTCTGCTCTATTAGAGGAACACACCTTCTAAGTTTCATGCTTCTGGGGCTAACGGTTTAGGCTGTGCGTTGATTTTTCTTTAAACCATTTTTCCCCTTTTTCTCCTCTTTGGAAAATAATTTTCCATTTTCCTTTCTTAGCGGATGCCTACGTCATAACATCTACCTGCATGCCAAATTTTAGCCCGATCCGTCCAGTGGTTTGGGCTGTGTGTTGATAGATCACTATGTCAGTCAGTCACCTTTGAGTTTTATAGATATAGATAATGTTTTTTTTTGCGTATTTTGTAAAGCTATTTTTTGTGATTTTTCTTAAAATCATTTTCCGTTTTTTCTTCTTTTAGGGAAAGAATTTTCCTATTTTCTTTCTTAGTGCACCTCTGCTCTATTAGAGGAACACACCTTCTAAGTTTCATGCTTCTGGGGCTAACGGTTTAGGCTGTGCGTTGATTTTTCTTTAAACCATTTTTCCCCTTTTTCTCCTCTTTGGAAAATAATTTTCCATTTTCCTTTCTTAGCGGATGCCTACGTCATAACATCTACCTGCATGCCAAATTTTAGCCCGATCCGTCCAGTGGTTTGGGCTGTGTGTTGATAGATCACTATGTCAGTCAGTCACCTTTGAGTTTTATAGATATAGATTAGTGGCTAATTAGGGGTTTCGTATGCGTGTTGGTGTATAATCGAATCAGATTTTTTTTATTTGACATGACCAATTGCTGGTTACTATAGTTTTGAGCTTGTACTTTAGAGTGTATTTGAATTTGAAGGCGAGTGCTGTTGGAGCCGATTTTTTTCAGCAGTGTTTAGTTTAAGTATGATAGATGTTTTCCGTGATTTTGTCTTAGTGGTTATCATCGGTTTTTTTGTTAACATTTGTGTGTATTAAAACCTGCTGACAAACGCTGCGGTAGCTGAAAATTTTTTAATGTTTTTTTTTTCGTATTTTGTAAAGCCATTTTTGTGATTTTATGTTATATTAGTGGCTAATTTGGGGTTTCGTATGGGTGTTGGTGTATAATCGAATCAGATTGATTGTGTCGTAGTGGTTATCATTGGTTTGTTTGTGAACCTTTGTGTGTAATCGAACCTGGTGCCAGATACTGCGGTAGGCGAAAATTTTTAATGTTTTTTTTTGCGTATTTTGTAAAGCTATTTTTTGTGATTTTTCTTAAAATCATTTTCCGTTTTTTCTTCTTTTAGGGAAAGAATTTTCCTATTTTCTTTCTTAGTGCACCTCTGCTCTATTAGAGGAACACACCTTCTAAGTTTCATGTTTCTGGGGCTAACGGTTTAGGCTGTGCGTTGATTTTTCTTTAAACCATTTTTCCCCTTTTTCTCCTCTTTGGAAAATAATTTTCCATTTTCCTTTCTTAGCGGATGCCTACGTCATAACATCTACCTGCATGCCAAATTTTAGCCCGATCCGTCCAGTGGTTTGGGCTGTGTGTTGATAGATCACTATGTCAGTCAGTCACCTTTGAGTTTTATAGATATAGATAAATGATAATTATGGGTATCGATTTAGAGGTTGTTGGGGGCTCTGATTGTGGATTTGACATTCATTTTTGAATCCAAGATGGCGGATTCTTTTTTTTTCATAAATATTTGATATGGGTATCGTTTAATGGGTTTTTGGGGGTGCTGATTCCGAATCTGCCATTCATTTTTGAATCCAAGATGGCGGATTCTTTTTTTTTCATAAATATTTGATATGGGTATCGTTTTATGGGTTTTTGGGGGTGCTGATTTTGAATCTGGCATTCATGTTTGATTCCAAGATGGCGGATTCTTTTTTTTCTTAAATATTTGATATGGGTATCGTTTTATGGGTTTTTGGGGGCGCTGGTTCCGAATATGCCATTCATTTTTGATTCCAAGATGGCGGATGTTTTTTTTCTTAAATATTTGATATAGGTATCGTTTTATGGGTTTTTGGGGGTGCTGATTTTGAATCTGCCATTCATTTTTGATTCCGAGATGGCGGATGTTTTTTTTTCTTAAATTTTGATATGGGTATCGTTTTATGGGTTTTTGGGGGCGCTGGTTCCGAATATGCCATTCATTTTTGATTCCAGGATGGCGGTTTTTTTTTTTTTTAATATTTGATATGGGTATCGTTTTATGGGTTTTTGGGGGCGCTGGTTCCGAAGCTATTTTTTTTAATTGACTTAAATAAAAAAAAAATAGCTTCGGAACCAGTGCCGCATTTTTTGGTTTTGGTTTTGTTATTTTGTTGATTGGTTGAGTGACTGAGGGAGATGAATATTGTCTATGTTAATTAAATCAGATCATAATTATTATTCATTACTTTTTCTTCTACCTGCCATTATCTCCCTTTATGTGGCGTCAGCACAACGAGTTTTCCTTCTGCGTTCCCTTCTGTCATCCGTCATAGCTGCATTCCTCTCTTACCGATGTTACCTTTCACACATCTATGTTTCCTTTGGTCTACCTCTACTCACATATCCATCCACATCCATATTCATCACTCATAAAGTCACATGACTTTCATCTCTCCTAATAATAATTATTACTCAGAAATAAAAATTATAGTCAGTTTGCATACTAAATACAGTTTATTGCAGTTTTCTTTTGTTTGTTTTAGTTTCATTTTCAATTATTTTCCTTTTCGCTGTCGTTTTGACGATTTTTTTATTTATCGCTTCTAGAATATATTTAGGTTCTTTGATTTCCATTAGCCTATCTAATCTAGAATCAATAATCTCTGGCAGTAAACAATCAAAATAAAATGTTTTCAATTTTCCTTCCATCATACACCAAAATTCTTTATCTTCCTCTACTTGTTCAACTTTCATGTCTACGTCAGTCCAAACAGCAAATATGCATGTTTTTCTTTGTGTGACGTGTAATTGCCCTTGTGCCTGAAAATACCAATCATGTTTTGGCACCCCCAAAAACCGCTAAAACGATACCCATATCAAATATTTAAGAAAAAAAAACATCCGCCATCTTGGAATCAAAAATGAATGCCAGATTCAAAATCAGCACCCCCAAAAACCCATAAAACGATACCCATATCAAATATTTAAGAAAAAAAAACATCCGCCATCTTGGATTCAAAAATGAATGGCAGATTCAAAATCAGCGCCCCCAAAAACCCATAAAACGATACCCATATCAAATATTTAAGAAAAAAAAAACATCCGCCATCTTGGAATCAAAAATGAATGGCATATTCGGAACCAGCACTCCCAAAAACCTATAAATCGATACCCATATCAAATATTTAAGAAAAAAAATAATCCGCCATCTTGGATTCAAAAATGAATGGCAGATTCAAAATCAGCGCCCCCAAAAACCCATAAAACGATACCCATATCAAATATTTAAGAAAAAAAAGAATCCGCCATCTTGGATTCAAAAATGAATGGCAGATTCAAAATCAGCGCCCCCAAAAACCCATAAAACGATACCCATATCAAAAAATTAATGGCATATTCGGAGCCAGCGCCCCCAAAACCCCATATCAAAAGTTTATGACAAAAAAAATCCACCATCTTGGATTAAAAAATTAATGGCAGATTCGGAACCAGCGCCCTCAAAAACCTATAAAACGATACCAATATCAAATATAAAAAAAATGAATCCGCCATCTTGGATTAAAAAATGAATGGCATATTCGGAGTCAGCGCCCCCAAAACCCCATATCAAAAATTTATGACAAAATAAGAATCCGCCATCTTGGATTAAAAAATGAATGGCAGATTCGGAACCAGCGCCCTCGAAAACTTATTAAACGATACCAATATCAAATATAAAAAAAAATGAATCCGCCATCTTGGGTTTTCGATTCGCCTGACCAAAAAAACTTGGAACAATACCAACATCAAATTTGAAATACGAAAATAATCTATACCTACATACGTACATATTTTTATCGAATTTTTTTTTCCGGAACAGAGCGCCACTTTTCGCTTTCCCATTGTTCCCTAAACAGAGTAAATATTTATAGGTACATCACATTTTTTTGAGCAATAAAAAGCATAGATAATAAAAAATGGCTTACCTCACTTTACCTGTTTGCAGCTGTGTGTACATACACATAAGATCGCGTTTGCTAGTTGGCTCGCGTCGCCTCGCAAAGAGACGTGCTCCCACTCTGAGCTCTCGTGGTGGACTGAATTTCCGCGAGCGTTCGTCGCGTATATATTCAACTTCGCGCGTCCATAGTAAATTTGTATGGCGGATTTGAGATGCTTTTTTAAAAAATTCATAACTAAATAACTAAGTGATTTATTAAAAATCGAAAAAGGACTAATTGTAGACTAAACATTTGAGATTAATTCGAATTAAAGTTTGTTCATAAAATCAACAGTGTAACATGACATTTTTTAATAACGCCGACATACGATTTGTCAAATTTTACCTATCTGTGTTTATTTAATTATATATAAATATTTTTTTTTGTTACGGAATAATTGTCAATACGTTCAGTCTGGTACTTTATACAAAGTTTTAGATTCATTATTGCAAGTATATTCATAATATCGATTTAACCGTGACTATCGTTTTCAACTATTTTGCACGACTCGCTCTTAAGGGGCCAGCGAAGGGCAAATTTTCATACAAACGTAATACCAAAATGATTACTAATTTAAGCAGATTTTCACTATATTATTGTAATAATTGTATTTTTATTGTATTTATCTAGGTTCCTGGGCAGTTTTTATTTTAAATTACTTACCTCAAATGAAATTAACGCCAATCACATTTTACAATGAAAAAAAATGTGTAAAATGCGATTGGTGTTTATTTCATTTTAGGTAAATAATTTGAAATAAAAACTGTTGAGGAACCTAGATAAATACTATACACATACAATTATTACAACAATATAGTGTAAATCTGTCTAAATTAGAAATCATTTTGGTATTCCGTTTGTATGAAAATTTTGATAACTAACTTGAGAACCTCCTCATTTTTATTTGAAGTAGGTTAAAAATAGGGGAAAGTTGATAGATGGAAAATATGGCGCTCCTAACATCAAAGTACCTAGGACGTATAAAATATAATTATAATACGTAGCTACAATTTGTGTGGCTGTCTGTACGTTCCACTTGAGAGATCTCCATGCACCGTGAAAAGGTAAGCCTGTCCCATACCCGGGATAAGTTACCGGGTGAGGGGAATATCTCACCGTTTTTACAGCGTCTTTGTACAGGGTGACACGAGATAACTATCAGTAGTCAGACCCCTTCCCCCCCCCCCCCCATTTTGTTGTTCATGTTAATTGTTCAAGTATTCACTTCTGTCGGCATACCCGAGAGGCACAATTTTTGACGTGACAACGTCTTATAATTCGATGGAGCCGGCTGCACGCACGTAAAAACATGACGTCATGAGGCGTTACCTCGCTCTGAGGCGTTCCATTTCAACGTTGTCACGTTCAACTATCGTCAGTAAACCGACTTTACAGACAACCGATATTTTTTTTGTTTAATTTTGACTTAATCTTGAGTAAGTACTTCGTACTAATTTTCAAATCGAACGCATATTCAGCGATCATCCGAACAATTCATGTTGCATCGTGAACAAGCTCTGTTTGGCTCTGTCTCTGGCTCTGGTTTTGAGTCTGTGTGTTGACTAAATAAATCCTACGTCGAAACGTCACACACACACAGTATATTACACTGGTGAGCACTCACACAGACTCAAATCCAGAGCCAGACAGAGCTTGTGGTAGGCCTACTGAGGGGATATTCGCCGTGTGTGAAAGTCGTGAAACTGTTTAGTTTATTCTTATAGTATTATTGTTTTTGAGAGTATTTTTTAGACACCCTGTATAATGTACCTATACCCAAACCTACATGCCGTTTATAACCGTTTGTATTGTATTTTGTGGAGATTTTGTTTGTTTGACAATGATAACGTATTTTTATGAGCTGCAGATTTGAATGTAGATGAGATATTTTCAGGTACTTTTGAAATAAAGTCTGTTGGAATAGATTTTTTTGTTATAATTTTTTATACAACTAGCAGATGAAACAAGCACATGGTATGACCCACTTGATGTTAAGTGGTAACCCTCGCCTATAACAAAGCATTGTCTCTTAGGTCACCCACGTCAGGAACATATTATGCTCTACATTGTGCTCTTGAGGCATACAGATGTGTAGATGTGCCTCACGTGCTAGTAATTTCACCCGCACCCTTCAAACTGAAACACAGCAATACTGCTTCACGGCAGAAATAGGCATGGTGTACTTCCCTGAACAAGCCTGAACCTGAACACACAAAGAGCGTTACTAATTTAGTGTTACGAATATTTTCAGGGCAATTATAGAAAAAGAAGTAAACTCATGACCTTTGAGTTTTTACCCTGTAAGTCCATAGGGACACCACCATGAAATTAACGATTTGTATTTAGTTTAATACCGCCACCAGATCCTACATGTTTTTTCCTATATGAGAAAAAGCTGTTGATTGTGAAAATGGCCCACCCGATGTTGTCGGTAAAACGATATTATATTTTACCGCTACTACTTTTTATTAACTACTTTTGGCTATCAAGTAAATTACTTTTTAAGATAGATAATGGGAAAAACTTAGCTGTACACCTCATAAAATTAACAAAGGAATACTGAAAACATCCAATTGGAATATACAATGGGCGGTCTTATCACTAAAACAATGTCTTCCAGACAAACTGGATGGACTGGACTTGAAAAGAACGATAGAGGAGATTTTAAATGAAATGAGTAAGGGTACTTTCTATTTTGACCTAGTTATTTTAGTATAAACATTATAAGTACAAATCATTAACTATCTCTTGATGACCCTCTTTTAATTCCTAGATAAATAAGTTTTTTTTCAGTTCCAAACCAATATTACAAACTTTCACCACATTTTTAAACTCAACAAAAGTTCACACAAAAGCTTACTGAGCGTGTCTTTGAAATGAAAGCTTTCACTGCACTAGTAAAATGTAAAAGCACGAGTAACCACAAAAGCCTCGTAGCAGCTCGTAGCACCGAGCTACAGAAAGCCTACGAGAGTGCTACGCGGGTGTAGCCGCGCGGTTCTCGATTAGAACTGACTACGGTTAGCTGGGGATGCCAGCTGTGTCCGAAATTACCCGTTATTTCGTATGAATAATAGAGTAGGGTGTAAATTCGAACAGCTGCTGCGATAGTAAGTGCTAACAAGTAGGTTTTATTGCATGAAACTTATGTGTCTTGCGGCATTGATTAGATTTGCGGTTTGACATTATTTTGACAGTATCCAAATCAAATAAATAGACATTGAGCATATTCTTTCAAATCTTTTGTACTTATTACAAACGAAAACGTGTCATGAAATAGTATCAACACGATGGTGAAAATAAAATGGAATCCACAAATTTTGGAATGATAAACAAAAAAATATTTGTTTATTAAGAGTACTGTATTTTTTTTAGATATTAGGCTAACAGTGAAATTGACCAGGGAATAACATATTTTTCCAGAATGCGCTTCAAATTATGTTTTACACCATATTCATAGCAATTAATAATAATCTAAAAATTATTCCAAAATTTGGGGTAGCACAGCAGCAGTTGTCACCCCATAGAAGACTGCAGCAACAGCTATCTGTTGCGCTATACGAAACCATTAATATCGCCGCTATGGACAGACTATTTGTCATAGAGAAAGGAAATTATTCTTATTTTGTAGGCACGTCCATTATTCGAGATAGATAGACTCCTACGATACGATATTACACGAGATACGTTCCTGAAAAACTAAAGAAGGGCTTTTTACAAAATCTTCGTCTTCCTGCCCTACCATGTGAGGGTCACTTATTGTCTAAGGAGGGTCAGCAAAACATGTTCTTCTCTGTATTATTATTTTATTTTATTTCTAAAACGCACAAATCACAACAACCACAAAAGAACTAAAAACAAAAATATAACAATTTTGAACTTGATTGTAACGTAAACATAGTGCGTACAGAAAAAATATAATTAGGTACATACGAGGAAGGAAAACGCAATAACTTATACTTAGTAAGCTTATATTATTCTTAAAGAAGTATACCTAGGTATTTATTATGAATATTCACTTCTTTCTTATCCATAATCATCTTTTACATTATCCATCCATTTAACATCCTATCATACTAATTTGAAGGGGAAAATTTGAGTGATCGCGTGTAGATTATAACCTGAATAAACACGTAGGTGGCTTTTATTCCGACACAAAAACATTGACACTTTACTTACAGCCGCGGGTGAAACGAGCCGGGGTGTATCTAACTGTAAAAAGATGGCTTAGTTTGGGGCTAGATAGTAATGAGGCACCATTTAAAAACTAACCACTAATGCAAATGAAGTAGGTACCATCATCTATTCGCATGTTACTCGGTCGTATTTTAGTACACTACACAAGTACATAAAGTTAATTTAATACGCGTACGATGCTTTTGTCTCCAGAGTGCTATTATCTTGGCAACTTGAAAAATGAATTGGAATATTAGTATAAACGGGCCGTCCGTTTTTACAAAACTTTAATACATCAGCAAATTTCGGGTAATTTTAATTATACTGTTCTTTGTTTCTTTGTGAATATCCTAACTCGTGTGGAAACTAAAAAAATTACAAAACAAAACGTGCTCATAAGCGAAATGAATAAAACATGAAATGGCTAATTATTGTGGACAAAGTTGCTGTGAATTGCAAGTTTTATTTTGGCTTTAGAGCTGTTATTTCTTGTTTTAGAATTGTTTCTTGTTTTTGTTAATTATAGCTAAACTTGGTGCAGAATCCTCATAGGAGTCGTTGCAAGTTTTAAGTGTACAGTACCAATGCTGCAGAATTAATCTGTGACTCTTGAGGCTAAAGTGTGACTTAAATTTTACCTTTTCTCCGAAAGTGTCCATGCAGCATCTGACTTTTCAGAATTTCTAAATTATTGATCACTCAAAGTCAAAGTCAAAGATGTATTTATTCAGTAGTATCACAAGGATCACTTTTGAAACGTCTGAAAGCTGGGTCAGTAGGTGTCAGCTCCACGCGACGAAGCCTAGAAGAACAGGCAACAAACTACGGTTTGGTTTATACCATTTTCATGTATGATCTTTTTACAAATCAAAAATAATAATAATAGCAGTGAAGTTCTAGTGTGGTGCCACTTCACTTAGTGAGACGTAGGCAATAATACAAAAGCAAAAGTTTCAAAGAATGCAGCTCTTACAATCGTTTTTAATTTTATCTCGTGCTTAGGATGAGAAAAATGGAACCTAAAATCTTCAGCGCAAAAGGCATCTACTACCAACTGAGTTGCGATCATCAAAACAAACCAACGAAACATCTTTTGCCAGGTACACGAAGAGCTAATAAATGTCTGCAGCAATACAAAAAGAAAGTGGATTTTATATTATTGCCGGCGAACACCTGCTACCAACTTATCCAGACAAATGAATGTAGATGCACTCTTGGTATTATCCATCTTCAGGAGTTTGATTCCAATATATGTATAGGTGTGTGCTTAAAAAAAAAACTCATCTTATCTTAAGCTTTGAGGTTAGCGTTCAGCGGAGTGTGTCATATTTGACAGAGTTTCATTCGTCAATGAAACTCTGTCAAATATGACACAACTTAAAAACTGTCACTGTCGGTCGATTCGATCCGTGAAACTAGGTTTCAAAAAGTCAAATAGTCTAAAAGTAAAAAAAAAAAATTTAATATTTACTCATATTTATTTAATATTTTAAATAGTGAAGCTAAATGCAAAATATTAACTTGGCTACACCGCATGAGTTGTTATAAAATAAACAAAATAACTAGGTACCTAAAAATTGCAAAGTAGGTTGCTCCTAAAATACACAATGATAATTCAGGAAACAGGTGCGGTTATAATCCGCCGGTATAGGTAAATTCATCGTCTGCAATATTTCTCGTGATCCTGAGTTATGTCACTGACTGACAAAGGACGTCCAATTTGTTCTACACGTTTTCTTTATTTGTTTGAGTAAGCTGAAATCTCAATGCGTCTGTGAATTAGCTTCGTACTAGAAGGAAAGAAAGAAAAACTTTTTACTAAACACCTACCTTAACGTACATTATTATCAGTCTTCCAGTAATCTTCAGAGCACTGGTGGTCTAGTAGTAGCGGTACCTTCCGGTCATGGGTTCAAATTAATTCTTGTACCAATGAGTTTTTCTTTCGAATACTGTATGTACACTATGCCAGTACTCTCAATCGGTGAAGGAAAACATCGTGAGGAAACCGCCATGTCATAAAATCTAAAAACACAAAAACATGTGTCGAGTGCACGAAAGAAGCCTCTCTGAGGCGCACTTATAATCCTTCCATCACACTGATTTGAAAGAACCAGTGACGATGAGAAGAAGTAGGTAATCATCATCCTGAAAAAAACACAATGAAATGCTTCCAAATTTAAACAAATAACATTATTGCACACAGAGTAACCTACTTATGTATCGGTTTATAGGACAGAAATTCTTTCAAGCCTTATCTAAAAAATAGCAAAGTACTCATAGAGGTAATGGATAGGTAGTTAACAAATCCTTACTCGATTCTACGGCGCCGAGCCGCGGTGCAAAGTAGGGTCACCATCAATTTGTTAATCCTACTAGATAGAGAAGATACTTTTCAAGGTTCACATGTCGACCAAAGGGCACCATTAGGTACCTATTGATAGAATATACCTACCAATCACTTTTACACACGGGCCAATTGAGCCGTGACACTGCTTAGCCTCTTTAGCCAATACTGAGCGGTCTCCATTTTTCGTTACTATCGTTTTGACTGTTAAGGCCTGTGCACACCTATGTCTCTAACGACGGCGATCAATGAAACGCTGTCAAATTTGATCACCAATGCTGAACGCTTAAAAGTGCGCATGGCTTAAAAGTGTAGGGTAGGTATATAAAAGTGTAGGGTAGGTACCTATACTATCTCAGCTTATAGCATTAGCATTTTCCGGCCTGCATAAAAAACTTATCAGAAGCCCAAATAAAATTGAGACGAATCGAGAGAGTCCCTAGTGGTCTGGCGAAAGGCGTCGGCCGCCCGCTGTTTGAAATGGACCCGTCTGGGAGCCTTGAGATTAGCACTCTTCTTACTAATGGGGTAATGAGTTGACCGGCTTCGAAGCACTGGTTTTTAAGTAGGCTCTTTATGAAGCTATGAAACTAAGCTTCATTATCACTATGATCATTTCAACTGTAGGATGTCCGCTACTAAGGCTTCCTCTTCTATAAATTTTCAAGCAGTAAATTAGCATTTGAATTCTAAAATTTATTTTGTACAGTTATATCACAAGGATCACTCTGAAACGTCTTAGGGCTATGTGAGTCTAGGTTCCAGTTCACGCGACCAAGCCTAGAAGAACAGGCAATAAACTACGGATTGGTTCCTAATGTTTTTTTAGCCGACTTCAAATACAAAAGGAGGTTATCAATTCGGTTATTTTTTTCGTGTTTGTTATCGCATTAGTTTGCTTCATTTATGAGCAGATTTAAAAAAAAAGTTGATGAACCGATTTTGATTTCATCAAAATCGGTTCATCAGTTTGGCCATGATTAGGCGGTTTTTTAACTATTGTATGATCCTTTTACAAAAAAAAACAGTGTAGTTCCAGTGGCACTCTAAGTAAATGGGACGCAGGCACAGGCAATACAAAAGCAAAAGCTTCAAAGACAGCACACGCTACGCTTCAATATAATAATAATGATTGTACATGGGCATCGCAGTCAATAGTAAGGCTCTATAGGAAGGGCTCGTCCTGAGAATTATATAAACTACTCTTTATATCTGAGCCCTCCTACGCTGCGCTTTATTATTTTATGTTATGGCAAGCTTTGTTAGGTAATGAGAACATATCTAATAACCCAGGAGAGTGGAATAATACGGCTTGCTTTTTTTTTAATTAACCTGCTGGGCAAAGGTCTTCCCAAAATATTCCACTCATTCCAGACTCATCACTCATATACCTACGCTGGCAAGCATGAATTACTTACCATACCAAGCTATACCTACCTATACAGGATGGTAAAAAGACGTCCTAACAAAATAGTAATTTGCCTAATGATAATAAAGCTCTAGTACTTAGTTCAAGTTTTACTATAGCCGATTCGATGTGGAATTTTTTTAAGCAAACCAAAACCAAAAAAAAATATAAAATTATCTTTTCGGTGTAATTTTCAAATAAAACACAATAAAGACTTCAATCGGGTAGTACCTAATGCGAAATCCGTAATCAGAGAATATCGATTTCAATTCATTAATTTCCATAATAGCATGAATACAAATGCAGATTTACGCTCCACTGTTGCTTGTGTATTTGTACATTTTGTAAAAATTTGTGTAAATAAATGTTATACCTACTTAAAAAAAAGCGGCCAAGTGCGAGTCGGACTCGCCCATGAAGGGTTCCGTAGCATCAAGTAACATAATATAAAGGTTCTTATAGTTCGTCGAAAGGTAAATTGCGGTTTACGATTTATGACGTATAAAAAAAAACTACTGACTAGATCTCGTTCAAACCAAATATCGTTGAAAGTTTGCTTAGTAATGTACAACATATATATATTTTTTGTTTTATCTTTCTCTTATTTTAGAAATTAGAGGGGGGGGGGGACCAACTTTTTTCCACTTTGGAAGTGGCTCTCGCGCAAACTATTGAGTTTAGAAAAAAACGATATTAGAAACCTCAACATAATTTTTGAAGACCTATTCATAGATACCCCACACGTATGGGTTTGATGAAAAAAAAACTTTTGAGTTTCAGTTTCAAGTATGGGGACCCCCAAAATTTATAGTTTTTTTTCTATTTTTGTGTAAAAATCTTAATGCGGTTTACATAATACATCTACTAGACAAGTTTCATCAGTCTAGCTCTTACGGTTTCGGAGAAAAATGGCTGTGACATACGGACGGACAGACAGACAGACAGACATGACGAATCTATAAGGGTTCCGTTTTTGCCATTTGGCTACGGAACCCTAAAAAGACAGTGTTAGTATTATTATAAAATTAATAATTTCAATAACCGAATAAATACTTACAGGTTGGTAATTATCAATGACAAGAAAGTAATTTTAAGGACAAGTAGGTACTAAAGGTTTGATCACCAACATTCTCCAACGAATTTAGTTGGAGTATAGTGAGTTATCCAATCCTAGAGAGCGAAAATCAATTTTACATGCCGATCTACTTCATCACCGCTAACATAATAAAGGACGCGCCAGGTGCCTTAATTTGATCCCTGGGGATAAGATCCACTTGTCCTATCCCAAGTATTCCCGAGCAAACTTTCGTCGACACCCCTACGATTTCTTGACATAGGGAAAGGTGGAATTTATCGTTCTATTTGGGCGCTTCAGGTAAGATATTTGATAAGTTTATCGGTCCAGTGACTTGGAGGGAATCGCTCCGAATTCAGTGAAGTTTTGCAATCGGGGAATTACCTTTCTGAGCCAGTAGGTATGTATAGCCTATTCTAGAAGTTAACACCGGATGGCTCGGAAAAAGTATAGGCATACCTACTCATTTATTTGCTTCTATTTTGTAGAGGTTTACAAGAAGATTTTGTTTTTTCGGTCTTGTTAAACGTCCATCAATATGCATTAAATTTCGCGATGGCGTTCAGCTGAAAGTTTCAGCCTGAAATGCTGTCATATTTGATAGCGTTACAGCTGATCGCCATCGCCATTGCCTAGATGTGCGCTGGCCTTTAGGCTCAATTTCATACATGACATGACTTACCAAATCAAATATTTGACAGTTGGTAACTCAAATTTTTGATACGAGTTCAATGGATACCTATTAGATCACTCTTTCAGTATAGGTACTATTTTTATATTTTATACAACTAGCTATTGGAACAAGAATATGGCCCTACTGATTTTAAGTGGTAACCATCGCTTATCACAAGGGATTCCCTCGTAGGTCACGCACGCACACCTATAAGATCATCATCATCATCAGCCTGAAGAAGTCTACTGCTGGGCATAGGCCTCCCCTACACATTTCCAGGAAGAACGATTCTGAGCCTTTTCCATCCACCGACTTCCTGCGATCTTAACAATGTCGTCAGTAGGTACATCTGGTGGGTGGGTGTCCTACTTTTCGTCTTCCGGTTTGTGGTCGCCATTTGAGAACCTTTAATCCCCAACGGTTGTCAGTTCTTCGAGCTATATGACCTGCCCATTGCCACTTCAACTTACTAATTCCTATACCTACCTATAAGATACGGTGGAATACCTACTAATATTTCGTTAGGTGGGTAAACTTTGCCCTAACAAGCTTTCATGTCCGGTCCCCTTGAAAATACTCCATGAGCATACAAATGACGTAATCAATGACATCAGATATTAAACATTCTCATCGCTAACTTTACGATTATATGCGTTCGCTGTATGACTTTTAATCAAGAAATAAACCCACATATTGAATTTGTTTGTCCTCTGCATGAGACCTGACCTGAATTCATGATGTCTTGAACTACTTACTTTAGTAACCCTCCTTCCGATCCTATGGTCGGGGGTTCGAATCCAGTCTATGATTGGGCACCTAAGGGCGCTTGTACACGCTAAGAAAAAACGCCGGGTCTACCCAAGAATTCGTGTCGTAACTAGAAAATAACTGTGTACACTGCTCGCAGCGGTGCACGAAAAAAATCTTATCTGCGCAAGACACGACGCGGCGAACGTTGTTGCGTTTTCGTGTGTGGAACAGACAAAATTCTTGTCTTGCGCAGATAAGATTTTTTTCGTGCACCGCTGCGAGCAGTGTACACAGTAATTTTCTTGTTACGACACGAATTCTTGGGTAGGCCCGGCGTTTTTTCTTAGCGTGTACAAGCACCCTGGATGAAGACCTATGGATTTTGCTGTTTGGAAAACTTATGACCACAACTAGTGCTCTCAAACGGTGAAGAATAAACATCGTGTGGAAACTCATGGCTTAGTCAGCTCAGCACGTATTGACCATGTCTTTCCTGTGGATTAGGCCGACATAAGTGGTAACCATTGCCTATAACAAAGTATTGCTTCGTAGGTCCCGCACGTCACGAACGTGCCCTACGACGCACTGCCCTGCGTCCATCAACTTGAGGAATACAGATGTTCAGCCCCATGTACCAGCACAGATAAGATAATATCTTTACCAGTAATTTCAAACAGTGAAGGAAAACGTCTCGTAAGAAACCCGGCATGCCAATAAATATATTCTGTATGGGTTGTCTATCAAATTAATCATAATTATCCTGGACTGAAATTTGATAGGCAACCCATATAGAATATATTTATTGGCATGTTTAATTAAATATAAAATACGTTTCATTAAATAACCAGCTCGGTGAAGGTCCTTCTTCTAGGGATCTTAGACTACTACGTTGTAACTTTTACCTCATGGCGATTTTTCCAAAGCTTTTGTATTTAAATCTCACTAATTGAGGTAGTTAGTTTAGGTAAGTACCTATCTAATGGTTATAGTGAGTAGGTATTGTAGATCTACGCTTATAATTTTTTCCGTATACGACTACACCGCCTCCAATTTGTTATTTCTTTCCATGCCAAGGTTGCCTGGAATAATCGCTCTCAGCGATAAGGTCGCCTATTGTTTTGCCCACAGAGCACCAAACACGCTTTTGCTTGTCTATTTCGTGGTTTTGCCCATGCACAGAGCACCAAACACGCTTTTGCTTTTGCCCAATTGTTCACTTTTATGTCTTGTACCTACCTACTGTATTTTTGTGTGGAGAACAATAAAGAGTTATCTATATATCTACCTATTAATAGACTTGATACAAAAGTAATCAGAGATTTACAGAGAAAATGAGAAGACTCCCGAGCAGAAACCGACTTAGGTCTAACTAAAACTTTGTCACAATGGGACCGCCTCCAGAGACTACCCCTTACCAAACAAAATAATTTTCCAAATTGTTACAAAGATTTTATATTGCCCAAAAAGTTATAAGCCGAGTGGGATTTGAACCCACGACTTTCTCATAAGAATGCCCTAGCAGCTCCTAAAATAGGGGACAGATCTAGAATCCGCGCCACAACTGAAGTCAACTGGCAAAGTCAAAGTCAAAGTGACAATTCACATTGATTTGTGTTGCTAGAATTGCACCACAGTACAGGCGATAGCGATCAGTGTATCGAGTATCACACTGTCAAAGTTTGCGGCAGTGTGTGCGGATGTATGCAAAACCTTTTGCTGAAACGGCTGAAAGCCTGAAACTGATCACCAAGATATGCACAAGGCTTTAGATACTACCCATTTAAGTAGAATAAAGAAATATAAAAAAAACACGGATTACATCATAAACGTTTATTTCTTTACAACCTTATTGCCTGCGCTATTGCTAGTTCTAACTATCCTTCGTAAGACGTATCACTCAACCCTCTTTGATAGTCATATCACCTAATAAAATCATAAGAAAAAAAATAGGATCTAAGGATAATGTACAGCAGGTTAATACGATGCCAGGGTTTTGGATTATCTGGTAGCAGCGCCGCTTAAATCGGTCTTCAACTGTGGCGCGGACTCAAACGCGAAACGCGAAGGCCAATTTATGTGTATAGTTTTTCCTAACTTGGCTGCGTGGAACTGGCTTTTCATAGCCTAGTTTATTGTTACAGAAAACATACCTAAACATTTTATAATTATATAAATTTTTATAAGTAATATGGTATTAATTTATATTGCGTCAGGAGCCAGTGTCTTTGCTCATGCCTTTACTTACGGGACGCTCTATTGCCTGGAACAGGATTTTTATTGCTATGTATAGTTTGTATTCTTTAGTTAAATATTAATGGAAAATAAGTCACTATTGTGATTTAAAAGTGAGAAAATACCTCTTCTATTTTCTACTTAAAATCACAGTACTATTCAACAAATACTGGGACTGGGAACAAGTGGTTTATTGTGTCTTTTTGCGACAATATTAAGCCGAATATAATATTGACTTAACTCTGTAAAAAAATTGGGATAGCGAACTAAAATAAGCACAAATTTCAAAGAGATAATTTGAAGCATTTATATACAAAAATCAGAAACCATAATGTCACAAGTAATAAATATTGATTTTTCATGTTTATTTACATTGCACAACCGCCAGTAATTTTAACAATGCAAGCCTAAATCTGTTAAACCACTATGGAGTCAGCTTTTTAATAATACCTAATAATATATTTAGTTATTCAATACTTTTTTAATCTGAATTTTGCAAAGAAAAGGTAAGTTAAGTAAAGTTCTGGTCTTGGGTATAAAATCTTTGTGATTTATTGTGTCTGAATCTGTGTGAATGTTGAATCTGTGATTGAAAGAAAGAAAGATAACTTTTTGAGAAGTTCCTTAATTTTCTATTATAATTCCCAAAAAAAGCTAACTTCAGAGTGGCCAAGTACAATTGGCAGAAATGTTATGCTTCACTTACCAACTTTAGCCAATCGTTATAAAATAATTTACATAACAAAAAAAACAATAACAGAAAATAAAAGAGATCCTTAAAATAAAGTAGAATAGTATTTTTATATGTTCCTAGTTTGGCAAGCTAAAGCTCTGCCCAGACTCACGCCAAAGCTCGATGGCAGAGTTGACTCCAAAACTGAAAACGAATATTTGTATTGACATTTTCAGTTACACTGCGCGGCAATGACATCTCATAATTTTAGGCATTTGTCCGACCGCCGCGCCGGAAGCAAACGATTAGCTATCAGCTATCCACTCATTTTCTTGCCCAAAAAACGAACAAAAGAGACCGCCTTACTTACACGCGCTTCTATATTATAAAGATAATCAGTGTTTTAAATAATTTACATTGAGTACCACTTGGAAATGACAGTGACAGTGCTAACTTTAAGCTATCATTGATTGTCGGACAAGTGCTATAAGCAGTGTAACTCAAAATGTCAATACGAACCTCATTAATAGTTTAGCGGGATAGAAAATAATATTACACTGAAATGTACCTAAGCTGAAGAAGAACACAAAGCAATTTATGTGGCGACATATAAATTGCTGACTCAAAACGTACCCTGAGGTGATTGTTGGGTGCAAGTTTATGAAGTAACGAAAGCAATTTTGAAACAAAACGCATTTTAAAACATTATAACTTAGTGGATGGATTTTGGGTTCGCCACGACAATCTTTGATTTGTTTCAATTATATTTGGCGAGAGTTTAGTACCAGCTTAAGATAATCTAAACATAGCATAATCATTTAATTATTTTAAGCTCAAACTTGTGAAAATTTTAAAATTCAAATTAAATTTTAAATCTACTATCAAATTCTACCGTAGACAAATCCGTGACCTCTGCCTACCCCCATGGGAATAAGGCGTGATTTTATGTATGTACAATTTTCAAACATTTTTTTTAAAGTAAACGTTTTTAGTTAAAACGTTTACGGTAACGTCGGTAATTAATTAGCTGTGGGTTTATTTTCATAAAGTTTACAAAATAAAATGTACAATTCAAAATATTCATACATCAAAATAAATTTACATTTTCTTGGGGCCTGTTACATAAAACTTGATAGAATTATATAAATTTTATTTAATTCCATTTTGCATAATTAGTTTTAATTTAAGTAATATTTTTTATTTACGTAGCGTTTGGTGAAACAGGGCCCATATTGCGCTTAAAATATAATTTACAGTGCCACCAACTTAACTCTACACTTGACCATAAAGGTTGACTAATATCGTCATTTCATTTAATTCTTGTCATCTTTTGTTTCCCAATTTTTTTTTATGAACAGATCTAGCACTGTATATAATATGCGGTTCAAAATACACTCAGCCAATACTTTTAAAACGATTTATCACTTAGCGTCTTTCAATTTACAATTTAGAACATAATTTTTCTTTAATTTTACGTAACTGGTAAACAAACCACATTGAACCGATACAATAATGTTCAAAACATTTGGGGTACATCATACCCACTTTAAAAAGATTTAAGTTCAGTTTTGGCGCGTATTTAGTTATGCGTTCCAGATTATACAACGTGTTACTAAATACCCATACTAGCCGAAAGGAGGTACCTTTCGGCTTTACGGGTAGTTTTGTATCACCCTGTATAAATATTTTACTCCTTTAGTGCTAAGATTCCATTAAATGTCTTTTGTTCTGGACTCAATATTATTAAGGAGCCAGTGGTTAGAGTAAGCTAGCTAACTAAACTAAATTTATTTTTTTCTGACAAAATATACTGACAAAATCTTCAGAAAAAATCGTTGAAAAATAAAATGTATTTCATAAGCATTAAATTATCAACCCACACCACTACCTATTTTCGTGGTCAAAATAACCTTTTTTTTCATTAAACCTAATTAAATTGCTTACCCAAATCGCATTTCCATGCCATTCATTGTATTTTCTTTGCTTCAAAAATAAACATACATACTTCTACGCGCCAAAAGATCGAAACCGTTAAGTCCATCACACTCTCACACGCTAGAAAAGGACAGACATATTATAGAAGTAGCTCCGTCTCGCTTACGCTAGTTCTTCATGCCTATAAACAAACCTAGTTGATTCGCCACGCACACATCAATAAGTTTACGTGTATGTTTCTATCTCATTCCCTCAATTTTTTTATTAAACTACAGAAATCAAATACAAGTAAAACTAGAGTGAACTTACAATTATTTTATTTATCTGATTTTAGTTTAAAATATCAGGTTTTAACCTTTACAGTAAGTTGGTTACGATGAAATACCTTTTTTATATTTACCTAGGTATATAATGTAGTTTTGTTTACATTTGGCAGTTGTGACGACATATTGTATACTTTCAAGACTTGATTTTGTAAGGCAACATTGTGTGTTTTCCTTCAAGTTCCATATATTAATATGGAACTTGAAGGAAGAAGGAAGGTTCTAGAAAGTTCCAGAAGATATAATATTTATTTCTAAAAACTGTTTTACACGTCATTATCGGTACTTATAGTACTACCTACTTATAAATAGGTAAATACATTGCATTAATTAGAAGTTCTAGAAGTTTCAGGTCTTATAGATCAGTTGACATGGCGTGTTTACATTCAAGACTTGAAGGCTTCTTGATAGCCAAATTGAAGCCTAGTTTACATGGAATGTTCACCTCGCTTTCACTTGATTTTGTATAGCGATATGGCGTGTTTACATTTGCATTCAGGTTTTTGCAGACGTTATGTTTACATTTAGGTTGTCTGTATGACATGTTTACATTCAAGACCTGAATGCTTGGGTTCTTGATAGCCAAATTGAAGCCTAGTTTACATGGAATGTTCATTTCAACTTGATTTTTTATAGCGATATGGCGTGTTTACATTTGCATTCAGGTTTTTGTTTACATTCAGGTTGCCATCACGTGTTTACCAGTTTTGGAGACTTGTTTACTTAGCGAATGTTATAAGAATGTTGACATGGCGTGTTTCCATCCAAGTTGTATGTTGCCATAGCATGTTTTTTCTCTCTACCTTACATTCTCATATGTACGTGAGTCACAGCTCAATTCAGTTGGCTGTGACACTCTGTTGTTCGCGCTTGTGCCTACGATGGTCGTAGTTAACCAGCCGTTGACCGACTAGGTACTTGTCGTTCTTTATGTGCTCGTATAGCTTGCGGAATTGACGTATCTGTGGATAGAAACAAAGGATTGAAGTTTTACCCCAACTGAGGTGATGAATATTTTAGAACATGAATTTCTATTAAACATCCTAGAACTTTTTTCTAACACAAGAACCGAATTCAAGTCGAGACATTAGTGGCATTATAAATATTATGTGATCTGTAATGTATCTTGTGGGACTAGTCTAAAATAAAATGAACTTGAACTATTTAGCCCCAAACTAAGCATAGCTTGTACGATGGGAACCAGATATATAGCTGATATAATACTTATATACATTTTGTATTGTAAATACATACATATAATGCAATATAACACCCAGACAGACAACAAACATTGATGTTCACCACACAAATACTTGTTCACGGTAGGGATCGAACCCACGGCCTACGGTTTAGAAGGCAGGGCTAACACAAATCTAGAAAGTTCAGTAAGTATAGGTAGCGGCACATAACTTTAGCGCTGACCGTTATTGCGCAGAAGTCAAAAATAAGGTACCTGAGGGGGCTAGCGGGATGAAGGGCGGGCGTGCGTAGCGCTGACTGGCTCTCCAGTCGCACTCCGCTCTCTGTACCAATAAGACACTCTGCGCACTTCCATTGTGCGCATGTCGCGACGACGCATGCGCAGCTATCCCCTCCGCGTATCGCTCAGCGCTAGAGTTATGTGCCGCTAGTTATACCTATAAGTACCTGGAAGATAGCCAATGTAGCCAAAGCAGCCGCCAGCAACAAAGCCGGGTAGACCCGACGAGCGAGTAGATTCCGTTGCGTGGCGGTCGCGCCAGCCAGCGGCGCCACGCTGTGAGCGAACGCGTACGGGACTGCGAGGGCGAGACCCAACCAGCAGACTACCGGCGCTGCTACTGATGTCAGGATGAACCTGTACAGAATAAATGTTAGTAAACTAAACACAGTAAGAAGTATTAAAGGTACAGGTAAAGGAAGGACTCTTTTTCAAAAAAAAAATAACATAAAAAGTATTTATTCAGTTGCATTGCAAGAATCACTTTGAAACGTATTAATGCTAGGGGGTCTCTAGGTGCCAGTTCCACGCGACCAACGCTTCATGGTAGATATCCCACACTCACGTACAAGGCGTTTTGATTCCACTTTTATAGTACGAACTGCCTAGGAGTGGAACTCTCTACCGGCGTCAGTATTTCCGGAACGCTATAATTTAGGAATTTTCAAGAAAAGAGTGAACAGGTGGATTATAGCTAAGCATGCCCCATCTTAGGCTGGATCCTCACTTTTCATCAGATGGCAGCCAAATGCTTAGCTATCTATATTAAAAAAACATCAGATAACGCAATTATCAAAGTTGTAACAAAGTTTAAACACTTACTTTAAGTCCATTTCCCTTATGCCGTCTCTATAAGCCTTCTCGATAGCTCGTCGCATGCTCCAATCTGGTCCCATCATGGTGAGGGCACACATTATCTTGGTATATAGCACGCCCAGTGCCCAGTCCTGCCATACGAACAGCACCGGCGACTGTTCTAAGGGCACGCGTAGGGGAATAACTAACACCTGGAATATAAATACAATTTATTTATATTTATTTTTGATAAAAATTTTAGAAACTAGAGCAGAAAAAGTCAGCAGCGAAAGTAAACTTCTTGGTTTGTAAATTTCAAATATTTTCTAAAATTACCTAATTTAGGACTAATTTTTAAAATTAACTTTGGCGCATAGAAGGACCATAGACAAATTTCCGACTTCAAATAAACAACCCAAGCTAATGAAAGCGTGGTAAAAAGGAGTAGGTTTTTATAATTGGATTGTAAAATTACAAAATTTTTATGTTTGTTGAAACCGGCGTGTTGAGCCTTAAAAAGTTCGAGCAACACGTGTCAAGGGTCACGCAAAAAGGGCCCACCAGCGGCCTACTAGCGGAAAAACCTGCCCGCACATCAAGTGCGCATGATAAAAGTTTATATTATTTTTCTTCTTTGTTTTTATGTGGCATCTGAAAAATCTTCTCAAAAAACTCTTTTTTAATCTTCCAGATTGGGCCCATCAAAATTTGATCAAACTCGGTTCAGCTGGTTGGCCATGAAGTCAGTTTCTCAAGTTTTTTAAATCTCAAATTTTGTTCTCAAATTTTGTTTTGGATGCGGAATGTGTGCTACTTACTTTATAATTTTTTCAAAATCTCATGTGTACATAAATAAATAAATATATTTATTATTTATGTAATATAACACCCAGACAGAGAACAAACATCTATGTTCATCACACAAATATTTGTTCTTGGTGGGGATCGAACCAACGCCCTCCAGCTCCGAAGGCAGAGCTGCTACCAACTGAGCTTCTTCTTCTTATCGTGTCACTGATTCTTTTGAACCACGTGTGGTGAAAGGATTTTAAGTGCGCCTCAAAGTGACTCCTTTCGCGCACTTGACACATATTTTCGAACTTTTTTAGGTTCTACGATATGCCGGTTTCTTCACGATGTTTTCCTTCACCGTTTGAGAGCACTAGCAAAGTGTACATAAATTATTGGGAAGAAAAACTCATTGGTACACGACTGGATTTGAACCCACGACCTTAGGATCGGAAGGCGGGGCCGCTACCACTAGGCCACCAGCGCTCTTCAACATAGACCATTCGAGCATGATTAGATTTAGATTTGAAAAGAGCTTACCAATTCAAGCAGCAGTCCGAACATGAGCGGCACCAAGCCGAGTAACGCCGCGGCTGCGAGCGCGGCCTTGGCGCCGCGCCGCGCCCACAGCGCCGCCCGCGCCCACACCGCGCCGCGCCCGCCGCGCGCCCAGCCCGCCGCCAGCGACCCGCCGCGACCAAACGCCCAGCACAGATACATGCCTGGAATACAATAAACACATGAAACCATAATGCCGCCTTCCTACGGTGCGTGGTTCTGCAGATCATCACGCACCGCGCACGACGACGCACACAGAAAGGGCTCCTGTGCTACCGCGCACCTCGGCGCACGAGACCGTTCCCATGGTGTGTCAAGCGAGCTGGTGCGCGATATCACGCACCGGTGGGAAGGGGCTATAAGACATATGAAGCGACTAGCTGTGCTCGCGACTTCGTCCGCGTGGAATAGTGTCTATGGGTAGCATTTTTAATTTAAAGCGTTGTTGTTTTTTATTGACCACTTTTCTGCAAGTCTAGTTTAGCTAAATATTATCGTATGTAGTTTTTTTACTAGCCTATATCGTCCCACTGCTGTGCAAAGGCCTCCCCCGTAGACTTCGAGTTTCCTTCAATTCTGAGTTTCCTCCATTTCCTTTCGAAGGCTTTAAAGTTTATATTTCTTTTCGTTTGTCGTTTAAAGCTTGTTTATTTTTTTCTGGTTTAAACTTACCGGCAGCAGCAGTGTACAGCTCATGAACTCCATCTGACGCCTTCGGTAACCATAACGCCATTACTTTTCTACCGATAGACACCGGTATTACCTGCAATTTAAATATTTAATTTTATTTATGTCTTGTTATGCCAAGTTGTAAAATCCACGTAAGATAACTCTGCGACCGGTGGAAAATTTTATAAAAACTGGCTTAATATAATATCCCAATGTCAAATATGAATTTGCATTAAGCGCAATGCAAGTTCGAATTCCCCATTCATGGTTGTGATCGGAAGATTTATTTTCAGTCCATTTTTTTTACCATCTGCCACGCGCAGAGTTATCTTGCGCGGACTCTAGTAGTTTTTTGTATTTCTTCTAGGCTTAGTCGTATGGAACTGGATGGATTACCTAGCTTTAAAACTTATTTTGACTTTGAATAAATAGTTCGCAAAATCTGTATAATTATATGGGGATCTGTTAAGGATCTAACGTCAAAAAACAGTCAAGAAACTTTAAAAATAACACTGATAATATTGAACAGTGTGGTTTGTCTATTCAATTTCACTCGTCTCGAAACTTCATGTTACGGTACCTACCTACCAAAGCTCTTCTGTAAGACAGAGACAAGTGATACGTACCAAAGTGAGAGCGCTGGCGAGTACGAGCGAGATGGATACAAGTATCAAGAGGCCGAACAGTCGCACGGGGAACCATGAAACGCGGACGTATGGCTCGAAACCGGCGGGACCATCGCGTCTCATCAGCGCCTGTAAACAAATTACATATTGTTTTTTTTATAAAATAAGCAGATGGAACTAGCATAGGGCCCACCTGGTTTTAAGTGGCAACCATCGCCACAACAAAGCATTGCGTCGTAGGTCACGCACGTCAGGAACGTGCCCTACGATGCACTGCTTTGAGTCCATCAACTTGAGGCATTCAGATGTTCCGCCTCATGTGCCAGTAATTTCACCGGCACCCATACGCTTCAAACCGAAACACAACAATGCTTGCTTCACGGCAGAAATAGTGGTGGACTTTTTATAACTTTTTCTTCAAATTAATTCTCAAATAAAAAACTTTTTGTTATTTCCATACCAAAATATTTGGCATTGTTTCATTGCAAACGAATGTATTACCACAAATATAATATCGGTTTTTGTAGTACGCAAAACAATCTAAAGTTCGCTTTTAACAGCAATTTTTTTAACAACGCTCTCAAACTATAAATCTTGGAAAGATAACATGATTGTGTGGTGTATTTTGGTTGCTAAGAGCTAGATAATGTTGTCGCGTGGAACTGGCACCTAGACTCACCTAGCTTTAAGACGTTTCAAAGTGATCCTTGCGATTCTACTGAATAAATACATCTTTGACTTTGTGTAGAAAATCCACAAAAGTAAGTTTAAAATAAAAACATCAAACTTTAAAACGAAGAGGTACATCAAAATAATGTTACTTACTTCTTCTTTTTAATGAATGGCATCTGTCCTTTACAGATCAATTTTGCCAGTGTCGAGTAGTTTAATGAGTATAATGATGATAAATAACATAGATAAAATACTTTTTCGTCAAGTCGTCAGTCAGTCGGCCCTACCCTAATTCTGTTACTTACTTGATGTGCGGCTCCAAGTTGATGCGGCGGATGTGGCGGCGGATGCGGCTCGCTGTGCCGCGCCTCGCCCAGCAAGTATGACCGGAGCCCTAGGACTCCGGCCGCACAGATGCACCACGCGCGGAGCCCTGCCTTCAGCCACGTACGGGTGTGAGACTGCTCCAGTAGAGCTGGGAGGATCACCTGAAATAGGACAATTCTACGGGTTAACAAGTAATTCTTGAGAAAACAACACTATAGATAGTGTTGTTTGCTCAATAATTACTTGTTACTATGGGAACCAGATCGCTGATATAAAACTTACATACATAATTGTTTTTGTAAATACATACTTAGAATACAATAATAACACCCAGACAGGGAACAAACATCTGTGTTCACCACACAAATATTTGTTCTCGATAGATAGGAGAATTTTACGGGTTAACATGGAGAAAAAAAAAAGTAAATGTCGATAAAACAAGAAACCAGCCTGTGTGTGTGGATTTTTCGATGTTTTATAATGCCTTTGTCACTCTCAGCAAAACACTTAGTTTTTTTATAAAAAGTCTTAGCGTTATATGATTGAGACATGGACATTGAGGAAAGGTTAAGGATTGGCCTTCCTCTTCCCCGTTTTCCTTCAACCTTTACTTAACTTTTCCTCGTAGAAGATGTCCAAACATTTTTCCTCTTCGGTTTTGTATCGTCTCAAGTATAGACTCTCTTCTCCTTAACTATGGTCATGTCGGAAGTCAAGGACGCCCCATTCGAAAGACATAATTGGACTCAAAACAAGAGCAGCTCTTAAATTTAAGAATGTCACTCTCGTGATCCAGAGGAATCCAAAGACACATCACATAGTCAAGATCTATCGAGCTGTTTATGCTGCCAAAGGAACCGACATAGAAAACATTTTACTCTATCAAATTCACTACCACCAATTCCAAAAAAAGCAGCCAAGTGCGAGTTGGACTCGCCCATGAAGGGTTCCGTAGCACGACGAACTACAAGAACCTTTATATAATTGTTACTTGATGTAACATAATAAGGTTCTTGTAGTTCGTCGAAAGGTAAATTGCGGTTTACGGTTTATGACGTATAAAAAAAAAACTAATGACTAGATCTCGTTCAAACCAAATATCGTTGAAAGTTTACATAGTAATGTACAACATATATTTTTTTTAGTATTATCATTCTCTTACTTTAGAAGTTAGAGGGGGGAGGACCAACTTTTTTCCACTTTGGAAGTGTCTCTCGCGCAAACTATTCAGTTTAGAAAAAAACGATATGAGAAACCTCAACATCATTTTTGAAGACCTATTTATAGATACCCCACACGTATGGGTTCGATGAAAAAAAATTTTTTGAGTTTCAGTTTCAAGTATGGGGACCCCCGAAATTTATGGTTTTTTTTTTATTTTTATGTAAAAATCTTAATGCGGTTCACAGAATACATCTACTCGCCAAGTTTCATCAGTCTAGCTCTTACGGTTTCGGAGAAAAATGGCTGTGACATACGGACGGACAGACAGACAGACAGACAGACAGACATGACGAATCTATAAGGGTTCCGTTTTTGCCATTTGGCTACGGAACCCTAAAAATGGAAAGGATCTATTTATGACAGATTTTTGAACTTTTTGAACCTCAATTTTATATTTCAGTTCTGTTATACGATTTCCAACGTTTTTGACCTATGCGAATTGCAATATTCGTTAGATTTGAACCAGATACATACTTTGTATTTAGTAGAATGTTAAATCGATTAAACTCATCAACCTACTTAGTAATGAGCTACATCCCTTCAAAACTCCCGGGTTTCGATATAAGAAAGCTGCCTTTTATAAATCACCGAATTAACAAATAATTAATTACTAATTTCCTAGTGATTTCTCCATTGTACCTTGTATTGTTTGTTTGAAGTATATTTGGTGTGACTGACCGTGCACAATTCGATATTTTACATTGCAAATTCAGGTAACAAAGGTTCAAAGCCTTGATTCAAATTCCCAAATTTCCAATTGGAAAAGTTGATGGACTCATGGCACGTTCCTGATTAGATTAGAAAATACTTTATTGCACAAAAAAAAACAGTACATAGACGAACTTAATGCTAATAAGCATTTTCTTCCAGTTAACCATTGTGTTATGTGGAGTGACAAAGTCTACTATAACATTAACGAATATTTGACATAACTAAAGACTAAATAAATAAAATAAAAATGTATAACTACGCACTAAACCTAACTTTGACTTTGACTACTTTTAAGACCTCCTTGACATTATCGTTTAATCTGTTCTACCAAGCTTATTAATTTAAAATAAAGTAACAAACTATTTACATTATAATGCCTGGAATCCTCAATCTATAATAATATATACGTACCAACTACTGTGTATAAACCTCGGCCTACCTCCATATGGCTTTACCCTATACACAGGGTCCATGTGATACTGACTTACACCTAAGAACTGTGTATGTACCTAAACTAAAGCATGTGTAACTGTGTATGTGTTATGGACCAAGTGATAAATTGGGCATTATACATAATGACCGGACATTATGTATAATGCCCAATATGGGAGGGCAATTTGATAATACATAATTAGTCAAATAATCAAATTGGCCGGGCATCACGGGGCACCCGGACTTGAGTAGGTTAGGTTTTTTTTTATGCCCTTGGGAAATAGAGTTTAAGGGAAGCTTCCCTAGTGTTGCTATCAAAAGGAGGGGCTTTCTACGTCTTTCAAGTAACTTTTCATTGCTCATACTCTGAAAGTAGGTTTGAAGTTGCCTGAGGGGCCTAATTGAAAGTTATACTTTCAGCCCTAGGGAGAATCGCTTTCTACTGACAGCTGTCAAATTATAAAAAAAAACAAGTTCTATTTTATTCAACCATGTTCCAACTTTCTAAACTGCAAGGAGGTTGAACCAAATTCCAACTTTTTATTCAGCAAGTAGGTTGGAATCCCATTACAACGGTAAGAAGTTTAAAAAGTCTAATTAGAGCGCAATGTAAAAGTTAAATTTAAATAACATAAAGATAGTATTAAATAAACAATATATCTTCTAAATTACTTGATATAAATATAGCTTCAACTATTAATTTAAAATAACATAGATTTGAGCAAACAATTTACCATTTTTTAAATTATGAAAATGAAAATAATGGCTGAATAATGCTGGCGAACCGAAGCCGAAGGCCCGCCAGAGAAAAAGAAAAAAAAAACCGGGAAGGCGGCAATTCAATCTTCATTTTCACAAATTTTTCTTTCATGTTTTTATTTTTTCTTTCCTTGTATTCGTAATGAAAAGCACAGTGTTTACCTCGGATGAAAGTCTTTTAAGTCCCTCAAGCTCCATTGGCGCCCTCGCTAACGCTCTGGCGCCAAACCCGTCTCGGGACTCAAAAAACGTGACTTTCAACACTCGGGTAACAATGTACTATTAAAGTGTTTATTATCAAATTGCCCAATTGTCATGTAGCAATATAATAATGACCGGGCAATGTGATAAATAATGAAGAATTTATCACTTGGCCCAATAGAGCTAGACATTATGCATAATGCTCGGGCATTATTCATAATGCCCGCATTAATCACTTGGTCCATAACATATGCAATAAATGTATTGAGTGACGGCTGACAGAGGGGAATGAAGGAGGAAGACCTGTTGTGCCGACCCCATATAAAGTGGGATATGAGCAGGAAGATATCTGTGGTGGTATCACGTAGGTATAAAATAAATATTCTAGACATTTCCAAAAGTGTTTTTTTGACATTTTACACATTTAGCCCCAAACTAAGCAGAGCTTGTACTATGGGAATCACATAGCTGATATTATACTACTTATATATTTTTTTGCAAATACATACTTAGAATACAATATAACACCCAGACAGAGAACAAACATCTGCATTCAACACACAAATACTATGTATGTACAAATTAAACCATGTGTAAAGCAATAAATGTATTGAGTATTGAAATATTTGTTCTCGGTGGGGATCGAACCCACGACCTACGGCGCAGAAGGTAGAGCGACTACCAACTGAGCTGAGAGGCTGAGTGAGAGGTATAATTATTACAATTTAAGGCCTGCGCACACCTATATAGTTCGCTGGCGAACGCGATCAATGAAACGCTGTCAAATATCGCTGTCAGATTTGAGATTTGACAGCGATATTTGACAGCGTTTCACTGATCGCTACCGCCAGCGAACTAGGTGTGCGCAGGCCTTTAGGTACGTATCTAAAAACAGAAACATACAACAATGTTCATATCAATCGACCTAAATACTATAATCTTCTATTTTAATTTTATGTCGTCAAATTGTTGACTTATGTGACGTCAATCGATAAGCGATTAGAACAAACGCCTATAGTATTACAACTCCTTCGTGCTCCCGAATAATAACAACGATACCTACGTCATAAGCGATTAGAGAAACGCTTATTATTACCACGCCTTCAATTTTAATAGAGCTATCAACACACAAACGTCACTGAATTAATTATCAATACTACATTCAAATAACAACATTAAAAAACATGAGAAACCGTCTCATAGATTAATGGTTTGTATGAAACGAATAAATAGAAAAACTACTGGACCCATTTCAAAAATTCTTTCAACCGGCTCGGCCTCGGGTTATTTAATTAGGTAAAAATTTAAAAAGAGAAACCGACTTCATGGCTAAATTATTGAGCCGATTTTGATGGAATTTCTATGGGACCAATTTATGCGATAACAAACATTAAAAACAAAATCAATTGAATTGAGAACCTCCTTTTTTATTTGAAGTCGGTCAAAAATGGTATGCTATCGTATTATGTATTCTTTTAAGGATATAGTATAAAGAATATATCCTGGACTTGTGTACCTAATCCAGAATTCTAGAAGACCATTATAATACTATTTTTCGGAAACTAAGGGATATTTACCATGATTAAATTTGTGAGTAATGGTGCATGCAACTGATTGCAACTGTGCCGAAATATCGGAATTAAAAAACTCACAATTTGATCATCGTAAATATCCCATTGTTTCATAAAAATAGTGTTAAAAACCATGATACTTTCAAAAGTCATAAAATACTAACCTGTAACAACAATAGCTCCAAACTAAGTTCATTAACCGGCGCCTCTGCATGCACTGAGACAGCGTAAGGCAGGAAGCCAGGAAGGGCCCACTTGATGACGCGGATAGGCAGCCACAACATGAACAGAACCGCCGTGCCGAATATCATGGCGGATACTATCAGGCGGCGGAGGTGACACCATACAGAGAGGTGGATCATTTCCTGTTAAAAAAAGTTTATTGTTGAAATATATCTAGCTAAATATTCAGTAATTACTTTGTCCGTGATGTGACCCGCTCTAGGCCTTGGCAGAATACCAGGGTTGCACTGTGCAGTGTGACGTCATGTGACCTACACGGTGCGACAAATACTGAGCCAGGGACCTAATTGATCATGTGAAATTTTGTATACTTACCATGCCTATTTGTTTTATGGTTAATAAATATATTTTCTTTCTTTCTTTCTAGCTTACTATAAAATATCTGATTAATTAAAGTGACTGGCTCCAATTTATACAAAATCTAAATTTATATGTTGTAGCAGCAGTAGATTTTTTTTTAAGGCCTGTGCTAATCGCACTAATATGTATAATAAGTTTGGATGGATGGATGTATGTTACTCAATAACGCCAGAACAGCTGAACAGTACCCAAAGTCCCAGTGCATTTACAACATTTCGTTACCAAATGTTGTTTTCGTTTCGCATAAATGTCTCTCTCTTTTGCATGGAAAAATGATGAGACAACAACTCTAGCTACGTAACATATTTGTGCTGTCTCATCTTTGCTCCCTACAAAAGACAGAGACACGTGGGCGAAACGAAAACAACATTTGGTAACGAAATGTGGTAACAAAACTCGGACTTGGGGTACAGTACCCGAAGTCCCAGGCATTTACAACATTTCGTTACCAAATGTTGTTTTCGTTTCGACAGAGACAAATCTGTCTATTTTATGTAGAAAAGATGAGACAACAATTCTAACTACGTAACGTATTTTTGCCGTCTCATATTTTCTCCATGCAATAGATAGAGACAAAAAGGCGAAAACAACATTTGGTTAAATAACGAGGTAGCAAAACTCCGACTTCGGGTACTGATCGGAATGAAATTTGGCACAGATATAGATTGTCTGGAATAGCACATAATGCTTGTTATTTATTATGATTTTTTGATGATTTTTTAAAATCTATCTTTATCTATTCGCGAGAAACTGACACCTTGTATTTTTTTGACCAAGTTAAACCTTTCCATAGGTTTAAGCCATTGCAAACTATGTTATAATTTGAATTCAAGAAATACCAAGTGAATGTACTCTGCATGAAAGTAAACGCAATAAAATACGAGCAGTATACCTGCACAGGACTGAAGTCGGGATCATTCAAGTTCTTCAAGAACCAGAGCACCCCCGGCCTTAAGACCTCTCGCAGCAGCAGGATAAAGGAGGCGAAGTAATACACATACACCATGCCCACAAGCCAGTGTATGAACATAAGCGTCCACGGAGCGGCGTTCAGACTCGACTCCCGGTCTTTCAGAGTCGCGTCGAACATGGAGAGAGAGCAGAGATCCAACCACCAGCCGCATACTAGCGGTATCACTCCGATCTGTTGACAAATAAAAAGTTACTTCATCTTTTTTTTTATCGAATCGATTAAATGCTGGTGATCGTCGATTCTTACAGAGCTACCGAACAATATTTACTTCATCATTATTTTCTTGTCCTTATCCCACTTCATGTGGAGAGCACTGGTGGTCTAGTGGTAGTGGCCCCGCCTTCCGATCCGAAGGTCGTGGGTTCAAATCTACTCGTGTACCAATGAGTTTTTCTGTCGAAAAATTTATGTGCACTATGCCAGTACTCTCAAAACGGTGAAGGAAAACATCGTGAGGAAACCGGCGTGTTGTAGAACCTAAAAAAGTTCGAGCAACACGTGTCAAGGGTCACGCAAAAAGGGCCCGCCAGCGGCCTACTTGCGGAAAAACCTGCCCGCACTTCAAGTGCGCATGATAAAACTTGCCAAACTTGCCCACTTCATGTGGCGTCGGCACAACCGGTTTTCGTTTTCCACTCTCCTCTATTAGCCGTAATTCCAGCAGTCACTCCTTTCCTACCCATGTCATCCTTCACACAATCCATCCATCTTTTCCTTGGCCTACCTCTACTTCTATACCCATCTAATACCTCTAAAACCCATCTAATCTTAATACATTCAAATCTAGCACTCTTCTCTATGATAGGGTAGAAGGGGTTTTGAATCAAGACAAAAAATTAGAATTATTCTATTTGATTGTATGAGCTCTCAAATGTTGAAAATAAATTAAAATTTATACCACACATCACTACCTAGCCCCTAACAAAGCAAAGCTTGTACTATGGGAACCAGTTAGCAGATATTTTTAAATACATACTAAGAATACAATATAACTCCCAGACAGAGAACAGTCATCTGTGTTCACCACACAAACATTTGGTCTTGGTGGGCATTGAACCCATGACCTACAGCGCAGAAGGCAGAGCTATTACCAACTGAGCTGATAGGCCAGTCGAATGACAAAGTTAATAGTAGCTTTAAAAATGTTTTAATTACTAAAGATTGTGGCAAGTTATTGCAAAAATATCAATGAACTGACATAACCCAGGAATAATAATTTACAATGTTGCAATCCAGTTATCAGAAGGCCTACCTACCTCTATCAAGTTTCACAGAAGATTTATTAAAGCCTTGCGCCATCTAAGTGTTCTGCAGTGGCGATCAGTGAATTTTTTTTGATACTTGAAGCGTTATTCCCTAAACGATTCGCTGAGTTTAAATTTTATCAGTGTAATGCTGTCAAATATCACTGTTATTATTTGATGGTTGTAAAGATAAATGAAATCAATATTAGCAGAACCCGAATTAGCAGTTTTGTTGCATAATCTTTTGGGCCCTTATTCCAATGACAGTTCTCCATTGGAAAGTGTCAAAAATCTGTGCTTGAGGCTCGACTCAGACTCAAGTACTGTTTCGGAATACGGGCCTCAGAGTATGTAGGTGATTAAACAAGTCAACTTGTACCTTAACTCTAAAAATTAATTTGTTGATGAAGTTATTGAAGTGGTCTAAAAAAGTGTCTTGGAATCTTACCTCCACAACTGAGAGCAAGGCAACTTTCACCACCACATAGCAGAATCCGATCGCCTTCTTGGCACTGCGGAGTCGGACCAATGACGCTAAAGCATGCAGAACTGCCAAGTTGGCCCCGACCAGCACATATCCAGCCAGCGCAGTCAGCGGACCAGCAAATGGGCCTTCTGTTGGCACCCCCGCCATCGAGTAACCAAATCTTCCAATATGATACGGACAGAAGGCAAATGTTACAATGAACAGCGTATTCAGAGACACAACCCAGAACACATGCTCCAGGAACACCATAGAGCCATCCAAGCCAAGCAGTCGAGCCCAAGTTAACTCCTCCGCAGCTGCTCGGTCCCATTCCATTGGATTCCAGTTAGCTTCATCGCCGACTAATGGCTCATCTCCATTTGGGACATTAATTTCATCCCCAGCATCAACATCAACCACCCCATCGTTCACCTGGTCATTGTTGTTATCAGGGAGAGGTACTTCCTCAGGAACGGGCGGAGGCAAGTTCTCACGTTCCATCCAGTCCGGTCCTCCACCGTGCATGATTTGCTCTCTCAACCAAACCAGACCGATAAACGAAAACAAAGTACAGGTTACGACGAAGCAGCCAGAAAACACATCTTTAGCGAGGTTCTCAGCGGAGACTATATCAAATGGCAGTGAGATCACAGGGTCCAGAGAGCCAGTGAAGAGGCATCTGTATGTTCTGCAGGCAGTCAGAGGCACGATTCCGAGCCAGGCGAGCGCCACGAGGGTATAATGCAGCCAGTCTTTGACTGCAGAAGCCACGGACGTGATCAGCCCGCCGACTACGTCACGGATGGGCAGCCGCCGAGGCATGTCGGGCGAGTAGATCGGCATGAACGAGAAACGATGCCCACACAGCTCGCATATCTCCTTCCGCGAGTATCGCATCCATTGCACTAAACACTCTTGATGAATCCATTTGATTGAGCCAGTGCAGATGCACGGATGGAACAGGGGCCGATCTGATGATGCCTCAGATCGACAGAACCGGCAGAAGTCCGCACCGGACTCAGAATCCATCATTGTCTTCAATCCAGTTTGTCTGGTTGATTATGAGATCTGTGAAACGAAAGTAGACGCACCACTGAATCGATTAAATAACTGATTGAAATTGAAACGTTTATTTATTTCCATAAATCATAAAAGTACACGCACCGTTTCGCGAAAACCTGCGAAGAAAGCACGAAATAGGGATTTCGTAAGAAAGTCGACAAGAAGTATTTTCTCTTTGTTTGACAACTGCCCGAGTGCCCGCCTGCCTCGCTACAGGGCTGGGTTGCCAATGCTCTGTTGTAAAATACCCACAAACCACTGCTAAAATATCCACATTTGTCTAAACTCAATATTCATAACTAGACTCAATGTTCAATACTCAATATGGTTTAGTTGAGGTTCATACATTACAAGTTGTGTAAGTCATCATCACATGGACTTTTAGGGAAAAGGAAAACCTGGATTCCCCACGAGTTACCCACGTATTTTCTTCAAAACCTCAGGCCTCAGATTGAATCAATCTTGATTGATTTAACTACAGACGTTATTGTATTACCCATGGTATTACCTGCCTACGCTTCGTTCGCCAAAACCTGTCAAACTCTGCTGTCAAAACTGTACAACACGTCAGCTGAAAACGGCTTTTGATTAATTTGTTTGGATTCGTTTTCTGTCATTTCGGGAAGTTAAATAGCTTTTTGATTTTAATTGTTTTTCTGGTGTTATTTTGAGTTCTGTTTTGTAATTTCAGTGGTGTTTTAACCAACATTACTTGAGGTCTTAGCACAAAGTGTTAGCAGTTATTAATTAAAGTGTACCTATGTTATATTCTGATTTGATCGAAAATGTTTCAGATGGATTTGGAAAAAACGGCCATCTTTTTTCCAAAGACAATAATTATGGTAGGGCCGACTCGACTTTGACTGACTCGACTCACGGAAAAGTATTTTCTAAGTAATTTATTATCATTCTCAATAAACTACTCGACACTGGCAAAATTGATCCAAAAAGGACAGATGCTATTCATTAAGAAGAAGAAGATTAATGTGTTCTGTGCGCTGTGGGTAGAACAGCTGATGTATGTCGCTTTGACAGCTGAGAGTTAGAGCATTAAGATTATTGCTGTTTCTTTTTTACATAGTAAAATTGTATCTGGCTATTGTCATTGTCAATCAGCTGTGATACTTTTTTTAAGCCTTGTTTTGGAGAAAAGTATGGAACAAAACCAACAAAATAATTGAGGAGATCTCAAGATTTAATTTTTATAAATGTGCTATGTGATGTGGTCCACAATGTGGTAAATATTTACCTCAATGATTGTCTGCTTACTTTTTGTGTTGCAAAATAACTCCATCACTCCATCACTGTGTAGCCACTGATAGGTATTTATTCTATAACTAGTACATAGGGAATTACTTACAGAGGTTCATCACTGAACTTACAAACATGGACAAGACTAATAATTTCATTTTTATGTACCTACCTACCGATAAACCAGCTTATTTAATAATTATGGGTACTACACAGCAATTTTTTATGGGTATTACACAAAAATTAGTATTAATTTATATCAGGAAAATTACATGCCTGTAATTTACATAAACCTATTTTTGTTGCCAACTTGTCATTATTATTTTGTTGTAATAATACCTACTTCTAGCATTTTCATTTACACATTCACAACACTACACGTGTCTGAAATATGTATTTTTGTTCCAGATATACTAGTAATAAGCAGGCTCAATTAAATAAAAAAAATGTCTTCGCCTAAAGATAACATGGTAAAAATAGAGATGAGGGTGAGCCAAGATCCGCCAAAAGCTGAAATTAATATACTATGCATCAATTTAACACACTACAGTCCACTTACCCAGTTCCTAAGCTGTACAGCAATTGTATTTGTATGCTACTTGGCATATGGATACTTTTTAGAGGTAATATTTTCAAAACCAGAAGTGAAACCAATCAGCTTATACATTACCTCAGTTCAGTTTTGTATCACCATGTGTCTTAGTTACTTTGAAGCCTTGCTGAGAAGTCCAATTAAAAGAAAGTAAGTCCAAAAACAGTCTATTGCGAGTTTATGTACCTACATTCTAATTCACCTAACAAAATGTTTTAATTGTTTCAGAGTGCCACTCAAAACCTATGCATTACTAGCCGCCCTAACACTAGGCACTATGTCCTTGTCAAATCTAGCTTTAAGTTACCTAAACTACCCGACACAACTTATATTTAAAAGTTGTAAGCTCATACCAGTGATGATCGGCAGTATTATTATTTTGAATAAGAGATATGGATTCCTGGACTATGTTGCGGCAATTTTTATGTGCATAGGATTGACTATGTTCACTCTAGGTAAGACAATTTTTTACTAATCTGTCCATACTAATTTTACTAACTGATTTGTACTAAAAACAATCCTTAAAAGTGGATCAAAGTGAGAGAGCACTGGAAGTTTATCGGTAGCGTCCCCACTCTCCGATCTTATGTCCGTGGGTTCCTATCATCATGCACCAAGTTTCGCTGCTTCGCTTCGCCGCTCCGCAACAACGTTCGCCGCGTCGCGTCTTGCGCAGATAAGATTTTTTTCGTGCACCGCTGCAAGCAGTGTACACAGTTATTTTCTAGTTACGACACGAATTCTTGGGTAGGCCCGGCGTTTTTCTTAGCGTGTACAAGCACCCTGTAAGTTCGAAAACACGTGTCAAACGTCACGCTAAATAGGTCCGCCAGCGGCCTTTTTGAGGAAACCAGTCTGCATACCAAGTGGGGATCAAATAATTTAATGAATTTTGATGACCAAAAGTTTGGAAATGTTACATATTAAAATGTGATACAAAATAAATGTCACACCACACAATACAATGTTAATATCTCTTATAAAAGACATTATGAAAATAATAATATAATTTTAATTATTTTCAGCTGACTCAAATACCTCACCTGACTTTGACATCATCGGTGTCCTAATTATCTCCGGAGCGTTACTCTGTGATGCCATCATTGGCAATGTGCAAGAAAAAGCAATGAAACAGTACCAAGCATCAAATAATGAAGTTGTGTTCTACTCATATGCCATAGCCTATGTGTATTTGTTGGTGATAACTGGTACCAGTGGGGTATTATACGATGGACTTCAATACTTTTCACGGGTATGTGCAGCTTTTTTATTGCTATTTAACTGTACTTCAATCCATACCACTCAATCAAGTACCTACCAATTAAAATTAACATTCAGTCAGCTACATTCACCCCCGAATACTGAAACGCAACTCAGATTTAAGCACGTCTCAAGCGACGAGTATTTGACAGATTTTCATTGAAAACTGTCAAATATTCGTCGCTTGAGACGTGCTTAAATCTGAGTTGCGTTTCAGTATTCGGGGGTCAGTTATGTAGTTCATTTAAAATTCGAATTGCAATTTGCATTTAAAAATCAATCAATCAATTTTTAAGTTTTATTATCAAGGAGGTTGAAAACCCACTGCAAGGAGATCAAATACAACGCCATCTATCATCGAATAGCAATAGCTCAAAAGTTATAAAATAAAGTTAAGAGATGGCGCGATACACAATCACTTTCAGTGTTGAAGTTGTGTACTTCTGCTGATAGGTGGCGCTGTATACAAAAAATCTTAAACCTTATTTAATGATTTCAGGACGCAATACCAGCCTACACGAACATATTAATGCTAAGTGTGAGTGGATACTGTGGGTTACAAGCTGTTCTATCTCTTGTACGAATATCAGGCGCCGCGGTCGCAGTGACGGTCACCACTATGAGGAAAGCTCTCTCCATAGTCATATCATTCCTGTTATTCAGCAAGCCATTTGTCTTCCAGTGAGTACTTACAGGCTATCTCAACTCTTTCATAACTTACCCTCTGAGTAAAGCAGCATTCCTCAAAGTCTTACTTAATATTTGAAAAAGTGACTGCCAGTGGCATTTATATCCAAGCGTATCCATGCAAAAAAGCATCAGTGGCCATTATCTCGTACAAAAACTAAACTAAAAAAGAAAAAGCTTTCACGTTAAGCTTTTTCTATACAAACTTGAACATGGATTGATTTTTCAAAAATCCTTAGTGTACTTTACCTACAATTTTCATAATGATCAACCCTCCAAATGACAAGCTGCTACGACCGGTTTAGGCTGTGCGTTGTATGTCAGTCACTCACGCCAAGATATAATATATGTAGTATTGGGATATTACTTACTGATATAAAAAGCACCTGATGTTAATTAGTTCCCACCAGGTCATAGTAAAGTGCCCTCATGCATCATGCTGCGCCCATCATATTGAGACATTAGATATGAAGGCGCAGGAGGGCCTTGAGGGCCTTCATCAGAACTTATTGTTTACCACAGGGGCCCTATGGCAGGGCACCAAAACCGAACACTCAAAATAACAGTTAATTTTACTCCACTGATTTTAATTAACAAGAATAAAACCTCTTATGAAACACTAGTACGTTATTCAACATTAATTTGGTCCAGATTAACTTAGATTGTCCAGATTTATAGCGATTTGTCGCAGATGTGGTGCGCTGGCTCGTTCCTGTATTTCCAAAGTGAAATAACAAAACGGTTGCCCCGCTACCGCCAACACGACGCTCCGCTAGTGACAGTCACTCGTCACTCGTGATGTTGACAAACTAGTAACGCGCCGTCACGGCCGGACTGACATACGACCGTCCTCGGGCGATAATTTGTTTCTGGAACAAAGGGGTTTCAATCAACAGGACATCCGCTCGTCCATCCTGCATAAACTAGACTGACTCCATCCTCAACATCTTTCGCTGTATCTCTGGGATTAAGAACATTACTACAGAACCTAGGCCCGGACGAGAGCATCCCTCCAACCAACCCACCGGTATGGCCCGATTCTGTCCCTTCAACCAGATAAACCAACGCAATGCATCTGGACCAAGCAAGTGCATCCCTTCAACCAACCTTTCCAGGTGTGGCCCGGATCAACACTTCTCGACCAGGCTCGACTTCGGAAACCATCTGGACTGAATCAATGAATCCTTCCAGCTATGCAGGATGTCACCATTCTGACCCAGGATCGACTTTGACGGCTAGACTTCAGAAACCATCTGGACTGAATCAGTGAATCCTTCCAGCAATGCAGGATGTCACCATTCTGACCCAGGCTCGACTGCATCTGGACCAAGCAAGTGCATCCCTTCAACCAACCTTTCCAGGTGTGGCCCGGATCGACACTTCTCGACCAGGCTCGACTTCGGAAACCATCTGGACTGAATCAATGAATCCTTCCAGCTATGCAGGATGTCACCATTCTGACCCAGGATCGACTTTGACGGCTAGACTTCAGAAACCATCTGGACTGAATCAGTGAATCCTTCCAGCAATGCAGGATGTCACCATTCTGACCCAGGCTCGACTGCATCTGGACCAAGCAAGTGCATCCCTTCAACCAACCTTTCCAGGTGTGGCCCGGATCGACACTTCTCGACCAGGCTCGACTTCGGAAACCATCTGGACTGAATCAATGAATCCTTCCAGCAATGCAGGATGTCACCATTCTGACCCAGGATCGACTTTGGCGGCAAGACTTTGGAAACCATCTGGACTGAATCAGTGAATCCTTCCAGCAATGCAGGATGTCACTATTTAGACCAGGATCGACTTTGACAAACACAATACACAATAATTTACTAATGGTGTCTATGATCATATATCCCATGGCTCGGGATCTGAGTACACAATGAGAGTGTCTGAAGCAAGTACACACTGAGACTGTCAGCAACTGTTATATTACGGGAGTTCGTGGATAAAGCATCCGAGCATACGGTCAAAGTGTCATTGTCATTATGAGGCAATGTGTCATCTCGTTCAGTCATTGTTACATCCTCATGCTCTACATCATCATCTGGCGCCGTCTCGGCCTCATCATAATTTAAAAGACTAGTCGTAATTTTGATTAAGCCATCGATTACCACTAAGCAGTATTCCTTTCGGTCACGCTCGCTAAGCTTGCCCGTAAACTTATTAACTGCACTTTCCAACCAGATGACATAAATAACGTTCAAGAGAACAAAATGGGTACGACTGACCTGATTCTTGCAAAATGCCATCAATTTTGCAGAAGTAATCCCCGCATTAGGCAGCAGCGCTGCCACCACCACCAATAGCGCATCCAGGTGCACAAGATGCCATGGCGCTGCCTGTTGTTGTGGAGTGCTGGTTGCTTGGCTAAGTTGGTTCTCCACCCGGCCGCCACGCTAAGACCGCGAGTTCAAGTCTCACCCAAGGCAGCAGTTTTGCGCGCTAAAGATGACGATATCGTACGAAACAAATTCTCAAATAAAAGAAAAACACGTTTGATTCATGGAATAGGTTTGAACTTTTTGAACCATCTGCCGGCATTTGTAACTGCATTCGTAGCATTTGATGGTAGTTGTAGATTCATTGGAGCTGTTTATTCATCCTCCTTATTCGTCGGACCCTCACTGCTGAGGATCGTGACTTTGTGCAAGAACCTTTCGTACGGTTTTCCTCGACTTGACTCTCTTTTCGGCTTGGTGGAGTGCAACGTTAACGGGCATATCAAGGCCACACCATACCCGAAGCTGGAATATTGTGCCACCAAAATGGGTTTATGTTTATGGGACGATGTTGAAATATAAACAACACTGTGTCACTGTGTCACTTCACTTCTTCTTTTTTGGCTACTGCGATGTCACTGTGTCACCTACAATGCGTAATTATGTCAACGTCAATGGATCATGACAGATGACAGCTCTCTGGACACTGTCGCCAAAATGACTGTGACTACTCACTACGTCACTACTCGCCTCCCCGTAATGGTCGTAGGTCTCATCAAATATGTTGTGCTTTGTAAATCAATAGTTATTATCCTAATATACGAAGTAAAGTGGTTCTCGAGCTTTTTATTTCATCAATATCCAGGTTGTCTGACACCTGGTCCGACCATCTCTTTGGGGTTCGTCCTTTTAGTCTTTGGCTTTCTATCTTGCCCGTTATGATGAGCCTTGCGAGATTATTTGCGCCTCTGCGTGCAAAGTGGTCAAATTATTGTTGTACTCGAATTAGGCAGACAGAGGACAAGTGCTGCTGGTTTTCCAGCTGATGTTCATCTAGTACAGATGCATTAGTACGGTGTGCAACCCATGGAATTCTAAAACGCATCCACTCTCTGTCTGTCAGCGGCTTTGAGTGTCCAGGCTTCTAAGCTTGACAGTACCACAACTTGTTTCATACAACTTTCTAATTATGAGCACCAGGTGGTCCGGCACTCCCAATTTACGCAGAACAGCCCATAGCTGTGGCCATCTCACACAATCAAAGGCTTTATGATAGTCCACGAAGGACATCATCAAGGGTGTGTTAAAGTCATGACTTCTCTACATCGTTCTACATGTTTCTTCATACATAGGAATATTCTCGTGGATTCCACCTTTATTCACTTCTTTAATATGAGTACTGTAGGATTCATCCAAGCATGACTTGCCACCACTTGAGTTCGATGTTACTAGTAGTGTTGTTATCGCGGTCGCTAGGCAGACGCCTCACAGTCACATTGCTTTTGCATTGCTGTTGCATCGCTGTCACGTCGTAAGGCTGTAACTTTATTGTCGCATCGCTATCGCATCATTGTTGCATCGCTGACCTCGTGTGCAATCTCTGTAAAGAAAAGCTCGACACAGTATTCTGTTCGGCTATTATGACAACATTTGGAAGCCAGAAACTAGTCTGTTGGCTCATCCTTATCATCATCAAGAAAATATACGCCTGCGTGCAATTTATGAACGACTCATTCATTAAACAAGTACAAACTTCTATTAGAAAATACATCCTTTGGAACACATCGTCGGGACTCATGACTCATCTCACCCACTACTGCAAAATAACAGTAAAACATACTGTCGCCCCAACGACTTATCTCAACGCTCCTTAGGATAACCAAGAAAACATTTTATTGAGCGAGAAAGTAGTCTCGAGTCATCCGCTAATAATTTAGCTGAATCAATAAGTCTAGGGGCTTCTACCTTCTAGCTAGTACTCGAATCAGAAAAGGAAAAACAATACAGCTAACCTTTATGTAAACTGTCTCTGAAAGCAATTGCATGCACTTGCTGTGCGCTGCACCGCACCGGAACAGCCATCGTTGCTGTTGCCACTGCCCCCCGTATGGCTGCCACCACTCCTGCACTGAATGGCGAACTGCTGCTTATGTCAATGTCGAATAATCTGCTTGTCGTCTCAAAATCGTTTGGACAAGCCCCACGCCCTACTACATTTTCCATATTTCGATTCCAGTCTCTGATGATCTTGCATCCAAGTCTATTGTCATCAGTTCAACTCTAGCAAATCCATTCGCTTACTTGATTGAGAAGCGTGGTTACTTGCTGTGAAGCTTAATGTTATCACCGTTAGTCTTGTTCCATGGCGTGCGATGAACTAGAGTTTCTAAGGATATGATTTAACATCATTTCGTTGCTTTTGACACTCAGCTGTACGATATCCAGTCAATGCACATTAGTGATATTTTCAGTCAAATTTCTCCTGCGCGTGAAAGCGCTTGGCTTAAGGTGTTTATGCTTCAGCATCCAAACGACTGTCACAAGTTATTCCAAAGATTTGAAACAAATGAGCTCGACTCGTGGCAGTCTATGCATTTAGTTTACGACGAATGTGATTGTCCTTCTGATACAATGCTGATATAGCAAACCCAGTTATGATTTTCATTAGGCATGTTGGTATTCATTCGATTATATTCCCAATCGAAGAGCAGATTCCGATGCCGTATCTTTAGTTCCTGATTTGAATCGTAAGATGCCATCAAGGTAGTCCTGAATAAACATGAGCTTCAAAAACATTACGCCCGCTGGGTTAACTGAGCTCCATGTAATTTCATTCAAATTCAGCTCAGAGACATGAAGCTGAAGCTGCACGAGTTTTTAGTGCACTCGTTAAAGCCACAAGTAAATAAGTCCGTCCAGACCTTTATTCTACACTATTACTTCCGTTACGTCACACCATTATCGATATCCGAATCCGGCTCATCCGAATCAAACTTCAACTTAGCTGTTGGTTGTAATACTACTCCATGTGGGCGTTTGTTGAACAGCATAAATGTGATATCCAGAGCCTTTCATTTTGCCGCTCGTTCGATCCCACTTCTGATGAAGGCGCAGGAGGGCCTTGAGGGCCTTCATCAGAACTTATTGTTTACCACAGGGGCCCTATGGCAGGGCACCAAAACCGAACACTCAAAATAACAGTTAATTTTACTCCACTGATTTTAATTAACAAGAATAAAACCTCTTATGAAACACTAGTACGTTATTCAACATTAATTTGGTCCAGATTAACTTAGATTGTCCAGATTTATAGCGATTTGTCGCAGATGTGGTGCGCTGGCTCGTTCCTGTATTTCCAAAGTGAAATAACAAAACGGTTGCCCCGCTACCGCCAACACGACGCTCCGCTAGTGACAGTCACTCGTCACTCGTGATGTTGACAAACTAGTAACGCGCCGTCAGATATTAAACCGCACGTGCCTGTAATGTCAACCTAAAAAACTGTTTACTTTTTTTGACTTGTTCTGCAATTCAAATAGTTGTTTCACTTTTTTTCAGATACGTGTGGTCAGGCATGTTAGTAGTACTAGCGATATACCTAAATCACTACAGTAAGAAGAATCCTGGCTACGTCCCATCTCTCGCGCTAGGTCTCTGGAGTTACCTTAGATCCTACTACAAATCTGAGTATAAGTATTTGAAGATGAAAACTAAAATGTATGCTGATACTGTTTAGGTTGCTAGATTATTGTTAGTATTTTTTTAAATTCCTCCTATGGGAATACAGTGACAGATACATTTTTTATTTTTGTAAGTATAGTAAAAAAAAATCTCCAGTGTCACTAACCAGAGAGGAAACAGAGGACTATGTTTGTATGGACTCGTATTTTCTTTTACTAGGTAGGTATCTATAAAATTAGCTAATGTTTAGTATATATCATAAAATTTTACCCACTGTTGCTATATTTAGTAGATTATTAATCTATCATATCTATACAGCCTATTTATGAATAGGCCACTGCTGGGTATAGGCCTCCCTGGTCTGACTAGTAAACAAATTATTATTAGAATAATACTTCGTTATTGAGACTTCCTTTTGTGGAGATTTATTATGTTTTAGACGTAAGTCTAAATCTTAAATATTTGGAATCTTATTTTATAAAAATAAATTGACAAATTAAATTGTATGTAACGAATTTTTTTACAGGATTAGATACTTGTTTTGTGTTTATTACTACTAATAATAGTAGGCATTATAAAATGATGAAATGAAAATAAATAAGTTTTTCAATGACATTTATTTCATTGTATGTACAAAATCTTAAAAATCTAAACATTTTCTTACAAAAGTGTCCAAATTTAACTTTTTCGATTAATTGGAATGTTATTAAGACACTATTTTCATTGCTTTACAACTTCTAGGACAAAACAGGAAGTCAAAGCATAATACTTTTAGGCGACGAAAACTGAGATTAGGGTAAAGATTATTTCACAATTTTCAGTCGTTATTAGATATTCATAGATTTCAGATATAATTTAGTCATTAATGTCGAAATGGGTAATATTGGTCAAATTAATAGTAAATACAGGTCACAAGGTTAATTATACTAGAAATTAAATACTCTACAGCAGCTATCCATTCGCTCCTAATGTACAAATAACTCTTTGGTAAATGGTCCTAAAGCTAGCTTGTCTTTACACTGTCTGGCCCCTTTGCAATGCTTCAAAGCATTTTAATCTAAACTGATTAATTTTCTCAGTCCAAAGTTGATAATCGAAAATTACTTTGGTACATGTTGATTTACTGAAACTAATAAGTCAAATAAATGGTTTAATTTTTGCAAAGGAGCCTCTAATATGATTTGGTGATGATATTAACACACAATTTTCAAAAATTGATACAGGACATAACGCGAAAAATAAATTCAAAATGAACAGAAAACCTATAGAAGAGAAAAATAATGAGATCTTCATTTTACTTTAGTCGGGCCTTACGTGATAGAAAAATATCACACTCGTTTTAGAATATGAAAATATCGCATTACTATTATACCTTAATGCTTATGTCGTTATTCGTTTTGTACAAAGTGCAAAATAATTCTACATAAAATTAGAGCTACACATAAATTAAAGAAGACTATGAATACTTATACTATTTTTATGAAACAACGGGATATTTACCATGATTAATTTTTTGTGAGTTCTAATAGTAGTGTCTAACTAAACCAATAAGAGTGCGAAACAGGGTAGATCGATTTGTCCGCCAATAACATCTCTTTTACTCGTGGACTTCAGTTCAACCGTGATCATGGTGCATGCAACTGTGCCTAAATATCGAAAGTCAAAACTCACAAAAATTTAATCATGGTAAATATCCCGTTGTTTCATAATAATAGTGTTAAAAACCATGATTGTTTCAAAAGTTATATAAATACTTATGTTTAGATTTCAATGGACTTATGCATAATTTTGTGATTTCTTACATCAAGCTACAAAAGTTAACAATTACAGAATTAAAACGGAAAGCCGACCAAAATAAGAAGCTCACGCATTCCTGTAATTTTTGTTAGTTCTGAATATAAAAATACCAAAAACGCGCGCTGCGTGTGTGGATAAATCATCGCACTTTACGGCGATTCAAAATGATTCTTGTGATTTTCAATACGTAGAAACTTGCCGCAAAGGGTACGTTATCAGTTAACGTGCTCAGTAGGGTATAGACAGGCAACCGCGCAACATCAATTGGGTTCCATAACTTTTTATCGTAAAATACATAATTCTCTAAGTTTTTGCCCAAAAATATTCCTATTTTATCTATTGTGCCTGGGTTGTAATATCGTGAGGCTATTTTTTTTTTATACACCACTATTTTGTAACTACCAAAAAAAAAATAGGGTAATGTAGTAGGGGTAGAACATTATTAATGTGCAATCAGAATTTTTAGTTTCGATAAAATGACAAAGTTATTAAATGTTAAAATTTTCAGAAATCCTCCATAAAATTATGGACACATTAGTTACGTAGTACTAGAGAGAATAAAAATTACGCTGTTCGGTTCCGCTTGGTATTTAGCGTTTATGAATGAAATGATTTTTGCTTGTTGAATCATTTCTAAATATTTGACTAAAAATTTTGGTTATTTCAAAATATTTTTTTTATGTTTCAAAAAATTTTTTTTCGTGGATGTGTTCAGTATCATCAGCCAATATCGGCATTTTTTTTTTGGTAATTACAAAATAGTGGTGTATAAAGATCACTTAAAAAATTGCTATACATTTTTGTAGCTACAGTGACGCGCAACAAAAGATCCACACACGTTAAGATTCGCTAAGGACCCTACACAATGTCTCACACAAACTATTTCACTATATCACAGCATTAGTCTTGCACTTCTCGGTACGGTATCTCACTGGTCACTGTGAACGACTCAAAGTAATGATTGAGGAAGTCGAAAGTCGGTCGCTTTTCCGGTATAGCGTCCCAACATTGCAGCATCAGCCTGTAGATATCATCTGGGAGGTAGTGGCCGATAGGTTTGGGCATACGATATCCTCGTTCCACTTGCTCGATCACGTCCTTGCCATGAAGACCTGGGTAAGGAATCTGCCCGTACGTGAAAAGTTCCATTAAAAGAATACCGTACGACCACACGTCGCTTTTGATCGAGAATCGTCCATAGATGATTGCTTCTGGAGCCGTCCATTTGACTGGGAACCGTGACCCTGATTTGGGGCAGTATTCGTTGTCAGCTATCACTCTCGCAAGTCCGAAATCACATATTTTAGCCACGTTATTTTCGCCTATCAACACGTTCCTAGCAGCTAAGTCTCTGTGTATCAGCATGCGCATTTCTAAGTAGTTCATGCCTGACGCTACTTGTGCGGCGATGTAGACTAGGTCCTCAAATTGGAGGAACTTCCCTTCTCCGTTCCTGAGGAACTCAAGTAGGGAACCCTTGCTCATGTATTCTTGGACGATGTAGACCGGTTCTTGCTGGGAACATACAGCGAAGAGTGGAACTAGACGCTCATGTCTGAAGTCCTTCATGATCTTCGCTTCTTGGAGGAAGGCTTGCTTCGACATTGTGCCTTCTCGTAGCGTTTTGACTGCGACCTGGAATTGATTAACATAATTTTAGCCATGCGTTATATTTCAGAGCACTGGTGGTCTAGTGGTAGTGGCCCCGCCTTCCGATCCGAAGGTCGTGGCTTCAAATCCACTCGTGTACCTCGAGTTTTTCTGTCGAAAAATGTATGTGCACTATGCCAGTACTCTCAAAACGGTGAAGGAAAACATCGTGAGGAAACCGGCGTGTTGTAGAACCTAAAAAAGTTCGAGCAACACGCGTCAAGGGTCACGCAAAAAGGGCCCACCAGCGGCCTACATGCGGAAAAACCTGCCCGCACATCAAGTGCGCATGATAAACTTGCCGAAACTTGCCATGCGTTATAATGTTTCATACAAACGAATACTTGATATCTAGCTCCAAATTAAGCAGAAGATGTACTATTGGAACCAGCTGATATAATATTTACTTGCATTTTTATTTTAAATACATTAGAATACAATATAGCACACAGACAAAGAACAAACATTTGTGTTCACCACACAAAATATTTGTTGTCGGCGGGGATCGAACCCACGACCTACGGCTCAGAAGGCAGAGCTACTACCAACTGAGCTGAGAGGCCAGTCATGTCCTGTCTCAGATTGGAGCCTAATCGCGGAAATCCTAATTTCGAGGCGGCTTATCATTACATTAGTTGATGTATTTATTTTATTTACAATTTCTGATGGTAACAAATATCTATGTTCATCATACAAATTCCTACATGTTTTCAGTGGGCCTACGGCTCAGAAGGCATACTAGCCAAATATACACCACTATTTTGTAATTACCAGAAAAAAATAATGTCGATATTGGCTGCTGATACTGAACACATCCACGCAAAAAAAAAAATATTTTTAAATAACCACAATTTTTAGTCAAATATTGAGAAATGATTCAACAAGCAAAAATAATTTCATTCATAAACGCTAAACACCAAGCGGAACCGAACAGCGTATTTTTTTTTCTCCCTAGTACTACGTAACTAGTATGTCCATAATTTTTTGCAGGATTTCTGAAAATTTTAACATTTAATAACATTGTCATTTTATCGAAACTAAAAATTCTGATTGCACATTCATAATGTTCTACCCCTACTACATTACCCTATTTATTTTTTGGTTACAAAATAATGGTGTATACTACCAAAAATTACTGAGCCGTGACGCTTGTAACAAGGACGGTCTTACCTCAATACTGTTCCTCCATTTCCCGTAATACACTTCTCCAAAGTTCCCTTGTCCCAGTTTCCGTATCAGCTGTATCTCCGTCCTGGGTATCTCCCACTGGTCGCGCAGATCAGGCCCTAGGTCCCACATCTGAGGCTCGGGCTTCGGGCAGGGCCGCGCTAGCACGTGGCAGAGCCCTAACGCGTTCTCTGCAATTGAGTTAATATCTTTTATTTAGAAAGATAAAATTGAACGTTAAGGTTAAGTATTTTTAAGTGTTTTTCAAAGTGTTCAATGGTGATTTTTATGTTTTTTGGAAGTTTTTTTTAATTTAATGTTTTTACTAGATTATAATGCATTAGATAAGTGTCTGTAAAGTTATATCTAGGTGTTAATGATAATAAATAAATGAAAAAAAATAAAGCGTTAAAGCGGACTACAACGGACATTTTTTATACAACTAGCTTATGAAGCAAGCTGATTTTCATCTTCTTTCTCCTTCTTCTCATCATCATTCACAGCCCGACATCACCACTGCTGGGTATATGCTTTCCTTAGATTGTGTCATCTGCCACGATCCTGTGCCAGTCAACACAATTCCGCCCCGAGACTTTAACGATATCTTCCTTCTCGATCCTTGCGATTCTATTGCATAAATACACTTTTGACTTAGACTTGACATTTTTTAAATGTCGTCCATTATTTGGGACGTCGCCCAAATGGTAGCTGATTTAATACTTAAATATTTTTTTTTTGTAAATACATACATAATTATTATAGAATACAATATAACACCCAAACAGAGAACAAACATCTGTGTTCACCACACAAATATTTTTTGTTCTCGGTGGGGATCGAACCCACGACCTACGGCGCAGAAGGCAGAGCTACTGCCAACTGAGCTACATTCAAAGTCATATGATTTTCACAATGACTTCGGTCCATCGAGTGAGAGGCGTCGTATGTAGAGTCTTCCGGCTTTTAGACACTAGAGAGCCTTTATTACCCAATGAAAAAAATTATCATTAAAATTTTAAAAACTCACTCGTATAAGACATCACTAGCGCCGGGAGGCTAGGAAACGTCTGATTGGTCGCGATATAAAACCCTCCATTGTCCAAAGGCTTGATTTTATAATGCTTCACATGGTACCCTCTGCCTTCCTCCCAATCTTTGACACTAAGACTGAAGCCATGGGGGTTGTGTTCCGCCGGTCTGACCAGGAATGTACCCCGAGGGTTGTTCTCTGCTAGAAGTAACTTGTCAGCTTCTTTTCTTGACACCGTTGGGAAGAACCAACTGTAATAAGACGGTTGTCTTTAGAAAAAAGTTGCAGATTAATATAGATTGGGATGTTGGTACCGCCACCTTTTTTAGGGTTCCGTAGCCAAATGGCAAAAACGGAACCCTTATAGATTCGTCATGTCTGTCTGTCTGTCTGTCTGTCTGTCTGTCTGTCTGTCTGTCTGTCTGTCCGACCGTGTCACAGCCATTTTTCTCCGAAACCATAAGAGCTACACTGATGAAACTTGGCGAGTAGATGTATTCTGTAAACCGCATTAAGATTTTTACACAAAAATAGAAAAAAAACTATAAATTTTGGGGGTCCCCATACTTCAAACTGAAACTCAAAAAAATTTTTTTCGTCGGACCCATACGTGTGGGGTATCTATGAATAGGTCTTCAAAAATGATGTTGAGGTTTCTAATATTGTTTTTTTCTAAACTGAATAGTTTGCGCGAGAGACACTTCCAAAGTTGAAAAAAGTTGGTCCCCCCCCCTCTAACTTCTAAAATAAGGGAATGATAAAACTAAAAAAAATATATGTTGTACATTACTATGCAAACTTTCAACGATATTTGGTTTAAACGAGATCTAGCCAGTAGTTTTTTTTTTATACGTCATAAATCGTAAACCGCAATTTACCTTTCGACGAACTACAAGAACCTGTTTCCTGTTTATTTTCTGTATATTATGTTACTTGATGCTACGGAACCCTTCATGGGCGAGTCCGACTCGCACTTGGCTGCTTTTTTATTATAACGCTTTTATTAGTTTCACCTGTATGTTACATACATATGTATGTATGTATGTATGTATGTAACCGACCCCTTTGAGCTCGATTTTGTCCTACATTGAAAAATTTATATTATTGTACAAAAAGCGTGGGGGGCTTGATTTTGATTGTTGTAAATATTTTATCAATAGTTTATTATATCTGAAGTTATTATAAAAAGCACCCCACAATTTTTGTACAATAATATAAATTTTTCAATTGATTATTACAGTTTTATTTTTAACTTTTTAGTTCAATTAGTTATAAAAGCGTTTTTTTTAGTTTTTTAAACTATAATTTATGCTAATAAGTCTTGAGGAAAAGCAGTTAGAAAAGTTATAGTAGTAGGTAACAAATATTGCATATCGGCTAATTTCGGCTTCATAGAGCGTAGTGTGCGTCAGAAAGAGATAGCGCTCTACAAAGCCGAAAAGCCGATGTGCAATATTTATTGCCTACAACTGTACGGTAGCCTATAATAGCTGCTTGCAAAGTGATCCTTAGTTTCTTGTAAGACAAAGCTGTTGTGGTTAGTTGGTTATTGTTCTGTAAAATAATAATATTAGTTTGATGCATAAAGCCAGGTGTTTACTGAGTAACATGAATTTGCAAAAACAGATTTATTTATTAAACACTAGCGGCTAGCCCCGTTCCCGTTACTTACATCCATTCTCCGTTACAATATTTTTATAAATTGTAGCCTACATGTTATTCTGATACACAAGCTATATTGTAAAGTTTCATTCAAATCCATTCAGTAGTTTTTACGTGAAAGAGTAACAAACATCCATCCATCCATGCTTACAAACTTTCGCGTTTATAATATTAGAGGATCATTTCCAGTAGAAACCTAACTTTATCATTTCATTTCATTTCATTTCATACCGAGTTTAAGCCCATTTGTTAAAATTAATCTTAATTGATACCCTTCACTGTAAACATGACAGAATAAAGAAAAGTGACTCACTCTTCACACTCAACAGAGCTTTCCTCAGCTACAAAGTTCACGGGAACCAATCCCTCCCTCCTCGTGGTGAGATGTTGGACTCGCCACCAGTCGGTTTCCGAGTCGCTTATGACCTGCATTCGGTCTCCCTTTTGGAATGAGATGTCGGAATCGGCGCGGGCTGTGTACGAGCATAGCGCGATGACTACTCGTCTGCCGCCGTTTGCTAGACCTGGAATATATAAATTAGCTTTGTAGACAATCCACACCTAGCCCCAATCCAATCTATCTAGCCCCAATCTAAGCAGAGCTTGTAACGGCACATGGAGGAATATTCTGCACCTTTTTTAGTTCCATTTTATTTTGTTTTCTGTTTTTGTTACGGATATACGAAATTTTCTTATTTTTAGCACTTAAAATATTCTCCATTGAAGGTGTGAGAAATAAACGTTTTATCTTTGTTTCTTTCTTTATTTTCTTACTATAAGAATCAGATGCTGTTTTTTTTTTTGTAAAAACATATATATACTTAGGCCTGTATTGAGAAACAGTGCTTGCGCCTGAGTCGAGCCTCAAGCATACAACATATAGCAACTTTTGTAATTTTTCAATACATAACTGTCAAAAAATCAGTGCTTGAGGCCCGACTTAGGCTCAAATACTGCTTCTGAATACGGGCCTTAGAATACAATTTTCAGACAGAGAACAAACATGTCTATGACAGACAGAGAATCCCCACAGAGAATTCCCAGATAGAGAACAAACCTCTCTATATTCACCACACAATGGGGTTCTTAGGTGGGGATTTAATTTGAAACCACGTCATCCAGCGCAGAAGGCAGAGCTACTACATAATTGCAAGGTTTTAAGGCCTGCGCACACCTTTGACAGCGATATTTGACAGCGTTTCATTGATCGCCAACGACCTAGGTGTGCGCAGGCCTTTAGGAAGAGAATTCTATGCACAATAAGTCTTACATTTTGCCGGTGGATTCCGTGCTCTGACGATATCGGTCCTCGTAGGCATCGCAACCCGCGTGTTAGGGTCGCCAGTGTACCGCGGATCAGGACATGTCGGGAAGCCGGCGTCGTTCTTGTAACTTCCGGGAGGAAACACTGAAACTGACAGATACGCGGTAAAGTTACTGTTGATTATTCGACAGCCCACAAAGCTAGAGGCTGCGTTGAGTTACAATACAATACAATCATTTAGGTATTTTCGAAATACAGGTTATAATTACAGGATGGTACAAATTAAGAATGTCCATGTTCTGCCTAAAGCATGCAAGTTGTTGTTCAACAAACATGGCCAGTAACCCTAGTCTGAGTTTTATTCGATCAGGGGGCCAATTCTAGATTTTTAGAGATTTACGCTCGAAATAGAGATTTGAAATGTCGCGAAAGCAGTGTCATATCACCAAATTTGTCGAAGATAATATCGAACCGCGCTAAAATGCGTATTCTAGCCACCGTTAGACTTTTACTTTAGAGATGTCAGAAAGAAGGTTCATTCTTAGAACTTCCACAGACTATCCCGTTGTTGTTCATGTTTATCTACGTTCCGTTTCTATCGATAGAATAGTTCGATAGCACTAACTTTATTATTGTCTTCAAATAAACACATTTCCTATTAAACGGCGTTTATAATGCGTTCTTGTTGTTGTTTATAATAGATTCATTTTCATTAGATAGTAATCAATGGACTTTTCGCACAAAATGTTAGTTACAATAATTTATTCCGGAAACACACGGAACGTTATGTTCCATAAAACTGTAAACTTTGTTGTTTGTAATCTATGGTCAGTTGTCTATGAAGTGTTGTAGATATGTCATTGTCAGGATCATTACACTCAAGAGAAGGACTCCGATGACTTGGATTTTTAATTCAAAGGTTGACAACTAGATGCACTAGATGGCCATTCAATGCAAAAAGAATATTTCTCTCGAAGCTTGAACCCCGGATACAAGTATAGACGTTGACTGTCTGATTGACTGCTCTTCTAAATGCGCCATTGAATAATTACTAAGTACGAGCTAAATTCAATCACTCCTCACTTATTTTAGGTTTATGAGAAAGCATTATTCGCGTTCTCGCTCCCAACTTGTATCCCCTACAAACAAGTGTAAACATCATTGACTTTTTATCAAAAAGTAAGACTAGGTGGTATGGTCTTGGTACTCTAGCCTGCTCCAAGGACCGAAAGAAAAAAAAAGCCTAAAGTCACCCAAAGTATATTAGAGATGTCAATGTCGACTAATAATCACCACTCGACACATATCTAACGGCCTTCGCTCGATAAATGTCTATAGTGATATTGCTGGAATACGATATCTATTGAAAATGTCATGTCTATTTAAATTTGACAGTTCTTGTGATATATATCTACCGTGACAAAAAAGTCACTGGTCTAGAATTGCCCCCCAGTTTGAACAATTCGTTTCTTTTGTAAGTATAGAGAAATGGTAAGACAACAACTCGTTTCGATCGTTTCTACGTAACATATTGTTGTTGTCACATCAATTTTCCATACAAAAGAGAGAGAGACACGTAGACGAAACGAATTGTTCAAACTCCTCTTCCCGAAGTCAGAGTTTTGCTACCACATTTTCTTCTACCAAATGTTGTTTTCGTATGAGCACGTGTCTCTCTCTTTTGTATGGAAAATTGATGTGACAACAACTCACCTAGCTTTAAGACGTTTCAAAGTGATTCTTGGAATTGAAATGAATAAAATTTTATTGAATTTAAGTTTTTTGAGTTTGAGTTTGACTCTAACTACTAACGTATTTTTGCTGTCTCATCTTTTCTCCATACAAAAGAGAGAAATAGGCGAACGAAATGTTGTAAATGAACTGGGACTTGCCTTTATGGTGTCAAAGTTACCGGTAGAAAAGTAAGCTTTACATTATACTACAAACTAATCGTATCAAAGTTCTGTAACCAGTAGAACCACAACGATTACTTTCGCAATACCTCGCACCCCAAGCCGTTCATTAGCTTTCACTAGGTCGTTTGTTTCGATTCATACGCTCATTACTCAATTAATAGATCAAATTGCCAAACAATGAGTATAGCCTCAAAATATCGAGCGGTTTATGTAGCAAATGGATGGTAAATAACTGCTTAATGGGCGACTGGTATTTTGTGTGCGAAACAATAAAACGCTATTGTTGTTTCAAGGCATGATGGCTCCGGTCGATAACAAAAAGTTGGACAAAAACACAGCACAAAAACCTCGGACTAAAAATAAATGTAATGGAAATCTTATACCTACTGATACTTTTTCATACCTACCTTTTTGATATTCATAATGTTAGAACTACAGGTACCTAATTATTTATTCCGTACTAGTACCCCCTACACCCTACTACTACTATACGAATATTTTCTCTCTTATCTAGCTATGGATTGTTCTACGACAAGCCGGTTTCCTTACGATTTTTTCCTTCACCGTGACGTTCCGACCCGTGTGTTGCGGCGCATCAGAAGCATGATCACAATAGTGCAGACCACTGGGTCTACGCATTATATCCCCATCTCTGTTTGCTCCATGTTAAATAAGAGGGACAGTCAGCGTAAGAACACCCGGGTCTGCTGTAATGAAAATCTGGCTTCATTCACTCCGAGCTCTTGTTAAGTAATGACTAGATCCTCACCCAGCCTTTCTGGTCTTTCGGGGCCATGGCGACGGCTGCAGCATTTGTTACCCATGGCGCGGCCCGCCGACTACGCCGCGCCAAGCCACGTCTGAAAAGAACAAAAACATTTTCATTAAACAAGTTCTTCTTGTCGTGTCACTAGTTCTATCGAAAACACATCATAAAACAGTTGGGACGAAGTTGATCATTTTAGACCGGGCGCATATCATCAGTAAAGTGTAATACAACCAAGAAAAATGTTCAAAGGAAAAGTTTGTTAGTGCGTGTGTCTATTTCCCTTGGTCAAGCCATCACGTGTGAAAGGCCGGCCGATTTCACTGGAAATTGGTAGGGAGGTAGCTTAGAACCAGGATCCTTTTTATACCAAAAAAGTAACGGGAACGAGGCGAGCGAAGCCGCGGGCGGCCGCTAGTACATAAATAATTATTACAATATAAATTGGTAGCTTCATAGAAATAACCTACTAACCTAAAGGGGAAAACAGTGATTTTATATCATAAATCTTGAAATGTGTTTAACGGTTGTCAGCCTCTAAGTGGCCCCCTGAAACCTACATCACTAAAGTTGTATTGCTGTCCATCAGGCTGCCAAGCTAATCTAATTTACTTTACCAGAAACGGTATAAAGTTACAACTTAAGTTTTCACGGAGGTAGAGAAGCTGCCTATCTTAATATCTTCAAGTGCCTTCGAGACACTTCGCGTTCCAGAAGTTAGTAATAATTGTAGTAGGGAGAATTGTCTGGTAGTTTATTAAGGTTTCAAATCCTTCAAAAGTTCGAAAACATGTGTGTCAAGTGTACGAAAGGAGCCTCTTTAAGCCGCATTTAAAATCCTTTCACCACATTGGTACCAGTGACACGATAAAAAGAATAAATAAATATTGTGGACAATCCACACAACACTAGCCCCAAATTAAGCAGAGCTTGTACTATGATGGGAACCAGATAGCTGAATTTGATATAATACTCGAAATTTTTATTAAAATACTCACTTAGAATACACTATAACACTCAGACAGAGAACAAACATCTGTTTTCACCACACAAATGTTTGTTCTCAGTGGGGATCGAACCCACGCCCTACGACGCAGAAAGCAGAACTACTTACCAACTGAGCTGAGAGGCCAGCCATATAAAACCAAAGTTAATTAGAGTATAGCTCGTGTGTAAAACAGAGAATGAATGTTAATCAAGCAAACACGTTACGTTAGAATAATCATTACAAATTGGGTTACAAAAACATTGCTATCGGAGTAAGATAACATAGCATTCATTATTCTTGCATTCCATTCGTTTTGATAATATACGATTTTAGGAGTTGCTTAGTTAGTTCCCCAATTGCAACTTGCTTAGTTAAAAGAAGGTATTCTGTAGATAGAATCATAAATGAAGAGATCCGTAGAAGAACCAAGGTCACCGACATAGCTCGTAGAATTAGTAAGTTGAAGTGGCAATGGGCAAGCCATATAGCTCGAAGAACTGACAACCGTTGGGGAATAAAAGTTCTCGAATGGCGACCGCGAAAAGGAAGACGAAACGTAATTGTATAAGTAAGTCGATGGATGGAAAGGGTTCAGAATCGTTCTTCCTGGAAATGTGTAGGGGAGGCCTATGTCCAGCAGTGGACTCTAGGCTCATAATGATGATGATTTTGTAGGTAAGTTATAATATAACGGTGAATAATTAAAAATCTGTGTAACACTTATCAATGAGGCCGATTAATCAAATAAGGATTTAAAACTTATCATGGTGACAGTTCAGATGACATCACCAGTAGTGGTAGTAGTTCCCCAGACGAGCCCTTCACAAAGAGAGTGCTCTAATACCTGCTTGACTATTCTTTAGGTACTACTTTAGTTTATACATTTCTTGCCGCATATTGAGAGCCTCCTTATGTCTCTTTAAAGTCGATAAAAAGCAATAAATAGAATACAGAAAAGGGATTTCCTCCAGAATATAAATGTTGGTAAAAAGAACTATATTTTATGCCAAGTATAAGTTATTTTTTTTATATTAGGTACTTTACTTACCTGTTGGACGGATTGCATAATTAATCTGGGTTTTTTTACAACCATTATTGGCTTAATTTGTCAAGATAATGGCAAATTACCTTTATTGATCCATTAACTATCATAAAAGAGATTATCCATAATCACTTGACTTTGACAAAATATATCGCCATCAACAAACTGGATTATTATTCAATCTTGACTATGACAGAGTTAGTATAGGGGAAAAGCCCTTGAATGCAGTCACTGGTCTTAATTGTTTGGCCAGTTCTCATACAAAAATGCGTTTAACAATATACTATACCATACACGCACGTAATCTCTGGCTAGGCTCTCTGTTATACCAGCAGTCTTACCGCCAAGTTTGGTGAAGCACATTAAGCCTCATCTCCTAATTCCAACCAATCGGCTGCAGGTTTGGAAAAAAGATTTGAAGCTGATTGGTTGAAATCAAGATTTGTCTATTTTGAATAGTTGAAATCGAGATTGGTGAACTTCACCAAACTCGGCGGTAAGGCTGCTGTACCGAGTAGTACCTACTCGTAGCCAAAGTTTTTTCAAGCGAGAGTTCGCTTGAAAAATAGGGGCGATAGGGGCGCTTGTCGCGGCTCCATACAAAACTGCGGGCAGCAATACAGAAAACCAAAGAAGTAAAATAAACTCAGACTTGTGACTTGGGTACCAGTTCATCACCCCTATCAGTGCGTGTTCTCCAGGACTATCATTGTGTTCACAGTCTCTCACAACATTAGTGGGCGAGATAACAGTGGCGGATAGATATACGATCGATGCGATAAGAGCCGTGATTTGTGATATCAATAGACTAGACTGGAAAACTTACCCAAACCACCATAGTAAATTCTGCATAAAATTAGCAATGTTTGTTACTAATTACAGACATTAGATTTTTAAAAAACTTGATTTATACTTGGTTTATTGGAAGAATAACCATGGAAGTATGAATTTTATAAATAGTTATAAACGGCATGAAGATGCATCAAAAGCCATCTCTATTCGAGCATGATCTTCATTTGCATAGAGATTTACATTTTCTAAACAGAATCGATCTCATATTGTCTGGCATTATGACCCCAGATACTGATCTTTCAAATTCTCATTTGTATTTATGGATGTAAAAGATAAAAGTAAAAACAACCCATTATAATGTTGTGTAAAGTTAAGCTTATTAGCTTATCTTATTGATCGATGTTTCGTCAGTTATATTCTGGATTTATCTAATAAAATAAAACACAATCACGTTAATTACAAAAAAGCGATAATAAATGATCCATTATCGTAGAACGAAATGTGATACAGATTACACTAATATTGTTATTACAAACAAAAAACAATAGTGTGGATTTGAAAATATTTACATTACCTACCTACTACTTAGATTGGCAAAGTAGAATCGTTTGTAAATACCGGAAAAAAGGAAGGCTACTTCAATGTTTCATGTGAGGTAAACTCTCAATTGCGACTTTTGCGAACTGATTTAGGTCACCCTGAAACCTGTTGACTAAGGTAACATTTCAAACACTTTGCCCCAGGATTCACGCCGCCACTCGAAAGTCAAAACTCAGGTTTCAGGGTGACCTAAATCAGTTTGCAAAGTCGCAATTGAGAGTTCTGTCAAGTTAACTTTCAACGAGTTCAGCACTCAGCCAATTTAATTCATTTATTTCGCCCCAGCCTCAAACAACGCCAATTATCGATTTATTTAACTAATCAAACTCATCGCAGGAAAAGTTCATGTTATGAATAATTTGCTATACAATTCAAAAGCTATTTGAATTCCTATTAAATGAACAGAGTTTTTAATTTTATTTTCAAAAAGTTATTTGCTATAATCACAAAATAGTTTGTTCTTAGTTTTCCATTTAGCCAAGGAAAATGTTACAAAAAGTCGTTATTTGAGCTATCGACAAATCAATAAATAGGTATCTAGTAATAAACGAATAGCTTAATTATTAAATCATTGTTTTTTAAATTGATGTCCAATGTTTATCATTTTCGCTTACTTCGCATACTTACTATTGCTATTTCTTACGCTCGCACTTACTTTCTAGTACTGTATGTTTTATTTTTTATTCCACCAAAAAATTAGTTTGTACACCGCTAGGTAGGTACTGTATCTCTTACGTCACAAGTACAATAATTTTATTGTAGACTTCCACAGTAGTTTATTATACAAGTAAATTCTGTAAACGTTGAAATGTTAACAAAGCAAGTGGACGTTTTGTCAACAATTCATCATCGTGTTTGGAATACAGAATAACGTCCGGCCGATGGCATTCTGAGCCACCAATGAGGCATTCGTTTCCTAGGCGTGTCTAAAAACATTGAATTCCAAAAACTATATTGGCTATGTACTTCTAGAGATAAGAATTCAGAGAAGTCCTTCTAACTTGAGTTCATAGAAAGGGTTACTTAACTTAATCTTTAGAAATCAAGAATAGTTTCTATAACTCTATGAGAAACTATATGGTAATAATAACTAAAATAATAAATAGTATATCATAAGAAATGAAACAGCTAAATAAGTTATAAATATGCTAGTCGTGGCAATAAAAACCAAGCAAGCAAACCATATTTCTTTGTCCCAAGCATCTTGTCGACTGGGAAGGGTGGCCGACTTAAATAAATAGCTCCATGTTATCGATAAATTGCAGACCACCTTGGCAACCATCAATACAATCGGGAAAGAAACAAATCGAACGCGAAACAAACGGTTTTAATACAATTTAATTCGGTAGGAATTAGGAATACATGTAACAAAAGTTTATGTAAAGACAAAATAAAACAAACCTAGCGGTAGCGACAACAGCCCTTCAAGTAATTTGTTCCAACTTCTCCGCCGATTTTAATTAAGCGTTGGGAGTGCTCCATCAGAATTGTAAATGAATCCTTATTTGCGTGAAATATTACGTGTCGAGCTTAATTATTGTTGCTTCAAAAATTTATTTTGAGTTATTATTACTAATGAGGACTTTGTCAACGCGAAAGCTTTTAGGAAACGGCCTTGAGTTTAATAAAACTTCGAGGTTGTTTTGTATTATTTTCAACACATCATTTTTAGTAATTAATTGCGCGAAGTAGTACAGGGGCGCTAATTTAGAACTTCTAACTAAATTAATTTCTAAAACATGATATATTTTGCGACATATCATTCAAACAGTTTTTATATACATAGGTATAACAGCAAGCTATCTAAATGATAAGTATTCGTAAAGGGCTCGTCGTAAACTCAATTCCCGAAGCACTGTGCGACCGGTGATGAGGATCTGCATAGAAATAAGAAGAAAGTAAAGGTCCAACGGTTGAGGGGGACGCGACACCCCAACCACCTGTTGCACCAATCAATAAAACCATCGCACCATTGTTCACTGGAGTACCAGCGGCATTCATTGCCGAAATATTCAAAGCTGATGCATAAAACGTATTTGAGGCAATTTAATTCGGTTTTGTAAGGTTTAGGTAAATCCAAGTTCGATTTTTTATTGATTTTGGAATTAACTACAGTGATCCTAAATCTGTGTCGCTAAACAATTTGAAGGTAATGCAATTATTAACTACAGGCAGCCAATATTACCAGCAAGTCTCGAGACGCAACGTAACGCAAATGTAGTCTTGTTCAAAAACGATTGAGAAGAGAAAAATCACATGAAATGAAATAGAGTCGGAACGCAGAATCATAAACGAAATGTCATAAACCAGCCAAATAGAGTATCTAATCTACAAGGATTGGTATATTTATGTTCGCAAAACGACGTCTGCAGATCCAAATCCAAATGCGATTACAGTAGATTGTATCGCAGGGGAAAACCTAATTCGTCGTTGGCTCTGAATCGTTAAAAAAGCCCGGAATCTTGAACTTGAACCACTGAACGTTCTTTTGTACCAGAAGCAGCTCTCGAAGACAAATGTGGAGGGTTTGATCGCGATTGGACCGTACAATCAGGTGGCTCGATAAATCACAGACAAACGATTTGTTGAAATGGTCGGCTATAAAACACAAAAGACGCTGTAAGTAACAAAGCTCCATTATGGTGGTAAATTGGCTTCATAAACGAAATTGGTTATGTTAATCAAAGTTGAAGGTGTGATGACGTCTGAAATGAGTATTGCTTTCATTAACTTTACTTTATGGAAAAAAGTCATTGTATAGATAGAATGAAATATAAAAAATGTTTCTGAAATCGTTGTTATTTTATGTTTTTTGAACTATTCATTCGTAACTAATCCGAAGGCTTACAGACCTTGCACTAAACCGCAAGCTCAGGAAGTAACATGAGAACCGCTCATCGTTGAAAGTGAATACTTCGAACAGCTCAATGGTAACAAAACAACAGACAGTAAAGCAATGATTGACTAATTTACTGCAGTAATAATGAGAACTTACTCTTAGGTATACGAAAGTGATGGTAATAATAAAATACATTGAAGGTAGACTAGCAAGATGTTTGTGCTAAGATCTTTAAGTCTTTGAGTTTATTACCACGATATTAACCGTGGAAATGGATTGACATCACAACACCACCCGAGAACTATACCGAATGGAACGGAGTATATGTTTTTTTCATTGGAATTTATATGAAAAATAATTTTGCTTTATTTTGATTTTAAACGATATGGAGTCCTCACATATTTCAGTTGAACTTTACAACGTTGATTCACAAGGACGTCGTCAGTCAGTCAAACACAGATGATAGAAATACAATGAAAATTAATGACGCGGCTTCAGTGGTACTGAATGTTGTTATGATTAACGTTATTCAGGCTTTCATGAGAAATGTCATGTAGTGAAGAGGACAATGGGTTACATTACATCACTAATTCTCGAGATATTAGACTAGACATATATATAACTCCCATTGTTCCTTACCCAGACGGCAGAGGCTGACTTGTATTAATTGATCAATACACAACCTTATCACTGCGAACGATATACTTAGACAACCTTGGCGTGAAAAACACACCCATATTTTGTTAATACCAGAAAAAAAATGAGTGTGTGGGTGTATAAACTGGAATTGAAGACGACGTTGTAGTTACAGAAAATAAATTAACAAAATTAAATCGATCAACTTGTGCAACTCTGATAATAAAAACGATCCAGGAAAAAATAACTAAATGGGAAAAGTAAACAATTAACAAGGTTCGTAAACAGACTAATAGGTAATCGAACATACGCACTGCATCCATTCACAAAAACAACTACAAACGTCATCGTCGGTCCCATTCTAAGCACTTAGGAAAATCCAGTTTTGAAATGTAACTTTGCTTGTTTTTGTTTTAATTTGGCTGTTTTGTTATACTACGGGCTTATAATTTGATAAATATGCAGACAAACTGCATCCACGTCTATGAAGAGTTGCATATCATTAAGTGTTCCAAGAGACAGGAACGTCTTGATGGTAAATAAAAAAATCAACGGAGCATGTAAACGCTGGCTATGAGCTAGGAAGGCACAATAGGAAATAATGAATGCAGGAAACTTCTAATCAGATCGCGATTAAACGAAGTAATGAGCAATGTTGTCCATTAAAGTTCTACTATTATTTATAACCAGCAGAGTTCCGTGGTAAATTATCTTGACGTAACAATATTTATAAACATCGGTATCGCTAAGTTTGATTTTGAGTCGAGTATTCTGAAGAAAAGCTCAATGCCAGAATCAGACTTAGTTCAAAAAGAAGAAAACAAAAGGAAGGAATTCAACAGAATTTCATTTTCAATAAAACACATTTAAGCGCGAGGCGAAACCTATTGAACATGTAATGAGCCTTATTAAAACTCGGAGCACGCCTGAATGGATGGAACTGGGAAGACGGCAAGACAGAGCCAGACCGATGTACCGAGGAACTACGGCATAATCTATACCCAGACATCATCATCCGCCGGAAACCGATGTTATTAGCTATACATGTGTGTGTTGCCGCAGTGCTACCCATCATCGGGTACAATAGATTGCTTACAATAACCTAAATAATATAATCATGATTGTTGCAGCAAACTTAGTGTTTAAGAGTGAGACGGCAGAATTCGTAGATGATAATAATCGAGTCATAGATAATGCAAGTGATTTTGTGTACAAGGCTAGACAAATACTAGACAAAAACCCAAACTAGTGTTGTCAACAATAGTTCTGTAATCAAAAAGCAAAGCAGTTCAATTCTGAGTAAACTTTATGCCATACCATAGTATAGATAAAGTTAAGCGATAAATAGTTGATGTTGTTGAACTAGCTCGACCTACGCCAATTTTAAAATCAAGCTCTCATATCCTGTTGACAATTGGGGAATTCGTTCCAAACGTTAGGTTGTTTACTGATGACTTTCGGCTTGGCATCTACTTGCATTACAGTATCGAGTGTGGTTTTGTGACAATGGTAAGCGAAACAATAGAACAGTTTACGGCTAAGACGATGTGCCACAACAGATTCCATTGAAATACCAGCTTCCGGCAAAGTTTTGTTCCTCTGTAATTGTTTAGAAACGGCTGCATTAAACATCAAATGGTTAAATTCTCTATTTAGATAAGAAAAGTCACTGCGGTACATAGTAAGTCCTGTGAAAGATAGTCCAAATTCAAGAGCAATAAACTAACCGCAGTTACAGGAAGGAGATGCCATTCATCACCAAATAACCACAATGATATCCACGGGGAGCATTTTATCTATCACACGCACTAAATCTTCATGAAAATAAAGTGTTTGCGTATTATTCTCAACTACTTTCGGTGAAAAACTACTTAACTTTGGCACCATCCGTTGATTCATAGACTGTATTATATCCTAACTCCTAAGGTAAGGCTCTATGTAAAATAAGCACTTGATTCATCTTTACCTACCGTGTGATATGCGTGACACAAGACCGTGAGACACAAAGGGCTGTGTAGGACGAGACAACAATGAGCCCGCATGAGAGAAGTGTTTTGGATAAACAAAATATAAACGCCATTAGAAAACAAAACTAGACAGCGCAATCAGTAGGTTAAGTAGCAAAGCTACTAATAAAATCTAGTGTGACTCAATACGACATTAAACTGATTAAATTTTATTTGTATAACCCACTTCCTTTGGTTGCTCGGGATGTTTATGTTTGAACTCTTAGCGACGACGACGTCGACGCAATGTTTGTATCGAAAACATAAAACTAGGACAAATCACTCACGGAAATCTGCAGAGTAAAACAAAGTTCCATTAGTAAATTTAAACCTCATTGAACCGAGTCAAATTTTCCTCTGTCTGTCTATATTAAAATCGCTCTTGAATAAACTATGCAGCAATCTAAGAAATTGGAATTCCAAGTCATAACAATGATGTTTCCCGACAATGTCCGTAGATTTTATTCAGTAGCCATTTCGCAATTTTAAATTTGCTCTTGCACAACTTTGCATAGCAGTGGTGTTTACATAATCTTATTCAAATATACCTACTTACTGATAACAAAAGGAAACCGTTTCAGACAACGGAAGCTCGTCTTCGGTCATTCGGGTGGTTTCTTTTCCCAAACAAAGAGCGAGATTTTAATTTGAATAAAGCTGGGTAATTTTACGTACATTTTCGGGATCCTTTTAGCTTGGATTACAAAAGATAATCTTCTCGGCGTATATGTGGTACACAGTTATGTTCTAGCGGAGTGTTTACGGGAAGCCGGGAGCGCCCTCCTGTCGCCGATGGTCATAACGCATGGGGCGCGAGCGATCGATACGCAGGGCTTCGGGCTTCCCGGCTGACGGCTGCGTAGCCCACTTCCGAACCCACTCACGCAACGTCGTACACAATAATTACTTATTTGGGCCTTCGAGAAACAATTACGAGCTCTGACAAATTAGTCTTATTTGAAGGGTGTGCGGAATTGATGTTGAATTCTGATGATGGATTCGGTTCGGATTTGGGTAAAGCTTTGAATATAAGACCTCGGTTACTTTCGCTAGTGGAAGTGACTAATAAAATGACAAGTCAGATATTACATGATATCACAGTCGATACTATCATTCCTCTAGTAATATGAAGAATGTACGTTATCTGACGGACAAATAATGTAGAGATAACTCCATCGAATTCATAAATATACTCTACTTTCTTCATATAAATTCAGCGAAATGTACACGTGTATAATATAGTCTTTACGTGCGAAAGTGACTCAAATGAAATGAGACATTTTTATTTCGCCTTGATGCGGCCATTCGGGGGTTTATAACGAACCACAATATGGGGAACGTCTGTCTCGATCCCATATCACGGGAGTGAGGCCGCGTTTATATTTTAAGGCGGAATAACTTTCAGTCTTTCGATATTGGATACGCTTTCTTTCCACGCACGTTACAGCTCTTCAATAATGGTAGGGGTGCTCTCTAAAAATAAATTCTTAGGTTTGAATTTGGGTTCATTCACAAGATCTTGTTTGAGATTTAAAATAACTGAAGCGTTGCTTTTGAACACGAGTAAATTATCATGAAAATAGCTCCATACATATCAGGTTATATTGTCAAGGACCTAAAACGAAAAGAATGAAACTTACAGGTAAAGAGTCTGCAATTTATAGTCTCGTTGCGAGTAGAATAAACTAGCAGCCTTCGCTGGAATGAAACTTTTAGTGCTTTTAGTTTTTTGGAAGCAAATTCCAGCTTCACGCGCAGAAGTGTTTAGATTACACGACGACGGCTTAAAACTGCTGTACGGGCTTTTCAGTAATCTTGTTTTACTGCCGTAATGGTCGAAAATAAAAAGGGAATGTTTTGATCGGTAAAGTCAACAGTATTTATTTACCCAAAACGAACAAACTTATCAAGAAAAGCTAAAGCTTAAGATTTTCACGAAAATTGAAGTCGAGTCTACAGAATAGCACTGCTGCACTGCCTATATCCACGAATGAAGTACTAACCGTGGCTTTGATAAATGAAGATGATGTGGCATATTCGGAAATAGAGTTCTCACAATGTGATCCTATTTCTGATTCGAAATCTAACGTTGTGGAACATTGAACATTTCGTGTATTCTCTTATACAAAACTTCAATCCGATTCGGAGCTCAATACATTTGCTTTTGAGACCGTGTCACGGCGGCCGCATGTCATGCATGTCGAAGCAGCGTCTTTCAAAAAGAGTTTGTACTAAAGTGTCATATATTGTTCCAACCCCCCATTTGAGTCTAATTAATTAAAATTATTCATGATTTCTTTCGGGCAATATGTACTGCCTTTTCCTAACCACTCTTGTTTTCCTAGTTTCTTCAATGGGTACTGTAATGACTGATCTAGTGTTCTGAACTCTAGTTTACCATTGAACTCATTGAACACCTGTCCAATGAGTTCAATGGTATATTTCAAGGCAGTTTTGAATTTATTGTTTCCGACCGCGTCCGCCCTGTTTGCGGCTATGTCCATCCGTTCCACAACACCTGCGTCAACCTAACCCGGTGTTTTTGATAACCTTTTCATTAAAAACAAGAACTATTTCAATAATAGTACTAGTCTGCAGTCGGTCTTTAAGAACTGGTTATACTTAGTTAATTGCACAACTTTTAGTTTTAAACCGATCAAAAGTTGTGCGAAGAGTATTCTATATACATACATATATTTCCTGTATTTCGTAATGAATATCATGTTCAAACTCATACGTAGTATTTTACTTCACTGTACATTGTGGGTTCGATCAAATATTTGAGTTTAATACTGGTCTGGTAGAGAATAAAAGAAGCAGTGACAAAAATTTGAATTAGGTAGCAGTTAGTACAAAAACCACAACGTATTTGTATTTCCCACAATCCTCTTATCGAATTGCGCCTCTTCCACCCTAATAGTTATAAGCACTTTCTATTGTATCCCCAAAGACTTCACGGTTGCGTTCAACTAAAAGTAGCTTTCAGGGGTATTGAACTTTTTATGTGCGTGCCTAAATTATTCTTTCATAATTTGACTGGAACGTGACATGCCCCTCATAAAAGGGAATATAACTCGAATAATAGAACTCCACGTAAAGTATGTACACAAAATACCACCTTAAAATATAAAGGTTAGGTAAGTATACTAGGTACTTATAACAAAGTTCGGTCGGATCCTAATGAAAACATTCTAAATATACCCTTTTCTTCTCGAGAGAATTGCTATCCCGTAGTTAATATGCTACTAGAAGTGTGCTCCAACATCATATAAACAACTGTACAAGAGTATAATTCGCAAGCATTGAGTTCTGAACATAAAACACCCTATTGTCGGAGTCTGAAGGGCTTTTGAGAACATTTTATTCGCCCCAGTTGTACACCTTTGGAATTTTAGAGAAGGTAAAAAAAACAAATATACGAAGAAGGTTGTGTAACGGATTTACCTGTACGGAATTTTCGATGGAAACTCAAGCAGGAAGATATTATTAATCTGTCATTTGCCATGGCGGCCTTTAAGATCAATACGGGTTCAGAAGGAACCTCTGTATGATATTGATAATACATATAGCAATTATTTACAAATTGAAATAGCACCTCATCTCCTCCTATCGTAAGTGAGTCAGTAAATAACGGAGAAATTTAGAGCTGTTTCAATGTAAGCGACTGTTATTTTGATCTTTATATAAAAAGATCTCGGAGATTACACGGCTAAGGATTAACCATCAACCAGATCAATCAAAATAATACTCTATACAATAAAATTGTTGATGTGGTAATACTTCAGGAAATCAATGCGGAAAAACGAGCACACATGCAAGGAAATGGTAAGGCAGGGCAAAGTCAGACCATTCTGCTAGAAACCGTGACCAAAGGAACGGTTGATTGCGATGAGTAGCACGGGGCCACGGACGCACACGAATCACGCGATAATCACATGTATGTCTTTACATATTCTAAGGGGAATTAAGGCAATAATCACGACAAGCGATAAGTCGTGTTGCTTGAGCATAATTCAAGATTAAACTTAAGTCTATTATTAACCGCACCTGCAACCAGACCCAGACAACGATGATAATAATTGGGCTTGCTTAAGAAATAGCATGATTAAAGTACACTTAGACAGAGAACAAACATAAGGCTAAGGCACAGAAGGCAGAGCTACTACTAACTGAGCTGAGAGGCCAGCCAGGCCAATGTTGAGCGTTCTATAATCCTTTTACCAACTTATTTTAAAACAATCAAACATTGTAGTGCTAGAGGTCCTTCTAGCATCCTCTCAATGCTTATAGCATTGTCTACGTCTTTCTGGGGGTGCAAAAAATTGGTGTAACGTGTTTTGTTTTAGAAGGTAGTTTGTCTGGTAACTTGTAACTTCAACTTGTGTTAAAAGCTAAAATTTTGAAAAAAAAAGTCGATTTATGCTGTCGTGATATTTTAAAATAAATATGATCTCGGCAAAGATTTAAATCACGCAGGATAATCATGATGATTATATAGTAGTATGTAAATTATATTCAAAACAAGACAATTACCCACGGATTATAAAAAAATGCCTGAAGGTTATTTTCATGACGAATAATAAAATGTATGATGTAGTAGTAGGTAACTGACTCACAATAAACGCAAAAGAAGCTTGAAGAAGCTAATTGGTCATGCTGTGCTCGGAACAAAATACTAAAATTTAAAACGAAGATGCAGCAAAGATTGAAGTTTATTTAAAACAGCTTCACGCGATTGAAGTCGCCCATAGGTAAGAAACGATGTAAAATAATACAAGTTTTGGGTTTAACAAATGCCTGCTGAGTGTTATACGCTAATTATGAGGCAAGACAGAAAAGAGGACGATCAAATATTATCTACACTAGAAATAATATAGCATACTTCAAACAGCCGACACGTCAGCTTAGTAGCTGGCATGATGGATGGGGCAATATAGCTTTCTTGGATACAAGCTTTCAGTCTTTATCGCTTATCGGCTTTGCATCAACTTCCTCGTTTATTGTTATTGTACAAGATTTTATTTTTAGAATAGTATATCATGCGATCCGATCAGATCTTAAAACGTATCCTATATTTGGTTGCCTGTTTATAAAAAAAACCTCTTTTGTAAAAAGTATTTTTCATCCCACCAGCTCTGAAAGTGTGTTTTGGCTGTTTAATTTCTGATTGGAAAAGCCGTTTTTATCCGCTAGAGGATAAAGTAAATTTGAATTTAGAATATCGTGTTCAATAAGTTTGTGAATACACAACCTATTTACTTCTACCTCCATGGTGCCGAACTTATCATACAACCTTTTTTATTTTGTTAAAAACTCGCACTCGTATAACCTTCTTGGTGTATTTGTGAATTCAAAACACCATTAAACCTATTTACTTCTACCTGCATGGTGCCGAATTTATCATACAACCTTTTTAAATTTGTTAATAACTCATACTCGGAACCTTCTTGGTGTGTTACTTTTAGTCGCGCCATGTTCTTTTTTGCATTTAGTCATTTCCTCGCTGAGGTGGGATGAAAAGTTACGTGTTGCACTCGAGTGCAAAGATTTTTCACCTTGTGCTCTTTTGATTCCTTCGCCAACGCTTAAGATTCTAACTTTTAAACCACTCGCTACGCTCGTGGTTAAACTTTAGAATCCTGCGCTTGCTCAGTCATCAAAATTGAGCACGCGGTTAAAAAGCAGCTTTGCACTCTTGTATAACAAATAACTATTACTGTTTCGCTTCGTGACCATTTTGTCTCAAATTATCCACGAAATCGGCTAAAACGTGATCGTTTCGCACGTGTGCATAGCTCCACCACCGGTTGTTATCAAAACATATGACTGCTAATTTGTACGTATGTGTAATTGACCGTGTTGTGCATACTTTGCCATACGTACAACAGCCTCGTGTCGGCACATGAGACAGCTGTGGATTTACCACACACCTTGTTCAGAGTGATATGTGGTCGCGCATATGTCTATACATGTATAAGTTGACATATTTCTATATGTACAGTGGTACATTCAGTCCTAGGGCTATCACTCGATCAGCGACAGACGTATACACTTTAGTTAATCGCCGCAATCTAATCCAGACCAGGCAATCTGATAATTAATTTGTTTTACATCAACTAGATTGCAGATAAAACATAACCTTATCTACACTTAAAAACTAAACTATACGAAAACGTCGATATTAATTTTTGGTCCTATTTAGACCAGCCCAGTTTTCAATACATGGAAAACAAATTTATGAACCGAAATGGAGCCGATCATGAAGATTTAGGCGACAGTGTACCTAATCTACAAGTTTATCAGTTAAAAACTAAAGATATGCTAGCAAGCGGTGTATCTATAGAAGACAACCCTATTAAGTCTGTTCCCGTACACTGGTCAGTGGACACAGGCGGTCAGCGCAACGATTCATACGCTCAATTACACACTCCTGCGAAGGCAGTCTGCTACATACTTCATCCTCAAACTTTAATAAAAGCTCCTTTGAACCTATGCTACCTTGGAAGCGACGAGAAAATTAATAGAACAGGTGAGCAGCTGTAATAAGACAACAGCTGGTGTTTGAAATTACAAAATTGTTCGTCTGAAGAAGGCTTATCGCTACGTGCACTACAGCAACTGGAATAAACTGACAGAAATAGAAATCACAAGCCATACCATCATATATCTGCAGTAAACAGGTGTCAGTGCTAACAGAAAGTACGGCATATAAAGCATTAAAAATAAAGCTAGCGAAATGTGGATGCAATATCGAATACCATTCTGCTTCTCTTCAAAAGGAGCATCTGGAATCACTGCAAATAACTAACGTTCTCAGCTATATCGTCAAACATTCTTCAGCTCATTTTACGAGGAATTCCCGATGTGCGAAGTCAACACGCGATTGTATGAGATATCTTCGGATATTGCTTGTCGTCTGGTCGTGTTGCGCTATACTGAAAAGTATAGTTACTGCTAACTTTATTGCGTTACATAAGACATTTTGTCTGGCAACATTGTTATTTCGTGATAAAATGAAGAGATCAGTTTCTATTCCTTGCATTTTATTGATACTTAGGTAGGTAAAAATAACTGGTTCTAACAGTGAAAGTACAGTTAATATAGTTATTGCTCGCATAATGTGATGCAAAGTCAACGCGCGTAACGATACTTGCTTAGATGCTCGTCTACTGCGAAAGAAAATAAAAAATGCAAGAGTGGAAAATTTCAGGGAGCGGTAGGCACAGGGGGGGCTAGAAAAAACGTTTTAGTCCCTTTAGAAGGACGTAGTGAAGGACAAGCGCGACAGTTTTGCACACGCTGCTGCATTTATTAATCTCACGTGCATACGTTTATCACAAAAAATGTAATAAAAATTGATTAAATTGATATTTTTTCTCAAGTTTGTCTAGACGTGAAACATCTGGGGGCTAATTCTCGGGCCAATCTCGATCACTTTGCAATTTTATTTTATTGCTTTTTTTCTCAACCCCGCACTTTTTCTACGTTTTCCGTATATCGTAGCTGTCGAGGCTTTTACGATGAGGTCGTTGATGAATTACTCAAGGAAATCTGGCATTCTCTCTTCGAAAAGAAGCAATAAAATAAAATTGCAAAATGATCGAGATCGGCCCGAGAATAAGGCCCCTGGACATAGATGTAGCAAATGGAGACAGAACAATAGAGACAGCTGAAACAGAAAATTAATTCATTCTTTCAAGATTGTAGCAAGACTAATTTGATTCTCGACGTCTGTGAAATAGAATAGCGAATAGTGAAATAGCATAAGAAACACTTCGTGTATCGTTGAGAATAGATGAACAGAGGGAAGTAAAACACTAAAAGTGTTACATTTTTAGTCCCGTTAGGTCGATTTTAGAGTGCCGAATAACTGCGCATACTTAAAGCAGTATCAATGGACGTATACCACCCATCTATACAGGGTTATTCATCATTAGCTGCAAATATTCAGGAATTAGGTTCAACAAGTAAAATAAAAAATATTTATGAAATGATTTTTTTTAAGTTTTGTTATGAAAATCCCGAGAAAATCGATAAAGGAATCATTGGCGCCTGACCTATTTTGACCTTTGATCCGCGCCCGCGCGCCGTGAGTGACACTCTGCGTTCAGTCACCGCCTGGGTGGGTCATTCTCCATGGCAATAATTATGCAATAGCCGTAAAGAAATTAATAAAAAAAAATTTTGATACAAAAACTTGAAAAAATTTTTGATCAAATTTAAAAAAAAAATCCATAAATATTTTTTATTCTATTTGTTGAACCTAATTCCTGAGTATTTGCAGCTAATAATGAATAACCCTGTATATATAGTAGGCTCACAATTTTATTGTCCAGGCTCAATATGTCCTAACATATCTTAGTACCAAGAACCCACTCCAGATTCTTTGAAGAAGTCTAAGCAGGGATAGTCAGCGGTACCTAACCTATGTCAAAATATGACGTTTGACTAATACTCATACTTATATTTTGCATTACTTAAGAGCACTGGCATTGCGCACAATAACTTTGGCAATAAATAAAATTCTTTTGTAGGACAACATTCAAACTTCAAACCCACGCACTACCACAGGAACTGAAGGCGGGGTCACTCCCACTATTATAGACCAACGTTACTCTAGAAGCAATGTGATGCGATGATCTCAACCTTCGTTACACAAACGTCAATTCAGATTTATTTTTTTAGCCACTAACAAACCCAGTCAAGCAACCTTTGGAACAATCCGATTCAAAGCGTTATCCGAGTGTGCTAAGTAAAGGAAAAACGGCATCGCTTACCAATTCACCATGCTCCATGACGTAGGTAACTCATTAACTAAACGAATTTTCAATAAGGAACATGCTGATAAAATAAACATACCTACTGATTTTATAGTCTTTGTAGAAGTGTATGCTTACTATTTTCGTTGCGTAATAATTACTACTCTTACCTACGGTAAATTGTTTACTTGATTTTGTTTCCAAGCTTCTCGTGTTGCAAGACCACTCTATTCGATTTGTGCGAATTTCTCGCTAGAACCTACAACCAAAGCAAAGTAAATGCTTTCGCTTTGCGGTAACAAAGAAAGTCCTCGTAGGAGTAATTTAATATTGCTTTGTACTCTTGCAGCAATACAACTGCAATTTCGTTCCGAGTCGACACGTGTAGCTCGTTATTACTTCGCAAACTGTAAATTATGATGGAATAGTAGATTTCTACTACGTATATTAAGATAACCGTGGACTGTGAGTTCTAAACTTGTAACTATATATGTTTACGTGTGCAAATTTCGAAGTTTGATAGTTTCAGCGACTTGGTTAGGGTTTGATGCGGTTTCCCGAAAAATGCACTACCATACTGGATTACCTACATTATATTTTACAAAATTACAATTTCCAACATACAGTAGTTCATTGCAGTTTCACGTTATTGAGTGAAGCAGTGAGTAAACCAGTGGTTGTTTCATGCAATTTCGAGACCGTTCCATGCAAGACAAAACTGTGCAATTTTAAACCGTTCTCGCATGGGACCCCGGCGTCTCAGTAATAACGTATCACATTGTTGGATTGCTAGGTGAAGTGTAACAGACGTGAGAACCCCACAGCAGGGTTCTGGACGTTCATAGCTTATTCAGGAACAGTTGGTATATTCTGAACCACGGTAATATAGATCTTAACAGAAACTGCTTCACGCTTTCAATCCCCAGGCACAACATACGTCCCCTTAGATGTCTAAGTACCAACTCAATATTTTTTGAGGAAGTAAACATACTCGTACTTTTATGCTATAATAATACCACAGAGTTGAATTGAGTATAATACTCCATTGTTAACTTTTTGTATTGAAACTAAAAGTGTTAAACAAGGAAAATAACTCATCAACAGATATGAATAACTAGAGGTAAAATACATTCTTGTTGGATAATTTAGTTGTACCTGGATTATCATGATAATCAATATTTCCTATTTACATTTGTGGTTACATTTATGTGTTACATTTATGAGTCGATAATTGAATTGCGAGTTTGAGCAGAAACATCATAATGCCGGTACTCAAGGGCATCTCAAAAACTCATCATTGCAACTAAATCCGACTGTGAGATTTGAGTTGTCAGTAGGTTTTTTAAATCGAGTCATGGAACTTATCACCACTTCCTCTCCTTCCACTCATTGTGACGAAAAATATTGAGTTTGCCTCACGAGTGCAACTGCTTGCAGGAAATGAGTCAACTGTCAGTGAACAAGCTGTGGATGTAAGGATTGTGAACGTAAAGCCATCAGCCAATGCCTGACGATGTAATAGCACGCCACCAGTCGCATAATAACTGCAATTTGATAGTAAATGTAGCCGCGGGAGTTTGGCCATTGTCGAACTTGACGGGCGAATAGTATTAGCATGGGGTTATGAGCCCAGCCACGGACAATCGGGTAGTATCGTACTTTGATCGAATGTAATTCTTTATAGTTACTCTGGGAAGTTTTTCTTACATAGCATCCCAGCAGAAACCTATTTGAACCTATTACAATAAATGCAGATGTAGAACAAAATGTTAATGTACAAAAACCAGTAATTCTTCAAAGTTGAACAATATAGAATTGAAGTCTCGAAGTGTTTATCTAATTGACCAGGGACCTAATTGACCATGTGAAACTTTGCGTTATCATTATCACTTATTATTTGTATCTGTTTTTATGGTCAATAAACATATTTTCTTTCTTTCTTTTTCTTTCTTTCTTTATCTCAAAATAAGTCAGTTATAATGAAGTGTAAAAGCGATAAAATAAAGGCACTATATAAAATATAACAACATAAAGCAATAAATTGTTTACTAGTAACCTCAAGCTCAAAAAAGAGGAAGAGAATTCACTAAAGTAATAAAGATGTGGTCAAAACAAAAATGAACATAAACATCTCGGAAGCCAATCTGATGACCCGGACGCATTATACAAATAAATTCTGACCACAAAAACGTGTTATCGAAAACTGAGAAACCACATTGGTCAATAACTATAAACGCTGCGGTCAATTATTATTATAAAAGCTGTTGAGCAGCGGACGCACCGCGGGAACAAAGAAACCACCAAGTACTTAGTACTCTATAATAGGTCAATGTTCTATGTCCGAATAATATAGTCTACGTCACGCAGGGGTGGGCATGAGGTCCTGTACCTTTGTCTATAAATAAATCTACACAACTGTTATAGGAATGAGTGGGGATATTAGAAAGAAAGAAGTGTGACGAACCAGTTGAGGATAAGTAGTAAGTATGGGCTACCATGTCTTGTGGTAGAAAGTCATATTACGAGTAGAGTGTCGATATGAATGGTTAAAGTTACTCTAGAAAGACAATGTAATTGCAAAACCAAGTGTTCCTTGTGTTCCAAATGGTGAATAAATAATATGACTATGACTATGACTATGAAAGAAGGCGAAGTAGACAAAATAAAAAAAGATAGACTGAGTGTAGGATAAAATGACGTAGAAAATAAAACTTGCTTGATGGAAGATGATAATGATGACTCATAATTGTCTTCTCCACGTTAGTCAGTCAGCTGCGGTTTACAGGTTGTTATTTTCTTAGGTCTAGTATTTGAACTATTCCTTAACATTGTCAAGATCAACAACTTTCAAGGTCGCTATAGTAAAACTTCATAAGCCGTTTTCGATCCGTGGAAAAATAACATTTACCATAAAGACAGGATCATCCGATTTCCAGACAAAATAACGATAAAACTCCAAGGGCTTTACACTCTTTATTTTAGTTTCTTGACTCCGAAACCCACGTAAACTTACATTTTAGGTAAAAATGGAAAAGCCACTTTAGCTTCAAGGACAATGCCCGCTGTATACAAAATTTAAAACATGATCGTAAATCATGAAACCGAAGCGTTGAGTGGGTGAAGAAAATACAATAAATAAATCCTAGCAAGAAATATGGCTATAAAATATCTGACGTGACGGCTCGTTACACCAACTACGCCGTGAAACTTTTTATTCTCTTTATTAAATATAGCATACAACCCAGCACAACAGGATAATATCATGACTATTAACTATCGTTCGAGTTGCTTATACAGATTTTATTTAAAAACTGCACGTTGAAAATCGATTTTAATCTGTCTTGTTTTTACTTGCAAAATAAATAACGAATGTAAGCATTTTTACAAAAAGGTATAATATTACTTTGCCAAATTTTTTCCTATTCTTTTATACATCCCTTTAAATGTATCCTGCCATTGTTTGTCATTCGTAACATATGGTAAATAAAGCCTTATTTTATTAAACAAATTCACAGCCTTGTATGTAAATGTATTTCATATAACAAGCTAAACATAGAACCGCAAAATGTGAGAAACTCCGACATATTTATCCCGTTTCTCATAGACGTGTTTAATACCTTTTACCATTATCAAGTAAAGCATAAGCCCATTTCATCTAATGTCTGAAAGCGCACCTCAAAACTCAATTATGGAGACGAATTTCAAGAGTGTTTAATTACTGACAGAGTGCCACATACGTGAAAGCGTGAGGCGTAACATTGAACTTACGCAAAGTTGGATTCATGTAAATGCAGGATCGTATAGATTTATAATTTTTTTAGATTTTTGAGATATTTTTAGAGGAATTTTATAAGACACATTTGTGTAGCTTAGATGTGCGAATAGGATGTTTCGTAGACATATGGCATAGGCATACAACATTTAAATTAATCATTCGTATGAGCAACAAGCCAATTTTTTTGCCTATTTTTGAAGGATTGTGTTGTCGGTGCGGTAGTTATGGTGTCTGGGAGACGGTTGTAAGCTGGTGGTCCCAGTATTTGAACCACAGCTTCGATGATTTCGTGAGCCTCCGCCTTATTGACTGCAGTTTGTTCGCGTTACGTGTCGGATATTTGTGGCCGTCTCCAAGCAAAAGATATGAGAGCTTTTTTTGGAGTGAAAACATCTTTAGGCGGACTCGAGCGTATAACCAATGAACTCGCGACTTTGTCATGTCACCTGTTACCTATCCGACAGCTCTTCGGCAAAGATCGACAAATTTCGCCAAAAGTTTGGGGGTCGAGGGGGGATAATTGTTCAAGTTTTCACTTCTTTCGGTATTCCCGGTGTGCCACGATTTTTCTAAATTCAACCTCACGTCATTCGTAAAAGTGTGTGCAAAAGCAATCAGGAGTTATATTGATCGCTAGGCTCAATGCAGGTTTAAAAATGCATGAAAATCGATTGTGCTTTTGTTTCGTAGCTTGAATATAAGCATGTTAATCTATAAACTAGTTTCACGCCTTCAGCCTATGGCAATTTGTTTTGCGACGGCACTGACGTAACTGTGCACAAAATACTTGTATGCACAAAATACTAGCTGGTTCCATTTCAACAGAATACTTACCGCTACTGGTATTACATAACTCTTACCTGGAACAAACAAATAAATAAATTAATAATGCGAACAATCCACACAACACTATCTAGCCCCAAACTATGGGAACCAGATCGCATATAGCACATACATGGAATACAATATAACACCCAGACAGAGAACAAACATTTATGTTCAACACACAAATATTTGTTCTCGATGGGGATCGAGACCACGCCTTCCAGCGCCGAAGGCAGAGTTACTACCAACTGAGTTGTGAAGGCAGTCACACAAATCGAAAATGTTGACGTTAATTATTAGTTGTATTGGTGACCGCAGTGTTCGGTGTTAAGTGGTGTGACCGGAAAGCCCCCCCAAACATGGGAAGGCAGCGCATGCAGTCCAGCAGTTGACTTAGACTGACGACAATTTTTGGATATTCCATTAGGCAAAGCTTCTAACTGAATACTTACGCAATACACCTACATTTAGCCTCATACGAATAAGAAATTCATGTTAACAAAAATCATCACATCGAAGATGCTTAGTGGCCTGTGTCTTCGAAATTAACAAAAAATAAGAAAAAAAAGAGAAAGTTGAAACTAAATTATTTGTATGGTTGATTTATTTTTTCGACGAAGAAGATGTGACAAATTTATTTGATTTCACATATCACATAGATTTTATTATAAACCAAAAGCTCTCATGGGTTGCTGAATACTTTCGGCTCACGATTAATAGTACATTGTTACCTGAGTGTTGAAAGTCACGTTTTTTGAGTCCCGAGACGGGTTTGGCGCCAGAGCGTAAGCGAGGGCGCCAATGGAGCTTGAGGGACTTAAAAGACTTTCACCCGAGGTAAACACTGTGCTTTTCATTACGAATACAAGGAAAGTAAAAATAAAAACATGAAAGAAAAATTAGTGAAAATGAAGATTGAATTGCCGCCTTCCCGGTTTTTTTTTTCTTTTTCTCTGGCGGGCCTTCGGCTACGGCTCGCCAGCATTATTCAGCCATTGTTTTCATTCTCATAATTTAAACAAAGCAGCCAAGTGCGAGTCGGACTCGCCCATGAAGGGTTCCGTAGCATCAATTAACATAATATAAAGGTTTTTGTAGTTCGTCGAAAGGTAAATTGCGGTTTACGATTTATGACGTATAAAAAAAAACTACTGACTTGATCTCGTTCAAACTAAATATCGTTGGAAGTTTACATAGTAATGTACAACATATATTTTTTTTGGATTTATCATTCTCTTATTTTAGAAGTTAGAGGGGGGGGGACCAACTTTTTTCTACTTTGGAAGTGTCTCTCGCGCAAACTATTCAGTTTAGAAAAAAACGATATTAGAAACCTCAACATCATTTTTGAAGACCTATCCATAGATACCCCACACGTATGGGTTTGATGAAAAAAAAAATTTTGAGTTTCAGTTTCAAGTATGGGGACCCCCAAAATTTATAGATTTTTTTCTATTTTTGTGTAAAAACCTTAATGCGGTTCACAGAATACATCTACTCACCAAGTTTCATCAGTCTAGCTTTTATGGTTTCGAAGAAAAATGGCTGTGACACGGCCGGACAGACAGACAGACAGACAGACAGACAGACAGACAGACAGACAGACAGACAGACATGACGAATCTATAAGGGTTCCGTTTTTGCCATTTGGCTACGGAACCCTAAAAATGGTAAATTGTTTGCTCAAATCTATGTCATTTTAAATAAATAGTTGAAGCTATATATTGATCAAGTAATTTAGAAGATATATTATTTATTTAATACTATCTTTATGTTATTTAAATTTAAATTTTACATTGCGCTCTAATTAGACTTTTTAAACTTCTTACCGTTGTAATGGGTTTCCAACCTACTTGCTGAATAAAAAGTTGGAATTTGGTTCAACGACCTCTTTGCAGTCAGAAAGACTTTAGAAAGTTGGAACATGGTTGAATAAAAAAGAACTTGTTTTTTTTTATAATTTGACAGCTGTCAGTAGAAAGCGATTCTCCCTAGGGCTGAAAGTTTTACTTTCAATTAGGCCCCTCAGGCAACTTCAGACCTACTTTCAGAGTATGAGTAATGAAAAATATAGAATATGTTTGTCAACGCCCTCTTTTTTGAGGTTCAACTAACAAATTCTAAATATAGAAACCACCTACCGATTCTCAGCCAGAGATAACAATAACGATGTGAACTAATTAGTAAGCGACTCAAATTTTAAACAATACTCAACCAATTTGTTAGTAAATTAAGGCATTGCCAAATCCCTCTGTATCGGATTTCACAGTCACAGCTGATCAAGTAAATAGCCTTTGTGATAGCTTTGACCAACACAAAAGATTGTGTAAGTCACTTTACCAGCATCTAAGGGCCGGCCATTGTTCGGCGATATCGTTAACTGTTTTCGATAATACTTCTCTTTGTATTAATAAGATGAAAGATAGTTTTCGGTTAACGGGTACTCGAGGTCGGCGCTCTACAAACATTGAAGACGCTAAGCAATTCCATGTTTATGGTGTTTTATCGAAGTACCGTTGCGCCTAAGCATTGCCTGTGTTTTTGCTCTGAATTGTTCACCGTGGAAGTAGTGAGTATTTCAATTTTATGCATGTAGAATATAAACGAAAAAGAAGAAGAATATATATAAAGTAATCTATATATGTATCCTAGCTGTTAGTTTTTCCAAAACTTTGAAAATAAAAATAAAATAAATAAATAATAAAGATAGACACATAAAATATAGAAGAATTAGAAATAGAAGAAGAAGCGTCGGTTGTCCTGCTGCAAAATTGGGCAGACGATGTGACGAACATCGCGGGCAAGACCTAGATGAGATTAGCACAAGACCGTCAACAGTGGCACATACAGAGAGAGGCCTGTACCCAGCAGTGGTTGAATTCAGGCTGTGGATGATGATGATGAAGTAGAATACAGTCAATTATATTTTCATTTTTATCAAAGAGAGAAAGTATATTTAAATTGTCGTTATTCCAGTATAAATTAAAACGCTGCCATAAAAGATGAGACCGTTTTAAAGCACTGTCATGTTATAGCCATTGAAATTTGAGTCCGTATAGAATATTTTCTTGACTTTTTTAGTTTATATCAAAGAGAGAATCCATTATTTCAATCATCGTTATTTCAGTATCAATTAAAACGCTGTCACATCAAATCCTTTTTAAACTACAGGGTGTTGATTCTTTGATGTCATGTACGAGTAAATCACTCTCTCTAAATTATAAATGAAAGGCAAGCTCTACAACAGCGGTCGTCACGTCACATTGATTTACCTCGTAAATTACTGTTTAAAATTTCAACACGTTAAAACAATTAAATTGTTGGATAAAATAACAGCTACACCCTGTAGAGAACCGGTAGTTAGCTTTTAAAACGTAATGGTCTATGCGTTCGACGATTGCCCTAAGTGGCCGTTCGTTATGGAGTTAGGAGGACGCATTTGGTTGAGATTTAGTACGGAACAATACGGGCCAAAGGTTTAAAGATAATCCTATCCAGGAAATCGTTACATCGGTGAAGATTATCCCAATAGACGTAGGCGTAACTTTAGCGAAACTAAAGTTGTCAATTTTAGAATACTATACAGGGTGTTGCAAAACTACCCATAAAGCCGAAAGGAGGCTAAATGGGATCTTATAACGAGCTCATTCTCAAATATTATTATTAGTAATATTATTTATTTACATTTAAGAATGAAAAATAGGTATACATAGGCCTTTCTGTTAAATAATCTGGTTCCCTGACATGACAGCTTACTAGGGTTTTGGCTTATCATCATTCACTGTCCATGTCCACTCTAGATAATAATATATGCCTCCCCTATACATTTTAAGAGCGAACGGTTTTGAATCTACGAAACAAAAGTTTAAAAGATAACTTAGTTTACTTAGTATCCTCACAATATAATAAGATTAAAAGTTGTTCTTATTGTTACTAAATTGTAAAAATGAAAAGAGGGGTCAATGCTTTTGGTTCGAGACAGTAGGGTCACGCGCCGTTAATGACGCATTGTGGTGTGGGCTAACTTTCGTGTCGACGTGAAGGTAAGGCTCTTATTAAAACTGTATAAAAGTCAGTTATAAAAGAACTGGAAAAGTCTTTGAACTTTGAGCATTAAACCAAAAGCCAATCAGCTAGTGACAAGAAATACCTTACCTACTTTATTGTTACTCTACATGAAACAACTTAATTTTGATTTAACCCGAGCCTAAAATACTTTCTAAAGCTAAATTTCGTACCTATGGTTTTCTAAAGCCGTCACAAAAAACTATAACCTTCATATTCCTATCTATCCTAACACAAAAAACTATAACCTTCATATTCCTGGTCTATCTTATAGCCTTAAGACAGTAATTTAGCTTAGCAGTCCCTCAGAAACAGTAGACCAATGTCTGTTGCCATCTCTATTCGTTGACATAAAAGTGACAGTGACAAGAGACTTTTAGTGAGCCGCTAAAAACACTAAACATTTTTTTTTAACCGTTAAAAGCTAATGTCAAATTATTATTCAACCCGCATCAGCGTTTAAGCATCAATTGGTGAAATCCCGTGTTAGTAATAATTTTGATATGTGTGATGGTGATTAAGCTTATTCACAAATAGGCTGTTCTCGCTCAAGCGTTAATTGAATTTGTGGTCGGATTAGATTAAAGTCCCTTTAAACAAGCTTTTATAAAATTACCCCGTAATCACAACCATGCACGAATTAATATTGGTGGACATTTTCACAAACCGTTTCATCTAGACCCGAACTAAATAAAGCTTGTAATGGGAACCAGACCAACATTCTGCATGTAAGCACATAAAAAATAATAATTATTCGTTTTTATTTATTATTATTAGAAAATTGCTTTGAGCGTTTTTTGAGGTGAAAACCAATGAACTCGCGTAAATGCAACCGCATCACTGTCACGTAACCGACACCATTTCAGCAAAGATCGACAAACTTCGCCAAAAATCGGGGTCTGTTGGCTCGCAGGCAGCCAGGGACAACAACACACGTATTTGTTTAAGTTTACACTTCTAGCGGCATTCAACATTCAATGTTTTATTTGTCATTGGTAGGAATTGATCGAACCCACAAAATACAGTGTACAGGACAGCGAGGCTAGTAGTTATAGTAACAGATTAAATCAAAATAAATAAGATCGTGTATCGTCCTTTTTGCTGGCCTTAATTGGATAGGTACACAAGGTTACACATCAGACTATACAGATACACTGATCGCTCTCATGTCCTTGTGGTAAGCGTGATTTCTCTCTCTCTCTTCTTTGTTTTTAAGTAACTTGAGCTGTATCCTTCTGTACCTAACATATAATCAAATGCCAACAGTATAACCCCAACTAAGCGTGTCAACAGAATAAAGGAGTTCGTGACTTGTACTTACTTAATTCTTTTTTGCTGACTCAAAGTGCTTAACCTTTATTTATACATTACTGCCGTCTTTAAGGTCTCTTATAATGTCATAAGCATTAGCCATAATTATCTTCGATAAGATTAAGTGGATTTTCTTTTTATACGCTAATAAGAGGTCACTAATGTGTAGGTACACCTGGCTACACGCGCTTTAATTAGCCTTTAGAAGCAAACATAAAAATGGGTAATATTTTTTTTTTTTAGTTTTAAATATTTTTTGATATTTCGACACTCCCTACGTATCTTCGTCTAACTGCCAGATACACACTTATACGTTTGATGCATTTTTGGCATCTACACATGCCAATCTATCATTATAAAAAACAAAAAAAATAAAAAGTCTACTCTAAGTACGTTTTTCTTAATCGTATAACTGTCCAACTTCATTATTTTCCCGCCATATAATGCTGTATCTTCCACATACAAACTTTGACGCGGGGGGGAATGAGGTGCTGGTGGCGGTAACTGCCCGTTACACAGTTCTTCCTCGGATAGCGAGTACTTAGAATGCGTTTGCGACTCGTA